>CM060356.1:34150582-35467378 GCA_030545235.1 Helianthus tuberosus | reverse complement strand
CGGGCCGCGCATGGTAGTAGCGAAAATAATGAATGCAGGCTATTACTGGCCAGGGATGCATGTGGACGCAGTGGAGTTATTGCGCAAATGCGCAGTATATCAGCGTCACACGCCAAAAACTCTACGTCCAAAGAATCCTCTAGTTCCGGTCACCTCGGCCTGGCCTTTCCAACAGTGGGGTATTGACCTTGTCGGTCCATTCCCCGACGCGCCTAGTGCAGTTAAATTCATCGTTGTCGCAGTCGACTACTTCACCAAGTGGGTAGAGGGTAAGGCATTAGCTTCAACCACAGCGATGGTAATCCGCAAATTTATATGGGAACATATTATCTGCCGATTCGGGTTGCCATTGCGCATCATTTCCGACAACGGCACAAACTTTGCCTCAGAAGACCTCCTGAAATGGTTTAAGGAAATGAAGATCGAGCACAGCTTCGCCTCTGTGGCGCACCCGCAAGCAAATGGGCAGGTCGAAAGTGTGAATAAACAAATCGTTGATGGCATCAAGGCGAGATTGGGGACGGCGCGCAGAGGATGGGTAGATGAGCTCCCTAGCATCTTATGGGCCCATCGCACCATGCCAAAGACCAGTACGGGAGAAACCCCATTTAGCCTTGTATACGGTTCAGAGGCAGTAATCCCAGCAGAAATCGGCCTTCCGTCACCGCGCAAGCTCACCATGGAGAAGCAAGACAATGAAAAAGAATGAAGAATGGACTTAGACCTTCTTGAGGAAAGGCGCGAAAACGCCGCCGTCACAGAAGCTAGAAATAAATCCAAACTTGAGAAGTACTACAACGCACGCGTGCGCGTGTGTACTTTCGTTCCAGGAGACTTCGTCTTGCGCGACAACGAAGCGTCAAACGCGGAAAAACCAGGCAAATTAGCGCCTAAATGGGAAGGACCGTACATTATCAATGAGGTCCTAGGCAAATGTGCATACACCCTAAAAAGACTCGACGGAACAATCGTTCCCCGCACCTGGAACGTGCAGCAGCTGCGCAGGTGCTACATATGACAAAACCAAGCCATTCGCCACAAAGGGCCAGACTTATACAGGCAATGTAGTTTTTCTATTTTACCTTGTATCATCGGCCCCACGCCTTATTAATACAAAGGTTATCCTTACATATTCTACTGTTTATTATAAATTGCATGAAATTCCTTTTGGTACGCGCGAAAACAATATGGTAAAAAATTGTACGCCTCATGAACGGTCTAACGGGCACATGTCCCGCGCACAGTCCAGACCAACGTTCATACATGAGCACAATACCATTCTCATTCGCTTTACCTAAACAAAGTAATTACACACAAGCAACATATTGTAATTCAAACACAAGCTAGTATGTCACAAACACAAAATATGTATGCATAACATTGCATCAAAAAAGAAAGTTACTAGTGCAACAAAGCACTTTAACAACATTTACATAATCACAGCAGTATATCAAAACATTAGTTACAAATCAACCAGGCTACACACCAGGAAACATATCTAACACACCGAACGGAGTATGAAGAACTTCACCATACTCAGAAAGAGGGCGGGGATCGACAATCCAAGGGTTAGCATCCCCCCATCATCTTTAGCAGCAACAGCTTTGTCACACCCCGACCACCTAAAAAAACAAAACGTGGCGGAAACGTCGGGGAGTGTTGTAACAGAATCATTGTTTCACAACCATGGATTTAAACAGTTTCGTTTTATTGAATTAAATGTATTACATTGGAATTAGAAACAAAACATGAACACATAGACTTCCATTGTTATTAAGTCACTAAGGCCTCTTCCATTCCTATGTGAGCATACACCAATATCTTCATCAAATATCATCAACTATTGTACCTGAAACACATGTGAAAATACGTCAGCATAAAAATGGTGGCGAGTGCATAGGTTTTATATGAGTGTCAGATTCATGGCTCGTTTTACATGTTGCAATACTTATTTAAAAAAAAACTTATTTTGAAAATTGTAGTATTGCGACATAATTAACCAACTCAAATCAAGTTGATTATAATTTATAAAATCTCGTAGCCATGGTTCTTAACTCCAAAACATTTGTTTAATTAAACCCAGATTGTAAATCGTTTTTGTAATAAAAACTCGAATAGTATATATATCGTTAGAAAAACCTTGTAGTATAACTTTGTTTTGATAACCTTGCCCAAGTGATCTAGATAACGCAACGATATATAATGTGTTAAAAACACTTATATATAGGAAGTACCCGCGGCGTATCCACCATGCTTTTAACACATTACACCCGCCCCATTACTTAATCATTTCCCTAATCCCAATGGTTCAAACAGTTACAAATGGTTCACATAATTCAAAAGGTTACAAATGGTTCACATAAATCAAACGGTTACAAATGGTTCACACAATCAAATGGTTACAAATGGTTCACAATGTAAAACAATGTGTCCATATACTGGATGAGCATATGCAACAAAATGTAATGTAAAACAAGGTGCTAGCATGCTAAGTGAACATACATAGCATAAAATGTAATGTAAAACGATGTACTAAATATGCATACAATGGACATACATAGCATGTGATGTGATGTAAAACAATGTACTAAGTATGCACACAATGGACATACATAGCATAAACACAATGAAATCATGTACTATAGTGTACTAATGAACATAGCAAGTATATGATATGAAAACATGGAAAGCACGAAAGTAACAAGTAGGCACATGTGTTTCACCCCAAAACGTTTGAAAAACAGTAAAATAGGGGACTATGTACCCACTTGAGATTTCTCAATAGTCTTTAGATAACCACCAAGCAATGCTAGAAAGATTACGGAATCAAACGGCACCTAATATAGGTAACTATGTAAATAACCGGACCTAAATCGGGAGATCAGATAGAATGAGGTTTCGTAAACCAAATGAGTATAGAAACTCATGTAATATGATTTAACAAAGCCAACATCCTAAAAGGAAACCTATCCTAAGTGCTTACGACCCATTACGACTCGTTTAGGTAGCTTACGCTACTTTAATTCGTCGTTCGCGTAAAACACGTTCGGATCGCCTAACTAGCCCTATGAAAAGTATTATATTCCTTAACATGTCTAATAATGTTGCCTAATCAGTTTAGATGTCAAAAATTATGTTACATATGCTTAAAATGAATTTATGCGTAAAAAGGGCATTTTGGTAATTTTCCTAAGGCATATAAACTACCTATCATACAACTAACTAAACGACGTGACCATAAGGTATAACCTTGGAAGTTTATTCCCTATATAACTATGGTCACCTAATGTGTTTGGTCGGATCCTAATGATCGACCAAACGGGTCGGGTTCGAAAGTATAAGCGATTGTTTAGATCGCTTACCTTACGACCCTATATAAGCACAAATCTAAAAGTGACGAGTTAAACATGCTTAAAACATGTTTAACAAATTTAGAAAATAGGTTTGGTATCAAAACAAATGGTTTTGATACCTAAAAGTAGTTTGGTTACAAAATACGCAAGAATACGCATTTTGGCCGAAACTACGACTCGTCACTAAGCCTAGATAACATGGTAATCAGTAGGTATAGTCACTAGGGAATATAACCATTGTGATTACGCTCACGTTATGAAGTACAAACGAACTTCGTGTTGACCATAAACTGGTCAAAGCATAAAGTTAAACACTGTTTGACTTTTACGCTTAAAACGCATAAAAGCATGAAAGAAACTTACAAAGGGTCCAAGCTAGGAAGAACTTGATCTAAATACTCAGGTATGAAGCATAAAGCTTCAACTTAGAGCATAAAATTAGATCAAGGTGTGAAGAAAATGGAATGAGAGCTTGGGTATTTATAGATTTCGGAGAACCGTTAGGATCGTTTCTCGCATTTCGTGCCTTGATCTTGGCCCTCCACTTGGGCACATGGTTTTTCAAAACCATGGGAATACTTAAAAACATCAAATTCCAGCCCATAGAGTGCAAAACCATGGGTTAAAACCATCAAAACCCAAAAATGGACCAAGTTCAATATATCTGCCAGAAATTTCAAAAATGGTCCCTGTACTTGTAAAACTTGATTTTTTTGGCACTTTTAAGCCCGTTAACCCCATTTCAAGGTTCTAAAATAAAGTTAAAGTATAGGGAACTTGAAATGTGCTCAAAAATATCTCGGATGTCGGTTCGTTTGGTCGTACGGTTGCGTTGTTCGGATAATTACGAAGGAAATCGTAACGAACGCAAAAACGATCCAAATTACGCGACGAGTGGAATTTTATCATGCCAATCACTAAAATAAAATATTTTAATGATTACATAAATTTTTAGATGTCCGGATATATTCAGAACGTAAGATATGCGCGAAAATGCAAGCTTACGCACTTTTTGACGCTTTTAGTCCCTGCGATGGAACAAACTTGATTTCGACACACCAAACCATCCAAAACTTATTTCTAAGTTATGTAAAGGTTATTTAAGGTATGTTAAGCCTATGTCACTATTCCGGAGTGTTTGTTGCATTAAACTGGTTATATTTACGCATTAGTGCGCGTATAACCTTCTAGAAAGCGATTTAAAGCTTGAAATCGAACATGAATTGATATGTGCAAACGATACAGATATTTTTATAAATCCCAAGTATCAAAGACAATATTTCATTAATTTGGTATTTGTTTGATGGTCGCAGAGACACAGGTGTCACAGTCTCCCCTACTTTAGGAAAATTCGTCCCGAAATTTATTTGTAGGAGTCTGTCTGTGAGTTGTGTTAAATAATTGCCTTGCATGGAATATAGGGTTTTTATCTATTTGCGTAGAATAACCCATCAAAGATATGCAAGGAATAATCTTGTTTTCTCTCAATGGACATTTTTCATAAACGAAAATGAACGAAAAATCAAGGATATTCATTTCCCTCGATGGATATTCTTCAGAAACGAAAATGAACGGAATGAGTCATTTTCCACAATGGGTTTTCTTTAGAAACGGAAATGAAGGAAAAATCAAGGATATTCATTTCCCTCGATGGATATTCTTCAGAAACGAAAATGAACGGAATGAGTCATTTTCCACAATGGGTTTTCTTCAGAAACGGAAATGAAGGAAAAATCAAGGATATTCATTTCCGTCGATGGATATTCTTCAAAAACGAAAATGAACGGAATGGGTCATTTTCCACAATGGGTTTTCTTCAGAAACGGAAATGAAGGAAAAATCAAGGATATTCATTTCCCTCGATGGATATTCTTCAGAAACGAAAATGAACGGAATGAGTCATTTTCCACAATAGGTTTTCTTCAGAAACGGAAATGAAGGAAAAATCAAGGATATTAATTTCCCTCGATGGATATTCTTCAGAAATGAAAATGAACGGAATGAGTCATTTTCCACAATGGGTTTTCTTCAAAAACGGAAATGAATAGGGTTAACTCTAGACACATGACAAAACTTGCTGTGGTTTCTGTGCACTAAATTCCATAATTATGTACGCGTCCATAATTACGTAATTCCTTGCACAGTCCGCACAGTGCATTTCATAATGTGTAGGGGAAGAAAATCAAACCTGTCATGAGTGTGACTAGACTACCATAGGGTCTTTTTAATTAGATCTACAAATGATCTTTTCAATTAGACCACCAAGGATTCTTTTCAGCTATATCATCACATGATATTCCTAACCAGATTTTTGGATCAATCTGTTTAACTAGACCACTCAAGGGGTCTAATTATGGAATAGTACTTTATAATCCAAGGGTCTTAACTATTACGTAGAAGCCCATTAAGGATTTAAGGTAGTACCTTTGGATATCCTACTATGAATCCCTTATACGAAGATATGGAAAATTCTACGAGGATTTGGATAACAAAAATTTGGATCACATGAAAACATAAAAGGGAACACATAAGCACATAATCACATAATTGTTTAACTTGACCCTTAATTTGTTATATTTGGACACGGATATTTAAAGCACACCAGGAATCCAATCCGTGGATTTCATTTGGCACTTTAATCATTTTCAAGAATCTATCTATGAAGATAGGAATATCTTAATAGGAATTCGGCTTTGTCCTTATTGAATCGTAATGTACGTATTGAATCATACAAAGAATTCAATTAAGGGCTCTGATAAACGATACCCATCCACAAGGATCTAATTATGAGGATAGAAAGATCCTATATGGATTTCGGAATTTGTGTAACGAGAGGTGTTTCGACACGTCGCACTAGGCGTGCTTAAGTCGATACACAAGGTAGAAAGTTCATGACGTTGAGGCTCTAGATATGCCAAGGCGACATATGAAGCAGAATTTGAAGGTTGAGCAGCAGAAGGATTTGTAACAGCTTTGCTTTAGATTGCAAAGCGGCACATGTTAACCAAATGTCCCCATCGTCCACTGTGGGTACATTTGAAACAGGGTATTTGATTCGGATGATGACGGTGGCATTGATTGCACCAAGGAGCAGTTCCCTTATACGTCTTCATCCCTGAGGCGAGTCATGGTGATAGCTAAATCAACGGTCCTCTGGAGTACGACACCTATTCGCTGGGTAATTGCAGCACCTGGTTCGGACATTTGAGTGTTGTTGCGATGAAGAGGCATCTTGAAGATAATGGAAGGCATAGGAGGAAACAAACGAAAGATAGTCAAAAGAGAATGACAACGCATGAAGATTGTGACCATTTGTTTGTTACCAAAGGCAAACAAATGAGACGGTGACTAATCAAAGTAAATGGGTCAATATAATGTATCGCGAAGACATGCTCGCCTATAAGTGGATACTCACCCCAAGAGTTCCCAGGTAAGAGTGACTGGTCCGATACTGCGGATTTGTACGAACATTCTAGCCTTAGACAGAAGACCCAGGGTACAGGCACCCACCCTTCCAGTTTGCACGTGTTCACATTATTTAGACCAAACTTTGACGAGATTTTGAAAATTTATAGGGTTCAAAACCTAGTAATCAATCATCCTAGAACAGATGATTGGTTTTCAAGGCGGATTCGAAATTTATGTTCTTATTGTGGTTGCTGCCTAAAGATAGGCAACGGTATTGTTTTATGACTAAACGCAAGTAAACTCGCGTTAGGGTTCTAGGAAGGCTATAGTCTAGGTTAAAACATTACTAATAACCTAATTCTCTATAACCATTGGCTCTGATACCAACTTTTCTGTCACACCCCGACCACTTAAAACAACAAAACGTGGCGGAAACGTCGGGGAGTGTTGTAACAGAATCATTGTTTTACAACCATGGATTTAAACAGTTTCGTTTTATTGAATTAAATGTATTACATTACATTGTAATTAGAAACAAAACATGAACAAAAAGACTTCCATTGTTATTAAGTCACTAAGGCCTCGTCCATTCCTATGTGAGTATACACCAATATCATCAACTATTGTACCTGAAACACATGTGAAAATACGCCAGCATAAAAATGCCGGCGAGTACATAGGTTTTATATGAGTGTCAGATTCATGGCTCATTTTACATGTTGCAATACTTATTTAAAAAATACTTATTTTGAAAAGTGTAGTATTGCGACATAACTAACCAACTCAAATCAAGTTGATTATAATTTATAAAATCTCATAGCCATGGTTCTTAACTCCAAAACATTTGTTTAATTAAACCCAGATTGTAAATCGTTTTTGTAATAAAAACTCGAATAATATATATATCGTTAGAAAAACCTTGTAGTATAACTTTGTTTTGATAACCTTGCCCAAGTGATCTAGATAACGCAACGATATATAATGTGTTAAAAGCACTTATATATAGGAAGTACCAGCGGCGTATCCACCATGCTTTTAACACATTACACCCGCCCCATTACCTAATCACTTCCCTAATCCCAGTGGTTCAAACAGTTACAAATGGTTCACATAATTCAAAAGGTTACAAATGGTTCACATAAATCAAACGGTTACAAATGGTTCACACAATCAAATGGTTACAAATGGTTCAAAATGTAAAACAATGTGTCCATATACTGGATGAGCATATGCAACAAAATGTAATGTAAAATAAGGCGCTAGCATGCTAAGTGAACATACATAGCATAAAATGTAATGTAAAACGATGTACTAAATATGCATACAATGGACATACATAGCATGTGATGTGATGTAAAACAATGTACTAAGTATGCACACAATGGACATACATAGCATAAACACAATGAAATCATGTACTATAGTGTACTAATGAACATAGCAAGTATATGATATGAAAACATGGAAAGCATGAAAGTAACAAGTAGGCACATGTGTTTCACCCCAAAACGTTTGAAAAACAGTAAAATAGGGGACTATGTACCCACTTGAGATTTCTCAATAGTCTTTAGATAACCACCAAGCAATGCTAGAAAGATTACGGAATCAAACGGCACCTAATATAGGTAACTATGTAAATAACCGGACCTAAATCGGGAGATCAGATAGAATGAGGTTTCGTAAACCAAATGAGTATAGAAACTCATGTAATATGATTTAACAAAGCCAACATCCTAAAAGGAAACCTATCCTAAGTGCTTACGACCCATTACGACTCGTTTAGGTAGCTTACGCTACTTTAATTCGTCGTTCGCGTAAAACACGTTCGGATCGCCTAACTTGCCCTATGAAAAGTATTATATGCATTAACATGTTTAACAAATTTAGAAAATAGGTTTGGTATCAAAACAAACGGTTTTGATACCTAAAAGTAGTTTGGTTACAAAATAAGCAAGAATACGCATTTTGGCCGAAACTACGACTCGTCACTAAGCCTAGATAACGTGGTAATCAGTAGGTATAGTCACTAGGGAATATAACCATCGTTATTACACTCACGTTATGAAGTTCAAACGAACTTTGTGTTGACCATAAACTGGTCAAAGCAGAAAGTCAAACACTGTTTGACTTTTACGTTTAAAACGCATAAAAGCATGAAAGAAACTTACAAAGGGTCCAAGCTAGGAAGAACTTGATCTAAATACTCAGGTATGAAGCATAAAGCTTCAAATTAGAGCATAAAATTAGATCAAGGTATGAAGAAAATGTAATGAGAGCTTGGGTATTTATAGATTTCGGAGAACCGTTAGGATCGTTTCTCGCATTTCGTGCCTTGATCTTGGCCCTCCACTTGGGCACATGGTTTTTCAAAACCATGGGAATACTTAAAACCATCAAATTCCAGCCCATATAGTGCAAAACCATGGGTTAAAACCATCAAAACCCAAAAATGGACCAAGTTCAACGTATCTGCTTGAAATTTCAAAAATGGTCCCTGTACCTGTAAAACTTATTTTTTTTGGCACTTTTAAGCTCCGATAACCCCATTTCAAGGTTCTAAAATAAGTTTAAAGTATAGGGAACTTGAAATGTGCTCAAAAATATCTCGGAGGTCGGTTCGTTTGGTCGTACGGTTACGTTGTTCGGTTAATTACGATGGAAATCGTAGCGAACGCAAAAACGATCCAAATTACGCGACGTGTGGAATTTTATCATGCCAATCACTAAAATAAAATATTTTAATGATTACATAAATTTTTGGATGTCCGGATATATTCAGAACGTAAGATATGCGTGAAAATGCAAGCTTACGCACTTTTTGACGCTTTTAGTCCCTGCGATGGAACAAACTTGATTTCGACACACCAAACCATCCAAAACTTATTTATAAGTTATGTAAAGGTTATTTAAGGTATGTTAAGCCTATTTCACTATTCCAGAGTGTTTGTTGCATTAAACTGGTTATATTTACGCATTAGTGCGCGTATAACCTTCCAGGAAGCGATTTAAAGCTTGAAATCGAACATGAATTGATATGTGCAAACGATACACATATTTTTACAAATACCAAGTATGAAACAAAATATTTCATCAATTTGGTATTTGTTTGATGGTCACAGATACACAGGTGTCACAAGCTTCCTCACCGGTCGGAGCCTCAGCCGGAAGAGCAGCATGAACACCACGGCGGCGCTGGTACACAACAGAGCACCGGCCCCTCCAGTTATCCGGAAACGCTTGGACCACGAGATGAGCCGATAACCTGGTAACTCCCCCATTGTTATCGTCTGCAAGACGAGAGAGGATTCGATCCCTTGAAGAATCAGTGAGAATCGCACCATCAATACCTCCATCTCTGACGTTAGGTTCAGTCATCGAACCGGAGAGAAGAAGCAGAGCATCGACAACATCAAAGACCTTTAGAATCTCAGAGATTCTCCTGCGTCGAACCCGTCGCTTAATCTTCATTTTCCCTAAATTTGGAAAATATCTGCACACTTAAGAAGAATATATACTCCAGAAAGACTAACGTCAGCTTTGAAAAAGGGAGACTTGTGATGATTAAGTGTCAAATCATTCCCTTCAGAAGCGGCGCTGCCACTACAACCGTCATATCACATTAAATGATCTCTGACAGACTCGCACATCTTCCCAAGGCTACAGTTCAAATAGAAGACGAAGAGGCAACACATATTATATTTTTACGATGACGTAAGCATCAGTCAGATCATAATTACAAAAGCTCTTCTCTCAAGAGAACAGTTCAAAGGAAACTACGAAATACCTTTTCTCCACAAGATTTCTATTTTTCCAAAGTCAAGATTTTCAAAATCAGAATAATGAGCAAGAATATCTTCTCCCAGAAGATTCTCCATTTTCGCGCCAAAAACTCTACAGCAAAAAGCACCTCTCTCTCAAAGTCCAGTGCTCCACTTATTTGCATAAGAGCAACACTAGACTGGGGGGACTTGAAGGGGTAAGGTCCCAAAAACGTCGCTTCAAGTATTTGGACCTTACCACAACTTCATCCTTCTAAACCTTGCGCGGCCGTGCACTGGTACAACAAAGAGAACTTAGAAGAAAAACAACAAGCAACACCTGCGCGCCAAAAGGAAACTAACGAATCCTTGCGCTTCTCTCCATAACAGATAAGAATAAAAATCCTAATAAACACTCCCGCATAAATAATACCCAGACTTGGATATTATTTACTTTACTGATACCACACAATAAGGAGCTACACAGGATTACAGTTGTAATCATCAAGAAGGCTCTATCGTGCATCACCAGATGGTTATAACCGTCTAGCCACGTGTCATCATCCCAGGCCCTCTTGAAGTCACGATGATGGCATGAAATTGAAGATAGATCTTCACTTGCCCACTTTCCATGAGGCAATACCCCAGCCGTTGATCAAAGATCGCGATCCGTGTGCTCTCACCATCGTTAGAATGATTAACGGAGGGAAAATAACCGCCTACGGAGTTAGCACTTTCCGTCAATATTTCAATAACAGGTTTTCCCGCCCAAACTTCGGCTATAAATAGAAGGATAATTCAGGTATAATCTCCAAGTTACATTCACTTCACTTACACTTCTTCTTCTTCTTCTTCATAAACCTGTACTTATTCTCACGCCGGAGGGTGGTCACGGAGGGAACCCCCATTCTCCCCGTGGCGAGTCTAACGGTGGTTGTTTTGCAGTTACTGTGAAGAGAAGAAGATCTATCACCCTAGAACAGAACGAGGAGAAACCACCCCGTGGCGAGTCTAACGGTGGTTGTTTTGCAGTTTAGGATGAAATATTTTAGGTGGAAGTTTAAGTTTTGGAATTAAATATTTTGGGGGGAATTTTTAAAGATGTAGTAAGTTTAACATTCGGTAACACATTTTTTTAATAACATTTGATAATATTTCGTCACAAAAAATAAACAAAATGATGATTGTGTGACGAATGTTAATGTAAAACCACATTAAATTTTGTAATTTTAAATGCGACTATTGTCTAACCTTTGGTTACATAAAATAATATATGTGGCCATATGTATTAGATTTTAGCCACATTATTAAACATATAATGTGGTCGTAAAACACATTTGGCCACACTTTTCTAATGTGGATGTTTTATCTTAACGTGTGGCTAAAGGTTTGGAATAGTTTTGTGTTTAGTCATGCGAAACAAATACAGTAACCGTAGATCAAATTTGGCCACACTTTTTTAGTGTGACTAATAAATGTCATAGTTTTTTTGGTAAAGTGTGGCTAAGGTTTTGAATACACATATTATTGGTCACAGGAAAATATATAATATGATCGTAGATAACATTTAGCCACAATTTGCTAGTGTAGCAAATATATGTCACAATTTTTTTTTCTTAAAGTGTGGCTAAATGTGTCAAATACATGTGTTTTCGTCACATGAAACAAAAATATGTAGCCATAGATCACATTTGGCCACACATTTTGATTTATGGCTAATAAATGTCAAATTATTTTCTAAAAGTGTGGCTAAGGGTTCTGAACTGGTATAAATGGTCACATTAATAATAAAATGTGTGGCTACAGGTGTTTTAAAATGTTATGAATAACCTTTAGCCATGTTGGTGCACCTTTTTGTGTTTGTAGCTAGTCTTGTTTATCATTGTATTTTGTACGGTCTTTTAACGTTTATCGAGTCTGTATTTGCCGTCGACCAAGTCGGATATCCTCCTATCCGCTTGTGTCCGACTTATTTGTCTCTTATTGATATGTAATGTATACGAACAATGCATGTTGCATGTAAGGGTATTATTGACTTTATGTTTGTGTTTGTATAATGTTTGTTGCAACTGTCTGTTTGCAGCAAACAGTTCTGAATTTGCAGCCTTCGACGAAACAGATCCGTTTCGTCGAACACCTCACGACGAAACATATAGTCTTCAAGTCAACTCGTTTCGTCGACATCAGCGACGAAACAACCCTTGTTTCGTCGACTGTTGGGCTGATTCAGGCCCAATGTTGTTTCGTCGTAACCTTTTGTGTTTCGTTGAAGCTAAGGCCCATGTTACTATATAAACACTTTCTGGTTTCACTCTGAAACTAGATGAGAGCATACCCTGAAAGTTATTCTGTCAAACTGTGTGTGTATCAGTTGTTCTTGGTTCTCATCCCATTTTAATCAATAGATTGCATTTCGTTGATTATACCGCGTGTGTTATTTACTGTGTTTGATTTGGCATCGTCACGGGGATTCCGCACCTGTGACATTGTTTGTTATAAACAAGGATTCGGTTTTCGTTATCGATCCTCAGATTACGGGACCTACAAGTGGTATCAGAGCATTGGCTCTTATCCTTGTTTAAAATCAAACATAGTTGGATTTTTATCAAGTATTGGAAACTGTTATTTATGATTTTCTGGACATATTGGTCTTGAAAAACTCATTTTTTTCTGAAAATGTGCTTAAAATCTGCTTGAATATTGTTGTTTGCTAAAGAGTTTTATCAAAAACCTTGCTAGATTGATTGTTCAAGTGATAAACCGGGTTTTTAGTGAAAGTCTTGTCAAATTTCGTGTTTCAGAAAGTTGTTAAGTTACCGGAAAACTCATAATTTCTGGGCTTGTTCTTCATACCTTCAAAGAACCTTCAAACTGTTGTTGAGATATTCTTGGAATTTAGAATTAAAAGAAATTGAAAAAGAATTAAAATCAATTAAATATTATTCACCATACTGTTAGATTAAACAGGCATGATGTATGTTGAAAATTTTGTACTGTGTCAGTAAGTGATATGATTTAAGTTGAAAATTTTTACCAACTATCACCCACTTGACCCACTTGTCTGAACCTTATCCACGACGAAAAGCACAAGCGACGAAATAGACTTGCGTTTCGTCATAGGACATTTCGACGAAACACATTGCATTTCATCATAACACATTTCGACGAAACATAAGTGTTTCGTGGAAAGTGTTTCGTCATCATCTGTTGTCAATTTTAAACAGAGGACTTGCAAAACTATTCTAACTTTGTGTTTTCAAGTGTTTTATCAGGTACAGCTGTTCTAATATCAAATATGAGTAGTAC
Source organism: Helianthus tuberosus (assembly GCA_030545235.1). Taxonomy (NCBI): domain Eukaryota; kingdom Viridiplantae; phylum Streptophyta; class Magnoliopsida; order Asterales; family Asteraceae; genus Helianthus; species Helianthus tuberosus. The sequence continues at coordinate 35,453,553 of CM060356.1, read as the reverse complement.
AAGTCCGTGGGATTGGAGTACGGACCCACGAACAGGTCAAGATCAAACCTCTGCAGCAGCATGGGTAAAGAATGTTTTTGGTCAGCAATCTATAAGTGCAACTCAATGGGCTTTTTTATCAAATCAAAATCAAAACATTCAAAATCTTTTGCTTAGCGAGAGCGAAACGGGCAGCAACAATCAGCCTCCAAAGTTGAATCACATGAACGACTTTCCATCATGGAAAGGTCGTTTCCACACATACGTTCAAGGGCAAAGCACCGATCTTTGGAGGTGTTTCATTACTCCTCGCAACAATGCCCTCGAAGTAGCAGCATCAACTGCAACGGGTTTTACTAATATGCATGAAGATGACAAGAAAGCATATGAATTAGAGAAAAAGTCGTTTGCTATTCTTACTCAAGCGCTTCACACAGAAATCTATCATCAATTCTCTTATTGTACGGACACGAAAACATTATGGGATGCTTTGGTAGCAATAGGAGAAGGAAATGCAGCTACTAGAAAGACACGCCATGATCTATTGAAGAAAGAGTTTGAATCATTTCAGTTCTTGGAAAATGAAACCCTAAATGATATGACTACACATTTTTATCATTTGATTAGTGAAATGTTTGCTTATGGTGTTACTGCAACTCAACAGGAAATCGTTGCACGGTTTGCTGATGCTCTACCTCCAAAGTGGAGCCCATACATTGAGCTTTTAAAGCATACGGGTGTTCTAGATGTTGCCAATGTCAATGTCTATGAATTCATTCAGAAGCTGGAACACAAGAATGATGAAGAAATTCGGAAAGCTAAACGAATTCCTGATCCTCAAAATACCGAAATGTATCTTGGAGGTTTTAACCAGTTAGCTAGTTCCAGTTCAGTTCAGCAACCAAAGTTACAAACGGAGTTTGTATCAAATACAAACTCTTCTCCGTTTCCACAATCAGCTCCACCTCCGGTCTTCGATCCGAGTGCCTATTTTCCGCCAGCGCATTTGAGTGCTCAAGCTCAGGCGTATTCTAGACCTTAATTTGGGAGTCCTTATATTCCTTTTACACCTCAAGTTACCACTACTCAACCTCAGTTCGATCCGAGTGCTTATATTCCTGTCCCAACACAACAAGTCCAACCACAACAACAACAAGCCCAACCACAACAACAGCAAGCTCATTATACCAAGAATCCTCCACCCCTAAACCCTAACACAGTCAAAGTTGATACATCAAACCTCTCAAATGTTACATTGAAGTAGCGAAGGAACATATGGAACTCATTAATACAATGGTCAGTGCTTACTGCGGTTTGGTCGCAGGTCACATTGGAAACATTAGTTTGACCAACGAAGATTATCTACAAATCAACCGTGATGAAATGGAGTTGATCTATATAAAGTGGGCGTTTGCAAGTGCTGTTAGAAGGGCGAAGGACGTTATGGTTCGAACAGGGAGAAGTTCTTTGGAAAGTAAACAGGATACGAAGTACGGATTTGATAAAGAAGCGGTTACATGTTTCAATTGTGGTGAAAAGGGGCACTTCAAACGTGAGTGCACCCGACCAAGCAAACAAGGCAATCAGAACCCATTCAGAAATCAAACGAGTACTTCAAATGTCAATGACAATCAAGACAATCGTGAAAGAAGGATGGTAGCGCTGAACAACAATCAGAACCAGAACCAGTCTGGACCATCAAACACCAATCGAGCATTGACCGTTCAAGCTGATGAAGGGTTTATTTGGTCTGTACAACTTGGGGAAGGTGATCAAGATAGAGGAGGAAATCGTGTTATGCAAAGATCATCAATCACATCAAGCACGTTCATAAGGAAGAATTTTCTGAAAGTGACGACAGTTCGGGTTATACTGGGAGTTCTGATGAAGAAAGTTCTACTTCTGGCGATTATCATCCTGAATCTGATGTGAAGGAAGAAGCAAGTTCTGATCTTGATGACTTGTTGAATGAAGCGGAGGAGTTGAAATGTCAGAAATCAGTTCTGATCAAGAAGGCTGCTATAGCATCTAAAGAAATGGAGAAGTTCTTTTTTGAAGACGGATCTTTTTCTTATCAGACTGCCTTTATGGCAAATGTCTCAGCCTCTACGAATCAGGTAAATTCTGATACTCCTGCTCCTAGTGTTTGTAATGTTTGTGCTGAATTGAAGCTTGAATCTGAAAAGCTTCATAGTCATAATCAAAGTTTGGTTATTGAATTGTCTAAGTGCAAAGAGGCAAATATGGCTCTGGTTAGAAACGAAAAGGATTTTAAATCTGTAATTGAAACCTTAAAGAAAAGTGTTTCCGAAGTGACCAAAACTGTTTATCATAAAAAAGTTAGTATTAACGATTACATTAACATTGTTGAGGAAACCAAAAAGGAACTAGCCATTGCCAAATGCGAGCATGATGCAATCAAGCTCAAGTTGGAAATTTATTCTAACTCCCGATTTGTGCTCGATCACATTATTGACGTTCAACAACTGAAGGGAAACAAGAAAGGTGTTGGGTATTGGAAGTGTCCGCCCCCTTTGAGAGACAACTATACTCGAATGTCCGATGAAGAGGATATGCCTCGTTTTGAACCCAGTGTACCTCTTGATTATGAGGAAGTTACTACTGGCCTAGGGTTCAAACCGGACAGTTCTTCAAGTACATCATCTGAGCAAACAGAAACTTCAACATCTACGAAACAAAGTCCTCCAATCATTGAGGACTATGATTCGTTTGATGATGAACCAGAATCAGATATGAGTGATCAGGATAAATCACTTGACAAGATGAAGGGAGTAGAAATTCCAATTGAGAATCATATTCTTTGTGATCCTCCTACTCCTGCTGTTCAACCAATTGTCAAACAAGTGATAGATCCTGTCAAAAATGACAAGAAATCTGTGTCTGCCGTTAAGAGTAATAACGTGTTGTACACTTTGGTTGGTGATTCTAAAATCTATTCAGATCACGACTTTCCAATTAAAAATGTCAATCCATCTTCGATTGATCAAGTTTTTGAAGATAATACAAACAAGTTTTTAGGAAAAACAATTCCAGGAGTCATTGTAACTCAATGTGACCAAATTCCAAAAGTTGAAATCAGGAAACAATTTGGAAATAAAAAATCACCAACAAAGCAACAACCTATTGCTTCTAAGGGTAAACAACCAGAAAGACGAGCTCAAAAGCCTAACGTTTCTCAATCTAAATTTGAAACTAAAGGAGCTCGTTATCAGAAGAAAAACAGTAATCTCAGATTTGTGGAATCGAAGGGTACTGATAAAATTGAGACTTTTGAAAACAAATCAAACACCGATTTTGTACAACAAGTCAAAATTTTAAAACATAATAGCCAAAACAATTACACTCAACATACAAACGGGTGTGATGAAAAAGCAAGTACCTCGGGTTCTACGGGTTCGACATCTGTTTGTCGATCGGATTCTCCTAAGTTTGTGGAAAGGAGAACATGTTTTAAATGTGGGGAGTTTGGGCATATAAGAACTGCTCAAACACTCCAAAAGATAAATTTGTTGAGAAAGCACCACCTGAAAAGGTTCACCCTCAACGTCGTCCCATTTCACCAAAACATGATAAAAGAACTGTTAAGGAACAAGAAACGAAACAACGACGTCAAAACGTCAAAGCTGTTGAAAAGGCTTTAAAATCTGAAGTCAAAACGGTCAACAGGGAACCAAGTTCTTCACAATTTTTAAAACCAGAAGTTTTAGAATCTGTTCATAAAAATGTATCTGGTAAAGCAAATCAAACTTGGAAACCTAAGACGGGTGAAAATTCATGGGGGAGGTGTTGTGTTACAAAATCATCAAGAAATCGAGATCATCTTTCGTGATGCTCAGGGACGACCCAAGACCACTAAGGCTTGGGTCCCCATCCTTAACTAATCATTGATGATATGTGCAGGGTGTTCCAGGAGGAACTATTAATAGTCACTGGATTGTTGATAGTGGAGCATCTAGGCACATGACAGGCGACTTACGGCTTCTATATGATGTGAGAAATATTAGAGGAGGCTATGTCGCGTTTGCTGGAGACAAAGGCGGGTACATCACTGGAGAGGGAATGATCTCCAATGGTGTTGTATGTTTCGATAAGATCAATTATGTTCGTCAAATTGATCATAATCTTCTCAGTGTTTCGCAGATCTACGATAAGAAGTTCACCGTGCATTTTGATGATGCCGGTTGTTATGTGCTGAAACCTGGTTTCAAAATTCCAGAAGAATGGATGTTGGTGCATCCGTCTGTCATCTACGTCTTGTATCGAGTCTTGTATAGATTAGGATAGAACAGGACACGGAATACTAGAAATCCGTGTTAGGATGTGATTCCGCTCCAAATGACATGTTATCATTTGGAGCGAAACCCCATTGTTCTGATTCCGCCCGAAAGTTCTTATATGCTGATTTCGCTCATGATGTTAAATGCTGATTCTGCTCCTAATGTTGAATTGTAGCTAGGAGCGAAATCAGAGACACTATATATAGTGTCATTTAGGGCGAAATCACATATAGTTGTAGGTGTTGTCTTTCGGTGAGCAACGAAGTGCTGCCGAAGTGTTGACTCGATTGTAAACGTTATCCAGATCAATAGAATCAACAGTTGAAAGTGTATATTCGCTGAATTGTACTTGATTTGTCTGTTTCCGCCGTTCAAATCAAGAAAAGCTCTTCTGTTTGACTCGTTCAGGTCCGTATACGATCCTACAAGTGGTGTCAGAGCTAAGGAGGAAGAGCTCTTGCCATTTCAGCCGAATTCAGTCGAAAATTTCTGTTTTTCTACACCTTCTATACTGTATTGTACAAAATGACCGAGAAAATGTCGTCGAATTGATCTGATTTTTGTACATGTTGCTCGAAATTAGTATCTAACAAAGCCTTGAAAGTATCAGCAGTTAATTCGAATTAAAACTGAATATTTTGCTAATTTCGCTCGTAAACTTTCGAAGTAAAACATGACGTCATCGTGATTCCGCTCAAGGTTACATTCTGATTTCGCTCCAGATTAGCCCCAAAAGGCTGATTCCGCTCCAAAGTTCAGCTTGATTCCGCTCCTAAGTAGATTGTTGATTCCGCTCCTGAGTATATTGTTGATTCCGCTCCTGATTACTTGTTGATTCCGCCCCAAACAGTGATCCCATTTAAATTGTTGATTTCGCTCGAAAAGTCTATTGAAATAATTTTTGATATTTGAAAAATGGACGACGAATTTTATAACGCGTTCGCTACCCCTGTTACCCCAATGAGTATTGCACAGAACACGTTGTTGGAAAACGAAACGGGAACTATGCAAAAACCGCCCAAACTAATGAACATCGAAGAATATAAAGGTTGGGAAGGTCGTTTCGAGAATTGGGTACAAGCTGACTATCTTAATGCGTGGGAATGTGTTGAGACGAAATACTTTCGACCAATGACTGATGATGAAGAGGTTGTTCCGATAAAAGATCTGAGTGCCGATGCTAGAAAGAAGTACAAAGATGAGAAAATGATGCTAAGTCTTTTACAACAAGCTGTGAAAGAAGACATTTTGGTGTTATTACAACATAATGGAACTTCCTATTCAATATGGAAAGAATTAAGATCGAAGTTTCATGGGAGTCAAGAGATGGTAAAAAAGAAAAATCACTTTTGAAGAAAGAGTTCGATCTGTTTCGTGGGTTGAAAAATGAAAGTACAAGGCAGATAATAGAAAGATACTGCAATTTACTAGCTAACATGAAGAGATTGAGCATTAAGAAAGATAATGATGAGTTGATCGAGAAGCTTTCTGATGCTTTGCCACACGAGATTTGGGGTACATATCTCATGATGCTTAGAAACAATAAAGGTTTTAGCTGTTTAACACTCAGCAAGTTCATTGAAAAGATTGAAGCTCAGGAGATGGAGTAGAGAAAGATTTTAAGGATGAAAGATTTCGATGGAGAACAAGACATTGGTCTTTACTATAAAGGTGGTGTGAGTGATAAGTCCACCAACTTGTCACCGAAGGTTCAAACAGCATTTAATTCAAAAAGTCCATCTGAAAGTGCTTCTAAAGGATCAAGCAGTAACACAAGTTTTTCTTCATATCCGTCATTTGATCCGAACATTTCAACAATAAAGAATGGCAAAAAGCTACAATGCAACATTGTACTAAATCTGGAAAATGATGAAGATTATTCAGCAGAAATTGCCAAGAGTCACATGTCTTTGTTGGGAACTGTTTTGGAATCTTATGGTAGTTTTGTTGCAGGTCGAATCGGGAATCCAATGCTGACAAAGGAAGATTATGACCAGATCGATGCTGAAAAGATGGAGTTGATGGACATAAAATGGTGCTTGGCCAGCGTGTTGAGGAGAGCTGAGAAATTCAAGCAAATCACTGGAAGAGATGATCTTCGTGAAGTTGGTGTTTCTACTTTAGGTTTTGACAAATCTAAAGTCACTTGTTTTCGTTGCAGGGAGAAGGGTCATTTCAAGAGAGAGTGCACCAATCGCGAAGCAAGTGGAGCTCAGAATCCTTTTAACAACAACAATGATTACTACCGAAAAGCCATCTACCATCAAGTTGCTCAGCAACCATCTCAACAACATCAACATCAAGCACAAACTGCACATGGAAGGAATGTGATTGAAGATTCTGGAAAGAGAGCTTGTGTGGTTAATCAAGATTCTTCAAAAAGAGCTGATGGTAGTGCTTTGATAATAGATCAAGATGATGAAAAGTTACCTGAAGGGTTTAGCTGGGAAAATTTTACATAGGATAATTATGTTCCTGATCAAGCTATAGCTCACACAGCTTTTGTTGCTCGAGTTGAAGAGGATAGTGATGATGATAGTGAATATTGGTCAAGAATTTTGGCAGCTCATTTCAAAACGATGGCATAGAGTGATAGTGAAGATGAGAAAGCTAAAAAGGAAAAGAAAAAGGTCAAGACTCAAGTCAGCAGTGATGATGAAGCTGTTCCAGTGATAAGACAAAAGAAAAAAGAAGTACCAAAATTCAAAGTTGGTGAAGATGTGGATGCTAAAAAGATTCCAGTAAAGTGTGACAATTGTGAATCTATAAAGAAGAAGAATAGCACACTGATTTATAATCTGAACAGTTTGAAGGAATCTTATGATGTGTTGAACAAAGCTATGAACCAGTATAATCAAACAAGTGAAGAACAAGCAACAGCGATGAAAACACTTCAAGGAGCTTTCATGATAAAGCAAAAAGTGGTGAACAACTACATTGAGAAGTGTGCTGCTCTTGAACAGAAATTAGAATTACAAAGAATTGAAACGGAAAGAGTAAATCGTTTGTTGAAAAGTTACTCATGTACTTCTTATGTTATTGACAGGATTTATCCGACTGTTGAAGGCATGAAAGCATTTGAAGAGGATGAAGTAATTGAAGAAAAGAATGATGATGGAAAAGTGACTAAAGAAAAGACTTCAGAAAAGAAGAACAAGAAGAAGAGTGACACAAAGAAAAAGATTGACAAGAAGGATTCTGGTAAGAAACAAGATGTAGGTTACAACAAGTGTCCACCCCCACAGGAAAATGGATATTTGCCCAGAAATCCAAATTCTGAAAGAGTCCAAAAGGCTACAAACTTACAATGGGAGTCGGAGTCGTCAGTCAATTTGCCAGAAAATATAGATGTCACGTTTACATCATCTGACACTGATCATGAGTCCGAGTTAATAAAGAATGTCGTCGATCAGGTGTTGGATAAAGATGAAATCGAGGAGTCAAAGTTGGAGTCAAACTCAGAGTCAAAGTCAGAGTCAGAGTCAAAGTCTGGTTCTGAAAGTTCGAGTTCGACAGTCAACAGTCCAAATTTTTCAGTTAAAAGGGTTTATAACAAAGAATTCCTGTTATCAAAGTCTAATTTGAATGATGAAACATTTAAAGTTGCATATACTTTGAATGATTCTGACAAATTATATTTTGATGAGGAATTTCCAATAAGAGGTGTAAAAACTGAGATGATAAAAAAGGTTTTCAAACTTACAGAAATTAAAATTTCTGAAATAAAAGATTTAAATCTTACTGATAAACCTAAAAAATACACCTCAAGAGTACAACAAAGATTAAACAAGAAAAAAGGTTACAGTTCTGGTTCTGGTTTTCACAATAAACCAAACCCTAACCGTAATTTCAAAAAGAAAGGTCTTGGTTTTACTCCAACAGAAAAATGAAAAATATGTTCGTGATTTTAAAGCAAAGATGACATTTGTTTCAGGTACATCAGCAGAAGAAGAAGAAAAGAAAGAATTCTGGAGACAATCGAACAAAGAATTCCTTGTGAAGAAGCAAGAAGAGATAAAATTTGCTGATCAGATGAAAGATACGAGAACCTGTTTCTAATGCAACACTGTTGGACATATTGCCAGAGATTGTTCTAAGGCAATACCATCAAAACAGGGAGTTTCTCGTAAACAAAAAGAGAAAGTGATTGAGTTTGAACCACCAATTGACAGAACAAAGTTATTTAAAAATTCTACATTTGAAATTGGTGAATGTTCAAACAATTTTTACAAAAAGAGAGCTAAAAATGACAAACAAAAATGGGTGGTTAAGAAGTCTGGAGGTAGTTCTAGCAATGATTCTGATAAGTCAAAATCAGAGGAGGTATCTTCTGGCGATGAATCTGATTCCACAAAATCAGATGAGCCACAGGTTGTTTCAAAAAGTGAAGAATCAGTTCCAACTGTGGATGATGATAAATTTCCACCACTTCGAGCTGAAAATTTTAAAAAGAAAATTGGTAAAGTTGAGATATCAAACCAATTTTATGATGATAAAAAGGTTTTTGATGTTGAAAAAGTCTTTAATCCCACTGTAAAACATATTTTTGGAAAAATGATTGATCGAAAAGTCAAAGGGGTTAAAGAGTTTTTCGAGAAGAAGACGAAGAAAGATAAAGTTGAACCATCCCTGGTTTGTGACTGGGATGGTACATATTATGAACAGTAAGTCTCTGGACTTGCCGGAGATCCCAAGTTGGTAATTATGGATCAGGAATTGGCATCATTCATAAAGTTTGTTTTTGGAATTTTTTTTAAAAATTGTTTAAATGTTTACAGGTGAAGGACTATGCCGGAACTCCCAGGTTGGTAAGTGTGGAGTAGGTATCGGCATTTATCTTGAAATTTACTTTGATAAGTTCATTGTACAAGTGATACAGAGATTTGTCTTGACATAGTGATTACTCAAGGTCATTAATTTGAACTTGATGTAATTTTCTTACAAGTGGTTGAAAGTCAATATGATGAACCATGCCCCTACAAGTGGTAAAAACAAACTTATTTTCTGGAAAAATCATTTTGATTAAAACAAACTTAAGTGTTTTGAAATCTAAATGAGAAAATAGTTTGTTGTGAGGGGGAGTTCTGATTGTTTATGCCAAGTGGATGGCGATTGGAAGCAATTCGATATCGGTTGTCAATTTTCTGTATAGTTTATTTTCAAATTTCCTAAAATGTGTTTGCATTTTAGGGGGAGTAAAATTTTTTAGAAAATCCAAAAACATTAGAAAATTTGAAAAATACAAAAACATGATAAAATGAAAAATGAGTTTTGTGTCAAAGAAGAGGAAATGATAGTACATCAGTGGACTATCACAGCAAGCTAAAGAAATGGAATGCAAAAATGTGATAAACGGTCTCACTGATGATGTGTCAGTAGGTTTTTGCATATTTAGTAGATTGTGACGAGATATAAACCTAAATTCAAACTTGTTTATATCGTGGGGAAACATCTCTCGGATATATGGGTATCCCCCGAAATCTTGTTTGAAAGGTCCCTCTTTCTGAGATACTAGGTCTTTATACTCAGTGATATCTGGGGTATTATCCCGGGACTACTGATTTTGTGGAAGCAATGGCCTAGTCCCTGGATAATACTTTCCGCTTGCTTGAAACATAGCGCCGCCCTCAGCAAATTGATGAAACAATAAAATTGATAGTCATTGCTGTTGTAAAAAACGATCCTCTAAAGGGGACACACCAAAAGTCGAAGCCGTCATCTCTCTGCGTATACGGAAGTATCGACCTGAGCTCTCACGGCCCTCGCATTATAACCCCTTACAGATATCATCTGGAGTATACTCACCTGTAAGACTGAATATTGGGATCTGGATACGGGAGTATATTCTGAGGTGGGACACATGATTAAGTTTAATTGCTTAAGACATTAATCCGTATCTCGAAACAGTTGAACTTTGTGTGAGAATTTAAGTGGATCAGTATACTGACAATCTAAGTGAATCGTTTAGAACTTAAAATGAAATGAAGCTTAACGGTGTTGGTGATTTGTCTCAAAAACTGATATGATCCTCTTACACAAACTCACAAAAATATTGTTTGTAAATATTTCTTTACTGCATTTCGTTTAATTTCATAAATTCCAAAAAGATTTTCGGTGTGTTTTAGCATAAATTTTTTGAAAAATTCTAAAAGATTTTCGACAACTGGTGTTGAAGAGCTGTTTTTCAAAATTCCAAGTGCTAAACTTGACGAACTGGTTTGGGAGTGTTGTGTGTGAAAGAATTTTAAGTTTTGATACAAGTGATCATCGAAAGTAAAGAAAATGATATTTCTTCAAGTCGTTCATCAGAGACTATAATTGTTAGATCATTTTTTTGTGATAGTTACAAGTGGTGTATGAATGTGTTAAAGTTTAATATTAGAAAACTTATGTTTGTGGTAGAGAATGTACAGGTTTGAGGAAGAATCAGGTTCCGATACCTGAGGACTCATTGAGTTTAACAAGCCAGGCTGCGATCCCAGCATATCGAAAGGGGGAGTCTGAAGATACTTAAAGGAAGGAGTATGTTGGTGATGAAAAGAGAAGAGAAGATAGAGATTGAGGATATTTACAGCATCAAACATTTCAAAGAAAATCCCAAAGGCTGATATAGACTGAAGATACAAAGACTCGACACTGAAGACTCCGTCAACATCCGAGGGGGAGTTTGTTGGTGCATCCGTCTGTCATCTATGTCTTGTATCGAGTCTTGTATAGATTAGGATAGAACAGGACACGGAATACTAGAAATCTGTGTTAGGATGTGATTCCGCTCCAAATGACATGTTATCATTTGGAGCGAAACCCCATTGTTCTGATTCCGCCCGAAAGTTCTTATATGCTGATTTCGCTCATGATGTTAAATGCTGATTCCGCTCCTGATGTTGAATTGTAGCTAGGAGCGAAATCAGAGACACTATATATAGTGTCATTTGGGGCGAAATCACATATAGTTCTAGGTGTTGTCTTCCGGTGAGCCACGAAGTGCTGCCGAAGTGTTGACTCGATTGTAAACGTTATCCAGATCAATAGAATCAACAGTTGAAAGTGTATATTCGCTGAATTGTACTTGATTTGTCTGTTTCCGCCATTCAAATCAAGAAAAGCTCTTCTGTTTGACTCGTTCAGGTCCGTATACGATCCTACAATGGATTCTCTTATCGGCTCCAAGAGTTAATGATCTTTATATTCTTGATATGAGTCAAGCGATTACGACCTCTGCACAAGTCACATGTTTTGTCTCAAAAGCCACGGAGAAGGAGTCTATATCTTGGCACAGAAGAAATGGGCACATTCACTTAAGAAAAATGAACCATTTGGTTAAAAACAATCTTGTGAATGGCGTGCCCGTGAGAAGTTTTCATCTACAAGATATCTGTGTTTCGTGCCAGAAAGGGAAACAAACGAAGAAGTCTCACCCTCTGAAGAAAATCAACACTGTTAGCATGCCTCTCGAACGTCTTCATATGGACCTCTTTGGACCTATGAGACACAAGACAACATTCGGGGATGCTTATTGTTTAGTGGTTACTGATGATTATTCTAGATTTTCTTGGGTAGCTTTTATGGCACACAAGAGTGATACTCCTGGCATCCTCAAGGATCTTCTTACAATGCTGGAAAATCTATACACGTTGAAAGTGAAGAGGATTCGAAGCGACAATGGAACTGAGTTCAAGAACCGTGTTATGGGTGAGTTCTGTACTTCTAAGGGCATTCTTCATGAATACAGTTCTCACTACACTCCACAACAAAACGGTGTCGCGGAGAGGAAGAATCGGACGATTATTGAAACTGCAAGAACGATGTTGGTAGAGTCGGAGCTTCCTGTTCAGTTCTGGGGGGAGGATGTGTCGACTACTTGCTATACATTAAACCGAGTTCTTACAGTTAAGAGACATGGCAAGACTTATTTCGAACTTCTACAGAAAAAAAAACCAGATCTTTCCTTTCTAGAACATTTTGGCGGTCCAAGCACTATGATTGAGCCGGATGGAAAATTTGGCGCGAAAGCTATCGAGGGTTTCTTCCTTGGATATGCTACTCCGAATTTTCGTGTATGGAATCTGGCTACCAAAAAGATTGAGCTATGGAGTGAAGTAAGGGTTCAAAGGTATACAAGTCATGTTAAGGCTACAGGTGATCCTTGGATGTTCGACTACGATGGGCTATTCGACTCCTTTAATCTGCCAACCTTTGACGAAGATTCTGCAGCTGCTAGAATGTTATTTGATAGTGACAACGCTACTGACTCGCCATTGGTTAGACCTGTTATTGTTAACCCCCAAGGTTCTAATTCGGTTAACAACACAGTTCAAAATGAGGTATTTGAAGATGCTACTGAATACAATGAGTCATCGGAAGATGATGAATATCTTGATGCGAGTGAAGGCTCTTCAGCTCCAGTTGCTCCTGTTCAGGGTACTTCTGTTGAAACTCCTCATGTGCAGGATGTTGATACTGCTGAAGGGAATGCATCCACTTCTACTCATATTCCAGGTGTTGAATTGGTTGTTGATCTTAATATTAACAATTTGGGTATTAATGCTCGTGTTCCTGAAAATCCTGAAATGAGGATACACGATACCCATCCACAGAAGAATATCATAGGAGATGTCCAACAAGGGGTGCAGACGCGTAATCAGCTGAGAAACAACCAGAGTGCTGGTTTGTATTCAGCCATTAGAGAATCTGGTCTTCAAAATGATTGGTCCTTGGCGTGTTACGTTTCACAAGAAGAACGGAAATCTTGGAAAGAAGCCTTAAAGGATAATTTTTGGGTTGAGGCAATGCAAGAGGAACTATAACAGTTCCAGAAGCTGGGTGTTTGGAGTAATGTTGAAAAACCCGACAACTACAAGAAAATTGGCACCGGTTGGGTTTACAAGTGCAAAAAGGATGATCATGGAGTGGTCATTCGAAACAAGGCGAGATTGGTTGTTCAGGGCTTTCATCAAATTGAAGGCATTGATTACAACGAGGTTTATGCACCAGTTGCTCGTCTGGAGGCTATTCGGATCTTTCTAGCTTATGCTTCTTTTAAAGGATTCAAAGTCTATCAGATGGACGTCAAAAGCGCATTCTTACATGGTATTGTTGAAGAAGAGGTGTATGTCGAACAACCTCCAGGTTTTGAAGATCCTATCCATCCCGATCGGGTTTGGTTGCTCAACAAAGCTCTCTACGGGTTACATCAAGCACCGAGGGCTTGGTATGCAACCTTATCTACTTATCTGCTGGAAAACGGTTTTCGCCGGGGTCTTATCGACTGTACTCTTTTCATCAAGGAACAGGATGGAGATCTTTTGTTGGTACATGTATACGTTGATGATATCATTTTTAGTTCTACTAACGATACTTTGTGCAGGAAATTTGAACGTGTTATGCAGGAGAAGTTCGAAATGAGCGCAATGGGAGAGACGAATTTCTTTTTGGGCCTACAAGTTCAACAAACTGAGTTTGGGATATTCATCCATCAGACTAAATATGTTGGTGACATCTTGAGCCGATTCCAGATGTCTGACGCAACGCCCTTTGGTACCCCACTTCCGACTAATCACGGGATTACTCCGGACTTGAAGGGTGAAAGTGTCAACTCTTCTTATTATCGCGCTATGATCGGATCTCTCATGTATCTTACAGCATTGAGGCCTGATATCATGTATCCAACGTGCCTGCTTGCAAGATATCAAGCTAACCCAAAAGCATCTCATCTTTGAGCTGTTAAAAGGATTTTTCGCTATCTGAAGGGTTGCCCGGACACCGGTCTCTGGTACCCTAAGGATGATGGTTTTGACTTGGTTGCTTTTAGTGATTCAGATTTCGGCAGATGCAAAATAGATGGGAAATCCACAACGGCTGGATGTCAATTCTTAAGAAGTCGCTTAGTCACGTGGCAGTGCAAGAAGCAAAATTGTGTTGCTACATCAACTTGTGAAGCTGAATACATCGCTGCCTCAAGTTGTTGCTCTCAGGTTCTATGGATCCAGCAACAAATGCGCGACTACGGTTTTGAATTCCTATCTACCTCTATTTTTGTTGATAATAATGCTGCTTTATCTATCACTAGAAATCCTGTTCAACACTCCAAGACCAAGCACATCGAAATTAAGTATCACTTCATACGTGATTGTTTTGACAAAAGATTAATCGATGTTGTTAAAATCCACACTGATGAACAACGTGCTGATCTGTTTACAAAAGCTTTTGACAAATCTCGTTTTGACTATCTTTTATTGGTCAATGGTGTTAAGGTGAAACAAGAGTAAACTTCTGTCGGCTGATCATTTTTGTAAATATTTTCTTAAAAGTCAAAAATCCAAAAAGATTTTCATTTTACTTATCTTTTCGCATTTTAGGGGGATAAATTTCAGAAAATACAAAAACATGTGAAAATCTCAAAAATCCAAAAATATGTCGTTTACTTTCTGTCTTTATGTTTTAAAAAATCAAAAATTCAAAAACAATAGAAAACCAAAAATGAGTTTCTTGGAGAAAAGAAGGGAAAGTGATGATATACACTGGTGTGGTCTGTCAATATGGTCAAAAGAAAAATTGAAAAATGATAAGTAGCTTTACTAACGATGTATCGGTAGGCTCACAATCAGACTAAAATGTGCAAGATGATATAAACCTAACAGACTTCAAGTCAGGTGGGAACCATTCATTGGCATATGGTCTTGGTACTGAAATTTCGTTTGATTGATTGCCGAGTTTCTGAGATATTCGGTCTTTATGCTGTCTTATCATCTGGGTATCATGGTTGTTTCTTTTACCGAAAAATAACGGAGACGAAGTCTAGATCTTCCATGATACTATACATACGTATACATATTGCATTCGACCTCAATAAGTGATCAACAATCACATGTCCAAACAAACAAGTGATAATATATCACAGATTTATCCGGGAGTCAAGTACGTCTCTCTGCTGTACGAAAGTACTGACCTGTTCACGGACTTGCTCCTGTGCCCTCATGCATCGAAAATCAAGTTCCTCATCAATAAGTGATTTTATCACATAGGGCTTGTTTTCAACCTAAATAAGTGAGTTACTCATATTCTTTTATACGGTCAAACGGATGATAAGTAGTATACTCACCGGTAAGATGAACTCTCGTGCATACCTTGATACGGGAATGTGTCGTGAGTGGATGAACACCGACAAGTAAGTATAATTCTTACCGTAAATCATATCTCCTAATTATGAGTACATCTGATAAGTTGAGCTTAGGTGGACAACAATACCGATAATTGTGGTAGAATACTTATCTAAAGCTTTAAACAGAAATCAGAAACCGTTTTGACAAGGACCGTAAGCTGGTAATGATTCTCTTACCTTGAAACTCGCAAAAAGATTATTCACTGTACAAATTCTTTATGTTATTATCTTTCGTTAGTTTAACGTATTTTATTTTTGTGTTGTAGTGTAAGTTACTTGTTTTGATTAGCCGATGGTTGGTATCTCGAAGTTTTCTGCCGGAAGCCTGAAACCTACTTCATAACACGTCCTTGCATTTGAAAACTCAATCAAAATGGAAATGTGTTCAATTAAACAAAATATGTTCAGTGTGCAAAATTTTCATGCCTTGGTGTTTTTAAAAAATGGTGTCGACGAAACAGACTGAATGGTCGACGAAACAAATAGTATCGACGAAACACTATTGGTCAAAGTCAAACTTTTCAACTTGGTCAAACCTGTTTTAGTAGTCGACGAAACAACTCGTTTCGTCGAGGTTACGACGAAACGCAAATGGCCCAATTTTGTTTCGTCGTGGGCTAAATTTTCAGGCCCAAGTCCAGCCCAACATGTTCGTTTCGTCAAGCCCAAACTCCGTTTCGTCGAGATGTCCGTTTCGCCGTAATGAGTCGGTGTATAAAAGGGGTCCCAGTGTTCACTTTTTCAAAACCCTCAACTGTTTGCCTTCTCTTTCACCTAAAACCCCATATCATCTGCTACCGACTTAATCTCTCATAATCCCTCATTTTTCTTTGAAATTTAACAAAACTCAAAGGTATAAAAAGGATCCTGTTCATGTTTCGAACATTTTGGACCGTTTGTTTTTGTTTGAAACCCATGAAGACCCTTGTTTACCTAATGATTTCATGATTTAAACTTATATCTTGTTTGGTATCTTATGAAATCAGATAGATTTAGGATTAATGTATGTGTATATGTGCTTTGATTTGGGTTTGGGTTTATGCAACAAAAACAGGGGATGTGGGTTTGTTTGTTGTTTAACTTGTCTTGGTGGATTCGGTTAAAATTGATGTTGATTATGAATCTAAGTTTGTTTTGAGTAACATAAGTATCAAATTGATGGCTTGTATGTTTATTGATCATTGGTTAAACATGAAACGACGAAACGATGAAACCCTAACTGTTCACAAAACCCCCTTTACGACGAAACAAATGACGAAACAAACAAGCGACGAAACGGCTCCGTTTCGTCGAGGTACTGTCGACGAAACAAACTGGTCAAAGGTCAACTCTGTTTCGTCGCACATCATTCTGTTTCGTCGAAGATTTTCTGTTTCGTCGTCCATGCCTTAGCAAATTTTTGAGTTTGCTGTTTGTTCACAGAAGATGTTTTTTTGTATGTTAACTGTCAATTGGATACATGAACTTGTATCCATACATGTCTAAATGCATATGTGATATCATTGTTGCTTATTGTGGACATTTTCAGTTTCAGATGGCACCGAAAGAAGGAAAACGCAAGAAACCTACTAAGAAGGAAAACAAGTCGGAAGAGGAGACTATGTCTGAAAAGCGTCATAATCAAATCGCTTATCTGGATTCAGAAGAAAAGCTCGCTGAACTGAAAGATATCACGAAATGGATCAGGGAGTCGCGGATCAATTATGCTGTTACTTTCTCGACGCCTGTTTACAAATCTCTTATCAAAGCTTTCTGGGATTCCGCAAGTGTTGTGCAAGTGGATGGAAAGGAAGTTATTAGAGGTCGTGTGAATGATTTGGATATCATAGTCTCTCCGGATATTTTGAACGAGGTTTTACAGCTACAAGACCATCCGGATGCTCCATATTCTATACCTATCATGTGTACGAGAGGCTGCTTGTTACGAATGAAGTGTACAGGAGACATCTTCAGCAAACAAATCAACAAGGGCGATCTGCCGTTACGCTAAAAGTTCCTATTACACATTCTCATTCAGTGTTTTAGCAATAGACGTGCTGGATATGATATGGCTGGAAATGATCTAGTTGGTTTCATGGTGGCGTTGGTGCTAAACAAACCGTTTAGCATCTCAAAGTACATCTTCGACAATATGAAAGAAAATATGACGATGACTGGAAGTAGAATAACCGGGAACAAGTTCTGGATGTATCCGCGGTTTCTTCAAATGATCAAGAATGTTCAACATCCTGGTCTTCCTAAAGCCGAAAATGACATTCTGAAGATAGAAGCAATGAACTTCAATTCATTAAGGATAATCAAGAACCTTGCAGCCAAAAGATACAAAGAAAGCGTTCCTCCAAGGAAGTTGATCGGTGTGCTAGGAAATCCTGATTATATTGCTCCAGCTAATGATAAATGGCGTCATGATGACAACCAATCTGATAATGAAGAGCCGGAGTTGAAGAGAAAAATGGTTGAAAAGTTTGGTCCAGATCCAGTTGATTCTGAGTCGTCAAAAAGTGATAGTGAAGACGATGGTGATGATGGTGGTGATACAGGTGCCGTTGGTGCATCTAGTGCTGGTGCGACTGGATCTAGTGCTGGTGCGACTGGTGGTACATCAGCTGGCGATGATGAAGAGGATTCTGATTCGGATGATCATCTAATCGAGCCTGGATACGAAATGTATCTCGATGAACGTGGTGTTAAAAGATACAGGAGGATTAGACAGGAAGATGATCCTGAATACGTTCCAGAATTTACTGAAGCAGAGCGTTTAAAGAAAAGGAAAGCTGAGAAAGTTGCTGAAAGTCAAAAGAAGAAATCAAGAAGATATTTGAGTACCTCTGCTCGACAATCTGTTCCTCAAGAGCCTGTTGTACAAGAAACTCCTGTGGTATCTTCAGCTGTTGAAACTCCAACAGAAACCCCTCAGGCCGTTCCACAAAGGTCAATGGCGGCTGTAATTAGAGCAACTACTTCTCAACCTAGTGCTGACCGTCAAAGGATTTTCTCAGAGATGTCTCAAGACGAAAAGAACAACTTTCTATTCTCTCAATTCGAAGCGGCTGCTGATCGAATTTAGAGGCAAACTGAGTTCATTAGAATCATGAAGAATGACCAGATCAGTCAATTGGTGGAAATAAACAATTTGAAGTCCACTGTTGGTCAACAACAAACTGTGATAGAACGACAACAAGCTGAGATTGATTCACTCAAGGCTGAAAATGTACGCTTGAAAGCTGCAGACGAAGAGAGAGAGAGAGAGAAGTAGCTCTATACTTCAACAGTTGGCTAAAGATCTTAAAGGAAGATGTGACTTCATGAAAGAGTGGTACGAGACTCGTAACACAACTATAGCTGAAGGAGTCAAAAAGATAACTGCTGGCTATGATTTTCTTCGAGGTTGGGTCGCTACGCTGTGGGATGATCGATGTAAACAACAAGAAGTTATGAAGAAAAAGGATGATGATCCTAAAGATCAAGGGAATCCTGATACTTCTACTACATCACAGCAGCCGACAGCCGCTACATCTTCTGCAATCGTTGTTGTTCAGCCGCCATCGATCGAATCTTCTCAAGGAACCTCTTCTGGAACAGTTCAACAGATTGAAGGTACATCTTCTGTTCCTAGCAGTTATTGCAGGTTATTCATCCAATCACTGGGGAATTACTTGAAGAAGGTGAAATTATCGAAGATCTTTCACATGAGCAATTGCTTGCTCTAAATGCAATGAGAGAGATTGATGATGCAGAGATTGATCGAATGCCTAGTGAGTCCGAATCTACTGATGTTGAAAACATTGAAGAGATTGTTTTTGAGGGAAAAGAGAAGAAGTCTTCATATGTTCGTCGAGATGGTACTGAATTCGTTCCTTTTGATGAAGAATGGCTCAAAGAGAATGTGGATGAAATAGATGAGCATTTAAAGAATCGTGATACGTCGGAAAATGCTACAGATGCATTCTCCGAATGGCGAAAACAATTCTTATCAAAGGTATCCAAGCCTGTGCCGGAAAGCGCTCAAGTCGATTACTTGCAGTTTGAAAAGGCGAAACCGAGTGGAAGAATTCTATGTTGGATGTTCGTAAAGGAAATTCACTGCATCGCAATCAAACGTGAATTCGGTATCCAGTACTTCAGTTTGCTGCTTAGCATTCTATCTTTGCCGTTTTACGATGTCGCAGCTCTGACAAAGCTTAAGCTCCATAATCGCTCAAATTTCGAAGGAGCTACACTATTCGAGAAAAGGATAAAGTTCAACAAGAAGTCAGGCTGGAAAGATGAATCGTACAAGCCGCAGTTCCCTATCTATCAACAGATCAAATTTACACTAGATCCAACAACGAATACGGGACGCTACAAGCTTGTGTATCAGCCAGCTAAAGTCGTAGATAAAATCCCATTAATGCCGATGCCGCAGAACTTTCTTAATGATATGGCATTATGGTGCTACGACTCAGACACGCATGAGGCGGTGATTGTTTTTAGAGATGATCATGAGAATTTTCGTATGTTGGATCCGATGTGGATCGTCAATATGTCCGCAGCCGACATCGACAAATTATATCACCACGACATTTTCTACGAAGACCAAGACGCGCATCAAGCGTTACGATTTCAGCTCGTCGCTTGCTTCTGCTATTACCGAGGAATCCATGCGGGCAGTTCGTGGTCCGAACAACACTGAAGAAAGAAGATTCGAAGACCGAAGTCGAGTAACAGACAAGGGGGAGTTTGTTGGTGCACCTTTTTGTGTCTGTAACTAGTCTTGTTTATCATTGTATTTTGTACGGTCTTTTAACGTTTATCCAGTCTGTATTTGCCGTCGACCAAGTCGGATATCCTCCTATCCGCTTGTGTCCGACTTATTTGTCTCTTATTGATATGTAATGTATACGAACAATGCATGTTGCATGTAAGGGTATTATTGACTTTATGTTTGTGTTTGTATAATGTTTGCTGCAACTGTCTGTTTGCAGCAAACAGTTCTGAATTTGCAACCTTCGACGAAACAGATCCGTTTCGTCGAACACCTCACGACGAAACAGATAGTCTTCAAGTCAACTCGTTTCGTCGACATCAGTGACGAAACAACCCTTGTTTCGTCTACTGTTGGGCTGATTCAGGCCCAATGTGTGGCCCAATGTTGTTTCGTCGTAACCTTTTGTGTTTCGTCGAAGCTAAGGCCCATGTTACTATATAAACACTTTCTGGTTTCACTCTGAAACTAGATGAGAGCATACCCTGAAAGTTATTCTGTCAAACTGTGTGTGTATCAGTTGTTCTCGGTTCTCATCCCATTTTAATCAATAGATTGCGTTTCGTTGATTATACCGCGTGTGTTATTTACTGTGTTTGATTTGGCATCGTTACGGGGATTCCGCACCTGTGACATTGTTTGTTATAAACAAGGATTCGGTTTTCGTTATCGATCCTCAGATTTTACGGGACCTACAAGCCACACATTTTTATAAATGTGTGGCTGGGCGGTTTTGCCGAAAGTATGACTGTAGCCCCCTTTTCACGTAGTGGGGTTGTGTCTGGTGGAGGGGTCGTTGCCGGTGGAAACGAAGGGGTTGGGGTGGGAAGCGGGTGGAGGGGCAGATGATGAAGAAGATGATGGGGTAGGCCCCTTGTTTTAATTTTTTTTATTTTTTTAAATTGCTTTGTTTTTAATCTCAAGGGTAATCTTCTCATTTAACAAAACTTAACTGAGAAATTTAATATGGTTTAATGATAAGGATCACTCGAGTGCAAACATTGTAACCATCGGGACCAAGTCTGTAATTAGTGAACCCTTAGGACCAAATCTGTAATTTTCGCAAACCACAGGGACCAACCAGGTATTTAACTCTTTAATCAATGAAGATTGAGAATTGACACATTACTCATTGTTTCTTTTTCTCTGGAAGTTAATAATCACACATGGTAATATTTTATTCTCACATGATGTATACGGGTCATATAGAATGGCATGTACGAACAATTGAATTTAATTTTAAGTATTTGTAATATTTGTTTAATTTAGATATGTTCACTACGTCTTTTATAAATTTTTAACAAAAAAAACTAACATCATTTTATAACAAAAAAAACAACTTAATTAATTTAAAAAAAAAATAAAGTTCAAAAAATACTAATAACAATATTCTGCTCTTGCAAAAAAATTTCTCCGGAGAACGTATGGCCCTATAAAATTCCCCTGTTCTTTTGAAAAAAAAATTCTTTCAGGGAGGGTATGAACCTATATGATTTCTCTGCTCCCCAAATCTTTCAGGGAGCGTATGACCCTACATGATTCATTGCTTCCCTAATCATTAGCTGACAATCTTCTGAAAAGTTTGTACTTCAAGTACACATATATGAAGTGTATTGCTCAATACGTTGGACCCGAAGGAACCGTATTGCCTTATACGCTTTCTATAGGGTTCAAGAAATATGCAAATAAAATAGGGATATGTAGATGACCAAGGCCTAAAACATTATTATAATTATAATTATAATAAAATATTTTCTGGTGCAATTTCAAATTTTACTAAAAGCGAAAGCAATTGTCCTAAAAGTTGGTGTTGACTCTTCTTTCTTTAAATGTTACAACTCTTCACAGCTTGTTTCACACCTCATCTTCTTTACTCAAATCACTCAAACCTTCCTTCAATAATTCATAATTATACACAATGGTTGTTCTGACTGAACATGAATCTTTACCTGGATCCTCATCTTCATCATCAACTCATCATCTTAATCATAGATATGATGTATTTTTAAGTTTCAGAGGTGCCGACACTCGTAATGGTTTCACTGATCATCTCTACAACACCCTTTTGGATGCCCGTGTTAACACGTTTTTAGATGACGAAGAGATTGAAACTGGAGAAGCACTTAAACCAGAACTGGAGAGTGCGATTAGGTCTTCTAGGGCTTCTGTTATCGTCTTGTCTGAAAATTATGCTTCTTCAAGATGGTGCCTAGACGAATTGGTATTAATCCTTGAGCAGAAGAGGAAGTTTAACCAAATCGTCATCCCCATCTTCTATCATGTGGTGCCCACCGATGTGAGAAAGCAACAAAGCAACTTCATGAAAGCAATGGCACAGCATAAAGAGAGGTTGGATGCAGAAGCAGATGCAGAGAAAAGAAGTGAATGGGTTCAAAAGATGAAGTTATGGGAGAGGGCACTCACACAAGTTGCTAATTTAAAAGGACAAGTTGCAAATGGCAGGTAAATCACTTACTTAGATGTCAGGCCATTACAATATTTTCGAGAATTCATTTCACGCCAAAATTCTGCACATGAGGCATCAGTTAGCATTGACATAAAGACATACGTATAATAATGGCATATAAAAGTTAGTCACTATGGTTTCGGTTTTTAACCTTTTGTGTCTAAAGCTAACGCAGTCCAGTTATTCTGTTAAGTGGATGTCAAAGGAACACTCTATTCATCATGACAGAAGCAATAAATTGATAAAATTCCTCACTGCCGGCCATCTGAATCGCCAACCAAAACCCATCGCAGGCCACTCCTGCTTCCGACCGTATTTTCACCAAGCGTCGTCGTTAAACCTCTAACGGGCCACCGTCGGCGATGTTCGTTTTGGTAGGTTGAGCCGGACCTAGGTGCTGGTGGCTTGGTTTGAGCCGGAGCTGAGGAGGTGATGATGGTCGTATGGTGTGCAATGGCCGAAGAGAAATGGGGGGTTGGGTGGGTGTTGCAGGTTGAGTTGAGAGGAAGGTGAGGGTTGGGGTAGGGTCCACATGAATTTTTTTTGGAAGAAGACTTTCTCTGTACAGGACCGATCAGGTCTCTGGGGTTATGTCAAAGACATTTCCCCGTTAGCCCCGCTCTTCCGGACGCGATGTTCGATCGGGCCCCGGCCGGCGCGCAAGCTGACTTCCGCCCGGAAACCATACTGCCCCCACACGAGAGACTCGCTAGGGTAACAGCTGGGTAAAACCGGGTTGCCCTCAAGACCGCACCCATGCCTCGGTAGGATACGATCCATCATTGGGACGACCCACCCCCAAAATGCCGCAGCCGGGGATCGAACTGGAGACCTCAAGAGGAAACCGGCCCAATCCAGCCACTTCGGAACCAACTGGGTTGGAGGTTAACATTACGTTTTGAATTAGGTCTCATGTTTATTTATCTTTTTTATATCCATGGGTACATAACTAATTTCATACATATTTAACCGGAATTTTAACCACCTTAGCTACTAAGAATCACCCGAGTTTAAAATTTGCAATCAGTCGGACCAACTCTTTAATTATTGATGTCTCGGGGACCAACTCTGCAATATCTGCAAACCAAAAGAACCAACCAGCCATTTAACTCTTGTTAAAATGGTTAATAAGCATTTTAATATAAATGATCTTGAACTCACAAAACCCATCAGGTTAATAAGCATTATTAGGTGCATAGATATTAATCACATGGGTGCTACTTTCTACACCCCTCTATTTACTTTTTTCACCCCCTCCTCACACATACTTACAGGTGGGGCCTGCGTGGGACCGACAGTTTTTCTCTCACAAGGGGGGGGGGGGGGGGTATAATCAGGAAAGAGGGGGGTGCGTATAGAATGAGCCTAATCACATTTAGTAACACAACTTCCAACTAACATAGCCTGACACCATCAAAAAGTGTTGCCTTTACTACATAGTCAAAACTGAAGTATTCGGGTCCCACAACGAGCAACTCCCTAGAGATACTTACGCCTTCCAACAAATCAGTCACAACCTGCGTCCAATCCCAAAACCTATTCCAGAACGAACTTTTCTGGCCGACATTTGTGTCTCTTGAAGCATGAGAAACAAAATCTTGGTCTCTTTTCAATCTCCACACCCATACGGGTTTGTCTAACCCACTAGCACCTCTAAGATTAATCGACATCAGGGTGAACGAAGTGGGCAGTAAAATTGGTCGGTAAACGAGTTTACCGAGCGGTAACACCGCCGCCAATGGTGTTTACCGCTCGGGAAGGTTCATGCATCGGTGAAGGTTTACCGCTCGTGAAGGGCTTGCTTTTTTCGACCGTTGGGCAATTCAACGGCTATATAGCCGTTTACATTATTAAAAAAAAATCTAATTTTCACCTTTAAAACAAACCAACTCCACTACTATTTTTTACACACTTTTTTATCCTCATCATTTCTACTCTTTTCAAACAAATGGAAGGCTCAAACAAAGGTGAAGGGAAGAAAAAATATTTAGGGTCCGGTTCGAAGGCGAATGCGCAATATAAACGTGGTGGTTCGGATGGTTCAAGTGCGCCGTTTCATCCCCAACTTGGCTTTGCTACATAAACCCAACCTCCATTTTTTTAACCAAACCATGCAACCGAATTTCGGTTACGATACCCAACCCCACCAGAATTGGTTGCTACACGGTCCAACGTTGGTTAAACCCGGTGTTTATGATTATCCCCTCGACGCCCAAAACTCTTTTGACCCGTTTGCTTTTCAAAGCCCACGCTCACAATCACCGAGAGATATAGAAGATGACTCTGAAGAAGATAGGTAAACCACCACCAACATTTTTTAGCAATAGGTAAACAAAATAGGTAAAATGCCATGGCATTGTTTGATTGGATGAATGAGGAGTTTACCTATTCCAAATAGGTAACCACTCCCTTCACCCGCATATTCATGAGTCACACTTTGCCTCCATTTCATGAATCATCTTACGTAATTTTGAAAGCCTTCCAAATGGAATCCCAATGACAACAAATTTCAAAGTTGCTCCCACCTCCTTCTAAGTCTCTGTTACAAATGGGAGAGAGGTTCTTATTTGAACCTAACTCTATATATATAGGGAGGGTTTATGAGGGTTAATGAGAAAACTCCTGTTTTTTAGAGAACTCGAGAAAAACATATCTAACCTTACTAAACCCTAAACTCAAATCTTAATCCCTAAACCCTAAAAAAATAAATCCTAAAATCTAAACCATTAACTCTAAGGCTAAAAGCTAAAAACAAAATCTAAAGTTAAATCCTAAGATCTAAAAATTAAACTCTAAACCATAAAAACTAAACCCTAGAAAAAAAATTCAACACAAATAGAGTTTCTCCTAATCCTTTCTATAGATGTATATAGATGCATCTTAAGAAAACTCCTCTTTGTCATAAAACTCTATCTAACCATTATTAAACCCTAAAGTGTAAACTCAAATCAATAAACCCTAAACCCTAAAAGTTAAACTCCAAAAGCTAATGTTGGTGCACTTGTGTCTGTATTTTGTAACGATATAAAACGATGTCTTCGTTAGTCCTGTAAGTTTGACTAAGTCAACCATCCTCCGGTTTGACTTGGTCAAACAGTTAGAAAATGTTTGAAAGATGTTTAGGTCGAAGGATGTGTCATCGAAGGATTGTTTAGATCCTTCGATGAGCTCGAAAGATAGCCTTCGATTGATGAACCTCGAAAGATTCCATCCTTCGAGGTACATGTTGATCCTTCGAGCTGTTTCTGGTCGATAGATGATCCTTCGATCATCTATCTGATCCTTCGACACAGACATGCTGTGTTCGGGTATAAATACCCTTGTAGTGTGTTCACTTCTCAGTTAGACACTTGGGAGACAGAAACTTAGACAGAGAAGTGAGAGCATTCTGTTCAGAACACACACACACGTTAGAGAGAGTTTGCAAAACAGATTTGTAAACATTGAGCTTGTAACCGGACCTTTCATACGCATTAATACAAGTGGTGTTAATCGGTGAAGTCTTGTGTGTTTTGTTTGTGCTTGTTCTTTCTCGGTTTGCATGCTAGCTTGGATTCCGCACTTGCTAGTGTGTTAGATATAACAAGGAATAGGTTAAACCTCAACCTCCGAGGGACCTACAAGTGGTATCAGAGCCGTGGCTCTTTTCCTTGTTAAAAACCGGGTTTTTATACAAGCTTTGGAGTGTTTTTGGGCAAAAACTCACTTGGTTTAGCTTACGTTTTTACTGTTTTTCTCGCATTTTCTTGTCGTTAAAACGTATTCTGAACTTCTGCATGTGTTAAGGGACGGGTTGGGTAAGATAAAAACTTGTTTTTAAGGTATTTGGTGATTTCCGGCCAAAATTCCGGCTTCTCCGGTGACCGGTTTCTGGGTTATATTTTATGTGTTCAAATCTGCTTTTGCAGAAAATCATGGTCTGACCATACTTTCTGCGAAAGATCTCACCAACCCATCACCTTTTTCACCAACCTGTCACTCTTTGTCAACTGTGTCAGTGGAGTTCGAAAGATATCCTTCGAAGTCGAAAGATCATCTTTCGATCAAAGGAGGTTCGACAGATTATCATCTTTCGAGCATCCTTCGAAGTCTGTGACTTATCCTTCGATTCAAGGAATCTTCTCGAAGCATACATCTTTCGGTCTTCAGTTCTTTTTCGAAAGACAAGGATCCTTCGATTGGAGAGTCTTTCGAAATCTCTGTTCGAAACTCAACAGTGATCTTTCGAACACTGTTGATCCTTCGAACAAGTCTTGATCTTTCGATCCTTGTCTGTTTAAGGTTAACAAGTTGTGTTTTTCAGGTCTTTCGATCTCAGATCTTTCGGCTGGTTAGTGTAACAATTTTTTTTTCTTGATCAAAAATGAATTCGATGTGGGGTGTTCCGGTAAATACAGATATGTATTTTGGTACTCCGGCTCCGGATTCGGGTTCGCAAGCTAATGCTACATCTACCGGTCAATGGGCATTCGTATCAAATCAAGCTCCAAGTGTTCAAAGCATTTTGCTAAGCGAAAGTGAAACGGGAAGTTTAAATAGGCCTCCAAAGTTGATGCATTTAAGTGAATATCCGGGATGGTTTGATAGATTTCATACATACGTCCTTGGTCAAAATACAGAATTGTGGTTGCGCTTCATCACAGATTTTGATCAAACAATAGAGGTTGCCGCTTCATCTGCTGCTACATTTGCCGATCTGACGGAAGATCAGAAGAAGGTTTATGACTTAGAGAAGAAAGCGTATGCCATTCTTACACAGGCGTTAAGCAAAGATATTTATCATCAATTTGTCAGTCACAAGACAACGAAGAGGTTGTGGGATGCATTGAAGACAAGGGGCGTAGGAAATGAAGCGACACGTCAATTGAGAAAAGAACTGCTAAAGAAAGAGTTTGATGGTTTTACTTGTATGCAGAATGAATCTTTAGGAGATTTGACAAGTCGTTTTATGTTGATGCAGATTTTGTGTCCGATGCTTGTCGAATAGATTAGTTTTATTTTACGCTGAATTTGTAATAGTTAGTGAAACGGTCTATCGAACGTGTATAGACCCGCTCGTTTGAAGTGGTCAAACGAGAGGGTTATTCGGTTGACTGTGTGTGTTTGCAAGACAAGGGGTGTGACTATAAATAGAAAACCCTTGCCATTTGCAACATTTGGAGATTTTAGGAGGTTTGAGACCTCACCGGGGAGAGATCACCACTTGATCTCTCACGGAATGTATACTCCTTTGGTATTAGTTCGGTTATCATGTAATCGGGCCGATTTGTAATGTTTTACTACCGGATTAATACAAAGTTGTTTGTTTATCATCTCTAATCTCTCCCGTCTTGAACCGATCTCACACGAATCACGGTTTCGGTCACGAAACTCGGTCCTACAATTGGTATCAGAGCCATGGTGCCTGATTTAGTAAATCTAACAGTTTACTAAGTCACATGTGCTCTAGATCTGTGATTTTCGTGAGTTTTGTTCAAGATCTAAAGTTGGGTGAAAATGAGAAAAACTCAGATCTGGACCCGAATATTCAGATCTGTGCTGAAACGAGTGTTGGGTTTTATGTTTTTTCACCTAAACATTCAAGTTATCATCATCAAAAACTGTATACAAAGTGTTTTCATCAAATCTGCAGATTTACACAGAGGCTGTGTTCTTGATGTTCTTGGCAGCTTCATATTTCGAAAGATGTAAAGGTACCCCGAAAGATGTAAGGAACTTCGAAAGATCAAACAGTTTTTCGAAGGGTCATCTTGAGGTTTTCGAAGGGTCATCTTTTCATCAACTTCGAAAGATAATTTCGAAGGATCATCCTCTCCCCGAAAGATATATTCGAAGGATCAGCCTTGAAGATCAGCAGTGTACGAAGGATCAACCATGTCCAACTTCGAAGGTGTTTCGAAGGATCATCAACTTCGAAAGATGAGACAGACTTTGAAGGTCTTCAACAACTTCGAAAGATATATACTTCGAAGGATCATCAACAATTTCGATGTTGTGTATCGAAGGATCCAGCATATATCTTCTGTTTCGAAGGATCCAGATGTTTCGAAGGATCCAGAGAAAAGAGCTGCTGGAGTTGTTGTGTATCGAAGGATCCAGATGTTTCGAAGGAGCCAGATGTTGTGGAATTTTATGAGATCAGACAGATTGTTGGGGTTGCTCATTTAATTCACTTGGAGTCGGGTCGGGTGTTCGCGAAGATTATTTGAACCGGGCTTCCAAATTTCCACATCAAATTCGTACGAATTTGGGAGCGCGCGGGATGATGCGGAATGATGAAAACAAAAGATGATGAAAACTTGATATTTTTGAAAAATGTGGGGTAGTCACGGTTACCGATGCAAATGTCAAAAATGGTGACGCGACTATTATGGGCCAAAAACCAAAAACAGAACGGTATGTTCACTTCCGCATGTCAATGTTTATGATTGTTACCGGTTATTCGTAAATGTTCGAAAGCATTTTGTTTATTGTCATATTCTCGCATTTGAAGACGAACGTATGAACCTAGAACGTCAATACCGGTCCTAACGAGTTCACAAAGTCTTTGGAGGGATACAAGTCGGATCCTACGGGGTACTAGGGGACGTTCTTATTCAACTAGAATATGCAAAGAAGAAAGTCGTTTTCGTGATTTTTCGGAACCGAGAACATTCAATGAAGATTGACGACAGTTCCGCTTAGTGGAGGGAATTGGTGAACATTTGACGACAGTTTCTTTGAAGTGGAAAGAATCTGTTAAGGTTTAGAGATTTTACCAAAGAAATGGGGGGATAAAAATTTTCGTATGTTGAATTTCTTCGGTAAATTTCTAAACGCAATCACAGGTGGTAGAGTTTGTGATTTTCTGGTGATACAAACGGTTCGGCGTGGAATGTTTTGCACATACACATATTTGAGGATTTTAATTAATTCTCCAGCCAGCGTGAAGGGTTTTGCACGGAAAAATACAGGTTTCTTAAGTCTACAGTAGTTACAAAAGCGCTGTTCACTGAAGACCTGGGGAATCTTTATGAAAGCTGATAGTTCAAGACTGAAGACCTGCAGGATTCGGTTTTGGGTTTGATGTTTCTTTGGGATTTTACAGGGATCTGGGGGTAACTCAATTCGTTGAGTTTGCAAACGATGTACTTGGTCTAGCTGACTTCCTGAGTACTGATGCTGAAGATCCGTAGTGCATTACGTGGTCAACTTCACAAAGGCGAGACAATGAGATCTGGATGTAGTTCAACTAAGCATGCTGGTTGAGCTTGCAAGGGATACACTTGGTCTAGCTGACTTTCCTGAGTGTTGATGCTGAAGATTAAAGTGCATTACTTGGTCGATTACACAAAGACGGTTTACAGAAGACAGTTCACCAGAAATCTCTATCAATGTAGTATGCTTGTATGAAATAGAGTTCTTATGACAAGATCAAGACTTGATGCAGTTCTTAAAGATTGGAACCCTTATCAAATGCCGGTTGGAGTATTGGAAGATCAGCGGAAGATCGGTCAATTGAGGAAATTGCACAACACCCAACACGGATACGCGTACTTTAAGGGGGAAATATTTTACAAGGAGCGTCAAGATACTACTTACCTGGATCATCGGTCAAGGGGGAATTTGTTAACACAGAGAAGATGAATACTTGACTGAAGATCGATTGCAGTTGCATTTTCAGCATTCGACAGCAACGGACAAGGGGGAATTTGTTGATGCAGATTTTGTGTCCGATGCCTGTCGAATAGATTAGTTTTATTTTACGCTGAATTTGTAATAGTTAGTGAAACGGTCTATCGAACGTGTATAGACCCGCTCGTTTGAAGTGGTCAAACGAGAGGGTTATTCGGTTGACTGTGTGTGTTTGCAAGACAAGGGGTGTGACTATAAATAGAAAACCCTTGCCATTTGCAACATTTGGAGATTTTAGGAGGTTTGAGACCTCACCGGGGAGAGATCACCACTTGATCTCTCACGGAATGTATACTCCTTTGGTATTAGTTCGGTTATCATGTAATCGGGCCGATTTGTAATGTTTTACTACCGGATTAATACAAAGTTGTTTGTTTATCATCTCTAATCTCTCCCGTCTTGAACCGATCTCACACGAATCACGGTTTCGGTCACGAAACTCGGTCCTACATTTTACTCATTTGCTGACTGAATTGGTAAATATTGGGGTTGTAACAACTTCAGCAGAGATAGTGAAGAAGTTTGCAGATGCACTGCCACCACAATGGAATAATTTCTTAGAAATCCTGAAGTACAATGGCACTTTGGATACAACAAACTTCGGTGACTTTGCTCAACTCCTGGAAAACAAGAATCAGGAAGAAACTCTCAAGGCTAAAAGAGTTCCAGTGCCACAAAATCCTGAAATGTATTATGGAGCTTCTAGCACTTCTACAAAACCTTCTACACACGCTCCAATTCAAACATCATTTGTGTCTAGCACTAGCTTGTATGGCACTCCTCCTCCAACAACAGACATATATGGAAATCCGCTTAATCCAGTTCCTCAACCAGTGCCACAACAGCAAAGCCAACAACCTATCAGAGCAACTGATATATTCAGAAATCCACTTCCTCCTCAACAGCAAGCGTGTTATGGAAGCACATCATCTGCTGGTCAACAATCAAAGCCAAATACAGTACGGCTCGACACCTCAAGTTTTTCTAAAGTCAGTGTGGAAGTAGCAAAGGAACACATGGAGCTGCTAAACACTTTGGTGAGCGCATACTGTGGATTAGTTGAAGGTCAGATTGGTAACATTAATCTGACACAAGAAGACTATCAGCAGATTGATAAAGAGGAGATGGAGATGATGGATATCAAGTGGGCCTTTGCCAGTGCTGTTAGGCGAGCAAAGGATTTCATGGAAAGAACGGGCAGAACCAGCTTGGAGAGCAAGAAAGACACCAAGTATGGGTTTGATAAACAGGCTGTTAAATGCTTCAATTGTGGGGAACGTGGTCATTTCAAGCGTGAGTGTACGAGGCCATCTCAACATGGAAACCAGAATCCTTTCAGAGGTCAAGGCAACCAGCAGAACCAGAACAGGAACAATGTTCGCACATTGGTGCCTGTCAACAACCAGACTCAAGCAGGACCATCAAATGCCAACCAGGCACTTGTGGTTCAAGTAGATGAAGGCTGTGATTGGTCAATCCAGTTGGGAAATGATGCTCCAGATGGAACAGCTTGTTTTGCTGAAATTGTCAAGGATCTTAAACACGCCAGTGGTGGAGAATCTTCCACCAATGGTGATGAATCTTCTGAAGATGAAAACAGCTCAGGTTACAGTGGAAGCTCGGATGAAGAGTCCTCGGGTTCAGGGAATGATCAGGAAGATGACACATCAAGTGTGTCAGTCGATGCAGGTATTGATGAACTTTTGGATGAAGCTGCAGCAGGAATTGAAAGAAGATCTATTTTGGTGGATCAAGCTGCTTATTCTTCGTCTTTTCTCCATTCAGCCTTTATGGCTAATGTCGACAGTTCATCAAGTCAGGTATGTGTCGATGAACCCACTTCTGTTAGCTGTGATAACTGTGATAGTTTGTGTGTTAAATGTGCTGATTTAGAGGCAAACATGTCTGAGATGCAAGGCAAACATGATGCTTTACAAGCTAGTTTGTTTGACTTGCAAGACAAACATGTGTCATTGAATGAGAAGTGGTGTGAATTGCAAAGCAAACACGAAGCTTTGCAAGAAAAATATGATGTGACATTCATTCACAATCAGAAATTGACCGTTGATCTTTCGAAGTGCACTGAAGCCAATATGTTTTATGAAAACCATGAAAAGGAGTTTAAGTCGGTAATTGAAAAGTTAAAGAAAGATAAAACCGAGTTAACTAAAATGGTTTCCAGAAAACAAACTGACATTAATTTGTATATAACTCGTCTTGAGGTAATGCAAAAGGAAATGGCTTGTGTTAAAACTGAAAGTGAGGCGATCCGACTCAAGCTAGACAGTTATTTGAGTTCTAGCTATGTGTTGGATCACATCATTGATGTACAGAAAGAGAAACGGGATGTCACATGCATAGGCTACAAGAAATGTCCACCACCCGTGAGAAACAATTATGATGCCATGCCTGACGAGGAGAACAGAACTTTCTTTGAACCATCTGTTCCTCTTGATGTTAAAGAATTTGCAGCAGGTCTCGGATACAAGAAAGAGGTATCATCAGATTCAGATGTGTCAGCAGATACATGTGTGTCCTCTGCTGAACCGAATCAGGTTCCTCCAGTTGTGATATACAGTGAGGATTCTGATTCTTCTGATGATGAGTCTGATGATACTGATTCGGAAAAGTCTGATGCGGTAATCAAAGAAGAGGACATACCTCTTGAGAATCATATTCTATGTGATCCTCCCGCAAAACCTGCTAAGACTGTTCCGACAGAGTCCACATCTGCAAAAGAGTCGGAGAGTGTGGATTTGCTGTACACTCTTGTTGGTGATGATAAAGTTTATTCAGACAAAGGTTTTCCTATTAAGAATGTTAATCAATCATTAATCAGTAAAGTCTTTGAAAATTCTACAAGTAAGTTTTTGGGAAAGACAGGATCACATGTTACTGTAACACAGTGCCCTCCTATCCCAAAAGCTGAAGTTAGAAAACAATTTGGCAATCAGAAATTACCAACAGTGCAAAAACAGCAAAATCATACCAAACCAAAAGGAAAAGCACCGACTCAAACTCAAAGGAAGCCGAATCAGAAGAAGAAAAAGAATGTGAACTTTGTGAAGTCTAAGGGAACGGACAAAATTGCAACGTTTGAAAATCAATCTAACTTAGATTTTGTCAAGAAAGCAACAGTGATGAAAAGGAATGAACCAAGTTGTTCAAAACCTAGTACCTCGAGATCACAAAGTTCATGTTCATCATCGGCAAGACGATCACATGATACTTCGGGGTTTGTTGAACGAAGATCATGTTTTGAATGTGGTACAATTGGGCATATCATTCGAAATTGCCCGTATCTTCATAAATTAAAAGCCAAAGAAGATGATCCCCGTGACCAAACTGACCGCAAATGATCTGTTTCTGTAAAACAAGATCCCCGCCTTGTAAAAGAAAGGGAAAAGAAACAGAAACGCCAACAGGTCAAGAAAATTGAAAAGGCAATTAAAACCGATGTGGTTAACAAACCATCTGTTTCTGTCAAACTAGGATTTTCAAAAACTTCAAACAATCACGAAGTTAAATTGTTAAACAATCAAACTGGTAAAACTCAACAGACCTGGAAACCAAAAACGGTTAAAAATTCAGGGGGACCATCACAATTTTCAAATCATCAAAGAATAGAGGTTATTGTGATTGATGAAAATGGAAGACCCAAGACCACAATGGCTTGGGTCCCCATCTCCAACTAATTGTGTGAGTTCATGTGCAGGGTGTTCCAGGAGGAACTATCAGTAGTCATTGGATTGTTGATAGTGGGGCATCCAGGCACATGACAGGCGACATGAAGCTTCTCTACGACGTCAAATCTATTAGAGGAGGTTATGTTGCTTTTGCTGGAGATAAGGGCGGATATATTACGGGTGAAGGAATGATTTCCAACGGGGTTGTTAGCTTTGATAAGATCAACTTTGTACAACAACTTGATCACAATCTTCTTAGTGTTTCTCAAATTTGTGATAAGCAGTTCTCAGTACACTTTGATGCAAATGGATGTTATGTACTGAAACCCGGCTTCAAAATTCCAAAAGAATGGATTCTCTTGTCGGCTCCAAGGATAAATGATCTGTATGTCCTTGATATGAGCCAAGCTATTACTACGTCTGCACAAGCAACTTGTTTCGTTTCCAAAGCCACAGAAAAAGACTCAATCTCTTGGCACAGACGAATGGGTCACATTCACTTACGCAAAATGAATCATTTGGTGTCAAATGAATTAGTGAATGGTGTTCCTCTTAAAAATTTTCATCTTCAAGACATCTGTGTCTCGTGCCAGAAAGGAAAACAAACGAAGAAACGACATCCTACAAAGAAAGTCAACACGGTGGCTGTTCCTCTTGAACGTTTGCACATGGATTTGTTCGGTCCTGTCAAGCACAAAAGTATTAGGAACGATCAATATTGCCTCGTGATAACTGATGATTATTCAAGATTTTCTTGGGTGGCGTTCATGGCACATAAGAGTGAAACCTTCGGTATTATCAAAAACTTGATCATTCAGATTGAGAATCTATATAAGTTGAAGGTTAGGCGGATACGTAGCGACAATGGTACTGAATTCAAAAATCATGCCATGGCGGAGTTTTGCACTTCAAAAGGTATTCTTCATGAATTTAGTGCAGCTTATACTCCACAACAGAATGGCGTCGCTGAACGTAAGAACCGCACGTTGATCGAGACTGCTAGGACTATGTTGGTAGAGTCACAATTACCGATTCCTTTTTGGACTGAAGCTGTGGCCTCTGCATGTTACACGTTGAATCGAGTCCTCACAGTAAAAAGACACAACAAGACCTGTTTTGAGCTTATTAACAAACGGAAACCAGATTTGTCTTACCTTGAACTGTTTGGAGCTCCATGCACAATAATCGATCCTAATGGAAAGTTTGGGGCAAGAGCCATTGAGGGATACTTTCTTGGGTATTCCACCCCGAACTTAAGAGTCTGGAATCTAGAGACAAAAAGGGTCGAGGAATGGTCTAAAGTCAGAGTACAAAGGCACACTTTACCAGTCAAAAATCCTGGTCAGCCTTGGATGTTTGAGTACGATGACTTTTTCAATTCGATCAATGTTGAAGCAGTTGAAGAAAATGCTGCGGCAAGGATGTTTTTCGAGAGTGACAATGTAACAGATTCACCGTTGGTTCGTCCAATTATTGTCAATCAAGAACCATCTTCAGTGAACAATAATGCTCTCGACAATGAGGATTTTCACGATGCTACCAAATTGAACGAATCTTCAGAGGATGATGAATTTCTAGATGCAGATCAAGAAGCTCCAATAACAGCAGTTCATGGTACTTCAGAGGGTACTCCTCCAGTGGGCGTCCCTGGAACAGCTGAAGCTACTGCATCATCCTCTTCGTCAATTCCGGGCATTGAATTAATTGTTGATCTCAATCTCAACAATCTGGGTACAAACATTACAGTTCAAGATAATCCAGAGACAAGGATTCACAATACCCATCCTCAACAAAACATCATCGGAAATGTGCAAAGTGGCGTTCAAACAAGAAACATGTTGCGGAACAACAACAATGCAGGCTTGTATGCAGATATCAGAGAATCTGGGCAACAAAATGATTGGTCTTTCGCGTGTTATGTCTCACAGGAAGAGCCAAGAACTTGGAAAGAAGCTTTGAAAGATAGCTCTTGGGTTGAAGCAATGCAGGAAGAACTTCAACAATTCCAGAAGCTTGGTGTCTGGAAACTCGTAGAGAAACCTGCTGGTTACAAGAAGATTGGTACCCGTTGGGTGTTTAAATGCAAAAAGGATGACCGTGGAATCGTTATTCGAAACAAAGCAAGGCTAGTCGTTCAAGGTTTTCGTCAGATAGAAGGGATCGACTACAACGAAGTGTATGCACCTGTTGCACGTCTAGAAGCAATTCGGATCTTTCTGGCTTATGCCTCATTCAAAGGTTTCAAGGTATACCAGATGGACGTGAAAAGTGCATTCTTACATGGTGTGGTAGAAGAAGAGGTGTACGTCGAACAACCTCCAGGTTTTGAAGATCCTATCCATCCCGATCGGGTTTGGTTGCTCAACAAAGCTCTCTATGGTCTTCATCAAGCACCGCGAGCTTGGTACGCAACCTTATCTAATTATTTGCTGGAGAATGGATTTCGCAGAGGTCTTATCGATTGTACTCTTTTCGTCAAAGAACAAGATGGAGATCTTCTACTGGTACAGGTATACGTTGATGATATTATATTTGGTTCTACTAATGATGTTTTGTGTAGGAATTTCGAGCGCATTATGCAGGATAAATTCGAGATGAGTGCTATGGGGGAAATGACTTTCTTTTTGGGCCTACAAGTACAACAAACTGAGTCTGGGATATTCATCCATCAGACTAAATATGTTGGTGACATCTTGAGCCGGTTCCAGATGTCTGATGCAACGCCCATCGGTACCCCATTGCCGCAAAATCACGGAATTACTCCAGATTTGAAGGGTCAAGATGTTAGCCCCTCATATTACCGCGCGATGATCGGATCTCTTATGTACCTCACAGCATCAAGACCATATATAATGTACCCAACGTGCCTGCTTGCCAGATATCAAGTCAACCCGAAGGCCTCACATCTTGCAGCTGTAAAAAGGATTTTTCGTTATTTGAAGGGCTGCCCTGACACCGGTCTATGGTACCCTAGGGATAATAACTTTGACTTGATCGCATTCAGTGATTCTGATTTTGGCGGATGCAAAATCGACGGCAAATCCACAACGGCTGGATGTCAGTTTTTGGGAAATCGCCTAGTCACATGGCAGTGCAAGAAGCAGACGTGCGTCGCTACATCAACATGCGAAGCTGAATATATTGCTGCCTCAAGTTGTTGCTCCCAAGTCCTATGGATCCAACAACAAATGCGGGACTACGGTTTTGAATTCCTAACTACTCCTATTTACGTTGATAATTCTGCTGCCTTACAGATCACTAAAAATCCTGTGCAGCATTCAAAGACTAAGCACATCGACATTAAGTATCACTTCATACGTGATTGCTTTGAGAAAAGGCTAATCGATGTTGCTTACGTCCACACCGATGACCAACGTGCCGACCTTTTTACCAAAGCATTTGACAAATCAAGATTTGACTATTTATTATTGGTAAATGGCATTAAGGTCAAGCAAGAGTAAACCAACATCGGAAAATCATTTTTGTAAATACCTTTGTGTTTTAAATTTTAGCTTAGTTTGTTGATTTTAGGGGGAGTAAATGCAAAATTTGAAAAATCCAAAAACATCGAAACATTTCAAAAGCACAAAAACAATAGAAAAACAAAAATGAGTTTCCTGGCGAGCAAAAGAGAAAATGATAGTACATCAGTGGTCTGTCTAAACCTCTTTAAACCTAAAATGAAAAACGATAAGCAGCTCTATATAAGATGTATCGGTAGGTTCACAATCATTTTAAAGTGTGCAGGGTGATATAAACTTAAATCGACTGAAGACTGGGTGGGAACCATTCATTGGCATATGGTCTTGGTACCGAAATTTCGTTTGAGAGATTGCCGAGGTTCTGAGATATTCGGTCTTTATGCTGCTTATCATCTGGGTATCATGGTTGTATCTTTTACCGAAAAATAACGGGGACGCAAGTCTAGATCTTCCATGATACCATACATACGTGTACATATTGCATTCGACCTCAATAAGTGATCAACAATCACATGTCCCTCAAAATAAGTGATAATATATCACATTTATCCGGGAGTCAAGTTCGTCTCTCTGCTGTACGAAAGTACTGACCTGTTCACGGACTTGCTCCTGTGCCCTCATGCATCGAAAATCAAGTTCCTCATCAATAAGTGATTCTATCACATAGGGCTTGTTTTCAAATCAAAATAAGTGAGAATCTCACATCATATACGGTCAAACAGATGATAATCGGTATACTCACCGGTAAGATGAACCCTCGTGCATACCTTGATACGGGAATGTGTCGTGATGTGGATGAACACCGGTCGGTAAGTATAAATCATACCTTAACGTATCCCCTCGCCATGATTACAAATGATAAGTTGAGCTTATGTGGACAACAATACCGATAATTGTTATAGGATGCTTATCTTAATGTTAACTAAAAGAACAACTAGAGCGTTTTGACATGACCGTACACTGATATGATTCTCTTACCCTCGAAACTCGCAAAAAGAATGTCTGTAAATATTTATTTAATGCTTTCAGTTTCTGCATCTTTGTATATATTTATTTACTGCTTTCAGTCTTTAAATTTAAAATATTCAAAAATTCCAAAAAGATTTTAGGTGAGTTTTAATATAAACTTTATAAAAGCCAAAAAGATTTTATTTCTATTTTATTTTCGATCGTACGATGTTGGATCTCGAGTCTTCGTTACCTGAAACCTGAACGAAAACCGAAAATGACTAAATCTTCATAAACGGTCGAAATTTGCAAGTTTTGAAAGTTAAAAATTGAAATTGATAAATTTTATTAAACTTTCAAACTGTCGGACGGTGTTTGATTGAACAATGGTCACATGTGTGTCGTTTGCTTATGCTATTCCAAGCAGTTGTTCTCATTACGCGTTTAGATTTCTTGCATGTGCAGATTCTAAAGGCAAGGAGAACATGGTCGATGACAAAGCCTCGGAATGAAGACACGACGTGAAGGCACTCAAGTGATGAAGATGATCGAGTTGCCGCTGACCATCATCAACACCACAAGGATCTCACTTCATAAAGAACAAGTATTTCACGAGCATAACTCAAGGGGGAGCTTATGTTAAGGGGGAGTTTGTCAACACACTTCCTACATGAAACGGGGAGTTTGTTGGTACAC
This sequence comes from Helianthus tuberosus, assembly GCA_030545235.1. Taxonomy (NCBI): domain Eukaryota; kingdom Viridiplantae; phylum Streptophyta; class Magnoliopsida; order Asterales; family Asteraceae; genus Helianthus; species Helianthus tuberosus. The sequence continues at coordinate 35,414,418 of CM060356.1, read as the reverse complement.
TTTCTGCTTTCAAGACGTGAAGACTTTAAAGATCCTCCGACATTGAAGACCTGAAAGGACGTCAAAGTTGAAGACACAAAGATCGAGACAAAGATCAAGTTATAAAGATCAAGACAAAGCTACAGCCAAGGGGGAGTTTGTTGGTGCACTTGTGTCTGTACTTTGTCTGTATTTTGTAACGATATAAAACGATGTCTTCGTTAGTCCTGTAAGTTTGACTAAGTCAACCATCCTCCGGTTTGACTTGGTCAAACAGTTAGAAAATGTTTGAAAGATGTTTAGGTCGAAGGATGTGTCATCGAAGGATTGTTTAGATCCTTCGATGAGCTCGAAAGATAGCCTTCGATTGATGAACCTCGAAAGATTCCATCCTTCGAGGTACATGTTGATCCTTCGAGCTGTTTCTGGTCGATAGATGATCCTTCGATCATCTATCTGATCCTTCGACACAGACATGCTGTGTTCGGGTATAAATACCCTTGTAGTGTGTTCACTTCTCAGTTAGACACTTGGGAGACAGAAACTTAGACAGAGAAGTGAGAGCATTCTGTTCAGAACACACACACACGTTAGAGAGAGTTTGCAAAACAGATTTGTAAACATTGAGCTTGTAACCGGACCTTTCATACGCATTAATACAAGTGGTGTTAATCGGTGAAGTCTTGTGTGTTTTGTTTGTGCTTGTTCTTTCTCGGTTTGCATGCTAGCTTGGATTCCGCACTTGCTAGTGTGTTAGATATAACAAGGAATAGGTTAAACCTCAACCTCCGAGGGACCTACAGCTAAACCCCTAAAGGCTAGCGCCTAAAATCTAAAAACTAAATGCTAAATCTAAACCCTAAAATTTAAAACTAACCTCTAAAATTAAACGCTAAACCATAATCCCTAAAAACTAAACCTTAAATAAAATTCAACACAAATATCAATCGTTTTATACAGTTTTCTAACTCACGAAGAATGAGTTTTTCATGCTCCTCTCCCTATATATATTGGAGCTTCCAATGAAAAGAAAACATTTTTTAAGAAAAGAAAGAACATTTTAAACCAATAAGAATGATTCATTTAATATTTGTATATAATGTTATTGTAAGGATACAAGGATAAATTTACCAAGTTATTAATTTAATGTATTCCTTAAAATTAGCTAACTAAATTAAACCAATAGCTCATTTTTAAATTTTACCCTTTCAACACAAACTTGATTTACAGTTAACGATAAATTTTGATATTTTTAGAATAAAGTGTAAAATAAATGTAGTATAAATTTTGATGTGTAAAGGATATTTGTAGATTAAATATAGTATAACTGGGTAAGGTTATTGTAAAACAGACCAAAAGTGTGAGAAAGGTAAGAAAGAATCTCAACCATTAGATCTAAATTAATTGAAAAGGGTAAATAAGAAATTTTATCATTAATTCAATTAATTAAAAACTTCCCATAACCACCACCTTAATTATAGGAAGTATATAACACCATTCAGTAAGTATATAACACCATTCAGCAAGTATATAACACCATTCAACATTCAGCAAGTATATAACACCATTCAGTAAGTATATAACACCATTCAGCAAGTATATAACACCATTCAGCAAGTATATAACACCATTCAACAAGTATATAATACCATTCAGCAAGTATATAACACCATTCAGCATTCAGCAAGTATATAACACCATTCAGTAAGTATATAACACCATTCAGCAAGTATATAACACAATTCAGCAAGTATATAACACCATTCAGTAAGTATATAAACCATTCAGCAAGTATATAACACTATTCAACAAGTATATAACACCATTCATTGACTAAACATCTGATCGAAACATATTTTTTTCTCTATATAAGTATAGCAATATGGTACTCATATTAAAGATAAAAAAACGCTCGTTATTACGGTGTAATTTTTTTTAAAGTTACGTATAAAAAGTTATTGACGTTTAAAAAAGACGAGGGGAAGTTACATGTGCATTACCTAATTTCTAGTAGGTTTAAAAGACTATATTGCCCTTAGATATTTCAAATCAATCCAAATTAATGAAAATATTTTACAATTTGGTCCCTATTGATCTCAACCATTAGATCAAAAGATCTAATGGCTGAGATTCTTTCTTACCCTTCTCACACTTTATTTACAGGATCCTCTACCTAGTATAACTTCCGATTTGTGTAGCATAAATATGAATATGTGTATGGTAAAGTGTTTTTGACTAATTAATTAAATTAGTGTGTTTTTGATTAAAAAGAGAGACGCAAAGGATAGGCTGAGCTAAATATGCCACATTTGGTTTCGATCTTCAAATTGTTATATCTTTGGATCAGGTAGTCTAGTTTTAAGAACGTTATTTCATATTTCTCACTTAATGATCAATTCTCAGGAAGGAGACAAAGTTGATTGAAGAAGTTGTTATGGACATCCATCGTAGATTAGGTGGACCCTTAAGTAATACTCTACCATCCCTTACAGGGAGGAACCATGACATTGAATTCATTACTTCCTGGTTGACAGATGGATCTTCTCATAGCGTCGACATTCTTACAATTGTAGGCATCACTGGGATTGGAAAAACATCTTTGGCTAAGTATGTTTTCATGTTACACTTTAGTAAATTCCACAAAAGCAGCTATATCGAAGGTATCGATACAAGGTGTGAAGAACGCCATAATGGATTGCTAGATTTACAAAAGCAGCTTCACGGAGACATTTCAAAAAAAGTCGACTTACATGTTAATGATGTCAATGAGTACACCTCTAAAATTGAGGATGTGTTATCTCGTAAAAGGGTGTTTATAGTGTTTGATGACATTGGTAGTCTTCACCAGCTAAACGCTTTACTTGGAAAAAAAGGTTTACATCCAGGAAGCAAAATCATTATTACAACCAAGGATACATCTTTAACAGAAAGGTGTGACTTATTCAAGACACAAGTTCATCCCAAGCATACTCAGGTCTTACTTGATGGCTTAGATGATGAATCACTAAAGTTTTTATGCATTCATGCCATTCCAGAGCCATACGCCCAAAGAAGGTTATAAAGATGTCTCAATAGAGCTTGCGAAATATTGTGATGGACATCCATTGGCTCTAGAAGTTCTGGGTGGGTCTCTACATAAGCGAGATGTAGCATATTGGGAAGAGCGCATAAAGGGGCTAAAGAAAGAACCGCTTTCTGGTATAGATAAGGCAAAAAAGGCATTACAATTGAGTTTTGATTCTTTGTCATCCGAAAATGATAAGGAGCTGTTTAACCATATTGCTTGTTTCTTTGTGGGAGAAGATAGGGATCTGACTGAAACAATATTAGAAGCATGTGATATAAACACAACATCTGGGATTACAAATCTCATGGAAAAATGCTTTCTTTGTATTAGATGGAATAATAAATTGTCGATGCATTCATTGATACAAGAGATGGGAAGAGATTTAGTACGTCAAGAATCACTTAACAAGCCATGGGAGAGGAGTCGATTATGGTGTCACGAGGAGTCATTCGATGTGTTGAAACGAAAAAAAGTAAGAGGCCATTTATATTATAGTAGTAATGCATGTTCTAAGTATTATTATTGTCAATATACATGTATATAACCTTTATATATTAATGTCTGTATTCCTTTTCTTTGTAGGGAACCCAAAATATTCTAGGCCTTGCCCTTGACATGAGAATGCTTGACAAAAAGAAGTTGCGTGGATCATTTGAGCTGAAAACAGAGTCATTTAGTCAGATGAACAGTCTAAAGCTACTACAACTAAATAATGTGCAATTAAATGAGTGTTTCCACAATTTTCCGGAGTTAAGATGGTTGTGTATGCACAGGTTCCTTTCAAAGTCTATTCATTTAGACCTACCAATGGAGAATTTGGTTATTCTTGACATGTCTTTCAGCAATATTGAATCTTTTGACATGTCATACAGTGACCCACAACCACCTGCGAAGAAGCAAAAGGTAAGATTTTTAGATATTTGTATATGAAATTCCGAATAATCAATAATCCGCTTGGATAAACTTTGAATGGTGATGATAAAGCTATTGCAATGTAGTATTCTAACCCAAGAATTGCCTAGGCTTACACGTAATCACAATCAGATGATTCAGATTCACACTCAGGTCTTTGGTATAAAACCAAACACAGACACTAGGATCCTATGGTCTCGATAAAATTTGAATCATTTAATATGACTGATGACACTAGAATCGCCACACAAGATAACTCTTATTATGCTTTCATATTGAGTAAATGCATGTTTTACTTATTTTAACTTATCTCCGTTTCACCAGTTGGTTGGATCATGCTCAAAAGACGAACCATTGCTTGGATCATTGAAGATTCTAAATCTGAGCTTCTGTGAACAGCTTCATAGTGTTGGTGGTTTTTTTGAACTACCTACACTTGAGAAGTTAATAGTTAGAAGGTGCATAAGTTTGATGGAGGTGTGTGAATCAGTCGAGCAATGTGTTGAACTTGTCCACATTGATCTGAGTTACTGCTACAAGCTTAAAAAGCTTCCAATATCCCTAGGCAAGTTACAAAAGGTTAAAACACTATTGCTAAATGGTTGTAATTTATCTGAATCTGCCATTATGGATTCATCAGATCTTAGCATAAGCTCACAAACCTCTTCATCAGCCATTATAAGGGAGGCTATGCCAAGTGATTTCAACTTCTTTATGACTTTTTTACCAAGCTCATTGAGAATTTTGTCACTTGCAAACAATAATTTGTCAAACGAATCCTTTCCCATGGACTTGAGTTGTCTAGCCATGTTAGAGGAATTATGTTTAAATGAAAATCCAATTGTGTCACTGCCCATTTGTGTGGGAACCCTTCCTAGGATTCAGAAACTTAGTATTGACCACTGGTATGATGTGATATCAGTTGAGCATCTTCCACGTACCCTAAGAGAATTCTCCATGTTCACAAATGATCAATATGCGATTAGGAAAATTAAATTTGATCCAGAACTTCCTCCACTCAAATTAGGAGGAATTCCTGATTGGGCGGCATCACATTCGTCGGTTGAAATTGAAGGCATAATCAAAATTCAACCAATGGCAGATGTTGAGGAAAAGTTATTACATAGTTTGGGCTGGAAAAAGCCTGACTTTATTAAAGGACACCTGGAAACTCATGACATCCAGGTATCCTCTATTTAATTGTCTCTTTTGTGTGTACATGTGTATTTTATGAAAGGTGATTAATGTTGTATTTATTTGGCAGATGTACTACGAATTTGGAATATTTAGCACCATTAATTGGTTGAAAGGGATGCCGGAGTGGATTAGGTGTAGAAGTTGGGGCCCATCAATATCATTTACCATCCCATCATCTCCTAAGAAGCTTCGAGGATTGAATTTCTGTTGTGTGAATTGGCCTCTATTTACATGTTTTCCCATGCCAACGATCAAAATTAGTAATATTACAAAAAAGCAAACCTGGATTTATAATCATTATAGTGGACACGCCTGGGTATGTGTGGACTGCATTAGTTGGTTAAGCCATTGGATGTTTGGGCCAAATGAGATGAAAGCTGGTGATAACATTATTATAGAGTGTGGCAGTAGAATGGAGTGTAAAACGGAGTATGGGGTTGGTGTTGTATATGTAGGAACTAGGTTCACTTTTTATTAAAAAATATTAATAAAATAAATAATAACGAGACTCTCGTTATTCGTAGGAAATATAATAGTACAATCCGGTTACAAAACTATATGAATAATAAATAAAATACAAATACATTATACCAATCTTGATTCAAGCCAATGTCTTTGGAAGAACTTCAACCGCACCATCTTGTACGAACCTCCGCTGCAAGAATGAACAAACTAACGTTGACGGTTTTGGTTGAGGATCGTGTTAAACACGGGGCCCTTAAAACAGATTCCGCGCCTCCTCTCAGACGGTCTGTTTCCAGGATACAACAACCGAAGCAGTAGTTGTACTGCCGGAGATGACACTCGCGCCCGAGATTACACCGAATATAAATTGGTGTTATTGGAAAATAATGAAAATAAGTTGTATATATTTTAGAGTACTCCTCTAAAATAAGTTGTGAATGTTTCTAATCGTTTTTGTGAGATCCTCTCATCTCGTATTTTTCGTATCTCAAAATATGAACTCAACGTTCATATATATACACATTCACAAAAGTTGAAACATTCTTTGCCATTAATTCTCTAATTAACGAGGCAATAAATCTTGTAATAAACAAGATTTAATTATATTAAAATGGAATTCATGTGGTCAACGAAACTGTCATATTCATTCATGACAGAATTAAACGAGTTGAAACAACTAGTTTGACCAAGTCCAACCAGTTGTTTTGTTTCCGCTGCAAACCTGTGCACGTGCTAGAACTGATCCGCCAGTCCACGCGCCATGCTTCAAGGATCTCATGCCGCGCCATATGGAGTCGCGCACCACACAGATGCGACTACGCATACCAGGACGCCACCTGGTCATGCGCTATCTATACTCGCGCGCCACACGGATGCCACTATGTATACCAGGACGCCACCTGGTTATGCGCCATCCAAACTTGTGCGCCACTTGCATTCTTCGCCATAGCCAATGACATGTGCCATGCCATGGCATCCGCCTACTCCACCCAAGGGTGCGTCATAAGCGGACCCGCCATGTATCTGACCACGCGCTCATGGACAAAAATACAAAGGCGGTGTGCACACCCAGTTTGCCTATCTGCACACTTAGGGTTTACCTACGCAGCGTATTGGTCAATACGCAGCGTATAGGGTTAACCCTATACGCTGCGTATTGACCTATACTCAGCGTATATAAACCATGGATCTCAGTGCCTAATAACCAATCATTGCACAGAAAACAAGGTTTATATACGCTGCGTATAGCTCTCTACGCAGCGTATATAAACCATTAGACTTTTTTGGATCATTTTGGTGGGTTTGAGGGATCATTTTTTCACAAAGTTTATATATGCTGCGTATTGACCAATACTCAGCGTATGTAAAGGTCAGAAAATGTCATTTATGCCCTTGTATTGAGGCTATACGAAGCCAAATACAAGGGTAGTTGTGTCATTTTTGTCTTATATGCTGCGTAGTGATCTCTAAGGAGCGTATATAAAGCTCCATTTTTGTATTTTTTTTTGTGTATTCCTTTGTTTATTTATAAAAAATATGGAAAATAACACCCGATACGATACTATACGATACGATATAACACCCGTATAGGCCTATAGGTGTGATTTAGTTCCCGTATTGACCTCGTACAAGCCTATAAGTGTGATATCGTATCGTATAGGTGTAGTATAGGTCACGTATTGACCTCGTATAAGACTATAAGTGTGATATCGTATCGTATAGCATAGTATATGTCCCGTATTGACCTCGTATAAGCCTATAAGTGTGATATCGTATCGTATAGCATAGTATATGTCCCGTATTGACCTCGTATAAGCCTATAAGTGTGATATTGTATCGTATAACGTAGTATATGTCATGTATTGACTTCGTATAAGCCTATAAGTGTGATATCGTATCGTATAGCGTCGTATAGGTCACGTATTGACCTCGTATAAGCCTATAAGTGTGATATCGTATCGTATAGGTGTAGTATAGGTCACGTATTTACCTCGTATAAGCCTATAAGTGTGATATCGTATCATATAACGTAGTATAGGTCATGTATTGACTTCGTATAAGCCTATAAGTGTGATATCGTATCGTATAGCGTCGTATAGGTCACGTATTGACCTCGTATAAGCCTATAAGTGTGATATCGTATCGTATAGGTGTAGTATAGGTCACGTATTTACCTCGTATAAGCCTATAAGTGTGATATCGTATCGTATAACGTAGTATAGGTCACGTATTGACCTCGTATAAGCCTATAAGTGTGATATCGTATCGTATAGCGTCGTATAGGTCACGTATTGACCTCGTATAAGCCTATAAGTGTGATATCGTATCGTATAGGTGTGGTTTAGTTCCCGTATTGACCTCGTATAAGCCTATAAGTGTGATATCGTATCGTATAGGTGTGGTTTAGGTCCCGTCTAATCCTATATGCATATACAAGACCTATAGGAAACCTATACGAGACTTATACTACACTATACGATACGATACGATATGATACTATACTATACAATAACACCCGTATAGGCCTCTATACGAGACTTATATACTATACACTATACGATACGATATGATGCAATACGATACGATACGATGCAATACGATAAGATAATTTAATTTAAACGATAACAATATAATATATTTGTATTATTTACGATAATATTGTTTTTTATAAATAATTTTCTTTTTTTATAAATAAACAAAGGAATACGATAATTTAATTTAAACGATAACAAAACAATATATTTGTATTATTTACCAATAATATTGTTTTTTTATAAATAATTTTCTTTTTTTTTATAAATAAACAAAGGAATACACAATAAAAAAATACAAAAATGGAGCTTTATATACGCTCCTTAGAGGTCCCTACGCAGCGTATGAGACCAAAATGACACAACTACCCTTGTATTTGGCTTCGTATAGCCTGAACACAAGGGTATAAAAGACATTTTCAGACCTTTATATACGCTGCGTATAGGTCAATACGCAGCGTATTTAAAGGGTGGTAAAATTATCTTTTTAACCCTTATAGTTTATATATGCTGCGTATTGACCAATACTCAGCGTATGTAAAGGTCTGAAAATGTCATTTATGCCCTTGTATTGAGGCTATACGAAGCCAAATACAAGGGTAGTTGTGTCATTTTTGTCTTATATGCTGCGTAGTGATCTCTAAGGAGCGTATATAAAGCTCCATTTTTGTTTTTTTTTTTGTGTATTCCTTTGTTTATTTATAAAAAAAATGGAAAATAACACCCGATACGATGCTATACGATACGATATAACACCCGTATAGGCCTATAGGTGTGATTTAGTTCCCGTATTGACCTCGTACAAGCCTATAAGTGTGATATCGTATCGTATAGGTGTAGTATAGGTCACGTATTGACCTCGTATAAGACTATAAGTGTGATATCGTATCGTATAGCATAGTATATGTCCCGTATTGACCTCGTATAAGCCTATAAGTGTGATATCGTATCGTATAGCATAGTATATGTCCCGTATTGACCTCGTATAAGCCTATAAGTGTGATATTGTATCGTATAACGAAGTATATGTCATGTATTGACTTCGTATAAGCCTATAAGTGTGATATCGTATCGTATAGCGTCGTATAGGTCACGTATTGACCTCGTATAAGCCTATAAGTGTGATATCGTATCGTATAGGTGTAGTATAGGTCACGTATTTACCTCGTATAAGCCTATAAGTGTGATATCGTATCATATAACGTAGTATAGGTCACGTATTGACCTCGTATAAGCCTATAAGTGTGATATCGTATCGTATAGCGTCGTATAGGTCACGTATTGACCTCGTATAAGCCTATAAGTGTGATATCGTATCGTATAGGTGTGGTTTAGTTCCCGTATTGACCTCGTATAAGCCTATAAGTGTGATATCGTATCGTATAGGTGTGGTTTAGGTCCCGTCTAATCCTATATGCATATACAAGACCTATAGGAAACCTATACGAGACTTATACTACACTATACGATACGATACGATACGATACTATACTATACAATAACACCCGTATAGGCCTCTATACGAGACTAATATACTATACACTATACGATACGATATGATGCAATACGATACGATACGATGCAATACGATAAGATAATTTAATTTAAACGATAACAATATAATATATTTGTATTATTTACGAATAATATTGTTTTTAATAAATAATTTTCTTTTTTTTATAAATAAACAAAGGAATACGATAATTTAATTTAAACGATAACAAAACAATATATTTGTATTATTTACCAATAATATTGTTTTTTATAAATAATTTTCTTTTTTAATTTTTATAATTCATAATATTTATATTATTTTTTATTTTTATAATTTATATTTGTATTATTTACCAATAATATTGTTTTTTTATAAATAATTTTCTTTTTTTTATAAATAAACAAAGGAATACACAATAAAAAAAATACAAAAATGGAGCTTTATATACGCTCCTTAGAGGTCCCTACGCAGCCTATATGACCCTTGTTTTCTGTGCAATGATTGGTTATCAGGCACTGAGATCCATGGTTTATCTACGCAGCGTATTGGTCAATACGCAGCGTAGAGGGTTAACCCTATACGCTGCGTATTGACCAATACGCTGCGTAGATAAACCCTAATTTTGCTAGGGTTTGGTGTGCCAATAGGCACACCCTAATCAAAATTCAACCAATGGCAGATGTTGAGGAAAAGTTATTACATAGTTTGGGCTGGAAAAAGCCTGACTTTATTAAAGGACACCTGGAAACTCATGACATCCAGGTATCCTCTATTTAATTGTCTCTTTTGTGTGTACATGTGTATTTTATGAAAGGTGATTAATGTTGTATTTATTTGGCAGATGTACTACGAATTTGGAATATTTAGCACCATTAATTGGTTGAAAGGGATGCCGGAGTGGATTAGGTGTAGAAGTTGGGGCCCATCAATATCATTTACCATCCCATCATCTCCTAAGAAGCTTCGAGGATTGAATTTCTGTTGTGTGAATTGGCCTCTATTTACATGTTTTCCCATGCCAACGATCAAAATTAGTAATATTACAAAAAAGCAAACCTGGATTTATAATCATTATAGTGGACACGCCTGGGTATGTGTGGACTGCATTAGTTGGTTAAGCCATTGGATGTTTGGGCCAAATGAGATGAAAGCTGGTGATAACATTATTATAGAGTGTGGCAGTAGAATGGAGTGTAAAACGGAGTATGGGGTTGGTGTTGTATATGTAGGAACTAGGTTCACTTTTTATTAAAAAATATTAATAAAATAAATAATAACGAGACTCTCGTTATTCGTAGGAAATATAATAGTACAATCCGGTTACAAAACTATATGAATAATAAATAAAATACAAATACATTATACCAATCTTGATTCAAGCCAATGTCTTTGGAAGAACTTCAACCGCACCATCTTGTACGAACCTCCACTGCAAGAATGAACAAACTAACGTTGACGGTTTTGGTTGAGGATCGTGTTAAACACGGGGCCCTTAAAACAGATTCCGCGCCTCCTCTCAGACGGTCTGTTTCCAGGATACAACAACCGAAGCAGTAGTTGTACTGCCGGAGATGACACTCGCGCCCGAGATTACACCGAATATAAATTGGTGTTATTGGAAAATAATGAAAATAAGTTGTATATATTTTAGAGTACTCCTCTAAAATAAATTGTGAATGTTTCTAATCGTTTTTGTGAGATCCTCTCATCTCGTATTTTTCGTATCTCAAAATATGAACTCAACGTTCATATATATACACATTCACAAAAGTTGAAACATTCTTTGCCATTAATTCTCTAATTAACGAGGCAATAAATCTTGTAATAAACAAGATTTAATTATATTAAAATGGAATTCATGTGGTCAACGAAACTGTCATATTCATTCATGACAGAATTAAACGAGTTGAAACAACTAGTTTGACCAAGTCCAACCAGTTGTTTTGTTTCCGCTGCAAACCTGTGCACGTGCTAGAACTGATCCGCCAGTCCACGCGCCATGCTTCAAGGATCTCATGCCGCGCCATATGGAGTCGCGCACCACACAGATGCGACTACGCATACCAGGACGCCACCTGGTCATGCGCTATCTATACTCGCGCGCCACACGGATGCCACTATGTATACCAGGACGCCACCTGGTCATGCGCCATCCAAACTTGTGCGCCACTTGCATTCTTCGCCATAGCCAATGACATGTGCCATGCCATGGCATCCGCCTACTCCACCCAAGGGTGCGTCATAAGCGGACCCGCCATGTATCTGACCACGCGCTCATGGACAAAAATACAAAGGCGGTGTGCAAAGTTCAAAGTGCACTACATAGGGCCCATAGCCCATGGCACGCGCGCATATGTGCACGAGTAAGGGTGTTCCGCACCCTTTAGAGTCCCCACTAGTGTTTGCCTTTAAGGAAACAATATACAAGGAGTGCTCCTCCTTATAAACCACTTTAAGTTTTGTCATCCCACCTATGTGGGACAAGTTAACAAAACTAATCCATTTTATTTATCTTTGTTTGTTCCAAACATACAACTTCAAGCTTCGATATCTCATTCATCTTAGCTCTATTTGGACATAGTTTGAACACAAACCATAAATAATTATTTATACAACACATATATAAATATTGTTGATGTCCAAAATATTTAGTGAAAAACTCATTTTCACTAAAAATTTCCAACAATCCCCCACATGAATGGAGATCGATTAAAACACACAAAATTCCCCGATGAAAACTCGACAGTCGAGTATTGCAGGATAGGTAGGTGTAGCCTTTGAACCTTCCTTTGTGAAGCATACTTAGCCTCCTAGGGTTTTGTAGACGTGATGTCCTTGAACAACCCCCCATTTGTGTAGACGACAATATACATTCACACAATACTTTCCCTAGCCGGGCCATCTCCTCATGTATGCCTCCAATAATGGTCATGGAGCACTTTCCTGGTTCTGCGGGAGCTCTAGGAATTTTGCCCTAAGTCCATTCGAAGCGACCACATTTCTCTCCAACATAGGTGATTTCCCTTTAAATCATTAAAAGCATTATGGTTTACTATGATTTACACAAATCATAAAACCACATATTATGCTTAACCTCACAACAATTTCACTGAATATTATAGGAATGGACTAGGACGTATTTAAACACCCTTTTATAGTTTTAGGGGGATATATGAAACATATAAACTAGCTTATATATAAACATATATATTAGCTACGCCCCCACAGTGACTACCCTTCGGTTCATGATTAAGTTGGCCTATTGAACCTAGATCTTGGGATCTCCAGTCAACTAGGTTAGGTTTCCCTCATGTCCCTTTTTCCATGGCTTTAGTCCCATTCCACAACCTGATCTCTTATCAACCCACTGTTGTTGGATCCAAAATTATCTTTGACTTCGCTAAGTCACCAACGACAATTTAAATTGAGATCAGTTGTTCTAACATGTTTCTTGACTCGCTAGTCACTTTTACCTTTTAGTCGATTCATAAGACTTATAACTCGTGATCTCAACCTGGATCCAGTTATGTACCTTGTCTTTAGAATGACATGAAACTCAATTCAAGGCCAAACACGTTTTCACCATGCCTTTGGTGTGTCATGACTGACATCTTACTAGATTTTGAATCTAACCAATTGGCATTTGAGTCCAATCTACTCGATTGACTCCATATAACCATTGTGTACTCCACTTGGTCAAGCGTTTGCAATATATGCAAGTCACCCCCACATTTAAGTGTAATTGGATAGCATCCAAATGGGGCGATGAAAGGTTCTCCCTTTCATTTCGAGTTTGAGAAAACTTCTCAACTCCCATTTCCACATTCAAATGCAAGTCACCCCCACATTTAAGTGTAATTGGATAACATCCAAATGGGGTGATGAAAGGTTCTCCCTTTCATTTCGAGTTTGAGAAAACTTCTCAACTACCATTTCCACATACCCTAAAGGGTTTGTTTCTTAAATGGCCTCCTCCCCCCACATTGCTTGCATTTTAATGAAGTTATATTTATAGTTTTGTTTAGCACAAAATTCGTTCTTGTGTCATCACATATTTTGAATGTTTAAAGTTAATTTAATCTCCGTCGAGCATATAAATTAACAAGTATTAGTCTAGCATGCTTTAGACCACAATACTCTAGCATGTGAACAGAAGATGCATCATTCTGATTCTTCACAGCCTTAAGAGATAACGCACTATCTCTTCCGAACATTCGTTTCTTAGTTTAGACACAATAATGAAATTTTATTTCACCATTCCAAAACCAACGGTTTTAGGAAGGTCTCAAAACCATAGTATAACTCGTTTTCCTTTTTATCTCCAAGGCTTCACCATTGACTTCCTAAGGACTTAAACATAAGTCTTAATCCAAGTCACTTTGATGAAAAATCTTTGTATAAAATCACTTGAGTCTTGAGATATAGCCAATTAGATTGACTCTCAACAACAAAGCATTCACGTATGCCTATAGTGATATATACATTCACGTTGTTGTTTCATTAATACCATGTATCGGGATACCCTCCCAAATTGAGGACCAAGCCTCCACATAGTTTAAACAACATTAATGGTGGTAGAAGCATCTACAAGTCCATCACTATTGTAAATTTCCGTTAATAAATTTGCTAAATTTATTAAAACTATTTACAATAATAACATATATTTCTTTCATATGTTATATTCTTTGAAAACTTACATGTGCATTTCCATGTTGATGCTCTCAACATTAGATGACATATCTCGTTTTCGTGTATTCCATCTCAAACCATACACCACGTTTCTCACGACGCCGTTATGAATTTGATGATTGATTTGTGACTTATTACATAAGTCATGATCACAACCCGCTCATTGTGTTTGTGTAAATTACTTTTTACACTTTGTATCAAAATGTGTATCCTTTTGACAACTTATTAGTAGTCCAAAATAACGGATACACCAATGATATCTAAACATCAAAAGCCAAAGTGTTATTATCTTCAACACTTTTTTACCGAAATAAACGCAATTATTTCGTTTGGTGTCATGTTTTGAGGTACTCCCTCAATGTAACGCGTATAACTTGTTTCGTCAGTTGTCCAAAATATAAAGTTGTTTACAATTAACTACTCGCAAGTAGTTGAGCAACTTATTATATTTATAACAACATCGAGTTGTTTTTCACCAAATAGTCTCTCCAAGACTATTATATGGTTCAAGACGTTATACTTTGCAAAGACATGTTTTATTCGTTCAAAACATTTCTCGTTTTTGCAAGTGTTTTAATATTAAACTATATATTTATATTTTGATTACAAATCAAGACAATAAACCTTATAATAGTTTAATAAATAAAACAATTTCAAACTCGCTCGTTTGGAAATAAAACGAATACACATCGTTTTAATAAATGGTTTATCATATTCAAACCATTTCTAACCGCTGTTAGATAATAACGATTACCAATCGTTAAAATGAGTGGTTTGTATGATAACCAATTCTAATATGCTAATTAGAATTTAAAAGTTGAACTACATTCGAAATATTCGGTTTTTATAAAGTAAACCGCTTCTAACACGCTCGTTAGAAATAAAACGAATACAATTATTCACTTTTCGTTTAAATGAACATTTTCTAACACGCTCGTTAGAAATGATCACATATCTTTTCTAACACGCTCGTTAGAAAATATATAAAAAACATTACAAATCAGCTTTAAATAGTTTATCATAGTTAACCCGGTTCTAACCCGCTCGTTAGAAATTAACGATTGCAAATCGTTAAATAGTTGGTTATAAGATAAACTAATTCTAATACGCCCATTAGAAAATTAAACGATTATTTATTTCCATAAGCCATTTTTGGTTTATATAAAATAAACGTTTTCTAACCCGCTTGTTAGAAATAAACAATTGATAAAGTCGTTAAATCGTTTCTAACACGCTCGTTAGAAAATAAACAACTATCAAACTCTTTAAATCGTTTCTAACACGCTCGTTAGAAATAATCGATTACAAAATTTGTTTCGAAGTTTATAAAAAATATAAACTATTTCTAATACGCTCATTAGAAATAAACAAATAAAAATCGTTTAAACATATGTGGAAAAATTACGTTTCTAACTCACTCGTTAGAAAGTTAATAGTTTAGACGAAACCGTTACAAGGTTTATTATCCAAATAATTGTCACCAACACGCTCATCGATAATTATTTGAAATAATAATCTTTTCTAACACGCTTGTTAGAAAATCTAAACGTATTTAAACTATTGTTTCTAACACGCTCGTTAGAACATCCAACCGTCTTTAAAACATTGTTCATAACACGCTCGTTAGAACATATAAAAAGTTTTAATCTTGTTGTTCTTTCAACAACGTTTCTAACACGCTCGTTAGAAAATATTAAAACTAGTTATTTTATAAAATAATTATTTTCTAATATGCTAATTAGAAAATAAATATATTTCAAGACTTTTAAAACCAACATTTTTATATCAATTATGGTTACTAAAAGCTTATTAAAATAAATATAAACGTTACAAAAACATTTGTAAGGGGTTACAAAATAAAATTTTCTAATACGCTCATTAGAAAATTTAGTATTTCAAAAACAAAATGAAATACATATTATTTTGTATATGGTTCGGTTTAACAAAACACGAACACAATCCATGAAACTCCAAAACTTGAATCAAAACGTTCGTTTTGCAACCCGGTATTCAGATTAAAGATTGTACTCCAATCATAAAATTAATCCGACTCAATGTACTAAATAAATATTTCCCAAAAAATATTTTTCAAGATTTTAACAAAAATCCCATTAAATAATTTAACTTTGGTGAACCTAAATCCTCGTAGAGAAGGGATTTAAGATTGTAGCAACAATCTTCACATCTTCACGAAAGTCTGTTTTAAGATTGTAGGAACTAGGTTCACTTTTTATTAAAAAATATTAATAAAATAAATAATAACGAGACTCTCGTTATTCGTAGGAAATATAATAGTACAATCCGGTTACAAAACTATATGAATAATAAATAAAATACAAATACATTATACCAATCTTGATTCAAGCCAATGTCTTTGGAAGAACTTCAACCGCACCATCTTGTACGAACCTCCGCTGCAAGAATGAACAAACTAACGTTGACGGTTTTGGTTGAGGATCGTGTTAGACACGGGGCCCTTAAAACAGATTCCGCGCCTCCTCTCAGACGGTCTGTTTCCAGGATACAACAACCGAAGCAGTAGTTGTACTGCCGGAGATGACACTCGCGCCCGAGATTACATCGGATAAAAATTGGTGTTATTGGAAAATAATGAAAATAAGTTGTATATATTTTAGAGTACTCCTCTTAAATAAGTTGTGAATGTTTCTAATCGTTTTTGTGAGATCCTCTCATCTCGTATTTTTCGTATCTCAAAATATGAACTCAACGTTCATATATATACACATTCACAAAAGTTGAAACATTCTTTGCCATTAATTCTCTAATTAACGAGGCAATAAATCTTGTAATAAACAAGATTTAATTATATTAAAATGGAATTCATGTGGTCAACGAAACTGTCATATTCATTCATGACAGAATTAAACGAGTTGAAACAACTAGTTTGACCAAGTCCAACCAGTTGTTTTGTTTCCGCTGCAAACCTGTGCACGTGCTAGAACTGATCCGCCAGTCCACGCGCCATGCTTCAAGGATCTCATGCCGCGCCATATGGAGTCGCGCACCACACAGATGCGACTACGCATACCAGGACGCCACCTGGTCATGCGCCATCTATACTCGCGCGCCACACGGATGCCACTATGTATACCAGGACGCCACCTGGTCATGCGCCATCCAAACTTGTGCGCCACTTGCATTCTTCGCCATAGCCAATGACATGTGCCATGCCATGGCATCCGCCTACTCCACCCAAGGGTGCGCCATAAGCGGACCCGCCATGTATCTGACCACGCGCTCATGGACAAAAATACAAAGGCGGTGTGCAAAGTTCAAAGTGCACTACATAGGGCCCATAGCCCATGGCACGCGCGCATATGTGCACGAGTAAGGGTGTTCCGCACCCTTTAGAGTCCCCACTAGTGTTTGCCTTTAAGGAAACAATATACAAGGAGTGCTCCTCCTTATAAACCACTTTAAGTTTTGTCATCCCACCTATGTGGGACAAGTTGACAAAACTAATCCATTTTATTTATCTTTGTTTGTTCCAAACATACAACTTCAAGCTTCGATATCTCATTCATCTTAGCTCTATTTGGACATTGTTTGAACACAAATCATAAATAATTATTTATACAACACATATATAAATATTATTGATGTCCAAAATATTTAGTGAAAAACTCATTTTCACTAAAAATTTCCAACATTATATGATGATGAAGAAGAAGATGTGTTGAGTTATTACAAGTCATGGAATCACATCATTGGTGGAGACCTCTCTGCTTTTCAACTTACAATAGGAGAATACCTCCTATACCGTAACTGGTTTCTCAGTAAGCTCCATATAATTCCATATTATTGCCCTTTCATTCTATTATATATACTGATACACTTATCATCATGTATAGAGATAAAAATGATGTTTTTGATTATTGAGTTCAAACGTGAATACACATACATATGCCCAATTTATAGTAAACTGAAACAGGAATAAAAGGAAAGACAATAAATGGCTGAGCTGGAGTCTGGGCTGTAAAACAGTTGTGATTGGGCTGAAAATCCTCATAATATTCTTGAATTATTCTCTTCTTTCCGACACTCCCCCTCAAGTTGAGTAGTGGGGTCACCAATACTTAACTTGCTCAAGCAACTACTAAAAGCATTTCTGTTGACGGCCTTTGTAAGAATATCTGCGAATTGATCTTTTGACGATACATGTGGGAGCTCTATGATTCTTTCCTCCGGTTTCTCTTTGATGAAATGTCGGTCTACCTCCACGTGTTTTGTTCGATCATGATGTACTGGGTTTTCTGAGATTTGTATTGCAGCCGTATTGTCACACATAACTTTACTGGGTTACTTTTGAAAAAAACCAATGTCTTCTAGTAGCTTTCTGATCCAAAGAACTTCGCTTAACCCTATTGGTATACCTCTAAAATCCGCTTCTGCACTCGACAGAGCAACCACCTTCTGTTTCTTACTTCTTCAGGTAACATGGTTTCCACCAACCAAGGAGAAGTACCCTGATGTTGACCTTCGATTTCCCTTATCTCCTGCCCAGTCTGCATCAGTGTAGAGCTCAACCTTCAGATGTCCATTTGTTCTGAATAACACTCCATGGCCTACGGTCACCTTGAGATACCTTAAAATTCTCTTAGTAGCTTCCATGTGGGCCACTTGTGGTTGGTGCATTGTGACAACTGTCAATTTTCCATGTAATTCCATACATGTTAAACAGTAATTTGTGCTTTCATGACTGTGCTTGATTTGAATTAATGACATGAATGCTTTCTGATTATTGTCATATACATACAAGTGCATTACATGTTGCATGATTTCATATCATTATTGCATGCAACACATTATGATCCAATTAGTGCACGAAACAAAGTTAGCACAGTTATCAGATAAACTAGAAGTACTGACAGGAGTTCAGTACTCAGACAAACTTGATATTAAGACACAGAATGAGCCCGAAACCAAGAGTTACACTAGTATAGTGTGTAGGAAAGTAGGGATCATAAAACTGCCTTCCTAGAGATAGTTTATGTGCCGGAAAGTGCCTAAAACTCACACAAACTGCAGAATTATGCATTTTTAACAACACAATATTATGCAGAATTATGGTTTAATGGTCCAGAATACCTTCCTAGGTGTCGGGAATCAAAACTGTCACAAAAGGGCTCATAAAGCACACTAAACTGTGTAATTTAGCATCTTAACGAACCGGTAACCAACCGAACAACCGGACACTACCCGAAACACCAAATTCTCACTAGAAGCACTGTTTTATCATTTCCGAGCTAGTTATGGTCACCGAACATCATAATACTTCTTATAATTACATAACACATATAAACACTAAACTATATACTTAGAAACTAACCTAACTTGTTTAACTAGCCATTACACTTCAACCATACCCCCCCCCCCTCATTGGCAACGGTCACCATGGGTGGACCTACCCATGGATTTTGTTGAATTGTTTATATAATTTTTTTGTAACTTTTGAAACATAATATCCAAGAGTTTATAAAATGTTGGAGGATCTTTGTTTTAAACCCACAAGTGACTTCACATAATTCATTTCACAAACATCAAACTTCAACTCTCCTCTCCCTCTCCCCTTGCTCTCGGCCGTGAACCACCACCCACATCACCACCACTTTCACCTCAATCTCTTGCATTCCAAGGTGATTCTAAGGTGTAAGAAGCAAGATTAAGAAGCTAGGAGGCATTGGAGCTTGAAGGACCATTCTCTAGAGCTTTTATCCACCTTGTTCATCATCTTGTTCATCTTTGATTTCTTCCCTAGCCTTGTGCTAGTAGTAAGACTCTTGTAACTTTATTTTGCTTCTCATTTTGTTGGTTAAAAGATTATGTAAGTGGTTAAACATAAAGATCATGAAGAACCAAGAAAATAATCTTTAACATAAAGCTTAAAATCATAAGAATCTATGTTGATTTAGTGTATGTATGAATCTTGATTGTTGATTTCTTGTGATTATGGTGTTGATCATCACAAGAAGCTTGCAAGATTGTGATTAAACACATGATCTAGCAAGTGAGAGGATGAATCTTGTGAAAATCAAAGTGATCATCCTTTATGTTTCACATGAACTTGAAAATGAAGATGTTTTTGTGTATGATGATGATGGATACATGTTACAAGCCTTGTAAATGGATGATTTCAAAAATGATTTTCTCAAGAAACTAAAGTTATTTGCAAGATTTACAAGACCATGATTTTTAAAGAAGTTAAACATGTTTTAAGTGTTTAATCAAAGCTAGAAACATGTTTGTAACAAGAAAAATACAAAAGAATTATTTTTAGAAAAATCATCTTGTAAGTTGTAAAAGACTAAATTTTATAAGAAAGGGATTTATGAACAAAGAACCATGTTTTAAAGGGTAACTAAACCTACTAAATAACATACTAAGTTACTACAAGTTTTTACAAAAACTTCAAGTTCATGTTATAGTGTAAATTGCATGATTTTGGCTCATGGTAAGTGTTGAATGATTTGTTGATGATTGATGATTTTAAAAGAAAATGATATGCTTTGAAAGCATGGAAACCTTCATTTTTAAGGGGAAACTATGGCAAAACTTTTGTAGAATTTAAACACTTAGAAAAATATTTTTAAACAAGTGTTTACAAATAAATTTCGAACATGATTTTCATATAAAAACTTGCCATAATTTTGTTACAAAAATTACAAACTTTGGAGGTTGATTTTTGATAAATAAAAGTGACTAAGTATATATTTATGTGTCACAATTTGTGTGATTATTTGTATATTATGTGTATTAGTTATATTATTCTAGGACTTGAAAATAATATAATCCACCAAAATTATAATACAAAATATTACCAAGAATTCCAAGAAAATGAATATATAATTTTTGCCCAAATATTGGACAGACCGAACAAGGACTATGGACTATATATAAATATTCTGGAACTGAAAATCATATATGTTTTGACAAACGTGTTAAATGGTATTTTGGAAACCAAAAGAACGGAAAGTATGATTTTTACAAATATTACAAATGTATCATATTTTATCAATAAGAAAATATATTATTTTTGAGTAAAGAAAATATATATATATATACATATATATATATATATATACATATATATATATATATATATTCTTGAATAATTCGAAGATATACTATTTTTGAAGAAAATATACATTTTCTTAAACAAATTAAGAATATATTATTTTGGGTGAAAAATGGATTTATAAATGTTTTCTAAGTAAATGTTGAAAATATATTATTTTTGAATTTAGATAAAAGTATAATTATTTTTGCCAAGAAAGATTTATGCATAATTTTCTATAAAAGTTTTCTTAAAATACATATATTATAAGAATACAAATTGGTGATTTTAGTTGACTAAAAATATTCCGGAAAGTTTAATACAAAAATTAAGTATAAAATACTTAATAAATACAAGAAAATACGTATTCTCGTACGTACAAATACACACCTGAATACGCCACCAATACTTGGCAAAATACAAGTATAATTATACCCATCCTTGGGGAAATATTCATGAAGGATTACAAGGCAAAATAAGTTAAAATATATTATTTTTACAAATATTCCAAATAATTGATAAATATAATTTAAATTAAAATATTATTATTTTAACCAATAATTATATACTTTAGAATAATATAATGTACATCAAGACGTAACTCAAAGAATGTTAAGTCATATCAACTAAGACTAAGAGTCGTTACACGACCTAGCCGTCTAATAAAGCATAGCATGTGTGTAGGTAGTTGCATGACTTCAGGACAGGACCTTTGACTTACACCGGATTACAAGACGCAAGATTGTGAGTCCATGTCCCCCTTTTCTTCTAACTGTTTTCAGTTTTATAACTTCGGGGGTGAAATAAATGTTACAAATGTTTCAATGATTATAAATGGTATGGTTAGCTAAGGAAATGAATGAACTGTTAGATCATGTGAATGGGTAGGCGTTAACTTGAGACCATTAATCCTTGTATAAGGACCGATGGGCATGAGTGATAGATCTATTTGGGTGTTGCGAGCCCCACCCATGGGTCCGCGAGTTGGCTGCATGTGGTGACTATGTCGTTCCAGCCGGGTGGCCTGGTACGAAATACGCAAAGGGTTGAGCCTTCCTACACCGTTGCACACATATTAATGACTTTCAAATCATTAATTGATCTGTTCCTAATTGCTTTCATACCGGTTTACAAATACAAACTTACAAATGCTTCCAAGGTTATTCGTGCACACATACAAACACATGAACTCGCTCAACTTTTGTTGATGTTTTCAAACTACATGTATTTCAGGGAATTGATGGATCTGGCGAAGGTTGAAAGTTTACAAGATGTGTTTACAAGGAATGATGTCATCCTATTTTGAATGGTTTGAATTGTGTATCCCATCTTTGATAAGATACATGAATCAAATCCTTCTTTTATTTATGTCTTTTGTCAAAGTCCGTTATGGAACTTAAAACATTTGGTTGGTTTGTATTTTAAACTCGAAGTCTTGGTTTGGTACTAAAACAATGTGGTTTGTAATATTTTGAATCGTATTAATGGATGAACATCATGGTTTTAAATCATATAGTTGTTTGTTATAATTGAATGCAAAGATATTAAGCAAGTCACACATCACACGCTTCCGCAAAAGTCAAGGTGTGACAGTTTGGTATCAGAGCTTCGATTGTAGCGAACTAGGATTCCTTCTCGAGTCTAGACTACAATCACTAGGGCTCTCTCAGGAAAACATTTTCACAAAATATTTTTCATTGCATTTACAAAACGCCAAGATCCATGGAACAAACATTTTACAAAGGAAAGACAAAGAAACACGAGCAAGGACCATTGGCCAAATGGTCTAGGTTGCATGGGATAGACTTGTTAAGTTAGAAAGATCTCACGTAGGAGTAATGCGAATACATGATTAAGTGATACCCGTCTTTGTTTTACATACACCGAGTGTTAGTGGTTAACGTACGTGCACGTGTCATAATTGTTATGTTGCAGGTACACATGTCCTCATTCGAGAGCTGTCTATCAGAGGAGAACGATCCGATCCGATGGTGATCGTCTCTGACGACGAGGTGGCACCTATACCAGAGGTTTTGACTTCGGACACCGACAGCGACCCAGAGATGTTATCTGATGACGACGATGATTTTCAGCACTTCGCTCTCCCGGACTTTGGAGATGATGCACCTATAGCTGATGGCATTCCTGTTGAGGATCTTTTTGATTTCCCTGCTCCTATCCATGACCACCTCATTATCGATCACCCCGATGGTGAGCATATTGTTGCACCTATCCTCGACGCTGTTCCATTAGTGGTCATTCCCCCTGAGGATTGGCCCTTCGATGATCTTTTTGACGATGATGTCGATTTGTTTTTGCATGGTCCCCTAGCAGATGCGCAGGGTGATGGGGAGGTTGATGATGTTGCTATACTGGATGTACCCCCTCCTGTCATACCCATCATTGAGATATCTTCTGACTCTAGCATGCACTCAGTTGCAGACTCCTTTGAGTCTGTGACTTCGTCGGCCCTGCAGGCTGCAGGACTGCAGCTCTACGCTACTGACCTTGATGACGATGATGCGATGTCTGTTGCGCCGTCATCTCCTGTTTGAGTCCCTACACCCCCTCACGCCCCAGAGCATATTCCTGATCCAGACCCTGTTCCGTTTGGCGTGCCCGATATTGCACCTCTTATCCCAGAGCCGGTTTCTGCACCATTTGATCTCCCAGTTGTTGATCCCTATATACCACAGCCCCCACCTGTCAGTGTTGCTCCCCCACCTCCTGTTATATCTGATGCTCATCGTACTGACCTTCCGATCGTATTTCTACAGGAGATCCCTACAACCCGTCCAGGGAAAGGTACCTTGGGACAGCCCCCGAGTTTTGTTCCGTTTGCTTTAGCAGATTTCCCTCCTATCCTCACATTTCACCGATTACACCAGCTTCATTGGATGAGCCTTTCAGGCGGTTTCCACCATACTCTATGCCTATCTCTGACTCTTACCATCCCTCGCATCACGCTGGCTATACCCATGATGAGCTACTTTTGTCACTTCAGTGGCAGTTCGAGATCTTGAGTCGTAGAGTTCTCGAGTTGTAGTTCGGTGAGGGTGCTAGACGCTCACCCTGTCCCTTCCATCCTGCTTCTTTCCTTCCACACTCATCATCATCAGCTCCATTTGTACCTCCACCTGCTGCTCCCGCACCTATTCCGGGTTTTGATGCCCGCTTTCTCACCGTCGAGCAGCAGATTAGCTTTTTGCTTCGCCTTGTTTATGAGCTCGAGGAGGAGCTCGCCCATGTCCGCAGTTTGCTTTTCTTCCCTCCTCCTCCTCCGCCATCAGCAACGTAGGTTTTTGGTCTTACGCACGTACACTACTTTTGGTGAGAACGCTACAATTGAGCCGAGATTATGAAGATATGAAGACCATATTTTGATTATTACTTTTGTACATTGGCAGACTTATCTGACAGGGGTAGTGTGACCCTATGTCTCTTTTGATATGATACACTTTGAAAAACAATGTAACTGTGGTTAGTCATTAATGAAAGCTCAATAGTCGTGTTCTCATTAACTACATTGTTGGTTTACATGTTCATGTTGTGGTTATGTTATTGTGTGGTTGCTGCTATGATGATTGCTATGTTATATATATATATATATATACACGACTCCTAGACAATTATTTATTTATTTAACAAGTAAGGCCTGACCTATCCGATCTTCTTACTAGAAGAACAATGCTGCCTCGAAGAGACACCAATAACGACAATGCACTGCCAAGGACTGAGGCAGAACTGCAAAAGCGCATCTCACAAGCTATTGCCCAACACGAGGCCAACCGCTCCGAACATAGCGGTGGTTCCTCTGGAAATAACCCTCCAATCGGTAATGTTTAGTCACCTAAGACACATTACAACTCATTTGGACATTTCCAATTGTTCTTTGTCAATGCTTACAGTGAATTGTGTTGCTTGTGTTACAGGCTGTACCTACAAACAATTATTGGACTGCAAGCCGCTTAACTTCGATGGCACCGGGGATGCTGTCGCTTTCGTACGTTGGGTGGAGAAAACTGACTCTGTATTAAGGATGAGAAAATGAGCTCCAGAGCAAAGAGTCACGTATATTTCTGGGTTGTTTCTAGATGGAGCGCTTTCGTGGTGGAACCTCTAGGTGCAGACATTGGGTGAAGCTGCTGCATACGCATTAACATGGGACGAACTGAAGGAGTTAATGCGCAAAAAGTATTGCTCGCGAGCGGAGATTCAGAAGCTTGAGACAGAATTCTGGAACCTCAAAATGGATGGTCTGAAAGTAGCAGAGTATATTTAGTGATTCCATGATCTGTCCAGGGTTGTTCCTTATCTGGTGGAGCCAGAGTTTAAAGGATTGAGCGCTTTATCTGGGGATTGGCACCTCAGATTCTGAGCATGGTGACAGCCTCCAAGCCTCTAACTATTTTTGAGGCTATTGACCTAAGTGTGGCGCTTACTGAGGAGGCAGTTCGTTTGGGAAAGTTTTCGACTTCTGAAATTAAAAAGAAGGAGGCTCATGTGGAGTCATCAGGGGATAACAAAAGGAAGTTTACTAATTTCAAGAAGAGCACCCGAGTGAACAACAACAATGCCAACAAGCGAAGAGACACTAATCAGCCAGCTGAGGCACAGACTGGCGCTGCAAATGCTGAAAACAAGGGAAAAGGGTACATGGGTACCCTACCAAAGTGCGACATCTGCCAATTTCATCATGCTGGTCGGTGCAGATATGGGAAGTGTGAATCGTGTGGGAAAATTGGGCATTCTAAGGAGACGTGTTGGTATGGAACAGGACGTGGGAATGGAAATCAGGGTGGTAACGGTAATGGCAACCGTGGTGGGAATGGTTATGGAAACATAAACCAGGGAAGAAATGGTAATTTTGGGGGAAACAGGAATCGTGGTGGTTATGGGAACCAAGATAGCAACGGAAATCCTAGAGGAAACAATAACAACAACAATCAGGGTGGAAACAGAAATGACAATGGTCGCGACCAAGGATGTTTTGGTTGCGGTGAAGTAGGGCACTTCAAGAAAGACTCCCCAAAGAACAATCAAGCTCGTGGAAGGGTGTTTAACATTGGCGCTAGGGAAGCACGCCAGGATCCAAACGTGGTTACTGGTATGTTCCCTATTAATCAACGTTATGCATCTGTGCTATTTTATACTGGTGCCGATTTTAGCTTCGTATCTCTAGAATTTAAGAATATGCTTGGTTTAGTTGCGAATAAGTTAGACGTCCCGTATTCGATAGAATTGGCTAATGGAAAGTTAGTAGAGGCGAATGAGGTAATTAGGGGTTGTATTTTGGAGCTTGGAGAACGCGAATTTTCTATCGATCTTCTACCGGATGACTTGGGAAGCTTTGATGTCGTGGTCGGGATGGATTGGTTGTCTAGTAACCGTGCGGAGATAGTGTGCCATGAGAAGATCATTCGCATTCCTATGGCGAATGAGAAGACGATCGTGATTCATGGAGAGAAGCATGATACGCCCTTGCGGATTATCAGTTGTATGAAAGCACATAAGTGTCTACGTAAAGGATGTGTCGCCTTCCTAGCTCATGTTGTGGATAAGGAAGTCGAAGAACCGAAGCTTGAAGATATCCCAGTGGTGAGGGATTATCCTAAGGTCTTCCCCGAAGACTTACCAAGATTACCTCCGCAACGACAAGTCGAGTTCCATATTGACTTGGTTCCAGGCGTCGCGCCTGTAGCTAAGGCACCTTATCGACTTGCGCCCTCCGAGATTCAAGAGTTATCCACGCAGTTACAGGAGTTATTGGACAAGGGATTCATAAGGCCGAGCTTCTCGCCTTGGGGAGCTCCGGTGTTGTTCGTTAAGAAGAAGGATGGTAGCTTTCGAATGTGTATGGACTATGGGGAGCTGAACAAGTTAACTATAAAGAATCGGTATCCATTACCGAGGTTTGATGATTTATTTGACCAACTGCAAGGATCGAGCTACTACTCGAAGATTGATCTTCGATCGGGTTATCATCAGTTGTGGATTCGAGAGGAGAGCATACAAAAGACTGCGTTCAGGACTCGTTATAGACACTACGAGTTCCTTGTGATGCCCTTCGGATTGACTAACGCGCCAGCAGTGTTTATGGATTTGATGAATCGTGTATGCAAGCCATATCTCTCGATAAATTTGTGATTGTATTTATTGATGATATTCTGATTTATTTACGGACGAATGAAGAGCACGAGCAACATCTCAGAGCCATTCTGGAACTACTGAAGAAGGAAAAGCTCTACACAACATCTCATAGCCATTCTAGAGCTTTTATCCACCTTGTTCATCATCTTATTCATCTTTGATTTCTTCCCTAGCCTTGTGCTAGTAGTAAGACTCTTGTAACTTGATTTTGCTTCTCATTTTGTTGGTTAAAAGATTATGTAAGTGGTTAAACATAAAGATCAAGAAGAAACAAGAAGATAATCTTTAACATAAAGCTTAAAATCAAAAGAATCTATGTTGATTTAGTGTATGTATGAATCTTGATTGTTGATTTCTTGTGATTATGGTGTTGATCATCACAAGAAGCTTGCTAGATTGTGATTAAACACATGATCTAGCAAGTGAGAGAATGAATCTTGTAAAAATCAAAGTGATCATCCTTTATGTTTCACATGAACTTGAAAATGAAGATGTTTTTGTGTGTGATGATGATGGATACATGTTACAAGACTTGCAAATGTATGATTTCAAAAATGATTTTCTCAAGAAACTAAAGTTATTTGCAAGATTTACAAGACCATGATTTTTAAAGAAGTTAAACATGTTTTAAGTGTTTAATCAAAGCTAGAAACACGTTTGTAACAAGAAAAATACAAAAGAATTATTTTTAGAAAAATCATCTTGTAAGTTGTAAAAGACTAAATTTTACAAGAAAGGGATTTGTGAATAAAGAACCATGTTTTAAAGGCTAACTAAACCTACTAAATAACATACTAAGTTACTACAAGTTTTTACAAAAACTTCAAGTTCATGTTGTAATGTAAATTGCATGATTTTGGCTCATGGTAAGTGTTGAATGATTTGTTGATGATTTTAAAAGAAAATGATATGCTTTGAAAGCATGGAAACCTCCATTTTTAAGGGGAAACTATGGCAAATTTTTGTAGAATTTATACACTTAGAAAAATATTTTTAAACAAATGTTTACAAATAA
The DNA here is from genome assembly GCA_030545235.1 of Helianthus tuberosus. Taxonomy (NCBI): domain Eukaryota; kingdom Viridiplantae; phylum Streptophyta; class Magnoliopsida; order Asterales; family Asteraceae; genus Helianthus; species Helianthus tuberosus. Next base: position 35,385,843 of record CM060356.1, on the reverse strand, counting down.
ATTTTGAACATGATTTTCATATAAAAACTTGCCATAATTTTGTTACAAAAATTACAAACTTTGGAGGTTGATTTTTGATAAATAAAAGTGAGTAAGTATATATTTAGGAAAATATATATTTAGGTTTCACAATTTGAGTCATTATTTGTATATTATGTGTATTAGTTATATTATTCTACGACTTGAAAATAATATAATTCACCAAAATACCAAAATTATAATACAAAATATTACCAAGAATTCCAAGAAAATGAATATATAATTTATACCCAAATATTGGACAAACCGAACAAGGACTATGGACTATATATAAATATTCCGGAACTGAAATTCATATATGTTTTGACAAACGAGTTAAACGGTATTTTGGAAACCAAAAGAACGGAAAGTATGTTTTTTACAAATATTACAAACGTATCATATTTTATCAAGAAGAAAATATATTATTTTTGAGTAAATAAAAAAATATATATATATATATATATATATATATTTTCTTGAACAATTAGAAGATATACTATTTTTGAAGAAAATATACATTTTCTTAAACAAATTAAGAATATATTATTTTGGGTGAAAAATGGATTTATAAATGTTTTCCAAGTAAATCTTGAAAATATATTATTTTTGAGATTTAGATAAAAGTATAATTATTTTTGCCAAGAAAGATTTATGGATAATTTTCTATAAAAGTTTTCTTAAAATACATATATTTTAAGAATACAAATTAGTGATTTTAGTTGATTAAAAATATTCAGGAAAGTTTAATACAAAAATTAAGTATAAAATACTTAATTAATACAATAAAATACGTATTCTCGTATGTACAAATACACACCGGAATACGCCACCAATACTTGGCAAAATACAAGTATAATTATACCCATCATTGGGGAAATATTCATGAAGGATTGCAAGGCAAAATAAGTTAAAGTATATTATTTTAACAAATATTCCAAATAATTGATAAATATAATTTAAGTTAAAATATTATTATTTTAACCAATAATTATATACTTTGGAATAATATAATGTACATCAAGACGTAACTCAAAGAATGTTAAGTCATAACAACTAAGACTAAGAGTAGTTACACGACCTAGCCGTCTAATAAAACATAGCATGTGTGTAGGTAGTTGCATGACTTCAGGACAGGACCTTTGAGTTACACCGGATTACAATACGCAAGATTGTGAGTTCATGTCCCCCTTTTCTTCTAACTGTTTTCAGTTTTATAACTTCTGGGGTGAAATACATGTTACAAATGTTTCAATGATTACAAATGGTATGGTTAGCTAAGGAATGAACTGTTAGATCATGTGAATGGGTAGGCGTTAACTTGAGACCATTAATCCTTATATAAGGACCAAGGGGCATGAGTGATAGATCTATTTGGGTGTTGTGAGCCCCACCCATGGGTCCGCGGGTGGCCCGGTACGAAATACGCAAAGGGTTGAGCCTTCCTACACCGTTGCACATATATTAATGACCTTGCAAATCATTAATTGATCTATTCCTAGTTGCTTTCATACCGATTTACAAATACATACTTACAAATGTTTCCAAGGTTATTCGTGCACACATACAAACACATGAACTCGCTCAACTTTTGTTGATGTTTTCAAACTACATGTATTTCAGGGAATTGATGGATCTGGCGAAGGTTGAAAGTTTACAAGATATGTTTACAAGGAATGATGTCATCCCATTTTGAAGGGTTTGAATTATGTATCCTATCTAGGGGTGTAAACGAATCAAACGTTCGGTGAACAGTTCGTGAACCGTTCGGCGGAAAGTTCGTTTGTGTTCGTTCGTTTATTAAACAAACGAACACGAACAAGAAATTTCGTTCGTTTAGTTAAATGAACAAACATGAACAGAGGTCGAGTTCGTTCGTTTATGTTCGTGAACGTTCGGTAACGTGTTCGCTTGTGTTTGATAGTTCATTAGTGTTTTTAGTTTTTATATTTATTTAAATATATCAAAAGTCTAACAAATTAAATATTTAATAAGTGTCTGTGTATTATATATTATGTTCATGAACGATTGTTTGTGTTCGTTTATTTCCATTTGTGTTCATGAACATTAGTTTGTGCTCATTTGTGTTCGTCAACGTTCGTTGCCTAAAATTAACAAACAAACACAAACGAACACGAACAAGTTCATTTCCTTAACAAACGAACACAAACATAAAATCTCGTTCGATAAGTGTTCGTGAACAGTTCGCGAACACATATATTTGTTAACAAACGAACATGAACAATGTCTTGTTCGTGTTCGTTCGGTTCGTATACAGCCCTAATCCTATCTTTGATAAGATAAATGAATCAAAGCCTTATTTTATTTATGTCTTTTGTCAAAGTCCGTTATGGAACTTAAAACATTTGGTTAGTTTGTATTTTAAACTCGAAGTCTTGGTTTGGTACTAAAACAATGTGGTTTGTAATATTTTGAATCGTACTAATGGATGAACATCATGGTTTTAAATCATATAGTTGTTTGTTATAATTGAATGCAATGATATTAAGCAAGTCACACATCACACGCTTCCGCAAAAGTCAGGGTGTGACATGCATGAACTGACTTACTACTCCAACCACGTACGCTATATCAGGACGAGTGTGAGAGAGATAAATTAGCTTGCTCACAAGCCATTGATACCTCTCTTTGTCCGCAAGCTCCCCATTAAGTTCCATGTGAAGGTTGTGGTTTACCGCCATTGGAGTATCTGCGGGTTTATAATCAATCAACCCGGTTTCCGCCAGAAGATCAAGGACATACTTTCTTTGGCAAATGAAGATCCCCTGTTTAGACCTGAGAACTTCAATCCTGAGGAAATACTTGAGATTTCCTAGATCTTTCATTTCGAATTTTGAAAACAGATTCTCTTTCAACTGTGCTATTTCTTCTACATCATTTCCGGTAATAATCATGTCGTCTACATATATGATCAAGCAAGTTACAAGGTCGTTTCTTCTCTTGAGGAACAGAGTATGATCAACATTACTTTGGTGATACCCGTATTCTTTCATGGCCAAAGTGAACTTTTCAAACCATGCCTTAGGAGATTGTTTTAGCCCGTATAATGACTTTTTCAACCGACATACTTCCCTTTCTTTAAAACTCTCTGTAAAACCTGGAGGTGCTTCCACGTAGACCTCTTCCATTAGGTCTCCATGGAGAAATGCGTTTGTAACATCAAACTGGTGGAGAGGCCACTGCTTATTTGCTGCCACTGAGAAGAGGACTCTGATAGTGTCCATTTTTGCAACCGGAGAGAATGTCTTAGAGTAATCGATCCCATACGTCTGAGTGTAACCCTTGGCTACGAGCCGAGCTTTGTATCTTCCAATGGAACCATCTTGTTTATATTTGATTGAATACACCCACCAACATCCAACAGTTTTCTTTCCTTTAGGAAGAACACACTTCTCCCACGTGTTGTTTTTCATAAGAGCACGCATCTCCGTTTACATTGCTTCCTTCCAGTTCTTCTTACCATGGGCTTCCTTTACGGAACTCGGTATTTGTTTGGAGTATAGTGAGGTAGCAAATGCTTTCGCATTGTTAGATAAGTTCCCGTCAACCATATTGGCTGTAGGATACCTTGAATTTCTGGTTTACCTTTCTGGGGAGTACCGTTTTGGAGGAACCCCTCTATTGGCTCTAGGAGGTAAAACGTATGTTCCCGGTGTTGTTCCAGAGCCTCCATCATGTTGTTCATTAGATTCGACTTCTCCTTGTACTGCGTTGTTTTGCTCAACAATCTCTACCTGTTCCATTGTCTCAGGACTTTCCTGATTGTTAGTGGTATCTGGATCAGATTCAGGCACATTTCCGAGGTTTGGAGAGTCACTTACCTCGAACACCAGTCTGGATGATTCTTGGGTGAGGCTTTCAACAGGCTTAGTATGTGTTGATGTATGAGATGACTCATCTTCGCTTGCAGATGGAATCCACTTCAACCAGCTCAGTGAGTCTTCATGTTCTATCTCCCCCTAACCACCGAGATGGGATTGATAGTAATATTCTATTTCAAGAAAGTCGCAGTGGACAGTGGTAATCACACGACGTCGTGATGGGTTATAACATCGGTATCCTTTCTGATTCACCCCATAATCAATAAAGACACATTTTTCGGCACATGGATCAAGTTTGGATCGTTCGGTTTTATGTACATGGGGAAAAGCGGTACACCCAAAGACACGAGGTGGTAAGGTAAGAGGTGGGGGTTGTTTGGTGAATGTGGATAAGGCATCTAGGGGAGTTTTTATGTCAAGGGCTTTGGTTGGTAAACGATTAAGGAGATACACAGTTGTGTTTATAGCTTCGGGCCAAAAAGATTTAGGGACTTTGGATTCAAGCATAAGGGCTCGGGCCATTTCTACTAAAATGCCATTTTTCCACTCAACTACACCATTCTGTTCTGGGTGGTTTAGTGAATCATTCCCTTCTCTTGAATAAATTGTTTCATGGAGGTATTAACGTACTCCCCACCATTATCAGATCATAAGATCTGAATGTTGGTTTTGAATTGAGTTTGGACCATGGTGTAAAACAGTCTAAATTTTTCAAAGAGTTCAGATTTGTGTTTTAAAAAATATACCCATGTCATTCGGGTACAATCATCAACAAATAATAGGAAGAAACAAAAATTTTGACCTCCATTCATTTCAGCTGGACCCCAAACATCGGAACGTATTAGTGAAAAAGGTTCACTGACCCTAGTGTTACTTGGTTTGAAAGGTTTTTATGGCTTTTGTATAAGGCACATGTTTCACAGTCTAATGCACAGTTGGATGGGAAGAGTTTAGGGAGTAAAAGATGTAGATACCCGGCGGAAGGATGCCCTAGTCTCCTATGCCAAAGCCATGCTTCTCTACTCTTTGTTTCCGTGAGCAAGCATCGCAGTCCCTGACTGAGTCACCTCATCCACATAGTATAAGCCTTGTCGTTCAGTGCCACGCCCAATTATCTTTCCAGTTCTGATGTCCTGTAAGATACAAAAATGAGGATGCATTAGAACTGTGCAATTGAGTTCCTTTGTAACAAGACTTATTGTTAACAATTTGTGTGTTAACGAAGGAACATATAAATAATTTGACAATCTCAGATTGGGAGATATTTCGACAGTTCCTCCTCCCTTTACTAAAGCATTTTCTCCATTTGCAGTCTTGATGTGGGTTCTGTTTGGTTTCTTTGTAGACATGAAGTCCGATGGCTCGTACGTCATCGTATCAGTGGCTCCGCAATAAAAAATCCAAGAACTTACTTGATCACCGCTTTTCTGTGTTGTTAAATAGGCTTCCCCACTTGTTAATGAACAGACTTTCAGCATAGTTCCTGTGATTAATCATTTGCAAAAATAAATCTCCTTTTTTTTAAATGATGTCTTTAAAGAAGAAAACTTTGGGTTTAAAGAAAAGTAGGGTACAAGTTTAGTAAAAAAAAAGTTCCCAAAAAGGTGACAATCCCCTTTTTTATCTTTCCTTCACATGCACCCCACCCCACCACACTTTTACTTTTACTTTTACTTTTCCTTTCTTCTTTCTTCTTTCTATCCTCTGTCTTGTTCTTGGTAGCCACACAAAGAAAAAAAAAATCCTTTCTTATCTTTCAATGGTTCAACCTCTCAAACACATAGAAAATTGAAACACAGAACAAAAAACCTAGCGTTGAAAAGTGCGGTACTGATGTAGATCTGGTCCGGATCCAGTGGGATCTGGTAGTGGTCATACTGAGTGGGCGAACAAGGGTTGTTTTGGGCTGAGTGCTTTCTCCGAGGTTGACCGGATGTAGGAGTCGAGACTGGGTCTGGTGGGTGTACGGTTGTGAAGAGTGGCCGAAACAAACAAAACCCTAGGAACCTTTCTGTTCCTACAGTGATGATGGTCGGAGTTGTGATGGTGGAAGACGGAAGACGAAAGACGGAGTGGAATGCAGCGGTTGTTTGTTTGATTTTTTCAGAGTTTGAGTTTTTGTGGTTTGAGGTTGGATTGGCTGGGATAGATTGTAGATGATGAGAAAAGTGTTCACGAATCAGAAACACTGCTCTGATACCATATCATCAGGTATAGAGATAAAAATGATGTTTTTGAGTTCATGCTTGAATACACATACATATGCCCAATTTATAGTAAACAGAAAACAAGAATAAAAGGAAAGACAATAAATGGCTAAGCTGGAGTCTTGGCTGTAAAACAGTTGTGATTGGGCTGAAAATCCTCATAATATTCTTGCATTATTCTCTTCTTTCCGACAACACTATGCACTAATTATATATACTACCTAAGTAACTAGGAATTTGAACGTTGTAGGTCCGTTTTTCTCGGAGGATCCAATACGTAACCTATCCATGTTTATATCAAACACTATCACGGGTGCGGAATCCCCGTAACGATGCAAACCAAACAATGTAAAACGAGTAACACGAACAGATAATCAAAGATTCACTTGGATTAAAAGGACAAGAACAATATCAAACATATACACACAATGTTTGACGATAAACTCTCTGGTTTCACTATGCTCTCATAAACTAAACTGTGAAACATGCTTCGCTATTTATACAGAACCTTGAACGAAATCACTATGGACGAAATCACTAGTGATTTCGCCATACATGTCTCATGAAATCACAAGGGATTTCGGTATTATCTCTGTTTCATCATTTGTTATATGGAGCCCAAATTAAGTCAAAGCCCAATATAAGTCTTCAGCCCAAATGTTGAGAAACGGCCCAAAGCATGAATCTGCTTATAATCTTTGCACAAATTCATGCATAGGACAAATAATTGACATCATCATGACATCACAATGATGATGTCATGGTGATGTGTAAACGGGAATGGCTTGCGGCGTTCCGTGCTTCGCGTGTCGAACTCTGGGGCGCACGACGGAGGAATGTCGTGTCTTCGGGCTTGAGCCGGACCTAACCGAGTCGACCCGAACCGAATCGAACCGAGTCGAGTCGCGTCCACATAAAGTGTACCAACAAACTCCCCCTTGGACGCTACTCGTGATGGTTCGTCTTCAGTGTCTTTTATGTCTTTCATGTCGGAGGATCTTCAAAGGTCTTCACGTGTAGCAAATAGGGAGTGTATCAACAAACTCCCCCTTGAATGATGCTCGTGAATCTTTTGAACTTCAAAACTTTAGATCCTTGTGGTGTTGATGAGGGATCAACTGCAACGCGATCATCTTGATCTTCTGATTGCATCAACGTCGTGTCTTCACTTTACGGCTTGTCATCTGACACGTTCTCTTCACCTTTAGCTGATTCTGATGTCTTATCTGCACATACAAGAAAGCTAAACAACGTAATGAGAACAACCGCTTGGAATATAGACAAATTAAACAAACGACACATATGAGATCAAATCTCAATCAAACACCGACCGACAATAGTTTGAAAGTTTAGAAAATGATCAATTTTAATCCCTTACTTTCAAAACTTGTGAACTTCGACTGTTTATGAAGATGCAATTGTTTTCCGGCTTACAATCAGGATTTTGGGTAGGATAGACTCGAGTTCCAACATCGGTCAATCAAAAATAAACTAGAAGCAAAATCTTTTTAGCTTTTATAAAGTTTATATTAAAACACACCTAAAATCTTTTTGAAATTTTTCATTTTTCAAATGTAAAGACGGAAAGCAATAAATAAATATATACAAAGATGCAGAAACTGAAAAAAATAAATATATACAAACATTCTTTTTTGCGAGTTTCGAGGGTAAGAGAATCATATCAGTGTACGGTCATGCCAAAACGCTCTTGTTGTTCTTTTTGTTAACATATAGATAAACATCCTATAACAATTATCGGTATTGTTATCCACATAAGCTCAACTTATCAGATGTAATCATGGCGAGGGGATACGTTAAGGTATGATTTATACTTACCGACCGGTGTTCATCCACACACGACACATTCCCGTATCAAGGTATGCACGAGAGTTCATCTTACCGGTGAGTATACCATTTATCATCTGTTTTGACGTATAAAAAAATGTGAGAAACTCACTTATTTTGATTGAAAAACAAGCTCTATGTGATAGAATCACTTATTGATGAGGAACTTGATTTTCGATGCATGAGGGCACAGGAGCAAGTCCGTGAACAGGTCAGTACTTTCGTACAGCAGAGAGACGAACTTGACTCCCGCAAAGAATCTGTGATATATTATCACTTATTTTTGAGGACATGTGATTGTTGATCACTTATTGAGGTCGTATGCACTATGTACACGTATGTATAGTATCATGGAAGATCTAGACTTCGTCTCCGTTTGTTTCGGTAAAAGAAACAACCATGATACCCAGATGATAAGACAGCACAAAGACCGAATATCTCAGAACCTCGACAATCTCTCAAACGAAATTTCGGTACCAAGACCATATGCCAATGTGCGGTTCCCGCCTGGTCTTCAGTCGATTAAGGATTTATATCACCCTGCACACTTTAAAATGATTATGAGCCTACCGATACATCTTATATAGAGCTGCTTAACATTTTTCATTTTGCATTTTGCATTTCAGTTTAAAGAGGTTTAGACAGACCACTGATGTACTATCATTTTCTCTTTTTCTCGCCAGGAAACTCATTTTTGTTTTTCCAATGTTTTTGGGTTTTGAAATTTTTCGATGTTTTTGAATTTTTCAAATTTTGGATTTACTCCCCCTAAAATCAACAAACTATGATAAATTTTAAAAACTCAAAGGTATTTACAAAAATGATTTTCCGATGTCGGTTAACTCATGTTTTACCTCAATGCCGTTTACCAAAATTAATTTTAATTAGAATTGATTTATCGAATTTTGGAAAAATGAGTTGGCACGTCGGTAAGCGGTGCGGACCATGACAACATTGACAAGTTTCATAGTGAAACAATCACGTGTGAGGTGATATTCGAGTTTAACGTGTCAGGCCAAAGAGTGCTATAAGATGATAACAATTTATAAAGCAGCTTAAATATCGACAAGTATAGGAGAGATTAGAAATTTAAAACCGTATCCTGCAACTGCTTCGTGCATTGCAAGGAATCTGAGCGCTCTCCCAAACTGGATATCCACCCGGTGTGGATTTCAAGGTCGATTTTTGTAGCTACTAAGAAATCTCTTCACAGCAACAAGATCATAGACCTCTAGGTCCGGCTGGTCTTCCATATTGCACCAGCGAAGGTCTTTGACTTTCTCTTTGAGAAGTAGTGTTCGGTTGTTCAATCCACGCCAAGGCATCCGCACACCCGGTTGGTTTGTTCAACAAACACATTTTCTTCAATCACACCGCGAAGAAATGTACACTGCACGTTCATCTTGTTGATTTTGAACATCAGACATGCTGCGGGTGCGTACATTTTGATTGAATCTATCCTGGGGACCCGATTAAAGCCTTTAACAATCAAACTCTTGGAATGATTTTCAATTTGTTGAAGCTTTCAATTTCTTTCGACAGACAATTCTGTCTTCTTTTCTTTTTCTCTCCATCAAAGGCAACAATTTCTTTTGTCTCCGAACTTGTGCATGGACACTCCACTATCAATAATCCTATGACTATCGAAAGTTCCTCCTGGAATATCCTACACACTCACTCAGAGATTAGTTGGAGAGGGGGACCCAAGCCTTCATAGACTTGGGTTGCCCCTGAGAATCAAGAAATATAATTTCAATTTCTTGAAGATTTTCAAACACAGCACCTCCCCCTGAACTTTCATCCGATTTAGGTTTCCAAGTTTGTTTTTGTTTACCAGATTGAGTCTTACAAAAAGATTTTGAAATTTCTGGTTTTGAAGATTGTGATGAACTTGGTTCCCTATTAACAGATTTGACTTCAGATTTTAAAGCCTTTTCAACTGCTTTGACGTTTTGACGTCGTTGTTTTGTTTCTTGTTCTTTAACAGTTCTTTTATCATGTTTTGGTGAAACCGGATGACGTTGTGGGTGAACCTTTTCAGAGGGGGCTCTTTCAACAAAATTTGGTTTGGGCGAGTTTGTGCAGTCTTTAATGATGTGCCCAAACTTCCCACATTTGAAACAAGTTCTCCTTTCAACAATCTTAGGAGAACCGGTTCGACTTTCACATGTTGAACCTGTAGACCCTAAGGTACTTGCTTTTTCATCACACCCGTTTGTATGTTGAGTGTAATTGTTTTGGCTGTTACGTTTTAAAATCTTGACTTGTTAGATAAAATCGGTGTTTGATTTGTTTTCAAAAGTCTCAATTTTATCAGTACCCTTGGATGCTACAAATTTAACATCATTGTTTTTCTTCTTGAAACGAGCTCTTTTGGTCTCAACCTTCGGTTGTGAACCTTTAGAATTTTGAGCTCGCTGCTGTTGCTGTTTACCCTTAAAAGCGATAGGTTGTTGCTTCGTTGGTGATTTTTGATTTCCAAATTTTCTTCTAACTTCAGCTTTTGGAATCGGATCACACTGAGTTACTGAAACTCTCGGGATCCCCTTTTCCAAAAACTTACTGGTAGTATCTTCAAACACTTTATCAATCAAAGATTGATTGACATTTTTAATTGGAAAAGTTGTGTTTGAATAAATTTTATCATCACCAACTAAAGTGTACAACACGTTATCACTTTTAATGGTAGACACTGTCTCAGTGATAGGATCTATCTCTTGTTTAGCACCAGTTGATTGCATAACAGGAGTAGGAGGATCACACAGAATGTGATTCTCAAAAGGAACTTCAACTCCTTTGTTCTTCTCAAGAGATTTATCCTCATCACTCACATCTGGTTCATCATCTGACGAATCATAGTCCTCAACTGTGGGAGGACTTTGTTCCGTACCAACAGATGCTGAATTTTCGCTTGTTCCATATGAGCCCTCCGAGGAATTGTCCGTTTTGAACCCTAAGCCAGTTGTAACATCCCCATAATCAAGAGGTACACTGGGTTCAAAACGAGGCATATCCTCTTCATCGGGCGACTTGGTATAGTCGTGTCTCAAAGGGGGTGGACACGCCTTATACCCAACGCCTTTCACGTTCCCCTTTAGTTTCTGAACGTCAATGATGTGATCGAGCACATATCGGGAGTTAGAATAACTCTCCAACTTTTGCTTGATTGCATCATGCTCGCATTTTGCAATGGCTAATTCCTTTTTGGTTTCCTCAACAATGTTAATGTAATCGTTTATACTAACTTGTTTATGATAAACAGTTTTTGTCACTTCGGAAACATTTTTCTTTAGAGTTTCAATTACAGATTTAAATTCTTTTTCATGTCTAACTAGAGCCATATTCGCTTCTTTGCACTTAGCCATTTCAACAACTAAACTCTGATTGTGACTATGAATTGTATCACATTCAAGTTTCACTCTTTCACATTCATTTTTCATATAATCACAATCTTTACATATGATAAGAGTTTTAGATTTTACCTGACTTGTAGAAGCTGAGACATTTTCCATAAAGGCAGTCTGATAAGAAAAAGATCCGTCTTCAGAAAAGAACTTCTCCATTTCTTTAGATGCTACAGCAGCCTTCTTGATCAGAATTGATTTCTGACATTTCAACTCCTCCGCTTCATTCAACAAGTCATTAAGATCAGAACTTGCTACTTCCCTCACATCAGATTCAGAATGATAATCGCCCGAAGTAGAACTTTCTTCATCAGAACTCCCGGTATAACCCGAACTGTCGTCACTTTTAGAAAATTCTTCCTTATGAACGTGCTTGATGTGATTGATGATCTTTGCATAACACGCTGTTCCTCCTTTATCTTGAGCACCTCCCCCAAGTTGTAAAGACCAATTAAACCCTTCATCAGCTTGAACGGTCAATGCTCGATTTTTGTTTGAAGGACCAGACTGGTTCTGGTTGTTATTCACCGCTACTACCCCTTTTTCACGGCTATCTTGATTGGCATTGGAAGTACTTGTCTGATTTCTGAATGGATTATGGTTGCCTTGTTTACTTGGTCTGGTGCACTCACGTTTGAAGTGCCCCTTTTCGCCACAATTGAAGCATGTAACTGCTTCTTTATCGAATCCGTACTTTGTATCCTGCTTACTTTCCAAAGAACTTCTCCCTGTTCGAACCATAAAGTCCTTCGCCCTTCTAACAGCACTTGCGAACGCCCACTTTATATCCATAAACTCCATTTCATCACGGTTGATTTGTAGATAATCTTCGTTGGTCAAACTGATGTTTCCAATTTGACCTGCGACCAAACCGCAGTAAGCACTGACCATTGTATTAACGAGTTCCATATGTTCCTTTGCTACTTCAATGCTAACATTTGAGAGGTTTGATGTATCAACTTTGACTGTGTTAGGGTTTGTGGGTGGAGGATTGTTGGTATAATGAGCTTGCTGTTGTTGTGGTTGGGTTTGTGGTTGTGGTTGGGCTGGAATATAAGCACTCAGATTGAACTGAGGTTGAGTAGTGGCAACTGGAGGTGTATAAGGAATAAAAGGACTTCCAAATAGAGGACTAGAATAAGCCTGAGCTTGAGCACTCAAATGCGCTGGCGGAAGATAGGCACTCGGATCGAAGACCTTTGGTGGAGCTGATTGTGGAAACGGATAAGAGTTTGTATTTGATACAAACGCCGTTTGTAACTTTGGTTGCTGAGCTGAACTGGAACTAGCTGACGGGATAAAACCTCCTCCATAATACATTTCGGTATTTTGAGGAGCAGCAATTCGTTTAGCTTTCCGAATTTCTTCATCATTCTTGTGTTCCAGCTTGTGTATGATTTCATAGATATTGACATTTTCAGCATCTAGAACACCGGTATGCTTTAAAAGCTCAATGTATGGGCTCCACTTCGGAGGTAGAGAGTCAGCAAACCGTGCAACGATTTCCTGTTGAGTTGCAGTAACACCATAAGCAAACATTTCACTAATCAAATGATAAAAATGTGTAGTTATATCATTTAGAGTTTCATTTTCCAAGAATTGAAATGATTCAAACTCTTTCTTCAACAGATCATGACGTGTCTTTCTAGTAGCTGCATTTCCTTCTCCTCTTGCTACCAAAGCATCCCATAATGTTTTCGTGTCCTTACAATAAGAGAATTGATGATAGATTTCTTTGTGAAGCGCTTGTGTAAGAATAGCAAATGACTTTTTCTCGAATTCATAGGCTTTCTTGTCTTGTTCTTGCATATTCGTATAACCCGCTGCCGTTGATGCTGCTATTTCGAGGGCATTGTTGCGTGGAGTAATGAAACACCTCCAAAGATCGGTGCATTGCCCTTGAACATATGTATGGAAACGACCTTTCCATGATGGAAAATCGTTCATATGGTTCAACTTTGGTGGGCGATTGTTGCTGCCCGTTTCGCTCTCGCTGAGCAAAAGATTTTGAATATTTTGATTTTGATTTGATACAAGTGCCCATTGTCCTGCACTTACAGAAGGTTGACCAAAGACATTTTTCACCCATGCTTCTGCAGAGGTCTGATCTTGACTTGGTCTCGAGTCCATACTCCAATCCCACGGATTTGTGCAGCTCATTTTTCATGTATGAAGTGGAATACCTGATCAAACAATTTAAAACACAAAGTTAGAACAGTTTTGCAAGCTCTCTGTATAAAATTTACAACAGATCAGGATGTTTGACGAAATCAGAATGTGGACAAGTTTGGCAAAATCAGAAAGTGTTTTTGTTGAGCTGATGTTGGTGATTTCGTTGACTGATATTTGATGAAAACCAAGAGGTGATTTCGACCAGATGTCAAAGGTTGTTGGTGATTTCGTCCAGAGAAAACAAAGGTGACAAGGATGTGATTTCGGCCCAGACAAAGAATTGGCCCAGACTTGGATTTCGGCCCAGACTTGGATTTCGGTCAAAACAAATGTCAAATCTGTTTTCGCTGATACTTGATAGAATGATGTGGAGCTTGATATTATTGACTGAGGTGAGATTTCGTTGACTATTGAACAAGGGATTTCGGCTACAAGTGACAAGGTGTTTTCGGCTGAGTTTTGATGAAGAAGTGTTTTCGGCTGAGATGTTTTTCAGCTTGATATTGTTGACTTGAATCAAGAAACAGGTGATTTCGTTGATTTGTGTTTTCGGCTGGAGAGGTGTTTATGGATACCAGCTATTAGATATTTTGCAAACCTTATCCTCTGACAATATCACAAGTTGGTGACAACAAATTCAACAAAGCATGGTTCTCTGTTTTCGATACATCTTTTTCTTACCCACTAATGATCACAGATACACAAATTTCAAACACACTTGTAATATTATATTAATAAACACAATCACTTAAACTCATCAAACCTCAAATACATAAATAGGCAGATAGCAGTTTGAATATTTCAAGAACACAGTCAAGAACACATTGAAGATATGAAGATTCCGAAAATGATTTTGCCTATATTTTCAACAAAAACCCAAATATCAACATGTATAGATGCAATATAACAGGTTTTCAATAAAACTATAGCAAAATAACACTAGTAAACATAGATTTTCAGCAATATTTCCAGCAAGAAAAATAAAATATTTCAAGAACAAAGTTTCAGCAATATTTCCAGCAGGAAAAATAAAATATTTCAAGAACAACAATCTGAAAATAACAAGAACACACTTGTTTCAAACAACACAATGTTTGGTTTTAAACAAGGAAAAGAGCCATAGCTCTGATACCACTTGTAGGTCCGTTTTTCTCGGAGGATCCGATACGTAACCTATCCTTGTTTATATCAAACACTATCACGGGTGCGGAATCCCCGTAACGATGCAAACCAAACAATGTAAAACGAGTAACACGAACAGATAATCAAAGATTCACTTGGATTAAAAGGACGAGAACAATATCAAACATATACACACAATGTTTGACGATAAACTCTCTGGTTTCACTATGCTCTCATAAACTAAACTGTGAAACATGCTTCGCTATTTATACAGAACCTTGAACGAAATCACTATGGACGAAATCACTAGTGATTTCGCCATACATGTCTCACGAAATCACAAGGGATTTCGGTATTATCTCTGTTTCATCATTTGTTATATGGAGCCCAAATTAAGTCAAAGCCCAATATAAGTCTTCAGCCCAAATGTTGAGAAACGGCCCAAAGCATGAATCTGCTTATAATCTTTGCACAAATTCATGCATAGGACAAATATTTGACATCATCATGACATCACAATGATGATGTCATGGTGATGTGTAAACGGGAATGGCTTGCGGCGTTCCGTGCTTCGCGTGTCGAACTCTGGGGCGCACGACGGAGGAATGTCGTGTCTTCGGGCTTGAGCCGGACCTAACCGAGTCGACCCGAACCGAATCGAACCGAGTCGAGTCGCGTCCATATAAAGTGTACCAACAAACGGTATTCCGATGTTAATGGCAGCTTTAAGGGTAAATGTCGTCTCTCTATAAAAAATATGAAAAAAATTATCTTTTTTCTTTCTTTCAGAACATGAAATGAGGTTTAAAGCTTTTTCAGTGATTATCACAGTTCACACACGTTATGAACGTTGCATATAAGGGTATTCCGCTTCTGATGTCAAATTACCAATTACCCAATGAGTCAAACCGCTTAACAGAACTTCCAGTGATTATCACAGTTCACACACGTTATGAACGTTGCATAGGTTCATCAACGCTCCGAGTCTGCAACTGGTAATAAGTGTACTTTCGTTTCCCACACCGCCCGCATTTGAGCTGGTCTGTTGTAGCCTTTGGCGGCCCACCACGCTCACACTCAAACAAAGCCTTCTCTTTTATTTTCACATTCTGCATTTGCCTCTCGGTGCTCGCCATTTCTTCAGGCGTTAAGTCCACGATCCTGGTGGAGTTCGTCTTCTTTTGCTCGTGTTCTTCTGCCTGAAACTTGAAACAACTGCCAAGAAGAACTTTGCAAAAAACAACTGTCTGAAAGTCGAAACTTCTGCTCGTCCTGTGGGCTTCGTCTTATTATGCTCGTCCTATGGGGTTTGGCGATGTAGGGTTAGGCGTGGGATGAAGAAACGATCGGCATGAAGATTGAAGATTATGAGAATAAGAAAAGGGTAATTGAGTAATTTCTCAAAAAAGGGGGAAATATGTAGTTTTTTTAGGAAATATGTGATAAGCCCTCTTAGGAGGGGGGAAATAGGTAAAAATCCCTAAAATTTAGCCAAGTCTTGTGTATTACTATGTTTTGTAAGATCATAATGTAAAAAAAATTTATCTTTTTTTTTTCTTTCAGAAAAGGAAGTGATGTTTAAAGCTTTTTCCACAAAGAAGTCTGAAATAGTTGGGTCTCAGGTGCATTTCAACACCTAAACCCCTCTCTCATCACATGATTTAAAACCACACAATGCGAAAAAGATTGGATTTTTATATTTTGTCCATGTAGGCACAGTGTTCACAAACGCGTCCAACTACAATGCCACCTGCTGGAGCTCCTTACATGCCTATGTTCCCATATGCTTTAGGTCAACAAACGTTTGATGGTCAACCTCAACTTACTCTCATTCCTCCCCAAGTAATCTCCCATAATCACATTTTTAAACATTTTCTAAAGGAGACTGAAAACTGCTTTAGATTTAAACCTGAGATTTCTTATTTATTAAAAATTTTGTGGTAATACCTGGATAGCCTGGTTTGGGGCACCAGCATCAACTTGTTCTAGGTATGAGCTCACCAATGGCAAACTTTTGCATCCCAATGGTTCCGACATGTCAGCAGGAAGCAGGTGGAAGCCGTGTTGGTGTTCCTGGGCCACAGAATCACCAACAACCTCTTAGTATTATGCAGCAACAAGTTTGTTTTACTATTCTCTGTCTCTATTTTATTGAAGGTTAAAATTAGTAACTAATTTTTGAGAATAACAGATGGTGCCATTTGGACTAATGTATTCTCACCCGCCTGGTAGTGACGCTGGTAATGTGTTAATGGCTTCTGTTCCGTATGATGTTGAGAAAGCGATGCATTTGCGTGATGCTGGTGGAATCTTTGCCCTTACAAATACTACTCCAACAGAGCAAAGGACTGTAAGCGCGTTTGATCATAGTTTATAAAAACTGAAACAATTTATTAAATCATTATGTTTTAGATATATGTGTGATATGTAAATATTTCAGATGTCGGTGAGGATCAGTACCCACCATTGGAACAACTGGAGGCTGAGTCAGAAGCAACGGCAACAACAGATTTTCTTCGCTTGCTAGAATCACCAGAAGCACTAAAGGCAAAGGTTGCAGAGGCAATGGAGTTCGAGTAGGGTAGCCCTGCTCATGAACTGGCTTCATTATTATCTTTGTAAGTGGATGTGTCTTGTACAGAAGATCTCAAAAACGCCAACAAATACACAAACTCTCATAGATTGGATAATGAAATAACAGGTGACTAAAAACCATAAAACCGTGCAATCAATAACAATCCAATTTTATTAGAATGGTTGCCACTGAGAATGAGCACATGCAAGCATGATCAAGGTCTCTAAGTTTAATATGCATTTTTTTCAAATATGACAAATTCGACCCGTTTACTTGTAAATTGGTGTACTTGGTCTGTGATTTATCCCAAACCGGTGAAGTGATTCAACAATAAAACGGTTCACTACAACAGAAACATGTAGGTGAGGTTAAATGTCTTACAAAGTCTTTCTAATGCTTTCAAGTTACAGTTAGTTTTATTAAAAGATAAGATTATAACTGTAATAACAATGTTTTTGTAAGCATTTATAGAAAGTTTTAAAATGAACAACAGAACCCAATCCGTGTAAGACTGAAAAAGCGTGCGCAGTTTTTTGATATCTTGTAACAGTAGTGAGAATGCAATAAAGCTTATTCGATCTGCTTGCATTACGTTCTCATAGTACCCATCACAGCTTTCCCTATTTTTACAACGAAACCCTATACTACTAAATAATTACCATCATACCCCCCATTCTTTTGAAGATACAACAAAAAACAACAGAAGTACTTTATTGATTTCCTTTGGGAGTACTCTCCATTTTGACAGCTTAATCTAAAACCCCTTAAACACCAACTTGTTGACTTTCATCTGCATTGACCACCATTCAAATACCAATGGAACCACAGTTGAAACCAATCTTCCATTGATTTTAAAACCACTACAAAACACTTTATAGCTTTGAGTTTTCATGGTAATATTTTGAGGTGGCAAAAGTGTAGTTGCAACTCCAGGTGGGGACATCTCTGGCAGTCTTTAGAAGCCCATTAATCATTCTTTCAAAAAAGTTAAATGGATTAACTTCACCATCATAGTTGAAAACTATATCAACTAAAATCTGTGAGTCAACACGTATTCTTTTAAGAAATCGTAGTAATACTAGTATCCTGTTTTGCTGAAAATTAGGATGAACAATCAGAGGAAAGAATACTCCAAATTTGGTCTTTAAACCAGCTCCAAATCTTGACAACAAGCTAATGAAAATTGACCTAGAGGGTTGACATACCATTCTTGAGCAACGAGAAGCATAAGTACTGCTTAATGGCGCCTTCATACTCACACCAAGAGACCCCTTCTTTTTTATTGCAATTAAGCCATGAAAGTTCAATACTTATGATAAAAAATCATTACCATACCAGGTGTTTAAAAGTTATAACCACAGTAACGTGTTTAGGTTTACATAACCCAAATATAACAAGTCTAAAAATAACCAACAAAAGTTATTGTTTAAAAACCAAGACTTTTGCAAATATATCTCATATGCAATGAGAAATACAGACCGAGTGAATGGAATGACAGAGATTAACCTTAGATTTATGACAAAAGGAACCTATAATGATGATCCCTAGATTTATGACAAATGAAGCAAACCTAGTTAAGATATTGTTAAGTTTCAAAAAAAGTTGAGATATTGTTAATTTTTTGTCGTAATATATTAAAATTCCAAGTTTTAATTTACTTCCCGTCATCAACTTAAATCAATCCCGTTAATTTATTCTTCAAATAAAAAAATGAGAAAAGTGCCCGGATAGTCCCCGTGGTTTGCTCATTTTTCACCTTTAGTCCCTAACTTTCTAAAATTACACCTATAGTCCTCAACTTTTGCAATTTCGTTCCCAGATAGTCCCTGGCGCGGATGAGGGTTAGTTTGTCCAGTTAAGTGGATGTGAAATTACTAAAATACCCTTTTCCCTCCCCTTTCTCTCTATCTCCTTGTCTGCACATCTTCACACCACCATAACACCACCCCCAAATCCAAACCACCACAACCAAATCCCACCGTCGTCGAAAAACGAACCACCAAACCACCGCCACTTCATCACCCCTACCTACCCCACCCACCCATACGTAAACACTAGTTAAATGTGATTATTTGTCCCACTTGAGTTGAGAGCGTCATATTCCCTGATCGATAAGAAAGTCGGCAATGGAGTCGGCAATGGAGAAATTCAGCGCCGGAATTGAGGAGTTGAGGGGTGCTGGTGACGGCGATGACGAGAAGTGCGGAGACAGAGTGAAGGGACCGTGGTCGCCTGAAGATATGTGAATAGAACCCCATTTGTGAAAGCGATATAGGTAACCCACTCGAGACATTGTTGAGAATGACATTAGCGGCAAAAACGGGTCCGATATGTGAATATATTGCACTGCTAACCCCACAAGCTTCGATGGTATTGGTGGATTTGGTGGTTAGTTTTTTTTTTCCGGTGAAGGTACGGGTGGGTGGGGTGGGTAGGGGTGATGAAGTGGTGGTGGTTTTGTGGTTCGTTTTACGGTGACGGCGGGATTTGGTTGTGGTGTTTTGGATTTGGGGGTGGTGTTATGGTGGTGTGAGGTGTTGAGGTTGTTAGGGTCAGAGTATGATTCACACAAAGAGTAGTAGAATGATATAAGAACCCTTGAACTTCTTGATGTAACAACAATGGTCATTGTCACATCTCTTGTAACCAACTCTTCCCATGAAGTTATCAAACTTCAAGTACCATTGTTTGGGTGCTTGTTTCAGACCATACAAACTCTTCTTCAATTTACACACCAAGTTTTCTTTGCCTTTTACCTGAAAACCTTATGGTTGTGTCATGTAGATGTCTTCTTCTAGGTCACCATGTAGAAAAGTTGTCTTGACATCTAACTGCTCTGGATGCAAGCCTTCTGCTGCTACAATACTAAGAACATGTCTGATGGTAGTCATCTTCACCACTGGAAAGAATATTTCATTGAAATCAATTCCCTCTTTCTGTTGAAATCCCTTGACTACTAATCTTGCTTTGTACCGTCTGGTACCATCATGTTCATCCTTGACCCTGAAAACCCATTTATTCTGAAGAGCCTTCTTCCCAGATGGAAGCTTTGTCAAGTGCCAGGTCTTGTTCTTCTCAAGAGACTTCATTTCATCTTTCATTGCAAGCTCCCACTGCAATGAATCTTTCAACCCCATAGCTTCAGAGTAACAGAGTAACACTGGGGTTCACCATTTTATGTCAAAAGTATGTAGTTGACTGATGGTGAGTACCTGTTTGGCGGTCTAAAGGCTCTAGACAATCTTCTTGGTTGAACTTGAGGTGTTTGTAGGGAATTTGGAGTTGAAGGAGTAGCTTCGTCTTCTCCGAATCATTACTAGAATCATCCCCTAAGCTCCCACTGTCGCTTGACTCATCCCCATTTTCTGGAATGTCGACTGAAGCTTATTTTCTTGTCTCACGACTTTCAAATTCAACATATTCTTTCTGAACTTCTGGTCCTTTGGTGTTTCTGTCAATGAACAATTCGTTTTCATTGAAGGTGACATTTTTGTTTCTAATGACTTTTCTGCTTTCATTATCCCAAAGCCTGTAACCCATTTTTTCTGACCCATAGCCAATGAATGTGCACTTGTTGGACTTTGATTCTAACTTATCCCTGTCACCATCTTCTAACAAATCGTAAGCACTACAATCAAAGACTCTTAAGTGTTCGAGACTTACTTCATTTCCTTGCCACATTTCTTCTGGCAAATTGAAACCCAAGGGAATGGATGGTGAACGGTTAATCAAGTAGGCTGCAGTGTTAACTGCATCTGCCCAGAATGTTTTGGGCATCCCGGCATTCAACCTCAAGCTTCTTGCCCTCTCATTCAGTGTTTCTGTTCATTCTCTCAGCTGCACCATTCTGCTGAGGAGTTCCTGGAACCGTCTTGATCATCTTTATCCCTTTCTTGGCACAATAGTCAATAAATTGCTTGCTTATGTATTCACCACCATTGTCCTACTTTAAACACTTTACCTTAAAATTAGTTTCATTTTCAACAGCAGATTTCCATATCTTAAAAGCATCAAATACGTCAGATTTATGTTTAAGAAAATAGACCCATACCTTGCGACTTGCGTGTTGAATCACCGATGAAAGTAACATAGTATCTCGAGCCTCCTAGAGATGAAACTGATGTTGGTCCATATACATCCGAGTGAACAAGCTCCAGCTTTTGAGCTTTTGGTGTCCTCCCTGTCTTCACAAAAGTGACTCTCTTTTGTTTACCAAAGACACAAGATTCACAGAATTCAGTTTCCACTTTTTTCAAATCTGGAAACTTCCCTTTCTGAGCCAACATCTTCAATCCCTTCTCGCTCATGTGTCCGAGTCGGTTGTGCCATAAAGTTGATGGACTCGGGCCGGTGGTCATGGCATGAACACCTTCGGCTGAAACTTCTGCCATGTATAGAGTGCATTTCTTCTTTCCTTTGGCAATCACTAAGTTGCATTTGATCACTTTCCATTGTCCACCCCCAAAGTGAACATTAAACCCTTCATCATCCAATTTACCAACTGAAATCAACTTTCTCCTTAAATTAGGAATAACCCTGACATCTTTCAATGTCCATATAGTTCCCAATGAGGTCTTCAAGTCTACATCTCCAATACCCGTAATATCAAGCATTTGATCATCAGCTAAACGAACTTTAACAAAGTTAACTGTTCGTAGATTCTTGACCATATCTGGGCATGAGATAGCATGGAAAGAAGCACCATATCCATAATCCAGGATTCAACTGAATTGTCAACGCAACATATGAGAGCATCTCCTGATTCTTCAAAGGATACATTGTTTACTTCTTTATTTGCAGGTGGTTTTGTACATTGGCTTCTAAAGTGACATTTTTCTTTGAAGTTCCAACATTCAATGTCTTTTCTGTTCTTTGACTGCCCCTTTTTTCTGGACTTTGACCTACCTCGATTAGTTCCTCTATCGTTTCTTCTTCCTCTACTTTATGTGTGCAATAAAGAACTTGAACTAGAAGTTTCATTATTGCTTCTCCGTCTGATAACTTCATTTATAATCAAGTCATGAATACTCTCAAAAGTGAGTTTGGTAGAGCCAGATGCACTACTAACAGCTGTGCCTGTACCTGACCAACTGTCGGGCAAAGATGATAGAAGGAGGAGCGCGTGTACTTCATCATCAAACTTTATTTCAACTGAGGCTAAACGAGAGATAATCGAGTTAAATTCGTTTATGTGAGAGGTAACCGACATGCCTTCCTTCATCTTGGTGTTAACCAATTGTCGGATGAGGAATACTTTGTTTGAAGCAGATGGTTTTTCATACATGTTGGACAATGACACACCCCGACCGCGTTAAAACAACAAACCGCGGCGGAAACGTCGGGGAGTGAGGCGACAGAATTATTGTTTCAACAATCATGGTAATTAAAGTTATGTATTATTAAATAAAGAGCTTACATTGTCTTAGAGTTCAAACAAAACATAACATAAATAACTGTATTTTAAGTCACTAAAGCCCAAGTCCGCCTAAGTGTAGCACAAGCATCATCATGCATTAGCACCTGAAACACATGCGTCAGCATAAAAATGCCTGTGAGATACATAGGTTTTATTTATGCAGGATTCATGACTTGTAGTTTAAAAGAAGTGTTTAACAAAAATGTAGTCATGAACCTTGTAAAATGTTTTCTTTTATAAAATCATGTGAAAATCGATATGAAAATCAAATGATAATAAAAGGATAATGCATGGTTAAATGAATAACCAAGTAAAAGTGAATTTGTATAAAATATGTAATTTGTAAAACAATGTCGTGTTCTTGTATAAAATGTTTCATGTCTTTGTCTAAGTGGTTTAGATAACGCAACAATGTATAATATAATAAAAGCACTTATATATAGGAAGTACCAGCGGTGTATCCACCATGCTTTTGTCATATAACACATAGCTCCGTTACATAAGTCACTTATCAATAACCAACCAAAATGTCTTGTTCAATGTCAAAATGTTTATGTATAAACCATGTTCAATGTTATGTGTGAAATGTAACATGTATAACCAAATGTAATGCATAGCAAGTAGAAAGTATCTACTCAAACTATGTGATAATGTCATTGAGAAACAAATGTTATGTACGGTGAATAAAAAGAATTTACTCAACCCCGTAGGAAAATGTACAAAACAATGTTTTTGAGTAAACCTGAGTTTAAATCAAATGTCATGTTTTGCAGAAAAACAATGCTTTATGATTACAAACATTTATGCAGTAATGTTAATCGCATACATTCAAGTCTTGCGACTGTGGCGACAAACCCTTAAACAAATTAAAGGTTTATCTAAGTTATGTATATCGAATTCTGTCATTCCCAATTTCCAAACAAACCTAGGAAGTCGGAAACGGGATTTGTCAAGTCCTATGGTACCATTACATACTACCGAGCAGCGTAGCTAATGTTAATGAATGTATTATTGTCCCGATTAAACACACCAAATGTCATAACCAATGTAGCATGTAAAAACCATGTACTAGGTATGCTAAGTAAACATACATAGTAGAAATGTTCATGTAAAACAATGTGCTAGCATGCTCAGTAAACATACATAGCAGAAATGTCATGTAAAAACAATGTGTCCATATGCTAAGTAAACATATGCAACAAATGTGTATTAAATCAATGTGCTAACATGCTTAACATACATAGTAAAACATAATTGAAATCATGTACTATATGCGTACTAGATGAAACTAGCATATTTATGTCATGAAAAGCACGAAAGTAACACGTATGTACATGTGTATCACCCCAAAGTATTTGAAAGCGGTAAAAGAGGGGAACTATGTACTCACTTGGGGTTGCTTATTAGTCTTGAGAATAAGACCAAATTAAGCTCCAAGGATCACGGAATCAACAAGGCCCTAATATGGGTAACTATGTTAATAAACGGATCCTAAATCGGGAGATAGGATAGAATGATGTTCTATAAATCAAATGAGCATTTGAACTCATATGGTATGATTTAATAGAGCTAACATTCTGATTTGGAAGTCTACCTAAGTGCTTTTGACCCGTTTCGACCCATTATGGTAGTATAAGCTACTATGATGCGTCGTTTGCGTAAAACTATGTTCGGATGGTTAACTATGTGCTATGTCAAGTCTTACATACCCCAAATATGCCTAAACATGTTACTAAATCAGATTATATGTCAAAAATATGTTCACATATACAAAATACGGATTTATACTTTAAAAAGGGCATTTTGGTCATTTTTCTATGGGCATATAAGCTAACTAACAATTGACTAACCAATCCTATATGATCATAAGGTATAACCTCAGAGGTTATTCCCTATGCAACTATGATCACTAATCAAGCTTGGTCGGATCCTAATGATCGACCAAACGGGTCGGGTTCGAAAGTCTAAGCGGTTGTCTAGACCGCTTAACTTACGACCCGAAACAAGTACTAAACTAATAGTGACGAGTTAAACATGTCAAAACATGTTTAACTAACTTAGAAAACTTATTTGGTATCAAAACAAAGTGTTTTGATACCTAAAAGTAGTTCCGTTGCAAAATGCGTGCTAAAACGCATTTTGACCGAAACTTTAACTCGTACCTACAACGAGTTAACGTGGTAATCAGTAGGTGTAATCGCTAAGGATTATAACCATCGTGATTACAATCATGTTGCAAAGTTCAAACGAACTTTGTGTTGACCATTGAATGGTTAAAGCTGAAAGTCAAACACTGTTTGACTTTTATGCTAGGAAAGCAATAAAAGAATGAAGGAAGCTTACAAAGGGTCCTTGCTAGAACTTGATCTTATAATTCTCAGGTATGAAGTTATAAAAACCTCAACTTAGAGAATTTAGATCAAGGGTGAGTTGCAACAAATGAAATGCTAGGCTATTTATACTTGTCATGAGTTCATAAGATCACTCCAAGTGTTTGTGTAACTTCCAAGCATAAAATCCTAGCCACGCATGTGTTATAAGCAGATTAGAAGCCTTGGAGAGGTGTTAACTTGGTTAACACACCAAGAACTTGCAAGAACAGCCCCTAAAGTATCAAACAGATTGCAAAAACTGATTTCTGGTCACTGGGACTTTTAGGCGGGGCGCGTAAGGGTAGGGGAGGGGCTTACGCGGCCCGTGTGAACTCAGCAGATCAGCAACAGTTTTGATATTTACAAGTTCAGTCCCTGCATTGTAATTAAGCTCATTTCTGGCACTTTTGACCCCGTTAAGTCACTTTCAAGGCTCGATCTACAAGGTTATTAAAGTTTAGAGGACTCAAAATGTGCTCGAAAAACTCTCGGATGTCGGTTCGTTTGGTCGTACGGTCGCGTTATTCGTCAAATTACGACCAAACTCAAACGGACACGAAAACGATCCAAATTAAGCGACGAATGGTATTTTTGCATGCCGATCACTAAAATAAAAATATTTTAGTGTGTACAAAAATTTTGGATGTCCAGATGTGGTCAGAACGTAAGATATGCGCGTAAATGAAAACTTACTTCGTTTTTGACACTTTTAGTCTTTGTAAGATCAAATTAGCATGTTTTCGCACACCGAACCACTCAAAGCTTATTTCTAAGCTATGTTTAGGTTATTTATGGAATGTTTAGCTTATAATCAAGTTCTGGACTGTACGTTGCCTTACGAAACGGCAGACTTTTGCAGTTTGACGCAAATAGTCCCTGTGAGCGAATAAACTTGTTTTTGCCATACCAAAGCCTTCAAAACTTATTTCTAAGTTATGTAAAGGTTATTTAAGGTATGTTAAGCTTATGTTGCTATTCCGGAGTGTTTGTCACGTTAAACTGATTACATTTACGCATCAGTTTGCGTATAACTTTCCAGAAAACGATATAGAGTTTAAAATTGAACAAAAATCAAAACGTGCAAAATGTCAAACATAAATAACAAACATTGGGATCAAAATATATTGTTTTATTAATATTGGATTATTCAGAGTCTGTACAATGATTATACAAGCACAGATGTCATAGACAAAGCTTTCAATACACCGTAAGTAGTTGTTTCATTGACAATGTTATACGCAACACTCTTTGCCAAAGAAAGCCTAACCACACCCAAAGCTTGTCTATCCAACAACTTCCATTCTACATCATACATGTCATCCGGTTGTTGTCCCAACATAGGCATATGCAAACCCTTGTGATACAACAAATCCTCAATTTGCATTCTCCAAAATCCATAATCACTACCATCAAACTTCTCAATATTGATTTTACTATCTTCTGCCATTTTAACGAACAATTATCAATTTGCTACAAACTAAACAAATTTTTACTGCCAAATGATAATTATACTAGCGGAAGCAATAAACGGAAACAAACACTTATCTGTTTCAAGCTTTGAAATGGCACTGAGCAAAATAAGGATGGCTGATAAGAATTTTGTCAAAGTTGAGGGATTCTGTTTGCAGACAAGAGAAACTTGATTCCCTCAAAAAAAAAAGAACAAAAAAGAACGCTGGTTCTCTTCTTCTTCTTCCTGCGACCAGGAACTTCACAAGATCACCACTCCCAAATACAAAATCGAAACCCTAGACCTTCGATTTTGGAACCCTAGATGCGATAATCAGCAACAATGGTCTCCAATTTCGTAACCCTAGGCGACGAAGCGAACCCAAACGGAGTTAGGAACTAACGACGGCAGCTGTGCTAGGACTCTAGGTTGAGGAAACAATTTGGCTAGCTTTCTGATACTCAATTGAACGGCACATTTTGAGCTCCATAATAAATCACAATAGCGTTTTACTTTTACATTACTAGTATTCACCCAAATCAAGCAGCTTAACCTAAGTTGGGGTTTGTCTATAGTCGGACCATGAAACTACAACTAATGAGTTTTAATGTGCAACAGCCAATTCAATCCAGATCTACAATCGCATTATCAGAAACAATACTACAGCCAAAACAACAAACCTAAACCAAACAGTCGTTTAATCGCATATAATTCTCAGTTAATTATAAGCAGACAAAGTGAAATCAGACTCACCAGAAATAAAATTCAGGAAGACGGTGAATTAAGCGTACACTTGTATAACATTACCCAAAACTCCTATTCCTATAAATCTGTAATGTCATTTACTGCTATATAACATAACCTAAAAACTGTATATACTCATAGACCTATTGAAATTTGATACATACTCTTAGGGATCTGGCATTTAATTACTCTAAGTTATAGTGACTTATTTAATCTAGATTTAGGGCACAATTTGATTAGCTTGTTGATCCTGAATTAAATGTCACATTTCGATCATGCAGTCTCCATAAATCACAAATAACATTTTACACCGCCAGTATTCACCCAAATCAAGCAGCTTAACCTAAGTGAGGATTTCTCTATATTTGGGTCATGAACTACAATTAATAACTTCTAAAGTGCAAGAACAGATACAATCCAGATTTGCAATAGCATTATCAAAAACAACACCACAACCGAAAGTTTCGACACATACAACAATCTACCGCTTCATCACATCTGAATTTAAGTTGATTATGAACAGACAAAGTGAAATCACAATAACATTTCGATCATGCAGACTCCGTAAATCACAATACCAGTTTACATCACTAGTATTCACCTAAATCAAGCAGCGTAACCTAAGTTAGGTTTTCTCTATAGCCAGAATCACGAAACTACAATTAATAATCTCTAAACTGCAACAGCCAATTCAATCCAGATCTACTTAATCACATACAATCAGAAACAAAACCACAATCGAAACAACAAATCTACAACGATCAGCCGCTTAATCACATCTAAACTTCAACTGATTATGCACAAAGGATGTCAAATCGTACTCACCAGAACTTAAATTCAGGATGCCAGCCAACAATAGCAGTTGATTAATCACATATAACTTTCAGTTTATTACAAACAAAGGAAGTAAAATCACAATAACATTTCAATCAAGTCCATAAATCACAATAACATTTCACATCACTAGTATTCACCTAAATCAAGAATGTTAACCTAAGTTAGGGTTTCTCTATAGTCAAATCACGAAACCACAACTGATAATTTCAAAGGTATGTTTGTCAAAGGTAAGAATTTGCAAGAGGCTATATTGTTCTTTTGGTTATAATGTTTCCTATTATAGTCGTGGAGTATTTGTACCCTTTAACTCGCTTATGGTATAAATTAATTTTTATTTCATAAAGAAGACTGCTATTTGTAAAAGTAAAACTTAATCAGTAAATGCTAAACTAAGATGGGTACTAACGAATTAACTGTGACACTTTACAGAAGATGGGTCATGGTTTAAATTTAGAAGAAGGATACCCACATGTAAGTTGGTCCTTGTTGAAAAGGAATCAGTCTCTGTATGGGGATAACTTATAAAACCAGACTGATAAAGGTCTTCTGCAATCTACAAAAAAAATCATAAAAAAACAGTAAGAACATGACAATGGATTTATTTTAACAGAAGATAGCGAAGTACCAATTAAGTCTTCTTATTCAATCAAAATGGTAGAATACTTAAAAAATGCCTTCCTAAAAAATAAAACTAACCTTCATTGTGTTGTGTTTCAGTGGTGATCAATTTTACTTTTATCAAAAACTGGTTTGATATATATTATTAATTAAATAGGTAATTAATAAACGCTGCGGAATAAATATATTAATCAACACCAAAAACGAACCAAACAGGATCATGGTTACGAACATGCAAATACGGTATGTAAAATAATTAATCTACCGATGAGAAAAATTATACCCTTGTGGTTAATAAATAACCGTGTGAGACACCGAGGTACAACGAACGAGTGCTAGACACAAACACGAACAATGAGCGAGGCGTCTTGTGGCGGCACCGAAACACAATGGTGGCGGCACTTCACTGAACCACAAAAACAAAAGCTCCTTTTCTTTTGTGGTTCAATCGCCAAAAGAAAATAAGAATCCTTGTGATTGTTATTGTCTCACAAAATATTTCCTTTTCTTATTTGTGATCTCTTACGGCAGTAGGCTATCTCTGATAATGACCATTGAAAGAACAATATATATATATATATATATATATATATATATATATATATATATATATGATAATATATATTTGTTATGATTGGAGGATTAGTTAAAAATCATACAACCAACTTTCTAACTAACCCATATTAACTACTCCACTTAATCAAATCAAACAATTGAGATGGCCACTTTTGATATAAATAATTATTCCCCGTTAATTGTTCGTGGTCACCAGTTAACCAAGTTAAGTGGATTTAATGTTCGTTGCCCAAGGTGTAACTCTTACGGGTCATAGCTCGGTCAGCAGCGTTGACTTATCGAACCCGTACATATAATTCCAACACATTGTTTGTTCAGAACTCATCCTAAAGTAACGTGATGCTCGTTTTTCTAGCTCGATAGTGTTTAAAGGGTGTGGAGGTGGTGTGCGTGTGCCACGTATGTTATTTATTCATTTGATTTTACGCACTATTTTAAGTTTATTATTTATAAAAATGGTTTTATACCTTAACATTAAAACACACACAACAAAGGACAAGTGTATCCCGTCACATATGCAGTAAAGTATTGGTAAGAGCCAGATATCGTCCCAAGGAACACGAAAGATGAGATAAGATATTATAAGTACGGAATCTTTGTCATTATTTTACCAAAGGAAGAAATAATTGAATTGTTGTTTAACTAAATTAACTGAAAATAAAAATATAAATATAACAAATATCTTATTTCACAAATAACCTAAACATGTTATCTATCATGTATTTCACCAAAGCACTTTAATCAATTTTCCAATTGCAAGACAGTTAGTCACCGTTAGGAATTTTCTAACATAATGATTCTTCGGATAGTTAACACGAAGGTCCCATCTTAACTTTCCTAAAACCATCCATTAGCGAGCTATTGATTTTATGTGAATCTTTAAAGATAGATTAGTCATCCGTTAAGAGTTTTCTAATCTCACTCATCAAAGAAAGCAATACCGATGGTCACAATACAGCCATAAAGATAAGCATTTATGTAGATCATATAACAAATAATTTCACCTTTACAAGTCTTGAATACAAATCTACCAAGTTAGCAATTTCAGACCAAAACTACTGAACAAGGATCGTAAACCGCATGCAAGAACATGTAATCAACACCATATAATTCATTAGAACTCTTACGTGTAGGAAAGTACTCTTAAGACATATATTGTGTAATACCAATCTCCGGGTTGGGTCTCATGGTGTAAACAGAATTTACAAATAAGTGAATAATCAAGAGTTAACATCCAAATTACCACATATTCATTACCCAATATAATCAAATATAATCAAGAACATAACAACAATGAAACATTCATTATACAGTCATGAAGATTCAAACAAAAATGAGTACTTGAGTTTCATACAAACTAGATTACAATACAAAGATTATTCAAGAAACAAGTTCACAATTACTATATACATACAAACATACATCAGTCCAATAACATGCACAATGATTAGACTACATGTTCAAGAACAAGGAATCGAACCATAAACATGCACTGAATTGACGGGGTGGATTGACTAGGCTTTCACACGAACTCGAGGCATCGAAGTGGCTTGATCAGAACTGGTTCGGACCTGGAATTTCGACAGAAAACTTGGAGAAAAACCCAATCATTTGCTCTGATTCGAATGGGCTATTTATAGGGAAGTTGTCTCGTATCGCACGGGCGTGCGACGTATTGCACGGTCGTGCAATACCGGTGACGTCATTGATTACGTGGATCGCACTTGGTTCCGACAATGGAGTGGTTGGGTTAGTTGGACGACTTCGTCATAAAGGGAACGGGCGTTCATTAGGTCGCACGATCGTTCGGATCCGGCATTAGGTTGAAACGGCTGGTCGTACGGATGTGCATCTCCGGATGGTTTGCCTGTTTGTCGGTCTCGCATGTCCATTCGGATGGCGCACGTCCGTGCGATCCCGGTGAGTTGTTGTTTGTCTTGTTTGCACCGGTCGTTCATTTGGATATGCAGCAACTGCACGATCGTTCTTCGGATGGCACGGTCGTGCCATTCCGGTCAGTTTCTTGATTTTGGCCTGTTTGATCAAAAATGCTTCGGAAGTTGTCCGTTTTCATCAGATTTTCATTTTATGCTCCGTTTAATAGCTGAAATTGAATAAATACTGATTTTAGTCCTTAACATTTCGATTTCGGTCAAAAACGCTTAAAACGGAAGTGTTTTTGGGGTATAAAAACATGTATATTTTAACGTATATCAAACCTCCCCACACTTGAACTTTTGCTTGTCCCTAAGCAAAACAACTGTACAAACGATTAATTTAAAACAGAAAGATTAAACACACAATAATGTACATAAGCGTTTTAAAATTAACTAATAATGATAGCAATGAGAAAACTTAATGCAATTTTTCAAAAATAAATAGCGTTTTTAACATCAATTATTCACTTACTTGCATCTTTGATGTAATTCCCTCGGCTCACTGGTGCAAACTAGTGAATTGTACACTAGTAATTTTCTGTAATAACTCAAAAGCCAGGTCATATAGTAACATTATCATAGGCTTGTAATGGAATCTCATTTTTATCATTTAACACATAAAAATCATAAAAATCAAGAGGACTTTTTATTGTGGGTTGTAACTTGGCTAAGGTTTATGGGTAGGAATGGATATTTACTGGGTGAAGTGTTTCAATCCGGTCTAGCAAATTATCCTAACAAACCTCACACAAAAGTAAATTCACTCTATCTATATATATATATATATATTTTTCACACGTATTCACAAACCAAGTGACTCTTTTAAGGTCAGATTGTCAAGACCTGTTTTATCTTTGATGTGTCGTATGTCTTCCTTTATCCTGTAGTGAACATTACTTCCAACTCTAATGGACCGTTCGGCATTGAGCCTAATAGCCCCCACCCTCATTAGAAGTGTATATTCATGTTGGGATTCAGTTTGACTCTTTCTACATCTTCCTTTGTGAGACCAATTTCCACATCCAATGCATTTGTCGTATCGTTTTGCTCTTCTTTTCATTGCACTTTTGGATGTCCCACAAAATGGTGGCGTTTGTTCTTGTTGTCGCCACGTTTTTCTAACTTCTTCACGGTTTCGCGAATTGTAAGCAGCAAAGCAAATTTAAATCGAATGAATGCATGTCCAGTTCTTTATCGGTCTGCCGGTAAAAGACCAAACTAAATTCCTATAATAGGAAAATTATACTAAACCGGAATTCACACTAAATAGGTTAACACAAATGAAAGGAAAAGGCTCAACATGGTTTACTATTGGATAATATTTTTGGTTTTTCAAGGGTTTTTTTTTTTTTTTTTTTTTTTTTTTTTTTTTTTTTTTTTTTTTTTTACAAGAAAGGTAAACACATGGTTGTATCCTATTGCCTCTATCATTTTTATATAATTTTTACAGTTAGTGATTTAAACAAGTATATTCAAGACAAGTTCTGAAATGTATACTATTATGCGGCACACTCAACAAAATGAAGTTTAAAGCATATGATTATTGCTTTTAGAATGGCTCAAAACTCACTAATTGGGTGTGTATTTTAGATGCAAATTTATGAATAATTGTAAAAAAAAAAATTATTTCTAAAAATTACTTTAACATTTTCTCATTTGTATAATTATTAGTTAAGAATAAATCAAATATGTACAAAACTAATTATAAACATTCTAATTTTTATAAAAATTTTTTTTTTAGATTTGTACAAAATTTAAAGCAATTAAGGACAAACAAAGTTTAAGAATCTTTTAAACCCCTCCCCACACTTGAACTTCATATTGTCCCCAATGTGAAATACATATTAGTTAAGTAATTATGAGGAACTAAACTAATAATGTGAAAAGGGAAAGATGTACTCCCTTTGAGTTGACTCGTTTTAGTTGACTTTGATTTGTAGTCATCTCAATTCTGTGTGCATTTCTTGAACCTGCCAATGATCTCACTTTCTAAAATAGCCAATATCAAACAAAACAATTATTCACACATAACAAATATCAAAACAAACATAAATTTAAAAAGTTTTAAACTAAATACAAAATAAAACAAACCAAATGTTTAAAATTGTTTCACACCAAACATAAGTACTAAAACATAAAATAAACATCCATCCATCAAACAAACAAAGTGTCCATAAATCAAACAAACACATCACCTACTCGTCAGCGTCATCACCACCACCACCATATCCTCCAGTACTACCTGAAGGGCCAGCATCATCATGACCAGATGGATCCCAGAATGGGAACTGCGGAGGCTCGCCAAAATAGTTTGGGTAGGCATTCTGAAGCCCCCCAAAGAGATATGAAAACTATCCTGTACTCCCTGGTACTGGTTCTGCTGGCTAGCCCATATTTGGTCCTGCTGTGCTCTAATAGCAGTCTGATCAGCTCTGATAAAATCCTGTGAAGCGCGTATAGCCTCCTGCTCGGCTCTGATGGCTTGCTGATCTGCTCTCATCGCCTCCTGAGATACCTGCATATTCTGAAATTGCTGGTAGAACTCTGGGTATGGCGGTAATCCCTCAGGCCATTGCTGGAATGCCTGGTGCTGTGGCGAGTGTGGCGGTGTCTGTGGTTGATGCTGCTCATGTCCTTCATTTCCTTCACCCATTTCTTCATCTTCATCATCTGCAGGCAATGGAGGCAACGGGTCCCAGACCTCGTTGTTTAGACCTATCAGTCTATCTCCATCACCCGTCTCTACAATCATCCTCATTGCCTTTAGTGACTGGACATCTACATACTCTCCCTCAGTCACAAGATGAAGACTATTCACCACATCATCAGTCAGTAAATTGAGATTGTACGCAATTTGGGTGACATACTCACCTCCATGTATCTGACTGTTTTGTACCCTGCCTGAACAATTGACAAAGTACTCTGCCATCCGCGCCGCAAGATTGAGGTTTGGTCTTTGAACAAACTCCCAAAGATATAGCAAATCAGGTGTTGGACAGTTACCTAGACTGTCCATTCAGCCGCAAATGGTGTGGCTGAATATGTGGTGCATGACCCGCACAAGTGGATCTCTCAATCTTGAGGCTTTTGACATCCTTGGGTCATAAGGAGGACCTGCTGCATTCTCGGCCCAAAAAGCATTTCTCACACCGTTGTTTGGGAAAACGAACGTATCATTGAATATATCTTCGTTATCCATATCCGCTCTTGTATAAATCCCAAGTTTTCTTCCCAACCTGCCGACTGTCCATGTATTCCACTTTCTCGCCATCCTAAATGTAACCCTCTCTTTGTACCTGAAATTTGGATTTCGATGAGCTACAGGTTTCTCATATTGGTAAGTTGAGAAAAACTCGATTGCTAGCTCCAAGTAGATTGGTTTATCAATGTTGACTAGACGAGCCAACGGGACTGAAAGCATGCCTTCCAAACGATCCCTTTGATTTAATTCAGTCATTACTTCCCAATCTAGTCTTCTTGGAATACCAAACCTTCCTCTTCTTGCCCACAATGCGTTTTTTCTTGGAATACAAAGGTTCTCTCTCGGGTTTTCGGCATCAAACTGTAGGAACGGGTGATTCATCTGTATGGGGAACAATGTTAGAAACAGGAAAACAGCAAAAATTTGACTCGAAAACTGCAGAAAACCCAGAAACGAAGATTCTGTTCTGCTGAACTGGGCATATGGCACGGACGTGCGTCAGGTCGCACGAGCGTGCATCACTGATGACAGACAATTGTTTCCGGTGTTTGTCGAGATCGCACGGCGTGCGATGATCAAAACAACCGTGCAGTTCCGAGTACAAAGCAGATTATCGAGAACAACCAACGTCGCACGAGCGTTCGATCCAGGGAACGACCGTGCGTCACCAAATCTGCAGAATCCGACCCCTGAACTTTGATTTTTCTGATTTTGTCAAAATCAACAAGTGTCCGATATGCCTACGGTTGTTCACGATTTGTTCGATTCTAACAAAGATTAGGGTTTTATTTGAGATCTATGAAGAAAACCCTAGAACACTATGAAAACATGGATGCATCTGATTAAAACTAAGATAGAACAAGAAATCGACAAGAATTAACATACCGTGCGAAGATTAGGTTGAAACCGTGCGAATAGATCGTGCGAAAATTGGTGAAAATCGGTCTGGAACGGGTTGGGCAGGTCTGTGTCGCGAATGGGAGTTTAGGTGCAGGTTTGGGGTTTTTATAGGGTGAAAATGACCAAACTGCCCTTGGGCCTCGCACGGGCGTGCCACTTGTCGCACGGGCGTGCGTCGCCTGCATTTCTTAAAACCTGACCATTGTTGTCGGCATCGCACCGAGGGTGCAAGTGTTCGTTACATTTTTCGTCGAAACCGCACGGGCGTTCCATAGGTGGAACGACCGTTCCTTTTGCTGCAGATCAGTTTTTCTGCAGAATTTCGTTTCAGCACTCGTTTTCGTCGGTTTTCGCCATTTTTTCGATACGCAAACAATTTTAACATTTTCTATACATAGAATCTTCGTGCGGTATATCTAAAACTTGTGTAAATTATTGTGATCTATCAAACACATCTAAATTACACTAAAACTACAAAAACACAAAAATTATGAAATTACGCCTAAAATGTCAAAAGACATTCTTGCTACATTTTTAATCGTTGAGTCAGTAGCGTAGACTCTCCTCCCCACACTTATGAAGTATGCGGGGCTTGGAGTTCAAAAACCTCCAATACCGACTTAATCGGTCCGGCAACGTACAACTTCAATCTATGACCATTCACCTTGAATATATTTCCATTCTTCTCCTCAATTGAAACAGCTCCATATGGATATACCTTTTTCACAGTGTATGGGCCTGTCCAACGTGAATGAAGCTTTCCTGGAAATAAACGCAATCGTGAATTGTACAAAAGAACTAGATCGCCCGCTTGGAATTCTTTTTGGTCCTTCAAGCGTCTATCGTGCAATCTTTTTGTTCGTTCCTTATACAAGATGGAACTCTCATAAGCTTGTTGTCGTAATTCTTCCAATTCATGAATCTGGAGAAACCGGGCTTCACCTCCAGTTTTTAAGTCCAGATTTGCTGTTTTAAGTGCCCACATCGCTTTATGCTCTAATTCTACTGGTAAATGGCATGTCTTTCCGTATACAAGTCTAAAGGGAGTAGTCCCAATAGGAGTCTTGTAAGCTGTACGAAAAGCCCACAGTGCTTCGTCTAGTTTGTCCGACCATTCTTTAAGGTTTATACCTACAGACCGTTCAAGAATTCGTTTTAGCCCGCGGTTTGTGACTTCCACTTGCCCACTTGTCTGTGGATGATAGGGCGTGGAAATACGGTGATGAACACCATAACGGGACAAAGCTTTTTCAAGCTGACTGTTGCAAAAATAAGTCCCTCTGTCATTGATAAGTGCCTTTGGGGCACCAAACCTGGCAAACAAACTTTTCAGAAATCTCACGACTGACCTGGCATCATTGGTGGGTAAAGCTTGTGCCTTCGCCCATTTTGATACGTAATCAACTGCAGCCAGGATATATTTATTACCTCGTGAGGGGGGAAATGGTCCCATGAAGTCTATCCCCCAAATGTTGAAGACTTCACACACTTGAATCCAATGTTGAGGCATCTCATTGCGTGCCGAGATATTCGTTGCTCTCTGACAAGCATCGCATACTCTAACACATTCATACGCATCACGAAAAATTGTGGGCCAGTAGAATCCAGAGTCTAACACTTTCTTTGCAGTGTAGTTTGCTCCACGATGACCTCCGGTTGGTCCCTCGTGACAGTGACGCAGAATGCTAGCTGCCTCCTCTCCAAATACACACCTTTGGATAACCTGATCGGCTCCGATCCTAAACAAGTATGGTTCGTCCTAGATGTAATACTTCATATCTGCAAAGAACTTCCTCTTTTGTTGATATGATAATCCTTTGATAAGGATTCCACATGCGAGGTAGTTTGCATAATCGGCGAACCATAGTGACTCGTTATTCATCTCGATATTCAAAAGAAATTCATGAGGGAAATTGTCGTTTATTTGCTCCTCCACTGAATTATCTGAATTGCCATGTTCAAGTCTCGAGAGATGATCGGCTGCAACATTTAAAGCTCCCTTTTTATCTTGGATCTCTATGTCAAATTCTTGTAATAACAAGATCCATCGAATAAGACGCGGTTTTGTATCTTGTTTGCTAAAAAGGTATTTAATTGCCGCATGATCCGTGTACACAATTGTTTTAGACAACACAAGGTACGATCTGAATTTATCGAACGCATATACTACTGCCAAAAGCTCTTTCTCTGTAGTCGTATAATTTTCCTGAGCATCATGTAGGGTTTTGCTGGCATAGTATATTGGGTGAAAATGCTTCTCCCTTCGTTGTCCTAACACTGCTCCTATTGCATAATCGCTTGCATCGCACATTATCTCGAATGGCAATGTCCAATCTGGTGCAACTAATATTGGGGCTTCGATAAGCTTTTGTTTCAGGTGCTTGAAAGCTTTCATACAATCGTCTGAAAAGACAAACGGAGCATCTTTCTCTAACAAACGGGTCATAGGTCTTGCGATTTTTGAAAAGTCTTTAATGAATCGCCTGTAGAACCCTGCATGACCTAGGAAACTTCTGATTGCTCTAACCGAGGTAGGTGGAGGAAGTTTAGAAATGATATCTACTTTTGCTGGATCAACTTCCAACCCGGCTTCAGAGATTTTGTG
Organism: Helianthus tuberosus; assembly: GCA_030545235.1. Lineage (NCBI taxonomy): Eukaryota > Viridiplantae > Streptophyta > Magnoliopsida > Asterales > Asteraceae > Helianthus > Helianthus tuberosus. The sequence goes on along the minus strand of CM060356.1, from coordinate 35,348,001 downwards.
CCCAAGAACTACCCCTTCTTTCACCATGAAGTGGCATTTCTCCTAGTTAAGCACAAGATTAGTTTCCTCACATCTCATCAACATTCTTTTCAAATTTCCTAGACATTGATCAAAAGAACTCCCGAATACAGAAAAATCATCCATGAATACTTCCATGGAGTCCTCAATCATGTCATGGAAAATGGCAATCATACAACGCTGGAATGTAGCTGGTGCATTACACAGTCCAAAAGGCATACGCCTGTAGGCAAATGTGCCGAAAGGACATGTGAAAGTAGTCTTCTCCTGATCTTCAGGAGCGATTGGAATTTGAAAGTATCCTGAAATCCCATCCAAGAAACAGAAAAATGACTTCCCCGACAGACGTTCCAACATCTGGTCGATGAATGGAAGCGGGAAGTGGTCCTTACGGGTGGCATCGTTGAGTTTGCGATAATCAATGCAAACTCGCCATCCTGTGACGGTACAGGTAGGAATAAGTTCATCTCTATCATTTGAAACTACAGTAATACCACCTTTCTTCGGTACTACTTGCACTGGACTTACCCAAACTGAATCAGATATGGGGTAAATCAGACCTGCGTCTAGCAACTTGATTACTTCCTTCTTCACCACGTCTTGTATGTTTGGATTCAGGCGCCTTTGATGCTGCGCTCTAGGCTTGTAATTATCTTCCATGAGAATCTTATGAGTACAAAAGGACGGATTAATACCTTTTATATCCATAATTTTCCAGGCCATGGCTTTCTTGTGGAGCGTTAGAACTTCAAGAAGCTGTCTCTTCTCTTCTTTCGCTAAAGATGCTGAAATGATGACTGGCAAGCGACACTCCTTGTCTAAAAATGCATATTCGAGATGCGGAGGGAGTACTTTTAACTCCAAAGACGGTGGTTCTTCAACTGATGGTTTTGATTTTTCTTCAACTTCACGGTTTAGTTCCACAAATTGATTTGGACTTTGAGAATCATTTTCATCAAATGGTTGCTCACTTTTGAGATATATGTCCGTATCAATTTCTTCAACAGTGCTTTGAAAATGAGAGCTTACACATGTATCAACAATGTCAACACAGTATAATACATCATCGTGACTTTGCGGATGTTGCATTGATCGTTTAATATCAAAAGTCACATGCTCGTCATCTACTCGGAGCGTGATTTGGCCTGCTGCCACATCAACAATTGTCCTCGCAGTGTTGAGGAATGGGCGTCCGAGTATCAATGGCACTTTCGAATCTTCGTCCATATCAAGAATTACAAAATCCATGGGAAAAACAAATTTATCAATTTTAACAAGCATGTTTTCTACGAATCCGCGAGGGTATTTGATTGATCTATCTGCAAGTCGAATGCTCATTTTAGTGGGTGTAGGTTCTCCCAGATCTAACTTAGCAAAAACTTTATAAGGCATAAGGTTTATACTTGATCCTAGATCTGCTAATGCGTTACTAACTGACATGTTTCCTATGAGACATGGAAGTGTAAAACTGCCCGGATCTCCCATCTTTTCAGGTAGACGGTTTTGGAGAACGGCTGAACAGTTTTCATTCATCAACACACAAGGCAAACTTTCGAGTTTCTGTTTGTTTGTGAGGATGTCTTTCAAGAACTTTGCATATTTAGGCATTTGGGCCAATGCTTCAACAAATGGTATGTTTATGTGCAATTGTTTAAACATTTCCAAAAACTTACCATGTTGTTCATCGTTCTTTTGCTTCTTCAATCTGCTTGGATATGGAATAGGAGGGACGAATTCTTTAACTGGCTCCTGAAACTGTGCTGTACTTGCTGGGTCTAGCCTAGCGTGCACCTCGTCTGAAGCGCCAGTTAGGACAGGATCATTAATCGGCGGTGAGTCCGATTTTTCAGGTCCTGTTGTTCTACCACTCCTTGTCATAACTGCATTAACATGCCCTCTTGGGTTTGGTTCGGTGTTACTTGGAAGACTACCTTGTGGTCTTTCCGATAACATCTTGGCCAACTGGCCGACTTGATTCTCAATGGTTTGCAATGAAGCTTTCTGGCTCCTTAATTCTCCTTCTTGTGCCATAAACCGCTCCTCATGCTGCTGATATCGCTTTTCAGACAATTGATTAGCATTATTGGAGTTATTTAATAGCTGTGCCATCATTTCCTCTAATTTTGAATTGGTTTGAGAGGTTTGAGGCTGTTGAGACTGGGAAGTGCTTCCTAAACCTGAATTGTTAAAACGTGGTTGAAAGGTTTGCCCTGATGGCTGAAAAGATTGATTTTGGGATTGATAGAATTGACTTTGAGGCTGAAAGGATTTCCCCTGAACTTGTTGTGGTGCGGGAGCGCGTTGAGCAAATCCAAGTGGATTTTGGTTATTAGGATTGGCTTTCCACCCAAAGTTTGGATGATTTCTCCAACCTGGATTGTACGTGTTACTGTAGGGGTTATTTTGGGGCCTGATTGGATTGCCAAAATAGTCCACCTCTTCGTGGCTTGTAAACATAACACCCTGCTCACATGTACCTTGCTCGTGTGACACTCCACATAGCTCACATGAAGATTGTACTGATTGTACTTTTGAAGCGTTTTGAGCTTGTTCAAACTTTGCTGCCAAAGCTCCGATTTGTGCTGAAAGAGCTGTATACCTATCTACTTGATGAACTCCAGGATTTGAAACAACATTTCCTCGTGCTCCAACATGACGTGAACTTGACTTCAATGCAGCTTTCTCAATGATTGCATAAGCTTCATTGGGCGTTTTTGTTCCCAAATCTCCTCCTGCATAAACATCTAAACGTTCTTGTGAGTTGTAGCCGAGTCCTTGGTAAAAGTTCAACACAAGTTGTCTTTTGGAAAACCCGTGATGTGGAACATCGATCAAAAGATCTTTGAACCTTTCCCAAGCTGCATGTAGAGATTCTCCTTCATCCTGTTTGAATGTCATAATACGGTTCTTCAGCTTGACTGTCTTTTCCGGCGGGAAATATTTTTACATGAAAAGATCTGCTAATTCGTTCCAAGTTGTGATGGACCCTGTTGGAAGTGACAAAAGCCAAGATCGGGCTTTGCCTCGCAAAGAGAATGGAAAAAGGCGCAAACGAATTGCGTCTTCAGAAACATCAGTAATTTTAAAAGTTGAACAGACTTCGAGAAATGAAGCAATGTGTCAACCAGGATCTTCATGATCCTTACCATCAAACTGCACAGAATTTTGTATCATATTAATTATACTAGATTTAATTTCAAAACTAGGTGCTTGTATCTCAGGTCGGTTAATGCTTGGTATCAAGCCTTCTCTTCCTGGACGGTCAGTTTCATTCAAAGGCTGGTTGTCATCTGCTACAATGGCTGCCATAATTCCTCCTTTGCCGTCCTCCGAACTCTCGTTATCAGACAGTGTTACTGGTTCATCGATTGCATTTGCAATCTTTTGTGCAACAACACGTGCTCTTTCGCGTAGCCTCCTACTTCTTCTAAGATTAATTTCTAGTTCGTTGGCTAGCTCAGTTTTAACGGGAACAGAGGGCGTGGACATTAGCCTGCAATAAAAAAATAATAAAAGTATCATACAAATAAAAATTTTTTTTTAATAATATATTACAGAATATAAAAACTAAAATTATTATTTAATATACACATATATATATACAAGATATTATATAGTTCTAATTAATATTTACTCTATATATATAATTGTTTAAGTCCATAGTCCTTTCTTTTTCGTTTTTTTTAAATGTTAAATGTTGCTAAAAAGTCGTACATGGTCGTGTATCAACCCACGTACAGTGGTTCGCAACGTTGTGTTTTTATGCACGGTAGTGTAATCGGTTCCCACAGTATTGCGTACCCGACAACTACCTTATGCATGTTGTTATTAAACAGGTAATAATAAATGAATGAATGACAATTAAATAAATAAATAAATAAATAAATAAATACAAGAATGAATAAATAAATAAATAAATGAAATAAATAAATAAAATACGTATGTAAGCGGTTCGATTCCGAACACGGCTATCAACGTACTGTACAGAAATGAAATAAATAAATAAAATGACAGAAATAAAATAACTGAATTGAAGTAATGTAATAACTGTACAAAAATAAATAAATAAATAAATAAAATGAAATTTAATGGTTCGAATCCGAACGCATTAATTGAATAAAAAAAATACTGAATTAAAAATTGCATAAATTAAATGTTAGTTGACAGTAATTAAAAAGTTAGATTGTTAGTAAGTTAAAAGTTAGTAAAGTTAGAAAGTTAGTAAGTCAGTATAGTTAGCTGGTTAATTGGTTAGAATAGTCAGAATAAATAAATAAATAAATAAGACAATAAATAAAAAATAGCTAGCGGTTAATAATAAAAATAAATAAATAATTACAAAAATGTACAAGTATTAACAGTTATTTACAGTTTATACATTGGTATAATAATAACTCGGATTGTTACATTATTTACACCTTATCTTTTCTTTTATTTTAGATCCCCGGCAACGGCGCCAAAAACTTGGTGTGCGTGTGCAACGTATGTTATTTATACATTTGATTTTAGGCACTATTTTAAGTTTATTATTTATAAAAATGGTTTTATACCTTAACATTAAAACACACACAACAAAGGACAAGTGTATCCCGTCACATATGCAGTAAAGTATTGTTAAGAGCCAGATATCGTCCCAAGGAACACGAAAGATGAGATAAGATATTATAAGTACTGAATCTTTGTCATTATTTTACCAAAGGAAGAAATAATTGAATTGTTGTTTAACTAAATTAACTGAAAGTAAAAATATAAATATAACAAATATCTTATTTCACAAATAACCTAAACATGTTATCTATCATGTATTTCACCAAAGCACTTTAATCAATTTTCCAATTGCAAGACAGTTAGTCACCGTTAGGAATTTTCTAACATAATGATTCTTCGGATAGTTAACACGAAGGTCCCATCTTAACTTTCCTAAAACCATGCATTAGCGAGCTATTGATTTTATGTGAATCTTTAAAGATAGATTAGTCATCCGTTAAGAGTTTTCTAATCTCACTCATCAAAGAAAGCAATACCGATGGTCACAATACAGCCATAAAGATAAGCATTTATGTAGATCATATAACAAATAATTTCACCTTTACAAGTCTTGAATACAAATCTACCAAGTTAGCAATTTCAGACCAAAACTACTGAACAAGGATCATAAACCGCATGCAAGAACATGTAATCAACACCATATAATTCATTAGAACCCTTACGTGTAGGAAAGTACTCTTAATCAAAATAAGACATATATTGTGTAATACCAATCTCCGGGTTGGGTCTCATGGTGTAAACAGAATTTACAAATAAGTGAATAATCAAGAGTTAACATCCAAATTACCACATATTCATTACCCAATATAATCAAATATAATCAAAAACACAACAACAATGAAACATTCATTATACAGTCATGAAGATTCAAACATAAACGAGTACTTGAGTTTCATACAAACTAGATTACAATACAAAGATTATTCAAGAAACAAGTTCACAATTACTATATACATACAAACATACATCAGTCCAATAACATGCACAATGATTAGACTACATGTTCAAGAACAAGGAATCGAACCATAAACATGCACTGAATTGACGGGGTGGATTGACTAGGCTTTCACACGAACTCGAGGCATCGAAGTGGCTTGATCAGAACTGGTTCGGACCTGGAATTTCGACAGAAAACTTGGAGAAAAACCCAACCATTTGCTCTGATTCGAATGGGCTATTTATAGGGAAGTTGTCTCGTATCGCACGGGCGTGCGACGTATTGCACGGTCGTGCAATACCGGTGACGTCATTGATTACGTGGATCGCACTTGGTTCCGACAATGGAGTGGTTGGGTTAGTTGGACGACTTCGTCATAAAGGGAACGGGCGTTCATTAGGTCGCACGATCGTTCGGATCCGGCATTAGGTTGAAACGGCTGGTCGCACGGATGTGCATCTCCGGATGGTTTGCCTGTTTGTCGGTCTCGCACGTCCATTCGGATGGCGCACGTCCGTGCGATCCCGGTGAGTTGTTGTTTGTCGTGTTTGCACCGGTCGTTCATCCGGATATGCAGCAACTGCACGATCGTTCTTCGGATGGCACGGTCGTGCCATTCCGGTCAGTTTCTTGATTTTGGCCCGTTTGATCAGAAATGCTTCGGAAGTTGTCCGTTTTCATCAGATTTTCATTTTATGCTCCGTTTAAGACCTGAAATTGAATAAATACTGAGTTTAGTCCTTAACATTTCGATTTCGGTCAAAAACGCTTAAAACGGAAGTGTTTTTGGGGTATAAAAACATGTATATTTTAACGTATATCAGGAGGATACTTTAGCTTCTCCTGCTTTTTAACTTTAGTAACCTGAATTTGAATAAAATTGTTAAATTTCATTTTGATTGTTTTAGAAACTCATTATTCATAAGACATGATTGTTTTAACACTTACGGTTGCAGTAGGTTCTTCAACACACATCTCATAAAGTAGTACTGCACATGTATAATCGAATAAATGTCCACGCCTGTAAATTAGCAACAAAATGAGTTAGATTACCATCACACAAATTCATATAAAACTCAAAAAAAAAAAAAAAACATGAAAAGGTGACAAGTGGCACAAAGTTTACATCCAATTAAAGTTAGCAGTGCCTTCATCGGTTGTATGTGAACACTGGATCTTCCAAAATTCTTCAGGTTCATGTGCTTGTATCTCCCAGTACCGTTCAACAACAAATCCCAGTGTGGGAAAATGCAAAACACGATAATCACACATAATCTTAGATATAATTATATAATTTCAATTTTTAAATATATTTACCTCTTTCTTGAAATACCGTCATACCTGACAAGGACCATAACTTAGAATAAGGTTTCTACCATCTGTAGAAAAATTAAAATCAAATGCATCTTTCAGAAGCATTGTTTGGAATCTCGTGAAGGATGCACCAATTCGAAGGTCCATCTCCTGCATATGGCTCTAGATTAGTGATTATATACAATAAACTAAACTAAAACCTATGTTGTCAAAAGCGCTTGAGGCGCGCCCATAGGCGCTAAGGCGCACTAAAGACGTTGTGACTGGTAAGGCGCACCTTTAAGCGTTGAGGCGCAATTTCAGGCTAAAAGTCGCATGAAACCCCTAAAACATCCTAAATGAGCCATAAGCAACTCCTAAACAACCCTAAAACATCCTAAAGTAGCCATAAACATCTCTAACCCCTAAATTAAACATTGATGTCGCCCAGAAAAGATTATCCTAACAAAGTAAAAATAATTAGCGAGTAATACTAACCTGTCTAACATCCACAGCTTCAGAAAACAACTGATTAGGCCGCGCAAGCTGTTGTGCCGCTTGGTGAATTTCCCTGCCAATAAATACTAGAAATTGTAAAACTATTTTATCTTAAGCCCACAAAATTAAAATCAATTATATGACCATCATACCTATAAATTAAAGATGAGAAACGCGCCCTCCAAATATTAAGACGAGAATTCACATTTAAGCAAACTTCTACAACTTCATAAGCAATGTTTTCTCCTTCTCAATCACAGTCGAGCCACAAGACAAGCCATTGGCATTTTCTAGCTTCCTCCTCTAAGGTCTTTCTGATATCTAACTTGTCCTTGATTACATAAACCAAAATCAAGTTCATAAGATGATAATTTACTTCAAAGACTTTAACAGTGAATAAAATAACAAAAACAAAAAACATTGGACATAAAAAGTATTTAAAACGATGGATAAAGATTTCAGTTCCACCAAATTTGGTGCCACGCGCTATAACAACTACATAAAACGATGGATAATGAAGTCAGTTCCACCTAATTCGGTGCCACGCGTTGATATGAGCCTGGTTCGGGTCTATAACCATAATGGTAAATAGGTCAAGTCACGATTTCAAGTTCCTGCCTAAATTATTTTTATCAAGACTATCAAGAGAATTGAATGGAATGAAAGTAGTGGGGAAATTTTTATCAGTTCTAGCTGGTAATTGTCTTAGGATTAGTATTAATTGCTTTGTTATTCCATTGTAATATTTTGTTAAGTTATTATCAATCAAAAACCATATTTTGTTTATGGAGACCTAGCCTATCTCAAATCAGGCCAATTATCCCCTAACTTTATCAATTCGATTTATCGGTATATATCACACACCAACACCGACGTGTGTATAAACTAGCCATTTGACCTACAAAGTCAAAGCAGAGCTCCTCTGCATTTGTAGAACCCTAAAATTAAACACACATAAACCCTAATTCATAACATATATCCAATCCTGCTAATTAACAGCAAACTTCTACAAATCCAATTCCCTACATTCACAAAACAAATGAAACACTTCACATAAACATACCTCGGAAACATGTTTGCGAATAGGTGCTTCGAATAGATCAACTGGATCACAGGAGTGCCATTTCCGATAACGGCCTTCGAAAGAGAGTATAGATGTAGGATGACTTAATTATCCAGAGAATTTTTAAATCTACACCCACTTTCACGTTTTGCACAACTTAATTATTATAGTAATTTACAGTTTGTGTAGTCACTGGTCGTATTTGAAATATTAATCATATACCATTTTCAAAGGGAACAAATAAGTCTCTCTGGCCAACCCTACACGGTCCAGCCTGTATTGACCTGAATTTGTTTTGACCCATTTCCCAACTCGCCCATTCTAGTAAATATAATGATGCTAGAAATTCAAATATAATGCATCATGTATTCAGGAATTGACAAAGCTAAGGATAACTGATATCCAGGGAATTGAAAAGCCGGAAATGCCAAACCATACAAAAAAAGCTAGAAAAGGCTGCAGTTGCTACATCGGATGGACTTTATTGTAGGTGATAATCTCTAGCTTATTTTATTTATTGATGTTTTATAAGTTTGCATTTTGAGACATTTTGGAACACAAGGTTAATTTTATAGTGCTTCCTGTTCAAAATCTTGTATTTGCTGATTTTGAAACATGGGTGGGCATGGCAGTTAAGTTTTGCATACAACGTCAATCAATCGTGTATGCACCGCGGGTCCATATGAAACTTCATCACTGTTCTATTATTCTAATATTTTTTTTAGACTCCAACTCGCCCATTCTAGTAAATATAATGATGCTAGAAATTCAAATATAATGCATCATGTATTCAGGAATTGACAAAGCTAAGGATAACTGATATCCAGGGAATTGAAAAGCCGGAAATGCCAAACCATACAAAAAAAGCTAGAAAAGGCTGCAGTTGCTACATCGGATGGACTTTATTGTAGGTGATAATCTCTAGCTTATTTTATTTATTGATGTTTTATAAGTTTGCATTTTGAGACATTTTGGAACACAAGGTTAATTTTATAGTGCTTCCTGTTCAAAATCTTGTATTTGCTGATTTTGAAACATGGGTGGGCATGGCAGTTAAGTTTTGCATACAACGTCAATCAATCGTGTATGCACCGCGGGTCCATATGAAACTTCATCACTGTTCTATTATTCTAATATTTTTTTTAGACTTCTAATCCTCTGTCCATACAAAAACATGTAACTAGATGTTTATGTGAAACGATTATTTAACCAAATAACTGCATTGCTAATTCGGCTGTCATTATTTAACAAAACGCCTGCTTTTTGATTTGTGATTGTGAATTTCTTGTTGCCCTGAACAGCTGTCATACTGCTTACATTCAGTCAAACCCGTATTGGACAAGGACAGTGCCAGGTGGCTCAACTACTGTGTCTAATTTATTACCACAGAATGACTTGATCCCCAAGTTTGACTGAAAGGGAAGAACCATCTGCTTCTGCGGAGGATGATTTATGAGATGCCTTGACTCATTAAGAAGTTCATCAATACTAGCAGGTGCTTCAAATTCCTTCACTATTTGTCTCTAACTGGTGGGTTACTAGGTTCCAAATGTGTTGGAAGGTTAACTTGATGTTTGTTACTAAGTTTTACCTTTTGATTTGACTGAATTGATGCCATGGCTGGTTCTTATAATTTAAATTGTGTTTAGATAAGTTTAAGGTGTTTTATGTTAAAAGGGTATAATAGTAAAGTTTTGACTTTCTTTTCTTTTCCTCCCAACTCGGGAACACTTAAAATGTTTAATTTCATGTCTTTTCTTTCCTTTCCATTAAACTCGGGAACACGAAATAAAATCAGATCTTTTCCTTTCATTTCTCTGCTAATTCCCCTTCCTTTCTCTTGTCTTGTTAAATGAAACTTGGGAACACAAAGCATGTTATCAAAAGGTCATCTGCGGCGGGAAGGGGGGGGGGGGGGGGATTGCAAAAAACAAGAAAATTGCAAGACCTTCACTTCACAATCCAACTTAGCTCATGGATGGGTCTATGAAGCGGGCCAGCCTACAATTGAATAGTTGATCACTTAGCACAACTATCGAATTTTCAAATTGAGAACAAGTCGTTTGTCCGGACTAGATGTAATGATAGGAACCTGGTTAGGATCTGTACCCATAATGGTTTGGATCAAGTCACACATTCAAGTTCCTGCCTAAATTATTTAACTCAAGAGAAATTAATGGAGGGAAAGTAGTGGGAACTGAGAAGGTTTTATCAGTTCTAGCCAGTAACCGTCTTCTCTGTTCCCGAGTTCACTTAACGAGGGAAAAGAAAAAAAAAGTTAAAGGAAGAAAGGAAAGGAAGAAAAAGAAAGGATGTCTTTCCTTTAATTTCCTTCCAAATCGGAAGGAAAGAAAAACTTAAAAATTTAGCCTAGTTTTCCTTCCATTTCCTTTCTTTTCTTTCCTTAAATGAAACTCTAGAACACAAAATATTTTTACATTCTTTATATTTCCTTTCCTTCCATTAGTGAACTCTAGCATTGTAATGTTTTGTTAAGTTATTATCAATCAAAAACGTATTTTGTTTATAGATACCTAGGCTGTCTCAAATCAGGCCAGTTATCCCCTAATTTTGCCAATTCGATTCTTCAGTATCTATCACTCGCCAACGCTGATTCCTGTATAAACTAGTCATTTGACCTACAAAGTCAAAGCATATTTCATCAACCAGTCTCTTAACACATCTCCCATGCCCTTAATTAACCAATAAACTTCTGCAAATCCAGTTCCCTACATTCACACAACAAATGAAACACTTAAAAGAAACATACCTCAGGAACATGTTTCCGAATCGGTGCTTAGAACAGATCAACAGGATCACAAGAGTGCCATTTCCGATAACGGCCTTCGAACTCCATCTCCATGAGATGTCCGATGACTGAAGTGAACATCATCTGGCACGGTTGGCCTTGAATCGTGTAATTGAACTCGAAGATTTTGTTGTAGCGTGATCTGCCCTCTCTCATTCTTAAACCCTGGTTTCTTGATAATATTCCGGATTCTGTTTTGGCTACCGATGGTTTCTCCGCTACGTTCAGAACCCTAATCGCCCTCCCTCCGCCTCCGCTTGCCGCCATTGCTTGCCGGAAAGTTGAAATCCGATTATCTGAAAACCCTTAAGAAACCCCTTTTGAGGTTTTCATAATTTGGACGCACGACTGTTTTCCCGCCTTTGTGATTGATTGGTTTTTAGTTTAAGGGGTGTTTGGGATTCTTCTCAAAAAAGGACTTATCAAGTTTTTTTTTTTTTACGCGTTTTCAATGATAAGAAGAGGCAACCGATTCAGCTCGTGGAGAACATCAAAGCGACGGCTTACTTCTGGCTCCGTAATAGGTCTCGTTGGAAATCTATTGATTGGAAAACTTGGTGTAATTTCCCTTTGGATTGATGTATTTTGTTTTCGCTCGCTAAGTCCTTGTTTTGAAGACTTGCGAGTCTTGTGTTAATGAAGTTTTCCTTTCAAAAAAAAATATTGATAAATATATCAAATTAGTCAAATTTGGTAAGGGTGGGGGGTATGATGTGCGGGGAGTGGGTGATTGAGTGGGTGTCACCGATCGGTGACCACACCATCATGATTGAGTTGGGTGTTTGAGTAGGAGAGAGGGTGAGAAATCGTGGTATGGTCACCGATGTGGAGAAGAGTGATGGAGGAGAGATCGGAGAGAAGAACCAATCAAAATATATATAACTCAAACACTCTAGAGTGATTAACCATACCCCCTGATTGAGTGCAAAATGGGGAGTGAAATGGGGAGTTGACATGACATAATATTATTGGGTAGAGAATCACTCAATCACCCTAGAGTGATTAACCATACCCCCCACCCTAATGATTAAGTACTTTAATACATTATTTTATTCTAAAATTAAAAGTAATAATTATGTTTTTTTATATTATTTTATTTTATAATACTTTTATTACTTTTTTATATTTTGTTATATTATTATTACTATTAGTATTAATATCAATATTAATAAATAAGTAATTTTTTTTTTGGAAGGTATGTGTCTCAGCGGTGGAACCAAACGATGCACAACCAATCGACCCGAGTCTGAGCCCAAGGCGGCCTCAACGCGGCGGATTACATTGTCCCCCATAATGCGAGAGGTGTGACTCGAACCCGGAACAACCCCAGGCGGGAACCCCACATAAGTGGGTAAACCCTCCCCCCCTCAGGATCGAACCCGCGACCTTAGGCCACGTTTCCGAACCCTCATTGAGGTGGCCAACTGGGCTAGCCCAGATGGTTATTAATAAATAAGTAATAAACACGAAAGTGGTTATTAATAAATAAGTAATCAAGACACTTTATTATAAACACGAAAGTGAAATGGTTCATTATAAATAAATAAATAAATAAATAACGAGTCTCTAATAAAAAAGTAAACGTGCAAACATTAAAACAATTAATCACCTAGATCGACAAAACCACTTTCACGACGATAAAGTTGGGTATATAATTCTAGACGTTGTCTCCCATCCAGCCGCAGACATGCTAACGTTGCTTCATATATATTTTATAATTAATAGACATTTATCTTTTTTTTTCAAAGCACCATAGCTTTATAAATGTCATTTTTGCTGACACCAAGCACCATATCTGTGATAACCCGAGATTTCAAGGTCTTTCCACTACGCATCACTTGTTTCTCAATCCTGTTTTCATAATTCGTTGTACGTTGTACCATGTGCCTTGTATATGATTGAATAAAGTATGGTTATGTTTGATTGATTGAAACTTAGGAGAGTCGACGAAGAATGAAGATTCTTCGCCCCAAACACTCCACGACGAAGAAGGTTCTTCGTTGTGGGAGTTGTTCGCCGAAAGGACCACGAAGAAGAAGGCTTTTCGTCGAGGGAGCTCTTCGCCAAAAAGGGCTTTTGGCCCAAACCAGTGAGCCCAGCCTGTATTGTTGTGTGAGGTTCTTTATATTTGCAAGTTACGAAACCCTAAACTCCCTCATCTCTTTAACCTTCGACGGCAGCCTTCTCTCGAGAATGAAGTTTCTGCTTGACGCTAACACTTTCCCCAACATCCCATAGTCTGGTTAGATTGCTTACCTTGTGTTAATTGAATTTCTATGAATTACATGTGATCTTGTTTTGTTGTTTGGGTCCGTATGAATCATCTTGGTGAGTTACTCATGTATGGTAACTGATAGAAAGCATGGTAGATTGTATGAATTAGAATCGATAAGTTATATGGATAATAAACAAACTCATGATGCAATATTTTGTGTACAAACTGATTGATAATTAACACAATGAATGGTGATTAAGTGTTATGATGTTAACTAGCGATGACAGTGAACTTGGGCTGCATGGTTAATACATGTTGTGCTACTCGATTTAACTAGATATTGGGTTTAGGGTGCCGACTACGGTTGATGATCACATAATTCATATTGTGACAACCATGCTATTTGATCCGTTGAAATGATAAGTACATGTTAACTCTTGTTAATAATTAGACGACAATTAGGGTTTGTATGAACCTGAGCAATAACTGATTAAATCATATTGTTTGATCTGATTGGGAAACTGATGAATTTGTTAGCAACTGTTACGATGAAAGACACCCCCCATGAAGAGTCCAAGTCGACGAAGAATCTAAGTCGACGAACCTGATTCTTCGTCGACTGTCCTTTGACGAACCATTATGATTCTTCGTCATTTTCACTTCTTGACGAAGTATATTCTTTGCCAAGAGGGTTCGTCGCCCTGAAGGTTCGTCGCCAGGAGGTATCTGATGTGCGCAAAATGCAACATATAAATTACATCAAATGTGGCATAAAACTAACCCTTTTTTAGTACTAATGTTGGAAAAAGTGTGTTTTTGTCTTCCTTTTGTATTTTCAGGATTAAATGAGCTCAAATGAACAAAAGAAGCAAAAATGCAGCTAAATCTAACATAAATACAAGAAAAGGAACAAACGTGGCATGCCCGACCCCCCGACAGCATTTTCCCAAGCAAAATCAAGAAGACAGAAGGCTGAACACGCCCCGTGCTCAGTGAGCACGAGGGCGTGCCCAAGTGTCTGCAGAAAAGACAAAGCCGTAGAAGCTTCTATCACCCACCACGGGGGCGTGCCCAGCGGACACAGTGTCACGGCCCCCGACCCGGTTTGACCCGTTTCAGGAGCCGCGGGACAGAAATCCCGTGGTATTTAATTAATTGAGTTTAACAGCGGAAGTTTATTATCAGGATCTTTTCAAAACTGCAATATTTCCCGATTATTTTATTTCACAACTTGGGAAAAAAACCCGGTAATTTATAATACTAAGATTTCACAAAGAAATCTTTTATTTTACAAAACATGTTTCTTTATTTTATCATGAGCCACTTCTTTAAGCTTGTAGTGCTTCACGACACTTTTCCTGGATCATAACAGATCACCTGAAACATGTTTGAAAAAGGTTTTGTCAGCGGGAAATACTGAGTGAATCATTCTATTTACATAAAATAATGCATAGTTATTAATTACAGCAAAAGAGCGATTACAATGACTTCTATCTTATTTTTATCTGGCGCTGTGTCACAATGGTGACGATGGTCATACCACTATTAGGTCAATGAACCTAAATAGTGATGATTATCCCTAGTAGGTCAATGAACCTAACTGGGAGAAAATTAGTACTGTGCACAATACCCCACTAGCCAGTAATTCAAGATATCCATGACTTAGTCCCTGTAATTATAACTTTTGAAAATAATTTGAGGTATTGTAAAATAGTTGATAAAAAGAGAATGACTCACATTGCAGATTTAATTTGAGCAGAGTCTAGCCTACTGATTAGCCTTTTTAACCTAAATTTAATAACAGGCACACAATTCTGGGTTAGTAATCAATACAACATTTACGATAACTCACGAGATCAAACTCTCACAACGAATGACAAAGTGCGATACTTAAACATCCATCGAATTAACGACTAATGACAAAGTATCACCCTAATGTGGGCAGCACTTAAACATCCATTGGATTATTGATCGATCGGAAAATGAATCGTAATAGCGATCGAGTTAATACCCTGATTGCGGCGTCGATTAGTGATCCGTGTGTGCTAATTGTGGTAAACAGAACGTAACTCGGTGCCTAGAACGAATTTCTTCGTCGAACATACGCAGAATTTCAAGTGCCAATGTCTGCTATTTATAGTCGAAATTTCACATTGCTTACGGACCGTAAGACTTAACCCTTACGGTCCGTAAGGGACACCACATGCTCATAGTGTTGCCACGTGTGGGACTAGGCCTGCTGAGTTAATAACTTCGTAAATTTCGAAATTGACAGCATTTTATTTAGATAATCGTCACTAGGGTTTACCCCCCTTGAGTTTTAGGGGCCCTGATCCTGATTCTGATTGTTCTGAAAATTTTAGGGTTTATACAGAATCACTTGGGTGCCTCAATTAGGGTTTCCTATTAGTCAAATTAATTTAATAAATATGACTTTTAATGAGAGTTGTTACATTCTCCCCACCTTAATAAAAATCTCGTCCTCGAGATTTACTGGAGTAATTGAGGATACTTTCGCTTCTTTTCTGATTCCAGTTCCCAAGTGTATTAGGGTCCTATCTTTGAATCTCACTTTACTTGAACTAACACTAATCGTTTGTGTTTTGAGAAATTTGATCTTTCTATCTTCTATCTGAAGAGGTTTCTCTACAAATTTTAAATTTTACCTTTATATCTTGGAGAGGTACTACCAAAGATTCGTCTGATAGACATTTCTTGAGATTGGATACATGAAATACATCATGTACTCTAGCTAACTCTCCTGGTAGTTGTAACCGATAAGCAACTGGTCCTATACGTTGTGTCACTGGAAATGATCCTACGTATCTTGGACTTAGCTTTCCTTTCTTACCGAATCTAACAACTCCTTTCCAAAGAGATACTTTCAATAGCATTTTGTCTCCAACTTGAAACTATAACGGCTTTCGTCTATTATCGATATAACTCTTCTGGCGATTTCTAGCCGTCTTCAACCTTTCCTTCGTGATACTGAATATCACAGTCGTAGTTATTTTAAGATTTCCATTCATCTCCTTTGCCTCATGTTTAATTCTTTTTGCCCAAATATATATCTTAAACTTTTATGATCTTACTTCTGTACAGATAATGTCTCCAGATTTTCCGGGCAAAAATTATGGCTCTTAATTCTAAATCATGAGTCGTATAGTTTTCTTCGTGCCTTTTCAATTGCCTTGATGCATACGCAATTACCTTTTTGCGTTGCATAACACACATCCAAATCCTAGCTTTGAAGCATCACCATATACTTTAAAATCTTCTGTTCCTTCTGGTAAGGCTAGGATTGAGGCATTTGTTAATTTATGCTTTAAGATCCTAAAGGCTTCTTCTTGTTTAGGTCCTCATTCAAACTTAACTGTTTTACAGGTTAGCTTAGTTAATGGTATAGCTATCTTGGAAAAATCCTTAATAAACCGTCTATAGTATCCGGCTAAACCTACAAAACTCCTAATTTCCATTGCGGATTGCGGAACCTTCCATTTGGTAATTGCTGCTATCTTATCAGGATCTACGTGAATACCTTCATGATTCACCATATGACCTAGAAATTGCACTTCTGGCAGCCAAAATTCACACTTCGAGAATTTGGCGTAAAGCTTTTTTTTTCTTAACAAAGTTAAGAGTGCATGCAAGTGCTGACAATGTTCTTCCTGACTTTTGAAATAAATAAGTATATCGTCTATGAAGACAATTACAAATTTATCCAAATACGGTTTACAGATCCTATTCATCATGTCCATGAATGCTGCAGGTGCATTCGTTAATCCGAGGGCATGACTGTAAACTCGTAATGACCATACCTAATTCTGAAAGCAGTCTTAGATACGTCTTCTTCTTGTACCTTCAATTGATGATATCCGGAGCGTAAATCTATCTTAGAAAAATATCTAGCCCCTTAAAGTTGATCGAAAAGATAATCAATTCTAGGTAATGGGTATTGATTCTTAATTGTAACCTTATTCAATTCCCTATAATCAATACACATTCTCATCGAACCATCCTTTTTCTTAACAAACAACACTGATGCCCCCCCACGGGGATAAACTAGGTTGTATGAAACCTTTACTTAATAATTCATCTAATTGCTTTTTCAGTTTTGTGGGTGCTAACCGATAAGGTGCCTTGGCTATCGGTATAGTTCCTGGAATTAGATGAATCCTAAATTCTACCTATCTGGTGGTAATCCTGGTAATTCTTCTGGGAATACATCTGGGTATTCTGAGATTACAGAAATTTCCTTAAATTCTTTATCTTTAATATTAATGATTACTGAAATCATATATACTATTCCTTGCTTTCGTTCATAATTAGCAACTTTCATTACTGATATGAACTTTATGGGTTTACATGGCTTATCTCCTGTAATCATTATTACTTCTCCAGTGGGTGCACAAATTTCTATGGAATTCTTATCACATATAATTCGAGCATGGTTGTTTACTAACCAATCCATTCCTAACACAACATCGAATTCAATTAATTTCATAGAAAATAGGGTTGCAGACAATTTATGACTTAAAAGTTCTATTTCTACGTTTTGTAGAACCTTATTTATTTTAACTGAATTCCCATCTGCCGTTTCTACTGTAGAAATTTGCCTAATGCTGGTTAAAGGTAAGTTAAGAGTTTGGCAGAATGAAATATTTATAAAACTTTGGTTTGCACCAGAGTCAAATAATACTTTTGTGTAAACGTTGTGAACTAAGAACGTACCAGCGATCACATCTGGAATGAGCTCTGCTTCCTGAGCAGTCAATTGGAAGGCTCTTACATTCCTTTTTGCTCCTTCTGCAGGTTTGGCTTTGTTGTCAGATGGTTTGTTCAGTTTTGGACAATCTGGCCTAAGATGTCCAGCTTCTCCACAGTTGTAGCAGACTGAAAATTTCTTCCTCCTGCAGTCTTCTTCTTGATGCCCCGGAATTTTGCAAAAATTGCAATATCCTTTGCATCTTCCAAAATGCTTCCTTTTGCAAAAATTGCAAAATGGGTTAGTGGAAGATTGTCCATTTCCTCTTCTCTTGAAATTGTTATGGTTACCCAAACGGAATTCTTGGGTAATCTTTTGGGCTACTTATTTCCTTCTATTTTCTTCTCTTGTCCGTACTAGTTCGTCAGTTAGAGTATTGGCTAAATCCACCGCATCATCAATCGTGCGAGGTTTCGCATCCTTAACGATATTACGGATTTCGGCAATCAATCCCCAAATATAACCAGAAATAAGTACCGGCTCTGGCGAAGCCAGGGTTGGTACCACTCGAGCATACTCGAAGAATGTCGAAGTATACCCTCGACAATCTACATCCACCATCCGGTGGGTTAGAAACTTATTTGTCATTTGTTCTTTTTCATACTTGGGACAGAATTTTCTTTCTACAAAGCTCTTAAATTCTTCCCAGTTCATAGCATACGCTATCCTTCTTCCTTTTGCTTGTAACACCGTATTCCACCATTCTAGCGCCCCTTCTTTGAAAAGGTTTGACGCGTACATGACTTGATCATCCTGAGCACATTTACTTATGGCAATTACTGCTTCGGTTTTCTCTAACCAACGCAGTGCCGCAGTCGCTCCTTCATTGCCTGCAAACTTAGTGGGTTTACAAGCAAGAAATTCTTTGTAAGTGCAACCAGGCGCTGCAGCTTTCATTTTCTTAGGGGACGGAGCCTGCCGTGGTTCATTATCATGATTAACATGAGCATTGCCTCCGTTTACGCTATTACTGAAGTTATCTTCAGAAATACGTTTGCTAGGAATGATTTGTTGAGGTTCGATTGGATTTTTAACAGCAGCAACGATCGCTGGAATAGCGTTGACTATCCCTTGAGCAACTATTGCTGGAATAGCGTTGGCTATCCCTTGAGCAACGATATTTTCTATATCCTGCCTGGTCATATATTGATCCCCCGGTTGTTGCTCAGATTGATTAACCTCATTAACTGGTTCATTATTAGCGTTTTCCATCTGATATCTAATTTATAGATAAATAATTAGTATAAAAGAAATAATCCAATGTCACAATTAATTGAACATAATCACGTAAACGAATATACAAACAAAATTGTAAATTTTCTAAAATCTTATTTGTTTTATAGATTATATGTCACAACCCCCGATCCCTTATCCCCGGGAACGGGCGGACGTGATCACAGAGTTTGGTGGTATCAGTTTGTATTTAGTCTTGCAGCGGAATTTACATGAGGATCGTAGTTAGAAAATATTTATCAGAGTAAAACCACCATTCTTAATATTAATAAATACATGGG
Source organism: Helianthus tuberosus (assembly GCA_030545235.1). Lineage (NCBI taxonomy): Eukaryota > Viridiplantae > Streptophyta > Magnoliopsida > Asterales > Asteraceae > Helianthus > Helianthus tuberosus. Next base: position 35,328,341 of record CM060356.1, on the reverse strand, counting down.
CAAAACCCAAGTTTCTTATTACAATACACTTATAGGGACAAACCCTATTTTATTGAATTTAAAACATCGTTTATTAGGTAACTTTTATAGCCACATTTTTCCCAAGCCTTCAGTGCTCTCCAGCTGGCTTTCATTTATTGGCTGTTCACATTGGGTTACCTGAAACATGTTTTAAAAATAATTGTCAGCGAGAAATACTGGTGAGTGAATCCCAATTTAATCAAGTTTAAAGTCACAGTGAATAGTATTGAGAGTGATTACTTTGTTTATGTCTACACAATTACTCCATTTGGTACTATCAATCCTGACTTGTGGGTCAAATTACCCATTGGCTAACTCATTGTCCAATGGTAATGCATTGTCATCCCGACTTACTACTCGCAAGTAGTACAAAATTTTGTATACAAAACCCCAACGTACCGGCAGTAATTGAATAACTACAAAGACTCAATTACTGCTAATTTTCATAGTAAAACATTTAAGGTTTGGTAAAACATTACCAAAAACATTTACAAAAAGAGGATAAACTCACATTGCTGTTTTAGGCTTTTCGTAAGGATTTCCTGGCTATAATCTATAATTTATACAAATGTGCATTGATTAGTATCATAACCCTTTGAAATTATTAATAATACCCTCCCCGAGATGGCATTCCAACAACTACGTCGGGCAGAACCACGACAGTTGTTACGGAACCCTAAATCAATCGGGTAGCGTAACTGTTATGAAACCGGGGTTATAATACTTACAATGGAGCAGAACCTCGCTAAATAGGGGTAAAATACCCAAAATATTATCTCTATACTTTCAGAATTCGTGATTGAGAGAAAGATGTGAGCGACGGAAAGTGAAATCTGATGCCTGCTATTTATAGTTGTGCAATTAGGTCCTGACGCGGCCCGCCTGCGATATAGCTAAGCCTAAAGCGGCCCGCATTGACTCCAGTCAACTGCGTAGCTTAGCTGAGTCGTTTAGTAGGGTTGACACGATTACGACACGTGTCAGCCTCTGGTGCAATCGCGTAAACAAGCCACTCGCGGCCCGCATTAACTTAACATAACCCTAAAGCGGCCCGCTTTGACTAAAGAAGTCAGCAAAGTCAAACTCTGGTCCTAATTCGGCCCGCTTGAGGTTGAGGTGGGTAAGTCTAGGCGGCCTGCCTCAGCTTATATTTCACATTTTTATTTTATTTTTACACATTATAACATAATTTAGGCTCGGTTTTTGCATACGGGGTATGATATAAGACATATGGAGTCATTTTATAGTATATTAGAAGGTCGGAAAAATTATGAGGGTATTGATTTTACCGAGGGTTGTTACATTCTCCCCACCTTGTTTAGAGCTCGTCCTCGAGTTCTACTGAAACAAGTGCGGATATTTCCTCTTCATTTCTGACTCAAGTTCCCATGTGTACTCAGGTCCTCTTTTGGATTCCCACTTCACTTTGACTAAAACTAGTCTTTTATGTTTGAGATTCTTGATTTTCCTATCTTCAATTTGTAGAGGTCTTTCTACAAACTTGAGTTGTTCATTTACCTCTATTTCCTTAAGAGGCACTATCAATGATTCATCAGCTAAACACTTTTTAAGATTAGATACATGAAACACATCATGTATTCCTGCCATTTCCTCTGGTAGTTGTAGCTGATAGGCTACAGTTCCTATTCTTCTAATAATCTTAAAAGGTCCAACATACCTGGGACTTAGCTTTCCTCTTTTGATGAATCTTACTACTCCTTTCCAAGGAGAGACTTTCAATAACACTCTATCTCCCACTTGAAATTCCAAAGGTTTGCATCGGTTATCAGCATAACTCTTTTGTCGATCACGTGCTGCTTTCAGTCGTTCCTTGACTTGAATAATTTTATCGGTTGTTTCCTGCACTATTTCAGGTCCAGATAGTTGTTTTTCCCCAATTTCTGCCCAACAGACTGGGGTTCGACACTTTCGTCCATAAAGTGCTTCAAATGGTGCAGCATTGATACTTGTGTGATAACTGTTATTATATGAAAATTCTATTAAAGGTAAGTGATTGTCCCAATTACCTCCAAAGTCAATTACACAAGCTCTAAGCATATCTTCCATTGTCTGAATTGTTCTTTCACTTTGTCCATCTGTTTGTGGATGATAAGCTGTGCTTAGTTTTATCTTGGTTCCCATTGCCTTTTGGAAACTTGACCAAAAATGAGATGTAAATCGACTATCTCTGTCAGAAACAATTGATAAAGGAATGCCATGTAAAGAAACAATTTCATTTACATACAATTTAGATAATTGTTCCATACTAATTGTTTCTTTCATTGGTAGAAAATGAGCTGACTTAGTTAATCTATCTACAATCACCCAGATTGTATCATTTCCTTTCCTAGTCTTGGGTAATTTAGTAACAAAATCCATTGTTATTAATTCCCATTTCCAAACTGGCATTTCTAATTGTTGTAACAAACCTGCGAGTTTCTGATGTTCAGCTTTAACTTGTGAACAAGTTAAACATTTAGAAACATAGATTGCTATGTCCTTTTTCATTCCTATCCACCAGAAATTTTTCCTTAAATCCTGATACATTTTATCACTTCCTGGATGCATCGTATATTTAGACTTATGAGCTTCTTCTAATATACGATTACGTAAATTTCCTAATTTAGGTATCCACATTCTCTTCTCATGGAATCTCCAAATTCCATCTGTTCCTTGTTTTAATTCTTTTAGCATACCTTTTAATTTTTCAGAATCATCCTTGATTACTGATTCCTGTGCTTCTCTTATCTGATCATTTAAATCTACTTGCAGATTTAATTTAAGAGAACGTACCCTTTTTGGCTTTTCATGATATTTTCGACTTAAAGCATCTGCCACTACATTTGCTTTTCCTTCATGATACTGGATATTACAATCATAGTCACTAAGAAATTCCATCCATCGTCTTTGTCTCATATTCAACTCCTTCTGTCTGAAAACATACCTTAAACTCTTATGATCAGTGAATATGGTAAACTTACTACCATAAAGGTAATGTCTCCAAATCTTAAGAGCAAAAATTATAGCTCCTAATTCTAAATCATGGGTTGAATAATTCTCTTCATGATTCTTAAGTTGCCTAGATGCATAAGCTATAACCTTTTGGCGTTGCATCAACACACATCCATAACCTAATCTAGAAGCATCACAATAGACTACGAAGTCTTCAGTTCCTTCTGGTAATGCTAGTATAGGTGTATGGGTTAATCTTTGCTTAAGAATTCTAAAGGCTTCTTCTTGTTTTATTCCCCATTCAAACTTAACAGATTTACAAGTTAACTTAGTTAAAGGAATGGCTATTCTAGAGAAATCTTTAATGAATCTTCTATAATAACCAATTAATCCTAAGAAACTTCTAATCTCAGTTGGTGATTCAGGGGTTTTCCATTTCGTAATTGCTTCAATCTTTGTTGGATCTACATGAACTCCTTCATGATTGACTAAGTGTCCAAGGAATTGTACCTGTTCTAACCAAAATTCGCACTTTGAAAACTTAGCATAAAGTTTTTCCTTTCTTAACAGACTTAAAAGTGCGTGCAAATGTCTTGCATGATCCTCTTTATTCTTAGAATAATTTAGAATATCATCTATAAAAACAGTTATGAATTTATCCAAATATGGCTTACATATTCGGTTCATCATGTCCATAAATGCAGCTGGGGCATTGGTTAAACCAAATGGCATGACAGTAAATTAATAATGACCATACCTTGTTCTAAATGCGGTTTTAGGAATATCCTCTTCCTATACTTTTAATTGATGATATCCTGACCTTAAATCGATTTTAGAGAAAAATCGAGCTCCTTGCAGTTGATCAAACAAATCATCGATTCTTGGTAATGGGTACCGATTCTTAATCGTGACTTTGTTTAATTCACGGTAGTCAATGCGCATACGCATTGATCCGTCTTTCTTTTTAACAAATAATATCGGCGCTCCCCATGGCGACGAACTTGGCTGTACAAATCCTTTTTCCAATAATTCATCTAATTGTTTCTTCAATTCTTGCATTTCTGCGGGTGCCAAACGGTAAGGTGCTTTGGCAATCGGTGATGTTTCTGGTAGCAGGTGAATTCGGAATTCAACTTCTCTGTCCGGAGGTAGTCCTGGTAATTCTTCTGGAAAGACATCTGAAAACTGAGAGACGACTGGGATATCTTTTAGTTCTTTTCCTTTAGTGTTAGTGATTATAGAAATCAAATACACTACAGAACCTTTTCTTATACAACTTGCAGTTTTCATCATAGAAATGAATTTAGTGGACTTAGAGAACTTATCTCCTTTAATTGTGATCTTTTTACCTTTTGGTGAATTTATTTGAATTAACTTTCGATCACATAAAATACTAGCTTTATTGGCTATTAACCAATCCATTCCTAAAACAATATCAAATCCTGCCAGATTCATAGGATACAGGTTTGCAATAAACTTCTGATTTAAAATTTCTATGCTTGCACCTTGCAAAATTTCAGAAATCCTAATGGTTTCTCCATTGGCTGTCTCTACTACAGATTCATGTGGTAGTTTAGTTAATGACTGATTTAAAATTTTGCAAAACGATGTATTAATAAAACTTTGGTTTGCACCAGAGTCAAATAATACCTTAGCAAATGTATCATTAACTAAAAACGTACCAGCTATAACGTCTGGGATCATCTTGGCTTCTTCTGCAGTTAAAACAAATGCTCTAGCATTTCTAGTATTCTTGTTATCTGTGGCTGGAGCTAATTTTGGACAATTTGGCCTGATATGACCTTTTTCTCCACAGTTGTAGCATAATCCATTACTGGTTTTCTTCCTGCAATTTTCTTCCTTGTGTCCTGGCATCTTACAATGATTGCAGAGAATGGAGCATTTTCCCGAACGCTTTTTCTTGCAGACCTTGCAGTATATTGCATAGGTAGAACCCATATTCTTACGATTATAATTTCCAGAACGAAATTCTTGTGTAACCTTTGAGTTAAGTTCCTCATCTGATCCTCTTCTCTAGTACGGACTAACTCATCAGTTAAGGTATTGGCTAGTTCTACAGCTTCCTCTATGGTTTGTGGTCTAGCTGCCTTGACTACATGTCTAATCTCTCCAATTAATCCCCAAATATAACGAGAGATTAACACTGGTTCTGGTGAAGCAAGAGTTGGCACTATTCTAGCATATTCAAAGAATAACTTAGTGTACCCTTTGCTATCTACACCAGTCATCCTAAGGTTTAGGAATTTGTTTGCTATCTGTTCTTTCTCATTGGGTGGGCAGAATTTCCTTTCTACCTTGTCCTTAAACTCTTCCCATTCCATATTATAGGTTCTATCACTTCCTTTTGTTTGGAGGATAGTATTCCACCATTCTAGTGCTGCATTTTTAAACAGATTAGAAGCAAACAGTATTCTATCTTCTTCAGCACACTTACTTATTCTTAAGACTGCCTCAGTCTTCTCTATCCAGCGTAAGGTTGCAATGGCCCCTTCATTGCCTGAGAATTCCATTGGTTTACAAGACCAGAATTCTTTATAAGAACAACCATAAGGCATGGTTCTTCTTCTTTTGGGAATAGGCATTTGAAATACCGGTCCATTGTTTACACTGTTTTCTGGTTCAACAGGGCGCTTGCTGCTATGTTTACTTTTATTATTAGCATCCTTAACAGTTTGAAGTATAAATGGCATAGCATCTATAATTCCCTGTGCCACTATATGTTGAACAGCACTATTGTCCATTTGGTTTCCATTGTTGTTGTTTGGGTTCTCATTATTCAGATTATCGTCATTCTGAATATTATCATTCTGGATTTCCGGGTTATTATCCAAATTGACTTGATTTTCTTGGTCGGCCATCTGAATTTTAAACATTTATCCCATATTAATATCACAAATAATATCTTAATATAATTAATCACATAACACGCAGTCTTGTCAAAAGCGTAGATCATTGCTACTTTACTCTTTTCATATACTTATGCGTCTATTACACACTAGTACAGAATTAAAGATTACAATACCAACAGAATTAAAATAATAATATGCATCCGTACACACATATTTTATTTTATTTTTATTATATTATTATTATTACTACTTCCTCCATTCAAACATTCACGGATATGGATTTATCTAAAAATCCATATTGAACTCATCGTATTTCCATACGAGACGCTCTCCTACCTGACGCATCCTTTCACTGCTCTCTAAAATTTCCTCCCCGAAAGTCCTAAGTTCTTGAACGTTTTCTGCACTCATTGGGGGTGCAGGTTCTCGGACTGGGTTTGGAATCTGGGGTACGGGTTCCTGATATGGGGGTGACATTTCCTGAAATTGGTAAGGATCCTCTAAAATTTCCCTAATGTAGTTATCTTGGTAATACGGATCTAAAGGGTCCATACCTGGGTAAACTTCTATGTTCTGTATGGGTGGATAGTCCTGGACAGGGTAACGTTGCACAAAGTCCCTATTGTCGTCCCACCAGGGGTCGTAATTCGGGTCTAGTGGGTTTGGTGCAGGTACCCTAGGGATTTCTTCTGGATTAAAGTCGTGCATTTCCACCTGGTTTTCCTGATTTTCTATTTCCATGGGTTGTTCTGGGTTTTGTGGTTGAGGGGCTACCAGTTGTTCCAGACCTGGGTCAGCAGCAGTCGTAGCTAAGATATGGAAATTAGCTAATCTTCTATTTAACATATCTTGAGTATGGGCATCTATCTCTCGCTTAATAGCTGCTAAAGCCCTTTGCTATTGCAATTTCCTCATTCTCTTCCTACGAGCAAAAGCTTCTTTACTAAACCATCCTCGTTTCTTAGTAGAAAATGGTTCTTCAGATTGAGCTCTAAAGGCAAATATTCCATCTTCCTGATCAGCAATATACCCTGAAAGGGAAGGCTGGGATGATGTACCTTCACTCCTAGGTGAATCAATTAACTGACGATTCACGTCTGATGGTCCTTGATCACTCATACTGAAAACTAACAGATAGTCAAATAACACATAACAAATAAATACAGTTATGCATATATTTCTTAATTTATTTTCTAACACAAATTTTATAATTTAAGTGTCAGCAGAACACTTCTTTGGCTCAGACCAGTGGCTAGGCTCTGATACCACCTTCTGTCACAACCCCCGATCCCTTATCCCCGGGAACGGGCGGACGTGATCACAGAGTTTGGTGGTATCAGTTTGTATTTAGTCTTGCAGCGGAATTTACATCAGGATCGTAGTTAGGAAATATTTATCAGAGTAAAACCACCATTCTTAATATTAATAAATACATGGGCAAAACCTAAGTTTCTTATTACAATACACTTATAGGGACAAACCCTATTTTATTGAATTTAAAACATCGTTTATTAGGTAACTTTTATAGCCACATTTTTCCCAAGCCTTCAGTGCTCTCCAGCTGGCTTTCCTTAATTGGCTGTTCACATTGGGTTACCTGAAACATGTTTTAAAAATATTTGTCAGCGGGAAATACTGGTGAGTGAATCCCAATTTAATCAAGTTTAAAGTCACAGTGAATAGTATTGAGAGTGATCACTTTGTTTATGTCTACACAATTACTCCATTTGGTACTATCAATCCTGACTTGTGGGTCAAATTACCCATTGGCTAACTCATTGTCCAATGGTAATGCATTGTCATCCCGACTTACTACTCGCAAGTAGTACAAAATTTTGTATACAAAACCCCAACGTACCGGCAGTAATTGAATAACTACAAAGACTCAATTACTGCTAATTTTCATAGTAAAACATTTAAGGTTTGGTAAAACATTACCAAAAACATTTACAAAAAGAGGATAAACTCACATTGCTGTCTTAGGCTTTTCGTAAGGATTTCCTGGCTATAATCTATAATTTATACAAATGTGCATTGATTAGTATCATAACCCTTTGAAATTATTAATAATACCCTCCCCGAGACGGCATTCCAACAACTACGTCGGGCAGAACCACGACAGTTGTTACGGAACCCTAAATCAATCGGGAAGCGTAACTGTTATGAAACCGGGGTTATAATACTTACAATGGAGCAGAACCTCGCTAAATAGGGGTATAATACCCAAAATATTATCTCTATACTTTCAGAATTCGTGATTGAGAGAAAGATGTGAGCGACGGAAAGTGAAATCCGATGCCTGCTATTTATAGTTGTGCAATTAGGTCCTGACGCGGCCCGCCTGCGATATAGCTAAGCCTAAAGCGTCCCGCATTGACTCCAGTCAACTGCGTAGCTTAGCTGAGTCGTTTAGTAGGGTTGACACGATTACGACACGTGTTAGCCTCTGGTGCAATCGCGTAAACAAGTCACTCGCGGCCCGCATTAACTTAACATAACCCTAAAGCGGCCCGCTTTGACTAAAGAAGTCAGCAAAGTCAAACTCTGGTCCTAATTCGGCCCGCTTGAGGTTGAGGTGGGTAAGTCTAGGCGGCCCGCCTCAGCTTATATTTCACATTTTTATTTTATTTTTACACATTATAACATAATTTGGGCTCGGTTTTTGCATACGGGGTATGATATAAGACATATGGAGTCATTTTATAGTATATTAGAAAGTCGGAAAAATTATGAGGGTATTGATTTTACCGAGGGTTGTTACATTATATCATGCTTCTATATACACCTGTTTTATTATTTATTTTACACATACTGATTTTACTATTACTATTACACAACCACAGTTCCATAAATCCCGTATCCTTTGTCAGATGATTTTCTAGTAATGGCGTTCCCTCTCATCGTATTTCCAGGAGATCTGTCCCCCAATCTCTTGGATCCTATTCCCAGTATCCCTTAGTTCTTCACCAAAGTGGCGGAGTTCAGCCATATTCTTGTTACTAATTGGTGGATTTGGTAAAGGTTCTGGATCAAACTGAGGAAAAAGCTTATAGGGATAGTTTTGAAGCTGTATTTCATTAGTCAACCATTCGTCTATTTGCGAGTGGATTGAAGGGTTTGGAATAGCTGGTTCTAAGTTCATTGATAGTTGTGTTTCAAGAGAGTGAATAAAAACATTTTCATTAACAGGCTTAATAGTATTATAGCTTGCCATTATAAAATCTAGCTCTTCCTGAGATGGTAACCCCTCAATTTGCCTAGAACTTTCCCCAATTTCCATTTTCTTAGGCTTGGGTTTCTCGAGAGGTAAAGCGTTGAATTCTATAGGTTCTTCTATGTCTGGTATATACCTATTGAAATCTCTGGAAATTTCTATTCTTACTGGATAGAGATTTAAATTCTGAAGGGCGTCAGACCAATCACTCATGCTGTTTAGCAAAATACACCCAATTACCAAGTTAAAATCATAACAAAATTTTATAGAAAAACTTTTAAATATTATTTCATACTGGGTAACTACCAATACAACTGAAAATTAAAACACACTAGGTTTTATTTGTAAATTTATTTATTTACTGAATCAGGTTTCTGGCTTATATTTAATAAGGATGCTAAAACTTAAATCAAAATATTTAAAGATTTGTATTTACTGCTACAGTGGTTAGCATATAAAGATCTGCCCGTACTGTACAAAATTAGTCAGATAATAAAACACATAATCATAAAATAGCAATTAATACAAATTAAGTATTTTCTAAATACTTAATTGGCTTAATCAGTGGCTCGATCAGTGGCTCTGATACCACCTTTTTCTGTCACGGCCCCCGACCCGGTTTGACCCGTTTCAGGAGCCGCGGGACATAAATCCGGTGGTATTTAATTAATTGAGTTTAACAGCGGAAGTTTATTATCAGGATCTTTTCAAAACTGCAATATTTCCCGATTATTTTATTTCACAACTCGGGAAAAAAACCCGGTAATTTATAATACTAAGATTTCACAAAGAAATCTTTTATTTTACAAAACATGTTTCTTTATTTTATCATGAGCCACTTCTTTAAGCTTGTAGTGCTTCACGGCACTTTTCCTGGATCATAACAGAACACCTGAAACATGTTTGAAAAAGGTTTTGTCAGCGGGAAATACTGAGTGAATCATTCTATTTACATAAAATAATGCATAGTTATTAATTACAGCATAAGAGCGATTACAATGGCTTCTATCTTATTTTTATCTGGCGCTGTGTCACAATGGTGACATGTCACAATGGTGACGATGGTCATGCCACTATTAGGTCAATGAACCTAAATAGTGATGATTATCCCTAGTAGGTCAATGAACCTAACTGGGAGAAAATTAGTAATGTGCACAATACCCCACTAGCCAGTAATTCAAGATATCCACGACTTAGTCCCTGTAATTATAACTTTTGAAAATAATTTGAGGTATTGTAAAATAGTTGATAAAAAGAGAATGACTCACATTGCAGATTTAATTTGAGCAGAGTCTAGCCTACTGATTAGCCTTTTTAACCTAAATTTAATAACAGGCACACAATTCTGGGTTAGTAATCAATACAACATTTACGATAACTCACGAGATCAAAATCTCACAACGAATGACAAAGTGCGATACTTAAACATCCATCGAATTAACGACTAACGACAAAGTATCACCCTAATGTGGGCAGCACTTAAACATCCATTGGATTATTGATCGATCGGAAAATGAATCGTAATAGCGATCGAGTTAATACCCTGATTGCGGCGTCGATTAGTGATCCGTGTGTGTTAATTGTGGTAAACAGAACGTAACTCGGTGCCTAGAACGAATTTCTTCGTCGAACATACGCAGAATTTCAAGTGCCAATGTCTGCTATTTATAGTCGAAATTTCACATTGCTTACGGACCGTAAGACTTAACCCTTACGGTCCGTAAGGGACACCTCATGCTCATAGTGTTGCCACGTGTGGGACTAGGCCTGCTGAGTTGATAACTTCGTAAATTTCGAAATTGACAGCATTTTATTTAGATAATCGTCACTAGGGTTTACCCCCCTGAGTTTTAGGGGCCCTGATCCTGATTCTGATTGTTCTGAAAATTTTAGGGTTTATACAGAATCACTTGGGTGTCTCAATTAGGGTTTCCTATTAGTCAAATTAATTTAATAAATATGACTTTTAATGAGAGTTGTTACACACAGGGCCATGGTCAACTTTAAGATTCGCAGAATCTAGGGAAATCTTGATAGTACAGATACGCTTCTGCACACGGGTTCGTGCCCAGTGGACAAGGGGACGTGGTCAACTAATGCAGACAAACTGCAATTAATGAAGAAAGAGAAGGAAGGTGGACACGGGTCGTGCCCGAGCCTTTGTTCAGCCTATAAATAGGGGTGCTTGGCTCATTTGCAAACCATCCCTTGGCACACCACCTCTCTCACACTTCACCCACCACCCACCACCATCACAACACCATCATCCACCACCATCATCCATCATCCATCATAGAGTGTGTGAGTCATCTCGCGATCCAAGATTGATCGTAAGAGTTCTTGACAATCAAAGGCCATGTTTGCCTAAGTCTCTTACATCACTTGGTGAAGACAAGTGTCTAGTGTAATACTTTTTATTTTTAATCTTTTCGCACTTTTTATTTGGTTATGCATTAATGACTTTAATAACTAGTTTCTTATGTTGAAGGTGATTCTTCCTTATCGCGTGTCTGTGGTGTCTTGGCATTATTTTACTGTCTATATAAAATAAAAGATTTTCACCATTCATATCTCCACGGTCTATATGGAGATATGTTGGCTACCTGGTCGGGGGTTAAGGGAACAGTTTGGTAAGAGTCTTGCCTTATTCAGTGTATAGATCCTGTTAGGACCTGGGTCAAATTTAGTAGAACCTCCTTCAATACCCACCGGTATTGGATGGCGGGGGTCCAAACTCTTTGATCCCCTCATATGTAAGCTACTATTAATACTTTAACCCGGCTACTTAGGACTGTATCCCTGCTGACTCAGACTACTTAGCCGAGGGTAACGTCACCTTCAAAAGAGGGGCCTACTACAATAAATAAGATAATCTCTTAAAAAGTGCAAAAGTGCGGAAATAATCAAAGGTTACACTAAACACGAGTCGGATCCAAGTGATTCATCTTGTCTATCTGTTTTTACTTTATTTTATTTTTCAGCATTTTAGTTAGTTTTTATTTTTCTAGTTTAAAACATTTTTCTAAACTTTTGATTTGATTAGACGTTGAGGATAAACCAGTATTAAATGCTCTTGTTTCCTTGGACGACCTCGGTATCTTGCCAACACTATACTACGCTCACGATGGGTGCACTTGCCCATATGTGTGTTTGGTGTTAGTAAAATATCGTGTTTTATAAATTTAAAACTTTACTAACGTGTAAAAAGGGCTTAAAATATACATTAAAACATATACACACCACACACGCATCACGTTTTTGGCGCCGTTGCCGGGGACACGAGGATTTTAAGAAAGTTAGGAATCAACGGCCTAATCGTTTTTTCTAATTTTTCTGTTTTTTTTTTAGGATTTTTCTTAATTTTTCAGCTTCTGGAGAACTCAGCACGGGCTGTGCCCGCTGAACACGCCCCGTGCCCAATCTTTGGAACTGGCAATCCTGTTTTAAGTCAGACAGTAAGCTGAACACGGGGTCGTGCCCACTCAACACGCCCCGTGCCCAAGATTCAGTTACTGAAAACAGAACCGTAAGATCCCGACGGTTGGTAATTTCTGACACAAACATGAGTGATACTGATATTTTTTACTTTCGGCACTCTTATGGTACGTGGTGTCAAATATGTGGTGGCCCCCATAAAGAATTAGAATGTTATTTTCTAAATTATAAGCCCCATTATATAGACCCATTGTTTTCCTGTAACGTTAAGAGGGGCGAAAGTAAAAATAATCCCTATCTCTCCCTCGAATGCTCTCAACCGAATCTTCTAGGAGAAATGCTTCTTGATGAACTACTTCAAATGGAAGATCTAATTCTTAATTGGTTAAAAGAACATAGGATGGATTTCAATAATTCATCTCAAGACGATAACCAAGAAGAATTGTTGGGATCACATTCAAATAAAAACAACTTCGTTGTTCCCGATGTTACCTCTAACTCTAGCGAGGACTTGAGCGATAGTCGTCCCTGTGTCGATTGTGCCGTGAATGACTCTCCATAGACTTCGTTCAGTGCATATATAGACCTGAGCGATTCGGCATACACCTTCTTTAACGAGAGCCCGGGAAAGGGTTGGACTTGTCCACCTACATTTAGCATAGGAATCACCCTCACCGACAACCTCTTGCGTTCTCGTCTTAATCTAGAGCAATTAAGGTATCTTAGGCACTTTGGGGTTGTTCCATCCAGTAAGGAACCGCCCGATCCGGATGAATTCCTTAGAAATAGACGAAACTTCATAAACAGCCTCTAGACACGGGGCCGTGTCCAGGTCAACACGCCCTCCTGTCCACCAAAAGATTCCTTTCTGACTTTTTATCAGAATACGGACAAAATGTGTCAGGACCTCACCTGCACACGGGGCCGTGTCCAGCCGACACGGCGCCGTGTCCAGCGTGCTGTCGTTTTCTATAAATGCAGCCAAGGATCCTGCACATTTGGACCATTTCAGGGACAGAGATTTGAGGGAATCTTCTCACATACCATCCTAGGTATTTTCTAAAAGAAGTTTCTCAACAACCTTCTTGTCCTTTCCTCTTTTGTCAACTACCTTCTTCTCCATTTCTTTTACCTCAAACACCTCCATTAGAGCTTGAGATTACCATGATTCCAAGCTTTATTGTGATGTTTGTTAGGTTTTTGTTCAAGGAATCTTGTATAAATAAGTTTTGCAACATTGTTTTAAGTTATTTCTGCTAAAAATGCTTCAAAAATTGAAAAAATGATTTAAAACTCCGAGATTCCTTGTTCCAAAAATTTGCAGAAAGGTGAACATGGGGCCGTGCTCATTGGGCACGGGGCCGTGTCGAGGTTACTGTTTCATTAAAATGAACTCTTTTCCGTTTATTTTCGTAGAATGTCAAGCCAAAACAGTGGAACCTCTTCTGCGCACTCCAGAAATAGTCGAAGGGAAAAAAGGTCGTCAATCGAAGCAACTCTCGTACGCTACGTGATGGCATTACGTGAGGCACTTGATGAGATGACATCGGTAGAGGAGGTCCTAATAGACTGTATAAATTATCTTACGGTGGGGTTGGAAAACAGTTTTCAAGAAATCAACCTCTTGTACCAGAGGTTGAACATTCTTGTGACACCTCCCATGGAACCAATCCTCCCTCAAGAGGATTGGAACCTAGCACTTGGAGTCAACAATCCTACCGGATGGGATGACATTCCAGTGGAACCTCCTCTTGAAAATCTACAAGAAGTCCCGGTGGAGGTTGCACCCCCTCAAACCAATGCCAATGAGCCCGCCTTTCTTCTCCCAAGGGAGATAGAGGAATGGCTCGCCGACGTGTAAGGGACCCATGACCGGAGGAAGAAGTTATTCGAGCCGCATCCAACCGAGAGAATTATCTTTTCGAAAATTTTGCTAATAGAATAAACTTTAGGCTAGAACTTCTTGGTTTAGACTTCTTGTGCTTCTTGACCTATTTATCTAGAATTTTAACTTTGTTAGGAATATTATGTAATTTTCTCTATTTAATGGAATGACGGTTTTTAGTTAAATTGGTGTTTAGATGATGTTGTAATGGGTAAAACACACTCGGGAAGGTGAAGGATACCAAGGGAAACTTGAACCAGCACCCATGCACAAAAAAAGGGCCACCCGACAAATTTTTATTCATTACAGCAAGTTCAGCATGGGGCCGTGCTCGCCCAACACACCCGGTGCCCAACCATCTGCAGAAAATGCCCAGTTCAGGTAACTGGACACGGGGCGTGCTCACTGAACACGCCCCCGTGCCCAGGCTTCTGTTTCTTTTTACTCATTTTGTTACTGGCGATCTGAACACGGGGCCGTGCCCGGACACCACGGGGCCGTGTCCAGACGCCCAGTAACATAAATTTTGCTTTTTCACACATTTTTACACATTCAATCAACCTAAAAACTTATTTTTGGGACACATTGAGGACAATGTGTAATTTAAGTGTGTGTGTGGGGGGGAAGCTAAAACTTTGAATCTTGCAAGTCCTAATTACAAGCCTTACACAAAACTCTATTGGAACCGCTAATCACCCCAAATTTTTTCAAAATTTTTTCATTTTTTTTCTTATCTAGGTTTAACTTGGTAATTTCAAGTTCTGAAAATGTTATATTTTTACAAATTTACAACCGATAGCGTCATGATAAAAAGAACCAACAAAAGAAAATTATGAAACGACATGACAAGCTTAGTTAAAATTTGATTATATATACTTGGTCACATAAAAAACTCATTCCCACAAATAGTGAGTTTTGAGCCTTTATTGAGCATACAAATACATATCTTTAAACTAAATGCTCATTTTTCGTTTCTTGTGTGAATAGCCGCTGGGTTCTTACGACTATAGAACTTGCCACGACAA
Source organism: Helianthus tuberosus (assembly GCA_030545235.1). Lineage (NCBI taxonomy): Eukaryota > Viridiplantae > Streptophyta > Magnoliopsida > Asterales > Asteraceae > Helianthus > Helianthus tuberosus. The sequence goes on along the minus strand of CM060356.1, from coordinate 35,312,939 downwards.
TACATTCCCGGTCCTTACCAACTTAAACCCGAGTAAGTAAATGATGGAGACATTAGGACTAACCCTTTTTATTTCTACACCATTATTTTTTTTACCACCTACCCAAAATCCCCCTAGTCAACCCCTTTGAGCCTAAACCTTTTCATTTCTTAACCCAAAAACAAACACCCTTTCACCCACCAAAACCTTTTTATTTTTAACCCATTGTTTTAGTAACAAGCCGGTTTTTCGTATGACTTTTCAAAAAAAAAAAAAAATGATGAAGCAAAAGAGAAATAAACAAACAAGTTTATCAAAAATAACTTTGTTTGAATAATGGCTTCATTAAAATAAAGACTGCAAAAATAAAAAGTCTTACGAAAACCGACGCTTTTTACGCCTTTCGCCCTTTTACTAACCACTAACCCAACCACCTACCTTTAACCCAAGCCTAACCCTTCACCCAAAAGTCCTCTTGATATTTACAAAGGTATATAGTTAAAAAGGAGGATGATTGATTGCTTGGCAAGCCTATGGTAGGAGTAAGTTCCATGCCGCTCTCGAGTGATTCACTAAAATACATCTTCGGCCGAGTGTTGAGTGATCCCCCGTGAGGTATGTGAACTCGTATATAAATAGAATTTTAAAAAGGCATGTAATGCCCTAATAAGTAATTTATCTTATGTAATGTTTTAAATAAATCATGACGAATAGGATTGTAAATAAATAAAAGTAAAACATAATAAATAATCTTGGAAATCCCGACACTCTATGACAAGCACAAAAACCTTCTCTTCTACCCATTCCATTTGGGAGTGTAAAGCCACATTATAAAGTGTTTTGCTTGAGGACAAGCAAAGATTCAAGTGTGGGGGTATTTGATGTGCGTAAAATGCAACATATAAATTACATCAAATGTGGCATAAAACTAACCATTTTTAGTACTAATGTTGGAAAAAGTGTGTTTTTGTCTTCCTTTTGTAGTTTCAGGATTAAATGAGCTTAAATGAACAAAAGAAGCAAAAAGGCAGCTAAATCTAACATAAATACAAGAAAATGAACAAACGTGGCATCCCTGACCCCCCGACAGCATCTTCCCAAGCAAAATTAAGAAGATAGAAGGCTGAACACGCCCCGTGCTCAGTGAGCACGAGGGCGTGCCCAAGTGTCTGCAGAAAAGACAAAGCTGTAGAAGATTCTATCACCCACCACGGGGGCGTGCCCAGCGGACACGGGGCCGTGGTCAACTCTAAGATTCGCAGAATCTGGGGAAATCTTGACAGTACAGATACGCTTCTGCACACGGGGTCGTGCCCAGCGGACACGGGGGCGGATGGTAAAATGTAATAAGTGGAAGGTTAAAGTGGTATGTCTAGTGTTTAGTGTGTACTATGTCTTATGTAATATGTTTAAGTGTTCAAGAACCAAGACTAGCTCAGAAAAATTAAAATAATGTCTCTGATAATATTTTAGTGTTCCGGGTAACGTCAGGTTGTCCAGTTAGATACCATTCCGTTAAAGTGCTAAGTTATATCGTAAAGTGCCCTTTATGTAACTTTTTGTGACACTTTTAATTCCCGGCACTTAGAAAAGCATACAGGACCATTTTGTCATGTTTTTGCACATTACTAGCATATTTAAATGCTGAATTTTGTTAATAAATGCAGAATTTTGCATTTTAAGTGGGTTTTAGGCACTTTCCGGCACCTAAACTATCACCTAGTGACGCAGTTTTATGGTCCTTACTTCCCTACACTCCATGCTAGTGTAGTACCTTGTCTCTGGCTCATACTGGCCTTAATATATTGTCTGTCTATGTGTTGGCATTGTCAGCATGTTTCTGGGTTATCCGCTCGCTGTTCTAACCGTGCTTTGTGCATCAAGTTTGTCACTAAATTTTGTGGGTAATAAATGGAGTGACAGTATGAATGTGATGCATATGTATGTATGATGCAAAATCATAAAGCAGTTTAATTCATCAGTCGTAATCAAGCACAGTCATTAAGCACAAATTTAATATTAATTAATGGTACGGATACCTGTAATTGTGAGGGTTGTCACATTCTCCCCTGTTAAGAAAATTCCGTCCCGAAATTTAAGTTCCGCTACTAGATGCAGGGGTCTTGGGGAATAAATGTGGGTATCTTTCTTTCATGCGATCCTCATGCTCCCACGTGAATTCTGGGCCATGTCATGCATTCCATCGAACCTTGACGAGTTTGACACTACTCCGTCGCGTCTTGTTAGCCTTCCAATCTGTAACCTCAACCGGTTCTTCAGTAAAGTGGAGTGTGTCGTCAATATGAACTTCGTCGGCAGGAATGACCAATGTATCTTGAGTTGGACTCTTTTTTCAGATTTGATACATGGAATGTATCATGAACGCTATTTAGCTCTGCTGGTAAATCCAACTTGTATGCTACAAGACCAATCCTTTCCAGGATTCTAAATGGACCAATGTATCTAAGGTGCAACTTCCCACGCTTCCCAAAGCGTGCCACACCCTTCCAGGGTGAAACTTTCAACAAAACCATATCTCCTACCTCAAATTCCAGAGGTTTCCTCCTCAGGTCCGCGTAACTATTCTGTCAATAACGAGCCACTTTGATGCGCTCTGGGATCTGTGCAATCTTGTCAGTCGTTTCCTGGACCAATTCCGGGCCAACAAGCTGTCTATCCCCCGCGTCTGCCCAGCATAAAGGTGATCGACACTTATGCCCATAGAGAGCTTCGAACGTTGTGGCTTGGATGCTTGCATGATAACTGTTGTTGTATGAAAATTCAACCAATGGTAGGTGAGTGTCCCAACTTCCACCTAAATCCATTACGCAAGCTCGCAACATGTCTTCCAACGTTTGAATCGTTCGTTCACTCTGTCCGTCTGTCTGCGGGTGAAACGCAGTACTCAGATTTAGCTGAGAACCAAATGCTTCTTGAAAGGATTGCCAAATCCTTGACACGAATCTTCCATCTCTATCAGAGATGATTGAGAAAGGCACTCCATGTCGTGCAACAATCTCTCTCATGTACAGTTCAGCAAGTTTACTCGTGTTGTCTTTTTCCTTGATTGCCAAAAAGTGTGTTGATTTCGTTAAACGGTCTACAATTACCCAGATCGTATCGTGACCTCTGGGCGTTCTTGGAAACTTTGTTATAAAATCCATGGAAATCTGTTCCCATTTCCATTTGGGTATTTCCGGTTGCTGCAAGAGACCTGAAGTCTTCTGGTATTCGGCCTTCACTTTGGCACAAGTTAAACATTTTCCAACATATATCGCAACGTCGCCTTTCATCCTCGGCCACCAATAATAATCTTTTAGATCTTGGTACATTTTATCCGATCCTGGATGGATCGAGTACCGTGACTTGTGAGCTTCATCAAAAATAACATTTCTCAAACCACCAAACAAACGAACCCAAATCCGTTTCATGAAGCACAACGTTCCTTCCCCGTTTGGTACCAGCTGCTTCTCCATCCCACGGAGATATTCATTCTCAATATTCCTTTCCTTTAGAGCTTCTCTCTATGCGGCATGAATGCGCAATGAGAGGTCCGTCTGAATGACCATTTCTAAAGCTCGAACCCTTATGGGTTTGATTCTTTCCTTTCGACTTAGGGCGTCAGCGACCACATTCGCCTTCCCTGGATGATACTTGATTTCACAATCATAGTCATTTAATAGTTCTACCCAGCGTCTTTGCCTCATGTTAAGCTCTTTCTGATCGAATATGTGCTGCAGGCTCTTGTGATCAGTATAGATTGTACATCGCGTGCCGTACAAGTAATGTCGCCAGATCTTTAAAGCAAACACCACTGCGCCTAACTCCAAGTCATGTGTGGTGTAGTTTTTCTCGTGAATCTTCAGCTGGCGCGAAGCATAAGCTATAACTTTTTGTTGCTGCATCAGCACGCAGCCTAAACCTTGACGCGAGGTGTCGCAATATACCACGAAGTCGTCAGTGCCTTCGGGTAGAGATAAGATGGGTGCGTCACAAAGTTTGTTCTTCAACAGCTGAAAAGCTTCCTCTTGCTTGTCTCCCCATTCATACTTCTTGTCTTTCTGTGTAAGGGAGGTCAAAGGTTGAGCGATTTTCGAGAAATCCTCAATAAACCTTCGATAATATCCTGCCAACCCTAGGAACTGTCGAATCTCTGTTGGCGTTTTTGGGGTCTCCCAATTCTTGATCGCCTCGATCTTTGTGGGATCCATATGGATTCCATTTCCGTTAACCACATGACCAAGAAACTGAACTTCACGCAACCAGAACTCGTACTTCGAGAACTTTGCGTACGACTTTTCTTTCTTAAGCAGCTCTAGAATAGCTCTTAAGTGCTGTTCGTGCTCATCCTTCGTCTTGGAGTAGATCAGAATATCGTCAACAAACACAATTACAAACTTATCGAGGTAGGGCTTGCAGACTCTGTTCATCAGATCCATAAACACTACTGGTGCGTTTGTTAAACCAAACGGCATAACCAGGAACTCGTAATGCCCATAGCGAGTCCTAAAAGCAGTCTTGGGAATACTTTCCTCTTGAATTCTCAATTGGTGATATCCTGATCGAAGATCGATCTTTGAGTAGAAACTTGAACCTTGTAATTGATCGAACAGGTCATCAATTTGTGGCAAAGGATATCTATTCTTGATTGTCAACTTGTTCAGCTCCTGGTAGTCGATACACATGCGAAAACTACCATCCTTCTTTTTAACGAACAAAACTGGAGCTCCCCAAGGCGAGAAGATTGGTCTGATAAATCCCTTGTCTAACAACTCCTGAAGTTGTGTTGACAGCTCCTGCATCTCTGAAGGTGCAAGTCGATAAGGTGCCTTAGCTACAGGCGCGGCACCTGGAACTAAGTCAATATGAAACTCGACTTATCTTTGTGGTGGCAATCCCGGCAACTCTTCTGGAAAGACTTCAGGATACTCCTTCACGACTGGAATATCTTCTATCTTCGGCTCAACAGCTTCTTTATCGACGATGTGTGCCAAGAAGGCAACACATCCCTTCTTCAAACATTTCCTAGCTTTCAAACAGCTAATGATCCTTAAGGGCGAATCGCGCTTCTCTCCGTGTACCATAATCGTTTCTCCATCCGCCATTGGGATGCGAATGGTCTTCTCGTGACATACAATTTCGGCTTTGTTGCTTGACAACCAATCCATCCCTACTACCACGTCGAAGCTTCCCAACTCGACTGGCAGTAGATCCAGTGTAAACTCGTGTTCTCCCAACTCTATTACACATCCTCTGATGACTTCATTCGTTTCAACTAGCTTTCCATTAGCCAGTTCAATTGAGTACGGAATGTCTAACTTACTAGCAGTTAACCCAAGCATTTTCTTAAATTCTAGCGATACGAAACTATAATCGGCACCAGTGTCAAATAGTACAGATGCAAAGCGTTGATTTATAGGGAACGTATCAGTAACAACGTTAGGATCTTGGCGAGCTTCCCTCGCTCCAATATTGAAAACTCTTCCTTGCGCTTGATTGAGTTTTGGGCATTCAAGCTTGAAGTGCCTGATGTCTCCGCAGCTAAAACATCCCGGTCCCCGACCGTTACCATTCCCATTACCGCCTTGAGCATTGTTCTGGTTGCGATTCCCACTTCCAGCTTGATTCGGAAAATTACCACGGTTTCCATTTCCTCCATTATTTCCTTGCGGAAGGTTCCCATTTCCACTACCTCCACGGTTGTTGTTTCCAAAACCCCTTTGGCTAACACGGCCTGAACCAACCCGACAAGTTTCTTTCAAGTGCCCAGCTCTTCCACATGATTCACATTTTCCAGATCTGCATCGTCCTTCGTGATGCAACTGACACGCGTTACACTTGGGCAAGGTGCCCATATACCTTTTTCCTTTTGCCTTTGCCGGTGCGCTTGTGCTGTTGGTACCCTTTTTGAAGTTTGAGAACTTCCTCTTGTTCTCGCTCGATGATTCGACGTGTGTCTCCTTCTTTTTCGGTTCAGAGATTGAAAACTTGTTCAACCGGATAGCTTCTTTAGTAAGTGCCACGCTGAGATCAATGGCTTCGGTAATTGTCGGCGGCTTGGACGTTGTTACCATACTCATGATCTGGGGTGCCAACCCCCAGATGAAACGCTCCACGCGCTTAAATTCTGGTGTAACCATATAGGGTACCACGTGTGACAGATCGTGGAATCTTTGAACATACTCGGCGATTTTCGGGCCGTCCATTTTAAGGTTCCAGAATTCAGTTTCTAATTTCTGGATCTCGATCCTGGAGCAGTATTTCTTTCTCATGAGCTCCTTCAGCTCGTTCCACATCAACGCATACGCCGCCGCCTCCCCCAGGGGTTGTACTTGAAGATTCCACCAGGATAAAGCACCATCAAGAAAAAGCCCTGAGATGTAAGTAACTTGTTGTTCAGGAGAACACTTGCTCATCCTCAAAACAGAATCCGTCTTTTCCGTCCATCTGACGAAAGCAACAGCACCCCCAGTGCCGTCGAAATTTAAGGGCTTACAATCCAGAAATTGTTTGTAGGTACAGCCTGTATAGGCAATACGTTTACAGAAAGCATTAGTAATTACACATGGAATGTCCAAATGTAATGTAATGTGTCGCAAGCGACTTAAACATTACCATGTGGTGGGTTGTTGTTTCTTGAGGTACCTCCGCTGGTTTCGGCACGTGAGGCCTCGTAATCCGCTATTGCTTGGGAGATCCTTGCTTGCAATTCTGCCTCAGTAGTAGGCAAACGTGTGTCTCATCGTGGAGGTATCTTCTAAAAGAAGATGGTATCGGTTAGGTCATAAAAAGTATAGTACATACATCACATGTATTTGTAATAACATTCATCAATGTAAGAAATCATATAACATCCCATGTCATAACACAACAAGTAATCCCACAATGCATGTAGTGAGAACGTTGCCATTGAGCTTTCATTTAATCATGACCACAATATAGTTTTACATGTTTCACAGTACATCAGACATCAAAATAAGATCATAGGGTTACATCACCCCAAAATACAAGTCAGTCTACACAAATCATATACAAAAACATGGTCTTCAAAAAGTCTTCATATGTTGGCCCAATCGTGACTCTCTCACCAAAACAATCTACCTGCATCAAACAAAAAATATAGCTACACTGATGGCGGAGGAGGAGGTGGAGGAATAAAAAGCAGACGGCGCAGATGCTCCAAATCCTCCTCGAGTGCATGCATAAAACGCAACAAACAAGCAATCTGCTGCTCCATCGTCAAAAATCGGATGTGATAATCTAGACAAGGAAATAATGGAGCAGGTGGAAAAGCAGACTGTGATGGATCAGCAAAAGATGGATGACGCGGGATCCTCTCGATCTCAGCGACTCTCCGACTCAACATGTCCTGCTATAGCTGCAGGGATAAGAGTATATCATCCGTAGAGTACCCAACGTGAAAAGGATGATATGGATCCGATAAAGGCATGACGTTGTGCGAAGATCACATGAATGGCTCGCCCGTGGGTGCAAAAGGTGATGTAGTGCGAGGAAGCTGAGATATGAATGGAACAGCTGACGACACAGGCGGGACAAAAGCAGGCTGCTGTCTCGACGAACCCTCCCCAGGACGAGGTGGAGGAATGTCCGGGAGAAAAGTGATAGGAAAGTCGGTGCGATGGATATCTGACACATGGGGAAAATGAGGGGCAACATCAATCGGTGCAGAGATGGGTGCATGAGGGGGAGTGACTGGTCTAACATATGGGGGATAATCGTCATCATCGACCCACCCATTGTGGGTGTCAGCATATCTAGGATCGATGTGGGCGGCAAACGGAGCATGGTCATCAAACACAAGGACTGGATCAGGTAATATCAGTGCAATATCAGGTATCTCAGCAAAGATAGAGTCATGATCTGGCGATGGGACAGGGTCAGCTGGGGCTAGATCTAGATCAGCAGGTACAACAGGGGGCTGATCAATAGGAGCAACAGGAGCCTCTAGGGGCTGATCATCATGCACAAGCCCAATCTCATGATCTGGGTCAAAATCGTGAGGAGAAACAGGGGCCTCGAATGGCTGCTCATCAGGATCATAGTCTATCTCATGCTCGACGTCATCAGCAAGGTCAAAATCATGATCGGGGTCATCAGCAAGGTCAAAATCATGATCGGGGTCATCAGCAAGGTCAAAATCATGATCGGGGTCATCAGCAAGGTCAAAATCATGATCGGGGCCATCAGCAAGGTCAAAATCATGATCTTGATCGGATGCGGCTGACATGGCCATATGATCGGATGCGGCTGACATGGCCATATCGGAATCTGAGTCGGTGGGGTATCGCTGTAACCCCAGCGCATGGAGAGTAGAAGATGAAACTGACTCAAAAGAGTCTGGACCAGAAGAATCAGAAGGAACCTCCATAACCGGAACCTCAATGACAGGAATAACGACATCATCATCAAGTGGCAGATCCTCAACAGGAACTGCAGCAAGGGGAACGGGAGCAGGGATCTCAGCAAGAGGTAGATCCCCGACTAGAATACCATCAGCAAGCTGAACATCGTCTCCGAAATCCGGCAAAGCAAAAGGCTGGAAATCATCGGTGTCATCAGATAGTATCTCTGGGTCTGATTCATCTGAAGCAATCTCGTCGTCCGAGACTATAGCTATCGGGTCTATCGTATCTGATACGCCACTATCCGAAGAAGATGACATAATGTCTGTAACACAACCACACATAGGCACATATATCAACATGTAATCAAATAAGCATGTAAGTCACAACAATGTAAGCAAGTAATCATCCTAGTCTTCCCCAGACTATCCTACCCAGCCTCTCAGACTGAACTCCCTAGTCTCTCAGACTAACTCCCTGGTCTCTAAGACCAACTTCCCCAGTCTCTAAGACTAAATCCCTTGTCTTTAAGACTAAATTTCCCCAGTCTCTAAGACTAAATCCCTGGTCTCTAAGACCAACCTCCCAGTCTCTAAGACTAAATTTCCCCCAGTCTCTAAGACTGATCCTCCCTCAGTCTCTAAGACTGAATTATAAATATAGGTTTTGAAATGTGTATTTGTGCCTTTTGTTTGTAAAAAAGTTTGTTCCCTGGATCTGGACGTTTAGTGTATGCAATGTAAAAATGTTTGAAAACATTTTCGTGAGAGCCCTGATGATCATAGTCTAGACTCGAGAAAGAATCCTAGTTCGCTATGATCGAGGCTCTGATACCAAGCTGTCACACCCTGGATTTTGCGGAAGCGTGGGTTTATTTGGTGTGACCTCTTAATACCATAGCAACAATCATAACAATTCTATATGATAGAAATACGAGATGTTCATCCATTAATATAGTTTAGAAATTACCATACATGCTTGTCTTGAAACATCAACCCAAAATAAGTTACAACCCATAACTTGTTTAAAACTTGTTCAAAAGACTTAACAAAAGACTTTAAATAAAACGAGGTTTAGAGACATGTAACCCGTCCAGGAAGAGGTTACACCTCCCAAACCCTACAACCCTGGATGACATCTTTATTCAAACGCAGCTAGACACATGCATACCCCGCCAGATCCGCTAGTTCCCTGAAATACATGTAGTTTGAAAAATCAACAAAAAGTTGAGCGAGTTCATGTGTATGTGAGTATGTATAAAACTTTGTAAACAGTGTATGTATGTATGCCCCGGTATGATTGCAAACAAGGAAAAGATCACCAATGGTTTGCAAGGCCACTGATATGTGTGACGGTGTAGGGAGACTCAAACCTAGCAAAGTTGTACCGGGCTCCCGGCTGGAAGACATAGTCACCACTATGGGCCGCCCCGGCCTCATGGGTGTGGGCTCGCTACACCCAAATAGATCTATCACTCATGCCCCTCAGTCCTGATACGAGGATTAATAGTCCCAAGTATCCGCATACCCTATCACATGATCTATGGTTCTTTCCTAGGCTAATCATACCAATAGTATTGTAAGTATCCCTTTGTAACATGTATTTCATTCCCAAAGTAAGTAAACAAAACAGTTTAAGAAAAGGGGGACATGAACTCACAGTATTGCGTCTTCTGTATGTGTAACCCAAGTCTCCTCAGCAAACACGACTACCTACAGTGTACTAACGTCTATTAGACGAACATGCCGTGCCTCTGCTTAGTATGAAGGTTTTTGAGTTACGTTACTTGTGTTCCCAAAATTATTCCAAGTTATAATTATTAGTTAAAATAATTATTTTAACTTTAATTATTTTAACTTTAAATTATAGTTAATGTTTGGAATAATTGTTAAACAATATTTCGTATTCCTTCTTCTCAAGTATTTTAATTTCTGTATTTCCTTCCCAAGGATAGGGGTATTTATACATGTATATTTGTAGTTTCGAAAAAAATATATTTTAAGTCCCACTTAGAAAAATATATTTAACTTATTTGTCCAAAAATATCATATTTCCAAAATATATGTATTTTTCCCAAAAATAATATATTTTCACTTCTGTAGTTTACAAAATAATATTTTACCCAAAATATATGTGTAAGAGTATTTTCTGGAATATTTCATAAGTTACGTTTTCTTGTTCGGTTTCACAATATTATGTGTGTAACTTAAATATTTATTCCGTGTGATTTTTGGTATTATTTTGGAATTGAAATTTTCCATGGTATTTGTAAGTTATATTATTTTACCCTAACGTAATATAACTATTTCACAAAATATGCAAATATTCACACAAGTGTCTTAGTATAAAATATATATTCTAAATATACATTTACCCATTTTTATTCACGAAAATCAACCTCTGATAATTTGTATTTTTTTGTAACAAAACCTATGGCGAAGTTTATTTTGAAAAACAAAGTTGAAAATATACTTGTAACACTTGTTTAGAAAATATTTTCTAAGTGTTGGAATTTTTGAAAATTTCGCCAGAGTTTCCTTTGTAAATGGAGGTGTCCATTCTTATTAGCATATCATTTTCTTTTCGGAAATCATTCAATCAATCAACAACAAGTTACTAAACAACATTACACTAGTCAAGTGCAAAAACAATGTGCTTTACATAATAACATGAACTTGGTTTTTCATAAAAACGAGTAGTAATTTAGTGGGGTGTTTAGTGGGTTTAGTTACCCTCCAAAGTATGTTTACTTTTGTTAAAATCTTACTCTCGGGGTTTTTAGATGTTCGCAACTTGTGAACTTATTTTACAAAAATACTTGCTTACAATATTTTCTTGTTTTACTAGACTTACTACACTTATTTTGTTACTAAAATAGTGTAGGTTTAACAAAAGTCATAACCCTTCAAAAAATCATCTTATACTCTTGGTTTATTTAGGAAAACCATTTGTAAACCTCGGATCCATACGATCACCGACTCACTTTGTTTACTAATTTTTCAAGAAATCATCTTGTTACCAAGTTTATGTTGAAACATGGAGGTGATTCTTTTATGTACATCACTAATCACCTCCTAACTTGTTAACTTAAGTTTTTAATCTTACTTTAACAAGTTCAACCATGATGTTCAACATCATATTACTAGTAATCATCAAGCAAGCATCAAGTAATCAACAACATAACAAAACAACTTTATTTCATCAAGATTTCATCTTTTGTAATCTTATGTTTCATGATTTATGTTCATGTTCTTTTAGTGTTCTTGTAAGAATCAACATCATATAGCTATTAACCACCTCAAACATGAAATAAATAAGGATCAACGAAGCTTACTACTAGCTTTTAAGCTAGGGAAGATCAAGCTTGGAAATGTAGGGGATAAAAGCAAACTAGTGAGGTCCTTGATGATCCGTGAGTTCCACACATCGTTATTCACCTTGATACACCTTGTTGTGAGCTTGGAATACTTGAATCAAAATCGAAAATGGGTGATGTGTATAGGGGTGTTCTCGGCCGAGCCTTGTAGAGGGGAGAAAGAGCTTGTTTTGTGTTGAAGATGATAAGATGATTAAGGTTCTTATAACCTCATGTTTCTATTAACCAATGGGTATGATGTTCCCTCTAGTACACTAAATCACATCATGATCTTTCTAATTCCAAGTAAAGAGATTTTAGGAAGATTTTATGAAGATTATGTAAAAATATTATGGGGACATGCTTGAACCGAAATCAGCCAAGGGGGGGGGGTTAAGTGTAATATTTGATGGTAAAATGTAATAAGTGGAAGGTTAAAGTGGTATGTCTAGTGTTTAGTGTGTACCATGTCTTATGTAATATGTTTAAGTGTTCGGGACCAAGACTAGCTCAGAAAAATTAAAATAATGTCTCTGATAATATTTTAGTGTTCCGGGTAACGTCGGGTTGTCCGGTTAGATACCGTTCCGTTAAAGTGCTAAGTTATATCGTAAAGTGCCCTTTATGTAACTTTTTGTGACACTTTTAATTCCCGGCACTTAGGAAAGCATACATGACCATTTTGTCATGTTTTTGCACATTACTAGCATATTTAAATGCTGAATTTTGTTAATAAAGGCAGAATTTTGCATTTTAAGTGGGTTTTAGGCACTTTCCGGCACCTAAACTATCACCTAGTGACGCAGTTTTACGGTCCTTACTTCCCTACACTCCATGCTAGTGTAGTACCTTGTCTCTGGCTCATACTGGCCTCAACATATTGTCTGTCTATGTGCTGGCATTGTCAGCATGTTTCAGGGTTATCCGCTTACTGTGCTAACCGTGCTTTGTGCATCAAGTTTGTGGGTAATAAATGGAGTGACAGTATGAATGTGATGCATATGTATGTATGATGCAAAATCATAAAGCAGTTTAATTCGTCAGTCGTAATCAAGCACAGTCATTAAGCACAAATTTAATGTTAATTATTGGTACGGATACCTGTAATTGTGAGGGTTGTCACAGTATTATCAAAGTTCCTTGCGATTATGGAACAAGGTCATTATCACGATCTAGATTCCATCGCTTCGAAGTTGTGAAAGATGCATCCGGTCGTTAACCGATTGGCCGTGATATATAATAATTTATATACTAGTAATCGTCGTAGTGGGATGAGTGGTGAAGTTGTTTTTAAAGAGGCGGTGCGTAAATACGAAGAATCGCATCGGGTCCTTTTCCCACACGTACAGGAATGGGAGGTTTTGCGAACCAATAACAAGTGGACGCTGATTCCAAACGAGGTTGTGATAGCTAAACGGACAAAAACCTCGGAGACCGGAAGTTATAGTGCAGGGGGCTCGGACGCACGATGCCAAATAAATATAAACGACGAGCCCGAATTTGACGAAGAAGAGTACGTAGTTCGAGAGGAGGCACGTCCCCCGGGCAGGAACAAAGCCAAAAAGGCAGGAGCTGCAAAAAACAAGCCGCAACGGGGTGCGGTTCTAAAATGGACGAGTTTATGGCCCAGTTCAAAGCATACACCGAGGTCACAGCCCAAAAGGTAAAAGCGAAGGAACGTGAAGTGGACGAACGGGTTCAGTTGAAGCAAGAAATGAACGAACTAAAAGAATGTGAGATAATGACAACAGATATCAACTCGTATCCGGAAGAAGACCGAACGGTTTTACGTAAAATGAAAGAAAAGATCGCTAAAAACTGGAATTCTTAGGATTTTTAAACTTTACCAATCTAGTATTTTTTTAAGTTATGTTTTTTTTAGTTTATGTTTTTTATTTAAGTTATGTAATGTTTGTTTTTTAATATTAATGATTTTATTTTATAACTTATTAAATGCTACAAAAACTTGATGAATTAAAAAAAAATAATAAATTAAATAAGTAGGGTAAGGTCATCAACCATTTTCTTTGTTCCATCCTTGGAGGGGCATCCTCCTTGGATGGTGACATGGCGGTCAGGTAAAGGACATTCTACAAGTACTTGTCTTCTCCCACACCGAGTAGCCTTAGCTAGATGACCTGCTCAGATTAGTTTATACGGGTATGTTATGTGCCACAGATAAAGTATTAGGAGCTGTGAAGCATCTTTATTAAAGTGTCATTTAGTTGTTCTAGCCTCAGTATCATAGACTTTTAATCACACCATGATAGTAGGTTTTAATTTTTTGAATTATAAATAGTCAAAGGTAGGTCGTTTGTAACTCCCCCTGTTGATTTAATCTGGCCGCAATTCTAAACAGTAGGTTAAAATTTAGGAATAATGGATTTTAATAATTCTAACTATTGTCCGTTGGCCGGCAACGGTCCCAACTTTAAAAATTCCCACTGGCGTTCCCATCTTTTCACAAATTGGTCTTCAATGGACTCTGACTAACAAAACCCTAACGCCGTTAGTCTCTGATCGCCGAAAAAAACGTTTTTGGTCGGAAAAAAGGTTCTTAAAGGTCCGATCTATGGTTATAAACAGGTTTGGGACGAAAACTTTAGGTTTCCCGGCGAAAAATGAGTTTTTCCGGCGACCTTAATAATTGGGGCTTTTTACTAGAAAAGGTTCCTAATGGTGTGTGATAAGGTTTCAAAAAGGTTTCAGACGAAAAGGTTGAGTTTTCCGGCGACCGGAGACTGACGGCGTTAAGGTTCTGTTACTCAGGGTCCATTGAAGGCCAATATGTGAAAAGTTGGGACCGGCAATGAGAATTTTTAAAGTTGGGACCGTTGTCAGCCAACGGACAATAGTTGAGATTATTAAAATCCATTATTCCTACAATTTAAGGGTTGGGTAGATTGGATCGAGCCTTACTATTTTGGGTACCCTTGGGTATGGACCGAGGACTGACCCGAGAGCAAATTTTGTTTGAAGTTAGGAACCATGATTATACAAATCAAATTTACACGGTCTGGCTTTTGTGTAGGTTCTGTCTGGGTTTACCCGAAATTCGCTCACCACTACTTAGGATAAAATTTAATAAATCAGAATTAAAAAAAAGTCGAAGAAAACTCTCAAAAACCCTTACATTGGGCATGCCCTACCTGGTTCGACACTTACCCAATTTGATCAGAACCTTTTCTGACCCGAATCAAACTGGCCGGTACTAAAATGACCCAACCCATTATCCCACTGCCCATCCCCACCACGCTCGTTTTACCAAGCTTAATCTAAAATGAATCCAATACCGTCATGGGATACATAGGCCTGTCCTTGACCTCAGATATGTTCAAATTCACCGAACTAATGTCCCCACAAAAGTTTAATGTGAGAGGTTTTAATGTTTCTTATATTTACACACATAGTCACCCCCAACAAGATCATAGCCTATAAGAGCAAACATATTTAACCAATGATCGCTAGCACGGCCCGCTCTAATACCACTTTACATTTTCTTTATGAAAGCTCAACATATTTTCTTCCATTTCCTTCAAATTCACCGAACTAATGTCCCCACAAAAGTTTAATGTGAGAGGTTTTAATGTTTCTTATATTTACACACATAGTCACCCCCAACAAGATCATAGCCTATAAGAGCAAACATATTTAACCAATGATCGCTAGCACGGCCCGCTCTAATACCACTTTACATTTTCTTTATGAAAGCTCAACATATTTTCTTCCATTTCCTTGGTCTTTAAAAGTTAAGCTTAACATTATTTATAATAACTTTTTGTAACGCATTACGCCTTTTACACTAACTGTCATTAAAGATTTCAATCACTTTATAAAAGGACCAATTATATATATCCTCTTACAGACTTCATCGATTGCATATTTATCAGATCAATAACCAAAATTGCATATATCCGCATCCTAAACACAACAATTGCAAATTTACTCATTTTGATTTATTTTATTAAAACTAAAATATAAAATGACTATTTTACCCTTAACTTCACAAAAACTTTGAATTTCTTATTTTAAGTAATTTGTTTTTTGTTATTTTAAACAACTTTATTTTTTAATGTTTGTTTTTCGTTTCGGCTAATGCCTTTTTTTTTTTAATCTTTTCGTCTATGTTTAATATACTCTTCTTTATATCGAGCTTTTGGAGTAAGAATTATACAAAATACAATTCACACTCATCATCCCAGACTTTGCTTTTAATCTAAAGATCATACTTCTTGCAGCCATATGTTCATTTTTAGATTACACGTCTTTAGAATACAAATATTCGTTTAGTAATCACAATTAATCAATCAAGATTACTTGAAGATTTGACACCATTTCAAGTTTTTAACATCCTCCTCATTCATCAAATGCTTATACACTCCGGTTTAATGCAAGTTGGGACAACCAGAAGACGAGTTCATAATCAAACAAATAAGATTCAAATATCCAAATCTACAACGCTACTTTGCTTGATTAAAATGAATTAAGATTTTAGGCACATGAAAATTTAAAATACATAAATCACATACAGGTTAAATTGAAATAATCGGTATTCATAGTAGCATTAATAATCAACCATCTATTTGAGGATACATATCCGGATCCGGACCTCATCATCAGGGACGGACCGAATCACTCATGGACGAACACTTCTAAGGACGTCCATACCCTTTACTACCGAGGACGAACATCAAAACAAGTGCGTCTGGACGGATGACGTCATCTCAGTTGACCATTATAAATACCCCATCAAGTACAAGGCCAAGTACGATTTTCTGAACCTTCGTCCTTACTTTCTCTCTCTACCAATACTTATCCTCACGCCGGAGGGTGGTCGCAGAGGGGCCCTCCCATCTCTGCGACGCGAGCCTAACGGTTTACTGTTTTGCAGGTAAAGCTTCTATCTCCTACAAGATTCAAACCCCATTTGAAGGCTCGGGCCTAGTCTAATATTTGGATCTTCAATTGGCGCCATCCGATTTCACAGCTCACAGTCCTTCACTCTGGTGAATTTCTTGAGCAACGAAATAAACTGATCTATGGCGGCCTCGGGTTCATTGAATTCGGGATCCATAGCTGCTAGTACGCAAACTACAGCTCCAACAAGTATTACCTCTACGGTTTCAGCTCCTTTGAGCTCGGGACCAGGTACAACTCTGCCATTTATTCTGATGCCAACTTCACAGACATCATAATTTGATGCGGAATTCCTTTCCAAAAACGCAAGTCTTTTATGACGCTTAAAGGCTCAGCAAGCTAGAGATGAACAACTCCTTGGTTTACGAACCAGGCTTTTTCATGATGAAACTCCGGTAAGGACTATGGGTCCTGTAGTTTCCGCTTCTCCTACTTTCTCCACAATTATTAATTCGGAAGCTTATAACAATTACGTGCAGGTCTCATCCGGACCATCTCCAGCAATCATGATACGCTCTGATCCTCAAATGGAAGTAGTCAATGATCCGGATCTCACAAAGCCGTATCATCCGGTTTCAATGACGGCCAAATCCAAATTCAGTGCTCGCATCACGCATGCTAAGCTTCCCCCGAAGCTTAAAATGCCAACCACAGTAAAGAAATACGATGGCACTACGGATCCGGATGACCACATGTTTGATTTCGATGGAGCTGCACGTGTTGAGCAATGGCCGATGCCAGCCTGGTGTTTTATATTTGCACAAACATTAACTGGGGCTGCACGAGTATGGTTTGACGCTCTGAATGAAGGTGAAATCAACGATTTCGAGGAATTCGAAGGTTGTTCCTTCAGAACTTTAGCCAACAAAGGCATTATTCCAAAGAAATCACTAAGGTGCATAACATCCGGAGGAAAGATGGCGAATCTCTGGATAGCTTCATCGATCGATTCAATCGAGAAAGTATGCAGATCAGCGGGGTAGTGGATCAACTGAGAATATCCGGATTTTGTCACGGTGTCCGGAACAATCAGTTGGTGGAGAAGTTGCGTGAAAATCTCCCAAAAACAATGGAAGTGCTCATGGAGCGAGCCAGAGCCTTTGCTCGTGGAAAAAATGCATGCAATCCGGCACCAGAGTCAGATCAGAAAATGTCCTCTTGGAAGAAGAATGGTGGGTCCGTATTTGATAAAGCTCTATCTGGAAATAGGGGGCGGTCGCACCCTTACAGTAGAAACGATCGGCCTCAGCGCGGAAGAAGTTCAGGGTGAAGATTCTATAACTTATCCGATCTTTCCAAAACCCCTAGTGAGATCCTCATCGCCGAAGGAGCAAACTTTCCCGCACCTCCGAAGCTTCAGAATCCGGGAGATAAAAACTCTAAAAAGTATTGCGATTACCACCACGCACGAGGCCATAACACGGATGATTGCTGGTCTCTAAAGCAGGAAATTGAGAAAGCAGTCCGGTCTGGTAAACTGTCACATCTGGTGAAAGAAATAAAGGAAGGAAAATCTTCTGGCAATTCGGTGGATAATCCGAATAACCAGTCAGCAATTTGCATGATAAGAAAAATGAATAACCGGGGCATCAAGCGGACCAATCATCATATGGCCGCTTGGATGCATCAGCCGATCACCTTCCCTCCGATCACTCTAGGTGAAGTCAAAGATGGACCGATCATTGTATCTGCGATTATAGCAGGACACAAGGTCCGGCGGATTTATGTTGACAGCTGGAGTGCCTCCGAAATCATGTACCAGCAGTGCTTCCAACAGTTGGCTCCGCAAACTAAGGCAAAGCTAATACAACTATCTATGCCGTTGGTCAGCTTCTTCGGAGAAGTGGTTCAGCCTATCGGGCAAATCACATTACCAACTACGCTGGGTACCGGAATTCTGGTTAGAACTTTCAACTTAACATACCTAGTAGTCGGGGCTAGGTCCGTTCACAATGTCATACTGGGAAGACCAGGAATGTGTGTTTTCGGTATTATCAGCTCTACCATTCACGGATCACTAAAATTTCCCACTCAAGCTGGTGTAGCAACTTTGCATTCCGAGTCCACCTTGTGTGTGGCCAAAATACGACAAAGTGAGGGAAGTAGCACACAACCTCCGAACACACTCACTGAAGAATGGGCCATTCACCTAAGATTTCTGAAGCAAAAGATCGCCATCAGAGCACAACTCCCCAAACGAACCAAGAAGCGGCTATGGAAACTGTTGTCCAGCTCCCTCGACGTGTTCGCCTGGCAAACATCTGATATGGTTGGGGTTCCTCGTGTTTTAGCCGAGCACAAGCTGAAAGTATCGTATTCGGTAAAGCCTGTGGCTCAGAGAAAAAGAAACATGGCCCCGACCTGACATAAGGCAATAGGAGAAGATGTGCTTAAGTTGCTAAATGCCGGGATTATCAGGGAAGTACGATACCAAACTTGGGTCTCCAATCCGGTGATGGTAACTAAAAAAGACAACACTTGGAGAATGTGTGTCGACTTCTCCGACCTAAACAATGCTTGTCCGAAAGACTGCTATCCTCTCCCGGAGATCGATTTGAAAATTGATTCCCTTGCAAGCTTTCGCCTCAAATGTTTTCTGGATGCATACAAGGGCTACCATCAGATACAAATGGCTCTGGAGGATGAAGACAAGACATCATTCGTAACAAACGAGGGTCTCTATTGTTACACGAAAATGTCGTTCGGATTAAAGAATGCCGGAGCTACTTACCAGAGACTGATGGATAAAACATTCAAAGGTCAATCGGAAGAAATTTGGAAATTTACGTAGATGATCTGGTCATTAAGAGTGAAGCCGAAGATAACATGATTGATGACATACTCGAAACCTTCACCAGGCTTCAGAGTATCAATCTCAAGTTAAACCCTAAAAAATGTTCCTTCGGCCTAGAAGAGGGTAAATTCCTGGGAGTATGGATAACTTAGTCCAGAATCCAAGCACATCCGGATAAAATTAAAGCTGTGATCTCCATGCAACCTCCGAAAACGGTGAAAGAAATACAATCTTTGAATGGCAAGCTAGTGGCGCTTCACCGATTTATTTCCAAAGCCGCCGACCGCACCATTCCTTTCATGAACGTCTTAAAGAAGAGTACCGGAAAAGGTCAGATAGAATGGACGGCAGAGGCTGATTCCGCTTTTCAAGAGTTGAAAGTCTGTCTAGGGTCTTTGCCCACCTTGACCGCACCAATAACAAGAGAAACTGTTACCGTGTATCTCTCCGCCTCTCATTTCTCCATTAGCGCGGTACTTGTGGTACATCGAGATCAAGCACAAATACCGGTATACTATGTAAGTCGCGTCCTAAAAGACTATGAAACCAGATATCGGATGATCGAAAAATTGGCGCTTGCTTTGGTTCATGCATCAAGACGGCTCCGAAGATATTTTCAGGCCTTCAATATAGAAGTGCAAACCAATCTCCAAATCCAGCAAATCCTAAGAAAACCAGGGGTCTTGGGACGACTCACGAAATGGGCCATTGAGCTCAGTGCTTTCGACATTACCTACCGAACCCGAGGTCCGGTAAAAGGCCAAGCCGTGGCAGATTTTCTTACGGAAGTCCCAACTGGAGAGAGTGCCAAAGAGAAGTCTGTTCTTCCAAAGGTCTGGAACTTATATACCGACGGAGCTTCCAGCAGGGAAGGATTCGGAGCTGGCTTAATCTTGATAGATCCGGAAGGGATAGAGTACACCTAGGCTCTGCGTTTTGAGTTCAAGACTTCAAACAATGAAGCGGAGTATGAAGCCCTTTTAGCCGGACTCCAAACAGCAGCCAAGGCCGGTGCAAGCTCTGTCCTAACTCATGTTGATTCACTGCTGGTCGCCAATCAAGTCAATGGAGAGTATGAGGCACGGGAAGAGAACATGGTTCGGTATTTAAATCAAGTCAACAGTCTGATGTCCAGTTTCAACTCATGCAAAATAGTCCATATTCCAAGAAGCAAGAATAAAAAAGCTGATGCTTTGAGTAAGCTAGCATCCGTCGCATTCTGTCACCTATCCAAGGAAGTGCTGGTAGAAACTCTACAAGCTCCGACCATCAATCAAGCGGAGGCTGTAATGTTAATCTCCGTACAGGAAAAATCATGGATGACTCCAATCCTAGATTACTTGAAAAACGGCTCGCTCCCGGAAGATAAAGCTCAGGAACGAAAGATGAAGTTCAAAGCACTTCAGTACCAAGTTCATGATGGGAAGCTTTATCGAAAAACATTCCTGGGTACGCTCCTAAGGTGCTTAACACCGGAAGAAGCCAGTTATGTTATCAGGGAAATCCATTGGGGAATCTGTGGCATACATTCCAGGCCCAGGATGGTGGTAGCCAAAGCGATGAACGCCGGATATTTTTGGCCTGGCATGCATCAAAGCGCCGTCAGCGAGTTACAAGCATGTGAAGATTGCCAGCGGCACGCCCCAATCAGTCACCGAGCAAAAAATGACCTTGTACCTGTAACCTCGACTTAGCCCTTCCAGAAGTGGGGAATCGACATCGTCGGTCCCTTCCCCGTCTCCACCGGAAGGGTAAGGTTCCTTCTGGTTGCAATTGATTACTTCACAAAATGGATCGAAGTCAAACCCCTCCGAACCATCACAGGGGAACAAATACTAAGGTTCGTGTGGGAAAACACAGTATGCGGATATGGAATGCCACTGTGCATCATAAGCGACAATGGGAAGCAGTTCGCAGAGAAGGCGTTCAAAACCTTGTGCGAGAAAATGCACATTGAGCAAAATTTCACTTCGGTTGCCCATCCCCAAGCTAACTGACAGGTAGAAAGAGCCAACCGTAGCATCGTGGAAGGCATCAAAAAACGCATGGGGGAAGGAAGGTGTCTCCTGGGCAGACGAACATCCGCACGTCCTATGGGCACACCGGACGATGCCAAAGACAAGCACAAGGGAAACCCCCTTCAGTATAACATATGGATCGGAGGCAGTCATTCCCGCCGAAGTTGGCATCCCTACCCCTCGCATGCGCCAAAGTCAAGAAGAGAAAGAACAGCAACTCCGTTTGAACCTCGACCTAGCTGAAGAGCGAAGGGAGCTCGCGGCCATCCGAGAGGCAAAATATAAAAAGAGTTGGAAAAACATTACAACTCAAAGGTCAAAGAGGTCCGGTTCAAAGAAGGAGATTATGTTATGCGGATGAACGATGCAAGTTTGGTTGAAGGGATAGGAATAATGGCTCCGAAGTGGGAGGGACCCTACATAATCAAAACCTCCAGAAAGAATGGTACCTACACACTTACCAAGGTGGATGGAACTCCTGTTCCTCGTACCTGGAACGGGATGCACCTCAAAAGAAGCTTCCTGTGAGAAAAAGTCTTGAAAGTTTTTTTTAATAAATTTGTAATGCGGAGGCTATGGCCCACACTTTTCTGCCTTTCATGTATTGCGGAGGGTATTACCCGCATCTTTTTACTTTCCATGTATTGCGGAGGGTATTACCCGCACTTATCGAATGTTTTTACCAGTATGTCTTATCCGGAGAATATACTCCGGAATACTTAAATAGAATGCATGAATTTTCTATCATTAACAAGTTGCAACAGAAAAATTATCATCGGCCGAATCAGTATTGCGGAGGGTATTACCCGCACTTATCGAACGTTTTTACCAGTATGTCTTATCCGGAGAATATACTCCGGAATACTTAAATAGAATGCATGAATTTTCTATCATTAACAAGTTGCAACAGAAAAATTATCATCGGCCGAATCAGGGATGCTAACCCTAAAAAGTAAGGACGGACTGGCATCGTTAACATTTTTACTTTCACTTAAAAATTATCCTAAATGTATAAATAAGACGGATCCGCACATCAATAAGAACGTTCTAAAGAAAAAGAAAAAATGCAATCATAAAAAGCATGAACGCATGTAAGACAAAATGATTACATAAAAAATAACCGGATTAGTGAAACCGGAAGTCATTCAAACCATTTACAAAATAAAGGATAATTGTCAGATATACAAAACGGTAAAAACGAGATCATTACAGAGATTCCGAATCAAACAAGGTGCATATCCCAAATTGCCAGATATGTCCACCTTCCAAACAATTAACCAACTAAAACTTACAAAGGTGCATACCCCAAAGAGCCGGGTATATCCACCTCATTCTGTCGAAGACTCCCCGCCAGCAAAGGAGAGAGCATCCTTGATCTTTGAGAGCGGTGCATCGATAAGCTTCGGAAGGTCATTCACCACCGGAAAAGTCAAGGATTCATAACAGGCAACGGCCGTGTTAAGGTCAGCTTCGGTGTTCAGGTTCAACAAGGGGACCTCTGCATAAGGCGTCTTCTTCTTAAACGCATGAACATACCCCTGATGAAGACCAGAGTTGACTCCAATAGAGCTCATGGCATTGTTCACTGCTGCCACGGCCGCTGTCATCTCTGGTCCTCTATGAACATTTTTTGCCAACAATTGTGCCCCCTCCGAAAGAAGCCACGCTTTGGTCGCCTGCAACTCATCCACCTTCTTCGTCAAATCAACACTTTCCAGTTTCAGCTCCTCAATCTCGGCTTTGTGGTAGTTCTTCATCTCGTCCATCCGAGCTTTCAAATCAGCTTCCCCTATTTTGAGGACATCACGCTCTGACCAATGTGTTAGAAAAAATATTAAAGATATAAAAAAGTAATCAAGTAAAAAGCAAACCTGCCATCATCTTCTCATAAGCCGTACGAGCATTTGAAATGGACTCCTCCATCTTCGACAAAACCATTTTGTGCTCCTCGTCTTTCTTCTATGAGGATTCAGCAAAATCCTTCAACTCCGCCGCTATCCTATCTCGGTCCTCCGAGGCAGAAGCAGCAGCGGCTTGGGATGATTGATTTTGAGTAATCAAGGATTTGACTTTCTCCTTCTGAGCCTGAAGGTCCTGAGAGAGTTGGGCAATTTTCTTCTCAACATCCGGAGTCCTTTGTATTTTACGTTTCAAGGAAAGAGTCTCCTTCTCCAGACTTTCCTTCACTGACTCCGCTTCAACCCATCTGCGGTATAGTTCTGTCACATAAATGTTAGACTGGACTTGGTTTGACAAAACCACCGCACCCAAATCTTGGTTCTTCATCTTCCGGCTCCGAGCGTGGTCCAACGGGGTACTAATGTTGAAAAGAAACGTCCTGGCAACAAGATCATCCATCACCGAATCCTTATTCCGGATGTCCCAATCCGGAACAAACTTTTCATCGGCAGTCGCCGGATCTATCTCCATATCATCCGTGAAAACGTCTGCATATCGAAAAAAGGACATCAACTCAGGTTCGCACCAAGATGGAGGAAGAGAAGTTACTTGATCTTCCTCATCATCAATAAAACAGTCCGGACCTAAAGATGAGTCCAAAATCGTACCTGAAAAAGTCACCATTTTCGGTTCACTGTGAGTTTTTCAGTCCCCCTTACTCGTAGTCACCGGATCCTCCACTTCCATATTTTCTACTTCATTAACTGGGAGGAAACCTCCAGAAAAAGTGGGGGTGGGTGCATAACGGGCCAGGGCAGCCTCCTCCCTAGATGATTTTCCACCAGAAAGGTGTTCATCTTATTCAGTTATAACATTGTCACTTGTGTGGGAGGAGCTCTTCCTATGTTTCTTCATCGTCGGCATGGGTAAGGGATCGGATGATTGGATCAAAGGAACTTTGGTCTTTCGCTTACGGATTAAACCCTTTAGCTCGACATCGGAAGCGGTACCTTTGCGCTTGAGGGAATCAGCAGAGGGGCGGTACTTAAGAGCTTAATTCAAACTCCGAACCTCCGGATCGCTGTCTACATCATCCAGAATAGACCCCCTGTTGGCTTGCGATCCGGATGAACCAGCAACGTCCTTCGAGGGTTTGGGCACTGACGAAGTAGCATCAGCAGCAGATGGCTTTAAAGCACCTTGATCAATTAGAGGACGGATCTCCTGAGCCGCCGAAGCCACCTGCTTCATAAAAGGTACCTCGCCTTCGGTTTATTCGTCAAAATCGAAATCTAAAACATTGAAGCTGGGAACCTTCAGTACATCTTGGAGCGACATCTCGTTTCCTACATGACAAAAGGAAAATTGAAGTTAGAAAATAAAAAGAAAAAGATACCGAAGGGAAGGTAAAAGGCCGGGGACTTACTTTCACGCTTCGTGTGGATAACCGGCTAGTCCCTATCCCCTCGGTCCTAGTAAAAGCAAACCCGTCCCCACAAAAGAAGATGTTCGGGAAGGGGACGGATGGGGGATTGATTCTCAATTAAGGCTTTGGCTAAAGTTTTGTTGAAAACAAAATCATCGCCCAAATCAAAGGACATGGTTTGGTCCTTGAATCTCCACACCATCTCCACCGGAAGGCATCGGTCGTCCAACCAGAAAAAGTTATCTTTCCAGTTCTTTAGGCTGGACCTTTCATCTCCGGAAGGACTGGGGACTCCTTTCCGGTGGGTGAAGGTGTACCAATCGCCGGCCGTAATGAACTCGTAAAAATATCTAAAAACGTCAAGGTCCGGCCTTTGGTTCAACGCCCTACAGGTAGGGGTGCTAAACGGGTCGTGTTCACGGGTTGGCAGGTTCAACCCGACCCGAACCCGAAAATTTTACACGAACCCGAACCCGACCCGAACCCAAAAATTTTGTCATGCATATGAACCCGAACCCGACCCGAATATTCGTGGGTTGACCTGAACACGACCCGTTTAACCCGAATTTTTTAATTTTTTTAATTTTTTTGACACAAATTCATATATTAAATTAAAATTTACTTTAAAAACACAAATGTATATAATACAATTACATTTAATTTATAAAAATTTATATGAATTTATCTTTTAAAGTTATAATCATGGCATAAAATACACACCCAATTTAATTTATAACATAAAACATAATGTTAAAAAATATAACATAGTATAAAGAGGTTAAACGGGTCAACCCGCCAACCTGACTTGGTTGACCCGAACCTGAACTGTTTAGCTAAACGGGTTCGCGGGTTCAACCTGAAACTGACCCGAACCCGTTTAGACAAAACCTAAACTTGCGAATTTCATGTTAGGTTCGTGTCGTGTTTTCGGGTCGTGTCAGAAATTAACACCCCTACCTACAGGAGATCTCAAAGTGACTTATGCGGCTTTGTCACACCCCAACCGATGGCGGAATCATCGGGGCGCGGCACTAGGCGAATCAATTGCTCAAGAGAATCCATAACAACTATATTGCGATAATATTTAATACATTCGTTATCCCATACTAACAAATAATACAATCACATAAGTTATCACAGATTTCTTGTCCTCTCGAATAATACAAATCCGACAACCTAGATTTTAGTTAAGTTTCTAGACCTCCTAGCTTGATTTGATATAGTCTGCGATCTAACCTGCAACATACGTTAAAATATTTGTCAATACAAAAGTATTGGCGAGTATACAGGTTTGATATGTATAGCGTAATAGATAAAAAGTGTAGCGAATTTCCATATGCAAGAACGTAACACACGACATATATACTCACAAAGCTGATACTACCAACTAAGTCCTCGATGCTCGAATATGCGATGGCAAACTAGACCCCGTCGGGCGCAATAGTACTATACTAGTCATGGTGGGACGTCGCGAGTATAAGCCCTAGCACATATGCAACTAGCATCACGTATATCTATGCATCACAGTTATTCGCAAGTGATAATTCGATTGATTGAATAATTCGTTTGATAAGTTCGATTTGATAGAAACGTATGTTACACCCAAAATACGATTAAAAAGGGTTCAAGTATACTCACAGTGCGTATTTGACAAGTAGACACAACTTGGTTTGGATTGATTGGGAGTACGTCTGAGTTGTCCTGGTTACAGATCGTTAAGCGATGAATAGCGCGTAAAATGGTGGTGAAAGGACCAAGGTTTGGTTCGGACATTGATACTTGGGCCCGTTCGGTCGGCTGGACCTGTTGTCCGGTCGGTTAACATGCTAGCCGATCGGTTGGCATGCTGTCCGATCGGTTGGCATGCTAGCCGATCGGTTTGCATGTTGGCCGATCGATTGGTTGAATCTTGTTTGCTGTCCGATCGGACAGCAGTCCGGTCGGACGGCAATTCGTTCCATCGTCCTGATCGTGTCGCACTTGATGGATTTTGGAAAGATTTCCGGTGATTTGACTGAGATGGGGTGTCCTTGCGTTAAACTACTGAAACCCCATCAACTCCGACTCGTTCTAATGGCCGGGAACCACCCCGTTCCATCAGATCTGGCCGTTCTTGATGGCCTTTCCCGTGTTTAACCCAAAAACACACACATTTTGATTAGAAAACATAGATTTAGACTAGATTTATGTAAAAACGTAGGGAAATCACTCAGATCTGAGTCGTTCTTGCTTGGGATGACATCACCCATGAAGTTCATAAGAACTTTATGGTGATGTCACCCTAGAATGCCCAAAATCCAGCGATTCCACGGTTAAAAGTGGAGATTTCACGGGTAGAAAGGTGTAGAATTTGTTATAGATCAAGGAAGTACAAGGTTTGAGTTGAAAAATTACAAGAATCACGAGAAATCGAGAGATAAAGGGGTTGGAACGTCAGGTCGAACAGCAACAGTCACAGCATGTGTGCTTGATGTGACGATGGGGTATTTATAAGCGAAAAGGGAAAGAAGGAACGTGCAGGTCTGTCCGATCGGATGGTTGTCCGATCGGCTGGCCTTGTCCGATCGGCTGGCCTAGCCGTTCGGCTGGCCTGTCCGATCGGTTGGCCCAGCCGTTCGGCTGGCCTGTCCGATCGGTTGGCCCAGCCGTTCGGCTGGCCCATCCGTACGGAGGCCCTTCGATCCTCGTTTTTTGGTGCGTTGCGATATTTTGAGCCACATTTCCTTATATTTATATTAGTATATATTATAATTAATCACGAGAGGGTCGTATATACGTATTCATTTTCCACAGTTTCGATATAACAACCGGTTTTCGATTCGAGTATGCGATTATTAGCGACGTTTTACGGCCATCAAGGAGGGTAGTGTAGGTCCTTTCTCGATGTCATCGTGTACGTTATTGTGTGTTTTGTGCCACAAAGACTGACGGGGTACCACTCACTCATATTGTCATCATCGTCACGACGACTGGAGCTATAGCACTCACCCGAGAGTCCTTGTTAGCGTTTATTACCTGCGTTTCAACACATCACGGCCACTGAAGAGGGTAGAATAGGTCATCACTCAATGCAATCGTGAGTGTTAGTGTATGTGATATGGTGTAGTATAGCGATATTGTATTTCGAAAATATGCGATTATCCTCGAATAGCGATGTATTCGATATAGTTACATTATGATCCGAATCTCTGGTGCTAGGCGTAACGAGTATATCGAGTGGTAACAACGCACGAAAGTGTGGGTTGTTACAGTCTCCCCTACTTTAGGAAATTTCTTCCCGAAATTAATCCAATAGGTAGACCTTTGAGAGTTGATCCTGGATAAGTAGCGACACAACAAGTTAATCGGGTGAGAGTTGACAAGCGAGAGTGCTTCGAATAAGAGGGATCGATTGCGATAGCGAGAAGCGACGTAATGAACAGAGGAGCATCCCACGAGTTGGCGTTCCAAGAGTACCTCGAGTCGCGAAGAATTTGTAAGTTCGATGCGATTGAAATTTTAAAGAACTTTGAAAGGTTTCTCATAACGTAGGGTTAACTGAGTTGATTTTAAAGAACATTTTAAGGAATTCGAAAATGAAAACTGGGGTTACGGAAACTCTCCTAGGACCTGGGTTCAATGCTGAACTCGATGTCGACCCAACGTCTTAAGAAAGATTTCGTTTTGATATTGCAAAAGTTTTTAAAGAAAAACTGGACTTATGAGACTTCCCTTGGGCATGGAGTTAAGCTGATTCGATGTTACCTCCACATTGTGAGGAAATTTCACTTGTCCAATGGTTGTAATAAAAATTTTATAAAAATCAGTTTTTTTAACAGTTTGAAAGATTATTTAACATCGAGCCCCACTTGGCACTTTCTCACCAAGTTTGGTAATATCGTTAAAACACTTATATATAGGAAGTACCAACGGCGTATCCACCATGTTTCTCCATATCACTTCTATTTCGTGAGGCGGTGTCATGTGGGCCGTTATGACACAGATAGAATTTCGCTACCTCGGTCCAATCGATAGGAAGTCGGACCAAGTTGAAGATAGAATTCGAATAGGTTAAACAAGCGAGTTGAATTGAGAACGTTGCTTTAACAGCGTGCACGAATAGCCTGGTGACATGAAATACTTATGCGTCGTGTCTGGTTAGGCGTCGAACGGTAGACGATAAGCGATTAGCGCGATGTCGATTAGATTCTACATTGAACCCGCATGGCACGTTTCCACGAGAGTTTGCTAACATGGTGAAACACCACGTTTAACCAGGTTAGTTTTGCCTCGTGAAGCGATGTCATGCGTACTAATACCACACAGACTACAATGAACACCAAACGAGTGAGTAATCGGTAGATTATACACGGTAAGCGATAAGCGATTAGGTGATTTAGCGAATACCGCAACACCAACAATGACGGCAATGATGAACGAGTTACGATGAGCGGCAGTTGTTGCGTTGCAAGCGATGGAGGTATACGCAATTTATGCGGTTCGATTCGATTGATCTACATCACAGAGGTTAACTGACATCAGACCCCACATGGCCTTTTTCCACGAAAGCCCGCCGATATGACTAAAACACCTTGTTTTAATCATATGAGCTTCATCTCGTGAAGCGAGGTCATGTGTGCTAACTTAACACAAACACCACAGATAACGGTAGGCGACAGCGATAGATTGATACACAGCAAGCGATATAGGTTCACATAATAAGCGATAGAGATTGCGAGATACACATGGTAAACGATCGCGATTAGTCGAGTTTTGTTTTGAATAAACTTAACGTTACGTTACGTTGCGACGCATGATGATTACCGAGGAGGGTAGAATAGGTCCTCACTCAACAATATCGTGAGCGTTCATGTGCTAGATGAGATTGGTTGCTATAGACTTACGACCAGTCTTGCGTTGATGCAATTATCCAGCGAGGTAGACTCCCCAGAGTCCATCGATGAGGTGTTTGCATTGTGTTTGCAGACTTACGACAAGTCTCGCGATGATACGGTTTGTTACGCCTTGCGATTGAGTGTAGTGTGTTGAAAATAATCACAATAGTATAATAGGTCTAATAACGTTCAACTCCACGTGGCACATTCCTCACGGAATTTCGGTAGTATGATAAAGCACACCTTGCTTGACCCCTACTACTTAGATCCCATGGTTTGGTGTCATACTTCATCGCAACGCTTATGGCACCTTAGAATTTACTACGATCTCCGTGCACTAACCCAAGTAATCCCGTGTGCACCCGTGAATAATCGTTCCTTTCACGTTTATCGTACCTCGTTCTAAGAGTGTGGTGAGGGTAAAACACATTATTTCGTGATATAATATATAGTATGTGTGTGAATCTAGTCTAAGTGCGACGATTTAAAGAGTGAAAGAGAGAACGAAGACGAGAGTTAACGTTACACATAGTGGCAATATCGAGTAATAGAGTAGGTTCAAGACATAGAAATTGACGTTGAAGATCGTGTCGCTACAACTTTGTCCTACGCTTGCCAGATATCTGATGCTGAAGACTTTTGCTGGAGCTGTTGTTGTTGTACTCAGGTTCACGGTTCGATGCGGCAGTTGCGGGTGAAGTGACCGTAACGGTTGCAGTTATTGCAATAGCGACAGTCAGCCCCAACTGGATGATGATAAGTGCACGAGTAACACTGGGGATGACCTCCAGTGTAGGCTCGTTTTGGAAACATCGGAACTATTCGAAGAGGTTCCGGTTGCAGCAGTTCTGTTGTTGATGAGCTCGGACTTGAAGTCTTTCATTTGCGGTTGGGTTTGTCGGCGTCTTGCGAAGAGATGTCGTCGTTGGAGGATTCGTCTGAGGACTCACTTGTAGTGTCTTTGGCTGATTTGTCGGAAGATCCGTCGGCAGATTTGTCAGAAGAATCGTTAGCAGATTCGTCAGAAGAATCGTCGGCAGATTCGTCAGAAGAATCGTCAGCAGATCCGTCATGATTGCCTGAAGAATTAACGGCGATTGCTTGATAAGCTTGCTTGACAGGATTCTTTAAGAAGAACCATTCCATGAGTCGTTTGTTGTTGATTTCTGTGGCTAAGCGGTAGGTTTCTTCGATGGTAGCAGGTCTTGCAGCTTCGACAAAATCACCCACACACTCAGGCAAGCCACGAATGTACTTCGCAATGGCCTTTTCTGAAGTGTTGACTTGACTTGGGCAGATTATGCTAAGCTGTTTGAACCTAGCGGCGTAGCCAGTGTTGTTGCTTCCGTCTTTCTTGATTTCCCAAAATTCATTTTCTAGCTTCTGAATCTCGTGGGGAGGACAATATTCCTTCTTCATGAGCTCTTTCAGCTCATCCCAAGAGAGAGCATAAGCTGCGGAGATCCCACGTTTGTTACGTTCGGCGGTCCACCAGTCGAGTGCTCGTGATTGAAATACTCCGGTAGCACAAGTAGTACGGAAACTATCGGGACACCCACTTTGACGAAGGGTAACTTCGATAGAATCGAACCACTGGAGTAGTTGAGATACACCTCCTTCACCCGTGAACTCCATCGGGTCACAGGCTTTGAAGTATTTGTAGAGAAAAGTAGATTGCGGCGCTTCCGTCTTGGAGTCTTCCGAGGCTCGAGGGTGGCTGAGAGGGTGCACTCGAGCGGCAATTTGAGGAATAAGCTTAACCACTTCCTTAGTCACAAGTGATGCAATCCTCTTATCGGCGCTTCGTTTGGCTCTTCTCCTGGCTACTCGTCTCGAGGTAGAGTTGTTGGAAGGCATCTAGACAGGAAGAGACTTGGAATGAGATTCGATCATAATGATTTTTGAGTTTTGCGATGCAATCGGGCGCGTTCAAAACTTGATGCAATAGTATAATAGTAAAGCGAATCACATAGGAGCCACATAGGAGACACGAAATCCCAAAGTTCTCACATATTAACTTGTTGTTTATACGTATATATATGTATTTATATAACTGTAATTTGTATCATACACATACAGGTCGATTTAGAACAAGCGAAGACGCGTTGCGGTGAGAAAACGGGAGCGAAGGCGATAGATTATGCATTAGTTTTGTTGCGAACATTCGGGTTTCGTTTTAGATTGCGATGGCTGTGCGATTTGTGCGTTTATAAAGCAGGGAGTGAAAATCGTTAAATCGAGAAATCGATAAAGCGTAAAGTTTCAAAACGTAAATAAATTCCAACCATTTGTAGAATCGGCAGTTCGTATGATAGAGTGCCATGGGTGTTTAGGCGTCGACTACCCAAGGTAACCCAACTATATTTAACAAGTTCGTGCGCGCGCGTTGACCTAGAAGACTCCATGCTTCCACTGGGATGCAGCTCATGGCATTCGTCTTCCTAGTCATCACGTGGCTCGAGTTATCATGATAGTCGAGTCCTTGGTGAGAACTTTTGAAAACCAATTTAGAGAGTGGAACGGCTTATTAAGGTACGGGTTTCACCCCTGACTTAACAGCTTCGCTCCTAATTGTGGTTATACTCTTTGAATAAATTCGCGAGCTCCACTAGATTTCGAAATGGAGACTTTCGTCGAGATGTGGATGCCACTCCTATCTCGATGAAAGGTTCTCGTGCTAGAAAAATGCACTGAATGAGCAATCCTATCGAGAGTTCTTGGTTTTCAAACCTGATCTCGACAGGATCGCTCGGTTTCGTTATGCGAGTATTTTCGAAAACATGTGTATTGTGTCGGCCTTAGGAAAGGCTAAGTAGTATTTCAGCCTTAGGAAAGGCTTCTTCGTGTGAAGTTGTAGTACGCGGTGTTCACACAAAGTTGTAGCTTTTAGCAATTTCGATCGAGAGTATCAAGTAGGCCCGATACAAACCCCACCGGGTTCGTACGAGTCGGCCTGTTGGTACTTAGACTATAGACTAGGTCAATTTCTAAGACGTCGACCCGGACTAGGTCGTGTCTGGCCTAATTCCCTATAGTTATGGCTCTGATAACAATCTGTCACACCCCAACCGATGGCGGCATCATCGGGGCGCGTCACTAGGCGAATCAGATTGCTCAAGAGAATCCATAACAACTATATTGCGATAATATTTAATACATTCGTTATCCCATACTAACAAATAATACTATCACATAAGTTATCACAGATTTCTTGTCCTCTCGAACAATACAAATCCGACAACCTAGATTTTAGTTGAGTTTCTAGACCTCCTAGCTTGATTTGATATAGTCTGCGATCTAACCTGCAACATACGTTAAAATTGTCACACCCTCAAAATCCACACGCGGAGTATTACCGCGAGGCGTGTGACGACCAGGATCTTAGCCACTAATTATTTTGAACCGTTTAGTTATTATTACAAATAATGGGGTAATTTGCGGCCAATTTAAATTTTTCAAAAACATAGTTTAAGGTTTTGCAACGGAAAGGAAAGATATACATATCGTAATTCAAAACCACAAGTTTATTAGTTATGAACTTACAAACCACGCACTCCATCCGATTGCAACGTCCGTCCTAATCTGTATCGAGCAACCTGCAAAGCATGCAGTAGGGTATCAACATAATGTTAGCGAGTTCACGAGTTGTCCAGTTTTAACTTTTCAAAAACGTAGGTTGTTTAGATAAAACATTTATAATCACGTTATGGGGAGCTACCCCATCTGTAAGCTCACTAAACTGTCGATACCGAAACTGTTGACGAAAAGTTGTTGTGCCCCGAGTCAATGTCTATCAGCATTGACCAAGATGCAAGGTCTACTAGTTCACGCCCGATCCCCCCGGTCACGGTGTGAGGTTGTCAAACCTAATAGCGCTATCAACTAATAACCCGTTCGCCCCCGGCGATTAATCGGTACTGTAAGCAGGGACTTTACATGATAGAGATTTGTTTAGTTTGGCTAGTTGTGATTTATAAATAATATCCAAACGTATCTCCCCCGGAGATAGTAATTTAAATGTACCCATTCGTATTTTCCCCCGGAAATATTAGTTTGAAAGTATTCTTCCCAAAGATGGCAGTTTGTTCGTGTCCCTCCCTGGGACGCATGCTTTTAGTGTGTGAACTCACCTTGGTTTGATCGGCAGACAAATTACTTGTGTTAGGTTGGTCAACCATACCCTATTGTGGTTTATAAATATTTATTAGGTTCGTATGCACGTAATGTCACATATAACTTACACGTATTTTAACACATAGCATGCATGTTATACTAGCATATACTGTATTGGGCCTATCCTAGCATGTGGGCAGTTAAACAGTAACAGTTAGACAACAACAGTAGCACACAACCCAAAACATAACATCACATAGTGCTGCCCAATAATGAATTTAAGTAGTCCAGTCGAAACCGGATAGTCTCGACTCGAGACTATGAGGTCTCGAGTCGCAACCACTGGACTCGAAGTGGCAACAGCTGGTCTCGAGTTGTGAACATTTGAGTCGCAACCGTAGGGGTCTCGAGGCCGGTCTCGAGTCGAGATCAGGAAATCTTGAGTCACAACCGTGCTGGTCTCGACTCCTGAAGTTCCTTGTCTGTTTTCTAGTTGATGATTGATGGTCTCGAGTCGCAACACTAAGGTCTCGACTCGTTCCATGCTGATGCTTCTAGAATTTTCAGAATAGTACTGTCCAATCAAATTCCATAAGCATGTACTATCCAATTATATTTCATTAACATGTTCTACCATACCGTACAATCATCAAATCAGATCAAACTAACATATTTCAAATATTTTCATGTTATTCAAATTGTTCATCATTTAGAGTTTTCAACATTTCACAATCAAAACAATCAATCAGTCATAATTATTAAGGAAATATTACCATAACTATTATCCTTTCATACATGAAGGATCCATATTTCAATCATCACCAATATCCATTTAGCAAACAGTTAACATATATGTAATCGGCCAGAATCATCAATGGAATATCACCCTAACTTTTCACCTTAGTCACTCTTTCAAATACTCCAAACAGTCTTTAAAGGAACAACTTCTGGGTCTTTTGCATATTCAAAACAATCAATCACTAATTATACCAGATCAAACTTATGCACATACCAAACAAGCAAACTGTTATTAGTTATTTATTCATTTAACACTTCATATTTGCTATATATATTATTCAAAAATCACCCAAGTTCCATCTCAATTTATTTGTACAGTACATAAATCATATTCATTCTAAATTCACAATTATGCACATGGTCATGAAGCACAAATATACAAAGCAAATTTCAATCGAATCATTCACTGACCGAGGGTTTATGACGCAACTAGGTCTGTGTGCTGCTGCCAAGAGGTTCCACCACCACCCATGCTGCTGTTATCTTTTCTGTCGCTGGCGCCGTTAGACAGAACCACCTCCATCGGCACCGAACCCCCAAACCCGAGCTGCAAAGGGGCTTGAACTGACCCGAAACGGAATACGGCTCCCGAACTGCTCCATACCACTGCGCCGCCACCGCTGATCTTCTCTCTCTGCGTCTCCGTTGTGTGCCACCGTACGCCACCACCGGTTGGTGGTGGCATGCCGCTGCTCGAAGTAAAACAGGGGCTGGAGTGTGTGCGTGAGAGTGATGAAAGGAGGGAGGGTTGGGTGTGCTTGTCGGCGGAGAAAGGAGCGTCGGAATTTTGGCTTGAACTGGCCGGGATGTCGTCGTCGGTAAGCAATCCAGCAATCGGAGAAATGAGGGGTCGGAGGATCGAGTATTTGTGTGGCTGAATATTTGTTGTAGGGTGTTTAGGTTTTTAAAAGATGAGTGAGGGTTTAAGCTTGTATTTATAGAGTAGGGTTTAGGTTTAGGGAGTGGGGTTGGGCCTAGCCCAAGTGTGTGAACCCGTTAAATAATTCTGTCTCTCTTAAACATATTGGCCCGATTTTATTAATTGTAATTAAACGAATAAACATGTCGTCACGGATTATCTATTATTTATAAATAAATAACCATACTAGCATTAATAATCAAAATAATAATAAATTAATAATGTGTTAAAATAACCTGCTCTCGATGATTGGGATCGAGAGTACGGGTTGTTACATTCTCTCCATGTTACAGGAATTTCGTCCTCGAAATTTAAGCTAAGATATACGGTTCGCCCTAATTATAAACTCGCTGATAACCTATTGTCATACGTACATCCACGTAGTTCACGAAAGTTCACAAAACAAACATGTAAGCCACATAACACATAAGATCACACAACACGGATGTAAGCCACATAGCACATAAGGTCACACAACACGTAAGGTCACGTAGCATACGGTTCTCAAAGTTAGTACGTATCTCACATAGTACGGGTTTTCACGAAGTTAATTATGACATCAGAGAAACGTGCAGGGAACCCGAAGTGCCACATTATCCCCAAGTTCAAGAAATTTCGTCCCGAAATTTAGCACGCAGCCACTGACAAGCTAGTGTGTTTAAACGTTTTCGTGGGGCGTTACATCATCCCCTTGTTGGCCTGAGATTTCTTACCGAAATTCAGTTGTAGCCTCAGTGCTGGAAGTATAGTTTGCAAACAACTGGGGATACATGCACATAAGCTGGTTTTCCCGTTCCCAGGTAAACTCTGGGCCACGGCGTGAGTTCCAACGAACTCGGGTTGTTGGTTACACTATGCTAGAGGGTTTTGATTTCTTGATCCATGATCTCAACCGGTTTCTCAACGAAGCGTAGCTGGTTGTTGATCACGAGTTCCTAAGAGAACAACGAATGTTTCATCTGACAGGTACTTCTTCGGATTAGGCACGCGAAAGACGTCGTGTACTGCATTAAGCTCTTCAGACAGGCTTAGCCTGTAAACAACCTTACCAATCCTGTTTGTAACCTCGAATGGTCCAACGTATCACGGATTAGGCTTGCCCTGTTTGCCAAAATGCACTACACCCCTTTCAGAGTGAAACCTTAAGTAGGACCCGGTCCCCGACCTGGAACTCTAGAGGTTTCCTACGCTCATCAGCGTAGCTTTTCTGACGGTCATGAGCTGCCGCCATGCGTTGTCTGGTCTGGGCGATCTTATCCGTTGTGTCAAGTACAAGTCTTGGGCCGGTAATTTGGCTTCCGCCAACTTCCGCCCAACACAGAGGTGTCCTGCATTTGCGTCCGTGCAATGCCCTAAATGGTGCTGCCTGATGGCTAGTGCGGTAACTGTTGTTGGAAGGGATTCCTAGCAAAGTGAAGAGTCACTTGTTTTCCAAAGTCGATATCTCATGCTCTCAGCATACTCTTAAGGGTTTCGGAGAGTGCGTTCGATTGACCACCCACCAGCGATTAGTAAATAGTGCTCATGTCTAACATTGAGCCAGAAGGTCTGGCCGCAGCTTGCGACGAATCGAATGCAAAACGTGGGTTACGATCATAGACAATAGAAGTTGACACCCGGTGCCTGACATCTACTTCTTGCAAGTAGGTGGTTGCCAGCTCGAAAACTTGTCGGTTCCTTTGGTCGCCTGTCATTACTAGCAGACATTTCATCAATGCCTTGGGCAGGATAGAATAAAATAGAGGCACCTCATAGATTATCTTCTAATTGCTGGAGTTTCGGATTGCTGAGCATCTCTCTAATGTCATGTGATACTCTTTCGAGTCTAAATCGTAAGGGGTTGCACATGCGATCGAGAAGAGCGGGCTTTGCGACGTTAAAAGTCGCACGTTGAAAACTTAGCACAGGGTGGTTTGTGTCGTAGGGATTCTAGGGTTAAGCGTAGGAGTCGTTCGGATCCCCACTGGTTCTCGGATTAGGTTCAAATGTCGTCAAAGGAAACAGGTGTCAAAATTTGACAAGAAAGGATAAATTCGAATGTCGTAACTAGGTGTTGATCGTATCGAGTTCGAAGAACAGTGCTTACGATACCCGTTACCCCCGGGGTAACATTCATAGGAAGTAATTCGCCCAAACGGAGATTTGTGCAGAGTAGAGTAGGATAAGGATCATGGAATCCGCGAAACATAACACGAGTAGGGAGATAATGCAAGAAGGGTAGTCAAATTTGATGCATTCAACTTGAGACAAAACATAAAGGCTTTGGGATCGGCAATAGGGATTTATCTGGTGTCAATGAGGTAGCTGGTCGTACACAAGCTATGGGCGTTTAGAATAAAGAACGTTGCTTGCTGATAAGGGGTGTTACGTCGATGTGGTTAGCGCAAAATGAAGCAGCTAGAGAGGGGTGGTCGTCGTGCGGGTCTGTAGGTTTCAGGGTCTACTGAGGCGTCTGGCAGGATGTGATTCCTCAAATCGGTAGAAAAATCAAGTTCAAGTGGATTGTTCTAAGTCGTGCAAACGAGTTCGGAGTAGCGCTTGCGTCGTCGGGGGGGGGGGGGTGAGGTGAAACTGCTGAAACAGGCTTTCGAAAAAGCACTATTAAGGTAAACGTTGCCAAATTTCTGGGTTTATGAAGTTTGTCGACTAAAAGTTGATATTGCTGAAGTCATTAATCATGAAAGAAATCTGGTCAAGGTTCCCATACGAAGATACGTGGATAGTGTGATGAGGAACCGGTAGAAGCGGGGATACCATCTGGAGTAATAAACACAGATTCATACAAAAGCTAGCGAAAGGATTCACAGAATCAGAAAAGTCGTCAAAGAATAACGGTTCTAGAAAATGAAGGGTAAGGTAAGCATCTAGGTCACCGTACTCGTCGATGGGTTGACTGGCTCATGCCTTCGTCTGGCCACGCTTCCAAATACGCCGGTTTGTAAGAAAGATTTCAATTTGCTGAGTTTTGGGGCGTGCTAAGGTATAACGTTCCACTCGAATAAGGATTAACCATGTAACGAGGAATTAGGGAGGAATAACTCTGTGGTTGATGGAAAGGTGATACGATTGCTGGCACTTCAACGAGAAGCATACACCGCACGTGCTTCTCGTGTCCGAGATGTGCGAATAGAAATCCAAAAAGTGAAAACTCACTAGAATGCTTCAAGAATCCAGGTGATCGGTCGGATGAGGGAATGAGTCTCACCACTTAAGTCGGAAAAAGAAATACGTAAGTAAAAAGGATGCGAATGACGCCGTTCCTTCTAATACCCCATGATGTAGGAGTGGCTCCCCTTCGTCAATTCGTTCTCGTAACTTCTCTACGTGCTTCGTAGCAGGCCCTTCCTGTAAGCATGTACATCGTGTGAACGTTTCCCGCGTCGATTCGTCATAGCCCAGGGATGACGTCAAGAAATATGTGGGCGAGAACTTGGAATAACTGGTTCCTTGCCCTAAGAGTGTCATGGTTTTGAATCAAGGTTAGGAGAATCCACTCCTGCTTAGCGCACATCAGGTTTGCGTAGTTTTCGTATGACTCACAGCGTCGAGTACTAATTACACAACTACATATTTACGCACATAAGCTAAATACATACATACACATTTACACATAGATGTGTGCACAAGTAAATGTCGATAATTTACAATTACAAGGTGAGTACCTGAGTCTGGCGAACCTTGCAATCCGGAGTGTGGTGTCGTGGTGGTTTTTCATTAAAGAACGGTTATAGTCTGGTTTTCATATAAAAATATTTTATCTCCCAAACCAAAATATTTTATATTTAAAACCTAGTTCGCTATAACCAATGGCTCTGATACCAATCTGTCACACCCTCAAAATCCACACGCGAAGTATTACCGCGAGGCGTGTGACGACCAGGATCTTAGCCACTAATTATTTTGAACCGTTTAGTTATTATTACAAATAATGGTGTAATTAGCGGCCAATTTAAATTTTTCAAAAACATAGTTTAAGGTTTTGCAACGGAAAGGAAAGATATACATATCGTAATTCAAAACCATAAGTTTATTAGTTATGAACTTACAAACCACGCACTCCATCCGATTGCAACGTCCGTCCTAATCTGTATCGAGCAACCTGCAAAGCATGCAGTAGGGTATCAACATAATGTTAGCGAGTTCACGAGTTGTCCAGTTTTAACTTTTCGAAAACGTAGGTTGTTTAGATAAAACATTTATAATCACGTTATGGGGAGCTACCCCATCTGTAAGCTCACTAAACTGTCGATACTGAAACTGTTGACGAAAAGTTGTTGTGCCCCGAGTCAATGTCTATCAGCATTGACCAAGATGCAAGGTCTACTAGTTCACGCCCGATCCCCCCGGTCACGGTGTGAGGTTGTCAAACCTAATAGCGCTATCAACTAATAACCTGTTCGCCCTCGGCGATTAATCGGTACTGTAAGCAGGGACTTTACATGATAGAGATTCGTTTAGTTTGGCTAGTTGTGATTTATAAATAATATCCAAACATATCTCCCCCGGAGATAGTAATTTAAATGTACCCATTCGTATTTTCCCCCGGAAATATTAGTTTGAAAGTATTCTTCCCAAAGATGGCAGTTTGTTCGTGTCCCTCCCTGGGACGCATGCTTGTAGTGTGTGAACTCACCTTGGTTTGCTCGGCAGACAAATTACTTGTGTTAGGTTGGTCAACCATACCCTATTGTGGTTTATAAATATTTATTAGGTTCGTATCCAAGTAATGTCACATATAACTTACACGTATTTTAACACATAGCATGCATGTTATACTAGCATATATTGTATTGGGCCTATCCTAGCATGTGGGCAGTTAAACAGTAACAGTTAGAGAACAACAACAGTAGCACACAACCCAAAACATAACATCACATAGTGCTGCCCAATAATGAATTTAAGTAGTCCAGTCGAAACCGGATAGTCTCGACTCGAGACTATGAGGTCTCGAATCGCAACCACTGGACTCGAAGTGGCAACAGCTGGTCTCGAGTTGTGAACATTTGAGTCGCAACCGTAGGGGTCTCGAGACCGGTCTCGAGTCGAGATCAGGAAATCTCGAGTCACAACCGTGCTGGTCTCGACTCCTGAAGTGCCTTGTCTGTTTTCGAGTTGATGATTGATGGTCTCGAGTCGCAACACTAAGGTCTCGACTCGTTCCATGCTGATGCTTCTAGAATTTTCAGAATAGTACTGTCCAATCAAATTCCATAAGCATGTACTATCCAATTATATTTCATTAACATGTTCTACCATACCGTACAATCATCAAATCAGATCAAACTAACATATTTCAAATATTTTCATGTTATTCAAATTGTTCATCATTTAGAGTTTTCAACATTTCACAATCAAAACAATCAATCAATCATAATTATTAAGGAAATATTACCATAACTATTATCCTTTCATACATGAAGGATCCATATTTCAATCATCACCAATATCCATTTAGCAAACAGTTAACATATATGTAATCGGCCAGAATCATCAATGGAATATCACCCTAACTGTTCACCTTAGTCACTCTTTCAAATACTCCAAACAGTCTTTAAAGGAACAACTTCTGGGTCTTTTGCATATTCAAAACAATCAATCACTAATTATACCAGATCAAACTTATGCACATACCAAACAAGCAAACTGTTACTAGTTATTTATTCATTTAACACTTCATATTTGCTATATATATTATTCAAAAATCACCCAAGTTCCATCTCAATTTATCTGTACAGTACATAAATCATATTCATTCTAAATTCACAATTATGCACATGGTCAAGAAGCACAAATATACAAAGCAAATTTCAATCGAATCATTCACTGACCGAGGGTTTGTGACGCAACTAGGTCTGTGTGCTGCTGCCAAGAGGTTCCACCACCACCCATGCTGCTGTTATCTTTTCTGTCGCTGGCGCCGTTAGACAGAACCACCTCCATCGGCACCGAACCCCCAAACCCGAGCTGCAAAGGGGCTTGAACTGACCCGAAACGGAATACGGCTCCCGAACTGCTCCATACCACTGCGCCGCCACCGCTGATCTTCTCTCTCTGCGTCTCCGTTGTGTGCCACCGTACGCCACCACCGGTTGGTGGTGGCCTGCCGCTGCTCGAAGTAAAACAGGGGCTGGAGTGTGTGCGTGAGAGTGATGAAAGGAGGGAAGGTTGGGTGTGCTTGTCGGAGGAGAAAGGAGCGTCGGAATTTTGGCTTGAACTGGCCGGGATGTCGTCGCCGGTAAGCAATCCAGCAATCGGAGAAATGAGGGGTCGGAAGATCGAGTATTTGTGTGGCTGAATATTTGTTGTAGTGTTTTTTGGTTTTTAAAAGATGAGTGAGGGTTTAAGCTTGTATTTATAGAGTAGGGTTTAGGTTTAGGGAGTGGGGTTGGGCCTAGCCCAAGTGTGTGAACCCGTTAAATAATTGTGTCTCTCTTAAACATATAGGCCCGATTTTATTAATTGTAATTAAACGAATAAACATGTCGTCACGGATTATCTATTATTTATAAATAAATAACCATACTAGCATTAATAATCAAAATAATAATAAATTAATAATGTGTTAAAATAACCTGCTCTCGATGATTGGGATCAAGAGTACGGGTTGTTACATTCTCTCCATGTTACAGGAATTTCGTCCTCGAAATTTAAGCTAAGATATACGGTTCGCCCTAATTATAAACTCGCTGATAACCTATTGTCATACGTACATCCACGTAGTTCACGAAAGTTCACAAAACAAACATGTAAGCCACATAACACATAAGATCACACAACACGGATGTAAGCCACATAGCACATAAGGTCACACAACACGTAAGGTCACGTAGCATACGGTTCTCAAAGTTAGTACTTATCTCACATAGTACGGGTTTTCACGAAGTTAATTATGACATCAGAGAAACGTGCAGGGAACCCGAAGTGCCACATTATCCCCAAGTTCAAGAAATTTCGTCCCGAAATTTAGCACGCAGCCACTGACAAGCTAGTGTGTTTAAACATTTTCGTGGGGCGTCACATCATCCCCTTGTTGGCCTGAGATTTCTTACCGAAATTCAGTTGTAGCCTCAGTGCTGGAAGTATAGTTTGCAAACAACTGGGGATACATGCGCATAAGCTGGTTTTCCCGTTCCCATGTAAACTCTGGGCCACGGCGTGAGTTCCAACGAACTCGGGTTGTTGGTTACACTATGCTAGAGGGTTTTGATTTCTTGATCCATGATCTCAACCGGTTTCTCAACGAAGCGTAGCTGGTTGTTGATCACGAGTTCCTAAGAGAACAACGAATGTTTCATCTGACAGGTACTTCTTCGGATTAGGCACGCGAAAGACGTCGTGTACTGCATTAAGCTCTTCAGGCAGGCTTAGCCTGTAAACAACCTTACCGATCCTGTTTGTAACCTCGAATGGTCCAACGTATCACGGATTAGGCTTGCCCTGTTTGCCAAAATGCACTACACCCCTTTCAGAGTGAAACCTTAAGTAGGACCCGGTCCCCGACCTGGAACTCTAGAGGTTTCCTACGCTCATCAGCGTAGCTTTTCTGACGGTCACGAGCTGCCGCCATGCGTTGTCTGGTCTGGATGATCTTATCCGTTGTGTCTAGTACAAGTCTTGGGCCGGTAATTTGGCTTCCGCCAACTTTCGCCCAACACAGAGGTGTCCTGCATTTGCGCCCGTGCAATGCCCTAAATGGTGCTGCCTGATGGCTAGTGCGGTAACTGTTGTTGGAAGGGATTCCTAGCAAAGTGAAGAGTCACTTGTTTTCCAAAGTCGATATCTCATGCTCTCAGCATACTCTTAAGGGTTTCGGAGAGTGCGTTCGATTGACCACCCACCAGCGGTTAGTAAATAGTGCTCATGTCTAACAGTGAGCCAGAAGGTCTTGGGCCCGTTCGGTCGGCTGGACCTCATGTCATGTCGGTTAACATGCTTGCCGATCGGTTTGCATGTTGGCTGATCGATTGGTTGAATCTTGTTTGCTGTCCGATCGGACAGAAGTCCGGTCGGACAGCAATTCGTTCCATCGTCCTGATCATGTCGCACTTGATGGGTTTTGGAAAGATTTCAGGTGATTTGACTGAGATGGGGTGTCCTTGCGTTAAACTACTGAAACCCCATCAACTCCGACTCATTCTAACGGACGGGAACCACCCAGTTCCATCAGATCTGGCCGTTCTTGATGGCCTTTCCCGTGTTTAACCCGAAAACACACACATTTTGATTAGAAAACATAGATTTAGACTAGATTTATGTAAAAACATAGGGAAATCACTCAGATCTGAGTCGTTCTTGCTTGGGATGACATCACCCATGAAGTTCATAAGAACTTTATGGTGATGTCACCCTAGAATGCCCAAAGTCCAGCGATTCCACGGTTAAAAGTGGAGATTTCACAGGTAGAAAGGTGTAGAATTTGTTATAGATCAAGGAAGTACAAGGTTTGAGTTGAAAACTTACAAGAATCGCGAGAAATCGAGAGATAAAGGGGTTGGAACGTCTGGTCAAACAGCAACAGTCACAGCATGTGTGCTTGATGTGACAATGGGGTATTTATAAACGAAGAGGGAAAGAAGGAACGTGCAGGTCTGTCCGATCAGATGGCTGTCCGATCGGCTGGCCTTGTCCGATCGGCTGGCCTAGCCGTTCGGCTGGCCTGTCCGATCGGTTGGCCCAACTGTAACACCTCGAAAATTCACGTCCTATAATGTGTTGACATGTGTCATATGTTTGAACGTGCGAAAGAATGTTATAGAAGGACTAAAGTTGACAATCATGAAAAGTATGTGAATATACGAGTTTTAAATGTCAACAGTGAATAAATATATTGTACATTAACCCTACATGGTGTTTATATCACCAAACGAATAAATCATGGATCATACGAAGCTAAAAGTGAGAGATTACAAACTACAGGGGTTAAATGTGTCAACATGTTTAAGTTATACCTCTGAGTGACCTTTTGACA
Source organism: Helianthus tuberosus (assembly GCA_030545235.1). Taxonomy (NCBI): domain Eukaryota; kingdom Viridiplantae; phylum Streptophyta; class Magnoliopsida; order Asterales; family Asteraceae; genus Helianthus; species Helianthus tuberosus. Next base: position 35,268,516 of record CM060356.1, on the reverse strand, counting down.
AACCCGAAGCTTTGTAACGGTTAATTATGCTCACTAGAACGCGCGATACAAATTTCATAAAGTTTCGTAATCGTATGAGCAAGTTGTGATCAAATTCGTATACAAGGGGTTAAAGCGTTAACATTGAGAATTATGACTTTTCGGGTTAACCGGAAGTGACCAAGGACTTGGCAAAGTGGGTACAAGCCTTAAGGCCCTTGTAGGTAAATGATAAGGGGTCAATTTGCAATATATAAAGCTTAGTTGACCTTTCGAAGAGCCAAGGGACAAGATGTGGAAAATGGAAAATGTAAAATCTGATTTCGGGGTTAAGGCGGGCCGCGTAAAGGTTAACCTACCTTTACGCGGGCCGCGTCAGACGTACAGTAACAGCAACATCAGGCAGCAGCCTGTAAACACGCAGAATCGACCCTTATCCGATATTATTGCAACATGGGCGACCCCTAAACAGAACTAGACACTTAGGGACACATGTTAATGATTTGTGGTCAGTGCTAGACTTGCTTGTCAACAATTTGTGGTGAAAAATTCACTAAAAAGGGACCAAAGTTGCAACCAAGTCCCTCACACTTCATTCTTGCATTCCTGATCACTTCTGGAGCTCAAACCTTCTCTCAAGTGATCACATTTCGTGCATAGGACCTTGGTAAGTTTGCTAATCCTTTCTTAATTAAGTTTTAGCTTAGTTTCAGCTTAAAAGTCAAACCGTCGTAATTAAGGGTTGACTTTAAGATTAATCACTAATGGTCCAGTGATTAGTCGAATCAAAAGTAGTTATAATTTGGTAATTATATGGGTAATAAAACCTTAAAAGGGTTCCCCCTGATTCCCACTCTAACTAGGTCAAATGTCAGGTCAAACCTACTAATAAAAAGTCAACAGAATGTTAAAATTACAATTTATGCATGATTAGCAATGTAGAACACATACAACCTGTTTGATCATTAATATAACTTGGTAATTAGTGTAGGAACATGTCTAAACATGTTCAACCCGACAATTTACTATTTAGACCCGGTTCGGAACCGAAAGTCGCAAAACTTTGACTTTTGGTTTGACTTCAGTTCTGACCCGTTATGGTATGTTTTAGAAATACCTAAGAGCTTCATTTGGACCAGGTTACATGCTAGTATAACCCTCTGTGATTATACACCATGGTTCATTAGTTAACCGATTAATACGCATGATTCCGTTAATTGCTCATATGTTGACCATTATGCCCTTTTCACCTTAAAATGTGAATTTTGAAAATGTAAAAGAGTAGAAACCTTAATTACTGATAAATAAACTTATATGCAAAGTTTGACATCAGTTTGAGGTGTAGAATGAGAGTTATGCTCATTAGCGTAAATTGAAGGCTTTATTTTAATTAAACGACGTAATTAGCGTATAGCCTATTTAAACATACTTTTTGATATCAAATCTTTTACCCACTGATGTAATATATTATTTTGGGATTTTTAAAGATTTTTAATTAATTTTAAGCTGAGCATAACTTATAGTCGTAGGCTTAATCCGGTTATTGTCGGTTTTGCCCTTACGGGCCATAAAATGAGTTTTACATATCTAAATGACTCCAAACCTTTTGCTAATGATCACATATGATAAATAAATTATTTTAAGCCCTCTGGAATAATAAAAATATCAGCTTTATGTATCGAACCCGGAAATGGCTTTTAATCGCCTTATTAAGCTTTTTTAACGCATAGTATGTACTAAAACTATTTTAAACATACAAGGGTTGATACCTACTGATATTTGAGGCAAATTATAATATTTTAACAATAAGCAAAGGTTGATAAACTCAGACTTCAGTTTTGAGCTTTACGGCTTATGTGAAATTACCAAAATGCCCCTACGGTGCATAGCTTGGTTATAATTGATAAATTCACATATATACTTTACCCTACTGTTATAACTCACTAAGTTGAGTATGTTTGCTGATTACATCAGACCTGTAACTCAGGATATCACTTAAACTCTTTTATAAACTTGTAAATGACCAAACTACCCCTACGGGGCATAGTTTGTGTTTAAACTTGTTTCGGGCATAATGAAAGACAACTTACTGATGTCGTAACATATTTGAAGCATATTAACATAGGAAACCTGTATATGGCTCTCATGAATACCTGTTACGCTTATTACGCGTTCGGTTTATGTAACTAGTTTACATAAATTAACCTAAACGGGTCAAACCTTATCGGTTTTATCTCAAAATCCAGAATGTGTATGAAATACCCATATTAAGCAAGTCTCTGAACTTGTCGGGTCTAAATCACATTCTATCCGGTCTTCGCTTAATCGTGCGTACGAACCGTATCTTTGAAACTAGCCGGTCTAAGCTTAAGCTTAACTAAAGACCCGTTAGGATTCTAATAGGTTATTATAAACCTTCGTTCCAGATTTGGAGGAACAGTAAAAGCTACTTGCAATTTGCTTAGTGTGATTTATACATTGCTCAGGTAAATACTTTTAACTTATTTTCCCTATACGGGCTTGGGTTACGGTATATAAAATACCGCTTGGTCGGGCATCAAATCTTCCATCGCTTAGGTGGTTAATTGAATAATTTGATCGGCCCATTTAAACAGTCTTGTTTACTTAAAAAGCCTTTGGGGGGTTAATGACCATGTCCCGGATATCCCTGGCATCATTTTACGAAATGGCCACGACTTAAGCGCGGGGTGTAGGCGTACACCCGTCAGTGCACAAAAGAATAATGTGGTGTGTCTATTGATCTTTAACCCGGACAAGATCCGGGCTACTGAACGCATAAGGAACATGTAATTCGTTCACGAGATTATATAGCTAAATAATTATCCCAAGTTATGAAAGATTAATTTTGCCTCTGTGCATTTTAATCAAATTATAAAATGTTTATGCCACGTGCATCCAAATCAATTTTCAATCATTTTCCAAAATGAGTCAGTTGATTGTATTTACCAGTGTAAACTGATGTATTTTCCCAAAAAGATTAAATGCAGGTACTAAGTGTAATTGGCTGGGATTTCTCCTTAGCATCAATAGAAGTCTCGCAAGCTTTAGATGCCTAAAGTCTGTTGAACTATTGTTTCCATTTTATTTTCGATCCTTCTGTGGATAAACAATCGACTGTTGTGATACACGATATTGCAATATTATATTCGGTTGTATTATATTTTTCATTTGCTTCCGCTGTGCATATTAAATATTGTGTTGTTTGACTATTATGTTGCCAACCATGACGTCATGATACTCCCCACCGGGCCCACCGGTGACACGTGGAAATCGGGGTGTGACAGGTTGGTATCAGAGCCAACGTTGAGTGAATTAAACACTAGCCTATTGTGTTTAATCTCAATAACACAATTGCACATATCTAAACTTTCGAGTCTAGATAAATAACATAGGACAAATTCCACTTTGTTTGTTTTGTTTTGTCCTTTATTTTATATATTGTTGTTGTTATCTCATGCTATATTGACAGGATTAACAAAATGCCGCCAAGATTCTTTAGAAGAAGAGGACGTGGAAAGGGGCCAATCACCGCCCCCAATGACAACGAGGCAGGACCTTCAAATGTGAGAGCTCCTTCCACCACGGAGAGTGACGATCCCCGGCAGAACCGGAGGAACCTCTTCGAGCCGGCTAGACGGTCGGTTTCGCACAGTTCAACACCTCCTGTTAATAACCCTTATGGGCCACAGCCGGAGTACGAGCCCAACAACCCTCAACCCTCCTACATACCGTTACAGCGATCTTTATCGCATAATTCTTTTGGTGACCCTACACCAGTTTTTAGGGGCCGGTTTAACCCGGCGAATTTTATACAAGAACCAGTGGGTTTTAACCCATTGGGGCCAGAGGATCATTTCTCTGGCGATCACGCGGATGATATGGACGAGGATACGGACCCCGTCGAGCCAGCCAGTGGTACACCAAACCACCCGATAGAGATCTCTGACGGATCTTCTTTCCACGGATCACCCTACGGTGGTCCAGAAAGCTTTCAAGCTATGTTTACCAGGCACGAATGGTATTATACACCTCCTCGTCATTCACCGCCTCATCAGCAGCAGCAGGATCCCTCTGTGAATTCACGGTTTGTGGCAGTCACGCCACCACCTCCACCGCAACCAGTTCAACCGGCACCTCCTCAACCGCTGAGGCGTAGGAGGACAGGCGCACGTATGTCTGCGCGAGCGGGGGATTTCCATTTTAGCTCCCCACGCCAATCAAGTGGCAGCCATTACCCGCCACTTCAGGAAGACCCACAAATGGGTGGACCTTCTAACCCAGCTGCACCGCAGCCACCACCTATGGGTTTTGATAACCCAATTCCGGCATACACGGGTTCCATGCCGTATAACCCGTTTGAACAGCCAGTGCACACCAACTACAACTACGCCGAAGCCGACCCATATTTGGTAGCGGCTAACTATAACACCCAAGGACCCTATGGAGACCCATGGGGAGTAGGGTACCCAACTCATGGGTACCAGATACCTGCCAGACCAATTATACGGGCGCAATCGCAGCCGCCATGGTTTTCTCCCCCAGAACGGGAGGAAATTCTTCAGAGGCTAGACCAGGTTGAGCGAGACTTCCACCGTGAGCGCAGGGAGCGACAGACTTTCTTCCGAGGATTGACAAGCTTGATCAAAGGGAAGAGCAAGAAGGACCACTGAATCCTTCCAATTGTTGTTGAGCCCCTACGTGGGCCAGTCTTGCTGTATAAGCCCCTGCGTGGGTATGTATGTTTGTTTGTTTGTATTGACCCCTGCGTGGGTCTATCTTTTCGTTAACCCTACGAGGGTATGATGTTTGTATAAGTCCCAGCATGGACAATTATTTGTGTATTTAGTCCCTACGTGGACTTATGTGTTAGTCCCTGCGTGGACTTATGTCTTTTCTGTAAGACCCCTACGTGGGCATGTTTGTATAATTAAGCTCCTGCGTGGGCAAATGGTTATGTTGTAAGACCCGTTTAGGGCAATATGTAATTTTTAAATAATTAATGGAATGTAAGTTTATAAATTTCATTTTTGCCATTATGTGCATAAATATTATATGTGAAATAAATAAATCAATATCATTCCTTTTATAAATGATCTGCCTAATATATATTAAGAATCTTAAAGAGTGAAACCTAGCCTGAGTGTCATTATTAAAGACCTGGCCAAGATGGTAAGACCTGTTAAAAAGATTCCAATTTCCTGTTAACATCTGAAAACATGTTAACACTCCTGGCAGAAGTGATTCGTTGGAAATCACACACGTTATAAAGGAATTCTTTAGAAGATTCCTAACCCAACTTAATGATCTCTGAATCATGGGTTAAATCATCAATTAAGATGAACATATTTTTACCATACGTGGTAATATAGTGCCTACGGGCCTTGCTCATTTCTACATGAGCCAAAAGACAGTGGTAGCAATGACTCCCTGTCCGAAAAGGTAATGAACTAGGTTCAAACCTCAAATGCTTTGATTCTCTGAAATCCTAGCATATAATTTATAATTGTCCTTGTGACTAGGCCTATTGTGCCAGTATACCTTCATGCTTTGATTCTCTGAAATCATAGCTTAAAATTTATAATTGTCCTTGTGACTAGGCCTATTGTGCCAGTATACCTTCATACTTTGATTCTCTGAAATCATAGCTTATAATTTATAATTGTCCTTGTGACTAGGCCTGTTGTGCCAGTATAGTGTCCATATAACTAGGCCTTTTGTGCCACAAATAAAACTATTATTGTTTTATAATTAGGATAAATTATAATAAAAAACATAAATGAATATGATTAATAAATTAACCAAATATGGTCTCTGTTACCATGGTTAATGAATTGCCCTAAGGGACAATTCCATAATAAACTCCCAAATAAACTATTGTCCTTGTTTTATGTAACAGTTCAATTAAAATGGCTAACTCAGACGAAATAAATAGCCGTCCAAGGGAGAATATTGACAACGTCCGAATTAATCTAACGGGTGCTGAATTAAAAGCGTTGGTAGACGACGCCGTTACAAAGGCCTTGGAGCGGCAGTACGAAGAGTATAGTGGGACTCGTAGTAGGACCCTATCTACATAGCCCTCAAAGCCTCCTCCCAAGAAGGATGATGATCGACAATCCTCAAATCATCACAGTGATCCGTCTCAACAGATCATACTGAATAAAGGACCCCGTGATAAGGGTTGCTCCTACAAGTACTTTGTGTCATGTAAACCCCGGGATTTCACTGGGGAGAAAGGAGCTGTAGATTGTATGACGTGGTTAGACGAGATGGATACAGTTGTGGATATCAGCAGATACGCTGAGAGGGATATAGTCAAGTTTGTGTCACAATCTTTTAAGGGCGAAGCTTTAGCCTGGTGGAGATCACTGATCCAAGCCACTGGGAAAATCCCATTGTACAACATGTCATGGGATCAATTTGTTGCCCTTATCAGGGAAAATTACTGCCCTCAGCATGAGGTGCAGAAAATAGAATCTGATTTTCTATCATTGGTAATGACAAACCTCGACTGTCAAGCTTACCTCACGAGCTTCAACACGATGTCCCGGTTGGTTCCATATTTGGTGACCCCGGAACCCAAACGAATTGCTCGTTTTATCGTTGGTTTAGCCCCCGAGATAAAGGCAAGCGTGAGAGCATCTCGACCGACTACTTTTAGATCGGTAACTGACATATCTCTGTCCCTCACTTTGGATGCGGTCAGGCAAAGATCGCTGAGGAATAAAGATGTTGAGAAGAGAAAACGTGAAGATGATAATTCACGGAGGTCGAGCAAGAAGCACCGTGGGAACGGTGACAACAGGAGGCGGTCTGGGTCAAGGAAAGATGGGCATCAGTCTGGTGAGAAGCCCAAGTGCAAGATTTGCAAGAAACAGCACTTTGGAAAGTGCAGACTCGGATCGAACTCTCATACTGAGTCAAGATCTTTTGCTTGTGGTTTATGTAAGTCCAAGGATCACAAGACCTTGGATTGCAAGAAGCTGAAAGATGCAACGTGCTATCGTTGCAATGAAAAGGGGCACATTAAGACCAACTGCCCTAAATATGCAAAGAAGCCTGAAGAGGCCAAGAAGACTAATGCTAGAGTCTTCAGAATGGATGCAAAGGAAGCGGTTCTAGACGACAACGTCATTACAGGTACTTTCCTTGTAAATGATGTTTATGCGAGAGTACTTTTTGATTCTGGCGCTGATAAGTCGTTTGTAGATCATAAGTTTTGCAAATTATTGAATTTACCTGCCAAAACCTTAAGTGTAAATTATGAGGTGGAGTTAGCAGATGGCACCATAGAAACCGTCTCAACTGTGTTAGATGGATGTGCTATATCCATTAGGAACCATTCTTTTCCTCTGTCCCTACTCCCCTTTAAGTTAGCCGGTTTTGACATAGTTTTGGGTATGGATTGGTTATCTAATAACCAGGCCCAAATTATCTGCAACAAGAAGCAGGTGGTGATAAAGACTCCGTCTGGTGAATCACTTACCATTCGGGGAGACACCCAGTATGGACTGCCTGAGCAAGTGACTATGCTCAAGGCTTCCAAGTGTTTAAAGAAGGGTTGTGTCATCTACATGGCACAGGTGACGATTGATGAGCCGAAACCCAAGATTGAAGACATCCCCGTCATTTCTGAATACCCAGAAGTCTTTCCTGAAAAACTACCTGGTTTGCCACCAGATAGGCAAGTGGAGTTCAGAATTGACATCATCCCCGGAGCAGCACCTGTTGCTCGAGCACCCTATAGGTTGGCACCCACGGAGATGAAGGAACTGAGGACACAGCTGGATGAATTGCTAGCTAAAGGTTTCATTAAACCTAGTTCATCTCCTTGGGGAGCACCAGTCCTATTTGTCAAAAAGAAGGATGGATCGATGCGCCTGTGCATCGATTATCGTGAGCTCAATAAGGTCACGATAAAGAATAGGTATCCTTTGCCCAGGATCGACGATTTGTTCGATCAATTGCAAGGAGCAAGTTATTTCTCGAAGATTGATTTGAGGTCAGGCTACCATCAACTGAAGGTTAGAGATGAAGACATACATAAAACCGCATTTAGGACTCGTTATGGTCATTACGAGTTCCTAGTGATGCCTTTTGGGCTCACTAATGCATCGGCCGCGTTCATGGATCTCATGAATCGCATTTGCAAGCCGTACTTAGATAAATTCGTCATCGTCTTCATCGATGACATTCTTATTTATTCGAAGAACCAAGCTGACCATGAGAAACACCTTCGATGTATTCTCAAACTCCTGCATCATGAGAAACTCTACGCCAAATTTTCCAAGTGTGAATTTTGGCTACGAGAAGTCCAATTCCTTGGACATGTGGTGAGTGAGCGTGGTATCCAAGTGGATCCCGCTAAGGTTGAAGCAGTTATGAACTGGCAAGAGCCAAAGATGCCTACAGAAATTCGTAGCTTCCTGGGATTGGCAGGATATTATAGGCGTTTCATTGAAAAATTTTCAAGGATTGCTGCACCCCTAACTTCCCTGACAAAGAAGAAAGTAAAGTTCGTATGGGGCCCTAAGCAGCAAGAGTCCTTTGACATCCTAAAGCAGAAGTTAAGCAACGCTCCTGTTCTGACACTGCCAGATGGAATAGAAGATTTTGTGGTCTACTGCGATGCATCGCACACTGGCATGGGGTGTGTGCTTATGCAGAAAGGCAAGGTTATTGCCTATGCATCACGACAGTTAAAAGTGCATGAAAAGAATTACACCACCCACGACTTGGAGTTGGGTGCCGTTGTATTCGCACTAAAACTGTGGAGGCATTATTTATATGGAATCAAGTGTGTGATCTATTCTGATCACAAGAGCCTTCAACATCTGTTTAATCAGAAGGATTTAAACATTAGGCAGCGCCGATGGATGGAGACATTGAATGATTATGATTGTAAAATCCGATACCATCCCGGCAAGGCGAATGTAGTCGCTGATGCCTTGAGCAGAAAGGAAAGGGTTAAACCCATCCGAATCAATGCCAAGCGCATTGAAATAAAGAACAGTTTGACTGAAAGGTTGTTAGCTGCACAGAAGGAGGCTGTGTTGGAAGCTAACTATCCTAATGAAAAGCAAGGAGTAACTGAGGAGCAGTTATCTCTTGGCAAAGACGGAATTCTGAGATTGAATGGACGAATATGGGTTCCAATTTATGGAGGACTTCGAGATGTCATCCTCCAGGAAGCCCATAGTTCCAAATATTCCGTTCATCCTGGAGCTGATAAGATGTACCAGGATCTAAGGGCAAATTATTGGTGGATAGGCTTGAAAAAGTCTGTAGCCACCTATGTAGCTAAATGCTTGACTTGTGCGCAAGTCAAAGCAGAACATCAGAAACCGTCAGGTTTGCTACAACAGCCTGAACTTCCTACTTGGAAGTGGGAAATGGTAACTATGGATTTTATTACCAAGTTACCCAAGACAAGGAAAGGCAATGATACAATATGGGTGATAGTTGATAGACTGACTAAGTCAGCACATTTCCTACCCATCAAGGAGACGTATAGCTCCGACATGTTAGCCCAGTTATACGTGGATAAGATTGTAGCCTTACATGGCATACCTGTGTCTATTATCTCCGACAGAGATACTAGATACACGTCACATTTTTGGAAAAGCTTCCAACAATCTTTGGGCACACGTTTGAATTTTAGTACGGCTTACCACCCTCAGACAGACGGTCAGAGTGAGCGTACTATTCAAACTTTGGAAGACATGCTACGTGCATGTGTAATCGATTTGGGTAGTAGTTGGGATAAACATCTACCGTTAATCGAATTCTCCTACAACAATAGCTACCATACCAGCATTAAGGCTGCGCCTTTTGAGGCATTATACGGTAGAAAGTGTAGAACGCCCGTTTGTTGGGCGGAAGTTGGAGATGTCCAATTATCAGGACCGGGGATAGTGTTCGAAACGATGGACAAGATTGTCCAGATTCGTGACCGTCTCAAAGCTGCCCGAGATAGGCAGAAGAGTTACGCAGATCCAAAACGTAAAGCTTTTTACTTCGAAGTAGGTGACAAAGTATTGCTTAAAGTGTCACCCTGGAAGGGGGTGATGCGATTTGGTAAGAAAGGCAAGCTAAGCCCGAGATACATAGGACCTTTCAAGGTTATCGAACGTATCGGTTCAGTTGCCTATAAGTTAAACTTACCTGAAGAGCTCAGTGGAATTCACAATGTGTTCCACATCTGCAATCTGAAGAAGTGCTTCGCTGATGAATCACTGATTTTACCACATACAGATGTGTATATAGATGAGAGCATGAAGTTTGTGGAAAAACCATTGTCGATTGAGGATCGACAGGTTAAGAAGCTTCGAAGGAAGCATGTACCTATTGTAAAAGTCAAGTGGGATGCCCGTAGAGGTCCCGAATTCACGTGGGAGGTTGAATCCACGATGAAAGAAAAGTACCCTTATTTATTTCAGTAAATCCCAGGTCGAGATTTATTTTAAGGGGGTGAGGATGTAACGCCTCGAAAATTCACGTCCTATAATGTGTTGACACGTGTCATATGTTTGAACGTGCGAAAGAATGTTATAGAAGGACTAAAGTTGACAATCATGAAAAGTATGTGAATATACGAGTTCTAAATGTCAACAGTGAATAAATATATTGTACATTAACCCTACATGGTGTTTATATCACCAAACGAATAAATCATGGATCATACGAAGCTAAAAGTGAGAGAGTACAAACTACAAGGGTTAAATGTGTCAACATGTTTAAGTTATACCTCTGAGTGACCTTTTGACAAACCCGAAGCTTTGTAACGGTTAATTATGCTCACTAGAACGCGCGATATAAATTTCATAAAGTTTCGTAATCGTATGAGCAAGTTGTGATCAAATTCGTATACAAGGGGTTAAAGCGTTAACATTGAGAATTATGACTTTTCGGGTTAACCGGAAGTGACCAAGGACTTGGCAAAGTGGGTACAAGCCTTAAGGCCCTTGTAGGTAAATGATAAGGGGTCAAATTGCAATATATAAAACATAGTTGACCTTTCGAAGAGCCAAGGGACAAGATGTGGAAAATGGAAAATGTAAAATCTGATTTCGGGGTTAAGGCGGGCCGCGTAAAGGTTAACCTACCTTTACGCGGGCCGCGTCAGACGTACAGTAACAGCAACATCAGGCAGCAGCCTGTAAACGTGCAGAATCGACCCTTATCAGATATTATTGCAACATGGGCGACCCCTAAACAGTCCTAGACACTTAGGGACACATGTTAATGATTTGTGGTCAGTGCTAGACTTGCTTGTCAACAATTTGTGGTGAAAAATTCACTATAAAAGGACCAAAGTTGCAACCAAGTTCCTCACACTTCATTCTTGCATTCTTGATCACTTCTGGAGCTCAAACCTTCTCTCAAGTGATCACATTTCGTGCATATGACCTTGGTAAGTTTGCTAATCCTTTCTTAATTAAGTTTTAGCTTAGTTTTAGCTTAAAAGTCAAACCGTCGTAATTAACGGTTGACTTTAAGATTAATCACTAATGGTCCAGTGATTAGTCGAATCAAAAGTATTTATAAGTTGGTAATTATATGGGTAATAAAACCTTAAAAGGGTTCCCCCTGATTCCCACTCTAACTAGGTCAAATGTCGGGTCAAACCTACTAATAAAAAGTCAACAGAATGTTAAAATTACAATTTATGCATGATTAGCAATGTAGAACACATACAACCTGTTTGATCATTAATATAACTTGGTAATTAGTGTAGGAACATGTCTAAACATGTTCAACCCGACAATTTACTATTTAGACCCGGTTCGGAACCGAAAGTCGCAAAACTTTGACTTTTGCTTTGACTTCAGTTCTGACCCGTTATGGTATGTTTTAGAAATACCTAAGAGCTTCATTTGGACCAGGTTACATGCTAGTATAACCCTCTGTGATTATACACCATGGTTCATTAGTTAACCGATTAATACGCATGATTCCGTTAATTGCTCATATGTTGACCATTATGCCCTTTTCACCTTAAAATGTGATTTTTGAAAATGTAAAAGAGTAGAAACCTTAATTACTGATAAATAAACTTGTATGCAAAGTTTGACATCAGTTTGAGGTGTAGAATGAGAGTTATGCTCATTAGCGTAAATTGAAGGCTTTATGTTAATTAAACGACGTAATTAGCGTATAGCCTATTTAAACATACTTTTTGATATCAAATATTTTACCCACTGATGTAATATATTATTTTGGGATTTTTAAAGATTTTTAATTAATTTTAAGCTGAGCATAACTTATAGTCGTAGGCTTAATCCGGTTATTGTCGGTTTTGCCCTTACGGGCCACAAAATGAGTTTTACATATCTAAATGATTCCAAACCTTTTGCTACTGATCACATATGATAAATAAATTATTTTAAGCCCTCTGGAATAATAAAAATATCAGCTTTATGTATCGAACCCGGAAATGGCTTTTAATCGCCTTATTAAGCGTTTTTAACGCATAGTATGTACTAAAACTATTTTAAACATACAAGGGTTGATACCTACTGATATTTGAGGCAAATTATAATATTTTAACATTAAGCAAAGGTTGATAAACTCAGACTTCAGTTTTGAGCTTTACGGCTTATGTGAAATTACCAAAATGCCCCTACGGTGCATAGCTTGGTTATAATTGATAAATTCGCATATATACTTTACCCTACTGTTATAACTCACTAAGTTGAGTATGTTTGCTGATTACATCAGACCTGTAACTCAGGATATCACTTAAACTCTTTTATAAACTTGTAAATGACCAAACTACCCCTACGGGGCATAGTTTGTGTTTAAACTTGTTTCGGGCATAATGAAAGACAACTTACTGATGTCGTAACATATTTGAAGCATATTAACATAGGAAACCTGTATATGGCTCTCATGAATACCCGTTACGCTTATTACGCGTTCGGTTCGGTTTATGTAACTAGTTTACATAAATTAACCTAAACGGGTAAAACCTTATCGGTTTTATCTCAAAATCCAGAATGTGTATGAAATACCCATATTAAGCAAGTCTCTGAACTTGTCGGGTCTAAATCACATTCTATCCGGTCTTCGCTTAATCGTGCGTACGAACCGTATCTTTGAAACTAGCCAGTCTAAGCTTAAGCTTAACTAAAGACCCGTTAGGATTCTAATAGGTTATTATAAACCTTCGTTCTAGATTAGGAGGACCAGTAAAAGCTACTTGCAATTTGCTTATTGTGATTTATACATTGCTCAGGTAAATACTTTTAACTTATTTTCCCTATACGGGCTTGGGTTACGGTATATAAAATACCGCTTGGTCGGGCATCAAATCTTCCATCGCTTAGGTGGTTAATTGAATAATTTGATCGGCCCGTTTAAACAGTCTTGTTTACTTAAAAAGCCTTTGGGGGTTAATGACCATGTCCCGGATATCCCTAGTATCATTTTACAAAATGGCCACGACTTAAGCGCGGGGTGTAGGCGTACACCCGTCAGTGCACAAAAGAATAATGTAGTGTGTCTATTGATCTTTAACCCGGACAAGATCCGGGCTACTGAACGCATAAGGAACATGTAATTCGTTCACGAGATTATATAGCTAAATAATTCTCCCAAGTTATGAAAGATTAATTTTGCCTCTGTGCATTTTAATCAAATTATAAAATGTTTATGCCACGTGCATCCAAATCAATTTTCAATCATTTTCCAAAATGAGTCAGTTGATTGTATTTACCAGTGTAAACTGATGTATTTTCCCAAAAAGATTAAATGCAGGTACTAAGCGTAATTGGCTGGGATTTCTCCTTAGCATCAATAGAAGTCGCGCAAGCTTAAGATGCCTAAAGTCTGTTGAACTATTGTTTCCATTTTATTTTCGATCCTTCTGTGGATAAACAATCGACTGTTGTGATACACTGATGTGCGATAAAGTGTTATATATATTAGGTGTATATTTTAAGCCCTTTTTAACACTTATTTTAGCCAAGTTTTAAATTTATAAAACACGATATTTCACTAACACTAAACACACATATGGGCAAGTGCACCCATCGTTGAGTGTAGTATAGCGTTGGTAAGATACCGAGGTCGTCCAAGGACACAAGAGCTTTTAATACCGGTTTATCCTCAACGTCTAACCAAAATAAAAAGTTTAGAAAAAAATGTTTTAAACTAAGAAAAATAAAACTAACTAAAATGCTGAAAATAAAAATAAAAATAAAACAGATAGACAAGATGAATCACTTGGTTCCGACTCGTTTCTAGTATAACCTTTGATTATTTCCGCACTTTTGCACATAATTAAGAGATTATCTTAGTTATTGTAGTAGGCCCCTCTTTTGAAGGTGACGTTACCCTCACCCTAGTAGTTTGAGTCAGCAGGGATACAATCCTAAAAGGGTGGATTATTGGAAGATAATGAATTAAGTTATTAATGCAGTATTGTGGTAGGCCCCGCTTTTGGCGGTGACGTTACCCTCGGCTAAGTAGTCTGAGTCAGCAGGGATACAGTCCTAAATAGCCGGGTTATAGTATTAATAGTAGTTAACTTATGAGGGGATCAAAGAGTTTGGACCCCCGCCATCCAATACCGTGAAGTATTGAAGGAGGTCCTACTAAATTTGACCCAGGTCCATTGCAGGACCTCTAAACGCTGAACAATGGCAAGACCTTTACCAAACCGTTCCCTTAACCCCCTACCAGGTAGCCAACATATCTCCATATAGACCGTGGAGATATGAATGGTGAAAATCCTTTATTTTATATAGACAGTAAAATAATGCCAAGACACCATGGACAAACGATAAGGAAAGATCACCTTCAACATAAGTAACTAGTTATTAAAGTCATTAATACAAAACCAAATAAAAAGTGCAAAAGATTAGAAATAAAAAGTATTATACTAGACACTTTGTCTTCACCAAGTGATGTAAGAGACTTAGGCAAACATGGCCTTGATTGTCAAGAACTCTTACGATCAATCTTGGATCCCGAGATGACTCACACACACTCTACGATGGACAATGGATGATGGTGGCGGAGGATGATGGTGTTGTGATGGTGGTGGGTGGTGGATGAAGTGTGAGAGAGGTGGAGTGCCAAGGAATGAGATGAAATGAATCCAAGCACTCCTATTTATAGGCTGAACAGAGAGCTGGACACGGCCCCGTGTCCGCTGGGCACGGCCCCGTGTCCGTCTGACACTCTCTCTCCTCATTAATTGTAATTCGCAATTACAATAAATGCGCCTGCTGTACTTTCGACACGGCCCCGTGTCCGCTGAGCACGGCCCCATGATGGGCAATAGAAGCTTCTATGGATTTGTCTTTTCTGCTGCTTCTTGGGCACGGCCCCGTGCTGGCTGAGCACGAGGCGTGTTCAGCCTTCTGTCTTCTCCTTTTTGCTTTGGAAGGTGCCGTTGAGGGGTCGGGCAGTCCACTAATGTTCCTTTCCTTGTATTTATGTTGGATTTAGCTGCCTTTTTGCTTCTTTTGCGTTTTTGAGCTCATTTAATCCTGAAAATACAAAAGGAAGACAAAAACACTTCTTTTTCCAATATTAGTACTTAAAAAGGGTTAGTTTTATGCCTCATTTGATGTAATTTATATGTTGCATTTTACACACATCAAATACCCCCACACTTGAACTTTTGCTTGTCCTCAAGCAAAACTCTTTAATATGTGGCTTACACTCCCAAATGGAATAGGTAGAAGAGAAGGTTTTGGGCTTGTCGTAGAGTGTCGGGATTTCCAAGATCTTTTTGGGGTTTTATTTTTATTTATTTACACTCCTATTCGTAATGATTTATTTAGAACTTTTCATAAAAGAAATTACTTATTTGGGCATAACATGCCTTTTTAAAATTCTATTTATATACAAGTTCACATACCTCACGGGGAAATCACTCACACTCGGCCGAAGGTGTATTTTTAGTGAATCACTCGAGAGCGGCATGGAACTTATTCCTACCATAGGCTTGCCAAGAAATCAATCCTCCTCCTTTTTAACTTTTATACCTTTGTAGATATCAAGAGGACTTTGTGGGTTAAGGGTTAGGCTAGGGTTAAAGGTAGGTGGTTGGGTTAGTGGTTACTAGAAAAAGGGCTAAAAGCGTAACAAGTGTCGGTTTTCGTATTTTTGCAACCCCTTTTTTTTTTTTTTTTTTGATGAAGCTTTTATTCAAACTAAGTTATTTTTTTGATTAACTTGTTTGTTTATTTTCTTTTTGCTTCATCATTATCATACCTTTTTTTTTTTTTACGAAGAACCGAACTTGTTACTAAAATAAAGGGTTAAAAGGAAAAAGGTTTTGGTGGGTAAAAAGGGTTTTTGTTTGGGTGATGAAACGAAAAGGTTTAGGCTCAAAGGGGCTAACTAGGGGGATTTTTGGGTAGGTGGTAAAAGAAAAAGAAAAATAATGGTGTAGAAATAAAAAGGGTTAGTCCTAATGCCTCCATCATTTACTTACTCGGGTTTAAGTTGATAAGGACCGGGAATGCATTGTCATGGCAAGTTCTAGAGTTGTAAGAACCAAGCGGCTATTCACACAAGAAACGAAAATTGAGCATTTAGTCAAATGATATGTAATTGTGTGCTCAATAAAGGCTCAAAACTCACTTTTGTGGGAATGGGTTTTTATGTGATCAAGTATATATAATCAAATTTTAAATAAGTTTGCTATGCCTTTTCATAATTTTCTTATGTTGGTTCTTTTTATCACTACGCTATCGGTTGTAAATTTGTAAAAATATAACCTTTTTGAGAACTTAAATTTCCCGAGTTAAACCTAGACAAGTAAAAAAAAATGAAATTTTTGAAAAAATTTGGGGTGATTAGTGGTTTCAATAGAGTTTTGTGTAAGGCTTGTATTTAGGACTTGCAAAATTCAAGGTTTTAGCATCCCCCCCACACTTAAATTACACATTGTCCTCAATGTGTCCCAAAAATAAATTTTTAGGTTGATTAGATGTGTAAAATAGTGTTTAAAAAGCAAAAATCTGTGTTACTGGGCACTGAACACGGCCCCGTGTTATCCGGGCACGGCCCCGTGTTCAAGTCCCAGTAACAGAATTAATTTAAAAGAAACAGAAGCCTGGACACGGGGGCGTGTTGGGTGAACACGGCCCGTGTCCAGTTACCTGAACTGGGCGTTTTACTGCAGGTGGTTCAGCACGGGGCCGTGTTGGTTGGACACGGCCCGTGTTGAACCTTCTGGATTGGTGAGAAATGTCGGGTTGCCTTGTTCTTTGTGCATGGGTTCATTTTTCTCGTTCCCCTTTTCATCCTTTACCACCATGAGTGTGTTTTATTCATTACAAACCATCCAAACCTTAAAACCATCATTTCATTTCATCATAGAGAGAACATACATAGTCCTAAATTAAGATAAAATTAAAACTTAACTAAATAGGTCAACAGGTACACGAGGTTATCATAAGGAGTTCTACTATTTTAGGAAAATTTCGAGAATAGTTTCCCGATATAGTAAGACTTTTAGCCGAATGGATTATTCCCTGAACGTTTAAAGCCATTCTTCAATCTCCCTAGGAAGGAAGAATGCGGCTTCATTTTCCTCCGCAGCTGGTGGCTGAGGGTGAACATTCACCGGGACTCCTTGCACCACTCTTCGCGGAGGCTCTTGGTGCATGGCGTACCATTCAGCTGGAATGATAACTTCGGGTACCATGTTCCACGCCCTTTGGGTTATTATAGGTACCAAAGGCGGGGAGGCGAGAAGGTTCAACCTCTGGTGCAAGAGGTTTACTTCATGGAGACAGCCCTCCAGCCCCACTATAAGATGGTTGATACGGTCGACCAATGCCTCCTCCACTCCCGTCATTTCATCAATAGCCTCTCTTAGAGCGTAAACATAGTTTACAAGAGAGTCTTCTGCTGTTGAAGATCTCCTCCCTTGTCGGTTACTTCTCGAAGATGATCCGCTTGTTCTGCTTGCCATTTTCTGTGAAGGAAACTGAAGAAAGCTAAATTTTTACAAAACAGAGCCCTGGACACGGCCCCGTGCTCGTTGAGCACGGCCCCGTGTCCAATTGTCTGCAGGATTTTTGGCTGAGGATTCTTGTAGTTTTAAATTATTTTTATAATTTTTACCTGGGTTTTAAGCTCAGATAATTTAAAACAAAGTCATACAATTACTTTAAACAAGAATCTTTAGCAAATAATCTTACAAACTTTACATAGAAGGTTGGAACAAATGGATTTCCAAGCTTCCATGGAGGAAATTTTAAAAAAAAATTTGGAGGAGGAGGAAATGAATAAAAGTGGAAGGGACAAGAGGGTCCCTTGGAACCTTCTTTTAGCACTTACCTAGGATGGTATGAGTGAAAATCCCAGGGATCTCTGTCAATTGAAGTGGTCAAAATGAGCAGGAATCAGGCTGCATTTAAAGAAAACGACAGCGCACTGGGCACGGCCCCGTGTTGACTGGACACGGCCCCGTGTTCAGAGGAAATCCTGACACATTTTGTCCGTATTCTGACCAAATCTGCAGCGAATCTTTTTGGTGAGCACGGGGGCGTGTTGACCTGGACACGGCCCCGTGTCTGGAGGCTGTCTTATGGAGTTTTGATGCTTCAAGGATCTCGTTGAAATCGGGTGGTTCCTTACTGGTTGGAACAACCCCAAAGTGCCTAAGATACCTTAATTGTCCTAGACTAAGGCGAGAACGCAAGAGGTTGTCGGTGAGGGTAATTCCTATTTTCATTCTAGGTGGACAGGTCCAACCCTTTCCCGGGCTCTCGTTAAAGAAGGTGTATGCCGAATCGCTCAGGTCTATGTATGCACCGAACGAAGTCGATGGGGAGTCCTTCACGGCACAATCGACACAGGGACGACTATCGTCCAAGTCTTTGCTAGGAACGAAGGTATTTTCGGGAGCAACGAGGTTGTCGGAATGCGGTTCCAACGTTTCTTCATGGTTATCGTCTTGGGGAGGATCAATGAAATCCTTCCTAAGCTCTTTTAACCAATTCAGAATTAGTTCTTCTAGTTGAAAAAACTCATCAAGGAGCATTTCCCCTAGAATTTCTGGCTGGGCGCATTCGAGGGAGAAATAGTGCTTATTTTTACTTTCGCCCCTCTTAAGGTTGTGAGAAGTCGGTGGGTCCATGTAGTGGGGCCTATAATTTAGAAAGTAGCAATTTACTTCTTCATGTTTGCCACCACATAATTGACACCACGTACCATAAGAGTGCCGAAAGTAAAAACAATTACTATCACTCATGTTTGTGTCAGAAATTACCAACCGCCGGGATCTAACGGTTCTGTTTTCAGTAACTGAAACTTGGGCACGGGGGCGTGTTGAGTGGGCACGGCCCCGTGTTCAGCTTACTGTCTGATGTAAAACAGGATTGCCAGTTCCAAAAATTGAGCACGGGGGCGTGTTCAGCGGGCACGGCTCGTGCTGAGCTCTGCAGAAGCTGAAAAACTAAGAAAATCCTAAAAAATTAAAAAGAAAAATAAAAAATGATTAGGCCGTTGATTCCTAACTTTCTTAAAATCCTTGTGTCCCCGGCAACGGCGCCAAAAACTTGATGTGCGATAAAGTGTTATATATATTAGGTGTATATTTTAAGCCCTTTTTAACACTTATTTTAGCCAAGTTTTAAATTTATAAAACACGATATTTCACTAACACTAAACACACATATGGGCAAGTGCACCCATCGTTGAGTGTAGTATAGCGTTGGTAAGATACCGAGGTCGTCCAAGGACACAAGAGCTTTTAATACCGGTTTATCCTCAACGTCTAACCAAAATAAAAAGTTTAGAAAAAAATGTTTTAAACTAAGAAAAATAAAACTAACTAAAATGCTGAAAATAAAAATAAAAATAAAACAGATAGACAAGATGAATCACTTGGTTCCGACTCGTTTCTAGTATAACCTTTGATTATTTCCGCACTTTTGCACATAATTAAGAGATTATCTTAGTTATTGTAGTAGGCCCCTCTTTTGAAGGTGACGTTACCCTCACCCCAGTAGTTTGAGTCAGCAGGGATACAATCCTAAAAGGGTGGATTATTGGAAGATAATGAATTAAGTTATTAATGCAGTATTGTGGTAGGCCCCGCTTTTGGCGGTGACGTTACCCTCGGCTAAGTAGTCTGAGTCAGCAGGGATACAGTCCTAAATAGCCGGGTTATAGTATTAATAGTAGTTAACTTATGAGGGGATCAAAGAGTTTGGACCCCCGCCATCCAATACCGTGAAGTATTGAAGGAGGTCCTACTAAATTTGACCCAGGTCCATTGCAGGACCTCTAAACGCTGAACAATGGCAAGACCTTTACCAAACCGTTCCCTTAACCCCCTACCAGGTAGCCAACATATCTCCATATAGACCGTGGAGATATGAATGGTGAAAATCCTTTATTTTATATAGACAGTAAAATAATGCCAAGACACCACGGACAAACGATAAGGAAAGATCACCTTCAACATAAGTAACTAGTTATTAAAGTCATTAATACAAAACCAAATAAAAAGTGCAAAAGATTAGAAATAAAAAGTATTATACTAGACACTTTGTCTTCACCAAGTGATGTAAGAGACTTAGGCAAACATGGCCTTGATTGTCAAGAACTCTTACGATCAATCTTGGATCCCGAGACGACTCACACACACTCTACGATGGACAATGGATGATGGTGGCGGAGGATGATGGTGTTGTGGTGGTGGTGGGTGGTGGATGAAGTGTGAGAGAGGTGGAGTGCCAAGGAATGAGATGAAATGAATCCAAGCACTCCTATTTATAGGCTGAACAGAGAGCTGGACACGGCCCCGTGTCCGCTGGGCACGGCCCCGTGTTCGTCTGACACTCTCTCTCCTCATTAATTGTAATTCGCAATTACAATAAATGCGCCTGCTGTACTTTCGACACGGCCCCGTGTCCGCTGAGCACGGCCCCGTGATGGGCAATAGAAGCTTCTATGGATTTGTCTTTTCTGCTGCTTCTTGGGCACGGCCTCGTGCTGGCTGAGCACGGGGCGTGTTCAGCCTTCTGTCTTCTCCTTTTTGCTTTGGAAGGTGCCGTTGAGGGGTCGGGCAGTCCACTAATGTTCCTTTCCTTGTATTTATGTTGGATTTAGCTGCCTTTTTGCTTCTTTTGCGTTTTTGAGCTCATTTAATCCTGAAAATACAAAAGGAAGACAAAAACACTTCTTTTTCCAATATTAGTACTTAAAAAGGGTTAGTTTTATGCCTCATTTGATGTAATTTATATGTTGCATTTTACACACATCATACACGATATTGCAATATTATATTCGGTTGTATTATATTTTTCATTTGCTTCCGCTGTGCATATTAAATATTGTGTTGTTTGACTATTATGTTGCCAACCATGACGTCACGATACTCCCCACCGGGCCCACCGGTGACACATGGAAATCGGGGTGTGACACCAGCCGTTCGGCTGGCCTGTCCGATCGGTTGGCCCAGCCGTTCGGTTGGCCCATCCGTACTGAGGCCCTTCGATCCTCGTTTTTTGGTGCGTTGCGATATTTTGAGCCACATTTCCTTATATTTATATTAGTATATATTATAATTAATCACGAGAGGGTCGTATATACGTATTCATTTTCCACAGTTTCGATATAACAACCGGTTTTTGATTCGAGTATGCGATTATTAGCGACGTTTCACGGCCATCAAGGAGGGTAGTGTAGGTCCTTTCTCGATGTCATCGTGTATGTTATTGTGTGTTTTGTGCCACAAAGACTGACGGGGTACCACTCACTCATATTGTCATCATCGTCACGACGACTGGAGCTATAGCACTCACCCGAGAGTCCTTGTTAGCGTTTATTACCTGCGTTTCGACACACCACGGCCACTGAGGAGGGTAGAATAGGTCCTCACTCAATGCAATCGTGAGTGTTAGTGTATGTGATATGGTGTAGTATAGCGCTATTGTATTTCGAAAATATGCGATTATCCTCGAATAGCGATGTATGCGATATAGTTACATGATGATCCGAATCTCTGGTGCTAGGCGTAACGAGTATATCGAGTGGTAACAACGCATGAAAGTGCGGGTTGTTACAGCTTAATCCGAAAGGGTTCACCTGGCAAAGGTGAACCCGAAAGTACCGAAGAACCCTAATCAGGAATTTCGAAAAGGGAACCCTGTAATTTGCAAAATTACACACGCGGGTGTACAAAGGGAACTTCCCCTGACGAAAAGGATATATAGCTTCGTTCTTCGAAGGAAGGACCGGGTTAAGACCTAAAGGAATTTTATATTCCTGGACGAACTTATCCAACTGAAGTTGGGTAAGAACACTAAAGCTTTCGGCAAGATTATCCTTGCCAGGGGCCATAATCGTAGCGAAGAAAAGAACGCACCTTTTAAGAAGAAAAAGAAGAGGAACGGACAAAGAGGGTAACAAGTTGAGAGAAAAACTCAAGAGTAAAAAAGATGAAAAGTAAAATGTAAAAAGGGGTTTTTATAGGAAGCTTTAAGTCGGTTTGGGTCTGTCAAATCAAACCGTCACTTCAATAGACGATCGCGATTCCCAAGACGGGGTTTCGTAACCGTCATATGCGGGTGACTGACGGTCTAATTACTTACATCACCTACGCCACGTCAGCACCATTTAAATAGCGCCATGTTATTCGGTCAGATGCGTTCAAAAAACATTTTATCAAGTCCTTAACATAACTTAACAAACTGGGGGACTTGAGGATACATATCCGGACCTCATCCTCAGGGACGGACCGAATCACTCATGGACGAACACTTCTAAGGACTTCCATACCCTTTGCTACCAAGGACGAACATCAAAACAAGTGCGTCTGGATGGATGACGTCATCTCAGTTGACTATTATAAATACCCCATCAAGTACAAGGCCAAGTACGATTTTCTGAACCTTCGTCCTTACTTTCTCTCTCTATTTTCTCTCTCTACCAATACTTATCCTCACGCCGGAGGGTGGTCACAAAGGGGCCCTCCCATCTCTGCGACGAGCCTAACGGTTTACTGTTTTGCAGGTAAAGGTTCTATCTCCTACAAGATTCAAACCCCATTTGCAGGCTCCGGCCTAGTCTAATATTTGGATCTTCACTATTAAAATAAAAACAAAAGAAGCATATCGTCTCATCTAATTTGCCCTATAATATGTGTACACGCAAAATCGAAGAGGTATAAATCGAACCGGTTTTAACATGTACTAGTAAAACTAACCAGGTATCAACATGTATGCTTTATTAAACCATTCAACCGGTACATAGTACTAAAATTCGTTTGGAAACTATAAAAACCGATCTGGAATCACCGACTGATGTGCAGTGATACGGTCCCACCATGACCCGATACGGTGCCCACTTTGCAGTTTGACCGGGGCAACTAATATGGAGAAGTCAAACAAACTATCTCAACTTATTTTCCGTTGATTATTATGCATACATTATTTATGTTTTATTAGCTATCCATTATCCTCATGGTACCATTGCATTATCATCCATGATCCCATTATCTAGGAAGTGTCGGCACGTTTATTTTTAATTACATAGGATTCCCTTGTAATTAAGCAATTGTTGAATTAAGGAAGAACAAAAGAAAATTGCAGCAAACTTACGATTTGTTTTTAGTTACTTTCAGTTCATCGTTTTTACTAGTGCTAATTCCCGCGAACTTCACGGATTTAACAAAATAATATGTTTTCAAGATATTGACAAACGCCATTATATGTTTATAATGAATATATATAAATTCTTTAAAAGAAATTCTTATGGAATACAAAAGGTTCATAAAGTAAATAAAACAATCCACGCATTATGGGCCAAATGAGAATGACATGTTGTTTGGTTTGCATTGCTTCAATAAGTAGAAATGTTGATGAGTTAGTTATAAGAAATATATAAAGTATATTATTAATAAGTTTTAGTTTTCAATTTTTATATGTAGCATGTATTTGCTAAATATGACATTACCGCTAAAAGCTTCATCCTAGTGAACCAAGTATGGAAAAGAATATAATTACAATTCATATCATGTTAACCTTTCTAACACCAACTTATATCTCAAATTTTGTTGTTTAAAAAATAGCCATAACCACTTGGAAGATGTTGTTGGATCGTAACATAATAAACAAACATAAATATATTAACGTAAGTTATCATAAAACATTAACAATCATGAATATGTCTTTAGTTAAAACAACTTATCATTACAATATTAAGTATGAAACTTGATGAAACCATTCATTTGTTCTCTTCTTTATTATATAAACTCACATATACAAACACAACTAACCTTTTGTTTTGTTACTATTCAAGTTCTCTTGTTTTGTATATCAACTTTACCTCTTGCAAACAAATTACTGCAGATTTGTTAATTAAAGTCATTAGGTGGAATAATAATCCATATGTGTTGAAGACGCAAAATAGACAATATGTAACGTGAACTCATATGGATAGACTAAGAGACTTAGATACACCCGGGATGTTGCTTTTCCTTCTACAAACAAAAAAGAATTTTAATGCACCGACAAATTGTGTGATAACAAAATCCATGGTAATATTTGCTCTAAGCAAGCAAAAGTGCTTGTGTGATGTATACGTGCAATTAAAAATTTGTAGTGCTAACCTTTAAAAATAATCCACCCATGTCATCGTATATGGCTTAAATATTATCAGCAGCATGTCGATGTTGTATATCCCACATTAACTCTGCCTTGTCCACATCTTTCTAAAAACTAACCTTAAGTATAATGAGGTTGAAACACCTTAAAACACACACAGATACCTAGATAATAAGGTTGAATTTCAAATTGAGAGAAGATACGAAACACAAAAGAATTATAAATTACCTTTTTTGAAAGTATAATGAGGTTGTTAATCATTCCTTGCTAATTAATTCTTGCATTACTTCTAATCACTAATTATATATTAGGTAAGTTGACTTGAAGCTCACCTGTGACATGCACTGCTCCACATCATTGCCTTTATTCGTTATACTTTGCCACTATAAAACATTTTACAATAAACAAACCAAATTAATTTCAAACAAACCAAATTAGAAAAGTATATATTTGTAGCCGGAGATAATTCTACATTTTTATACATAAAAAGTATCCAAACTCGGAATCAAGTTCTTCTTTCATTTTTACAAAATTTACTACTTTCATGCCCTGCTCAAGTAGTAAATATTTAGAAAAGAAATAAAGTATAAAGGAGCATAAAATATGAATTTAAATACTTCAAGTTGTGTTTATCTATTTGGAGTAAATCTAAAACTAATATTTTTAACTAATGGGTGAGTTCCACCAATACTATGATTCAGCAGCAGCAGAGAAGTTAGGAGGTGCATGTGGACCAAAAACCTGCCATGCCCAATGTGGAGTAGATCCCATACTCTTCTCTATTGTTGTCCCCGGATTATAACAAACATTAATGTACATGTTTTGGAGTTAATAGACCATTATATATTCATGAATACAAAAAAAATCATTGAAGTTACCTGGTCAACAAGATATAAACCGGAAGCCACAACACCGCTCAGGTTGAGAGGGTGGGACTGAGCCGTTTGAGTTCCCCAGGTCATACGTGTGCAATTCTCAACCTAAAATGGTACAATGAAGATGGCTTATGCCGGTAATCGAGCTCAAGTATGTAAAATGATTAAAAGTTTATTTTCTAATTATCCTTGTTCTCGTATCATCATAAGTGTTGCCTAAGAGACAATTAACTTGATGCAAGCATCCTAAAGTGTTATTCACATTGTTACCTCATGTTAAATGACCCATTTAAGTTTGAAAATGATAAGATACCGGATAGAAAAATTGTGATGCAACTTCTATTTCACTGTTAAACAATCCAAGATAGATGCACCTAAGTCAAAACAATGTAAGGCAGACAAATGTACACTAAATGATTTTTATTTTCCAAAATCAGGGTTAATATTATAAGCTACATTCATCTCAGTCAAGGATCTTAATATACTTCATATTTAGTCATTATTATCAGCCAAAAATACTAAAAACACATTTTTTGACGTTTTTTAAGAACATTAATATATTCTTAAAACAGACTTCTAATAATTAAAATGATATTAGAAAACATACCAATGCTAGCATCTTGAGGGACATAATCATCTAAATACACTGAAAGTTCAAAAGTAATTTCGTATCTATTATTTTAATGATTTAAAGCATATATGGTAACAACCAATATGTCACACCTCAACCGATGTCGGAATCATCGAAGTGGGACGAAGATAGATTGCTCATCACACATAACACTCTTGCGACAATAATTAATTCAAAATTGATTTCATAACATAACAAAATTGTCAAAGTACAACATGAAATTCAAATACAACATGGAAAAACAATATGTAACGTCCCGATTTTTTTTATGTCGTAAAATAATTTAACGGGTTATCTTAACGAGCTTTTTATCAATGAGACGGTAACTGACGTTAAACAAAATAGTTATAGAAACCGTATAGATACGCGTAAGAACATGAGGGTGTAGTGTGTAATTATGGCTTTTTTAGATGAGTTGTGAATATATTTGGAAAATGATTGGTAGAATGAGGAGATTGACAAATGACTATACGTAAAGTGTATGAATTTAACTTGAGATTATTATTTGCTTTTGGGATGAAAATTGAAGGCGTCTATGTGCATATTCATTATCCCCAATCCTTCTCTAAAAAGAAAAACCCTACGGCCGCAACCACCCACTAACCACATATTCTTCATCTCGTGAAAACACGATCAAGCAAAGCGTGATCTCTTCGTGGCTTCCGATCAGGTTGGTGCTTGTTTTGTTTAGGTGTTGTGGTTAAGGTGGGGGTGGGGATGGTTCTTAAAGCGATGATGGTGATGACGCTTGTATGGGGTTGTGTCATACTTAGAGTAAAAGCAACAATCTTCGGTTGTGTGTGCTGTTTCAGATTGGTTAAGAGGTACCAAGTGGAAGTGGTAATGGGTCATGGTTTGAGGAGACTGTATGAACCGTGAGGTGGTTTGGGTGGTGAGGGTGAGCGGCGGTTGTGAATATAACGAAGGACAATGGCGGTAGCTGACAATGTGGCGTGCGATGAGGGCGGTGTAGAGTACGGAGGTGAAGTTGACAATGGTGATGTTGGTGAAGGTGATGATGTCCGCGTGCGGGCTCGGGTGTAGATGAAGTGCGTGGGGCAAGATTATCGACGGTAGATCTAGAGACTATTTCGGTTTGATATCGTGACTTCAAGATCATCTCATGTACGGGTGTAGTTTGATTATTGCTCAAGTAGGGTGTGTTGGTTCGGTTCAGTTTCATTCGAATGACGGACCCGTGTTGCGTGCATAAACCCATTTCGGGTTGGCTTTGGTAAGCACGCGGATCACCTTTGGATGATCATTATCATTATGGTCACGAAGGATTTTGTCAAATAGGAACCGAACCGTGAACTTAAATGGAATGTGGCAAGAGCATGATTTCATGGTAATAGGGAGGTAGTGTCCATGCTTGATAGCAGGTTTGGGTTTGTTAGATGGTCATCGATTTAAGGTACATAGGTATGGTTACGGTTTGCGTACTGGTGTTGCTTGAGATCAACGATGTTGTTTTCTTTAGAATGAGGGGTTCGTATTTTGGAATGGTGGTGATGACTTGACACATGGAAGCATTTGTTTTGTGGTAGCATATTAATCGAGCTGGGGTATTGGGTGTGAAAAATCATGCATGATATGATGGTTGTTTTATATATTGCACGAAGACATGGGTTCACATATTGGCTTGGTGCATGCATAAAAGAAATTAATTAGCTTATTGGATATTGATGACGTTGGTGATGGATAGTGAATGGTTTTCTTATATGGGGTCTTGTATCATGCCATAATTATTACACTAAAACCATGAGGTCTTGCATGAAAATTAGTGAAGGTTTGGCATGAAATTTTCTAGATTTAACATAGTCATGTAAACCTACGATGATGATTAATATTGGTGATATTAAGATGGTGCTTAGGAACCATGGATTTATTTGGGAAGCATGTAATGTGAGGTTGTTGACGGGAACCTAAGGTTTACGCCTTCACTCGTTTTTTTTGCTTCTGCAGTTTGGGTGTTTTATTGAGGATCGTTCGAGTACGAGTTTGTGGGATGTTTAGCTTATGGATTTGGATGCTTTGCAATCAGTGAGTTCTAATCCCCTTTTTCTTAAATATTTTCAGGACTAGCATACATGCTTTTCACATGTTTTCATACGTGGTTACGAATTTTATATATTAATTAACGAGTTTTGTGATTAAAATGCTTTATAAACGTTTTCCCACGAACAATGTTTTTATACAACGTGGTGATTAATCGGGATTTACTAGTCCTGCGTGGGCGAATGACATTTTATTTAGTGTTGTCGAGGTCATATAGGGATGTGGCGTGCTAGGTGTTGATACTAAAAACATGATTTGTGTCGTGATAAATTTTATTTGATAATTCTATCATAGTTTTCAAACCTTAGTGGTAGTAAGATGGTGAAGGTAGTAGTTGTCGAGTAGTTGACGTGCTTTTAACATTATGTGTGTATTTTTTTATGCCTTATGTGAATTAGCATCCTTGAGGTGCTTGATGCGGGTTCCTTGTGATGGCGGCGTTACCTTTGGGGTGACGTCAGGTCACGAGATGCGGGTTATTTGTGATGGCGGCGTTGCCTTCGGGGTGGCGTCAGGTCATGAGATGCGGGTTCCTTGTGATGGCGGCGTTACCTTTGGGGTGACGTCAGGTCACAATATGCGGGTTATTTGTGATGGCGGCGCTACCTTCGGGGTGGCGTCAGGTCACGAGAAACATCACTGAGATGTTTAAATGATTAGCCCTAGTGGGAACGATGAACCCTTCGGGGTATTATGCGGGTGATGGACTCTTCGGGGTCAAATTGGAGGAGACGAAACCCTGACGAGGGCATATGATGATAGCCTACGGATAACAACCAATGTGTTAGGTTCCCACCTTATGTGCTTATATGTTTCACATCAGTTAAATGGTGGTTAAATGACGATTATTTATGTAGTTGACGAATGATGTTAAATGATGTGGATAACGAATGATGTTCTATTATGCAGTTGTCGAGTGATGTTAAATTATGTAGTTATCAGACAAGATCAAGTTACAATTGAGTTTTTAGGCCATTAATTGTTATGTTCTTGATGCGAGTGGGACTGGTTCATGGTCCTATGAATTAAGATGCATTGCGGGTTATCCTTTGGTGTCTAAGTTATCTGATCCATATCGAAAAGGATTACTGGTAGGATGATTAGACTGAGGATATGGGTGGAGTTTTGGGTTACTGGTTGGAGTCATTAAACTTTAAAATGATGTTAATGTATTTTAATAAACGATTGTGGTTTTAAAATGATGGTGTTTTGGTTTCAAATAAGGCATTTAAGATGTGTTAAATGCTTCAACTAAACTATTAGAACTCATTCAGCGTAGCTGACTTTTGCATGTATGCTATATTGTTTTGCAGGTGTGTGATTCGAGTCAGTTTTGCTCTTGGCTAGCAGATAGGATTACTCGTTTATATGGTGGAATGCATTCGATTGCTTAGAAACTAAATAACATTTTGAGTTTTTTTATTTAATCATGTATTGTTTTAATTAAATTTCCGCTGCGTATTTTTGAGAAAAGACTTATTTTCAAACAGTACACTGTGATGTGACCCGGCTATAGGGAACCCGGTTTGGGGGCCTTACAAGTTGGTATCAGAGCAGTGGTTTAAGAGAAATAGGTATTCTTGGATGCCTAAACTTAACCATAATGGGACCAAAGTAACGAATGCCACCACGAGTAACCGCGAGCCAAGAGGTATGTTTTACGTGTTGTGTTTAGTAATTGAAATTTCTTTGTGTTGTGTGCTTGCATTACGTGGAAGGTAAAACACTAGTGTGACCGTGACGGGAACTGTTTAGAACGTCTGCGGTGACACGGACAACCGATAGCACTTGATCAACGTTGTTGGCGGTCTATTGTTACTTCCTATGTTCTGAATGATGACCTGGAATGAATCACGCAAATGTTGTGCCTTGGGTGGGTGGTTAATCATGGGTTAACGCTGGCATTATGCCTTTAGACGAGGTTGCCTTGTATTATCATTTTTTATCAATGATGGAGCTGTTTATCAGTCTTACTACGTGTATTTGTGATTTAATGGTCGGTGATAACGTTGTGCTTGATGTTGGATTATGTGTACTCATATGTGGCCATGTGGCAATGCTGGAATGGCTTGATTTTGTATTAGCATAATCCTTGATGTGGTATAACGGTCGTTATCGACCAATTTATATGAATAGACTAGTATAGGCAAAACTTATAATTTGTCTGTACTAATGTAGCAGCCTATTCAGCCAACTTAAATAAATTAGCCGATTCGGCACAACTGGAATGAGTTAGCATTTTTGGTACAACTTAATTAGCCTACGCGACATAACTTGAATGCAATGGTGACAATCACTCGTGCGATATGCATATTCTGTAACACCCCTAAAATATAAATCCTTTTATTATAAGTCCGACGTTGATATTAAAAGAGATAAACTAACTAGGAATAAAACTAACGTAGTTAGATAAGAGTTTAGTGATAATAAATTAGAGTGTTAAAAACACCTAAAATAAAAACCTCATGAAAGTAGGAGGGTTAAAAGTGCCAAATGTGAAACAAGTTTTATTAAAAACAAAAAAAAATAAATAAATAATCCAACACACACTGGTGTGTGTGGATCGACTAGAACACAGAGGGGGCGACCAGACTTCTCCTAAACCCGAATTCACACCAAATCCACAAATTGAACGCACAAATCTGTTCCAAAACAAAATCCGAGCATAGATTAGTGATCTCCTTAGTAAAGGGATCATAAGGTATGTGAAATTTTGTTGAATGGTTCCAATTAAAATTCCAATTCAATACTTGAAATTCGAATTTGATGATGCATGATGCTTGTTTTGATTAAGTAAGAATGAAATAGTGTCTAAGGATAAACCCTAGTCAATTTCTTATTGAAATTTTGCCTAATATTTGTGAGAGTCATAGTCACCATTGTAGGTGATTAATGGGTTTTGTAGAAACATGGTAAACATGAGGGTTATGATTGTTGTTCTAGTGTAATATGAATTCTATGGAATAATTTCTGGTTTGTTGGTGTTAAAATTTATGTGAATTTGCCTAATTGATGTTAATCTTGGCTAATTGAAAAGTTATGAACTTGATGATAAATTGTGAGAAATTATGCCCTTAAGGTGTTGACCAAACTGCCTAGGACGAACCGAGGATTCGATGTTATATGGGTGGTTGTTGATAGACTGACGAAAAGTGCTCACTTTATTCCTATACGTGAGACTTATACGTCAGAAAAGATGTCGGATGTGTATACCAATGAAATAGTGGCACGCCATGGAGTACCGGTATCCATTGTGTCTGACCGGGATACTCGATTTACTTCACACTTCTGGCAAGAATTCCAAGAACTGATGGGAACGAAAGTTTTTATCAGCACTGCATACCATCCCCAGACGGATGGACAGAGTGAGAGAACGATACAGACACTAGAAGACATGCTGAGGGCGTGTATTATCGATTTTGGGGGCAGTTGGGATGTGTATTTGCCATTAGCAGAATTCTCTTATAACAACAGTTATCATTCCAGTATCAGCATGGCTCTGTATGAGATGCTATATGGTAGAAAATGTAGAACCCCGGTATGTTGGGGTGAAGTGGGTCCACGTGAACTGGCCCATAAAGATGTAGTCCAAGCCACTAATGAGAAAATTGACGTGGTACGAGCTCATTTGAAAGCGGCCCAAGACAGACAAAAGACAGAGACCGATTGAATTTCATGTAGGTGACATGGTTATGCTAAAAGTTTCCCCATGGAAGGGTGTTATCCGATTCAGAAAAAGAGGGAAACTAAGCCCAAGGTTTATCAGGCCCTTTAAAATCATCGAACGGGTTGGCAGAGTGGCATATCGCCTTGAGTTACCGGACGAATTGAGCGGAATTCATGGCACGTTTCATGTGTCACAACTCCGAAAGTGCTTAGCTGAGGAAACAGCTTATATCCACTATGATGATATCGAATAGCCTTAATTATGTGGTAAGACCAATTGAGATTCTAGACCGGAAGATTAAAGATTTGCGGAATAAGAAGATTGATCAAGTTAAGATCAAGTGGGAGCATAGAAAGGGTGGGTTCGGATACAACATGGGAATCCGAAGAGGAAATGCGGCGCCTCTACCCGACTCTATTTGGTACGTATCTCGGTTTCGAGGACGAAACCCTTTTAAGGGGGTGGACTTGTAACACCCCTAAAATATAAATCCTTTTATTATAAATCCGACGTTGATATTAAACTAGATAAACTAACTAGGAATAAAACTAACCTAGTTAGATAAGAGTTTAGTGATAATAAATTAGAGTATTAAAAACACCTAAAATAAAAACCTCATGAAAGTAGGAGGGTTAAAAGCACCAAATGTGAAACAAGTTTTATTAAAAACAAAAAAAATAAAAAATCCAACACACACTATTGTGTGTGTGGATCGACTAGAACACAGGGGGGCGGCAACCAGACTTCTCCAAAACCCTAATTCACACCAAATTCCACAAATTGAAGGCATAAATCTGTTCCAAAACAAAATCCGAGCATAGATTAGTGATCTCCTTAGTAAAGGGATCATAAGGTATGTGAAAATTTGTTGAATGGTTCCAATTAAAATTCCGAATCAATACTTGAAATTCGAATTTGATGATGCATGATGCTTGTTTTATGAAATAGGAATGAAATAGTGTCTAGGGATAAACCCTAGTCAATTTCTTGTTGAAATTTTGCCTAATATTTGTGAGATTCATAGTCACCATTGTAGGTGATTAATGGGTTTTGTAGAAACATGATAAACACTATGGTTATGATTGTTGTTTTAGTGTAATCTGAATTCTATGGAATAATTTCTGATTTGTTGATGTTAAAATTTATGTGAATTTGCCTAATTGATGCTAATCTTGGCTAATTGAACAGTTATGAACTTGATAATAAATTGTGAGAAATTATGCCCTTAAGGTGTTTGTGAAAATGCCTAAAAGAAGGCTTAAAACTAGAAATTTGAGCTAAATCGCATATTGTAGAATTATGGCGAACTATGCGTTATATATTAAGCAAAGAGTTCTAAACGGGTTGTGGTTGAACTCTATAGGAATAGAAACCAGAGCGTCAAGTGGACAAGCCGGTGATGAAGCGCGTTTGAAGAGTGTGCTTTAAAAGTACGTAACTTATTACGTTACATTATGCAAATTTGATATTGAAATCATTCTTGGTTGTGTACTAGAATAAGGAATTTTATTAGTTGAAGTGATAATAATCACTACTGAATTGAATGAATTGAATTAACTTAGAAAAATGTTTGGTAGTCATTAGAAATCGAGGATTCCATAAGTGAGCCAAACGGGCCGAATAAATGTGTAGTTTGTCGTAAGAATTGTGTTTTGGATAGTATTTGGCGATGATGGATCACAAGAGCATAAAACCATAGTTTGGTAATGAAATGCCGGTGATCGTAAGCCCCGGATGTTGGGTAAATGCGGCTAAAAGTTATAATAAGATTGGTAGTAAATTTGTATAAATTGTGGGATGAATAAACGAAATAGTGATTTTAGACATTCGGTCCGTAAAATTAAATTTTGGTAAAATGAACATAATAGACGCGTCGGTAATTAGATTACAGTCGCGTAAGAAAAAGAATCACCTAAAACGGACCTTCTTATCAAAAGTTATGAGTATTTGAAGTTCGTCTTGCAAAATTCGGAGCTGGGCAGGAAATGCAGGTCTCAAACCTGCACCTGCTGGAAAACAGGCTCCCCCGCGGCACGCGACAGGGACCATTGACCTTGGCGCGACACACAAGGGCTCTCGCGGTACGCGAACGAGAAGAAGAAGTCTGTCGCGTGGCGCGACAGACTTAAATCTGAAATTTTATTTTATTTTCGATGGTTTGATGCTAGAACTTGTTTATGCATATTTTATCATTATCAAAACTAATATTTAAGGTGGTTTTGACCCTAGGTGATGTTGGACTCAATCCGGATGGCGATCAAGCATATTTTCAAGA
The DNA here is from genome assembly GCA_030545235.1 of Helianthus tuberosus. Taxonomy (NCBI): domain Eukaryota; kingdom Viridiplantae; phylum Streptophyta; class Magnoliopsida; order Asterales; family Asteraceae; genus Helianthus; species Helianthus tuberosus. The sequence continues at coordinate 35,234,426 of CM060356.1, read as the reverse complement.
ACCGAACACAAATTTTGAAGCTTCCGCGCTTATCTAATATTGTTGAAAACAATGTTTATGTAGTAAATATTTAACTTGTCGTTTGGAATGTTTTAATCTAGTTGTTAGTAACCCGAATACTGTTGTCATGTAAACTTCCGTTTTGTTTAACCTTTTAAGGAGGTAAAGTATTTCCTTATTAAATGCGTATTTTATATTAAAATTTTAAATAAATGAGATGGGTGTTACATATTCTCAATGTATATAATGTATATGATGATTAAAGTGATGTCAGGTGAACAATTAGTTTAAAGTAACCTATAGAAAATGTGTAGATGTGTCTAGCCTGGGTATAATGTCTAGTATGATGATTGGTACGACCCTTCAAAGGTACGACCGTGTGAACCCTTATAGGGGTACGATGGTGACAAGTGGTAATGATCACAAATGAGGTATACATATTCTCCTAGGTTAAGGACTAGAATGAGTGATGTACGAGGTCGGTAGTTACGGTTACCTCTTAGCAAGTGTTTGCATTTCGTTGTTTAGAATGTTATAAAGGTATGGTATGCTTTTGTAAATTGTTTTCTTTAAGACATGCACATTGAGTCTTGATGTGTGCCTAAATTGTTGATGCCCTATGTCACACCCCAACCCGCAGTAGAAAGGTACGGGGCATGATGATTGCCCATAGCTCATGACAACTAATTATTGTTTCAATATTTAAAGCATAACCATTTAAATAGTCACATAACATATAATAGTCAAAATTGTTCATACATTATTCAAAACAAACATATCAAGATTTCAATTTAATTTCCTAAGGCCCATGCTACGTGTCCACATAACTTGATCACAACTTTGAAAACCTGCACCACGTTAGAAAAATATATTTTTGGGTCAACAAATATGTTGGTAAATAATTTCCTCCGTTTTATAGAAAACAGTTTTATATTTATTTCTTTAAAAAAATATTTTTAACATGCACCTCAAGGTTAGTGTGTAAATGGTCTCATATCATCAACATAGTCAACATATCCATAAATCCAAATTTACCAAACAAGAATAAGCATCATATAACAACAAAAACAACCAAAATAAATAGACTCCTCATAATAGCGTGCATTAGACTCAAGCCCCGAGGAGCGAGTCTAATACCGTTGGCGATACTAGACTACAACCCATGGCCGTGGGGAACCTAATCAGCCGTGGATCCACTAGACACAATAACATGCAATAGACTTGACATCAGATAGCATATAGAATAATAGAATACACATAAGACGTTCACATAATAACACTTGATCATAGCATGTTAAGTAAATCGAAAAGTGTAACGTGATGCACCCCAAAATTTGAAAAGTTAAAAAGGGGAAAGTGGAAGAGATTACTCACAGGTTGCGAAGAGTTAATCCACGAGAATGCACCGCAAGAAAAGGAACGATTTATATCTAAATAATAATCGCAATGCAAATAGATGAAATTCTAAACGAAAGGATAACCTATTGATTTTAGGAAATTGGGTTCTCCTATTTGGGGACTTTGAAATATATGAAATTATATTCTTTCAGCAGAAAAATAACCAAAACAATAATTATATATATTTTAGAATTTATCAATATGGCAAAAATCGTAGAATTGTTATTTTAATGGTTTGGTTTTAAATATTTGATAATGCCAAATGATTAAATAAGTTCATCAAGCTCATCTAAAAATTATATAGATTCAGTTTAATATTCATCCTTAATTTTATTTTAAAATAATAATTTCGTAATGGGATTTAATTGTCTAAACAATTCCACCAATTCTTTAGTTGTATAATAATTACTAAAAAAAATATATATATATATATATATATTCCATAAATATTCTATAACAATTATACAACCACTAAAAATCAGTAGAAGCATTAATCAAATATTATTTGCAACAATAATTAAAACATCTATATATATATATATATAGGGTAGGGCTAGATAGAAAACCCTATCTATATAAAAAACCCTAGAAAACCCAACCTCCCGACATTTTTTTTTTTTTTTTGAAAAAAATAACACATGTAATATACATGTTTTTAAGAGTTTTGGGCCAAAAAAATCAAAAAAGCGCCAAAGGGATAATTAAAAAAAAAAAAAATTTCAGCAACTTTCAGCATTTTTGTCTAACACATGTTAGGCACAGAATTTTGTTTATTTTTTTTTTTAAAATCCCTTCGGCGCTTTTTTGTTTTTTTTGGCCCAAAACACTCTAAAACATGTATATAACATGTGTAATTTTTTTTAAAAAAATCCCCTCAAGCTAAATGCTAAAAACTAAAACCCCAAAAAAACCTAACCCCCCCCCCCCCCCCCCCCAAAAAAAAAAAAAACCCTAAACCCCCTCACCCCCAAGCTAAAATGCTAAAAACTAAACCCCCAAAAAACCTAAAAAAATCTAAAAATAAAAAAAAATCTAAATTTTTTTTAATATTTTTTATGCTCAAATCGCATCGCTACTTTTAGTGGCCAAATTTTTTTTTTTTTTTAAATTTTAATTTTTTTTTGGCTTCGAAAAGTAGCGATTTTTATATAAAAAATATTTAAAAAAATTGTGTGATTTTTAGCTATTTTTAGGCATTTTTGGTTGTGTTCACATTGGTTCTCGCAATAAGAGGTGGTTCTCGTATGATCTTCTCCCTATATATATATATATATAGGTTATTGTAAAAAAGGTTAAAAGTGTGAGAAAGGTGAGAAATATTGTGGAGATGACATGTGTCCTAAATCTAAATTAATTCAAAAGGGTAAACAAGTAATTTTATCATTAATTCAATTATTAAAAACTTCCCATAACCGCCACCTTAATTATAGGAACTGGATTTTTTAAAGATCTCTATAAACACCATTCAACAAGTATATAACACCATTCAGCAAGTATATAACATCATTCAGCAAGTATATAACACCATTCAACAAGTATATAACACCATTCAGCAAGTATATAACACCATTCAGAAAATATATAACACCCTTCAGGAAGTATATAACACCATTCAGTAAGTATATAACACCAATTAGTAAGTATATAACACCATTCATGAACTAAACATCTGATCGAAACATATTTTTTCTCTATATAAGTATAGCAATATGATACTCATATTAAAGATAAAAAAACGCTCGTTATTATGGTGTATTTTTTTTTTTTTAAAAGTTGCGTATAAAAAGTTATTAACGTTTAAAAAAGATGGGGGGGGGGGGGGGGGAGTTACATGTGCATTAATGTTAGTTTCTTAATTTAAAAATGTCAAATTTACCTATATACACTTAATCTAGAAAATTAATATGTTTAATAGTAAACATTATTTACAATTTTGCCATTATGATCTCAACTATTAGAACAAAAATCTAATGGTGTAGATTGTTTCTTATCTTTCTCACAAAAAACCTTTTTTTTTTTTTACAGGAACCTCAACCTATATATATATATGTGTGTGTGTGTGTGTGTGTGTGTATATATATATATCTAAATTATTTTTATGAATTCTCCAAAAATTAAGGAACAATTATATAAAAATTCTCTGGTATTTATATAATCTGAAAAATCAATAAAAATATTTATTTAATTTATTTGAGATTATCTTGTATTTTTTATTTGATTTATCTAATGATTAAAACATAAATAATTCACCAAAATTCCAATTGATATCTAAAAAATCTCAAAATTTACACACAATATCCTAGCATGACATATAGAAATTTTATACTTTCAATTTCACCAAAACACAAGTCTAAATTAAAAAGCCCCAAATTCTATGCATGAAGAACCTTAATTTCAACTAAAATTAAATTCGGATAAATTAGCCTTCTATCACTGAAATTGATAGACGGATTTTGTAGAGCACGAAAAATTAAGCAAGTTTGGGTTTGGAATCACCTGAAAACGTTGAGAATTGAAGGAGATATCATCCGCACAAGTTACAAGCCCTAGAATGTTCTTCGATCAAATTCGCGATGTAGAGGTGATGAAATGGAGAAATTTCAGTGGGGTTTTACATGGTTTAATTAGAGATTTCAAGTGGTATAAGTTTGCCATCTAATTTGACAGATTTGATCAAAACCCAATTCGTGTTCTTGATACCATTTAATGGTGATGAATTTTAAACTATATTGATCGGTTATGATGTTGATTCAAAAGATTTGGTGGTAATGATAATCAATCGCCATCAATACGAGTTATATGGAACTAAAAGGGAGTCAAAACGTTAACCGAAACGTGTTAAATACATCGGGTGGGGTGATTTTGACATGAACAGATGATCGGTTATCAATTTCGCGTCGAATAAGCGGTTACTTTCGCCGGAATCTGATAAGTTGTTGAACATTAAACCTTCTTCCTTCAACCTTCTCTCCGATTCTTCCTTCAACCTTCTCATAGCGAATCCACAATTTCAACCTTCAACCTTCTTCCTTCAACCTTCTCTCCGATCCGCAACCTTCAACTTTCATCCTTCAACCTTCTCTCCGCTCAACCGTTCAATCTTCCGTTCTCCGCAACCTTCTCACTTCCGATCAGATCGCCGCCGTTCCGTTCCGTTCTAAGGTGTTGTTCAACAGCTTCAACGAAATTGGGCCCTGCTGTTCAACAGCTTCAACGAAAAGATCGCTTCCAGGGTATATCTATCGATTATTATCATTGTTTTATTTGATTTGACGGAGTGAGAGTAATCAATCGATTTAGAGTACATCATTATAGCGGGTTTTTGACTGTTTGTGCTACTGGATTGTTGATTTATGCTTTTTAGGTTTAATTTGTGGTTTGTTTGAAATTTGGGGGACTTTTTGCCTACAATTGAGCTTGTAAACATGAATTGCAGTGTCATTACAGTGATTTTTAGTATTATGGAGAGAGGTGGGGTGCTTGTTTCCTTGTGGGGTTTGCGCCCACAAGGTGTTCGATGAAAATGCTCGGAGTAAATTTTCAATGAGCCCGGGTTCAAAAAGCCTTTGAACCGTCGGGTGTGAGTCGTAGTTCCGTGTTTTTTTTCTTCTTGTTGTTGGTTGGAGACATTGGCCAAGTGTCTTCTTGAAGTTGTTCTCATTTCGCCGTTTCTTTTGGCCCATGTCTAATGGTTTGTGGCCTTGCCCCTTCAAGGGGTTTCATTGTTGCCCCGATGGGGTTGATGGGTCTAAGGGGATCCCAAGGCTTATGGCTCATATTAAAAGTCAACATTTTGGTTCAGATAATAGGAAAGATAATTTGAGGCGTGCCATTGCTGAAGACCCTAATCTTTTCACCTCTGTTTGTGAAGCCCTTAGGTTGTATGATCAATGGTTATGTTGGGAGTGCATGTGCCTTCATTCTATCAAGCGGGGGTGTCACCATGAAGATCGGGTTGTTCGGTTTGTGCCAACGGAAGTGGGTGAAATGGGTTTTATTGTGGGTGTTACTAGACCGTGTACCGTTTCGGAGGTTTCCCCATCTGGAGAGGTATGTGTTGATGTCGCTCTACTTGACCGAGTTTTCTCTCTTCCGATTAAAACTGTTAAAAGCATCCCCTTTAGTTGCCGCATGGCGTTTGCCCAAGCCTTAACCACAGCCTTGGATAAGGTGGTGGCTATGCCTGATTCGGTTGAGGCATGGATTCGACTTCTGCTATTACCTCGGTGTACCTTGCGTGTGTTTACGCCGGTCAGCCGCCAGGATAAGAGGTCGGGCAACAGGAAAAATGGTCAATGTCTCAGTATACAACGGGCGTTGGCCCAATGGGGTGACCGGGAGGGGTTTGGCATTCTCATTCAGTCTTTGTTTGTTCAACCTGTGAAGGAGGGTCCGGAGGGTTTTAAGAAAATGTCTGGAAAAAAAAGCGAGGATGGGAGTTCTAATGTCAAGCAGTGTTTACGTAAGGTCGTTGATGGTCATTTTACCGCTGCAGTTAAGGTCCTTTGTTCTTCTGGGGTCGCGCCACATGATAAGAAAACTATGAAGGCTCTCGTGGATAAACACCCGTGCATGCCCCCTCCGACCATGCCAGCTTTCCTTCCATCAGAACCTCACCTTATAGCGGAGACTGACAGTGTACTTGGGTGTATCAAATCCTTCCCGAAAGGGACGTCATGTGGGAAAGATGGTTTGCGGGCTCAACACCTTTTGGACGCCCTTTGTGGTGAAGGGTCCGTGATTGCGGTTAGCCTTCTCAGAGCAATTTCAGCTGTGGTTAACCTTTTTTTGCGAGGGGGTGTCCGAGGAGTTTGGCGGAGTTTGTTGCATCTGCTCCTCTCACGCCCCTTCTCAAGCCCGATAATGGAATTAGACCTATTGCAGTGGGTTCGATCTGGAGGAGAGTGGTCTCCAAGGTAGCGATGAAGGGGGTGGGGAAGGAGATGGCCAAATATCTTGGCGACTTTCAGTTCGGGGTCGGGGTTCCAAACGGGGCTGAGGCGGTTCTTCATAGTGCGAACAGGCTCTTAAATGCGCACCACCGAGACGGGTCGTTGGCTATGCTTACCGTCGATTTCACGAATGCCTTTAACCTTGTGGATAGAACTGCTCTTTTAAATGAGGTAAGGAAAATGTGTCCATCCATCTCTGCTTGGGTTGATTTTTTATACGGGCAACCAGCTAGGCTTTACGTGGGGAATGATTTTATTTGGTCATCCACAGGGGTTCAGCAAGGGGATCCTTTAGGGCCTCTTCTTTTTGCCCTTGTTTTACACCCTCTTGTTCTCCGAATCAGAGATCGTTGTAAGCTTCTGTTTCACGCATGGTACCTGGATGATGGGACCATTATTGGAGATGCTACTCAGGTTGCCAAGGCTTTAGACATCATTAGAGTGGAGGGCCCCTCCTTGGGCCTCCTTCTCAACCTTAAAAAAACTGAAGTTTTTTGGCCTACATGCGACGGGGTGAAGACTCAGGCGGGTTTATTTCCGCAGGAGATTGGTAGGCCAGTGCACGGTATGAAACTCTTGGGCGGTGCTGTCAGTAGAGATGGACAGTTTATTAGCGGGTTGGCCCTCAAAAGAGCCAAATGTGCGGTTGAGCTGATGGGATGCCTCAAACGCCTTAAGAACCCTCAGTGCGAACTCCTCCTGCTTCGTTCGTGTATGGGGGTTGCTAAACTGCTGTTTGGGCTTAGGACGTGTCAGCCTTCTTATGTCGGGGAAGCCGTCTCTGTTTTTGACAAGGGGCTACGGAATGCGATCGAGGACATTGTTGTTTGTGGGGGTGCCTTTTTCGGGGACCTACAATGGAGGTTAGCTTCCCTCCCGACACGATTTGGGGGGCTTGGGATTTGCTCAGCTGAGGATGCCTCTTCCTACGCTTTTGTGGCTTCAAGGGCCCAGTCTTGGGTTCTTCAAGACCACATCCTTCGAGAATGTGGGGGAGAGTTGTTGGACCCTGATTACAAGGGTGCGTTGGACAATCTGCATAGTTCTCTTCCCGTTCTTGATCTTAGCGATTTCTACATTAAAGACACCACCCCCCCTAAAGCCCAGAAAATTCTGGCGAATGCCTTATATGGAGAAATCGTCAAGACAGTTGAAGAGAAGTTTGTCTTTTCCCCTCGCCAGCGAGCCGTGTTTGAGTGTTTGCGAGCCCCCCATGCTCAGGATTTCCTGTCTGTTGTTCCCATCGAAGGTTTAGGGCAGAGTATGTCGGCGGTGGAATACCGGGCTATCCTCAAGTACCGTTTAATGATACCCCTTTTCCAGGCTGATGACCCGTGTCCTGTGTGTCAGAAGTGTTGCTTGGATTCTTTTGGGGAGCATGCAGTACATTGCAAAGAATTACCGGGGTTTAAGTATCGTCATGATTTAGTTCGCGATGTGCTGTATGATGTCCTTAAGCGAGCAGGGGTCTCGGCCAAAAAGGAAGCTCCAGTGAACTTCTTGACTGATCCATTAGAAGGGAGATCTACGCTACGGCCCGCTGACATTCTTGTTTTTGGATGGGAAGGAGGGAAACACGCGTGTGTCGATTTGACAGGTGTGTCCCCCCTCGTTGGGCTAAGGGATCACGGTTTTGTGGTGGGACAGGCGATAACCAAGGCAGAGGCGGGCAAAGTAGCTAAACACGAAAAGGCTTGTATCGAGAATCAGCACGTGTTCGTCCCGTTCGCTTTCGATACATTTGGCGCTCTCGCCCCTGACGCGGTGCGATTCCTAAAGCGAGTTCAACAGGTTGTAAGCAGTAACACTACACATGTTAAGGGGCAGAATTTTGTGTTTAGCAGGGTAGGGTTTGCCATTCAGAAGGGGGTAGCGGCGCAGCTTGTTGCTCGTCTACCTGCCATTAGTTTGTAATTTCTGTTTATAGGGTATGTATATTCCTCTATTTAGGAACCGGTTCGCGTCCCTTTGTCTGGGCGAAGAAGGTGAAGGATTATTAGGTTCGGATTTACTATAAGTTTTAATCATGTGAAACATTTATCCTAAAGCTGGTTAGACCAGCTGGTGTGCGCCTTGTCTTGTTGGTTGGGGGACTTGGGTTCGAGTCCTGGCTCTGCCCTCCCTATCATCTTTTTTATACAGCAGCCTTCACAATTTGACTTTATATATAAGTTACACTGTTACATTGTGTTTATATCACAACTGGTGTAATGGTTTGCTGTTTACTCTCAAAGTCGGGGGTCTTGGGTTCGACTCCTGCTCCCTTCGTTTCTTCTTTTCTTTTTATTTTGAAAACAAATTTCAAGTTCCATTAAATACAATAAGGTCCCTGCAGTTTTCTAACTTGATTAACTCATATAACTAACTTAGTTAGGTTATACCTTCATAAAAGCTAACCAAACTAACAACCTTAACACACCTACCTAGTTAACTAACTTCTTGTACAAATAACTAATCGAGTTGACTAACCCCGTTAGTTAGCTTACTTATTTTATAGTTTTTGTTAATTGCAAAAACAACCAGTGGCGGACCTAGGAATTTTTTCATGGGGGTGCGGAATATTTTTAAAGATTTTAGGCCCCTAGGTATATAAATAAAATCTGGTTCATATCAGGTAGGTTCGGGTCGGGTCATGTAAAACAAAAGAATATCAAGCTAAAATTTATATAATTATCAAAAACATGTCAAAAGCCGTTACAAACATATTTAAAATATCGCTCTACGGGTTTCATTTTTTTAAAATCTATACAAAACATCTAGAACTACTTTTCTAAGCAAGTTTTTTTTTTCTATATAACATATACAACTAATTTTCAACACTAAACACTTAAACAATTATCACCATACTTCATAATTTTCAACTTTAAAATCAAACCATAGTTTTGATTGTTGGTTCCTTCTAACTAACCATTTAAACACACTAAATTTTAACTAAAACAACAAAATCAACCAACTAAAGTTTCAAAAAAACAACAAAACAACTAAAATTTTAAACTTTTTTAACAATTGTATTTCTCCTAAAAATCCAAATAAAACAAGAAAACAAAAAAAATAAGCTAACCACACCCGAAAATAGTGATGAGATGCTGTTTTCGTGAGTTTGGTGACCGAAATTACGATGGGTTGGGTTATTATATTTTAGTTCAAATTAGATTATTAGATTGGGTTGGCTTGAGTTATGGTATGTTTATTGGGTTAAAGGTTAACAGATAGTTAATTGGGTTAAGTGAAACTTAATTAGTTAAGTGGAAAGTTAATTAGGTTGTATTTTAAAAAAAATCAGTGTTTACATAAATTACTAAGGTATAATAATTATATTTAACAATCAACCATAAATAAATAAACAATGTCACAAAATAAGTATTCAGGTCATAAAGAAAACTAACTTAAATAAGAAATTAGAAAACAAAAACCTTCTTATTTTTCATCTAAGGAAGAAACTAATTTTTTTTAATAGCAAACGAAACATCCATTAGAAAAAACCAGTCTACACAGTCAAAAACAAAAACCCCAGCCAGAAGCTAGACATCTATACTATATAATAAAAGAAACCACTTTAGGGACACTTGTCATCATATTAGGCCATCTCTTATAGATAATTATTATTTTAATTTAATTTCTTCTAATTAATTATAGATAACCCTCCTACTAAATATTATTTAATTTAATAATATATATTATAGATAATTCTCCTACAAAATATTATTAGTTTAATATCTTATGGATAATTATTATTTAGTTTAATCTCCTTCTCATTTATAATATTATTTATTTGAATTAATTATATTTGAACGTTTTATTTAGTTTGGTATCAAATAAATTTGACGAAACTTAAAATAAAATTAACTAATATTATTTATCATTTATACATTTACGGAGTTTTAAATAAAGGGTTAAGTTTATTGAGACTTGGTTAACAAATTTTGCAACAACAGAATAATCTATTTTTATCATAAAAACCAAACTTTGTATTAATATATTAAATATTTTTATTTTTAAATAAACTTTGTACTATTTATTTGAATTAATTATATTTGAATGTTTTATTTAGTTTGGTATCAAATAAATTTGACGAAACTTAAAATAAAATTAACTAATATTATTTATCATTTATACATTTACGGAGTTTTAAATAAAGAGTTAAGTTTATTGAGACTTGGTTAACAAATTTTGCAACAAGAGAATAATCTATTTTTATCATAAAAACCAAACTTTGTATTAATATATTAAATATTTTTATTTTCACTATACAAAATTACATTTACTCGACCTATGTAATACATGAGGTTTTTTAAGATATAACTTTTTATTATTTGATATATAAAATTAGATTTATTCAATTCGTAAAATACACGGTGTTTTTTAAGGATATATATTTTTAATAATTTAGTACAGAAAATTACATTTATTCAAACCGTGTAATGCGCATATTTTTAATAATGTAATTTTTTTATTGTTTGGTATATAAAATTACATTTATTCAACTCGTGTAACAAATGGGGTTTTTTAAAGATGTATTATTTTATTATTTGGTAAACAATATTACGTTTATTCTATCCGTGTAATACACGTGGTTTTAAAGATATAACTTTTTTATTTGGTATATAAAATTACATTTATTCAACCCGTACAATATGATTCTTATAGATATAAATTTTTATTATTTAATATATAAAATTATATTTATTCAACACGTACAATAAATGAGGTTTTTAAAGATATATTATTTTATTATTTAGTATATAAAATTTATTTACTCAACCCCGTGTAATACACGGGGTTATAACTAGTATAACCTCAACCTAAACAAAAACAAAAATAAAAGAAACTAATTATCAACAACTACAAAAAGAATTGGCGGCAGCGACATGGGAATAGGTGTCGCCCTTCATTGGACAAAATGGGCGGCAAAGTAATAGTGCCTGGCACTCCCCTATTGGCCTAACAAATTTACGATTTTATTCCACTTTAAAATTACGCTTTTGCCATTAGTTCAAAATTATGTTTTTGCCCCCACTTAAAAATAAATTTACGCTTTTACTCCTAGCTAAATATTTCAATTTTGCCCCCGGTTCAAAATTACGATGTTGCCCCGTTTCAATTTACAATTTTGCCAAAATTACGATTTCCCCATTAGTTCAAAATTATGTTTTTACTCCACTTAAAAATAAATTTACGTTTTTGCTCACAGCTAAAAATTCCAATTTTGCCCTTTGTTTAAAATTTCGATTTTGCCTCGTTAGTTTTACAATTTTATAAAAGGAAAAGTGACGGAAGTGCACAACACCCAAAGTTTTTTTCTTTGGAAACTATGTTTTTTTAATGTATTGGTAAATTACAAAAACACCCTTTAGTTAAAAGTTTATTACAATAGAAGGTCATCATCTTCTCCAAATGCTTGCAATCATGTCTATACGTACCAGTCGGATATTTTTCGGATTTTCGATAGTTTATCAAAAGTAATTATCTTCTTAGGGGTTGGTTTCGAAAGTCAAGGGGTGCGATTGCAAAATTTCATGGGGTTCGCTCGGGAATTTCACGCATATATAACACTAATATTTTTTTTTTCAAGGGGTGCGCCCGCCCACCCACGGACACCAATAGGTCCGCCCCTGAAAACAACCCTTAACCTGTAACTTTTTATAATTTGGCAGGTTTACCCCTTTTAAGTTGAAAACTTGTTTTAATCACCAAATTTTAACATAGTTAATTTTTTTCCGTTATAACTATTAACCGAGTTAACTGAGTCTCGCTTATAAACCTCAACTTTTATTCCAGTTTAAATCCAACGCAAAACGTAACGATTAATTACATAATAAAATAAAATAATATAAATTCTTATTTTTATTTTATTGATAAAGCTCCGGTTTTTACAATCCGGGTCAAATTTCGGAGGTCCGATTTTGATGGATGTTACACCCTAGTGGTAAGGAGATCATAACAGAACACAAGAAATTGTGTTCCAATCGCGATGATTGTTTTAGTGACAGGATCGTATAGAGATAAGACATAAGGTGTTGTATGCTTGTTTATGTTCTTGATGGTGTGATTTTATGTGACGTTTTTTGGCGTGTTACTTTGGGATTAAGGCGTGTGGTCCTAATTCGAGTCATGGGAATCGATGCGAGATGTATATTTACTTCATCGTAGGATTGGCATGATATCAGTGACGAAAGGATGATGATGCTTAGTGATTTAGCGTGCAATAAAGATGTGATGTGACGACTTATGGAATCACTTCTTAGGGAAGATTTTGGCCGACCCTTAGAGGATCAAGAATGCCCAAGGATGCATTAGTTGGATGAGACAACTGACGTTAAGGAAGACGTTCAAAGCTTAACTCTAGGAAAAGATGGGAACGACTTGTGAGTTTCATGTCCATACGTGACGACAACAATGATTTGGATAGTACATCTTGTGTCTACATATGCAGGGACGGACCTATTAACAAAGAACGGGTTCCCAGGAACCCATTAGGTTTTTAATTTTTAGTGTAAATATATATAACATACTGATAAGGAACCCATAAGTAAAATATAAAAGGAACCTATAAACAAAAAGGCCTTGGTTCTCCACTGGTTAGGTCCGCGTTAATCTCCGCAAGATACCTGGGTTCGAATCCCGTTTAAAGCACCACTGAAGCTTTTTGTTCCGTTTTTTTATTCTCTTTTTATTTTTTTTCTTTAATGTATACAACCCATTTAGGGTTTTAACAAAACAAGGCTCCTCGCCTCCACCAGACACGAAGAAGTATTGAACGTGAGCACTGAGCAGCCCTGTATTGAAGACTTCCGAAAAAAAGTGAACCCATAGGAAAAAAATCCTGGATCCGCCACTGTACATATGCAGACACATAAGTTATGGACAAGTGCTTGGGTATCATCAGCTGGGGTAGAATGGGTGCTTCACGTTGGTAGACGTTTACGTTAATAGATGATGCACGACGTTTCTTTTTGTTTTTTTGGCAATTATCAGACTTCTACGATGGTATAGATGAAGTTATCAGTGACAAGGCATGCGATGACATTGGTGACGATATATTCAATGAAATAGACAATGGTTACTATCAACGAAACCTTCACGCTAAGGTCAACGTGTTGGGAAGTGTGCAAGATCAATCTATAGTGACCGACGAGTGGAGGAATGAACCGCAAGTTGGGGAAGCCTCGCGAGTATAAAATCAAACAAAAAGTTATTTGAGGATTTAATAAGCGAGTGATACGATCCGAAAAAAATTATGAAAACGGGCGGTGTAGAAGACTCCTTTGACTACCCTGTATGGCAATCGGGTTGTGCGACAAGGCAATGATGATGACACTTACGGTAGTGACTGGGTGTCACTCGGGAATGTGGTCATAAGGCGATCGTGTATACATGTCACACCCCCAAAATCCACACGCGGAGTATCACCGCTTGGAGGCGTGACTGACCAGGATCAAGCCACCAATCATATTGAACATAACAAGTAATAAGTAAAATTCAACCACACAATATGAAAGGTGTTTCAAATAAAAAACGTAGTTAAGTGTTTAGCGGAAACATAATTGTAAAACCCAATGTAAGTATTAAGTACGAAATAAAGTAATGTTTTTAGCATGGCACACATTGCCATGTCCCACTGTAACGCCTCGCATTTCGCAACTTTCCGTTCTTAGAAAGATTATATCGTAATTCTATTTTCAGAAACTCGTCCCCTTGTAATAACAATTCGTTTCGAATTTTTTTTATTATTAAATCCGAGACTTGGATCGTAACAAAATGGATCTTATATGAAATACACGTTGCTTATCCGTACCTATTAACACATTCAAAACGTATGCCCAATCTATATGTAAAGGCATGTCAACTTGCAAACAACACAAATACGTAACCCAAATCGTTCCTTGGGGTGCAAATGCCTCACTTCATTCTCACGATGCATAACGGTATCCTCGTTTTAACAGTTACACATGATCACTATTACATTGCTTAAATTACATATACTTGTATTTGATAAATCCATAATTGCAACCATGTTAATACACACTTTTGTTTAATTAAGACATGTTTCTTATACCTTTTTAAACTTGTGACATATTACTTACATATTGGGGGGGGGGGGGGGGTATTGCACGGACCTCCCATCCGCCGGAGTGATCTCACTCCGCAGGCTAGCGACCCGACAACGCCGCCTGGCGGTGACTACCCCTTCCCAGAATGGGCCGGTTTGAAGAGCCTGGGGTTGCCAGGATTCGAACCGCCGCCAACCGTGAGGAGGCTACCCAAGCGGGTGTTTTAGCGGGGTGTCGGTGGCCACTGGGAGACCCCAGATGGTTATATTACTTACATATTAGACCTCATAAATACATATCACACTCAACAAGTATCTAGTTTTTTTTATTATGTATTTTAATAAAAAAATAAAAAAACAATAATAGAAAACGGATGGCAGAAACAACGACCAAGCTGCCAAACATGTTTTGATTATCTTTTCTTTATTATTCAAACACCTACTACATGATATTTTAAATAGTAGGTTAATGTATTTTACTAAAACTTAATATAATATGTATAATACCATATCTAGATTGTCACAACAAAAATGAAAAGAAAAGTTTAGTGGCTGATTAGCAGCCCATGCGGCCAAGCATGTATGAGTGTTTAATTGTTTTTTTTTAATTGCTTAAACCCCAACTACTTATAATAAATGCCAACCTAACTTAACCCTAATCATTCTCCCTATAAATACAACTTAATCTCAGCCTCCCTACCACTTTTGCAACACTAAAACACTTCCAAAATCACTCCAAATCGCAGCTGAAATCACAAGTTCGAGCAGATTGTTCAGCCTTCACGAAAATGAGCATAACTTCTTCATTTCTTGTCCGTTTTGGTCAATTCTTTTTCCAGAACGCTTGGCTTGACCTTGGCTTCGATTCTAGGGGTGTTTCACAGCAAACAAGTCCCTGGAACTCCGGCAAAAAGGCTTCAAAGTCCACTGTTTAAGTTTGTTTTCATTAATCTTTGTTTAGACATGAGTTTAACTCACTCAAACCTATGTCCTTATGCTTATAACCACTCCTATGGTTAGTTATGCTTAAAAACAAAGTTGAGACATACAAAATCAAATGTTAAACCTCAAATAAATTCTGTTTTGATTAGGGTTTTTAACCCACAAGTCATGTTCAAGCTTCAACTTGATGTAGGAGTGATTATGGAACAACTTGGGTTTTTCCAACATAAAATCCCCACATGATTTGATGATTTCTCATAGCTTAGATTGTTTACATTATTGTATTAGTCTTAGTTCATGACCATCCTTGTTTGTTTTTACAACAAGTGTAGTGGTGAACGCATACGAGGTGCCTAAATGGAAGCTCGTTCTTCCTACCTCCTACATGAATTCTATGACACATTTTGAGGTACCTAAATGAAGATGTAATCTTCTACCTCATGCTTGAAATACTTGAACATTTGGACTTATTAATATATACTACCTAGCCTAAATAATATCTATGTACATTCGAACCTTTGATGTTGAATTCATGTTCATTTGTCAAAGTAGTAGGACATCATCTAGGACCTAAACTTTGTTATGATTCTTATGAGTGTTCAACTCATGAAAACATTATTATAACCCTCGTGGTTACCAAGTGTCATACAAGTGTTATATGTTGAAGGTGATTATGTTGATATAATACTTTCATGTTGTTTTATTCCGAATCTCGACTCTAAGCATACTTGAACTTTAACCCTTATACATTCGAACTCTAAATCTCTACTCGTCAACAATTGGATAATCGGAAAGCATATGCAAGCCTTGTGAGTATACTCGTATTCCCCTCTTTTACTTTTACCACTTTTGGGGTGTAACATGTTTACTTATCAAAACTTACACATGAACTTTTGCTTAAACACATGAACATTCCTATAACATGCTTGTATACGTGATTGCTTGATACTTTAAACTTGGGTTGAGGACATTATTTGTTAAACTTATCATTAACTTCGTACAAGCCTAACCGTGACATATGTAGCGCTATAGGATTAACGACCCGCCCGTAAACTTGTGGTTATGTCATGAGCATCTTCCGTTTCATTATTGGTTTGATATGTGAGACACATGCCAAATTTATTGTTTATCTTGAATCACATGCTTGCTATGAGGAATAGTTTAAAACTTATCATTTGTTATGTACGTACCAAACTTGTATACTCGCATTTGCTTTTGCATTGAACTTTATTTTAAACATGTTACAGGTTGAGGATGATGATGCTATGAAACGAAGTAGCGTTGATGCCTAGATACACATATAGACGTTTAGGTTTAATTGTTGTATCAATTTTGATTATGTTGTAATGTATTTCCCTTGAACTTGATATTATTTGATTTCCTTGTAATGTTGACAAATGAATTATGAAATGAAATCGGTTTATTAAATATTGTCACAAATAGCGTTATGATGTCTCTAGCAATCTTCATACTTCGTCTCATCCCGATGTTTCCGCCGTTGGTTGGGGTGTGACAGATTGGTATCAGAGCCATAACTATAGGCAATTAGGAAAAGTATGAATGCTTTTACCTAGTCTATAGTTTTAGAGCCTTATTCGTATGTTTTGCTTGAACTACTACATGATACTTTATTTATTTCTTATTTATGCTCTTTTAAACATGTATATCACTCGTGGGTAATATTCGACATGTTATTCTTATGCATTAATGCTTGTCTTATTATGTGTTAATACTTGTTTCGTTGTTCGATTCTTTACGTGTTATTCTTGACCTATTTCTCTATGTGTTAATACTTGATTTATCATTTCATTATTTATGTACCATTCTTGATAAGCTTTCTTACACATTTATACTTGTTTGCGTATTCCTTTGACATACACTTCCCTAGTGCATTTTACTCAATATTTCTAAATCCGACAACACTCATAATACACAAACGAGATGACTTCACCAAAACAGGCATGAAACCCACAATTTGGTGAATGACTCTCAATCCTTCTACTTTCTTGTCTTACACGAAATTCACCATCAAGTTAGGAGTGAAATCCTCACCTTGATGGAGAAATTCAAATTTTAATTCTAGTGGACCCTCGTCAAGTGTTAAAATTTAATTTTGACCCGACGAGTACCAACCACACTTAGGATACGAAATCGCCAAGTTAGGGGTGAAACCCGCACCTTGTCGACGAGTTCCACTCATTGATTTTCATAAATTCCGCAAAGTCTCGAAATTTCAATTGAATTGGGACATGTAGTAACCGGAAGGGTAAATACCGTTAACCGACTTGTCGGCGAGAGTATTCCACCTATTAGGCCAAAGCATGCTCCTCAAATTCGAAAGACTTTTCGACCACTTTGGTTAGTCAAAGTTTCGTGTTGGAACCATCCAAAATTTTAATCAAACACGTGTTTCTATTATTTATCTTATACGATGCAAACTTTCAAATTCAAAATTTACTTTCGGTATTCTCTTTTCACACACACAACATATTGAATCTTTTCCATACGATTATACATATGCATGATTCCATATAATTAAAATTCATATTCCTTGTAACGACAAGTGGAGACATATCATCTAGATAGGAGTGACTTCCTTACCTTGACGTTAACTCCACTCCCCTTTTCTTAAAACAACCTCACCAACGAGTTAGGGGTGATTCCCTTACCATAGGTGATCGTTACCAAAACGTTTCTTCAAAATATCTTGCTATGCAAACTCAATCATATTTTATACCTAAATTGTTTATCATTATTCGAAATACCTACTTATACCGATTTAAAAATGCATTGTTTTATCAAGCGTATTTTCTATCCTACGATCTATTTTCACTCGACTCATATACATGAGATTCTTAAACATGTCTTAAAACGTTTTATTACCCGAATTTCAAAACCTTACGAAATGCTATCCATCAATTTAATCGGTCCAATGAAGCCCTCGCCCATGAACTTCATATTCGACTTAATCACTAAAACACACACTCACGTTATATCATCATACTAAGGACTTTCACCCTCAAACGGAATTCGAGTCAACCTTCTCACATACTTGTAGGATACTATAGATATTATACGACCGTTTTACTAAACACGCTTTCCAACACCAATAAAACCTTTGTCAAAATTAACAAAAAAAAAAAAAAAAAAACAATCACTAAGACCTACTACTAAATTTCTTTTCTAAGGGTCAACGTTTTCACAAGAACCTTCAAGGTTCAAAACTTCTCGCTTTGATGCAAATGAAACAAACCCGTTATTCTAAAAAAAAACCTTTTTCTACACCACTTAATTCGTCATTCAAATTTAAAAAACACGCAGGCTAGAAGACCTCATGGGACCGACAATCTTCAACATACGTAAACTCCCTTTTTAAACAAAAGTAGCATTTCAATCATTACCGAATTACGTTATACATAACCAACGGGTACTTTATGTTCCTTTACATTTACAAACTATATTCTACCTTCAAATCAAGCTCTATCTAATTTTGATTCGATAAACTCAACGTTTCGTTTAAACAAATATACATGCATATCATCATACACATTTCAGTCGATATCTCGTGACAATTTCATTTACAACATTCTTTTTATATACTCAACCTTTTCGAGCACTTTTACATGCTTAAAATTGTTACGTTTCAATTAATACTATATACGCAATCATTAGCATTCGTACTTCCACTCACACTCATATTCATAACATTACGTTTTATGCTTATACCTATACTTATACGTTTCATGTTTTTACTTATATTCATACGTTCCATGCTTATACGTATACTCATACTACGTTTAATATCTATGTTCATACTTACGTGAATAATCATACCTAAACTTAAACTTATGCTCATACTTTCATTCATACACATGATTCATACATTCGTACCCGTACGCAAGCGTAATCCGAGGGATTTGCTTACGTGGGTCCCATACATACTTAAGCATGGACTTGCTTACATACTACATTCTTACACATACACATTCTTAATTTTTAAATTATGTATACCCTAATTCATACATAACTAGTACAAGCTATGCAGATCATACGACGATCAAAATAATCGCGGGTGCACACGGGATTATAGTGATAGGCGTATGAGAACCATAGAGTGTACTACTGTGTATGGTAAGACACGGAACGTAACATGACACCGAATACGAAACGGACGTAATGTGGTCAAAACATGGTGGATACGCCGCCGGTACTTCCTATATATAAGTGTTTTCACCATGTTACCAAAATTTCGTAAAACGTACCATGAGAAATTCAGTGTTTTGCAGACCTTTGGACAAAAAAAAAAACTTTAAACAACTCACAAACACAATATATCCGATTATCCACGACGAGATTTCATTCTTAGCACGCTACTTTCGTCTATCCAATACTTATGCCGTTCTTATACTTGCATTCATTAATAGTCACTCGTTCACTTCCATACTCTCATTATCCTCCATTGTTCTTTTCTTCTATACGAACCTCAAGCCTGTTTAAACGTTCGAATCCTAACTTGACGCCTTAACTTTAAAACCGTCTTTCTATTCCTATTTCTTGTGTAAACGTACTAGTAGACCGTTATCACTTTATTTAAAGTACCAAACCTTCTAGTCCCTCTCAATAAAGCAAATTTTTACAAATATGCGATTTAGTACTATTCTTAAACTTTTCATACAAACTACCTCCCTATTCATTAAATACAAACCGTCTCGTACAAAGATTTTCTTCTTAATATGACACATTTTATATATACCTCTCCGATTTGATTCAAAACTGTTTAAACTCACACACGTACGCACTTTTTACCTCGATTATCTTGGCCAAAACGCTCTCCAAGGTCTTCCTCTTGAATAAATTTCGGGACGAAATTTCCTAAAGGAGGGGAGGCTGTAACGCCTCGCATTTCGCAACTTTCCGTTCTTAGAAAGATTATATCGTAATTCTATTTTCAGAAACTCGTCCCCTTGTAATAACAATTCGTTTCGAATTTTTTTTATTATTAAATCTGAGACTTGGATCGTAACAAAATGGATCTTATATGAAATACACGTTGCTTATCCGTACCTATTAACACATTCAAAACGTATGCCCAATCTATATGTAAAGGCATGTCAACTTGCAAACAACACAAATACGTAACCCAAATCGTTCCTTGTGTGCAAATGCCTCACTTCATTCTCACGATGCATAACGGTATCCTCGTTTTAACAGTTACACATGATCACTATTACATTGCTTAAATTACATATACTTGTATTTGTTAAATCCATAATTGCAACCATGTTAATACACACTTTTGTTTAATTAAGACATGTTTCTTATACCTTTTTAAACTTGTGACATATTACTTACATATTAGACCTCATAAATACATATCACACTCAACAAATATCTAGTTTTTTTTATTATGCATTTTAATAAAAAAAAATAAAAAAAAAATAATAGAAAACGGATGGCAGAAACAACGACCAAGCTGCCAAACATGTTTTGATTATCTTTTCTTTATTATTCAAACACCTACTACATGATATTTTAAATAGTAGGTTAATGTATTTTACTAAAACTTAATATAATATGTATAATACCATATCTAGATTGTCACAACAAAAATGAAAAGAAAAGTTTAGTGGCTGATTAGCAGCCCATGCGGCCAAGCATGAATGAGTGTTTAATTGTTTTTTTTTAATTGCTTAAACCCCAACTACTTATAATAAATGCCAACCTAACTTAACCCTAATCCTTCCCCCTATAAATACAACTTAATCTCAGCCTCCCTACCACTTTTGCAACACTAAAACACTCCCAAAATCACTCCAAATCGCAGCTGAAATCACAAGTTCGAGTAGATTGTTCAGCCTTCACGAAAATGAGCATAACTTCTTCATTTCTTGTCCGTTTTGGTCAATTCTTTTTCCAGAACGCTTGGCTTGATCTTGGCTTCGATTCTAGGGGTGTTTCACAGCAAACAAGTCCATGGAACTCCGGCAAAAAGGCTTCAAAATCCACTGTTTAAGTTTGTTTTCATTAATCTTTGTTTAGACATGAGTTTAACTCACTCAAACCTATGTCCTTATGCTTATAACCACTCCTATGGTTAGTTAGGATTAAAAACAAGGTTAAGACATACAAAATCAGAGGTTAAACCTCAAATAAATTCTGTTTTGATTAGGGTTTTTAACCCACAAGTCATGTTCAAGCTTCAACTTGATGTAGGAGTGATTATGGAACAACTTGGGTTTTTCCAACATAAAATCCTCACATGATTTGATGATTTCTCATAGCTTAGATTGTTTACATTATTGTATTAGTCTTAGTTCATGACCCTCCTTGTTTGTTTTTACAACAAGTGTAGTGGTGAACGCATACGAGGTGCCTAAATGGAAGCTCGTTCTTCCTACCTCCTACATGACTTCTATGACACATTTTGAGGTACCTAAATGAAGATGTAATCTTCTACCTCATGCTTGAAATACTTGAACATTTGGACTTATTAATATATACTACCTAGCCTAAATAATATCTATGTACATTCGAACCTTTGATGTTGAATTCATGTTCATTTGTCAAAGTAGTAGGACATCATCTAGGACCTAAACCTTGTTATGATTCTTATGAGTGTTCAACTCATGAAAACATTATTATAACCCTCGTGGTTACCAAGTGTCATACAAGTGTTATATGTTGAAGGTGATTATGTTGATATAATACTTTCATGTTGTTTTATTCCGAATCTCGACTCTAAGCATACTTGAACTTTAACCCTTATACATTCGAACTCTAAATCTCTACTCGTCAACAATTGGATAATCGGAAAGCATATGCAAGCCTTGTGAGTATACTCGTATTCCCCTCTTTTACTTTTACCACTTTTGGGGTGTAACATGTTTACTTATCAAAACTTACACATAAACTTTTGCTTAAACACATGAACATTCCTATAACATGCTTGTATACGTGATTGCTTGATACTTTAAACTTGGGTTGAGGACATTATGTGTTAAACTTATCATTAACTTCGTACAAGACTAACCGTGACATATGTAGCGCTATAGGATTAACAACCCGCCCGTAAACTTGTGGTTATGTCATGAGCATCTTCCATTTCATTATTGGTTTGATATGTGAGACACATGCCAAATTTATTGTTTATCTTGAATCACATGCTTGCTATGAGGAATAATTTAAAACTTATCATTTGTTATGTACGTACCAAACTTGTATACTCGCCTTTGCTTTTGCATTGAACTTTATTTTAAACATGTTACAGGTTGAGGATGATGATGCTATGAAACGAAGTAGCGTTGATGCCTAGATACACATATAGACGTTTAGGTTTAATTGTTGTATCAATTTTGATTATGTTGTAATGTATTTCCCTTGAACTTGATATTATTTGATTTCCTTGTAATGTTGACAAATGAATTATGAAATGAAATCGGTTTATTAAATATTGTCACAAATAGCGTTATGATGTCTCTAGCAATCTTCACACTTCGTCTCATCCCGATGTTTCCGCCATTGGTTAGGGTGTGACACCCACAACGACCGCGCCTCCCTGTGCAAGCTCCATGAGTACCTAACGACCTGCAAGGCATGTAACAACGAGTCAACAACAAAGTTGAGCGAGTTCACAGTTGGTTGTTTAGTTATAGCATTCGTTTCGTAAATCATATGTTCGTTTTGTAAACCATGTATCGTATTAATTCGTATCGCGGTCTCCCAGACATGTTTGCGAAGATTAGTGGGGGCTTCCCATGTGTATCGTATTAATCCGTATCGCGGTTTCCCAAACATGTTTGCGAAGATTAGTGGGGGCTTCCCATGTGTATGTTACTAGACTAGTCGTATCCGTACGTGCCCTTCTTGATCCAAGGACCGTAGCAAGTATGAGTGTACGTAGGTTTTACGTACGTGCCCTTCAATCCAAGGACAGTAGTAAGTATGAATGTACGTAGGTTTTACGTACGGGCCATTCAATCCGAGGACAGTGAAAAGTAGTTTAATAGTAATGATAGTACGAGTAGTTATTCAATCCCATTCCCAACCCACCTGGAATCCCATGCCTTAGGAGTGTGAACTCACCTTGGTTTGCTCGGTACGGTTAATTTCTTTGTTTAACAGTTGGTCAAATACGTCCTATAAAGAGTACCAACCACAATAAACCCCACTTGCACATAAACCACATATTTTACACCAAAATAACTTACGCACTACTAGTTCACACGTTACACCGTCATTGCACAAGTAGCATAAAGTTCAAGTCATGATCAAATAACGCATTAGCTTAGTATTTTCAGGCAATCACCTAGCATGCAGTGGTTCTAAATCAATTACACGTCCGATTTACATTACACACACTTAACTTCTTTAAACTCAAGTTGGCGAATTACCAAACCAAATAACCCGCCTCTGTTTGGTGCGACTCGTTGTACAAGTGCACCTGCTACTCAACCCGTAGCCCAATTCCCCTTATGCAACCCAATAATACGCGGCCCACAGTCAAAGCCCAACATAATACACTAGAGGGTCGTGACCTGTGCGACCCGTACGAGTCCAGCCCAATGGAGTCGGCCTAATATATATTTTGCCTAATTAAACCTAAGGCCCACTAATGAAGACCCGTGTATACACAACTGGGCCTACTACCATGTGATGTTACATCACAGCCCAAGTGCATGTGCACATATACTCGTTACCCAGGTGTGCGGCCCAAGAAGATTTTTACCCACATGATTCTGTTTATTTAATTAATATCATCATTGTTTTCTGCATTCATCACATGGGCTACTCAACCTGTAACCTAACCGATTGGACCATAAGTTAATGTGTTAGTTGCTTTAGATCTTGACACTTAATCGACTCATGTTAACTTCATTGGGCCGCCCAAAATTGTTGCCATAATACACATGATTGGACCGATTACAACACATGGACTAATCATGGCATGGACCAGACAAGCATTAACTAATTCACATGCAATAAAGAACACATGGGCGACAATTCATATATATTTACAATTCACATATACAATCATAAGTTCAAGAAGTGGCCGACAATATCAATGTTTTGCATACAAACACATAGTAGCAGACAATTATATATACTATCTTAGTGGCCAACAATTAATATCACCCATCTCATGCTATCAAGAACACAGTGGCCGATAAATATGTATGTATCATCACATGCATGATCATAACAACTTGTATAAAATAAATCAGCAATTAATCATCACATACTCAACAAAAACTAAAAGCAATTGCACTAACCGGAAGTCCTATCGAATGAACAGATGCTTTGAGGGGGGGGGGGGGTAGCTACTGCCGATCGCAAGTTTGAGAGATGAGGGGTGTAGGGTTTGATTTTAAGTATGAGATTCTGTTTGTTACAAGTTACGTATTTCTATAATATACAACTTGAGATGGTTCCTTAAATTGATGGAAGTGGGCTCAGGCCCAAACATGACTTCGATTAATGATTCTAGAATAACTAGTGTTTGTTACATGATACGTATAGCCAACAGTGGATCACTTGGGCTTTGCCCGGCCCGAACATTGCTTCGATGTGCGATTATGTTTGGTTTGGGCTTCGGCTCGTGTAACTTGGCCTGGAATAACTAGTGTGCGCGCGGGCCGAAAGGGAGTGTAACAAGTGCGGCCGAAATAAGCTAAGACCCAAACATACGAACAGTGATTCCTGATTACATTAAGGTTTATCAAATTACAATAGCAAGCATTTATCGTAACATGTGGTAAAAACGTAGTGTAACAGGAATAATACCAGATTAAGTGTTACGAGGTTAGACAACACTAACCTTAAAAGTTTGGGTTGTCACATCATCCCCAACTTGAAAGAAATTTCGTCCCGAAATTTAGCACGTGGTTACTGAGGGGGAGCTAGTTATGTTGCGTGGTTTCCTGGTTTTCCTGAGGTGTCATATCATTCCCCCGTTGGTTTGGAATTTCGTCCCAAAATTCCGCAGTAGCTTCAGCCTCAGTAGTGGTTTCACGTTTCTCGAACAACTGGGGATACTTGAGTTTCATTTGGTCTTCTCGTTCCCAAGTATACTCTGGGCCACGACGGGAGTTCCAACGAACTCGAACGAGAGGGATTCTGGTATGCTTGAGAATCTTAACATCTCGGTCAGTAATCTCTACTGGTTCCTCGATGAATCGCAGCTGATCGTCGATAGTGAGCTCCTTAAGAGGAACTATGAGGGTCTCATCTGACAGGCACTTCTTCAGATTTGACACGTGGAATACGTTGTGAACTCCACTGAGCTCTGCAGGTAGGTTCAACTTGTAAGCGACTTTACCGATTTTCTCAATGATTTCGAACGGTCTGACATAACGCGGATTGAGCTTGCCTCGTTTGCCAAAACGAACTACACCTTTCCAAGGTGAGACTTTGAGTTGCACTCGATCCCCAACCTGGAACTCGAGTGGTTTCCTGCGCTTATCAGCGTAGCTTTTCTGACGGTCACGAGCTGCCGCCATTCGTTATCGTATCTGTGCAATCCTTTCCGTTGCTACTACAAGTTCTGAACCCGTGATCTGGCTGTCACCAACTTCTGCCCATCAAAGAGGTGATCGGCATTTACGTCCATACAATGCCTCAAACGGAGCGGCTTGAATGCTGGTGTGGTAACTGTTGTTATACGAAAACTCCACCAAAGGGAGGTGTTTTTCCCAGCCGTTGCCGAAATCGATTACACATGCACGAAGCATGTCTTCTAGAGTTTGGATGGTGGTTCAGACTGCCCATCCATTTGCGGGTGATAAGCTGTGCTCATGTCTAATCGAGAGCCAAAAGATTTGTGCATTGCTTGCCACAGTTCTGAAGTAAAACGTGCATCACGATCGGAAATAATAGAGGTTGGCACCCCGTGCCTCGAGACAACTTCCTTAAGGTAGACGTCTGCTAGAGTGGAGAACTTATCCGTTTCCTTGATAGCCAAGAAGTGTGCAGACTTTGTGAGTCGATCCACGATCACCCAAATAGTATCATTCCCACGTTGAGATCTAGGCAGGCCAGTAACAAAATCCATGGAAATTTGCTCCCATTTCCATTGTGGAATCTCTGGTTGTTGGAGTAGGCCTGATGGTTTCTGATATTCAGTTTTGACTCTCGCACAAGTCAAACATTTGCTGACGTAAGTTGCTATGTGAGCTTTCATGCTAGGCCACCAATACGTAGTTCTGAGATCGTGGTACATCTTATCCGAACCAGGGTGTACCGAGTAACGAGACTTATGCGCTTCATCCATCACAAGCTCGCGTAAGTTTCCATAGTGTGGGACCCAAATGCGTCCTGTTATATAGTAGGCGCCGTCTTCCTTTTGTTCTAACCGTTGCCTTGAGCCGCGTAAGGCTTCAACCTTGACGTTTTCTGGTTTTAATGCTTCTACCTGAGCATCTCGTATCTGAGAAGGAAGACTAGACTGGATAGTGAGTTGTAACGCTCGTACACGCCTAGGTGTAGTATCCTTTCGACTGAGGGCGTCTGCCACCACATTGGCTTTGCCCGGATGGTACTTTATAGCACATTCGTAATCGTTTAACAGTTCGACCCATCGACGCTGACGCATGTTTAACTCCTTTTGCTTGAAGATATGCTCGAGACTCCTGTGATCGGTGTAGATAGTGCACTTGGTACCGTACAGGTAATGTCTCCATATCTTGAGTGCAAAGACAACAGCTCCCAGCTCCAAATCGTGTGTAGTGTAATTTCTTTCATGAACTTTAAGTTGGCGTGATGCATAAGCAATAACCTGTCACGTTGCATCAATACACACCCAAGACCCTGAATGGATGCGTCGCAATAGACCACAAAATCGTCTGTTCCCTCTGGCAATGAGAGAATAGGTGCGCTGCAGAGCCTATCCTTTAAGTGCTGAAATGCTGATTCCTGAGCATTACTCCAACGATAGGTGACGCCTTTCTGTGTTAGTAAAGTGAGAGGTTGTGCAATCTTGGAGAAGTCTGTGATGAACCTTCTATAGTAGCCCGCCAAACCCAAGAATTGGCGGATTTCTGTTGGTGTACGGGGTACAGGCCAGTTGTTAATCGAGTCTACCTTAGATGGATCAACATGAATTCCATCCTTGTTCACCACATGGCCTAGAAAGTGGACTTCACGAAGCCAGAAGTCGCATTTTGAAAACTTGGCGTACAGCTGTTCTGCTCGAAGTAGTTCCAAAATAAGTCGTAGATGCTGCTCGTGTTCCTCCTGACTCTTGGAGTAGATCAAAATGTCGTCGATGAATACAATCACGAACTTATCCAAGTAAGGCTTGCACACTCTGTTCATAAGATCCATGAAGAATGCAGGCGCGTTGGTTAGCCCGAATGGCATGACCAGAAACTCGTATTGGCCATAGCGTGTTCTGAATGCTGTCTTAGAGATATCCTCGTCTCGGACTCTCAGTTGATGGTAGCCTGACCTCAGATCAATCTTTGAGTAGTAGCTCGACCCTTGCAGCTGGTCGAATAAGTTATCAATGCGCGGAAGATGATAACGATTCTTTATGGTCACCTTGTTAAGCTCACGGTAGTCAATGCACATCCTGAAGGTACCGTCTTTCTTCTTTACAAATAATACTGGTGCTCCCCAGGGCGAAGAGCTAGGACGAATGAAACCCTTATCCAAGAGTTCTTGCAATTGTTTGGACAGTTCTTCTAGTTCGGTTGGAGCTAAGCGATAAGGTGCTCGAGCTATGGGCGCTGCTCCAGGAGCTAGCTCGATTTGGAATTCGACCTGGCGATGAGGCGGTAGACCAGGTAATTCCTCAGGAAACACTTGAGGAAATTCGCGTACAACTGGAATATCCTCTATCTTCTTCTCTTTCGTTGATGCGTCAGTAACGAGTGCTAAAATAGCAGTGTAACCCTTTCGCAAACACTTCTGGGCCTTAAGAAAGGAGATGATGCCCACAACAGCACCACTCTTGTCGCCTTGAATCACGAGAGGTTCTTTACCAGAACGGGGAATACGAACAATCTTCTCTTTGCAAAGGATCTCTGCTTGCTGTTGGGATAACCAATCCATCCCAATGACGATGTCGAAACTACCCAAAACTATAGGAATGAGATCGATAGAGAAAGTCTGACCAGCTAAGACGAGATTACAACCCTTAACTATGTGTGTGGCTTCTAGGCTTTTACCGTTTGCTAACTCTACGGCATGCTTGGTGTTCAAAAGTGTTGGTGTGCGTTTAAGCATTTGACTAACTTTTAGAGACACATAACTGGTATCGGCACCCGAATAAAATAAAACAGTAACATAAAAGTCGTCGAGAAGAAACTTACCCATCACCACGTTAGGATCATTCCTTGCGTCACCCTGACCGATCACGAACGCTCGACCCCTGGCACCATTGTTTCCGTCATTGTTTCCCCCGTTGTTATTCCCATTGCCCTGATTATTGTTGTTGTTGTTGTTCGGATTTTGATTTAACTGGGGGCAGTCCCGCTTGAAGTGGCCTTCAGCACCACACTGAAAGCATCCCCTGTTACCTCGCTATCGCTGCTGGTTATGTTTATTGTTGTTGGTTCTGATTCGCAGGTCGTGAGCTCCTACAATCCTTAGCTTCATGACCCGTCTTGAGACACCTCTGGCAAAGAACCCTGTTGCACTGACCATTGTGGTGTCTGTTGCATTTGTTGCACTTCGGGAGGTTTCCTCGATATCCACCCTGCCCTTGACTACCAGAAGATTGCTGACCAGGACTCTGGTAGTCATCGATCTTTCTCTGCTATGCCTGGGATTGAACTGTAGTTGAACCCTTGCTAGAGGCTCCATCCCATTTTCGCTTGTTGTCATTGGGAGTAGCAGAAGTAGTTGTAGCAATAACACCTATACGCTTAGGCAGCCTGTTCTGTTCCTCTGCCTGGTCTGTGAGACGATGAGCAAGACGAGTAACATCCTGGATGGTAGCAAGGTTAGCAACAGTCACATGGCTTTGAATCTCTGGTACTAAGCCTTTGAGGTACAACTCAATGCGCTTGATGGGAGGATCCACCATAGTTGGACACAAAATTGCCAGCTCGTTTGATCTTTTTGTGTACGCTTCAATCTCCGACCCTGTCATCTTCAAGTTAAAGAACTCCACCTCCAACTTGTGAATGTCATCACGATTACAGTATTCTTGCTTGATCAGCTCCTTGAAATCGTTCCATGGGGTGGCATTAGCAGCAACTAACCCCGGCATTTGAACCTGAGCATTCCACCACGTGAGTGCTATGCCCTCGAGAGTACCAGTGGCATACTTCACCCTACGAGCCTCAGGGCATTCACACATCTCGAAGACCGATTCGAGTTTCTCGAACCAGTGGAGGAGTCCAATGGCCCCTTCGGTGCCACTGAAAGTACTAGGACGACAGTCCATAAAGGTCTTGAATGTGCACACTGTAGGTCCACCCGGAGGATCGAGTAACCTTTATTCCCTGTTTTCCGACAAACCCGAAAGTGCGGAATCCAAACGGGTAAGTTAAACCAAGTTACGAACACGCAAGACACAAAGATTCAATGATTAACACTCAATGTATTAATGCTAGAAAACGGTTACAATGCGGTGTCTACAAATGGTCTCTGTAAACTCTCAGTGTGTGTGTTACAATGTGTTCGCTCAGTGAAATCTATTCAGACTTCTCTAGTGTTTCTGTTCTATGTCTGTGTATTTATACCAACCAGTGGACGAAAACAAGAACTGGACGAAATCCTTGGATTTCGTCCAACATGTTGTGATTTCGTCTTATTTGGATTTCATACCAAAAGGTGTTTTCACCACTAGGTGATTTCACCAGACAAAGTTCAAGGGATTTTGTCCAATTCATGTTGGGCCTGGGCTTGACTTGTCAACTGGGCTTCATTGTGGATTGGACCAAACAAAAACAAGACAACACTAGACTTAACAAATATGCATACCGCACACACGCAGTAGCATTTACATCAAACGTTACGAAATAAAACGCATACCGAGTCAAGATAGGAGGATATCTTGACTACGGCCTTCACTTCGTAGCCGAGTCGAACCGAGTCGAGTCGTATCCACAAAATATGTATCAACAAACTCCCCCTTGGATGCTGCTCGCGAGGTTCGTAATCTCGTTCTCCATCTCTTGATGGTTCTTTTTCTCGGAAAGGATCTTCAAAGTCTTCACGTGACACAATCAGGCAGTGTATCAACAAACTCCCCCTTAGATGCTGCTCGTGAATCTTTTGAACTTCAAAACTTTAGATCCTTGTGGTGTTGATGAGTGATCAACTGCAACCCGATCATCTTGATCTTCTGATTGCATCAACGTCGTGTCTTCACTTTACGGCTTGTCATCTGACACGTTCTCTTCGCCTTTAGCTGATTCCGATGTCGCATCTGCACATACAAGAAAGCTAAACACGTAATGAGAACAACCGCTTGGAATATAGACAAATTTAAACAAACGACACATGTGAGATCAAATCTCAATCAACCACCGATCGACAACAGTTTGAAAGTTTAGAAAATGATCAATTTTAATCTTTTAACTTTCAAAACTTGTTAACTTCGACTGTTTATGAAGATGCAATTGTTTTCCGGCTTACAATCAGGATTTTGGGTAGGATAGACTCGAGTTCCAACATCGGTCAATAAAAAATAAACTAGAAATAAAATCTTTTTGGCTTTTATAAAATTTAGATTAAAACACACTTAAAATCTTTTTGGAATTTTTCATTTTTCAAATGTAAAGACGGAAAGCAATAAATAAATATATACAGAGATACAGAAACTGAAAGCAGTAAACAAATATTTACAGACATTCTTTTTGCGAGTTTCGAGGGTAAGAGAATCATATCAGTGTACGGTCATGTCAAAACGCTCTTGTTGTTCAATTAGTTAACATTTAGATAAGCATCCTATAACAATTATCGGTATTGTTGTCCACATAAGCTCAACTTATCAGATGTAATCATGTTTAGGGGATACGTTAAGGTATGATTTATACTTACCGACCGGTGTTCATCCACACACGACACATTCCCATATCAAGGTATGCACGAGAGTTCATCTTACCAGTGAGTATACCGATTATCATCTGTTTGACCGTATATGAAAATGTGAGAAACTCACTTATTTTGATTTGAAAACAAGCCCTATGTGATAAAATCACTTATTGATGAGGAACTTGATTTTCATTGCATGAGGGCACAGGAGCAAGTCCGTGAACAGGTCAGTACTTTCGTACAGCAGAGAGACGAACTTGACTCCCGCAAAGAATGTGATATATTATCACTTATTTTGTTTGGACATGTGATTGTTGATCACTTATTGAGGTCGAATGCAATATGTACACGTATGTATGATATCATGGAAGATCTAGACTTCGTCTCCGTTTTGTTTCGGTAAAAGAAACAACCATGATACCCAGATGATAAATAGCATAAAGACCGAATATCTCAGAACCTCGGCAATCAATCAAACGAAATTTCGGTACTAAGACCATATGCCAATGAATGGTTCCCACCTGGTCTTCAGTCGATTTAAGTTTTATATCACCCTGCACACTTTAAAATGATTGTGAGCCTACCGATACATCTTATATAGAGCTGCTTATCGTTTTTCATTTTCAAGTTCAGTTCGAAGAGGTTTCGACAGACCACTGATTTACTATCATTTTCTCTTTTTCTCGCCAGGAAACTCATTTTTGTTTTTCTATTGTTTTGGGTTTTGAAATTTTTCGATGTTTTTGAATTTTCAAATTTTGGATTTACTCGTCCTAAAATCAACAAACTAAGATAAATTTAAAAGACACAAAGATATTTACAAAAACGATTTCCCGATGTCGGTTAACTCATGGTTTACCTCAATGCCGTTTACCAAAATTAATTTAATCAGAAATGATTTATCGAATTTTGAAAAATCAGTTGGCACGTCGGTAAGCGGTGCAGACCATGACAACATTGATGAGTTTCATATTAAAAACAATCACGTGTGAGGTGATATTCGAGATCAACGTGTCTGGCCAAAGAGTGCTGTATGAGATGATATAATTCATAAAGCAGCTTAAATATCGACAAGTAAAGGAGAGATTAGAATTTAAAACCGTATCCTGCAACTGCTTCGTGCATTGCAAGGAATCTGAGTGCTCTCCCAAACTAGATATCCACCCGGTGTGGACTTCAAAGTCGATTCTTTGTAGCTACTGAGAAGTCTCTTGACAGCAACAAGATCATAGACCTCTGGGTCCGGCTGGTCTTCCACATTTCACCAGCGAAGGTCTTTGTCTTTCTCTTTGAAAAGTAGTGTGCGGTTGTTCAATCCACGCCAAGGCATCCGCACACCCGGTTGGTTTGTTCAACAAACACATTTTCTTCAATCACACCGCGATGTATTGTACACTGCACGTTCATCTTGTTGATTTTGAGCATCAGATGTGCTGCAAGTGCGTACATTTTGATTGAATCTATCCTGGGGACCCGATCAAAGCCTTGAACAATCAATCTTTGGAATGATTTTCAATTTGTCGAAGCTTTTCAATTTCTTTCGACAGACAATTCTGTCTTCTTTTCTTTTTCTCTCCATCAAAGGCAATAAAATATCTTTTGTCGCCGATCTTGTGCATGGACACTCCACTATCAATAATCCTATGACTATCGAAAGTTCCTCCTGGAACATCCTGCATACTCACTCAGAGATTAGTTGGAGAGGGGGACCCAAGCCTTCATAGACTTGGGTTGCCCCTGAGAATCAAGAAATGTAATTTCAATTTCTTGAAGGTCCTGAAATTGCAAGCCTCCTCCTGAATCCTCACCTGTTTTCGGTTTCCAAGCCTGTTTCCGTTTACCGAATTGTATATCATTTACAATTTTTGGTTTTAACGGTTGTGATGAACTTGGTTCCCTTTTAACAGATTTTACATCCGGTTTTAATGCCGTTTCAATTTTCTTTACATTTTGACGTCGTTGTTTCGTTTCATGTTCTTTAACAGTGCGTTTATCATGTTTTGAAGAAACAGGACGACGTTGTGAGTGACTTTGTTCAGAGGGGGCTCTTTCAACAAAATTTGGTTTGGGCGAGTTTGTGCAGTCTTTAATGATGTGCCCAAACTTCCCACACTTAAAACATTTTCTCCTTTCAACAAACTTAGGAGAATCTAATCGACGGCCTGACGTTGAAGTCGTAGACCTAGAGGTACTAGCTTCACACCCATTTGTGTGTTGGGTGTAATTGTTATCACTATTACGTTTCAAAATGTTGACTTTTTGAACAAAATCGGTATTTGACTTATTTTCAAAAGTCTCCACTTTATCAGTACCTTTGGATGCCACAAATTTAATGTCTTTGTTTTTCTTCTTGAAACGAGCTCCTTTTGTTTCAGCCTTTGGTTGTGTAACCTTAGGCTTTTGAGCTCGTTGTTGTTGTTTACCCCTAAAAGCGATAGGTTGTTGCTTCGTTGGTGATTTTTTATTTCCAAATTTTCTTCTAACTTCAGCTTTTGGAATCGGATCACACTGAGTTACTGAAACTCTCGGGATCCCCTTTTTCAAAAACTTACTTGTAGTATCTTCAAACACTTTATCAATCAAAGATTGATTGACATTTTTAATTGGAAAAGTTGTGTTTGAATAAATTTTATCATCACCAACTAAAGTGTACAACACGTAATTACTCTTAACGGTAGACACAGATTCATTGTCATCTTTGACATCCTTGACAGGATCTATCACTTGCTTGGCAACAGGTTGCACGACAGGAGTAGGAGGATCACAAAGAATATGATTCTCAATTGGAATTTCTACTCCTTTCGTCTCATCAAGTGATTCATCCTGGTCATTCACATCTGATTCATCATCTGAAGAATCATAGTCCTCAATGGTTGGAGAACTTTGATTTGAAGCACATGATGACTTTTCTTTCCGATCAGATGAGCCCTCCGATGAATTGTCCGGTTTGAACCCATGGCCAGTAGTAACTTCCTCATAATCAAGAGGCACACTGGGTTCATACCGAGGCATATCCTCTTCATCGGGAGACT
Organism: Helianthus tuberosus; assembly: GCA_030545235.1. Taxonomy (NCBI): domain Eukaryota; kingdom Viridiplantae; phylum Streptophyta; class Magnoliopsida; order Asterales; family Asteraceae; genus Helianthus; species Helianthus tuberosus. Next base: position 35,200,071 of record CM060356.1, on the reverse strand, counting down.
TGGTATAGTCGTGTCTCAAAGGGGGTGTACACGCCTTATACCCAACGCCTTTCACGTTCCCTTTCAGCTTTTGAACGTCTATGATGTGATCAAGCACATATCGGGAGTTAGAATAACTCTCCAATTTGAGCTTGATTGCTTCATATTCACACTTGGCCACGGCTAGCTCTTTCTTGGTTTCCTCAATGATATTAATGTAGTTATTAATACCAATTTGTTTGTTGAAAACAGTTTTTGTTAATTCAGAAACACTTTTCTTTTGGGTTTCAATAACTGTTTTAAACTCCTTTTCATTGCGAGCTAAGGCCATGTTTGCCTCTTTGCACTTTGACAGTTCAATAACCAAACTCTGATTGTGACTGTGAATCTTTTCAGATTCTTGTTTCAATTCAGTACATTCATTACAAACACTAGGAGTAGGAGGATCAAAATTTACCTGACTTGTCGAGGCCGAGACATTTGCCATAAAGGCAGTCTGATAAGAAAAAGATCCATCTTCAGAATGATAATCTCCCGCATTCGAGCTTTCTTCATCTGAGCTCCCGCTATAACCCGAGCTGTCGTCACTTTCAGAAAATTCTTCCTTGTGAACGTGCTTGATGTGATTGATGATCTTCGCATAACATGCACTTCCTCCTCCTAACTGTACGGACCAATCACATCCTTCATCAGCTTGAACAGTCAATGCTTGATTGGTGTTTGAAGGTCCAGACTGGTTCTGGTTGGTGGTGTTGTTCACAGCTACTATCCCTTTTCCACGGTTATCTTGATTGGCATTGGAAGTACTTGTCTGATTTCTGAATGGATTCTGGTTGCCTTGTCTGCTTGGTCGGGTGCACTCACGTTTGAAGTGACCCTTTTCGCCACAATTGTAACATGTAACCGCTTCTTTATCAAACCCGTACTTCGTATCATTTTTGCCATCCAACGAAGTTCTTCCTGTTCGAGCCATGAAATCCTTTGCCCTTCTAACAGCACTTGCAAACGCCCACTTGATATCCATTAACTCCATTTCATCACGGTCTATCTGCTGATAATCTTCATTGGTCATATTGATGTTTCCAATTTGACCTGCTACCAATCCACAGTAGGAACTGAACATTGTGTTGAGAAGTTCCAAATGTTCCTTTGCAACTTCTACACTGACTTTTGAAAGATTGGAAGTATCAACTCTGACAGTGTTGGTGTTTTGGGGTGAAGGATTGTTGGTATAATGCGCTTGTTGTTGTTGTGGTTGGGCTTGAGGTTTGGGTATGGACTGTGAAAGATAAGCACTTTGATCCCACGGTGGTTGCTGTGGAAACGGAGAAGAGTTTGTATTGGATACAAACGCCGTTTGAAGCTTCGGTTGCTGAACTGAACTAGAACTCGCTGAAGGACCAAAACCAGGTAAATACATTTCTGTGTTTTGAGGAGGTGCAGATGCAATCCTTTTAGCTTTCCTAATTTCCTCTTCATTCTTGTGCTCCAACTTCTGAATGAATTCATAAAGACTGACATTGGCTGCATCCAGAGCGCCCGTATGCTTTAGAAGTTCAATGAATGGACTCCACTTAGGAGGTAGAGCATCAGCAAATCGTGCAACCATTTCCGGATGAGTTGCAGCAACACTATAAGAAGTCATTTCACTAATCAAATGATAAAAACGAGAAGTCATGTCATTTAGAGTTTCATTCTCCAAAAACTGAAATGATTCAAACTCTTTCTTCAATAAATCATGGCGTATCTTTCTAGTAGCTGCATTTCCTTCTCCTCTCGCTACCAATGCATCCCATAAACCTTTCATGGTTTTACAATATGAGAATTGATGAAAGATGTCTCTGTGAAGTGATTGAGTGAGAATAGCATACGCCTTCTTCTCCAGATCATATGCCTTTTTGTCGGCTTCTTGCATATTATTGAAAGTTGCCGCATTTGATCCTGCTTCTTCAAGAGCTTCACTAAATTTAGAGATGAAACACGTCCATAATTCTGTGTTTTGCCCTTGAACGTAGTTATGGAAACGACCCTTCCATGATGGATAGTCGTTCATGTAATTTAACTTTGGCGGGCGATTGTTGCTACCCGTCTCATTCTCACTAAGCAAAATATTTTGAATGCTCTGATTTTGATTCGACACCATTGCCCATTGACTTGCACTTATTGACTGTTGTTGTTGAGGTATGGTCCTCCTCATATATTCGGCCATCGACATTTGTTTTAGATCTGGTTGTGGATCCGTACTCCAATCCCAAGGACTCGTACAACTCATGTTTGATATTAGAACAAATGTACCTGCTTAAATCACTTAAACAAACAGTTAACAAAGAAATAAAAATCTCCTGTTAAAAAGATTCCAAGTATAAGAATGTTTGACGAAATCTGATGAAACCAAGAAGGTGATTTCGGCTACAAGAGCACTAGGTGTTTTCGGCAAAGGGATTTGGGCCCAGAACTGATTTCGGCCCAGATGTGAATTAGGCCCAGATGTGAAGGTGAGTGATTTCGGCCCAGGTGTGAAGGTGAGTGATTTCGGTGATAATCTGATTTCGGCAAAGTGTTTTCGGCCCAACTGACAAACGCTCTGATACCAATTGTAGGTCCACCCGGAGGATCGAGTAACCTCTATTCCTTGTTTTCCGACAAACCCGAACGTGCGGAATCCAAACGGGTAAGTTAAACCAAGTTACGAACACGTAAGACACAATATTCAACGATTAACACTCAATGTATTAATGCTAGAAAACAGTTACAATGCGGTGTTTACAAATGGTCTTTGTAAACTCTCAGTGTGTGTGTTACAATGTGTTCGCTCAGTGAAATCTATTCAGACTTCTCTAAATGTTTCTGTCTGTTGTTTGGGCTTATATAGTAACACAGTGACGAAATCAGGAACTGGACGAAATCCCATAGGGTCGACGAAATCCCAAAGTCTTCTCCGAAATCACTTGATTTCGTCAAATGAAATCTTCTTCAAATAAGCAAAGCCCAAACCAATGGCCCAAGAGAAATGGATTGGCCTAATCAGTTGATTTCGGCCAAGATCTGATTTCAGCAAAGTGTTTTCGGCTGAAAAGTGGAATGATGATAGTGATTTCGGCCCAGATTTGATAAGGTGATTTCGACCCAGATATCTGATAAGGTGATTTCGGCCAGCCTGATGTTATTGACCAGAATGTTTTCGTTGACTGGATGTTTGCCAAGTTGCTGAAGTGATTTCGTTGAACAATAATGAATAGACAACAAGATATTTTCAAACACCTTATCTCCTGACACAAGCCTCTTTTGTCAAACCAAACTTACTGAAACACATCTCGATGCTTGATTATTTCAACCTTTCATCATTACTTGTACACATTTGTCAAACAATTCTTTTAATAATCAAAACAATAAACACAAATACAATGATTCTGTAACAAATAAAGATCAACTATGAATATTATCCAAGAACAACTTGAAGATGTTATGAACTGGATGAATATGCAAGTGACCAGAAATTATCCGAACAGACTTTTTGTAAATAAAGTTCAATAAAAACCCACAACTAACATGTATACAAGAGTTATAACAAGGTTTTATAAGAACTAATAAGCAAAACAACAAGGTTTTCAAGATTTTAAACAAGATTTTCCAGAAAAGTATGATATTCAAATAAGAACAAAACTGAAAAACACTTTAAAATCTATTAAAACACAAGAAAATCGACTTGGTTTAAACAAGGAATCGAGCCAATGCTCTGATACCAATTGTAGGTCCACCCGGAGGATCGAGTAACCTCTATTCCCTGTTTTCCGACAAACCCGAAAGTGCGGAATCCAAACGGGTAAGTTAAACCAAGTTACGAACACGCAAGACACAAAGATTCAATGATTAACACTCAATGTATTAATGCTAGAAAACGGTTACAATGCGGTGTTTACAAATGGTCTCTGTAAACTCTTAGTGTGTGTGTTACAATGTGTTCGCTCAGTGAAATCTATTCAGACTTCTCTAGTGTTTCTGTTCTGTGTCTGTGTATTTATACCAACCAGTGGACGAAAACAAGAACTGGACGAAATCCCTTGGATTTCGTCCAACATGTTGTGATTTCGTCTTATTTGGATTTCATCCCAAAAGGTGTTTTCACCACTAGGTGATTTCACCAGACAAAGTTCAAGGTATTTCGTCCAATTCATGTTGGGCCTGGGCTTGACTTGTCAACTGGGCTTCATCATGGATTGGACCAAACAAAAACAAGACAACACAAGACTTAACAAATATGCATACCTCACACACGCAGTAGCATTTACATCAAACGTTACGAAATAAAATGCATACCGAGTCAAGATAGGAGGATATCTTGACTACGGCCTTCACTTCGTAGCCGAGTCGAACCGAGCCGAGCCGTATCCATAAAATATGTATCAACACACACAGGCAGCTGAGCATGCTGACCTGTTGCGTGTACAAGAATAAGACAGAGTTAAATACAAGAGTTGGTTTTTGAGAGTAGGATCTAAAGATCCTAGAGTGAGTTGCGACTGCAGGGTATACCTCCTGCTTGAACGGCTGCAAGCGCTGCAGTAACTTGTTCAGTGATCAAAGCCTCCAACTGGGCTTGAGTTAGGTTAACGCGTCCACTCATGATCTTCACAATACAGAGAACACAAGTGAGAAGTGCGTCGTATCAATACGCAAGTGCGGAATGACAGAAGAGAGTGAACACACAAAGTTTTCAAGCAGTAGTTACTACGTTATCTAAGCATACCATGAGCAATGTTCTATGTAACTAACAGGTAGGTAATATGAACATAACCATATCACCTATAGTGTTGAGCCTTGCACGTGGAGCGAAGCGTCGTTGTGGATCGTTGAGCACTGTTCAGGTTATAGTCTGGTTTTAACAAAAACTTTTTCCCTTATTAAAACCAAGTTCACTATAACCAATGGCTCTGATACCAATCTGTCACACCCCCAAAATCCACACGCGGAGTATCACCGCTTGGAGGCGTGACTGACCAGGATCAAGCCACCAATCATATTGAACATAACAAGTAATAAGTAAAATTCAACCACACAATATGAAAGGTGTTTCAAATAAAAAACGTAGTTAAGTGTTTAGCGGAAGCATAATTGTAAAACCCAATGTAAGTATTAAGTACGAAATAAAGTAATGTTTTTAGCAAGGCACACACTGCCATGTCCCACAACGACCACGCCTCCCTGTCCAAGCTCCATGAGTACCTAACGACCTGCAAGGCATGTAACAACGAGTCAACAACAAAGTTGAGCGAGTTCACAGTTGGTTGTTTAGTTATAGCATTCGTTTCGTAAATCATATGTTCGTTTTGTAAACCATGTATCGTATTAATTCGTATCGCGGTCTCCCAGACATGTTTGCGAAGATTAGTGGGGGCTTCCCATGTGTATCGTATTAATCCGTATCGCGGTTTCCCAAACATGTTTGCGAAGATTAGTGGGGGCTTCCCATGTGTATGTTACTAGACTAGTCGTATCCGTACGTGCCCTTCTTGATCCAAGGACCGTAGCAAGTATGAGTGTACGTAGGTTTTACGTACGTGCCCTTCAATCCAAGGACAGTAGTAAGTATGAGTGTACGTAGGTTTTACGTACGGGCCATTCAATCCGAGGACAGTGAAAAGTAGTTTAATAGTAATGATAGTACGAGTAGTTATTCAATCCCATTCCCAACCCACCGGGAATCCCATGCCTTAGGAGTGTGAACTCACCTTGGTTTGCTCGGTACGGTTAATTTCTTTGTTTAACAGTTGGTCAAATACGTCCTATAAAGAGTACCAACCACAATAAACCCCACTTGCACATAAACCACATATTTTACACCAAAATAACTTACGCACTACTAGTTCACACGTTACACCGTCATTGTACAAGTAGCATAAAGTTCAAGTCATGATCAAATAACGCATTAGCTTAGTATTTTCAGGCAATCACCTAGCATGCAGTGGTTCTAAATCAATTACACGTCCGATTTACATTACACACACTTAACTTCTTTAAACTCAAGTTGGCGAATTACCAAACCAAATAACCCGCCTCTGTTTGGTGCGACTCGTTGTACAAGTGCACCTGCTACTCAACCCGTAGCCCAATTCCCCTTATGCAACCCAATAATACGCGGCCCACAGTCAAAGCCCAACATAATACACAAGAGGGTCGTGACCTGTGCGACCCGTACGAGTCCAGCCCAATGGAGTCGACCTAATATATATTTTGCCCAATTAAACCTAAGGCCCACTAATGAAGACCCGTGTATACACAACTGGGCCTACTACCATGTGATGTTACATCACAGCCCAAGTGCATGTGCACATATACTCGTTACCCAGGTGTGCGGCCCAAGAAGATTTTTACCCACATGATTCTGTTTATTTAATTAACTAGGTTATAACCCCGTGTATTACACGGGTTAAGTAAATAAAATATCAAATAGTTAATAACGAAGATTTAACAATTATAAAACGATATTTTAAGACACTTTTCTGATATCCGAACAAAATTTTGTTTTATGTATGATCAAAACTTGTGATGTTTGTCAAGTTTATAAATATGAAAGCATTTGAACCATCGATTAGAAGACAAACTGTATCATCGACTTTCCCACGACGTGAACCCAAGTTTTATTTAAATAACAGTGGTCTTAATTTATTAGTTCTAAAAATATTGTTGAAATGTTTAGATTAGGCATATAGCAATTAGCCAATTAGATGAACTTATAGCTACAAAATAATATTTAAATTAATTAGATAAGTATAAAATTATCGGTAATTATTAAGTTATATAACTTTAAAATTTAAATATATGGACTTGAGTTGCATCTTAAAAGGATGGTTGTTTTTGGATAAATTTATTAGTATGATAAATGTAGTTATTATTCTTCATGTATTTTAAATATATTAAATAAATAAATTATTTGTTAAGCAAGAAAATCATTCCTTCCACCCTCATTATGAAAATGCTCGATATTTGTTTCAATTATTAAGATATAATTTCTAACCTAGTAATTAATATAAATAAATAATAAGATAATTTATGAAACTTTATCCGTAATTTCTTAAATGTTTGAAACAAATATTAAATTTAATAATTTAAATTAAATAATAATTATCTACAATTAAGTGAGAGTAGATGGTCTAGAATAATAACCTAGTAATTAATATAAATAGAGTAAATTACAAGTTTTGTCCTTTATGTATGTCCCAAATTACAGGCGTTGTCCTTTGTCTTTAAAATTGATGAGTTTTGTCCTTAATGTTTGCAAATCTTTCACGTTATGTCCTTTAGGCCAAACCCAGTTAATTTTTTTTTGTTAAATCAGATCATGTGCAAGACACATGAGGGCATTTTTGTAATTTTGTTTTTAGGGAATTTTGTGTAATTTTATTAACTTAAAATAGATACCCACCATCAACATTCAGACACTCATCTCTCTCTCTTTCTATCCTCTCTCACTACAAACCACCGCCACCTCCACAGCCGCTCCCCCTTCCACAGCCGCTCCACCACCACCGCCGCCGTCCCCTTCACCTCCACCTCCACAGCCGCTCCACCACCACCGCCGCCATCCCCTTCACCTCCACCTCCACAGCCGCTGTCACCACTCCCCACTTCTCCGCCGCCTCTTACTTTAAATTTCACCTCCAAACTCCGGCCAACACCGCAGTAAACACCGTTCGCCACCACACACCGCCGCATCTCACAACCATCCTCACCACATTCTCCGTTCATTAGTCACCGGTCAGCGTCAACCATCGGTCACCGTCTTTGTCCACCGGTCAGCCGATGTTGTTCACCATCACCAGAAATAGATCTCTGTTTCTCGTGTATATCGCTGGATTAATGTGAAATATAGAAAGAATCGAATTTGATATTAAAAATGGATGATTGTTTGTTTACAAAAGGGGGAAATGGAAAGACGGTTGTTTTTGAGAGATAAAGGAGTAGAAGAGGATAGATAAAGAGAAAAGAAAAGATGGGTGGCGGCTGCAAAGTTGAATGTTAGGGTTTTCAAAGTGAGAGAGATAGAGAAAGAAGCTGATGTCTTTTAGGGTTAAATTAACGTACTAAAACCATCGAATTGTGCTGAATTAGCTTGGGCTGGGTATTTTCGGTTGAGAGAAAGAGGGGGTAATTGATGAATGTTTTTGGTTTTTTGTGATGGTGGATCGAAGGGGTGGATGTTGATGGTGATGATGGAGACGGTGGAGTGTGATGGTGGGTCAGGCGATGGTGGAGATAGTGGGTGGTCGGCGGCATGTGAGGGTGGGAGGTGGTGGTGGTCGGCGGCAGGTGAGGGTGGGAGGTGGTGGTGGCAGGTGGTGGCAAGTGGTGGGTCTGCAACTTTTGAAGATGGTGGGGTATTAAAGGACATAATCAGTTACACAATAGCCCCTTAAATGGTGAAATTACAATAGTACCCTCATGTGCCTTGCACATGATCAGTTTTAACCAAAAAATCTAACTGGGTTTGGCCTAAAGGACATAACGTGCAAGATTTGCAAACATTAAGGACAAAACTCATCAATTTTAAAGACAAAGGACAGCGCCTGCAATTTGGGACATACATAAAGGACTAAACTTGTAATTTACTCATAAATAAATAATAAGATAATTTATGGAACTTTATCTGTAATTTCTTAAATGTTTGAAACATAAATTAAATTTAATAATTTAAATTAAATAATAATTATCTACAATTAAGTAATAGTAGATGGTCTAGAATAATGACAAGTGTCCTTTTATTGGTTTCTTTTATTATATAGTATAGATATCATCATTGTTTTCTGCATTCATCACGTGGGCTACTCAACCTGTAACCTACCCGATTGGACCATAAGTTAATGTGTTAGTTGCTTTAGATCTTGACACTTAATCGACTCATGTTAACTTCATTGGGCCGCCCAAAATTGTTGCCATAATACACATGATTGGACCGATTACAACACATGGACTAATCATGGCATGGACCAGACAAGCATTAACTAATTCACATGCAATAAAGAACACATGGGCGACAATTCATATATATTTACAATTCACATATACAATCATACGTTCAAGAAGTGGCCGACAATATCAATGTTTTACATACAAACACATAGTAGCAGAATATTATATATACTATCTTAGTGGCCAACAATTAATATCACCCATCTCATGCTATCAAGAACACAGTGGCCGATAAATATGTATGTATCATCACATTGTTGATACATATTATGTGGACGCGACTCAGCTCGGTTCGATTTGGTTCGGTTCGACCCGGTTAGGTTCGGCTCAAGCCCGACGTCACGACATTCCTCCGTCGTGCGTCCCAGAGTTCGACACGCGAAGCACGAAGCGCCGCGGCCTTTCCCGTCGACACATCACCATGACATCACCTTGGTGATGTCATGATGATGTCACTCATGTTGACTAAACACAAGTTAATGAAGAAATGCTTATGGACGTGCATGTGTTGTTTTATTTGGACCAATCAACAAGCTTGGGCAGAAATCACATGGGCTGGAACTTGCACATGGGCCGAACCCAATACCCCAATCGCACAAGTCAGAATATATATATATACCGAAATCAAAGGTGATTTCGGTAGAGGTGAGGGAACCGGACACAAGAGATAAGGCAGCGGACAAAAGGGAGAACCAGACACGAGAGGACAAAAATCGCACAAGGAAGAACCCGAGAGAACTAGTGAGAGTTTGCAAATATTGTTTTGTAAACATTGATTTGTAACCGTTTTCAAGTATTAATACATTGGTGTTAATCGTTGAGTCTCGATCTCCTTCTCGTGTTCTTGTCCATCTTTCTATCTCGGTTTGCATCTCCGGTTGGATTCCGCACAACCGGGTGTGTTTGACAACAAGGATTAGGCGACTAGATCCTCCCCTAGCCGGACCTACAAGTGGTATCAGAGCCTTGGCTCTTCTCCTTGTTAAAACCGAGTTGTTTTCGGGTTTGTTTCAGATTTTTGAAGTACATATTTTTCTGAAAAATCAGTTCAAAACTTCTAAATTTCTGGTGTTTTGCTGAAAGTTCTTACAAAAACCATCTTATTTTTCATTTTCACATGTTAAACCTTGGTTTTTAGTGAAGTTTCGAGCAAAAACGGGTTTCGGAAAGTTGTCGGTTTGCCAGAAAATTCAAATTTTCTGGGTTTGTTCTTGATATCTTCATCAATTATTCAAAGTGTTCTTGGTGTGTTTACTTTTTGATCTTTGAAAATCTGCATATTCAAGTTGTTGGTGCATTGGTAATTGGGTTTGATTAAGATATTGCAAATCATCACATGGTGGTAAGTTGGTGAAATGAGTATGTCTTGAGCCGAAAGGTACCTGTTTGTGTCAGAGCATAGGAAGTCAACCATTTCAAATCTCAGTCGCACAACAATTTCAAATCTCAGTCGCACAAGATTTCAGTCACACAAAGTTTTATTTCAGTTGCAAAACATTTCACTCGCACAAGTCTCCTTGGATCGCACAAGATCCTGATCTGGGCTTCTGTTTTTACATATTGAACTGGGCCGATTTGTTTTTGTCACAAAAAATATTGGCTCGCACAACATTATTAGTCCTACAAGATTTGTCCGATCGTACAAGACATCCTTCGCACAAGAATTGGGCCTTTCATAAAGTCTGGGCCGAAAACACTTATTGTGTTGTTGCCGAAAACACATCTTGTTTATCAAGTCGAAATCAGAATTTGTTCACTTGTTGCCGAAGACACTTAGTGTGTTGTTGCCGAAATCACTTATCAAACATCAATCGAAATCAAGTTGAAATTACAACTTCTCAGCCGAAAACACTTCTTGTTTTCATCAAGTCTTGGACGAAATTTTTTTTAGACTTGTAACTCATTTTTTTTCTGGTTGATTTGTGTAATTTAATCAGGTTGTTATCATTCATACATCAACTATGAGCTGCACAAGCCCTTGGGATTGGAGTACGGATCCACTACCAGATCAAAAACAGATGTCGTTGGCCGAATATATGAACCGTACCATACCTCAACAACAACAGTCAATAAGTGCAAGTCAATGGGCAAGGGTGTCGAATCAAAATCAAGACATACAAAATCTTTTGGTAGCGAGAGGAGAAGAATATGCAGCTACTAGAAAGACACGTCATGATCTGTTGAAGAAGAAATTCGAATCATTTCATTTCTTAGAGAATGAAACCCTAAATGATATAATTACTCGTTATTATCATTTGATGCATGAAATGTATTATGTTGGTGTTCTTGTATCTCAACAGGAAATCGTAGCACGGTTTGCTGATGCTCTACCTCCAAAGTGGAGCTCATTCATTGAGCTTTTAAAGCAGACGGGCGTTCTAGATGCTGTCAATTTTAATATCTATGAATTCATTCAGAAGTTGGAGCACAAGAACGAAGAGGAAATTCGGAAAGCTAAACTAATTCCTGCTCCTCAAAATACCGAAATGTATCTTGGAGGTGGTTTTAACCCGTTAGTTAGTTCCAGTTCAGCTCAGCAACCAAAGTTACAAACGGCGTTTGTATCAAATGCAAACTCATCTCCGTTTCCACAGTTCAATCAAAATGCTTATCTTTCGCAATCTAAACCCCAACCTCAACCTCAAGTTTCCACAACACAACCTCAATTCGATCCAAGTGTCGATTGTGGTCCGGCCAAACAGTTGGGAAACAGTGATCAAACAAGAACTGCGTTTTATGCCGAAATCATCAAGAATGTCAGCGATGGTGAATCTTCGGGAAATGATGACAGTTCAGGATATAGTGGCACTGATGAAGATAGCTCAGGTGTGAGTGATTACAGTTCAGAATCGGACATAAAGGAGGGTGTGGATTCTGAAGCTGGTAATTTGTCGAATGATGCTAACGAGAAATCTGACTTGGTCAAGAAAGCATATGCTACATCAAAAGAAATGGAGAAGATTCTCACTGAAGATGGATCTTTCTCTTCTCAGACTGCCTTTATGGCTAATGTCACAGCTTCTACAAGTCAGGTACAATCTGAAACTCCTAGCATATGTAGTGATTGTGCTGATATGAAACGTGAATCTGAAACGGTTCATAGTCACAATCAGAGTTTGGTTATTGAGCTGTCAAAATGCAAAGAGGCAAACATGGCTTTAGCTCGAAATGAAAAGGATTTTAAATCTGTAATTGAAACTTTAAAGAAAAGTGTTTCCGGATTAACAAAAACTGTTTGTAACAAACAAATTGGTATTAATAACTACATTAATATCATCGAGGAAACAAAGAAAGAGCTAGCCGTGGCGAAATGTGAGCATGAAGCGATCAAGCTCAAATTGGAGAGTTACTCAAACTCCCGATATGTGCTTGATCACATCATTGACGTTCAACAACTAAAGGGTAACGTTAAAGGTGTTGGTTATAGGAAGTGTCCACCCCCGTTGAGACACGACTATACCAAGTCGCCCGATGAGGAGGAAATGCCGCGTTTTGAGCCAACTGTACCTCTTGATTATGAGGAAGTTACAACTGGCTTAGGGTTCAAAACGGACAATTCATCGGAGGGCTCATCTGATAGCAAGGAAAAGTCATCATGTGCTTCAAATCAAAGTCCTCCAACCATTGAGGACTATGATTCTTCGGATGATGAATCAGATGTGAGTGATGAGGATAAATCTCTTGACGATAGAAAAGGAGTAGAAGTGCCTTTTGAGAATCACATTCTGTGTGATCCTCCTACTCCTGCTGTTCAATCAACTGGTGCTAAACAAGAGATAGATCCTATCACTGAGAAGGTGTCTACTGTTAAAAGTGATAACGTGTTGTACACTTTAGTCGGTGATGATAAAATTTATTCAAACAAAGATTTTCCAATCAAAAACGTCAATCAATCATTGATTGATAAAGTGTTTGAAGATAATACAACTAAGTTTTTGGGAAAAGCGATCCCGAGAGTTTCAGTAACTCAGTGTGATCCTATTCCAAAAGCTGAAGTGAGGAAACAATTTGGAAACCAAAAATTACCGACTAAAGAACAACCTGTCGCTTTTAAGGGTAAACAGCAACAGCAGCGAGCTCAAAATTCTAAAGGTTCACAACCAAAGGTTGAGACCAAAGGAGCTCGTTTCAAGAAGAAAAACAAAGATATCAAGTTTGTAGCATCAAGGGGTACTGATAAAATTGAGACTTTTGAAAACAAATCAAACACCGATTTTATTCAACAAGTCAAGATTTTAAAACGTAACAGCCAAAACAATTACACCCAGCACACAAACGGGTGTGAAGCAAGTTCCTCTGGGTCTACAGGTTCAACACGTGAAAGTCGAACCGGTTCTCCTAAGTTTGTTGAAAGGAGAATTTGTTTCAAATGTGGGAAGGTTGGGCACATCATTAAAGACTGCAAAAACTCGCCCAAACCAAATTTTGTTGAAAGAGCCCCCTCTGAACAAGGTCACTCACAACGTCGTCCTGTTTCTCCAAAACATGATAAAAGAATTGTTAAAGAACAGGAAATAAAACAACGATGTAAAATTGTGAAGGTGATTGGAAAGGCGTTGAAACCGGAGGTTGTCCAAACAAAGTCTGTTAAATTAGAAATTAAAAATGAAAAAACAAAAACAGATTTGGAAACCAAAATCGGTAACTGTTTCAGGGGGAGGTGCTGTGTTTGAGAATCATCAGGAAATCGAAGTCACAATCCTCGATGATGAAGGACGACCCAAGTCTGTTAAGGCTTGGGTCCCCCTCTCCAACTAATCTCTGAGTGAGTGTGCAGGATGTTCCAGGAGGAACTTTCGACAGTCATAGGATTGTTGATAGTGGAGTGTCCATGCACAAGATCGGCGACAAAGAAGTTGTTGCCTGCGATGGAGAGAAGAAAAAGAAAAGAAGACAGAATTGTCTGTCGAAAGAAATTGAAAAGCTTCGACAAAATGCAAATCATTTCAAAGTTTGATTGTTCAAGGTTATAATCGGGTCCCCAGGATAGATTCAATCAAAATGTACGCACCTGCAGCACGTTTGAAGTTCAAAATCAACAAGATGAACGTGCAGTGTACATTTCTACGCGGTGTGATTGAAGAAAATGTGTTTGTTGAACAAACCAACCGGGTGTGCGGATGCCTTGGCGTGGATTGAACAACCGCACACTACTTCTGAAAGAGAAAGACAAAAACCTTCGCTGGTGCAATGTGGAAGACCAGCCGGACCCAAAGGTTTCTGATCTTGTTGCTGTGAAGAGATTTCTAAGTAGCTACAAAATCGACTTTGAAATCCACACCGGGTGGATATCCAGTTTGGGAGAGCACTCAGATTCCTTGCAATGCACGAAGCAGTTGCAGGATACGGTTTTAAAATTCTAATCTCTCTTTTACTTGTCGATATTTAACCTGCTTTATGAATTAGTATTATCTCGTACAGCACTCTTTGGCCAGACAATGTTGTCATGGTCCGCACCGCTTACCGACATGCCAACTCATTTTTCCAAAATTCGAGAAATCTTTTCTGATGAAAAATTAATTTTGGTAAACGACATTGAGGTAAAACATGAGTTAACCAACATCGGAAAATCATTTTTGTAAATACCTTTTTTTTTTAAATTTATCTTAGTTTGTTGATTTTAGGGGGAGTAAATCCAAATTTGAAAATTCAAAAACATCGAAAAATTTCAAAAACACAAAAACATTAGAAAATCAAAAATGAGTTTCCTGGCGAGAAAAAGAGAAAATGATAGTACATCAGTGGTCTGTCTAAACCTCTTTAAACCTTAAATGAAAAGTGATAAGCAGCTCTATATAAGATGTATCGGTAGGCTCACAATCATTTTAAAGTGTGCAGGGTGATATAAACTTAAATCGACTGAAGACCAGGTGGGAACCATTCATTGGCATATGGTCTTAGTACCGAAATTTCGTTTGAGAGATTGCCGAGGTTCTGAGATATTCGGTCTTTATGCGGCTTATCATCTGGGTATCATGGTTGTATCTTTGACCGAAAAATAACGGGGACGCAAGTCTAGATCTTCCATGATACCATACATACGTGTACATATTGCATTCGACCTCAATAAGTGATCAACAATCACATGTCCAAACAAATAAGTGATAAAATATCACATTTATCCGGGAGTCAAGTTCGTCTCTCTGCTGTACGAAAGTACTGACCTGTTCACGGACTTGCTCCTGTGCCCTCATGCATCTGAAAATCAAGTTCCTCATCAATAAGTGATTCTATCACATAGGGCTTGTTTTCAATCAAAATAAGTGAGTTACTCACATTTTCATATACGGTCAAATAGATGATAATCGGTATACTCACCGGTAAGATGAATCCTCGTGCATACCTTGATACGGGAATGTGTCGTGATGTGGATGAACACCGGTCGGTAAGTATAAATCATACCTTAACGTATCCCCTCGCCATGATTACATCTGATAAGTTGAGCTTATGTGGATAACAATACCGATAATCGTTATAGGATGTTTATCAAAATGTTAACTAAAAGAACAACAAGAGCGTTTCGGCATGACCGTACACTGATATGATTCTCTTACCCTCGAAACTCGCAAAAAGAATGTCTGTAAATATTTATTTACTGCTTTTCGTTTCTGCATCTTTGTATATATTTATTTATTGTTTTCCGTCTTTACATTTGAAAAATGAAAAATTCCAAAAAGATTTTAGGTGTGTTTTAATATAAACTTTATAAAAGCCAAAAAGATTTTGCTTCTAGTTTATTTTTGATTGACTGATGTTGGAACTCGAGTCTATCCTACCCAAAATCCTGATCGTAAGCCGGAAAACAATTGCATCTTCATAAACAGTCGAAGTTAACAAGTTTTGAAAGTTAAGAACTAAAATTGAACAAATTTGTTTAACCTTTCAAACTGTTGTCGGTCGGTAGTTGATTGAGATTTGATCTCATATGTGTCATTTGTTTAAATGTTAACTATATTCCAAGCGGTTGTTCTCATTATGCGTTTAGCTTTCTTGCATGTGCAGATGCTAAAGGCGAGGAGAACATGTTCAATGACAAGCTTTGGAATGAAGACACGAAGTGGAGGCACTCAAAGTATAAAATGATCGAGTTGCCGCTGACCCTTCATCAACACCACAAGGATCTGAAGAATTGACAAGTCAAAAGATTCACGAGCATAACTCATTGGAGAGTTCATTTTAAGGGGGAGTTTATTGACACACTACCTAAATGAAAAGGGAGTTTGTTGATACACTTTCTACTTACGACGCGTGAAGACTTTGAAGATCCTCCGGCATGGAAGACATGGAAGTTGAACCTCACGAGTAGCGTCCAAGGGGGAGTTTGTTGATACATATTATGTGGACGCGACTCAGCTCGGTTCGATTTGGTTCGGTTCGACCCGGTTAGGTTCGGCTCAAGCCCGACGTCACGACATTCCTCCGTCGTGCGTCCCAGAGTTCGACACGCGAAGCACGAAGCGCCGCGGCCTTTCCCGTCGACACATCACCATGACATCACCTTGGTGATGTCATGATGATGTCACTCATGTTGACTAAACACAAGTTAATGAAGAAATGCTTATGGACGTGCATGTGTTATTTTATTTGGAACAATCAACAAGCTTGGGCAGAAATCACATGGGCTGGAACTTGCACATGGGCCGAACCCAATACCCCAATCGCACAAGTCAGAATATATATATATACCGAAATCAAAGGTGATTTCGGTAGAGGTGAGGGAACCGGACACAAGAGATAAGGCAGCGGACAAAAGGGAGAACCAGACACGAGAGGACAAAAATCGCACAAGGAAGAACCCGAGAGAACTAGTGAGAGTTTGCAAATATTGTTTTGTAAACATTGATTTGTAACCGTTTTCAAGTATTAATACATTGGTGTTAATCGTTGAGTCTCGGTCTCCTTCTCGTGTTCTTGTCCATCTTTCTATCTCGGTTTGCATCTCCGGTTGGATTCCGCACAACCGGGTGTGTTTGACAACAAGGATTAGGCGACTAGATCCTCCCCTAGCCGGACCTACAAGTGGTATCAGAGCCTTGGCTCTTCTCCTTGTTAAAACCGAGTTGTTTTCGGGTTTGTTTCAGATTTTTGAAGTTCATATTTTTCTGAAAAATCAGTTCAAAACTTCTAAATTTCTGGTGTTTTGCTGAAAGTTCTTACAAAAACCATCTTATTTTTCATTTTCACATGTTAAACCTTGGTTTTTAGTGAAGTTTCGAGCAAAAACGGGTTTCGGAAAGTTGTCGGTTTGCCGGAAAATTCAAATTTTCTGGGTTTGTTCTTGATATCTTCATCAATTATTCAAAGTGTTCTTGGTGTGTTTACTTTTTGATCTTTGAAAATCTGCATATTCAAGTTGTTGGTGCATTGGTAATTGGGTTTGATTAAGATATTGCAAATCATCACATGGTGGTAAGTTGGTGAAATGAGTATGTCTTGAGCCGAAAGGTACCTGTTTGTGTCAGAGCATAGGAAGTCAACCATTTCAAATCTCAGTCGCACAACAATTTCAAATCTCAGTCGCACAAGATTTCAGTCACACAAAGTTTTATTTCAGTTGCAAAACATTTCACTCGCACAAGTCTCCTTGGATCGCACAAGATCCTGATCTGGGCTTCTGTTTTTACATATTGAACTGGGCCGATTTGTTTTTGTCACAAAAAATATTGGCTCGCACAACATTATTAGTCCTACAAGATTTGTCCGATCGTACAAGACATCCTTCGCACAAGAATTGGGCCTTTCATAAAGTCTGGGCCGAAAACACATCTTGTTTATCAAGTCGAAATCAGAATTTGTTCACTTGTTGCCGAAGACACTTAGTGTGTTGTTGCCGAAATCACTTATCAAACATCAATCGAAATCAAGTTGAAATTACAACTTCTCAGCCGAAAACACTTCTTGTTTTCATCAAGTCTTGGACGAAATTTTTTTTAGACTTGTAACTCATTTTTTTTCTGGTTGATTTATGTAATTTAATCAGGTTGTTATCATTCATACATCAACTATGAGCTGCACAAGCCCTTGGGATTGGAGTACGGATCCACTACCAGATCAAAAACAGATGTCGTTGGCCGAATATATGAACCGTACCATACCTCAACAACAACAGTCAATAAGTGCAAGTCAATGGGCAAGGGTGTCGAATCAAAATCAAGACATACAAAATCTTTTGGTAGCGAGAGGAGAAGAATATGCAGCTACTAGAAAGACACGTCATGATCTGTTGAAGAAGAAATTCGAATCATTTCATTTCTTAGAGAATGAAACCCTAAATGATATAATTACTCGTTATTATCATTTGATGCATGAAATGTATTATGTTGGTGTTCTTGTATCTCAACAGGAAATCGTAGCACGGTTTGCTGATGCTCTACCTCCAAAGTGGAGCTCATTCATTGAGCTTTTAAAGCAGACGGGCGTTCTAGATGCTGTCAATTTTAATATCTATGAATTCATTCAGAAGTTGGAGCACAAGAACGAAGAGGAAATTCGGAAAGCTAAACTAATTCCTGCTCCTCAAAATACCGAAATGTATCTTGGAGGTGGTTTTAACCCGTTAGTTAGTTCCAGTTCAGCTCAGCAACCAAAGTTACAAACGGCGTTTGTATCAAATGCAAACTCATCTCCGTTTCCACAGTTCAATCAAAATGCTTATCTTTCGCAATCTAAACCCCAACCTCAACCTCAAGTTTCCACAACACAACCTCAATTCGATCCAAGTGTCGATTGTGGTCCGGCCAAACAGTTGGGAAACAGTGATCAAACAAGAACTGCGTTTTATGCCGAAATCATCAAGAATGTCAGCGATGGTGAATCTTTGGGAAATGATGACAGTTCAGGATATAGTGGCACTGATGAAGATAGCTCAGGTGTGAGTGATTACAGTTCAGAATCGGACATAAAGGAGGGTGTGGATTCTGAAGCTGGTAATTTGTCGAATGATGCTAACGAGAAATCTGACTTGGTCAAGAAAGCATATGCTACATCAAAAGAAATGGAGAAGATTCTCACTGAAGATGGATCTTTCTCTTCTCAGACTGCCTTTATGGCTAATGTCACAGCTTCTACAAGTCAGGTACAATCTGAAACTCCTAGCATATGTAGTGATTGTGCTGATATGAAACGTGAATCTGAAACGGTTCATAGTCACAATCAGAGTTTGGTTATTGAGCTGTCAAAATGCAAAGAGGCAAACATGGCTTTAGCTCGAAATGAAAAGGATTTTAAATCTGTAATTGAAACTTTAAAGAAAAGTGTTTCCGGATTAACAAAAACTGTTTGTAACAAACAAATTGGTATTAATAACTACATTAATATCATCGAGGAAACAAAGAAAGAGCTAGCCGTGGCGAAATGTGAGCATGAAGCGATCAAGCTCAAATTGGAGAGTTACTCAAACTCCCGATATGTGCTTGATCACATCATTGACGTTCAACAACTAAAGGGTAACGTTAAAGGTGTTGGTTATAGGAAGTGTCCACCCCCGTTGAGACACGACTATACCAAGTCGCCCGATGAGGAGGAAATGCCGCGTTTTGAGCCAACTGTACCTCTTGATTATGAGGAAGTTACAACTGGCTTAGGGTTCAAAACGGACAATTCATCGGAGGGCTCATCTGATAGCAAGGAAAAGTCATCATGTGCTTCAAATCAAAGTCCTCCAACCATTGAGGACTATGATTCTTCGGATGATGAATCAGATGTGAGTGATGAGGATAAATCTCTTGACGATAGAAAAGGAGTAGAAGTGCCTTTTGAGAATCACATTCTGTGTGATCCTCCTACTCCTGCTGTTCAATCAACTGGTGCTAAACAAGAGATAGATCCTATCACTGAGAAGGTGTCTACTGTTAAAAGTGATAACGTGTTGTACACTTTAGTCGGTGATGATAAAATTTATTCAAACAAAGATTTTCCAATCAAAAACGTCAATCAATCATTGATTGATAAAGTGTTTGAAGATAATACAACTAAGTTTTTGGGAAAAGCGATCCCGAGAGTTTCAGTAACTCAGTGTGATCCTATTCCAAAAGCTGAAGTGAGGAAACAATTTGGAAACCAAAAATTACCGACTAAAGAACAACCTGTCGCTTTTAAGGGTAAACAGCAACAGCAGCGAGCTCAAAATTCTAACGGTTCACAACCAAAGGTTGAGACCAAAGGAGCTCGTTTCAAGAAGAAAAACAAAGATATCAAGTTTGTAGCATCAAGGGGTACTGATAAAATTGAGACTTTTGAAAACAAATCAAACACCGATTTTATTCAACAAGTCAAGATTTTAAAACGTAACAGCCAAAACAATTACACCCAGCACACAAACGGGTGTGAAGCAAGTTCCTCTGGGTCTACAGGTTCAACACGTGAAAGTCGAACCGGTTCTCCTAAGTTTGTTGAAAGGAGAATTTGTTTCAAATGTGGGAAGGTTGGGCACATCATTAAAGACTGCAAAAACTCGCCCAAACCAAATTTTGTTGAAAGAGCCCCCTCTGAACAAGGTCACTCACAACGTCGTCCTGTTTCTCCAAAACATGATAAAAGAATTGTTAAAGAACAGGAAATAAAACAACGATGTAAAATTGTGAAGGTGATTGGAAAGGCGTTGAAACCGGAGGTTGTCCAAACAAAGTCTGTTAAATTAGAAATTAAAAATGAAAAAACAAAAACAGATTTGGAAACCAAAATCGGTAACTGTTTCAGGGGGAGGTGCTGTGTTTGAGAATCATCAGGAAATCGAAGTCACAATCCTCGATGATGAAGGACGACCCAAGTCTGTTAAGGCTTGGGTCCCCCTCTCCAACTAATCTCTGAGTGAGTGTGCAGGATGTTCCAGGAGGAACTTTCGACAGTCATAGGATTGTTGATAGTGGAGTGTCCATGCACAAGATCGGCGACAAAGAAGTTGTTGCCTGCGATGGAGAGAAGAAAAAGAAAAGAAGACAGAATTGTCTGTCGAAAGAAATTGAAAAGCTTCGACAAAATGCAAATCATTTCAAAGTTTGATTGTTCAAGGTTATAATCGGGTCCCCAGGATAGATTCAATCAAAATGTACGCACCTGCAGCACGTTTGAAGTTCAAAATCAACAAGATGAACGTGCAGTGTACATTTCTACGCGGTGTGATTGAAGAAAATGTGTTTGTTGAACAAACCAACCGGGTGTGCGGATGCCTTGGCGTGGATTGAACAACCGCACACTACTTCTGAAAGAGAAAGACAAAAACCTTCGCTGGTGCAATGTGGAAGACCAGCCGGACCCAAAGGTTTCTGATCTTGTTGCTGTGAAGAGATTTCTAAGTAGCTACAAAATCGACTTTGAAATCCACACCGGGTGGATATCCAGTTTGGGAGAGCACTCAGATTCCTTGCAATGCACGAAGCAGTTGCAGGATACGGTTTTAAAATTCTAATCTCTCTTTTACTTGTCGATATTTAACCTGCTTTATGAATTAGTATTATCTCGTACAGCACTCTTTGGCCAGACAATGTTGTCATGGTCCGCACCGCTTACCGACATGCCAACTCATTTTTCCAAAATTCGAGAAATCTTTTCTGATGAAAAATTAATTTTGGTAAACGACATTGAGGTAAAACATGAGTTAACCAACATCGGAAAATCATTTTTGTAAATACCTTTTTTTTTTTAATTTATCTTAGTTTGTTGATTTTAGGGGGAGTAAATCCAAATTTGAAAATTCAAAAACATCGAAAAATTTCAAAAACACAAAAACATTAGAAAATCAAAAATGAGTTTCCTGGCGAGAAAAAGAGAAAATGATAGTACATCAGTGGTCTGTCTAAACCTCTTTAAACCTTAAATGAAAAGTGATAAGCAGCTCTATATAAGATGTATCGGTAGGCTCACAATCATTTTAAAGTGTGCAGGGTGATATAAACTTAAATCGACTGAAGACCAGGTGGGAACCATTCATTGGCATATGGTCTTAGTACCGAAATTTCGTTTGAGAGATTGCCGAGGTTCTGAGATATTCGGTCTTTATGCGGCTTATCATCTGGGTATCATGATTGGACCGATTACAACACATGGACTAATCATGGCATGGACCAGACAAGCATTAACTAATTCACATGCAATAAAGAACACATGGGCGACAATTCATATATATTTACAATTCACATATACAATCATACGTTCAAGAAGTGGCCGACAATATCAATGTTTTGCATACAAACACATAGTAGCAGAATATTATATATACTATCTTAGTGGCCAACAATTAATATCACCCATCTCATGCTATCAAGAACACAGTGGCCGATAAATATGTATGTATCATCACATGCATGATCATAACAACTTGTATAAAATAAATCAGCAATTAATCATCACATACTCAACAAAAACTAAAAGCAATTGCACTAACCGGAAGTCCTATCGAATGAACAGATGCTTCGAGGGGGGGGGGGGGGGGGGGGGGGGTAGCTACTGCCGATCGCAAGTTTGAGAGAGGAGGGGTGTAGGGTTTGATTTTAAGTATGAGATTCTGTTTGTTACAAGTTACGTATTTCTATAATATACAACTTGAGGCGGTTCCTTAAATTGATGGAAGTGGGCTCAGGCCCAAACATGACTTCGATTAATGATTCTAGAATAACTAGTGTTTGTTACATGATACGTATAGCCAACAGTGGATCACTTGGGCTTTGCCCGGCCCGAACATGGCTTCGATGTGCGATTATGTTTGGTTTGGGCTTCGGCTCGTGTAACTTGGCCTGGAATAACTAGTGTGTGCGCGGGCCGAAAGGGAGTGTAACAAGTGCGGCCGAAATAAGCTAAGACCCAAACATACGAACAGTGATTCCCGATTACATTAAGGTTTAACAAATTACAATAGCAAGCATTTATCGTAACATGTGGTTAAAACGTAGTGTAACAGGAATAATACCAGATTAAGAGTTACGAGGTTAGACAACACTAACATTAAAAGTTCGGGTTGTCACAATACATTTGATTGTTTTTTTTAACCAACGGATTCGAGGACGAATCCTCTTTTAATGGGGTTAGACTTCTAACGTCCCGATTTTTTTTATGTCGTAAAATAATTTAACGGGTTATCTTAACGAGCTTTTTATCGATGAGACAGTAACTGACGTTAAACAAAATAGTTATAGAAACCGTATAGATACGCGTAAGAACATGAGGGTGTAGTGTGTAATTATGGCTTTTTTAGATGAGTTGTGAATATATTTGGAAAATGATTGGTAGAATGAGGAGATTGACAAATGACTATACGTAAAGTGTATGAATTTAACTTGAGATTATTATTTGCTTTTGGGATGAAAATTGAAGGCGTCTATGTGCATATTCATTATCCCCAATCCTTCTCTAAAAAGAAAAACCCTACGGCCGCAACCACCCACTAACCACATATTCTTCATCTCGTGAAAACACGATCAAGCAAAGCGTGATCTCTTCGTGGCTTCCGATCAGGTTGGTGCTTGTTTTGTTTAGGTGTTGTGGTTAAGATGGGGGTGGGGGTGGGGTGGGGTGGGGATGGTTCTTAAAGCGATGATGGTGATGACGCTTGTATGGGGTTGTGTCATACTTAGAGTAAAAGCAACAATCTTCGGTTGTGTGTGCTGTTTCAGATTGGTTAAGAGGTACCAAGTGGAAGTGGTAATGGGTCATGGTTTGAGGAGACTGTATGAACCGAGAGGTGGTTTGGGTGGTGAGGGTGAGCGGCGGTTGTGAATATAACGAAGGACAATGGCGGTAGCTGACAATGTGGCGTGCGATGAGGGCGATGGAGGCGGTGTAGAGTACGGAGGTGAAGTTGACAATGGTGATGTTGGTGAAGGTGATGATGTCCGCGTGCGGGCTTGGGTGTAGATGAAGTGCGTGGGGCAAGATTATCGACTGTAGATCTAGCGACTATTTCGGTTCGATATCGCGACTTCAAGATCATCTCATGTACGGGTGTAGTTTGATTATTGCTCAAGTAGGGTGTGTTGGTTCGGTTCAGTTTCTTTCAAATGACGGACCCGTGTTGCGTGCATAAACCCATTTCGGGTTCGTTTTGGTAAGCACGCGGATCACCTTTGGATGATCATTATCATTATGGTCACGAAGGATTTTGTCAAATAGGAACCGAACCGTGAACTTGAATGGAATGTGGCAAGAGCATGATTTCATGGTAATAGGGAGGTAGTGTCGATCCATGCTTGATAGCAGGTTTGGGTTTGTTAGATGGTCATCGATTTAAGGTAAATAGGTAGGGTTACGGTTTGGGTACTGGTGTTGCTTGAGATCAACGATGTTGTTTTTTTTAGAATGAGGGGTTCGTATTTTGGAATGGTGGTGATGACTTGACACATGGAAGCATTTGTTTAGTGGTAGCATATTAATCGAGCTGGGGTATTGGGTGTGAAAAATCACGCATGATATGATGGTTGTTTTATATATTGTACGAAGACATGGGTTCACATATTGGCTTGGTGCATGCATAAAGGAAATTAATTAGCTTATTGGATATTGATGACGTTGGTGATGGATAGTGAATGGTTTTCTTATAAGGGGTCTTGTACCATGCCATAATTATTACACTAAAACCATGAGGTTGCATGAAAATTAGTGAAGGTTTGGCATGAAATTTTCTAGATTTAACATAGTCATGTAAACTACGATGATGATTAATATTGGTGATATTAATATGGTGCTTAGGAACCATGGATTTATTTGGGAAGCATATAATGTGAGGTTGTTGACACGAACCTATGGTTTACGCCTTCACTCGTTTTTTTTTTTTTTTTGCATCTAGAGTTTGGGTGTTTTATTGAGGATCGTTCGAGTACGAGTTTGCGGGATGTTTAGCTTATGGATTTGGATGCTTTGCAATTGGTGAGTTCTAATCCCCTTTTTCTTAAATATTTTCGGGACTAGCATACATGCTTTTCACATGTTTTCATACGTGGTTACGAGTTTTATATATTAACGATTTTTGTGATTAAAATGTTTTATAAATGTTTTTCCACGAACATTGTTTTTATACAACGTGGTGATTAATCGGGATTTACTTGTCCTGCATGGGCGAATGACATTTTATTTAGTGATGTCGAGGTCATATAGGGATGTGGCATGCTAGGTGTTTGATACTAAAAGCATGATTTGTGTCGTGATAAATTTTATTTAATAATTCTATCATAGTTTTCAAACCTTAGTGGTAGTAAGATGGAGAAGGTAGTAGTTGTCGAGTAGTTGACGTGATTTTAATATTATGTGTGTATTTTTTATGCCTTATGTGAATTAGCATCCTTAAGGTGCTTGATGCGGGTTACTTGTTATGGCGGCGTTACCTTTGGGGTGACGTCAGGTCACGAGATGCGGGTTATTTGTGATGGCGGCGTTACCTTCGGGGTGGCGTCAGGTCATGAGATGCGGGTTATTTGTGATGGCGGCGTTACCTTTGGGGTGACATCAGGTCACGAGATTCGGGTTATTTGTGATGGCGGCGTTACCTTCGGGGTGACGTCAGGTCACGAGAAACATCGCTGAGATGTTTAAATGATTAGCCCTAGTGGCAACGATGAACCCTTCGGGGTATTATGCGGGTGACGGACTCTTCGGGGTCAAATTGGTGGAGACGAAACGCTGACGAGGGTGCCCTGACGAGGGCAAATGATGATAGCCTACGGGAAACAACCGATGTGTTAGGTTCCCACCTTCTGTGTAACACCTCGTAAAATCATGTCCAATATAATAAAGACACGTGTCATGTGCTCTAAACGTGTAATGGATTGAATATGAGGGACAAAAGTTGGCAAACAAAGAAAGTATGTGTCAACATTGGATAATTATACCTTTCAACAACCCTACACGATGTTTATACCCTTAAACGAATGAATTATCAATCATATGAAGCCGTTTGTGGAAGAAAGTGAAAGTTTACAAACCACAAGGGTTAAAAGTGTCAACATGTTTAATTTATACCTCTGAGTGACCTTTTAGCGAACCCGAAGCTTTGTAACGATTAATTATGTTCACTGGAATAAGTGATAAAAATTTCACAAGGTTTCGATATCGTATGAGAAAGATACGCTAACATTCGTAAGTGAGGGGTTAAAAGCGTCAACATTGAAATTCAGGACTTTTCGATTATCGTATAACTAACCGGGGACTTAACAAAGTTTGTTTATGACTTGGAGTCCTTAAAAGTCAAGTTGGAGGGTTAAAAGTGCAATAAAACAAGTTAAAACCACTATTAGAAGGACCAGGGACCAAATGTACAATTTCTGAAACTTTGTGACCTGATCTGGGCCTCATACCGGCCGCGTAAGACCTTAGCCAATCCTTATGCGGGCCGCCTGAAACCTACAGATGCAGAAAACATGCACAGGTGCCTGTTTCAGCTGGTTACACCGACTTTAAAGCCTGGTTTTCGATTCTAGGGGCTTGTTTGATGGTTTATATTGGCCTAGGGATACTTGGGATCATCTGAATTACCTCCTAGGTACATATGGAATGATCTTCGAGCTCTAGAAATCCTATATAAAGGCCATAAGTTCAATTGTTCAAGTGCTCATTCACTTGCAACAACTCAAGCACTCATCTCTGGAGGTAGCTGGCCTTAGGAGAAGATTGAGAAGTGTAGAAAAGATAGCAAGGACATTAAGTAAGAGTTTTAATCCCTGCTTAGTTCTTTTAATTAGCTTAAAAACCAAAAAGTCAAACTTATCGTAATTAAGCTTTGACTTAGTGATTAATCACTAATGGTCCAGTCATTTTCCGAATTGAATGTGGCTATGAGTTGGTAATTATGTGGGTAATAAACCCTTAAAGGGAACCCTCTGATTTCCACTCTAACTAGGTCAATTGTCGGGTCAAACTTTATTATAAAAGTCAACAGAAAGCTATTTTGCAAATAAATTCATAATTAGCAATGTAGAAGTTATGGAACCTGTCTTAACACTTAAATAACTTGGTAATTAATGTAAGAACATGTCTAAACATGTTCAACCCAACAATTTTGAGTTTAGGCTCGGTTCGGAACCGAAAGTCGCAAAAGTAGACTTTTGCTTTGACTTTCAGTTCTGACCCGATTTAGCTTGTTTTAGAAATGCCTTAAGGTTTCTTTAGGACCATATTATAAGTTAGTAAAACCCTCTGAGGTTATACAACTTGGTTCCTAATTTATCCGATTCATTTGCATGTTTCCGTTATATGCCTAAATGTTGACCATTATGCCCTTTTGACCTTAAAACGAGATTTTTGAAAATGTGAGAGGACAAAAACCTTTGTTACTGATTTATAAACATGTCCTAAAAATTTGACATCAGTTTGAGGTCTAAATTAGGAGTTATGCTCAATAGCGTAATTAGAAAGCTTTTTATTAATTAAACAACGTAATTAGCATAAAGCCTATCTAAACCCAAATTTTGACACCAAACCTTTTACCCACTGATGTAATATAATATTTTGGGATTTTTGAAGATTTTTAAACTGATCATGGCATAGGGTTCATGCCTAGATTCGGTAATTGTCGGTTTTGCCATTTTGGCCTATAAAATGAGTTTTACATAATATTTTGACACCAAAATTTTTGCTACTGATTTTATATGATAAATAAAATATTTTGAACTTTATAAACTGATTAAAAACTCAGATTTCCTATTATGATCCAAAAATCGCTTAAAACCGACTTTTACGCATTTTAAGCGCATAGTATGAGTTAAAACTATTTTTGGCATATAAGACTTAATACCTACTGATGTTTTAAGTAAATTTTTATACTTTAACAGTAATAAAAGTTTTTGAACTCAGATTTCCAGTTTTGACCTTTAAAGCTTATGTGAAATTACCAAAATGCCCCTACGGTGCATAGTTTGGTTATAAATGATGAATTTCACATATATGTAATACCCTACTGATATAACTTATTAAATTAAATAATTTTACTGATATTTTTCAGACCTGAACCTCAGATTATAAATTATTCTCTTTTATAACCTTTAAAATGACAAAAATACCCCTACGGGGCTTAATTTGAGTTTAAATTCGTTTTGGGCATAATGGAAGGTATCCTACTGATATCACAACATATTTAAGGCATATTAACTTAGGAAACCTATTCATGACTCATTTGGTTACCCGTTATGCATTTATCGCGTTCGGTACGGTTTATGTAACTAGTTTGCATAAATTAACCGAAACGGGTCAAATCTTATCATTTTCACTTCAAAATCCAGAATGTGTTTAGTTTACCCATATTATACAAGTCTTCATACTCGTTGGGTCTAAACCACACTCTAATCCGGTCTTCGCTTAATCTTGCGTTTGAACAATGTACCTTTCTTTAAAACTAACCGGTCTAAATTTAACTTAAGTAAGACCCGTTAGGAATCTAATAGGTTAATTAAAACCTTCGTTCCAGATTTAGGAGACCAGTAGAAGATACTTGCACTTGCTGATTTATACGGCTGGGATAAATTTATATAATTTGCTCAAGTAAATACTTTTAACTTATTTTCCCTTATACGGGCTTGGGGTACGGTATATAAAATACCGCTTGGTCGGGTATTGAATCTTTAACCATATGAAGGTTAAATTATTGAAATAACCCGTTTAATCTGTTTTGTTTATTCTAAGCCTTTAGGGGGTTAATAACCATGTCCCGGATATCCTTGACATCATTCAATGAAATGGCCACGACCTAAGCACGGGGTGTAGGCATACACCTGCCGGTGAATATATATAAAAAGATATAACCGCCTGTTCGAGAATAACTCGCCGCGGGATTATATCATGTGGTGTGTCTATTAATCTTTAACCTGATATTCAGCCCGGGCTACTAAATGTATAATAAACATGTAATTCTTTAACAAGTTTATTTTTAAATAATTATCCCAAGTTATAAAAGATATTTTGTGCCTTGTGCATTCAAATCAATTTTCTTAAACATTTTCAAAATGAGTCGGTTAATTGTATTTACCAGTGAAAACTGACGTATTTTCCAAAAAGGTTAAGTGCAGGTACTAATCGGAATAGGCTGGCTACTCCTAGCATCAATAAAGAGTCTTGCAAGCTTAGATGTTTATAAATCTGCTGAACAGTGTTTCTTTTAACTTTGATCCGGCTGTGGATCCTTTACAACCGTTTTTGTAATAAATGATATTACTTTCATTCGGTTTGTAATGATTTTATCTTTCGACTTCCGCTGTGTATATAAACTGTGATAAATTGTCTATGATGATATCAACTACGTCACGATACTCCCCACCGGGCCCACCGGTAATACATGGAAATATCGGGGTGTGACAGGTTGGTATCAGAGCCAACATTGAGTGAATTAAACACCAGCCTTTTGTGTTTAATCTCAATGACACAGTTGCACATTCCTCGACTTCCGAGTCTAGACTTGAATTCGGAATAATCTCATCCTTAATAAGTATACATTGTTTTTGATATTTATGTATTTCAGGATCATGTCGCCAAGCAAAGCTGCCATTGGTAGAAGTTCTTCAAACCCGAAGTTTAAGAGTGGTAAGCTTCGTACCACAGCTCTAATAAGCGTACGCCCAATATGGAGGAAGGATCTTTTTGGACCCATTTCCAAAATCAAACCAATTGAAACCATTAACCATGTTCCAACCTCCTTACTTGAGACTTTTGAAACTTCAATTGAGAAGTCAACATCAGAGGAGCCCATACCAGCAGTCCCTGAGGCTCCCACTCCGAAAATGATACCTGTGGACCCAAAATGATCCATATTTCTTACCTCCAAGTCTTGGAATCCCAAACTTGGATTATACCTGTCCTGACCCTATCTGTGATCCATATTATTTGCTAACCATAGAATCCTTGGATTCCACTTCTGCTAAGGTTCTTAGTGTGGAAGATTTCGACTGCCCGCCAAAACCTTCAGTAACCATACCGCACACAGTGAACCAAGGAGGAGACTTTCAGGACTAAGATGAAGAAGAAACTTCTTTTTTTTGTATTTCTTTTCTCTAATAGTCCCTATAAGGGCATATTTACCTTTTAGTCCCTGCGTGGACAATGCTATTTCTTTAAAGACCCGTTTAGGGCATTGTTGTAATTTTAAGACTTTTATGAGAAGTTCCTTTTAGAGATTTCAACATATATAATATGTCCTAAAACATCTCAATTTATGATTGCTCTGCGTTAAATATTAAAAAGGGATCTTAAAGGTATAACCTAGCCTATATGTCAGTTCAGACATGGCCAAGATGATAAAACCTATTTGAAAGATTCAAATCCTTGTTAACATCTGTAAACATGTTAACACTCCTGGCAAATGTGATTCGATAAAATCGCATAAGTCATCCTTATATTGGATTCTTTCAATTCTTGTCTCTAATTTATATAATCATCCATTAGTGATGAAAGTGCCTACGGGCCCTAATTAAGGTCCTTTGAGAGTAAAGACAGTTGTAGTCTATGATTCCCTGTCAAGAAAAGGTAATGAACTATATTCAAGCCTTAATACCTCGATCATATAAGATCTTGGCTTATAATTTAAATTGTCCATGTGACTTGGCCTTTTGTGCCGTAATTATATTTTAATTAAATTAAGGATAATTATAATGAATATCCTGAATATATATGCTTAACAAATTAACCAATATGGTTTATTAATACCATGGTTAATAAATCATCGAGGTGACAATTCTGTTATAAACCTCTAAATAAATCATTGTCATCATTTTATGTAGCAATCAAGCTACATGGCAAAGTCTGAAGAAGTCAACAGTCACCCTCTGAAAAACTATGATAACACCGGAATCAACATAGCTGGTGTAGAGCTGCAGGCATTGATAGACAATGCCGTTACTCGAGTTTTAGACAGATGAGACAATGAATCAAATGGTACTCGGAGCAAGACCCTATCCGAACCTCATTCTAAATCACACCCTAAGACTCACTCTGTGGCTCATAGTAAGCCACCTTCTAAACATCATGAGTCAAAGAAGGATGATGCTCAACACTCCTCAAATCAGCATAGTGTTCCGTCTAAGAAGATCGTATTCGATCAAGAGCCACGTATTGGGGGTTGTTCCTATAAGTATTTTGTCTCCTGCAAGCCCAGGGATTTCACTGGGGAAAAGGAGCCATTGACTGCATGACATGGCTAGACGAAATGGATACTGTGGTAGACATCAGTGGTTGTGCTGATAGGGATGTTATGAAGTATGTGTCTCAGTCATTTAAGGGTGAAGCTCTAGCTTGGTGGAGGTCTTTGTTCCAAGCTGCTGGAAAGATCCCGTTGTACAATCTGACACGGGATCAGTTTGTTGCTCTCATCAAGGAGAATTACTGTCCTCAACATGAAGTTGAGAAAATCGAGACTGACTTCCTGACATTGGTTATGAAGAATTTGGACTGTCAGGCATATCTAACGAGTTTTAATACCATGTCTCGGTTGGTTCCATATTTAGTGACACTGGAGCCAAAACGGATAGCCCTTTTCATTGGGGGTTTAGCCTCGGAGATCAAAGCCAGTGTGAAGGCATCCCGACCTACTACCTTTAGGTTTGTAGCTGATCTGTCACTATCTCTTACCCTTGATGCGGTCAGGCAGAGATCGCTTAGGAATTCTGATGTTGAGAAGAGAAAACGTGAGGATGATAACTCACACCGTTCTTGTAGGATCGTGTTTCGACCCGAACGAGTCGTTCAGAGGAGTTTTGATCAGATACAGGTGCGGAAAACAAGTATCTGACTTAGAAACAGCTAGCAAATCACTTTAAACACCTTTCTGTATTGATATCTGACAGATTACATCCAAATCTCACACCGACAGCACCTCGGCATGGAATACAAGACTGTTCTACTGATTTCGCTTATGTGACCTACATATAGGGTAGATGGTTTCGCTCCAAGGTACACTGCCTTATGAGCGAAACCCTAACATGTCCTAATAAGCGAAACCCTAGGTCCATATAAGCGAAATCATCATCTAAGACATATATGCTATCCTATTTTCTCGTATAACGTTCCCTGATCTAACAATCTAAGACTAAGACTCGATACAAGACGAAGTCGACAGATGTAGTGCACCAACAGACTCCCCCTCAGATGTTGACGAGTCGACTATCGAGTCACGACAATGCTATGTCTTCACTTCTTCAATCTTGATCAGTCTCTGGACTTCTCTCTCTCTATCTTCATCTCTTACTCTTTTATCACCAACAAACTTCTTCTCTTAGATGTTGACATCTTTAAATTCATCATCATCAACATGCACTCCCCCTTAAATGTTGATTCATCCTGCATAAAACTCTACCACAAACATAAGTTTTATGATAAACATTTAAGCATATAGACACCATTTGAAACTATCTCAAACAAATATAACAATTCATTTCTGATGAACCACTTGAAACTATATCGTTTTTCTTATCAAAATAACGCACTCTCCCAAACCATATGTTCATCATGTTTAGCACTTGGAATTTTGAAAATCAGCTTTTCAATATCAGTCGTCGAAAATCTTTTTGAATTTTTTTTTCAAAATTTATGCTAAAACATATCAAAAATCTTTTTGGATTTTCTGAAAGAAAATAACTGACACCACTTGTAGAATCAAGAAAATGCAGAAATGAAATATTTACAGACAATATTTTTGCGAGTTCGTGTAAGAGGATCATATCAGTTTTTGAGACATATCACCAACACCGTTAAGCTTCATTTCATTTTAAGTTCTAAACGATTCACTTAGATTGTCAGTATACTGGTCCACTTAAATTCTCACACAAAGTTCAACTGCTTCGAGATACGATATTAATGTTTTAAGCACTTAAACTCAATCTCGTGTCCAGCTATGCTGTATGGAACAGACTGTTGGGCTATCAAAAAGACACAAACGCGCAAGATGGAGGTAGCAGAGATGAGGATGCTGAGGTGGATGTGTGGACACACGAGGTTGGATCAGATAAGAAATGAGGTTTTTAGGGAGAGATTAGGAGTGGCTAGTATATCGGATAAGATTAAGGAAGGGAGATTGAGATGGTTTGGGCATGTGAAACGGAGACAAACGACAGCACCAGTTAGAGTAGTGGAAACTTTTACTGTGGAGGGGAAGAGAGGAAGAGGCAGACCCAAACTGACATGGGAAGAGCAGATTAGGCATGATTTACTAGAGTTGCATCTTTCTGAGGACATGGTCCAAGATAGGACTTCGTGGAGGCGTAGGATTAGGGTTAAGGACTTCTAGAGGATACTGCAGTAAGGTCTTAGGTGTATTTTAGGGAAGTAGGTTTTCTTATTCTTCTAAGTGACTTTACCGACGATTGACTTCTTGTGTATATGCCCAAATGATGTTGTATGCTATTATACATGATTTACATTATACTGTGCCACTCTGATCACTTGCTTCGTATAGGTGACTTATTTTTTCTCTAGTCTATTTTTCTATATTCTTGGACTTGATGTGTTGGTTTGCTGTTCGTTTTGGAGCCGAGGGTCTCTTCTGGAAGCAGCCTCTCTATCCCTAGGGATAGAGGCAAGGTCTGTCTACATCCCACCCTCCCCAGACCCTATGAGTAGCTTTGCTATTTGTGGGATTTACTGGGTATGGTTGTTGTTGTTGTTGTAAACTCAATCTCGTGTCCCACCTCAGAATATACTCCCGTATCAAGATCCCAATATTCAGTCTTACAGGTGAGTATACCACAGATGATATCTGTAAGGGAATAAATTATAGTACGAAACCGTGAGAGCTCAGGTCAGAACTTCCGTTCAGCAGAGAGATGACGGCTCGACTTTTGGTGTGTCCCCTTTAGAGGATCTTTTGATTACAACAGCAATGACTATCAATTTTATTGTTTCATCAATTTGCTGAGGGCGGCGCTATATTTCAAGCAAGCAGAAAGTATTCTCCGAGGACTAGGCCATTGCTTCCGCAAAATCAGAAGTCCCGGGATAATACCCCAGATATCACTGAGTATAAAGACCTAGTATCTCAGAAAGAGGGACCTTTCAAACAAGATTTCGGGTGTTACCCATATATCCGAGAGATGTTTCCCCACGATATAAGCAAGTTTGAAATTTAGGTTTATATCTCGTCACAATCTACTAAATGTGCAAAAATCTACTGGCACATCATCAGTGAGACCGTTTATCACATTTTTAACTTTCCATTTCTTTAGCATGTTGTGATAGTCCACTGATGTACTATCATTTCCTCTTCTTTGACACAAAAACTCATTTTCAATTTTATCATGTTTTTGTCTTTTTCAAATTTTCAAATGTTTTTGGATTTTCTAAAATTTCTTACTCCCCCTAAAATGCAAACACATTTTTGGAAATTTGAAAACAAACTGTACAAATAACGTGACAACTGATATCAAATTGCTTCAAATCGCCATTCACTTGGCATAAACAATCAGAACTCCCCCTCACAACAAACTATTTTCTCATTTAGATTTCAAAACACATAAGTTTTTTTTAATCAAAATGATTTTTCTAGAAAATAAGCTTGTTTTTACCACTTATAGGGGCATGGTTCATCATATTGTCTTTCAACCACTTATATGAAGATTACATCAAGTTCAAATGAATGACCTTGAGTAATCACTATGTCAAAACAAACCTCTGTATCACTTGTACAATGAACTCATCAAAGTAAATTTCAAGATAAATGCCGATACCTACTCCACACTTACCAACCTGGGAGTTCCGACATAGTTCATCACCTGTATACATTTAAAACCCTTTGTCAAAAATTTTCACAAACAACAATTTTATGAATGATGCCGATTCCTGATCCACGATTACCAACTTGGGATCTCCGGTAAGTCCAGAGACTTACTGTTCGTAATATGTACCATCCCAGTCACAAACCAGGGATGGTTCAACCTTATCTTTCTTCGTCTTCTTCTCGTAAAACTCTTTAACCCCTTTGACTTTTCGATCAATCATTTTTCCAAAAATATGTTTTACAGTGGGGTTAAAGGCTTTTTCAACATCAAAAACCTTGTTATCATCATAAAATTGGTTTGATATCTCAACTTTACCAATTTTCTTCTTAAAATTTTCAGCCCGAAGTGGTGGAAAATTATCATCATCCACAGTCAGAACTGATCCTTCACTTTTTGAAACAACCTGTAGCTCCTCTGATTTTGATCTATCAGACTCATCGCTAGAACTACCTCCAGACTTCTTAACAACCCATTTCTGGTTGTCAGATTTAGCTCTTTTGTTGTAAAATTTGTTTGAACATTCACCAATTTCAAATTTTGAGTTTTTGAATAATTTGGTTCGGTCAATTGGTGGTTCAAACTCAATCACTTTCTCTTTCTGTTTACGAGAAACTTCCTGATTTGATGGTATTGTCTTAGAACAATCTCTGGCAATATGTCCAACTTTGTTGCATTGGAAGCAGGTTCTCGTATCTTTCTTCTGCTCAGCCATCTTCTTCATGTCATCTTGCTTCTTTGCAAGGAACTCACTGTTTGACTGCTTCCAGAATTCTTTCTTTTCTTCCTCTTCAGAGCTAATTCCTGAAACAAATGTCATTTTTGCTTTAAAATCACGAACATATTTTTCATTTTTCTGTTTTTCTGTTGGAGTAAAACCAAGACCTTTCTTTTTGAAATTACGGTTAGGGTTTGGTTTCTTATGAAAACCAGAACCAAAACTGTAACCTTTTTTCTTGTTTATTCTTTGTTGTACTCTTGAGGTGTATTTTTTAGGTTTATCAGTAAGATTTAAATCTTTTATTTCAGAAATGTTAATTTCTGCAAGTTTGAAAACCTTTTTGATCAATTCAGTTTTGACACTTCTTATTGGAAATTCCTCATCAGAATATAATTTGTCGGAATCATTCAATGTAAATGCAACTTTGAATGTTTTGTCACTCAAATTAGATTTTGATAACAGGAATTCTTTGTTGTAAACCCTTTTTCCCTGTTTTTCGGTTTTACTCGGAATGCTCGACTCAGACTTTGACTCTGAACTAGACTCCGACTTTGACTCCTCGGATTCATCTTTATCCAACACCTGATCGACCACTTTCTTTATTAACTCGGACTCATGATCAGTGTCAGATGATGTAAACGTCACATCAATATTTTCTGGCAAGTTAACTGACGACTCCGACTCCCACTGTAAATTTGTTGCCTTTTCGACTCTTTCTGAATTTGGATTTCTCGGAGAATATCCATTTTCAAGCGGGGGTGGACACTTGTTGTAACCGAAACTTTGTTTCTTACCAGATGTCTTTTCTTTGATGTCCTTCTTCTTATCTTTCTTCATTTCAGGAGTCTTTTGATCCTCAGATACCTTTTGTTCTTTAGACTTCTTTTCTTTTGTGAATGATTCTGGTAAGATTTTTCCTTCAGAAATTTTCTGCTCTTCAGACTTCTTTGCCTCAGAAGTCTCCTCTTCCTCAAACGCCTTCATACCTTCTACTGTTGGATAGATCCTGTCAATAATATAAGAAGTACATGAGTAACTTTTCAACAAACGATTAACCCTTTCTGTCTCAATCCTTTGTAACTCCAGCTTCTGTTCAAGAGCAGCACACTTCTCAATGTAGTTGTTCACCACTTTTTGCTTTATCATGAAAGCTCCTTGAAGTGTCTTCATTGCTGTAGCTTGTTCTTCACTTGTTTGATTATACTGGTTCATAGCTTTATTCAGCACATCATAAGATTCCTTCAAACTGTTTAAGTTGTAAATCAGTGTGCTG
Source organism: Helianthus tuberosus (assembly GCA_030545235.1). NCBI lineage: Eukaryota > Viridiplantae > Streptophyta > Magnoliopsida > Asterales > Asteraceae > Helianthus > Helianthus tuberosus. The sequence goes on along the minus strand of CM060356.1, from coordinate 35,163,461 downwards.
TTCTGCTTTTTTATGGCTTCACAGTTTTCACACTTAACCGGAATCTTTTTAGCATCAACTTTTTCATCAACTTTGAACTTTGGAACTTCAACCTTTACTTTCAATTTTGATCACTGGAACTTCTTCGTCATCATTGCTCACTGGTGTCTTTACCTTTTTCTTTTTAGCTTTTTCATCTTCACTGTCACTTTCAGCTATCAGTTTCATATCAGCCTCGAATTTTCTCGCCCAATACTCAGTATCATCATCACTGTCCTCTTCAACTCTAGCAACAAAAGCTTTTTGATTTGGAATCTCTTTATCCGGACAACAATCATCCCAGTTGAAATTTGCCCAGCTAAAGCCTTCAGGTAACTTTTCGTCATCTTGATCTATTATCAAGGCACTACCATCAGCTCTCTTTGAAGAATCTTGATTAACCACACAAGCTCTCTTTCCAGAGTCTTCAATCACATTCCTTCCATGTGCAGTTTGTGCTTGATGTTGATGTTGTTAAGATGGTTGCTGAGCAACTTGATGGTAGATGGCTTTTCGGTAGTAATCATTGTTGTTGTTGAAAGGATTCTGAACTCCACTTGCTTCATGATTGGTGCACTCCCTCTTGAAATGACCCTTCTCCCTGCAACGAAAACAAGTAACTTTAGATTTGTCAAAACCTAAAGTAGAAACACCAGCCTCACGAAGATCATCTCTTCCAGTGATTTGCTTGAATTTCTCAGCTCTCCTCAACACGCTGGCCAAGCACCATTTTATGTCCATCAGTTCCATCTCTTCAGCATCGATCTGGTCGTAATCTTCCTTTGTTAGCATTGGATTCCCGATTCGACCTGCAACAAAACTACCATAATATTCAAGAACAGTTCCCAATAAAGACATATGGCTTTTTGCTAACTCTTCAGAATATTCCTGATCATTTTCAATGTTCAATACAATGTTGCATTGAAGCTTTTTGCCATTTCTTGTTGTTGAAATGTTCGGATCAAAAGATGGAAATGATGAGAAACTTGTATTGTTGTTTGATCCTTTTGATGAACTTCCTGATGAACATTTAGCATTGTAAGCAGTTTCAATTTTTGGAGAAAAATTTGTAGTTTTCTCATTCAACCCTGCTTTGTAATAAAGCCCGATGTCTTGTTCACCATCAAAAACTTTCATTCGAATAATCTTTCGTTGTTCCATCTCTTGAGCTTCCAATTTCTCGATGAATTTACTCAAAGTGAGCGTGTTAAATCCTTTCTTGTTTCTGAGCATCTTCAGATATGTGCCCCAAGTTTCATGTGGTAACGCATCTGCTAATTTTTCTATCAACTCTTCATTGTCTTTGTTGATGCTTACCCTCCTCATATTCACTAACAAATTGCAGTATCTTTCTATAATCTGCTTTGTGCTCTCATTCTTCAAACCTCTAAACAAACCAAACTCTTTCTTTAGAAGTGACTTCTTGTTCTTTATCATTTCTTGACTACCAACAAACTTTGATCTTAAAGCTTTCCAAATCGAATATGAACTCCCGTTGTGTTGCAGCAAAACCATAATATCTTCCTTCACCGCTTGTTGTAGCAGACTTAACATCATTTTCTCATTTTTATATTTCTTATTGTCATCGGCACTCATATCTTTGATCGAAACTTCCCCTTCATCATCATTTAACGGTATCACATATTTCGTTTCAACACACTCCCAAGCGTCTAGGTAGTTAGCTTGGACCCAATTTTCGAAACGACCTTCCCAACCTTTATATTCTTCTATGGTCATGAGTTTGGGCGGTTTTTGCATTGTTCCTGTTTCGTTTTCGAGCATTGTGTTCTGTGCAATAGTGATTGGGGTAACCGGAGTAGCGAATGCGTTGTAAAATTCCTCGTCCATTTTTTAGATTTTTAACAAATTTCACAACTGTCCTTAAAAGCGAAATCAGGGATTTATGTGTTCACAAAAGCGAAATCTGGTTATTGGGTGACCTTAAAAGCGAAATCCCAGAGATCATAAAAGCGAAACCAATATGTTCACAAAAGTGAAATTAGTATTTGAACCTATGAACGAAATCTGATTGTCTCCATGAGCGAAATCCCTCAATTTTTGTGACACAAGAGCGAAATTAGATGGACACAAAAGCGAAATCAGGGTTTTGTTGCACTTATGAACGAAATCAAAGTGTACTGATAAACAAAATCACAGAGTGTACTTATAAGCGAAATCTAATCGGAAGTTAATTTGGTTCATTTTTAGTCCGAATTTCAGTGTCAAACTTTCAGGGATTTGTCTATGTCAAATTACGCACAATCTGTGAAATTTTGAGCTAATTTTGACCGGTAAAACTTTCTGAAACGATGAAAGAAGGTGTAGAAGTAAGAAATCTCGATGAATTCCAGCTAATCTCTGCAGAACTCCTCCTCCTGAAGCTCTGATACCACTTGTAGGATCGTGTTTCGACCCGAACGAGTCGTTCAGAGGAGTTTTGATCAGATACAGGAGCGAAAAACAAGTATCTGACTTAGAATCAGCTAGCAAATCACTTTAAACACCTTTCTGTATTGATATCTGACAGATTACATCCAAATCTCACACCGACAGCACCTCGGCATGGAATACAAGACTGTTCTACTGATTTCGCTTATGTGACCTATATATAGGGTAGATGGTTTCGCTCCAAGGTACACTGCCTTATGAGCGAAACCCTAACATGTCCTAATAAGCGAAACCCTAGGTCCATATAAGCGAAATCATCATCTAAGACATATATGCTATCCTATTTTCTCGTATAACGTTCCCTGATCTAACAATCTAAGACTAAGACTCGATACAAGACGAAGTCGACAGATGTAGTGCACCAACAGTTCTGACAAGAAGCACAAAGGGAACTCTGACCACAAGAAAAGTTCAGGGTTCAAGGGAAATGATCAACAGTCGGGCGAAAGGCCCAAATGCAAGATCTGCAAGAAACGCCATCTTGGGAAGTGCAGATATGAATCAAAGTCACAGCCAAGAGCTTGTGGGATTTGCAAGTCAAGTGAGCATAACACATTAGACTGCAAAAAGATAAAAGGTGCTACTTGCTATAATTGTAATGAGAAAGGGCATATCAAGTCCAACTGCCCAAAATATGCCAAGAAACCGGAAGAAGGCAAAAAGACCAATGCTAGGGTCTTTAGAATAGATACACGGGAAGCAGTTCAGGATGATAACGTGATAACAGGTACCTTCCTTATAAATGATGTTTATGGAAGGGTATTGTTTGATTCGGGTGCAGATAAGTCGTTTGTAGATGATAAGTTCTGCAAGTTATTAAATCTGCCTGTTCAAACCCTGAGCATAAAGTATGAGGTAGAATTGGCCGATGGTACCATAGAAACCGCTTCCACCGTGTTAGATGGATGTTTTATATCCATTAGGAACCACTCTTTTCCGTTGTCTTTGCTTCCTTTGAAATTAGCTGGTTTCGACATAGTGATAGGCATGGATTGGTTATCTCATAACCAAGCCCAGATTGTTTGTGACGAGAAACAAGTAGTCATCAAGACTCCGTATGGTGAGCCACTCACGATACAAGGAGATACTCCGTACGGGTTGCCTAAGCAAGTGTCTATGCTTAAGGCATCAAGGTGTTTGAAGAAGGGTTGTGTCATTTACATGGGACAGGTGACTATTGATGAACCAAAGCCCAAGATCGAAGACATTCCCATCATCTCAGAATACCCAGAAGTATTCCCTGAAGAACTACCTGGTTTACCCCCGGATAGGCAAGTGGAGTTAAATGATGTGGATAAACGACGATTATTTATGTAGTTGACGAATGATGTTAAATGATGTGGATAACGAATGATGTTCTATTATGCAGTTGTCGAGTGATGTTAAATTATGTAGTTGTCAGACAAGATCAAGTTACAATTGAGTTTTTAGGCCATTAATTGTTATTTTCTTCATGCGAGTGGGATTGGTTCATGGTCCTATGAATTAAGATGCATTGCGAGTTATCCTTTGGTGTCTAAGTAATCTGATCCATATCGAAAAGGAATACTGGTAGGATGATTAGACCGAGGATATGGGTGGAGTTTTGGGTTACTGGTTGGAGTCGTTAAACTTTAAAATGATGTTAATGTATTTTAATAAACGATGGTGGTTTTAAAATGATGGTGTTTTGATTTTCAAATAAGGCATTTGAGATGTGTTTTAAATGCTTTAACTAAACTATTAGAACTCATTCAGCGTAGCTAACTTTTGCATGTATGTTAGATTGTTTTGCAGGTGTGTGATTCGAGTCGGTGTTGCTCTTGGCTAGCAGATGGGATTACTCGTTTATATGGTGGAATGCATTCGATTTCTTATAAACTAAATAACATTTTGAGTTTTTTTATTTAATCATGTACTATTTTAATTAAATTTCCGTTGCGTATTTTTGAGAAAAGACTTATTTTCAAACAGTACATTGTGATGTGACCCGGCTATAGGGAACCCGGTTTGGGGGCCTTACACAATACGACAAGTTCAACAATTAAAGTACAAAATCTAGTAATTTTAAGTGCGTTTCAAATGTCGTCCCTACTAGATTTCGTCATATTCAACCTCATCAACCTGCAACATGTTAACAAAATATAGTTCAACACAAAAGTGTATTGGCGAGTACACAAGTTTAAGTATAAGTATAAGTATAAAGTTTAAAATGAATCCACATGGCAACTTAAGTTATTCAAGATCAACATATCATGGCATGCAATATTTCTAGGCAACCCTCTGTTTACGCAATAAAGAATGAAATTTAACATGTCCTCTCGTTCACGGGTGGTGCGTTAATCCTATAGCACTATACATGTTAAATGAAGGCTCGTATAAAGCTAATGACCATAGTATCACATAAAAATCACCCAAGTATATGCATCAAATATAACAACATAGCATTCATGTATTTGGATTGTTTTCGTGCATTTGCATAAAGAATAAAGTATTTGTGATTTTGATAAGGTTAACATATTGCACCCAAAAGTGTTAAAATTAAAATGGGTCAAGTGTACTCACGGTTTTGCAAGCTTCCACTTGTTAATCCGCGAGGGTTTGTCTCGTTGCTTAAGGACACAGCCAAGGCCAAGGTTTGAAGCATCGCAATACACAACGAAGTCGTTGTTACCATCGGGAAGCACAAGAATAGGAGCATTGCAAAGCATGTCCTTGAGCGTTTGGAAAGATTCCTCTTGTTCAGGACCCCAAACAAAAGGTTTCTCTTTTTGAGTCAAGGAGGTAAGAGGAATGGTGATCTTCGAGAAGTTAGAAATGACGCGATGATAGTAACAAGCTAGACCAAGAAACGAACGAATTTCAGATGGAGACTTAGGAGCAATCCAATTCTTCACAACTTCGATTTTAGCAGGGTCAACGTGAATGCCAAGTTCGTTGACGGTATGACCAAGGAATTGAACCTCTTTTAACCAAAATTCACACTTGGAGAATTTGGCGTAAAGACGTTCAGCGCGTAGAAGCTGAAGGATAAGACGCAAGTGTCGCTCGTGCTCTTCTTGTGTCTTGGAGTAGATGAGAATATCATCGATGAAGACGATCACAAAACGGTCCAAGTACGCTTTGCACATGCGGTTCATCAAATCCATGAAAACAACAGGTGCGTTGGTCAAACCAAAGGGCATGACCACGAACTCATAATGACCGTATCGCGTTCGAAAAGCGGTTTTGGGTATATCTTCTTTGAGGACTCGAAGTTGATGATATCCTGAACGAAGATCAATCTTTGAAAAGCAGGTCGCGCCTTGCAATTGATTGAAGAGATCGTCAATGCGAGGAAGAGGATATCGGTTCTTGACAGTAAGCTTGTTGAGCTCAAGATAGTCAATACACATTCTAAACGATCCATCTTTCTTTTTGACGAACAAAATGGGAGTGCCCCAAGGAGATATGCTAGGGCGTATAAAGCCTTTATCAAAAAGCTCTTGAAGTTGGCTGGAAAGCTCTTACATCTCAGAGGGTGCTAAACTGTAACACCCCGTGTTTCGAAAGTCAAATTCAAAGTCAAGATTGAAGTCAAAGGAAGAAAAGATTGCTAATTGCGATCTGTCTCTCCTTGCTCAATTCCTGTTTTGACTTCTTTGACTTGTAATTAATCTATTTTATTATCACTTTAGTTGTATTATATGGAGTATCTATTAATAATCGCATAGTAGTCGCTGTTTATCGCATGTTTAATCGCTTTATCGCAATCGCAATCGCAATTTGAATTACGCATTTTGGTTATTGTTATACGTGTGTGTGTGCCTTATGTGTTACTTGTGCATGTTTATTTATGTTATGTGTGGAAATCAATCGAAACGTAATCGAACTCAATTGCGATCGAATCGCAAACGCTAAACGAATACGAAATAAGGATGAATGTATGTTGATATAGTAGTTGGGATTAAAAGTAATTTGACTAGGAAATTCTCTCGCATCAAAATGCTCGCAATTGCAATCGAAACGGCAAAACTCGTCGCACCAAACACTCGAACCAAACGACTGATCGATCAGGTGACCAGCCGATCGACCAGCCGTTCGATTGAGCTGCCGCTCGATCGGCCAGCCGTTCGACCGGGCTGCCACCCGATCGGCCAGCCCTTTCCTCTTTGGGAAACCCTATAAATACCCCCTGTCACCATCATACTTTCCACTTTTGGCAACTCTCCTCCTACCAGCTCATCTTCCCCACTTTTCTTCAGATTTCTTGTGATTCCGGTAAGGTCTCGTCCTAAATCTTGTACTTCCTTAATCTACACGCACTCCTACACATTTCTATCTTTTGAATCTTAACTTTTAACCGTGAAATCATCAAGATTCAAGGTGTTCTAGGATGACGTCATCATGTGTTCTTGAGAACTTCATGTTTTGGCCTCAATCCAACAAGAACAACTTAGATCTAACCGATTTCCACATAAACAAACAAAGATCTTTCATAGATCTAAACATATTCACAATGAAAAGGATTGAAAGATGGTTTTCCAACTTTCTTTCAACTCTTTTACACTCAATGCATTCAAGACCGATAGAATCGGAGCTTCTGCCGACTTACTACTCATTCTTGTGGTTGTGTTGGTTCAAGATCTGGATTCTATCCACGAGACTACCGATTTTGGGTTAAACATGGAACACCGTCAAGAACAGTTAACTGGTCGGATTTGGGTGATTCCTGTCCGATCAGGGGTACCAAGTATTGACAAGGTTTCTGTTGCTTAATACGTTAAACGTCTTGATAAAACGACAAACAATCAAAACAACCAAGTGTAAGACGAACAGGTCGACCAGGACGGAGTGCCGTCCGATCGAACTACTGTCCTATCGGACAACCATCCAAATGACCGGTCAATCCGAACGACTTGCACCTTGGTCCCACCTTAGTTTTCAAATCAACCCTCAAGAGTTTTGGGAACACCAAACGGATTGCCGTCCGATCGAGTTACCACTCGATCGACCGACCATCCGACTATGAGATGTTTCGAAACTTCAACACTTAAAGGATTTTCAACATGTTCAATGCACAAGGGATGCCACCCGATCGAACAACCGTCTGATCGAGTGACAACCTACTGTGAACTTGTTCTCGCTGAAGTGCCCAACCTATCGGACTGTCGCCCGAACGAACGGTCGTTCGATCGATCGACCTGAAAGGTAGAGATGCTTCTATGTTTTCAAAATGCTACAACGAAAACTTCAAAAGTCAAGCCATCATACACAAACACATCCTTCACAAAGGAAGAAACAATCCACTCGAAAGGTCACCCGAACGGATGACCATCCGAGCAGACTAGCAACCGAACGACCGGCTGTCCGATCGGACTACCATCCGATCGAACTGCTGTCCTACCCACTTGCACTCTGTATCGTTTTACGCATCTCTTATCGTTATGCTATCAATCTGTTCAGGCTAACCCTACTCTCTAGCGCTCCCTTCAATCCATCAATCGCTGTGAGTATACTCGATCCCTTTTTGCTTTACGCACTTTTGGTTGTTACATACGTTGCATATACAAAATCACATCGAACACACTACGCAATACTTTAAACGCTAACCGTTATCGCATGCATACGTGACCTAATGAATGCTTGTTTGTTATGTTTACACATGGAATGCTGTCTACCTGCCTTAGCAACGATAGTACTATTAGTTTGGACTCAGCACCTGTTCACTCAGGGGTTGTTAAGGACAATTACTTACATGGCTCACTGTGGTGAGTATGTATCGCGAACTGCCTTGGGCAGTCAACCCGCAGTCATTGGTATCGATAGGTTCATGTCGATAACTAACATGCCTCATTTTACACTGTGTACGTGCTGGTTATGCGTAACGATTTTGAACTCTATATGCTATTATCAAATTTGTATGCTCACCTTTACACTATGTGTATTGACTTTTACTTTAACGTATGTGACAGGTGCTTAGGATGCTTATTTGCTTACTTTGCTGTGAAATCGAGGCTAGGAAAGACCTGGGTCAACAATGAACAATTGTCTGTAATAAAAATCTGAGTTGTCAAAATAGAACAAATTGACTAGATCTTTTCTGTAATAATGGTATTATCATTTATGACATGGTATGGGACGTGTTGCTTTAAATATTTGGTAAATATAGTTGTTATAGAAACTTCTGGACAATCTTTTTCGCTCAGTGCCACGCCCCGATGTTTCCGCCATCGGTTGGGGTGTGTGACAGATTGGTATTAGAGCCATTACTATAGGGAATTAGGAAAGACTCGACCAAGTCCGGGTCGATGTATTAGAGACCTAGTCTATAGTTAGGAACCAACAGACCGACTCGTGCATATCCAGTAGGGATTATGTGTGAGCGTACCTGCTATTTCTTGCTATTCTCGCCTACACTACTCTATCACTACACTCAAACTTTCAAATAAGAATGAGCTATTAAGTCGAGATTAGGTGTGAAAACCGCAAACCCTCGACTAAATTGCTTGTTCAACCCATATTTTTATCTATAAACACGAGAAATTGCGTTGAAATATGAGTGAAATCCATACTTTTACGTATAATTCTCTTTATTTTTATCAAAACCGGAACGAGATTGTTAAGCCAGGGGTGAAACCCTAACCTTGACGACTTGTTCCGACCTTTACTTGGTTTTACAAAACTCTCACCAAAGTCTTGACGAACTCCAACGACTTAAAGTCACGATATGACTAAAAGGATGCGTGCTGAACGCCCAAGAATTGAGGCAAAAGCACAGTCCTGAAGGTCGAAGTATGTACAACAAGTCCTTGAGAATAGTCGAATCACTTTGGATAGTCAATGTCTAATAGCCGCAGACGATCTATTTCTCGATTTTTGTGTGTTCGATTCTGAGCCCGCAACTGCTGACTCTGATGATTCGTCGATTTTACGTGTTTATATGTGTATTTACCTGCTAATGTGTTTTAATTTTCGGAGACTTATTCGATTTTCTCTTTCACTTTGATCGACACGCACGACCCACGTTGCTTATCTACCTCAAAACGCTGACAAATCGCTAAACTTTGGATGACTTTATGCTATGCTATACGCTTATACTATACTAATAGCTATGCTAAACGCGATCGTTATTCCCGAACGCGCGAACCCTGAAAGAGAAAGGAACACAGTCATGTATGTGGGTGAATATGTGCAATATAGGAAAGTGAATACGTGCAAATATGTGCTTACATGAACTATGTGCTACTGTGCCTTACATGCTTATGTGCATCTGTGCTTATATGAATCTGTGATTATGTGCCTACGTATTTATGTGATACATGTTCCATTGTGTTCCTGAGCTTTAGTAGTATTAGACGTGTGAGGTGAGATTCGATTATGACGTGTCTGAGACCTATGACGATGTCTGTTGCAGACAATGTTAACTGGACCGTTATCTGGACCCCGTCACCCACGACTTTCTCGCCAGGAACAGAGAGACAAACGCCTAGCTGCCATCCTCGCAAGTGGCAAAGGTTGTGCCTCAGATCGTGAGTGAAATTTATGAGAATGTTAGCAAATCATCTGAGGAATCCAGAACCGAAGCTCCTAAAGTTGCTCCCAAGACTGCTTTCAGCTTCAAGCAGTTCAAGGCTTGCGGTACAAAGGAATTCACTGGAGAAGATGGCCCAACGGCTATGTTTCAATGGTTCGATTCCGACGAAGTCACTCTGCGCCAGAGTGGATGTCCGGAAAATCTCCACACTCTAAACGCTACCGGCGTCTTCTAGTCCCGCACATTAGACTGGTGGACGGCCGAGAGAAACAAACGCGGAAATGATGCAGCCTACGAGCTGACGTGGGAAGAGCTGAAGGCCATTATGATGGATGAATTCTGCCCACCCCATGAACGCCAAAAGCTGGAGGACAAATTCTGGCACATTGAGCAGAAAGAAGGTGACAACGCTGCCCTGACTGCTCGCTTTAATCAACTCAGCATCATCTGTCCCGATCCAGTGAAGACGCCCGACATGACGATCAAGAAGTACATCCGAGCTCTACCCGACTGTGTTGCAGATTTTGTGCACGCCGCAAAACCAGCAACGATCGAAGAAACCTACTTGCTTGCCGCTGAGATCAACGACAAACGAGTAAAAGCTAGTTTTTGGGATAAAACTTCGAAGAACCTGCACCAAGTCACCGCCGCACCAGCTGCCGAAACCGCCGCCGCTCAACCGTCAAAGTCCTCACGTCGTAAGAAGAAGAACAACAACAACAGCTCCAGCAACAGGAACTGTGCTGCCACCACCACTGCTGCTCCACTTCAAGCCGTACCGGCTCAGCAGCAGTCTCAGTACCGTTCAGCTCCAGCAATCTATGCACCGCCTGCAAAGCGCGCATACACAGGCCCCCACCCCGCCTACCCAACATGCACTTATCATCACCCGGTGGGTCTCGCCTGCCGTTTCTGCGCTCACTGCAATATGTACGGCCACTTCACCGCTAACTGCCGTACTGGTCCCCGTCAAGCACCAGCTCAAGCCACTGCTCATCAGGCTCTGCTCCCAGCCCCACAAGGCAAACAAGCGGCTCAGGCACCCGCGGTCAACGCCCGAGTCTGCTTCGCATGTGGTGATCCTAGCCACTTTGCGAACATGTGCCCGAACAGGGTTGTAAAGCAAGAGCCTCAGCAACACCAGCAGCAATAGCCTCAGCAGCAGCAACAAGCCGCATGCGCCAGAACTTTCAACATCAATGTGCGCCAAGCCCAGACTGACAACAACGTGGTCAATGGTACGTTCCTTGTGAATGGTATTTATGCTTCCTGTTTGTTTGATACTGGAGCCGATAACTGCTTTGTGTCGTTTGAATTCGAGAAGCTTCTTAGTCGTAAGCGCTCCCATCTCCCCTCGACGTTCGATGTTGAAGTCGCCACCAGAAGAACTGTCGCCGTTAATTCTGTTCTTCGTGATTGAACTCTTGACCTCAACAATCACATCTTCCCAATCGACCTTATTCCGATGCAACTCGGAAGTTTTGACGTCATAGTAGGCATGGACTTTCTTCGCGAAAACCATGCCGAAGTTGTGTGCTTCGAAAAGATGATTCGATTCTCGCTCGCGAATGGTGATGTATTATGTGTTTATGGTGAAACTGCTTCGAAAGGTCTCAAGCTCATGTCATGTGTCCAAGCTAGCAAGTATCTCCGCAAGGAATACAGAGCTTTCTTGGCTAACATTGTAGTAGCGGAGAAGGAAAAGAAAGGAAGACCTGGTGTAAACAATGTTCCCTTGGTCCGAGAATTTCCTCACATTTTTCCTGAAGATCTTCCCAGACTACCGCCAAGTCGTGATATCGACTTTCGTATCGACCTCATTCCTGGAGCCAACCCTGTTGCCAAAGCTCCTTACCGACTCGCACCGTCTGAAATGCGTGAACTCTCGAGTCAGCTTTAGGACTTACTTGAGAAAGGCTTCATTCGCCCGAGCACCTCTCCATGGGGCGCACCGGGCCTTTTCGTTAAAAAGAAGGATGGGTCGTTCAGGATGTGCATCGAGTATCGGGAATTGAATAAGTTAACTATCAAGAACCGCTATCCCCTACCTCGCATTGATGATTTGTTTGATCAGCTACAAGGTGCTACGTGTTTCTCGAAGATCGATCTACGCTCAGGCTATCACCAGCTACGCATTCAAGAGGAGGATATACCCAAAACCGCGTTTCGCACCCTTTATGGCCATTATGAATTCGTTGTTATGCCTTTCGGTTTAACCAACGCACCCTGATGTGTGCAAAATGCAACATATAAATTACATCAAATGAGGCATAAAACTAATCCTTTTTAAGTACTAATGTTGGAAAAAGTGTACTTTTGTCTTCCTTTTGTATTTTCAAGGTTAAAAGAGCTTAAACGAACAAAAGAAGCAAAAATGCAGCCAAAACCAACATAAATACAAAGAAAAGGAAGAAACGTGGCATGCCCGACTCCTCGACAGCATCTCCCACAGTAAAAATAAGAAGAAAGCTGAGCATGGGGCTGTGCCCAGCTGAGCATGGGGCTGTGCCCAGCTCAACACGGGGTGTGTCCAGCTCAACACGGGGCGTGCCCAGCGAACACGGGGGCGTGGTCAGCCTTGGCACAAAAGACAAACCTGTAGAAGCTTCTATTTCCCAACACGAGGCCGTGCCCAGTGGACACGGGGCCGTGGTCAACGCAAAGATACGCAGAATCTTGCCAAATCTGATAGTACAGATATGCCTTTGAACACGGGGCCGTGCCCAGCGGACACGGGGGCGTGTGGAGCTAATAAACACAAATTGTAGTTAATGAAGAAAGAGAAAATGGTGGACAAGGGGCTGTGTCCAGCGGACACGGGGCCGTGTCCAGGCTTCTGTGCAGGCTATAAATAGAGGTGCTTGGTTCACTTCAAAGGCATCCCTTGGCACACCACCTCTCTCACACTTCACCCACCACCCACCACCACCATAACACCATCATCCACCACCATCATCCATTGTCCATCATAGAGTGTGTGAGTCGTCTCGGGATCCAAGATTGATCGTAAGAGTTCTTGACAATCAAGGCCATGTTTGCCTAAGTCTCTTACATCACTTGGTGAAGACAAAGTGTCTAGTGTAATACTTTTTATTTTTAATCTTTTCGCACTTTTTAATTAGTTATGTATTAATGACTTTAATAACTAGTTTCCTATGTTGAAGGTGATTTTTCCTTATCGTTTGTCTGTGGTGTCTTGGCATTATTTTACTGTCTATATAAAATAAAAGATTTTAACCATTCATATCTCCACGGTCTATATGGAGGTATGTTGGCTACCTGGTCGGGGGTTAAGGGAACGGTTTGGTAAGAGTCTTGCCATTGTCCAGTGTATAGATCCTGCAAAGGACCTGGGTCAAATTTAGTAGGACCTCCTTCAATACTTAACGGTATTGGATGGCGGGGGTCCAAACTCTTTGACCCCCTCATAAGTTAAACTACTATTAAAACTTTAACTCGGCTACTTAGGACTGTATCCCTGCTGACTCAGACTACTTAGCCGAGGTTAACGTCGCCTTCAAAAGAGGGGCCTACCACATTATGCATTAATAACTTAATTAATTATCTTTCAATAATCTAACCCTTTAGGATTGTATCCCTGCTGACTCAAACTACTGGGTTGATGGTAACGTCACCTCCAAAAGAGGGGCCTACTACAATAACTAAGATAATCTCTTAAATAGTGCAAAAGTGCAGAAATAATCAAAGGTTACACTAAACACGAGTCGGAGCCAAGTGATTCATCTTGTCTATTTGTTTTTCTTTTATTTTTATTTTTCTTAGTTTAAAAACTTTTTCTAAACTTTTGATTTTGATTAGACGTTGAGGATAAACCGGTACTAAAAGCTCTTGTGTCCTTGGACGACCTCGGTATCTTACCAAACACTATACTACGCTCACGATGGGTGCACTTGCTCATATGTGTGTTTAGTGTTAGTAAATATCATTTTTTATAAATTTAAAACTTGGCTAAAAAGGTGTAAAAGGGCTTAAAATATACTTAAACTTATATACACACTTCACACGCATTAAGTTTTTGGCGCCGTTGCCGGGGACACAAGGATTTTAAGAAAGCTTAAAATCAACAGCCTAATCAGTTTTTCAAAACCTTTTCAATACGAGCGCACATTTTTCTGCATTTTAGTTTAGTTTTGCATTTACAGTAGGTTGAACACGGGCCGTGCTCACTGAACACGGGGCCGTGCTGCATAATTTTTCATAAACAACCAGTAACAGAAGCTGAACACGGGGTCGTGCTCACTGAACACGCCCCCATGCTCAACGAAATCAGTAACTTTAATTAAAACGCCCAGATACAGATTCTGTACATGGGGCCTTGTCCACTGAACACGGGGCCGTGTCCAGCCTCTGTTTCCGTTTTTATTCTTGTTTTCTGATCGCGAGACTTTGTTGTGGTCTGCTGAGTGATTCTCATGGATCAATACTCAGGAGGTTACAACTACACCTATGAGGAGGATGATTATAGGAGTTATTATTGCACTAATTGTGGTGACCCGCACTCGGTTCAACACTGTAACTTATATCAACCGTCCACTTCATACACCTACTATGAGGAGCCCAGGTACGAGCCATCAACATCATACACATCCTATGAAGACCAAAGGTATGAACCTCCTCCCTCATACTCATATTTTGATGAACCAAGGTATGAGCCTTCTTACTCATACTTTGAGGAACCAAGATATGAGCCACCACCTTCTTATACATATTATGAGGAACCATGGCGTGAACAACCCACCTCATATGAGTATTATGAAGAACAAAATTACGATCCTTATCCATCATATGCTTACAACGAAGAACAATGGTGTGAACCATCTACTTCATATGGGTATTATGAGGAACAAAGGATTGAACAACCGGATTCAAGCTTTGAAAATTCCGATCCTTTTTCTATAACCGAAGTGACCGAGAGGATATTAGAGCACCTTAGAGTTATCGATAACCACATAAAAGAATCTCGCGCAAGGGAAAAGGAGTCCCTTGCAAGAGGAGAATTAAATAAAAAAGAGATAACTGAAAGTGTAAAAATGGAAGAACAAACAAGTGAAAAACCGACACATGAGTTAAACAACGAGAAAGGTGAGTCCGTCAACGTTAAAATTCAAGAAGAGTCTAATTTTGAAGAAATTAATCTCTTGTCACCTTCTTTTGAAAATCATTGTTTAGTTCCAACTCATGCTAAGTTTTTAAAAGAATTAAACACTAACACTAAAATTGACGAAATGGTAAGCGTTAAGTTAACTAATGATCAAACCTCGCTAATAAAAGAAGACCAATTTGAAATTAACATTACACTGGTTCCATGTCTTCTTCAAAATTCATTTATTAGTAATGTCACAATTGATAAAGATCTTTGTGTTAACATAATGCCTAACTACATTTTCGAAAAATTAAGTATTAGTGATTTTTCTCCACTTCAAATACCCATTTTTCTATCCAATCGGAAAGTAATAAAATCAATCAGTATAGTTGAGGATGTTTTGGTTCAAACAAATCAAATGGTAATCCCAACCGACTTTGTTATCCTCGATGACGCTCCTCTAGTGTTGGGACGACCTTTTGTAAAAACCCACGAAGCTTTGAAGAACCGGAAGTACAACAATTTATCTCTTCAATTAGGGGTATTTAAAAGAAGTGTCGATCCTGAGCGTTCAATGAAATATCCGTTCGGCAATGACGACCCCCTAAATGAAGACGAGCCAGAACCACCCGATAAGGCTTTGGGTCTAGCCAAGGACCCTTATAAACGTGGCGCACCACGGAGGCATTCCGCGGAACTATCCTTAGTTTTAGACTAGTTTAACTTTTATGCTTTCTAATTTAGTTTTAATTTTCAGGAATAAAACACACTCGGGATGGTAAAGGATACTAAGGGAAGCTTGAACCAACACCCCATGCACAAAAACAAAGCCTCCCGACATTTTTCTTCATTACAGCAAGTTCAGCACGGGGCCGTGCTCAGCCAACACGCCCCGTGCTCAAGGTTCTGCAGAAAAACGCCCAGTTCAGGTACCTGGACACGGGGCCGTGCTCACTGAACACGCCCCCGTGCCCAGCTTTCTGTTTACTTTTGGTACTGGCAGTCTGGACACGGGGCCGTGCTCAGCCAACACTACCCCGTGTTCAGCTACCCAGTAACATAAAATCTTGTTTTTAACCCACTTTTACACATTTTAATCAACCGAAAAACTTATTTTGGGACACATTGAGGACAATGTGTAATTTAAGTGTGGGGGGGATGCTAAAACCTTGAATCTTGCAAGTCCTAAATACAAGCCTTACACAAAACTATATTGGAACCGCTAATCACCCCAAATTTTTTTCAAAAATTTTTCATTTTTTTTACTCGTCTAAGTTTAAGTTGGGAATTTCAAGTTCTAAAAAGGTTATATTTTTACAAATTTACAACCGGTAGCGTCATGGTAAAAAGAACCAACATAAGAAATTATGAAAAGGCATGACAAGTTTAGTTAAAATTTGATTATATATACTTGATCACATAAAAACCCATTCCCACAAAAGTGAGTTTTGAGCCTTTTTTGAGCATACAGATACATATCTTTAAACTAAATGCTCATTTTTCGTTTCTTGTGTGAATAGCCGCTTGGTTGTTACGACTCTAGAACTTGCCACGACGATACATTCCCGGTCCTTACCAACTTAAACCCGAGTAAGTAAATGATGGAGGCATTAGGACTAACCCTTTTTATTTCTACACCATTATTTTTTTTACCACCTACCCAAAATCCCCCTAGATAACCCCTTTTAGCCTAAACCTTTTCATTTCTTAACCCAAAACCAAAAACCCTTTCACCCACCAAAACCTTTTTTATTTTTAACCCTTTGTTTTAGTAACAAGCTCGGTTTTTCGTATTACTTTCAAAAAAAAATTGTTGATGATGAAGCAAAAGAAATAAACAAGCAAGTTCGTCAAAAATAACTTTGTTTGAATAATAGCTTCATCCAAAATAATAATAATAATAATAATAATAATAATAATAATAATAATAATAATAATTTGCAAAAATAAAAGGTCTTACAAAAACCGAAGCTTTTTACGCTTTTTCGCCCTTTTCTACTAACCACTAACCCAACCACCTACTTTTAACCCAAGCCTAACCCTTCACCCAAAAGTCCTCTTGATATTTACAAAGGTATATAGTTAAAAAGGAGGAGGATTGATTGCTTGGCAAGCTTATAGTAGGAGTAAGTTCCATGCCGCTCTCGAGTGATTCACTAAAATACATCTTCGGCCGAGTGTTGAGTGATCCCCCGTGAGGTATGTGAACTTGTATATAAATAGAATTTTAAAGAGGCATGTTATGCCCTAATAAGTAATTTATCTTATGAAAAGTTTAAATAAATCATGACGAATAGGATTGTAAATAAATAAAAATAAAACTTAATAAAGAATCTTGGAAATCCCGACACTCTAAGACAAGCCCAAAAACCTTCTCTTCTACCCATTCCATTTGGGAGTGTAAAGCCACATTATAAAGAGTTTTGCTTGAGGACAAGCAAAGATTCAAGTGTGGGGTATTTGATGTGTGCAAAATGCAACATATAAATTACATCAAATGAGGCATAAAACTAACCCTTTTTAAGTACTAATGTTGGAAAAAAGTGTGCTTTTATCTTCCTTTTGTATTTTCAAGGTTAAAAGAGCTTAAACGAACAAAAGAAGCAAAAATGCAGCCAAAACCAACATAAATACAAAGAAAAGGAAGAAACGTGGCATGCCCGACTCCTCGACAGCATCTCCCAAAGTAAAAATAAGAAGAAAGCTGAGCATGGGGCTGTGCCCAGCTGAGCATGGGGCTGTGCCCAGCTTAACACGGGGCGTGTCCAGCTTAACACGGGGCGTGCCCAGCGAACATGGGGGCGTGGTCAGCCTTGGCACAAAAGACAAACCTGTAGAAGCTTCTATTTCCCAACACGGGGCCGTGGTCAACGCAAAGATACGCAGAATCTTTCCAAATTTGATAGTACAGATATGCTTTTGAGCACGGGGCCGTGCCTAGCGGACACGGGGGCATGTGGAGCTAATAAAGAAAAATTGTAGTTAACGAAGAAAGAGAAAAGGGTGCACACAGGGCCGTATCCAGGCTTCTGTGCATGCTATAAATAGGGGTGCTTGGTTCACTTCAAAGGCATCCCTTGGCACACCACCTCTCTCACACTTCACCCACCACCCACCACCACCATAACACCATCATCCATTGTCCATCATAGAGTGTGTGAGTCGTCTCGGGATCCAAGATTGATCGTAAGAGTTCTTGACAATCAAGGCCATGTTTGCCTAAGTCTCTTACATCACTTGGTGAAGACAAAGTGTCTAGTGTAATACTTTTTATTTTTAATCTTTTCGCACTTTTTAATTGGTTATGTATTAATGACTTTAATAACTAGTTTCTTATGTTGAAGGTGATTCTTCCTTATCGTTTGTCCGTGGTGTCTTGGCATTATTTTACTGTCTATATAAAATAAAAGATTTTCACCATTCATATCTCCACGGTCTATATGGAGGTATGTTGGCTACCTGGTCGGGGGTTAAGGGAACGGTTTGGTAAGAGTCTTGCCATTGTTCAGTGTATAGATCCTGCAAAGGAACTGGGTCAAATTTAGTAGGACCTCCTTCAATACTTAACGGTATTGGATGGCGGGGGTCCAAACTCTTTGACCCCCTCATAAGTTAAACTACTATTAAAACTCTAACCCGGCTACTTAGGACCGTATCCCTGCTGACTCAGACTACTTAGCCGAGGGTAACGTCGCCTTCAAAATGGGGCCTACCACATTATGCATTAATAACTTAATTAATTATCTTTCAATAATCCAATCCTTTAGGATTGTATCCCTGCTGACTCAAACTACTGGGTTAAGGGTAACGTCACCTCCAAAAGAGGGGCCTACTACCATAACTAAGATAATCTCTTAAATAGTGCAAAAGTGCAGAAATAATCAAAGGTTACACTAAATAGAGGTGCTTGGTTCACTTCAAAGGCATCCCTTGGCACACCACCTCTCTCACACTTCACCCACCACCCACCACCACCATAACACCATCATCCACCACCATCATCCATTGTCCATCGTAGAGTGTGTGAGTCGTCTAGGGATCCAAGATTGATCGTAAGAGTTCTTGACAATCAAGGCCACGTTTGCCTAAGTCTCTTACATCACTTGGTGAAGACAAAGTGTCTAGTGTAATACTTTTTATTTTTAATCTTTTCGCACTTTTTAATTGGTTATGTATTAATGACTTTAATAACTAGTTTCTTATGTTGAAGGTGATTTTTCCTTATCGTTTGTCCGTGGTGTCTTGGCATTATTTTACTATCTATATAAAATAAAAGATTTTCACCATTCATATCTCCACGGTCTATATGGAGGTATGTTGGCTACCTGGTCGGGGGTTAAGGGAACGGTTTGGTAAGAGTCTTGCCATTGTTCAGTGTATAGATCCTGCAAAGGACCTGGGTCAAATTTAGTAGGACCTCCTTCAATACTTAACGGTATTGGATGGAGGGGTCCAAACTCTTTGACCCCCTCATAAGTTAAACTACTATTAAAACTTTAACCCGGCTACTTAGGACTGTATCCCTGCTGACTCAGACTACTTAGCTGAGGGTAACGTCGCCTTCAAAAGAGGGGTCTACCACATTATGCATTAATAACTTAATTAATTATCTTTCAATAATCCAACCCTTTAGGATTGTATCCCTGCTGACTCAAACTACTGGGTTGAGGGTAACGTCACCTCCAAAAGAGGGGCCTACTACAATAACTAAGATAATCTCTTAAATAGTGCAAAAGTGCGGAAATAATCAAAGGTTACACTAAACACGAGTCGGAGCCAAGTGATTCATCTTGTCTATCTGTTTTTTCTTTTATTTTTATTTTTCAGCATTTTAGTTAGTTTTTATTTTCTTAGTTTAAAATCTTTTCCTAAACTTTTGATTTTGATTAGACGTTGAGGATAAACCGGTACTAAAAGCTCTTGTGTCCTTGGACGACCTCGGTATCTTACCAACACTATACTACGCTCACGATGGGTGCACTTGCCCATATGTGTGTTTAGTGTTAGTAAATATCGTGTTTTATAAATTTAAAACTTGGCTAAAAAAGTGTAAAAGGGCTTAAAATATACTTAAACTTATATACACACTTCACACGCATCACACCCGCGGTTTTCATGGATCTGATGAATCGCGTGTGTCTAAACTATATCTCGACCGTTTCATCATCGTGTTCATCGACGATGTCTTGATCTATTCCAAATCGAAAGCCAAACACGTGTAACATCGACATTTGGTTCTCGAGCTACTCCAGGGGAATCGACTCTATGCCAAGTTCTCCAAGTGTGAATTTTGGCTGGAGGAGGTTCAGTTTCTGGGTCACATTGTCAATAGTCAAGGTATTCACGTCGATCCTGCGAAAACTGAAGCAGTCAAGAGTTGGATTACACCCAAGAACCCTTCTGAAGTCTGTTCTTTCCTCGGATTGGCGGGCTATTATCGACGGTTTATCTAAGGATTCTCAAAGATCGCTGTGCCGCTTACCGCCCTTACGCATAAAGACAAGCCTTTTGTTTGGGGAACTGAACAAGAGTCTGCTTTCCAAACCCTCAAGCACATGCTTTGCAATGCTCCTGTTCTCACTCTACCCGACGGAAACGACGACTTCATTGTCTATTGTGATGCTTCCAACCTTGGTCTTGGTTGTGTCCTTATGCAGCGGGACAAAGTTATAGCTTACGCATCTCGTCAGCTCAAAATCCACGAGAAGAACTATACAACCCACGATCTCGAGCTAGGCGCAGTTGTTTGTGCGTTAAAGATTTGGCGACACTACCTGTATGGTACCAAGTGTACGATCTTCACCGATCATAGGAGCCTACAACATATCTTTGATCAGAAAGAACTTAATATGCGTCAACGCCGATGGGTAGAACTTCTCAATGATTACGACTGTGAGATTCGTTATCTCCCAAGCAAAGCAAATGTCGTTGCCGACGCCCTCAGCAGACGAAGCTATCTGATCAGCATTCGTGATGTCCAAGCCCAATACGATCTCGAGACCCTCATCCGCGAAGCCCAGCATGCATGTTTCAATGAACGCACTTTGAAGAAGAAAATAATCTACCACGATGGAGCTCAACTTGTGAACAAGTCGAATGGGATATTCCACTTCCTGGACCGAATTTGGATTCCTAAACGGACCAATTTGCGACAGATATTGATGGACGAAGCCCACAAATCCCGGTATTCTATTCATCCCAGTGCCGATAAAATGTACCAGGACCTCCGCTACAAGTAATGGTGGCCAGGCATGAAAAGGGATATTGCTCTCTACGTTGGAAAGTGCCTGACTTGCTCAAAGGTCAAGGCTGAACACCAAAGGCCCTCTGGCTTACTCGAACAACCACCGATCCCTATGTGGAAGTGGGAGAGTATAGCTATGGACTTCATAACCAAACTCCCGCGCACGCCATCAGGTCACGACAGTATCTGGGTCGTTGTAGACCGTTTGACCAAATCAGCTCACTTTTTGCCAATACGAGAAGACTACAAGGTAGAACGATTAGCCCGAATCTACACCAATGAGATCATTTGTCGACATGGGATGCCTCGCGACATCATCTCTGACCGTGATGCTCGGTTTACCTCGCGACTGTGGGAAACTTTTCAAGCGGCTCTCGGTACTACGCTTAACCTAAGTACCGCATTCCACCCTCAAACCGACGGTCAAATTGAGAGAACGATTCGTACTCTTGAAGACATGCTCCATTCGTGTGTCATAGATTCCGGTGGTAATTGGGATGCATACCTGCAGTTAGTCGAATTCTCGTACAACAACAGTTATCATTCCAGCATACAAATGGCACCATTCGAGGCTTTATATGAAAGAAAATGTCGATCGCCAATTGTATGGCACGAGATCGGTCACTCGCAATTAACCGGTCCTGAGCTATTGCAAGAAACGACTGACAAAGTCCTCCAAATTCGAGACAACTTGTTGAAAGCTCGAAGTCGACAGAAAAGTTACGCCGATAGATGACGCAATCCCCTTGAATTTGACGTTGGCGACTACGTACTCCTAAAGGTATCACCTTGGAAGGGTGTGGTCAGATTCGGCAAGAAAGGGAAACTATCGCCTCGATATGTTGGACCTTTTAAGATTCTGGAAAGGATCAGAAAAGTCGCCTACAGACTCGAACTACCGGAGGAACTTAGTAATGTCCACCCGACTTTCCATGTGTCAAACCTCCGAAAGTGCCTAGCTGAGCATGATTTAAGTGTACCTCTCGATGACCTCCAAGTAAACGAAACACTACACTTCGTGGAGAAGCCTGTCGAAATCATGGACCGCCAAACCAAGCAGCTCAGACGCTCACGCATTCCTATTGTGAAAGTCCGATGGGAAGGCAAACGAGGCGCAGAGTTCACTTGCGAACTCGAAAGCGACATGAAGGCGAAGTACCCACAGTTGTTTGTTACGGCTTCGGCCTAATTTCGGGATAAAATTCCCTCAACTAGGGGAGGCTGTAACACCCCGTTTTTCGAAAGTCAAAGTCAAGATTGAAGTCAAAGGAAGAAAAGATTGCTAATTGCGATCTGTCTCTCCTTGCACAATTCCTATTTTGACTTCTGTGACTTGTAATTAATCTATTTTATTATCTCTTTAGTTGTATTATGTGGAGTATCTATTAATAATCGCATAGTAGTCGCTGTTTATCGCATAGTAATCGCTTTATCGCAATCGCACTCGCAATTTGAATTACGCATTTTGGTTATTGTTATACGTGTGTGTGTGTGTGCCTTATGTGTTACTTGTACATGTTTATTTATGTTATGTGTGGAAATCAATCGAAACGCAATCGAACTCAATCGCGATCGAATCGCAAACGCTAAACGAATACGAAATAAGGATGAATGTATGTTGATATAGTAGTTGGGATTAAAAGTAATTTGACTAGGAAATTCTCTCGCATCAAAACGCTCGCAATCGCAATCGAAACGGCAAAAATCGTCGCACCAAACACTCGAACCAAACGACTGATCGATCAGGTGACCAGCCGTTCGAACGAGCTGCCGCTCGATCGGCCAGCCGTTCGACCGGGCTGCCACCCGATCAGCCAGCCCTTTCCTCTTTGGGAAACCCTATAAATACCCCATGTCACCATCATATTTTCCACTTTTGGCAACTCTCCTCCTACCAGCTCATCTTCCCCACTTTTCTTCAGATTTCTCGCGATTCCGGTAAGATCTTGTCCTAAATCTTGTACTTCCTTAATCTACACGCACTCCTACACCTTTCTATCTTTTGAATCTTAACTTTTAACCGTGAAATCATCAAGATTCAAGGTGTTCTAGGATGACGTCATCATGTGTTCTTGAGAACTTCATGTTTTGGCCTCAATCCACCAAGAACAACTTAGATCTAACCGATTTCCACATAAACAAACAAAGATCTTTCATAGATCTAAACATATTCACAATGAAAAGGATCGAAAGATGGTTTTCCAACTTTCTTTCAACTCTTTTACACTCAATGCTTTCAAAACCGATAGAATCTGAGCTTGTGCCGACTTACTACTCATTCTTGTGGTTGTGTTGGTTCAAGATCTGGATTCTATCCACAAGACTACCGATTTTGGGTTAAACATGGAACACCGTCTCGAACAGTTAACTGGTCGGATTTGGGTGATTCCTGTCCGATCAGGGGTACCAAGTATTGACCAGGTTTCTGTTGCTTAATACGTTATCAAAACGTCTCGATAAAACGACAAACAATCAAAACAACCAAGTGTAAGACGAACAGGTCGACCAGGATGGAGTGCCATCTGATCGAACTACTGTCCGATCGGACTGCCATCCGAACGACCGGTCAATCCGAACGACTTGCACCTTGGTCCCACCTTAGTTTTCAAATCAACCCTTAAGAGTTTTGGGAACACCGAACGGATTTCCGTCCGATCGAGTTACCACTCGATCGACCGACCATCTGACTATGAGATGTTTCGAAACTTCAACACTTCAAGAATTTTCAACATGTTCAATGCACAAGGGATACCACCCGATCGAACAACCGTTCGATCGAGTGACAACCTGCTGTGAACTTGTTCTCGCTGAAGTGCCCAACCTATCGGACTGTCGCCCGAACGAACGGTCGTTCGATCGATCGACCTGAAAGGTAGAGATGCTTCTATGTTTTCAAAATGCTACAACGAAAACTTCAAAAGTCAAGCCATCATACACAAACACATCCGTCACAAAGGAAGAAACAATCCACTCGAAAGGTCACCCGAATGGATGACCATCCGAGCGGACTAGCAACCGAACGACCGGCTGTCCGATCGGACTACCATTCGATCGAACTGCTGTCCTACCCACTTGCACTCTGTATCATTTTACACGTCGCTTATCGTTATGCTATCAATCTGTTCAGGCTAACCCTATTCTCTAGCGCTCCCTTCAATCCATCAATCGATGTGAGTATACTCGATCCCTTTTTGCTTTACGTACTTTTGGGTGTTACATACATTGCTTATACAAAATCACATCGAACACACTACGCAATACTTTAAACGCTAACCGTTATCGCATGCATACGTGACCTAATGAATGCTTGTTTGTTATGTTTACACATGGAATGTTGTCTACCTGCCTTAGCAACGATAGTACTATTAGTTTGGACTCAGCACCTGTTGACTCAGGGGTTGTTAAGGACAATTACTTACATGGCTCACTGTGGTGAGTATGTATCGCGAACTGCCTTGGGCAGTCAACCCGCAGTCATTGGTATCGATAGGTTCATGTCGATAACTAACATGCCTCATTTTACACTGTGTACGTGCTGGTTATGCATAACGATTTCGAACTCTATATGCTATTATCAAACTTGTATGCTCACCTTTACACTATGTGTATTGCTTTTACTTTAACGTATGTGACAGGTGCTTAGGATGCTTATTTGCTTACTTTGCTGTGAAATCGAGGCTAGGAAAGACCAAGGTCAACAATGAACAATTGTCTGTAATAAAAATCTAAGTTGTCGAAACAGAACAAATTGACTAGATCTTTTCTGTAATAATGGTATTATCATTTATGATATGGTATGGGACGTGTTGCTTTAAATATTTGGTAAATATAGTTGTTATGGAAACTTCTGGACAATCTGTTTCGCTTAGTGCCACGCCCTGATGTTTCCGCCATCGGTTGGGGTGTGACATAAACGATAAGGAGACTTAGCGACAGGCGTAGCGCCAGGCACTAAATCGATTCGAAAATCAATAGAACGAGCAGGAGGATGACCAGGGAGATCATTGGGAAACACATCAGGAAAATCACGTACAACAGGAACGTCACTCGTGCTTGGGCCTTTGTCCTTATTTTCCATAATGTGGGTGAGAAAGGCGAAGATACCCTTATGCAAGCACTTGTTCGCTTGAATTCACGACATAAGCTTGAGACCTTGAGAAGGTTTCTCGCCATAGACGTGTAGAGAATCACAATTGGGAAGAGGAACACGCATGAATTTTTCGGAACAAACAACTTTAGCATGAACTCGCCAAAGCCAGTCCATACCAACTATGACGTCGAAACTACCCATTTGCATAGGTATGAGGTCAATGCGAAATGTATGATCGTTAAGAATCAAGGAGCACTTAGAAAGAACAGAATCAACAGCGACGGGTTTACCATTTGCGACTTCGACATCGAATGATCTTGGTAACTTAGAGCGTTTACACTTAAGCAAAGGTTCGAATTCTAAAGATACAAAACTTTTATCGGCGCCAGTATCAAATAAACACGAAGCATAAACATAGTTCACGAGGAACGTACCAGTAATAACATCGTTCACATTCTAAGCAGTGGTGAGGAGGAATGATCTGCCTCGAGCTGGTTGTTGAGGCTGCTGCTACTGCTGTTGTGGTGGTTGATTGCACTGAGGGCAAACATTGGCGAGATGGTTGAGGTCGCCACATTTGAAGCATGCTCGCACAGGAGCGGCTTGAGGTTGAACCATGTGACCTAAGAATTGCACCTCCTGTAGCCAAAATTCGCACTTCGAGAATTTTGCTTCAATCTTTTCTTTTCTCAACAAAGCTAAGAGGGCATGCAGGTGCTCACAATGCTCGTCCTGGCTTCTGGAATAAATAAGTATATCGTCAATGAAGACAATTACAAATTTATCCAAATACGGCTTACATATTCTGTTCATCATGTCCATGAATGCTACAGGAGCATTTGTTAATCCAAACGGCATGACTGTAAACTCATAGTGACCATACCTAGTCCTGAAAGCAGTTTTAGGTATGTCTTCTTCCTGTACCTTCAACTGATGATATCCGGAGCGTAAATCTATCTTAGAAAAATACCTAGCCCCTTGAAGTTGATCAAAAAGATCATCAATCCTAGCTAATGGATATCGATTCTTAATTGTAACCTTATTTAGTTCCCTATAATCGATACACATCTGCATGGAGCCATCCTTCTTTTTTACAAACAACACTGGAGCTCCCCAAGGGGATGAACTAGGTTGTATGAATCCTTTGCTTAGCAATTCATCTAACTGCTTTTTCAATTCTAACATTTCGGTGGGTGCTAACCGATAAGGTGCCTTAGCTATTGGTGCAGTTCCGGGAATTAGATGAATTCTAAATTCTACCTCCCTATCGGGTGGTAATCCTGGTAGCTCTTCTGGGAATACATCTGGGTATTCTGATACTACTGGTATTTCCTTAAGTTCCTTACCTTTAGCGTTAATGATTATCAAGATCATATACACTATTCCTTGTTTTCGTTCATAGCTAGCAACTTTCATTACTGAAATGAACTTCATTGGTTTACGTGGCTTATCTCCTGTAATCATGATTACTTCTCCTGCGGGTGTGTGAATTTCTATGGAATTCTTATCATAGAGGATTCGAGCATGGTTGGCTAGTAACCAATCCATTCCTAATACGACGTCGAATCCAGCTAAATTCATAGGTAGCAGGTGTGCAGAAAATTTATGGCCTGAGAGTTCTATCTTTCCTTCTTGCAAAACCTTATCTATATTAACAAAATTACCATCTGTTGTTTCTACCGTATAAATATGCCTAAGTTTGGTTAAAGGTTGCTTAAGAGCTTGGCAGAATGAAGTATTGATAAAACTTTGGTTTGCACCATAGTCAAATAATACTTTTGTGTAAACATCGTGTACAAGAAACGTACCAGCTATCACATCTGGGATCAGATCTGCTTCCTGGGTAGTTAGCTGGAAGGCTCTTGCGTTCTTCTTATTAGTTCCTTCAGCAGGTTTAGCCTTATTATCAGCTGGCTTGACTAATTTTGGACAGTCGGGCCTAAAGTTCCCTGCTTCTCCGCAATTGTAGCAGATCATGGATTTCTTCCTTCAATTCTGCTCTTGATGCCCTGGAATCTTGCAGAAATTACAGTACCCCTTACATTTTCCAAAATGCTTTCTTTTACAAGTACTGCAAAATGGAGCAGTGGAGGATTGCCCGCTTCCTTTTCTATTAAAATTTCCACTATTATTACCCACGTGAAATCCTTGGGTAATCTTTTGGTCCAATTCCTTTTTCCTGTTCACTTCTCTTGTACGAACCAGCCCGTCGGTCAAGGTGTTTGCCAATTCCACTGCATCGTCAATCGTGCGAGGTCTTGCAGCTTTGACGATATCACGGATCTCGCTAATTAAACCGCAAATATAGCGAGAAATAAGCACCGGTTCTGGCGAAGCCAGAGTTGGTACAATTCTGGCATACTCGGAAAATTTCGAAGTATACCCTCGACAGTCCACATCCACCATCCGGTGGTTCAGGAACTTATTTGTCATTTGTTACTTTTCATAGTCGGGGCAAAATTTTCTTTCCACCAATCTCTTAAACTCCTCCCAATTCATGACATAAGTCATGTCACTTCCTTTGGCTTGCAGCACCGTGTTCCACCATTCTAATGCCTCTTCCTCGAAAAGGTGGGATGCATACATAACCTTGTCTTCCTCTGCGCACTTATTGATTTTAATTACTGCTTCGGTTTTTTCCAACCAACGCAGTGCGACAGTCGCCCCTTCATTGCCTGCAAATTCGACTGGCTTACAGGCCAGGAATTCTTTATAAGTGCAACCAGATGTTGCAACTCTCATTTTCTTAAGTATTGGGGCTTGAACCACATTATTATCATTATTGCCGCCTCCATTTACACTGTTACTGAAATTATCGTCGCGAGTGCGTTTGCTATGGTTGGCTTGTGAGGGTTCAGCAGGACTTTTAACAGCAGCGACGATAGCCGGGATAGCATTGGCTATTCCCTGGGTAACGATATTTACTATATCTTGTCTATTAAGAAAATGATCCTCATTGTGTTATTCGGATTGATTAACTTCATTGACTGGTTCGTTTACTGCGTTTTCCATCTGATAACAATACATATAAATTACTGGCATAAAATGGATATCAATTTAACACAACAAGGCAATAACAACACAGTTAAGTCAACACGTATAGCCAAAATCGTCGATCCTTGGGACATTTATATATTTTTATAATATTATGCGTCACTACAAACCCTCTATTTTACAAAAGTTTTATTTTTAGTTAGTATTATACAATATTATTATTATTATTATTACACAAAACATTCCACCCCAGTCAGCTGGCTCTTTAGAAACGACGCTCCTTCTCGTCGTACTTCCACTTGATGTTTTCCCCCACTTCTCGAATCTGGTTTCCCGCATCCACTTCTCGAATAATCTGGTTTCCCCCACTTCTCGAATAATAATAACAATATTATTATTATTATTATTACACAAAACATTCCACCCCAGTCAGCTGGCTCTTTAGAAACGACGCTCCTTCTCGTCGTACTTCCACTTGATGTTTTCCCCCACTTCTCGAATCTGGTTTCCCGCATCCACCAGTTCCTTGCCGTAGCGGAGTAATTCAGCAACGTTTTCTGCACTTATAGGTGGGAATGGTGCAGGTTCAGGATCAAACTAGGGAAAATAAACATTGGGATTATTCATGAAGTTCTGAAAATGTCAGTCGCTTGTCCACCGTTCTTCCAGCTGGCCTGTCACAGGTTGGGGATTGACAATGGAGTCTAGAATAGCAGGTTCCAAATTAATTGGAAGTTGTGAATGGGTGGGGAAATTGAAAAGGTCTTCATTGGCAGGTCCGATGAGGTCACAATTTGCAAGTTTTCGATCAAGCTTTTCCCAAGGTGACATCTCCTGGGCCTGCCCAGAGCTTTCCCCCATCTCCTTTCCTTTCCCTTTGTCCTTTGGATCCTCTGTCTTTTTCACTTTTTGTGCAGCTGGCTTCTTCCTTCGTCCGCGTTTCCAGTCCAGGATTCTTCTCCTCTTTTTAGGCTTGGGTTTCTTCTGAGGCTGAGCCTGGAACACTAGTGGCTCTTCAGTATCGGCCTGATACTCGGACGGGTTTCCAGTTATATCCATATCGGTGGTATGGATGGTAAAGTTTCAGAGTGCCTCCGACAGTTCATTCATGCTGTTAGCATACATGAAGAAACACACAAATTTAAGTTAAAATTTTATTCACTAAATTAAATTTTCACAGAATCACAAAATGGCAAGTTGACAAATTAAGTATTACTAAATACTTAATGGGCTTAAATTAGTGGCTCTGATACCACCTTTTTCTGTCACGGCCCCTGGCCCGATTTTATCCGGTCAAAAGCCGCGAGACAGAAACCCGTGGTATTGGTGCTTAATTAGGCAGTGGAAAATTTTAACAGGATCGTTTAAACTGAAAACACCCAATTATTTTATTTCACATTTTGGGACAAACCCCGTAATTTACAATAAAGGAATTTCACGGGGGAAATTCCCTGTTTACAAAAACATGTTTATTTATTTATTTATTGACTGAGCCAAATTGTTTAAGCTTGAGTGCTGCATGACACTTTCCTTTGCTCACAGTAAGTCACCTGAAACATGTCTAAAAAGATTTTATCAGCGGGGAAATACTGGCGAGTCATTCAATTTGCATACAACGACACATTGTTATAGATTACAGTATTAAGAGCGATTACAATTGCCCCTATCTTATAATTAGTTGGTTCAGTTGTCACTCGACCGGATCTATGACTGTGGTCATACCACTATTGGGTCCGTTCACCCAATAGTGACGAGTATCACTATTTAGGTCCTTTCACCTAAAAGTGATAAAACAGTAGTAATTGTGCACAACACCCCACTTACTGCCAGGAATTTAAGATAACAAAGACTTAACATATAACTGTAAAACATTTAGGTATTGTAAAACACTTTTGATAAAAAAAAGGATGACTCACTTTGCAAGTTTAGTTGGACAGAGTTTTGCCTACTGATTAAGCTTGGTAACCTAGTTAAAATAACAATGCACATGAAACTAGGTTAGTACCTTAATACGACATTTATGATAAACTCACGAAATCTAAACCCTCACGACGAATGACAAAGTATAGCCTGGATTCGGGCAGCACTTAAACATCCATCGGATTGGTTTCAATAGATCGGACATTATATTGTAGCAGTGATCGAGTTATTACCCTGTTGTCGTAGCAGAGATTCGGAAATTAAGTGTTTTGAATGAAACAGTGAGTGTACGTAGCGAAATTTTTCGTCGAAATAATCAAACCATGCAAGTGCTAAACCCCTGCATCTTATACTGGATTTTGGTCCCTCCCGCGTGTCGCGCCGGCTGCCAGGGACCCTGGCGCGTGTCGCGGGGGAGATCAATTTAGGCTAGGGTAGCCTCGTGTCCCAAATAGCCTAGGTGAGTCAATATCAAACGAATTTTCATGATTTACATCCGTTTTTAAGGATAATTATTGATGCGTATGAAGTGTTATATATATTAGGTGTATATTTTAAGCCCTTTAACACTTTTTTAGTCAAGCTTTAAATTTATAAAACACGATATTTACTAACACTAAACACACATATGGGCAAGTGCACCCATCGTGAGCGTAATATAGTGTTGGCAAGATACCGAGGTCGTCCAAGGACACAAGAGCTTTTAGTACCAGTTTATCCTCAACGTCTAATCAAATCAAAAGTTTAGAAAAAAGATTTTAAACTAAGAAAATAAAAACTAACTAAAATGCTGAAAAATAAAAATAAAAGAAAAACAGATAGACAAGATGAATCACTTGACTCCGACTCGTGTTTAGTGTAACCTTTGATTATTTCCGCACTTTTGCACTATTTAAGAGATTATCTTAGTTATTGTAGCAGGCCCCTCTTTTGGAGGTGACGTTACCCTCAACCCAGTAGTTTGAGTCAGCTGGGATACAATCCTAAAGGGTTGGATTATTGAAAGATAATTAATTAAGTTATTAATTGTTGGATCTGAGTTTGTTTCTGATTGTATTTTCGTTTGAAATTAAGATGAAAATGGAAGAGTTGTGCAGCGGAATTAAGATGAAAACAAACTTTGCATACAATCAAATGAGAGTAATACTTTAATCAAACATCTTTACACAATGAATCGAAAGATTGAATTTATTTCAACAACGATTACAATGATTGATGAATGAATGCAAACTCCCCCTCATCCAGAGCTCAGTAGTTTGTTCGTGCAAAGAAGACGATGTTGTAAAAGAGCTAATAGAACAGTACAAAGTACTGAACTATTTATAGGCACTTGCAAACTACTGAGCATCTTTAGCTGACGTCACCATGAAAGTGACATCTAACCTCCTAACAAACTCTAACCTCTGATCTATACAAACACTGATGTACTAACTACTGCTATTACAATTCATTACATAAAAGACACTTAAAGAGCTGCTGCATCCTTCCACTGCTGTGAACCCAGCAGTGCTTGTCCGGATCAGCAGTACTTGACTCAAGGCAGTAGATTGAATCAGCAGAGCTTTGGTCTTCCATCAGTCTTTAACATTGGGCAGAAGATGCAAGGCAGCAGTTGCAGGTCAGCACTTAGTAAGATCAGCAGATAGGAGGTCAGTAGATATGAACCCACTTTCAAGGGGAGAGATTTGCATGAACTAACTGTAATCGTCTGCTTATTCTGGATCCACTGCTCTGATCCAGTTTTGGCTTTAATTATCTGTTCCTCTGATAGGGTTCAATCCCAACAATCTCCCCCTGGAACAGATAATGCCAAAACTCTTCATTATTTGTGGAAATCTTTATTGCCTCATCAACAGTTCCCTTATCTGACCTTTAAATTGTAATTCAAAGTCTAGGGCATCTGTATCTTCATCATCCCTGCTAAGTGGAAGATCAAGGAGATCCTGCAAATCTTCAAGACTCAGGCCAAGAGCTTGTTCCCTTGATATTTTCTCCACTCCTCCACCAGACCTGAGCAAAGTCAATACGCAGGTCTGTTTGTCAGTTTCCCACTTTTGTATTTTTGAGCCTGGTGGGTTTCTTGGGAGATGTTTATTTGCAGAAGTATTTGGTGAGGCTGGCCTATTCATAGCTGGCTGAGCAGCACTTACAGATTGTTCCAATTCAAGATCTTCTTTTATCATTACTTCAGTGCCTGCTTTTACAATGGCATCTCCTGCTAATAGATCTTGAATTGTTTCCATGCTAAACTGGTTTTTGCTCCTTCTTTTGTAGATGGCAGCACCAGCTGGAGCAGTGGTTCTTTTGACTTGTAGCTTTGGTGGTTTTTTAGAAACCTCTGCTTTAGAATAGTCAGGCTTTTGAGGAACTGAGGGATCTTTCTTTCTTAATTGTTCCAACTTTTTGTAAGTAGCCCTGACCACATCTTCTTTCCATCTAGCAACTTGTCTTTTGTTTCCATAATCAGCTGCTACCAGTTCCTCTTTCATTCTCCTCAGCTCTTCCTGTTTGTCAGGTACATTCTTTCTGAACATTGCCCAGTTAGGAGGAGTGTGAGTGACTTTCCTTTTTATCATGTCTTGAATTCGTGCTGCTTCATTTTCTAATTCAGGAATAGTCCACTCTTTGTACATATATCTCTCTCCTTTGTACTTCTTGTGAGCCATGATGCTTTCAATGTAGTCTTTCTTCAGAGTTTCAGCTGCTCTTTCAGAAATTTGTTGACTAACATTTTTTGCAAATTGCTCTAGGGATCTGACTTGTGTGAGCAGATATTGATAATTTCTTGAAATTTCTTTGTCAGATTTCCCTTGTGTGTTTCTTTTTGAGATATCTTCTGCTTGCTTGGCCTTGATTTCCAAGTATTCATCAACATTTTTAGGCCAGAGATATCCCTTTATTGATGGCAAACTCCTTTTGGCAGGGTCATCCTCATAGTAAAAGGATTTTATTTCATCTCCAACAGCTGCTAGTTCAAGAGGAAATTGAACACCTGCAGGAGGTAAGGGCTTGTACATTGGAACTGAAGAGAGAGGAACAGGTTTTGGAATTGTGACAAGAGCTGAAGATTTTGAAGATGTTTGTGGTGGTGAATTGTCATCATCTTTGAGAATTAGTCTTCTCCTTTTTGTAGGAGGGACTGATGATGCTTTGGATGGAACAGTGGAGGTAGATGTAGAGACAGTGGATTGTGATTGACTAACAGCTGTTGAAACAACTGGTGTTTCAACCACTGTTGTCATTACTACAGATGTTATAACATCTGCTGTCTTCTGCTGTATGTCAGCAGGTGTTGTTTTTGGTGGTGATGATGGTAAAGCAGTGGATGTTGTGTGTGTTGAAGTGGTGTGTGTTGATGGAACAACTGTTTGGCAAGCAGTAGTTTTTGTAACTCCTGTTGCATCAGCTGTTTTGTATGATGGTTTTTGAACAGACTTTGAATGTCTGGTTGGAATGGATTTGGGTTGCCTTACTTTTCTAGTAGGCTTCTTCTTTTTCTCAACAGGATTTTCATGATCCTTTGACCCAGAAGTACCCTGATCTGGATGATCCATTCTGTCCACCCTGGCTTTCCTTTTGGCCTCTCTATCCCTTTTTACACTTGCAACTGCTTCTGCTAGTGCATTTGTTGTCACATCAATTTTCTTGCTGCCATCTGGCAAAGGGATCTTTTTGGTCATGTTTGAATTTTCTGGTTCAAGATAGAGACCATCCTCTATACCCTTCTTTTTCCACTCCTTAATTTTCTCCCCCTTTTTGGCATTATCTTCTGGGAGTTGATAAATGTAGCGTACTTTTGGAGGAGCAGTGCCAGTGGTGTGCAAGATCTGAGTTTTGAGAG
Source organism: Helianthus tuberosus (assembly GCA_030545235.1). NCBI lineage: Eukaryota > Viridiplantae > Streptophyta > Magnoliopsida > Asterales > Asteraceae > Helianthus > Helianthus tuberosus. The sequence goes on along the minus strand of CM060356.1, from coordinate 35,129,307 downwards.
CCTTTAAATCAGCCTGAGTGTTCTTGAACCTTGACTCCATTGCATTTCTCAGCTGTTGAACATGTTTTTCATGTTGCTGATCTGCTAGTTTTGCTTGTTGATGGAGAAAATGTTGAAATAAATTCCAGAGCTCATTTGGAGCAGATGCCCTTTGTGGAGCAGGTGCTTGAGGTGGAACAGCAGTTGATTGTACCTTTTGTACTTGTAACACCTGTTGTAGCATATCTTTGAGTTCTGCAACAGAGTTATCAAGTTTATCAATTCGATCCGTCAATTTCTGGTACTTTAAACCATCACCCAAGTTAATGGGATCATCTGATTTCCCACTAGTAGTGGTTTTATCAATGGTAGATGTAGGGAGTATACTCCAAACATTAACCACTGATGCCCCTTTTTCTTGGTACTGGGGTCTTCTTCCTTCAACACTTGACAACCTTTTGATGTTGCCAGTAGGATAAATAAATCCACTGGTGGTTGGCAGAGGTGCTATCAAAGGAATTGCCTCCAAGGAAGTCTTATTAATGTAACCACTGTCCAAATGTAACCCAGTGGGTGTAACAGTTGTAGTGGCTGCTTCACTTGGATTACCACCAAGAGTTACTTGTAACTCAAGGGGTCTAACCTCCTCAGGTTGTGTTGGTGGGTTAGCAAAGATTGATACATCAGACCCAGTCAGTTGTTGAGGCATATTCTCATTGATAGGTGATTGAGAAGGACTGGTTAATGCCTGGTTCAAATCAATTGCATCCAACAGCAGTTTAGTTGGTGTGGGAATTGTGGATGTGAAGGGTGGTGTAGAAAGTGGAATTGCCTCGGGTATTGAGCTGTGGATGATAGAAACGAGTGTTTCCAGAGCATCATGATGTGGAGACCCTATTTGTACAACCTGTTCTTTTTGTGAAGAAGCAGGAGGAGTTGTGGTTATGGGTTGAGATATTTGTACCAACTGCTGTGAGGAAGTAGCAGCAGTGGTTTCTTGTGACTTTTGTGTTGTCACTGGCAGAAGCTCTGGTATCTCATCCTCCAGAGTTGCCTTTTTGATGGGTTTTGTGGGTTTTTGAGTTTTTCTTTTTATGGGCTTTTTGGTGATTTTAGGTGTGGGTTTCAAAACAGTTGTTCTGCTGCTTTGATCACCTTGAGCAGTGGGCTCAGCAGCAGATACCTGAGGAGCAGTTGTAACTGCTAAAGTCTGCTCAGGCACCTCTGCTTGTGTTTTGCAAGGTGCTAACATTCTTGAAAAAGTTTCAGTTGTTAAACTGTTTATTTGAGTAGAATCACGTTGGTTTATTGCAGCTAAATCATCCTTACTGAATTTCTTTTGAAAATAGAAACTTAAAAATCTTGGAAACAGTAAGAATAATTTTGTTTCAACATTATTAACCAAATCTTTAAAAATTTCCCGAGAATAGTTAAAATTTTCTCCTTGAAGAATTGCATATCCCAGATTTTGAATCTTTAAAGGGATTTCATTGAAAGAAGTGGTTTTGTTTGAAACACATAATAGGAGGGTATGAAATAAAAATCTGGTTGCAGAAGGAAAATAACCTTTTTGTAAGGTAAGTTTCTTCATTATTGTAGCTTCATACCCTCTCTCGATGAAGTCATTTTGTAACTCGTATTTAGTGAAAGATGTTTTACCTTCTTGATCATTGAGTTGAAAGACCTCTGAAATGGACTGTGGCGTGATTTGGACAACTTTACCCTTTATAGAAGAGTTTATGGTGGTGGTAGTGTCTCCTTATTTTTCAAGGGTTGCATTCTTCCAGAACTCTCTTTGGGTCGCCAAATAGATTGGTGCATCGACGGTGAACAAAGTTTTGTACTTTGATTTTGCCATGATGTCAATGATGGAATCGAAAACTCTGGTGGTTCCTGGTTTTGTGAGAAGACCCAGGAGATTGTGAGATGGTTTATATGGGATTTCAGTGGAGATTGCCTTTTGAGAGGTTGTTTTCGATGATGATTTGGATGAGGGTTTTGAAGATGACTTCGATTTTGTCATTTTGAAGATGAGTGATCGAAGAAATTTGTGGAAGATGAGATGAAAAACTGTTTTGAGAAGAGAATTTTTAAGAATTCAATTCGACAGTAAAACCCTGTTTATGTGGTGAGTGGGGGATTTTATAGGGAAGAAAATGAATGCTGACGTGGCAGCCGTTACAAAAAGTCTGACCAGTATGTACTGCCCACGTGACAACCTCTGGGAAAGTGAAGGACAGTACTTTTATGAAGGTGACTGATGAAGGCAGTGGTAGTGGAGCAGTGGATGATATTTACTATCAGTGGATAAGACACTGCTTTTGAACAACAGAGTTTATCAAATGGAATGAGAGAGAGCAGGGGTTGACTATCAGCAGTGGACAGGCTTTTGAAGTAAAGCAGACTTTTGAACAATCAGTGGTTGATGGCAGACTTTTAAGGATTTTAATGAAAATTTCAATTTTAGCTATTTTTTAGGATGGATTTTTGATTTTCTGAAAACATTTTGTTGCTTTTATTCATAGAAAAAACAAGATGTTGCTTGTTATTCCATATTCAGCATCCCAATCCTAGAGACCAAACTTTCAAAAGTGGCTGTATCAAGTGCTTTTGTGAGCACATCAGCCAGCTGGTCTTTAGTTGGGACATGATGCAGAGAAATCAAACCTTTTTCATAGCAATCCCTCACAAAGTGATGTCTGATGTCGATGTGTTTGGTGGTTGAATGGGAAACTGGATTTTTGATGATATTTTCTGCTGCCTGACTGTCCAACATGAGTGGTGTCTTTAAGGCAGTGATACCAAAATCCAGCAACTGATTTTGAAGCCACAGGAGTTGGGCTGTACAGCTTGCAGCAGCAATGTATTCAGCTTCAGCAGTGGATGTTGAAACAGCTGCTTGCTTTTTGCTTTGCCAAGAAACTAAGCAATCACCTAGAAACTAGCACCCTCCTGATGTGGACTTCCTTGTTGTGTTGCATCCAGCAAAGTCACTGTCTGAGAAACCTGAAAGCTTGATGTTCCCATTAGCTGGATACCAGATACCAAGTGTGGGAGCACCTTTTATGTATCTGAAGATCCTTTTTACAGCAATGAGATTTGTTTTTCTGGGAGCTGATTGACTTCTTGCACAGACACATGTTGCAAACATGATGTCTGGTCTAGATGCAGTTAGGTACAATAAAGACCCAATCATGCTTCTATAAAGAGTTTGGTCAATCAGCTCATCCTTTTCATCAGACATGACCAGCTTATTTGTTGCCATGGGTGTGCTGCATGGTTTACAATCATTCATATCAAATTTGGTTAAAAGTTCTTTAGCATATTTGCTTTGATGAATGAAAGTTCCATTTTGCATTTGTTGTACTTGGAGACCAAGAAAGCATTGCAGCTCACCCATTGCACTCATTTCAAACTCAGCTGTCATGAGTTCTCTAAACTCTTCACACATTGAGTTACATGTGCTTCCAAAAATAATGTCATCCACATAAATCTGGACAATCATTAAATCCTTCCCTCTCCATTTTAAAAACAATGTTTTATCAATGGTACCTCTTTTGAAACCATTTGAGAGTAGGAAGTTGGAAAGAGTTTCATACCAGGCCCTTGGTGCTTGTTTCAAGCCATACAAGGCTTTGTTTAACCTGTAGACATGATCTGGATAAAATGGATCCTCAAAACCTGGAGGTTGACAAACATACACCTCTTCTTGAACTGTACCATAGAGGAAAGCACTTTTGATATCCATTTGAAACACCTTCATATTGTGGTTGATAGCAAAGGCCAGGAACAGTCTAATTGCTTCTAATCTTGCAACAGGGGCAAATGTTTCATCATAATCAATCCCCTCTTCCTGTCTGTAACCTTGAACCACAAGCCTAGCTTTATTCTTGACAACAATACCCCTTTCATCAGTTTTGTTCTTGAAGACCCACTTTGTGCCAATGGGACTAACCTCTTCTGGCAGTGGTACAAGCTCCCATACTTGTTGTCTTTTAAACTGTTGGAGCTCCTCTTGCATGGCTTCTACCCAGCTGTTGTCTTTCAGTGCCTCTTGGTACTTGACTGGCTTCAAAAGGTGGTGGAATAGGAGGTAATGGAGTGGACAACTGCTGACTTTTATCCACTGTTTGAGGACTTTTGTCAGCAGTGTTTGAGGATGTGGAAGCAGTGGTTGATGGGCTACTTTGGTCAACAACTGTTGAGGTAGCAGTGGTTGAGCTTTGACAACTGTTTTGAACAGCTGATGCTTTTCCCTTTGTGGCAGACTTTTGAGGGATGATGATTTCATACCCATAGTCTGGTGTTGTATCCTCTGATGGACCTACACTGTTAGTCTTGACAGCAGTATTTTCAAAAGTAAATTTTTCAAGAACAAACAGATCTGCAGGGTTTGCTGGGATTTTCATTGATGAAAGTTCATTGAACTTTACATTCAAAGTCTCCTCCACTGCCTTGGTCCGTGTATTGAACACTCTGTAGGCCTTGGCAGAGGTAGAGTATCCCAAATGATAACCACAATCAATTTTGGCTGCAAATTTTGAAATGGAATCTTTTAAATTCAAAATAAAGCATGGGCAGCCAAACACTTTGAAATATGAGATCAGTGGTTTGATTTTATACAGAATTTCATAAGCAGTCTTTTTGTGCCTGGGGTTTATTAAAACTCTGTTCTGAACATAGCAAGCAGTGTTTACTGCCTCTGCCCAGAAATTTAATGGAAAACCTGAATCTGCAAGCATGGTTCTGGCAGCCTCAATCAAAGTTCTGTTCTTCCTTTCCACTACCCCATTCTACTCTGGTGTTCTAGGGATACTGTACTGCCTTACAATCCCTTTCTTCACACAGAAGGCATCCAACTCCTTATTTTTGAATTCTGTGCCATTGTCACTCCTAAAGCTTTTCACTGGAAGGTCAAATTGCTTTTCAACCTGTGTCACAAAGTCCTGCAAGATGCCTGCAGTCTCATCTTTAGAGTGTAAAAAGAAAGTCCATGTAAACCTAGAAAAGTCATCAACAATAACCAAACAGTATGTATCTTTTCTTTTTAAGGCTCATGACTTGAACTGGGCCAAACAAATCCATGTGTAGCATTTGCAAACACTGGGTTGTTTTGGACTCTTCAATGGACTTGAAAGAACTTTTATGCTGTTTTCCTTTTAAACAGGAAATGCAATGTTCAGGGCATGAAAACATTTTTTGTGGTAGGCCTCTCACCAAACCATTTCTTGAAATTTCTGTGATTGTCTTAAGATTTGTGTGCCCAAGCCTTCTGTGCCAAAGTTCTGTCTCTTTGTTAGAGGCAGCTGAGAACAGACAGGCATCAGCTCTGGGACACTCTTTTGACATGTCAACAACATAAACATTGCCACTTCTTTGAGCAACAAGTTTGGTTTGACCAGTTTTAATTATTGCTTCAATCTTTTTGACCATTTTTGGTCCAACAATCCTACAACAATCTTTTGTGAAGAATGACCCAAATCCCCTGTCACTCATTTGGGACACACTCAGAAGGTTGAATTTTAGATTGTCTATCAGATTGACATTTTCAAATTTTACTTTTCCAGACTGCACTGTACCAGACCCTAAAACCTTCCCTTTACTATTATTCCCAAAGGATATATCACCCCCTCCATGGATTTTGAAGTCTTTGAGGAGGGCTTTACATCCTGTCATGTGCCGGGAGCCTCCACTATCTACATACCAAAGACTATCAAAGCATGCAGAAGCTCCCTGCACATGAAGTAAAAGGATTAGTTCATTAAGGTCTCCAAAGCCAACAAGGCTTTGGATGGGGTCTCAACAGTGTCTGGGATGGATGCAGAATGATGGACAGTGGTTAGGTCAGGGGTTTGGACTGTTTTAGGACAGTGTTTCTCTAACCACTGTTGTGGGTCCTGACCAATCACCTGTTGGTAACCAAAAGGATGCCTGTTCACTCTGGGTTTAGAGGACCTTTTGTAGGCCTCATAAACGTGTGGAATCCTTTGGTAAGACTGTTTTTCCTTGCCTTTTCTGAACTGATTGGCAGGGGGTGTATCAGTAACCTGAACATCTCTTTTGACAGATGTTTGGTTCAGCTGTTTTGTGACAGCTGTTTCAACTGGCACAAACAGTGGTTGTTTCTTGGTGAATTTGACAGATGTTGATGATGATGATGGACTCAAGGATGTTTTAGCCATGTACTCATTCTTTTTCACATCAAAGTTTTTGAGATACACACATGCTTGAGTTTTGTGGTTAGTTTTTCCACAAACAATGCAGCTTTCTGCTGAAACAATGACACTTGTTCTGTTTAAATCATAAGCTTTTAAGTGGAAACAGTCTTTTGTTAGATGATTCCTTTTCTCACAGAATTCACAAAACAAGTTGTCAATTTTTTCTTTCTTCTTTCTCTTTTCAGACTCCTTTGTAGCAGAGGTTTTAACCACTGCTGGGATGTCCTTGAGAGGTATGACTTTAGCTTTTGGAGCTTTAACACCATCAGTTGATGTAAAGTCCATTGGCTTGAAATTTTCAAGAATATCACACTCATCAGACCATTTTGGTTTAAACTGATGATCTTCAAGCTCCTTGAAAGTGGAGGAGCCCATTGGTCTAGTAAGTGTGATTTTGTTACCAAGTTTGTCAGTGATTTTCACTTCTTGGCCATTCTTGTTTGTGGGGATGAGCTCAGTAGCTTCATCAGTGGTTTGGACAGATTTTTCAAAAGCAATATGTTCATCATCATATTTTCTATAACCAACCCCAAATTTCACATTGCTTTCAATCTGTTTAGCAAGCATCACCTCATATCCTCTGCAGGATTCCACCCATCTTTCACAAGTAATCTGGGTGGATTCCAACTCCTTTTTACAAACTTGGTATTTCTCTACCATAGTTTCAAGTTGGGTTTTGGTGATGCTTTGCTCTTCTTTTAGACAGCTGATTTCTTTTTCCTTTTCAGTCAATTTGTTTTTAAGTTCTTTTAAAGACTTTTCAAATTTAACCTCATCAGTCAAGATTTTATCCCGAAGGTTTTCATTCACCTCTTTGATGTTAGCAAAAGCAATTATGCAATTGTCAGAACACAGTTTTTCAAGAACTTGAGGAGATACCTTGCCAGCTGCCATCATAGCACAATCACATTGAGGATTTTCTTCATCATCTGCTCTTTCTTCTTTCTCACCAGCTTTCTCATTTTTCTATTCTTCTTTGTCCTCTTTGGACCATGGGTCTGTTAGTGGTTCAATCAGGGTTTCTGAATTTTCTCCCAGCAGTAGTTCACCAGCCACAGCAGTAACCACTGCTTCAGTCACCTCTTCCACTGTTTCAAAGCTCTGCTGCTCCTCCTCAGTTTCAACCCCTCCTGTATTGACTCTAATGCCATCAAACAAAACTCATCATGAGAAGAATCATTAGAAGCATAGAGTGCAAAATTTTCATCACTAAGGTCTTCAGGCATACTGCTCCAGTCAACAAACCCTTGAGTGAAAAAACTTTGTTGATCTGGTTGTGCTGCTGCTGGAACAGTGGTTTGAGGTGCAACAGGTTGCACTTGTACCTGTGGAGCAGGGGTTTGAACATATTGGATTTGTGGAACAGTAGTTTGGACATAATGTACTGGCACAGGGGCAGCAGCATAGTGAGCAGTGTTCACTTGAGCTGCTGGGGCATATTGGGCATAGTGCACAGTGCTTTGGTTTTGAGGTCTAGGATTTGAGCTAGGATGAGTAATTATGGGACCAGTAGTTTGACTCCTACATTCCCTAGCGAAATGTCCCAACCTATTACACTTGTAGCACTTGATTTTCGATTTATCCAACCCAACCCTTAGATTCCCATGCAGACCTGGGAATTTTCGCCCTGTTCTTTTGTAAAATTTGCTAGTTCTAACACTTAGCAAGGCCAGTTGGTGCAGAATATCCATCTCTTCTAAATCAGTGGGATCAAAGTGTTGTAAATCATTGAGTTCAAAGCACAAATTATCTGACATCTGGTTTTCAGTGTTTGCAGTGAAAGCATAGTTTGCAGAGTGAGAATCAGGGTTGGTAAAGCTACCACCGGCTGTTATATCAATGAAATGATCATAACCCTGTTCCTTACTACTGCCACCAGATTCTTCCTGACCCAAAAGAGCTGTGCTACCGAATGAGTAATCATCAGTGGCTTTTCCACACTCTTGCAACTTCTTTTTCTTGTTCAACTCCCTTTCATAGGTCAGGAGTCTACCATGAAGTTGGGTTAGGGTCAGATCTTTGAACTCAACAGAGTTTCTAGTCACAAATGCAATTGTGTCCCATTTATCAGGTAGTGATCTAAGAAACCTGCTATTTTGGGTTGATTTTGGAAATTCAACCTTAACAAGTCTTAGCTCACTGATGAGACAACTGAACCGTTCAAATTGTTGGGTCAATGTTTCACCCTTAATGTGACAAAAGGTTTCATACTGCTGATTCAGAATTTCCGTATTGTTTTCAATAACTTCTTCAGTACCCCCAAACTGTTCCTTCAGTGCATCCCATAGCTCTTTGGCACTGTTGCAATGCAACAGTCCAGCATAGATCTCATTTGGTAATGCAGATGCTATGATGCTAAATGCTTTGGCATCCAGTTCGAACTTTTGAAAATCAGTTTCAGTATAGTTTTCATAAGGTTTTGGTACGTTCTTCTTTGGATCCTCAGCACTTGGCACCATAGGAACATGGGGACCGAAAACGACAGACCTCCAACATCCGGTGTTCTGTTGAGCAAGGATGTGACCCATCCTTCGCTCCCAGATGTTGTATTCATCTTGAGATTGTGACGTTATTCTTGTTGTTTTACAGACACTGAGAAATCAACTTTAATGGTGATTAATCCTTGCTCTGTTTTTCAACGGACGAACAAACGATCAGTATCAACTGTTATGAGCTGAACTATTTACGTCAAAATGATTGTTAGATCAAATTTGACTGTCCAAGCTCTGATACCAATTATTGGATCTGATTTTGTTTCTGATTGTATTTTCGTTTGAAATTAAGATGAAAATGGAAGAGTTGTGCAGCGGAATTAAGATGAAAACAAACTTTGCATACAATCAAACGAGAGTAATACTTTAATCAAACATCTTTACACAATGAATCGAAAGATTGAATTTGTTTCAACAACGATTACAATGATTGATGAATGAATGCAAACTCCCCCTCAGCCAGAGCTCAGTAGTTTGTTCGTGCAAAGAAGACGATGTTGTAAAAGAGCTAATAGAACAGTACAAAGTACTGAACTATTTATAGGCACTTGCAAACTACTGAGCATCTTTAGCTGACGTCACCATGAAAGTGACATCTAACCTCCTAACAAACTCTAACCTCTGATCTATACAAACACTGATGTACTAACTACTGCTATTACAATTCATTACATAAAAGACACTTAAAGAGCTGCTGCATCCTTCCACTGCTGTGAACCCAGCAGTGCTTGTCCGGATCAGCAGTACTTGACTCAAGGCAGTAGATTGAATCAGCAGAGCTTTGGTCTTCCATCAGTCTTTAACATTGGGCAGAAGATGCAAGGCAGCAGTTGCAGGTCAGCACTTAGTAAGATCAGCAGATAGGAGGTCAGTAGATATGAACCCACTTTCAAGGGGAGAGATTTGCATGAACTAACTGTAATCGTCTGCTTATTCTGGATCCACTGCTCTGATCCAGTTTTGTCTTTAATTATATGTTCCTCTGATAGGGTTCAATCCCAACATTAATGCATAATGTGGTAGGCCCCTCTTTTGAAGGCGACGTTACCCTCGGCTAAGTAGTCCGAGTCAGCAGGGATACGGTCCTAAGTAGTCGGGTTAGAGTTTTAATAGTAATTTAACTTGTGAGGGGGTCAAAGAGTTTGGACCCCCGCCATCCAATACCGTTAAGTATTGAAGGAGGTCCTACTAAATTTGACCCAGGTCCTTTGCAGGATCTATAGACTGAACAATGGCAAGACTCTTACCAAACCGTTCCCTTAACCCCCGACCAAGTAGCCAACATACCTCCATATAGACCATGGAGATATGAATGGTGAAAATCTTTTATTTTATATAGACAGTAAAATAATGCCAAGACACCACGGACAAACGATAAGGAAGAATCACCTTCAACATAAGAAACTAGTTATTAAAGTCATTAATACATAACCAATTAAAAAGTGCAAAAAGATTAAAAATAAAAAGTATTACACTAGACACTTTGTCTTCACCAAGTGATGTAAGAGACTTAGGCAAACATGGCCTTGATTGTCAAGAACTCTTACTATCAATCTTGGATCCCGAGACGACTCACACACTCTATGATGGACAATGGATGATGGTGTTATGGTGGTGGTGGGTGGTGGGTGAAGTGTGAGAGAGGTGGTGTGCCAAGGGATGCCTTTGAAGTGAACCAAGCACCCCTATTTATAGCCTGCACAGAAGCCTGGACACGGCCCCGTGTCCACCCTTTTCTCTTTCTTCGTTAACTATAATTTGTCTTTATTAGCTCCACACGCCCCCGTGTCCGCTGGGCACGGCCCCGTGCTCAAAAGCATATCTGTACTATCAGATTTGGAAAGATTCTGCGTATCTTTGCGTTGACCACGGCCCCGTGTCCGCTAGGCACTGCCCCGTGTTGGGAAATAGAAGCTTCTACAGGTTTGTCTTTTGTGCCAAGCTGGACACGCCCCGTGTTAAGCTGGGCATAGCCCCATGCTCAGCTTTCTTCTTATTTTTACTTTGGGAGATGCTGTCGAGGAGTCGGGCATGCCACGTTTCTTCCTTTTCTTTGTATTTATGTTGGTTTTGGCTGCATTTTTGCTTCTTTTGTTCGTTTAAGCTCTTTTAACCTTGAAAATACAAAAGGAAGACAAAAGCACACTTTTTCCAACATTAGTACTTAAAAAGGGTTAGTTTTATGCCTCATTTGATGTAATTTATATGTTGCATTTTGCACACATCAAATACCCCCACACTTGAATCTTTGCTTGTCCTCAAGCAAAACTCTTTATAATGTGGCTTTACACTCCCAAATGGAATGGGTAGAAGAGAAGATTTTTGGGGCTTGTCATAGAGTGTCGGGATTTCCAAGATTCTTTATTAAGTTTTATTTTTATTTATTTACAATCCTATTCGTCCTGATTTATTTAAAACTTTTCATAAGATAAATTACTTATTAGGGCATAACATGCCTCTTTAAAATTCTATTTATATACAAGTTCACATACCACTACAAGAAATTAGGGTGTTTACCCACACATAATTTACCTACACCTGTAAATGTGTGGGTATTTACCTACACATGTTGTATATGTGTGAGTAATGGTTGATAATATATTTTCATAATGATTAACACTTAATATTTGTTGGTAATGGATTTTAGCCACACTTGGTGTTGGTGGGAAAATTTCCCCCCAAAATTGGCAATCAATTAAATATTAAATTACCTACACATGTGGCAAATTTTTGTCATGTGTAGGTAAATTATCTACACATATGTAAAAAACTAATATATGTGTAGGTAAATGATTATGTTTGCCAACACATAATTTAAAAAAAAATATATGTAGATAAACTAACTTAATATGTATTTATTTTATTTTTCTAAAAATGACGTGGCAAATTAAATGCCAACACATGTTTAAATGTACAATATGTGTAGATATTAGATATATATAAAATAAGTAAATATATATTTTTTGATGACGTGGCAAAACAAATATCTACACATATTTAGAAATGTACAATATGTGTAGATATTGAATGCATATAAGATACATATTTAAATCTTTTTTATAAGGTGATGTGGCAAAACAAATACCTACACATATTTAGAAATGTACAATATGTATATATATTAGATACATATAAAATAACTTATGAGGGCTCCAAGCTCCATCTAAAGCTCAAGCTTGGTTTGTTGGTAATTTTCAAGCTAGGCTCCGACTTGTCTCCTATTTGATTTATTATTTTATATTAATTATAATTATATATTTTTCAAACTTATATATATATATATATATATATATATACTATATTAAGACTATGGGGTATGGGGCGGGGGTTGGGTGAAAAAGCCCACCCGGGGTGGTGACTTGGGCTTCGGCGTGGCCCCTTGGGCGGGGGATTTAGCCCGGGCGTTGGGCATGGCTAGCGGTCCTATGTGGCCGGCTCTTATTGGCTTGTTGGCTAGGGCATAGCGCGCTATGTTTAAATTTTAAAATATAACCGTTTGGCCAAGCCAAACGGTTCACCCAACTCAACCACCTGTCCACATCGCTATAAAACCCCCAACCCCACCGCCTGTCCACATCGCTACCCCAACCCAAGTCACTCCACCTACCCGAACCCGCTACCCACACACACTTGATCGATGGCCTCTTGGACACACGAGGAAGAACTAGCACTTGTCACGAGCGTCGTTGACGCGATGAAGGGTCGCCAACCCGTTGAGACCCGTTACTGGCCGGAAGCTTTCGCTAGCTACCGGCACAACGTGGGGAACGACCGACACAATTTAAACGCGTGCCAACACAAGTGGCGCGAGCTACGACCGAAGCTCAATCGTTTTAAAGCCTACTACGACAGTGTCCCTGGCGGTGATATAAGTCACGAAGACCGGGTGGCGGTGGCCAACATCGAGTTCCGGGGCAAGGAGCGGAAGCCGTTTGACAAGCTCGCCCTTTTCGAAATCTACCTAACGCTTTAGGCTTTTTTTTTATTTTGTAATCCTTTTTTTGTAGAATTTTGTAATTTTTAGGAAATTTTAATAATAATTTTAGGCTTTTTTTTAATATTGTTTGTATTTTTTAATTTTAGTTTTTTTTTTAATTTTAATAAACCTGGCCAACCCACGCGGGCTAGCCCCGCCCCGCCTCGCCATACCCCAAGGACACGTCACTTACCAGAGGGGGGCTCGAACTCCACGTGTCAACCCATGCCCCAAACCCCCGCCCCACCATACCCCACGGTCTCACATCACATATTCACATAATAATAAGTGTTACCGGTAATTTCACAGTCGTGCTTACGGGCGGGTGGGTTACCGGGTTTTCCCCGGAATTGGTGGTGGACTCGGGTTACTCTCGGAGTACTCCGTTTGTCCAGTGGGTACCCCAAGAGTGCTTGGGATTGAGTTTGTTGGCCGTTAAAAAAAAAGTGTTAAATCCCTGAATTTTTTGGGCGGCCAAACGATTTTTTGGGCGGCCAAATCTATCCATTCAAATTTTGAATTCCTTTACTCCTCCCAATTTGCCAGATCTATCCATTCAAGATTGATGTTTCTCTTATTTTCTTCCATCTTCTCCCAGAGAAAACCTAATATTGCCACCGCCCACCGCCATAACATCGCAGCAACAATAAAAGCCCCAAATACCTTCTCTCTTTAAAGAATTCAATGCCATTAGCCACCATCGCCTCCTACGAAATCGGCTCCTCCCACATAACTTTCACAGCTCATAACCCACCACAACTTCTTGATTTAAGGTCGTATGTCCTGGATCGACGGTTTACTAGGCCAAATCCGCAAATCTTAGGGCATCAAGTACACATATGGCTCCGACCGGGTAGAACCCTGACACACCCTGAAAGCCGACGTCGTTGCTGTGAAGCCTACCCACGTGTTCAATGCTGCCGGTCGACCGAACTGTCACACAAGGTGGTATATGTTTGATTTTTATGTGGTTTTGAATAAGTGTGTGTGAACCCGTTTGATTTTGATTGGTTTGTGTTTCAGGGTCTGTGTTCAAACATCCAAATCCTCTACAAATTAAAGAAGGTTAGTCAATTCAATAAGTTAGGGTTTTATTTATGTGTAGCATTTCCTCACTACATTTGGTAACCCTATTGTATGTAGCTTGCATCTGGATAAATTGAAAAACGGTACATAAAATTGATTTTGATGGAGGACAAAGATTTGCAGTGATGGCTTGAGACTGTATTAGAAAGTTTATGAGACTATTCGATGGATGGTGTGAAGAAGGTTTAAGTAAAAACTATCAAGTATCATTTTGCAATAGTGGCTCTAGACTGTAATTTAGTTTAAAATTTTGTTGTCATCTTTTGTGAATACAGGATGGTATACTGGCATGTGTTCTTGAGGAGGTTAAAAAAAGTTATGCAAGAGTTCAAAGGCAAACTTTCTAGGTCAATGGAAGATCCACCGATTGATTTAACAAGTGTAACGACCCTACATACTCATATACCAATAAAATCACGTTATTAAATCAATGTAGTAAAACAAATTATCTTTATTTTCAAGATTTTTATTCTCAGCAATGCTCAATGATTTAGTAAGTTTGAGGTCGAGAGGTTTATTGCCAAAAATAGTCGATCACTTATTTTGTGTTTGATGTTGTATTTCCTGAACACTCAAGCATGCAAGTTTGGTCCAATGTATAAGGAATCCTTATATAGATTCAGCTACAAGTATGGTGCCACATGTCGCTATAATCATTCAGAGATATGCTGGGTCTTGAAGAAATTTATTATCATACTTTTGTTATTTTTTTCTGATTCTTTTAATGAAAATTGCTTCATGATGTGTGCTTTACGATTGGTTTGTAATCATCCGGAGATCCATTCGGGTGCCACATTGTAATTGTCGTTGTCACTGTTGTCTAGTATAGAACAAACACAGTAATTGGGATTGAATTGTATTGAGATTGAAATGTTCAAGAAAATAGGGTTACAAGAATGGTGTTTATATAGGACATCACTTTACACACAAGCCCCTATACAATCTATTTTTCTCCTTTCCGACACTCCCCCTCAAGTTGAGTAGTGGGGTCACCAATACTCAACTTGCTCAAACAGCTACTAAACGCGTTTCCATTGACTGCCTTCGTGAGAATATCTGCGAGTTGATCTTTTGATGCTATATACGGGAGCTCTATGATGCCTTCCTCTAACTTCTCCTTGATGAAGTGTCAATATACCTCCACATGTTTTGTTCGATCATGTTGGACTGGATTTTCTGAGATCTGTATAGCAGCTTTATTGTCGCACATGATTTTGGTTGCTGTAGTAGGAAGAAAGCCAATCTCAGTTAGGAGCTTGCGAACCCACAGAACCTCTGCTAAGCCACGAGCAACCCCTCGGAATTCAGCTTCTGCACTAGACAGGGCGACTACCTTTTGTTTTTTACTTCTCCAGGTAACTAGATTTCCTCCAACCATGGTGAAGTATCCCGAGGTTGACCTTCTCGTTCCTTTATCCCCTGCCCAGTCGGCGTCTGTATAAGCTTGGATTTCTAAGTGCCCATTTGATTTAAACAAAATACCATGACCTGCTGTTCCCTTGAGATACCTGATGATTCTTAATACTGCTTCCATATGGCTCACTTGGGGTTGGTGCATAAACTGACTCACCACTCCTACTGCATAAGCTATATCTGGACGAGTGTGGGATAGGTATATCAGTTTTCCCACCATTCGTTGATATCTCTCCTTATCTGCTAGATCTGCTCCATCTTCCATGTGTAAGCCATGATTAACCATCATTGGGGTGTCCGCCGGTCTGCACTCAATCATTCCGGTTTCAGCTAGCAGATCAAGGACATATTTCCTTTGACAGATAAAAATCCCTTGTTTAGATCTCAGAACTTCAATTCCAAGAAAGTACTTCAATCTTCCCAGGTCTTTCATCTCGAATTCCGAAAACAGTTTATCTCTTAACATTGACATTTCCTCTTCATCGTTTCCCGTGAGAATCATGTCATCAACATAGATAATTAAGCAGGTCACAAGACTGCCTCTACGTTTCATAAATAGGGTATGATCTGAGTTGCTTTGTTTGAAGCCATATTTTTTCATCGCAAGGGTAAACCTCCCAAACCAAGCTCTAGGAGACTGTTTAAGCCCATATAAAGATTTCTTCAACCGACATGTTTCTCCAGCCTTGAAATTCTCATTGAATCCTGGTGGAGCATCCATATAGACCTCCTCGTTTAGTTCCCCGTGAAGAAAGGCATTTTTTACATCAAATTGATGAAGAGGCCAACCTTTATTGGCAGCTATAGAAAACAGGACTCTGATTGTATCAATTTTGGCTACTGGGGAGAAGGTTTCAGAGTAATCGATTCCATAAGTCTGAGTGTAACCTTTTGCAACCAGCCGAGCTTTGTATCGTTCAATTGTTCCATCAGGTCTGTGTTTGACTGAAAACACCCACCGACATCCCACTGGTTTCTTTCCTGGTGGGAGGGTGCATTTCTCCCACGTGTTATTCTTCTTGAGTGCTTCCATTTCGGTCTCCATAGCCTTTTTCCATTCTTCAGAACTCAATGCTTCCTGTGTTGTAGATGGCATTTGTTCAGAGCACAAGGCAGCGGTAAATGCTTTAGCTTCCTTAGACAAATTTCCAGTGGCAATGTTCGCCACAGGATACCTAGACCTTGGAGTCACCTTTTCTGGAGAGTATCTCTTAGGAGGAACTCCTCTATTTTCTCTTGGGGGGAGAGAATATCTCCCGGTTGTCTCTGATGCACCTAGTTCAACATGTTCAGTAACTGGTTCAACCTCTTCAACAACTGGTTCAACATGTTCAACATCTGGTTCAACATGTTCAACATTTGGTTCAACATGTTCTGTAGGTTCGGTTGTTGTGGGTTCTGTATGTTCCCCTGTTGTCTCAAAGTCACAAGACACAGTAAACTCAGAGTTCTCATTATTTCTTACCTCAGGTATCATGTTGGATGGACTATCTTCAGTGGTACTGTGCTCCTCCGATTGTACGGCTGTGTTTGAAGGACTCGAAGCACTGTGATGGTTTTCTGTTGTTACTTCTTCAGATGAGGGAAATTGGGTTAACCAACTCAGAGTGTCTATACTGGCATTCTCCCCCTGACCACTGAGTTGGGTAGTATAAAAGTATTTTGTTTCAAGAAAGTCAACATTCATTGTGGTGAACATTTGACGAGTTGTTGGATTATAGCATCGGTACCCTATTTGATCAATCCCATAGCCGACAAATACACATTTCTCGGCACATGGGCTAAGCTTGTTTCGGTTGGTTTTGGGTATGTGGACGAATGCTGTACACCCAAAGATTCGAGGTTCAAGTGTAAGAGGGTGGGGAATACTAGCGGACTTAGACAGACAATCTAAGGGAGTCTTAAACTTAAGAGCTTTGGTTGGGAGCCGATTTAGGAGATACACAGAGGTTGCAACTGCCTCCGGCCAGAAAGATTTGGGGACCTGAGATTCAATTAGAAGGGCTCGAGTCATTTCAAGAATAATACGATTTTTCCGTTCGGAAACACCGTTTTGTTCGGGGGTATGAGCATAAGAAGTTTGATGAATTAATCCTTTGGTTTTAAAGAATTGTTTCATAGATGTATTGACAAATTCCCCCCCCCCCCCCCCCCATTGTCGGATCGAAGGATTTGAATTTGAGTTTGGAATTGAGTTTGGATCATAGCATGAAACGTGACAAATTTCTCGTAAACTTCAACTTTGTTTTTTTAAAAAATATACCCATGTCATGCGAGTGCAATCATCCACGAATAGTATAAAGTACCGAAGACCCTGCCCCCCCCCCCCATCACAGGAGCAGGACCCCACACATCAGAGTAGATTAGTGAAAACGGTGAAGCAACTTTCATATTACTAGGTTTGAATGGTTGTCGATGGCTTTTAGCACGAAAGCAGGTTTCACAGTCTATTTTCCCATTTGAAGGAAAGAGTTTTGGAAACAAAAGGTGTGAATAGCCACCGGATGGGTGTCCCAAACGTCTATGCCATAGCCAGGCTTCCCGGTTTTCGGTTCCATGTGCCAACATCACAGTACCCTGTTGAGCCACTTCATCCACATAGTATAACCCTTGGCGCTCAGTACCACGTCCAATAATCATACCCGTCCTGATATCCTGTAGAAGGCAAAAATTAGGGTGCATTAGCACGATGCAATTCAGCTCTTTGGTAATATGGCTAATGGAGAGCAGTTTGTGTGATAATGATGGAACATAGAGACAGTTGGATAATTTCATAGTTGGTGAAATTTCAATAGTCCCTCCTCCTTTTACTTGCATCATTCCATTGTTTGCGGTATGGATTTGAGTTTTTTGAGGATTAGACATTGATTGTATATCCAACGGTTCAAATGTCATGGTGTCAGTTGCACCGGAATCGAATATCCAAGAGCTGTTTCTTCCATGATTGATTGCCATTTTTTTTTTGATACGCTGTTCAAGATTTTAAGTCGCCGGAAATGTAACAATTACGCCGGGAACCTACAAAGGTTGACTGACCAGCGAATTAACTAAATTTGTTGAGTAACTGACACCGGCGAATTTATGAAAAAATACACCGGCGACTTGAACTCGCGTTCAAGATTTAAAATCGCTGAGAGGCTATATCACTACTGGCACAAATCGCGGCGAATTTATCAAATATGCCTACCGGTGTATTTATCAAATACACCGGGGACCTTGAACTCGCGTTCAAGATTTGATATGAACCAGCAGAATTATGCAGCCTGTGAATAAGCAGCAAAATTGGGTTGAACCAGCGAAGTTATGTAGCGGAACTACGGAGCGATTAAGCAGCGGAAATCCCCAGCGGAATAATGTAGCGTAGATGTTGAAAAATTAGGGTTTGGGTTAGGCGGCGGCTGAACATGACCCAAAAAAGAAGATCAGACTGTGTCGGATCAGATAATATTTTCCGAAAAAACAATATGTTGAACCCTCTGCCTCTAAATTAATTGAGCTGTGTGCCTGCTAGCTTAATTAATGTTGACTTTCGTGACGAGCTTGTGTGCTTGCTTTTGTTTCTTTGCGAATTGCCGTGGATTAATGGAGGTGTCAGGATGTTTGCTTGCCTTTTGTTCTTTTCTTCGAAAATAATAGGGGATAAAGGTTCGTGGGAGGATTGACAGCAGGTTTGATGTTTGTTTTTTGTTTTGGTTTGGATTGATTGTAGAAGATGAGCAAGATGTTTCACGGATCAGAAACTCTGCTCTGATACCATGTTGTCTAGTATAGAACAAACACAGTAATTGGGATTGAATTGTATTGAGATTGAAATGTTCAAGAAAATAGGGTTACAAGAATGGTGTTTATATAGGACATCACTTTACACACAAGCCCCTATACAATCTATTTTTCTCCTTTCCGACAGTCACCACATCGTGTGGGTTTTTTGGAATGTAGAGGACAAGTGAAAGGTTTGATTGTTTCATTTTATATTCTAAGTTTTTGTTTCATGCTTATGAGTTAAAGCTCCCAGTAAGAGGGTTAAGGATTTTTTTTATATGAACTTTTGCAGGATTTTCTCGCAAGACATCTCGAGTGATATCACGATCCATGTGCAAGGCGTTTCATTTTCATTAAACAAGGTAAAATTCAGTGCCTTTTTCCAGCTTATGGTTGCTATAGATTATGTAGTTGGTGTTTGAGACTTGTTAAGGGAAAATTACGTAACAGGCGTTTTAACTAATGGTTTTACGTACATAGTCATGTTGAACAGCCTTTGGAAAAAAAATATAATTGAGTGAGGGATCAAATGGTTAAATCTGAAGTAAAAAAATATTTTTAGGGTGTAAGTGTAAAAAATCTCACTGGTTAAAATAAGAAGACCGTTGCATTTTGCTATTATGGCCTAAAAGCGCACCATTTACGGTTTAGGGTGACCTGTATCAATCGTTTGGTTGCTTGACCATATGATTTTTATTTTTTATGGCCCATGTTTCCCAAATGTTCAACTCTTAAAGCCAAAACCCCTCGATTTTGTAAATTTTGACATAAAACTTATTTGACCAGTTCGGGTTATTCAAATTTTGAATTTTCAAGACTGAATTCGGATTTGAACATAATTTTATACCAAAGTTGATAGAAAGATATCCGTTTTTGTTTTGATTTCAGATTCTAATCAAGCAAGCCATTGAAGCTTCAGATTGTTTAAGACCAGAATTGGACCTTAGAACCGGAGACATTGTTGAAATCGAATTGGTAAGCTGTTGAATGTTTTCTGGATTTTTTATAATACAAAAAGGGTGTGAATTTGTGACAAGGGAATGTAATTTGGTTTTGTAGGAAGTGCCTTAGAATGGGCGTCGGTTGTCCATACATAAGGGTATTGTAATCTCAAAAAAAGGCTGGTATAAGCTGGAAGAAGCGGTCAAACTCGCAGCCTTTTCTTAGATTCTTTCCAGTCGCGAAACACCCGTCGGGCAGCCGGGAAACAATAATGGTGTGAGTCTGAAAACAATAATGGTGAGGGCTGGGGAAAGTGCTGACCTAAATTTGTAGGTATATGCAGTCCTTATTTTTTGATGCCGTCTTTATTTATGTAGCTCTTTAAAGTTGTAGGTCTAAAGGTGTAATTCATGAAAATATTGTATTACATTCTCCTTCTCTACTTGGACCAAATTGAGCTATTTGGGGCTGCCTTAGACTGGCTCATGGCTGTGGTCCGAGAGGCCCATTCAATGATGGTGCACCAGCTATTGCAGCAGCCTGCATGCTGGAGTGGTATAAAACGAAGGCCAACCAGAGATTACCCCTGTCATACAGCCTAAAGGTATTAAATTGAAAGATAATCCAACTGGTGAATAGGTGGCAGAAGGAGGATCTGATTGGAGAAAATATGCAGGAGATGAAGGTGGAGCGATAAAGGGAAATATTACCGTGTTATTGTAGTTTACATTTGTTTCATGTATTAATCATATTGGCACTTTGTTTCATGTATTAATCAATGGTGACGTTTGTGACATTATGTATGATTTCACCGCCTTTTTGTTTACATTTGTTTCAAAACATATTAAGATCAATACCAACACATCTTCAACATTTAACTACACATAATATTACTTTTACCTACATATAAGAATACTTTTACCTACACATATATTCATGCCACGTCATCCGCCACGTCGGATGCCATGTCACCTGCCACGTCGGATGCCATGTCACTTGCCACGTCAGATGCCACGTCACCTGCCACGTCAGATGCCACGTCACATGCCTTCTAAACAAACTGTTGTACTTTTAACCACACATATAAATGCCTTTTAGCCACACATATATGTGTAGGTATAGCTTGCTATATACCTACACATAACTTATGTGTGGGTAATGGCCTATATCCACAGTCACGAGTCTGCACATCGTTACACTTAATTTATGTGTAGGTAAAGACAACTACCAACACACTATATGCTTTTTCCCACACATACTTTGTGTTGGTAAAGCACCTAATTTCTTGTAGTGTACCTCACGGGGGATCACTCAACACTCGGCCGAAGATGTATTTTAGTGAATCACTCGAGAACGGCATGGAACTTACTCCTACCATAAGCTTGCCAAGCAATCAATCCTCCTCCTTTTTAACTATATACCTTTGTAAATATCAAGAGGACTTTTGGGGTGAAGGGTTAGGCTTGGGCTAAAGGTGGGTGGTTGGGTTAGTGGTTAGTAAAAAGGGCTAAAAGTGTAAAAAGCGTCGATTGTCGTGAATCCTCTTTTTTTTTTTTTTTTTTTTTACATGTATTCAAACTAAGCATATTCAAACAAGATTTTTTTTTGAGGAACTTGTTTGGTTATTGCAAAATTCTCTCTCTTTTTTTTTTTTTTTTTTGATAAGGAATGTCACATGAAAAACCGAGCTTTTTACTAAAATAAAGGGTTTAAAATGAAAAAGGGTTTTGGTCGGTAAAAGGGTGTTTATTTTGTGGGTTAAGAAATGAAAAGGTTTAGGCTCAAAGGGGTTAACTAGGGGGATTTTGGGTAGGTGGTAAAAAAAAGAAAAATAATGGTGTTGAAAGAAAAAGGGTTAGTCCTAATGCCTCCATCATTTACTTACTCGGGTTTAAGTTGATAAGGACCGGGAATGTATCGACATGGCAAGTTCTAGAGTCGTAAGAACCAAGCGGCTATTCACACAAGAAACAAAAAATGAGCATTTAGTTTAAAGATGTGTATTTGTATGCTCAATAAAGGCTCAAAACTCACTTTTGTGGGAATGGGTTTTTATGTGATCAAGTATATATAATCAAGTTTTAACTAAGCTTGTCATGCCGTTTCATAATTTTCTTATGTTGGTTCTTTTTTATCACGATGCTATCGGTTGTAAATTTGTAAAAATATATCCTTTTTAGAACTTGTTATTCCCAAATTAAACCAAGACAAGTAAAAAAAATTGAAAAGTTTTTGAAAAATTTTTGGGTGATTAGCGGTTCCAATAGAGTTTTGTGTAAGGCTTGTTATTTGAACTTGCAAAATTCAAGGTTTTAGCATCCCCCCACACTTAAATTACACATTGTCCTCAATGTGTCCCAAAAATAAGTTTTTCGATTGATTAAAATGTGTAAAAGTGGGTTAAAAACAAGATTTTATGTTACTGGGTAGCTGAACACGGGGTGGTGTTGGTTGAGCACGGCCCCATGTCCAGACTGCCAGTACCAAAAGTAAACAGAAGGCTGGGCATGGGGCGTGTTCAGTAAGCACGGCCCCGTGTCCAGTTACCTGAACTGGGCATTTTCAGCAGAACCTTGGGCACGGGGCGTGTTAGGTTGAGCACGACCCCGTGCTGAACTTGCTATAATGAAGAAAAATTGTCGGGAGGCTATGTTTTTGTGCATGGGGTGTTGGTTCAAGCTTCCCTTAATATCCTTCACCATCCCGAGTGTGTTTTTATTCCTGAAAAGTAAAACTAAACTAGAAAACATAAAAGTTAATCTAAACTAAAACTAAGGATAGTTCCGCGGAATGCCTCCATGGTGCGCCACGTTTATAAGGGTCCTTGGCTAGACCCACCTTATCAGGTGGTTCAGGCTCATCTTCAATTAGGGGGTCATTATTGCCAAAAGTATATTTCATTGAGCGCTCAAGATCTATGCTCCTTTTGAATGCCCCTAATTGAAGAGGTAGGTTGTTGTATTTCCGGTTTTTCAAAGCTTCATGAGTTTTTACAAAGGGTCGTCCCAACATTAGAGGAGCGTCATCAAGGATGACAAAGTCAGTTGGGATTACTAATTGACTTGTTTGAACCAAGACATCCTCAACTACACCGATTGATTTTATTATTTTCCGATTAGATAGAAAAATGGGTATTTGAAGTGGAGAAAAATCACTAATACTTCATTTTTCGAAAATGTAGTTAGGCATTATGTTAACACAAAGATCTTTATCAATCGTGACATTACTAATAAATGAATTTTGAAAAAAAAACATGGAACCGGTGTAATGTTAATTTCAAATGGGTCTTCTTTTATTAGCGAGGTTTGATCACTAGTTAACTTAACGCTTACCATTTCGTCAATTTTAGTGTTAGTGTTTAATTCTTTTAAAAACTTAGCATGAGTTGGAACTAAACAATGATTTTCAAAAGAAGGTGACAAGAGATTAATTTCTTCAAAATTAGACTCTTCTTGAATTTTAACGTTGACGGACTCACCTTTTTCGTTGGTTAACTCATGTGTCGGTTTTTCACTTGTTTGTTCTTCCATTTTTACAATTTCAGTTATCTCTTCTTTATTTAATTCTTCTCTTGCAAGGGACTCCTTTTCCCTTGCGCGAGAATCTTTTATGTGGCGATCGATAACTCTAAGGTGCTCTAATATCCTCTCGGTCACTTCGGTTATAGAAAAAGGATCGGGATTTTCAAAGCTCGAATCCGGTTGTTAAATCCTTTGTTCCTCATAATACCCATGTGAAGTAGATGGTTCACACCATTGTTCTTCATTGTAAGCATATGATGGATAAGGATCGTAATTTTGTTCTTCATAATACTCATATGAGGTGGGTTGTTCATGCCATGGTTCCTCATAGTAAGCATATGAAGGTGGTGGCTCATATCTTGGTTCCTCAAACTATGAGTAAGAAGGCTCATACCTTGGTTCATCAAAATATGAGTATGAGGGAGGAGGTTCATACCTTTCGTCTTCATAGGATGTGTATGAAGTTAATGGCTCATACCTGGGCTCCTCATAGTAGGTGTATGAAGTGGACGGTTGATATAAGTTACAATATTGAACCGAGTGCGGGTCACCACAATTAGTGCAATAATTACTCCTATAATCATCCTCCTCATAGGTGTAGTTGTAACCTCCTGGGTATTGATCCATAAGAATCACTCAGCAGTTCACAACAAAGTCTCGAGATCAGAAAACAAAAATAAAAACGGAAACAGAGGCTGGAAACGACCCCGTGTTCAGTGGACACGGTCCCGTGTACAGAATCTGTATCTGGGCGTTTTAATTAAAGTTACTGATTTCGTTGAGCACGGGGGCATGTTCAGTGAGCACGACCCCGTGTTCAAGCTTCTGTTACTGGGTGTTTTATTAAAAATATGCAGCACGGCCACGTGTTCAGTGAGCAAGGCCCGTGTTCAACCTACTGTAAATGCAAGACTAAACTAAAATGCATAAAAATGTGTGCGCGTTTTAAAAAGGTTTTGAAAAACTGATTAGGCCGTCGATTTTAAGCTTTCTTAAAATCCTTGTGTCCCCGGCAACGACGCCAAAAACTTGATGCGTGTGAAGTGTTATATATATTAGGTGTATATTTTAAGCCCTTTAACACTTTTTAGTCAAGTTTTAAATTTATAAAACACGATATTTACTAACACTAAACACACATATGGGCAAGTGCACCCATCCTGAGCGTAATATAGTGTTGGCAAGATACGAGGTCGTCCAAGGACACAAGAGCTTTTAGTACCGGTTTATCCTCAACGTCTAATCAAATCAAAAGTTTAGAAAAAGATTTTAAACTAAGAAAATAAAAACTAACTAAAATGCTGAAAAATAAAAATAAAAGAAAAACAAATAGACAAGATGAATCACTTGGCTCTGACTCGTGTTTAGTGTAACCTTTGATTATTTCCGCACTTTTGCACTATTTAAGAGATTATCTTAGTTATTGTAGTAGGCCCCTCTTTTGGATGTGACGTTACCCTCAACCCAGTAGTTTGAGTCAGCAGGGATACAATCCTAAAGGGTTGGATTATTGAAAGATAATTAATTAAGTTATTAATGCATAATGTGGTAGGCCCCTCTTTTGAAGGCGACGTTACCCTCGGCTAAGTAGTCTGAGTCAGCAGGGATACAGTCCTAAGTAGCCGGGTTAAAGTTTTAATAGTAGTTTAACTTATGTGGGGGTCAAAGAGTTTGGACCCCCGCCATCCAATACCGTTAAGTATTGAAGGAGGTCCTACTAAATTTGACCCAGGTCCTTTGCAGGATCTATACACTGAACAATGGCAAGACTCTTACCAAACCGTTCCCTTAACCCCCGACCAGGTAGCCAACATACCTCCATATAGACCGTGGAGATATGAATGGTGAAAATCTTTTATTTTATATAGACAGTAAAATAATGCCAAGACACCACGGACAAACGATAAGGAAGAATCACCTTCAACATAAGAAACTAGTTATTAAAGTCATTAATACATAACCAATTAAAAAGTGCGAAAAGATTAGAAATACAAAGTATTACACTAGACACTTTGTCTTCACCAAGTGATGTAAGAGACTTAGGCAAACATGGCCTTGATTGTCAAGAACTCTTACGATCAATCTTGGATCCCGAGACGACTCACACACTCTATGATGGACAATGGATGATGGTGTTATGGTGGTGGTGGGTGGTGGGTGAAGTGTGAGAGAGGTGGTGTGCCAACGGATGCCTTTGAAGTGAACCAAGCACCCCTATTTATAGCCTGCACAGAAGCCTGGACACGGCCCCGTGTCCACGGGACACAGCCCCGTGTCCACCTTTTTCTCTTTCTTCATTAACTACAATTTGTCTTTATTAGCTCCACATGCCCCCGTGTCCGCTGGGCACGGCCCCGTGCTCAAAAGCATATCTGTACTATCAGATTTGGCAAGATTCTGCGTATCTTTGCGTTGACCACGGCCCCGTGTCCGCTGGGCACGGCCCCGTGTTGGGAAATAGAAGCTTCTACAGGTTTGTCTTTTGTGCCAAGGCTGACCATGCCCCCGTGTTCGCTGGGCACGCCCCGTGTTGAGCTGGACACGCCCCGTGTTGAGCTGGACACGCCCCATGTTGAGCTGGGCACAGCCCCATGCTCAGCTGGGCACAGCCTCATGCTCAGCTTTCTTCTTATTTTTACTTTGGGAGATGCTGTCGAGGAGTCGGGCGTGCCACGTTTCTTCCTTTTCTTTGTATTTATGTTGGTTTTGGCTGCATTTTTGCTTCTTTTGTTCGTTTAAGCTCTTTTAACCTTGAAAATACAAAAGGAAGACAAAAGCACACTTTTTCCAACATTAGTACTTAAAAATGGTTAGTTTTATGCCGCATTTGATGTAATTTATATGTTGCATTTTTCACACATCAATTATCAATTAGGGAATACCCCCTTCGAGTTTTAGGGGGCCCTGATCCTAGTTTTGGTTGTTTTAAAATTTAAGGGTCATGCCATACTACTTGGAGGTCTCAATTAAGGTTTCCTAATGGACATTATTAAAATAAGAAACAATAATTTTGGCAAGAGTTGTTACAATGTAACTTAGTATTTTGACAAATAACCACATGATTATCATCAAAGGTTCGGTTACTATGGATATTATATATTTTATATAGTATATATCATAAGTTTTAGTCCAATAATATTACAAGATTATCATAGAAGTCATGCATAGAGGTAGGAAGATAAATCTTCCATTTTAAGACCTCTTTTGTATTCACCAATGCTCAAGTTGTCATAAAACAACAAGGATGGTCATGAATATACAATAAGGAAATGAAATACATACTAGCTAACAAGGAAAACATCAAGTGATGTGTGGATTTGTAAGTAGGATAGCCCAAGTTATCCAAATAATCACACATATTCAATTTCAAGACTTGTTCATCACTTGTGAGTCTAAACCTTTTAAAACAGATATTTTTGAGGCTTAAAACCTCTGGATTTACATGTTACAACCTTGTTTTTAAGCACACATAATCATAATCTTGATTAGTGGCATAAGGACATAGGAATGTATGAAGAAATCTCAAGTTCAAGCATGTTTAAACAAGTGTTTGTACAAAATAGAAACTTTCTTGCACTTTTAACCATATTATGGTGATGTTCCAGCCTTGTTGTCGCAACCCCCGATCCCTGATCCCCGGGAACAGGCGGACGCAAGCTCAGAGTTTGGTGGTATCAGTTTGTTTATTCTCGCAGCGGAATTTTCATCAGGTCCGTAGTTAGGAAATGTTTATCAGAGTAAAACCACCATATTTGATATTAATAATAACATGGGCAAAACCCAAGTTTCTTATTACAATACATTTATAGGGACAAACCCTATTTTATTGAATTTAAAACATCGTTTCTTAGATAACTTTTATAGCCACTTATTTTCCAAGCCGTCAGTGCTCTCGAGCTGGCTTTTTCCCAGTTGGCTTTCACATTGTGTTACCTGAAACATGTTTTAAAAATATTTTGTCAGCGGGAAATACTGGTGAGTGAATCCCAGTTTAATCAAGAAACATTTTATCAATTAACACAGTATTGAGAGCGATCACATTGTTTATTTCTACCCAATTACTCAATCAGTACTGTCAATCCTTGACTTGTGGGTCATATTACACATTGGCTACTCGTCGTCCAATGGTAACGTACTGTCGTCCCGACTTATTACTCGCAAGTAATAAATTTTGTATACAAAACCCCAAATACCGGCAGTAATTGAAGAACTACAAAGACTCACATACTGCTTAATCGCATTGTAAAACATTTAAGGTTTTGTAAAAACATTCCAAAAACATTAACAAAAAGAGGATAAACTCACATTGCTATCTTAGGCTTTTCGTAAGGATTTCCTGGGTATAATCTATAATTTATACAAATGTACATTGGTTAGTATCATAACCCTTTGAAAATATTAATAATACCCTCCCCGAGACGGCATTCCAACAACTACGTCGGGCAGAACCACGACAGTTGTTACGGAACCCTAAATCAATCGGGTAGCGTAACTATTATGAAACTGGGGTTATAATACTTACAACGGAGTAGAACCTCGCTAATTAGGGGTATAATACCCGAAATATTATAACTTCTCTACAGAATTTCGAGATTGAAAGAAAGAAATGAGCGACGGAAAACGTAGACTGATGGCCTTCTTATATAGTTGTGATATCTGACTTCCAGGCGGCCCGCGTAAGGTAAGGCTAAGACTTACGCGGCCCGCGTCAACATGCGGTCAACATATAGCTTTGCCTGATCACCAAGTAGGCTGGACACGATGTCGACACGTGTCGGCTTCTGGTGTAATCGCGTGTTATGAGTCCGCGCGGCCCGCGTCAACTTAGACGAGGTCTTACGCGGCCCGCTTGAACTAAAGGATTCAGCGGAGTCCGTCAACACTCCCATACGGCCCGCGTAAATGTGTGCGGTGGGTCTATGCGGCCCGCCTCATCCCTATATTTCATGTTTTTGATTTATTTTTATAAATTATAATATATATCGGGCTCGGTTTTTACATACGGGGTGTAATATAAGACATATTGGGACATTTTAAGATATAATAGGGTATTTGAAATATATTGAGGATGTTGGTTTTACCGAGGGTTGTTACATTCTCCCCACCTTATTTAGAGCTCGTCCTCGAGATCTATTGGAATAAATGCGGATATTTTCTTTTCATTTCTGACTCGAGCTCCCATGTATATTCAGGTCCTCTTTTGGAGTCCCACTTCACTTTGACTAGAACTAGTCTTTTATGTTTGAGATTCTTGATTTTTCTGTCTTCAATTTGTAGAGGTCTTTCTACAAACTTGAGTTGTTCATTTACCTCTATATCCTTAAGAGGTACTATCAATGATTCATCAGCTAAACACTTTTTAAGATTTGATACATGAAACACATCATGTATTCCTGCCATTTCCTCTGGCAGTTGTAGCTGATAGGCTACAGGCCCTATTTTTCTAATAATCTTGAAGGGTCCAACATACCTGGGACTTAGCTTTCCTCTTTTGATGAATCTTACCACTCCTTTCCAAGGAGAAACTTTCAACAATACCTTATCTCCTACTTGAAATTCCAACGGCTTACGTCGGTTATTAGCATAGCTCTTTTGTCGATCACGTGCGGCTTTCAGTCGTTCCTTGACTTGAATAATCTTGTCAGTTGTTTCTTGCACTATCTCAGGTCCAGATAGTTGTTGTTCTCCAATTTCTGCCCAACAGACTGGGGTTCGGCACTTTCGTCCATAAAGTGCTTCGAATGGTGCAGCATTGATACTTGTGTGATAACTATTATTATAAGAAAATTCTATTAAAGGTAAGTGATCGTCCCAATTACCTCCAAAATCAATTACACAAGCTCTAAGCATGTCCTCCATTGTATAAATTGTTCTTTCACTTTGTCCATCTGTTTGAGGATGATAAGTTGTGCTTAACCTTAACTTGGTTCCCATTGCCTTTTGGAAACTTGACCAAAAACGAGAGGTAAATCTACTATCCCTATCAGAAACAATTGATAAAGGAATGCCATGTAAAGAAACAATTTCATTTACATATAACTTAGCTAATTTTTCCATACTAATTGTTTCTTTCATTGGTAGAAAATGAGCTGACTTGGTTAGTCTGTCTACAATCACCCAGATTGTATCATTTCCTTTCTTAGTTTTGGGTAATTTAGTAACAAAATCCATTGTTATTAATTCCCATTTCCATACGGGCATTTCTAATTGCTGTAACAAACCTAAGAGTTTCTGATGTTCAGCTTTAACTTGTGAACAAGTTAAACATTTAGAAACATAGGCTGCTATGTCCTTTTTCATTCCTATCCACCAGAAATTTTTCCTTAGATCCTGGTACATTTTATCACTTCCTGGGTGCATTGTATACTTGGACTTATGAGCTTCTTCTAATATACGATAGCGTAGATTTCCTAATTTAGGTATCCACATTCTCTTTTCATGGAATCTCCAAATTCCATCTGTTCCTTGTTTTAATTCTTTCGACATACCTTTTAGCTTTTCAGTATCTTCCTTGATTACTGATTCTTGTGATTCTCTTATTTGATCATTTAAATCTACTTGCAGATTTAATTTAAGAGAACGTACTCTTTTTGGCTTTTCATGATACTTTCGGCTTAAAGCATCTGCCACTACATTTGCTTTTCCTTCATGATACTGGATATCACAATCATAATCACTAAGAAATTCCATCCAGCGTCTTTGTCTCATATTCAACTCCTTTTGCTTGAAGATATACCTTAAACTCTTATGATCAGTGAATATAGTAAACTTACTACCATAAAGGTAATGTCTCCAAATCTTAAGAGCAAAAATTATAGCTCCTAATTCTAAATCATGGGTTGAATAATTCTCTTCATGATTCTTAAGTTGTCTAGATGCGTAAGCTATAACCTTCTGTCGTTGTATCAACACACATCCATAACCTAATTTGGAAGCATCACAATAGACTACAAAGTCTTCAGTTCCTTCTGGTAATGCTAATATGGGTGTATGGGTCAATCTTTGCTTAAGGATTCTAAAGGCTTCTTCTTGTTTGAATCCCCATTCAAACTTAACAGATTTACAGGTTAGCTTAGTTAAAGGAATGGCTATTCTAGAAAAATCTTTAATAAATCTTCTATAATAACCGGCCAATCCTAAGAAACTTCTAACCTCGGTTGGTGATTCAGGGGTTTTCCATTTGGTAATTGCCTCGATTTTGGTTGGATCTACATGAATTCCTTCATGATTGACTAGGTGTCCAAGGAATTGTACCTGTTCTAACCAAAATTCGCACTTTGAAAATTTAGCATAAAGCTTTTCCTTTCTTAACAAACTTAAAAGTGCGTGCAAATGTCTTGCATGATCCTCTTTATTCTTAGAATAAATTAGAATATCATCTATGAATACAATTATGAATTTATCCAAATATGGCTTACATATTCGGTTCATCATGTCCATAAATGCAGCTGGGGCATTGGTTAAACCAAATGGCATGAAAGTAAATTCATAATGACCGTACCTTGTTCTGAATGCGGTTTTAGGAATATCCTCTTCCTGAACCTTTAGTTGATGATATCCTGACCTTAAATCGATCTTAGAGAAAAATCGAGCTCCTTGCAATTGATCAAACAGATCATCGATTCTCGGTAATGGGTACCGATTCTTAATCGTGACTTTGTTTAATTCACGGTAATCAATGCACATACGCATTGATCCATCCTTCTTTTTAACGAACAGTATCGGCGCTCCCCATGGCGACGAACTTGGTTGTATGAATCCTTTTTCCAATAATTCGTCCAATTGTTTCTTTAATTCTTGCATTTCTCCTGGTGCTAAACGGTAAGGTGCTTTGGCAATTGGTGATGTTCCTGGTAGCAAATGAATTCTGAATTCAACTTCTCTGTCTGGAGGTAGTCCTGGTAATTCTTCTGGAAAGACATCTGAAAACTGAGATACTACTGGAATATCTTTTAGTTCTTTTCCTTTAGTGTTAGTGATTATAGAAATCAAATACACTATAGAACCTTTTCTTATACAACTTGCAGTTTTCATTGCAGAGATAAACTTAGTGGACCTAGAAGGTTTATCTCCTTTAATTGTGATCGTTTTACCTTTTGGTGATTCTACTTGAATTGACTTTTGATCACATACAATATTGGCTTTATTGGCTATTAACCAATCCATTCCTAGAACAACATCGAATCCTGCCAAATTCATGGGATAAAGATTTGCAATAATTTCTGATTTGAAATTTCTATTCTTGCTCCCTGCAAGATCTCAGAAATCCTAACGGTTTCTCCATTAGCTGTTTCTACTAAGCATTCTAGTGGTAGTTTAGTTAATGACTGATTTAGAAATTTGCAAAACGATGTATTAATAAAACTTTGGTTTGCACCAGAGTCAAATAATACTTTAGCAAAGACATCATTAACTAAAAACGTACCAGCTATGACATCTGGAATTAATTTGGCCTCATCTGCAGTCAGAACAAATGCTCTAGCATTTTTAGTATTCTTGTTATCTGTAGCTGTAGCTAATTTTGGGCAGTTTGGCTTGATATGACCTTGTTCTTTGCAGTTGTAGCATATCCTGCTGTTTTTCTTCCTGCAATCTTCTTCCTTGTGTCCCGATATTTTGCAAAAGTTACAGTACACAGAGCATCTTCCTGAATGCTTCCTTTTGCAATTCCTACAGTAGGGTGCAGAGGTAGAACCTATGTTTCTCCCACGGTTAGAATTTCCAGAACGAAATTCTTGAGTCAATTTCTGGGTTAGGTTTCTCCTTTGATCCTCTTCTCGGGTACGGACTAATTCGTCAGTCAAGGTATTGGCTAGTTCTACAGCTTCTTCTATGGTTTGAGGTCTAGCTGCCTTGAATACGTGTCTAATCTCTCCAATTAATCCCCAAATATAACGGGAAATTAACACTGGTTCTGGTGAAGCAAGAGTTGGCACTATTCTAGCATATTCAAAGAATAACTTTGTGTACCCCTTGCTATCCACACCAGTCATCCTAAGGTTTAGGAATTTGTTTGCTATCTGTTCTTTCTCATTAGGTGGGCAAAACTTCCTTTCTACCTTGTTTTTAAATTCTTCCCATTCCATATTATAGGTTTGATCACTTCCTCTTGTCTGGAGGATAGTGTTCCACCATTCTAATGTTGCATTCTTAAACAAATTAGAAGCAAACAATATCTTATCTTCTTTAGCACACTTACTTATCCTTAGGACTGCCTCAGTCTTCTCTATCCAGCGTAAAGTTGCAATGGCCCCTTCATTCCCTGAGAATTCTATTGGTTTGCAGGACCAGAATTCTTTATAAGAACAACCGTTAGGCACGGTTCTTCTTCTTTTGGGAATAGGCATTTGAAGTATAGGCTCATTGTTCACGTTGTTTTCTGGTTCAAGTGGTCGCTTACTACTATGTTTACTTTTATTATCAGCATCCTTAACAGTTTGAAGTATAAATGGCATTGCATCTATAATTCCCTGTGCTACTTTGTGTTGGTTAGCACTATTGTCCACTTGATTTCCATTGTTATTGATACTTGGATTCTCATTAACCACGTTAATGTTACTCTGATTATCATTATTCAGATTTCCTTGATTTCCTTCGTCGGCCATCTGAATTTTAAACATTTACCCGTATTAATATCACAAATAATAGGTAATATAGTTAATCACATGACACGCAATCTAACCAAAATCGTCGATCATTGCGACTTGTACTCTATTTTCATATACTATGCGTCTATTACACACTAGTACAGAAATAAAGATTACAATACCAATAGAAATAAAATAGTAATATGCATCCGTACACACATATTTTTATTTTATTTTATTATATTATTACTAC
The DNA here is from genome assembly GCA_030545235.1 of Helianthus tuberosus. Taxonomy (NCBI): domain Eukaryota; kingdom Viridiplantae; phylum Streptophyta; class Magnoliopsida; order Asterales; family Asteraceae; genus Helianthus; species Helianthus tuberosus. The sequence goes on along the minus strand of CM060356.1, from coordinate 35,096,078 downwards.
TGCTTCCTCCATTCTAACATTCACGGATATGGATTTATCCAAAAATCCATATTGCGCTCATCGTATTTCCATACGAGACGCTCTCCCACCTGACGCATTCTCTCACTGCTCTCTAAAATTTCCTCCCCAAAAGTCCTAAGTTCTTGAACGTTTTCTGCACTCATTGGGGGTGCAGGTTCTCAGACTGGGTTTGGAATCTGGGGTGCGTTTTCCTGATATGGGGGTGACAGTTCCTGAAATTGGTAAGGATCCTCTAATATCTCCCTAATATAATCATCTTGATAATAGGGGTCTAAAGGGTCCATACCTGGGTAAACTTCTATGTTTTGTATGGGTGGATAATCCTGGATAGGGTAACGTTGCACAAAGTCCCTATTGTCGTCCCACCAGGGGTCGAAATTTGGGTCTAATGGATTTGGTGCAGGCACCCTAGGGATTTCTTCTGGGTTAAAGTCGTGCATCTCCACTTGGTTTTCCTGATTTTCTATTTCCATGGGCTGTTCTGGGTTTTGTGGTTGTGGGGCTACTAATTGTTCCAGACTCGGGTCAGCAGCAGTTGTAGCTAGGATATGGAAATTAGCTAGCCTTCTATTAAGCATATCTTGAGTATGGGCATCTGTCTCTCGCTTAATAGCTGCTAAAGCCCTTTGCTGTTGCAATTTTCGCATTCTCTTCCTACGAGCAAAAGCTTCTTTACTGAACCATCCTCGTTTCTTATTAGGAAATGGTTCTTCAGATTGAGCTCTAAAGGCAAATATTCCATCCTCCTGATCAGCAGTATACCCCGAAAGGGCAGGCTGTGATGATGTACCTTCACTCCTAGGTGAATCAGATAACTGACGATTCACGTCTAATGGTCCTTGATCACTCATTCTGAAAACTAACAGATAGTCAAATAACACATAACAAATAAATACAGTTATGCACGTATTTCCGTAATTATTTCCTAACACAAAATTTAGAATTTAAGTGTCAGCAGAACACTTCTTTGGCTCAGACCAGTGGCTAGGCTCTGATACCACCTGCTGTCGCAACCCCCGATCCCAGATCCCCGGGAACGGGCGGACGCGAGCTCAGAGTTTGGTGGTATCAGTTTGTTTATTCTCGCAGCGGAATTTTCATCAGGACCGTAGTTAGGAAATGTTTATCAGAGTAAAACCACCATATTTGATATTAATAATAACATGGGCAAAACCCAAGTTTCTTATTACAATACATTTATAGGGACAAACCCTATTTTATTGAATTTAAAACATCGTTTCTTAGATAACTTTTATAGCCACTTATTTTCCAAGCCGTCAGTGCTCTCGAGCTGGCTTTTTCCCAGTTGGCTTTCACATTGTGTTACCTGAAACATGTTTTAAAAATATTTTGTCAGCGGGAAATACAGGTGAGTGAATCCCAGTTTAATCAAGAAACATTTTATCAATTAACACAAGATTGAGAGCGATCACATTGTTTATTTCTACCCAATTACTCAATCAGTACTGTCAATCCTTGACTTGTGGGTCATATTACACATTGGCTACTCGTCGTCCAATGGTAACGTACTGTCGTCCCGACTTATTACTCGCAAGTAATAAATTTTGTATACAAAACCCCAAATATCGGCAGTAATTGAAGAACTACAAAGACTCACATACTGCTTAATCGCATTGTAAAACATTTAAGGTTTTGTAAAAACATTCCAAAAACATTAACAAAAAGAGGATAAACTCACATTACTATCTTAGGCTTTTCGTAAGGATTTCCTGGGTATAATCTATAATTTATACAAATGTACATTGGTTAGTATCATAACCCTTTGAAAATATTAATAATACCCTCCCCGAGACGGTTATCCAACAACTACGTCGGGCAGAACCACGACAGTTGTTACGGAACCCTAAATCAATCGGGCAGTGTAACTATTATGAAACTGGGGTTATAATACTTACAACGGAGCAGAACCTCGCTAATTAGGGGTATAATACCCGAAATATTATAACTTCTCTACAGAATTTCAAGATTGAAAGAAAGAAATGAGCGACGGAAAATGTAGACTGATGGCCTTCTTATATAGTTGTGATATCTGACTTCCAGGCGGCCCGCGTAAGGTAAGGCTAAGCCTTACGCGGCCCGCGTCAACATGCGGTCAACATATAGCTTTGCCTGATCACCAAGTAGGCTCGACACGATGTCGACACGTGTCGGCTTCTGGTGTAATCGCGTGTTATGAGTCCGCGCGGCCCGCGTCAACTTAGACGAGGTCTTAAGCGGCCCACTTGAACTAAAGGATTCAGCGGAGTCCGTCAACACTCCCATACGGCCCGCGTAAATGTGTGCGGTGGGTCTATGCGGCCCGCCTCAGCCCTATATTTCATGTTTTTGATTTATTTTTATAAATTATAATATATATCGGGCTCGGTTTTTACATACGGGGTGTAATATAAGACATATTGGGACATTTTAAGATATAATAGGGTATTTGAAATATATTGAGGATGTTGGTTTTACCGAGGGTTGTTACACTTGTTTCCATGGAAAACCTGTGGAAACATACCTAAGGTTGTTCCAAGTGCTAAGAAGAAAGAATGACTGAAAACGATGGAAGATAAGTGAAGTTATGCTCACTTTTGCAACTTGTAATGAATCTGCCTTGCTACTGATTTCTCAGCTGAATTTAGAGTGTTTAAGAGTGAAAGTGAGGTGTTTGCAAAGTGAAAAATGTGTGGGAATGGGTTGGGTTTTATAGGGAATGATTAGGGTTGGTTAGTTGGACATTTAATGGAAGAAACACAACAAAACACACCAAAAATTGACCAATACTCACGGCTGAATTACAAATCTGCGGATCAGACTCTCTCACGGGGGGCGAGCCAGTTGGGGTGGCGGGTCACTGCCCGCGAGCCACCCCAGGTTGGTGATTTTGTTTGATTTTTAACACTTTTGGTCCTTGTACTTTCATATATCAACGTTTAAGGTGTTTTAAGTATGAAATGCAAGGTGTAAGGGTATGTAATGTATTTAAAGCATAAAAATAACTATAAAACAAGTACGAATAAGTGTGGATGTCGAGAATAAGTATCGTATACACGCCTGAATTTAGCATGTATGACAAGTAAGTGTAAGTTTAACACGTTTCGCATGAATTACGAATAAAGTATAACATGTATGATTATTCCAAGCATATGTACATGTATGAAATATGTGGAACATGAATTTAAAGAAATACAAATTTTATTTATGATCAAAGTCTCGGATTTTACAACGATTACAACGATAAGACGATTACAAGAATACAAGACTTCCGAAAATAGGAATACAAGCAACGCTTTCTAATTATGGAAAGTACGAAGAAGCAGGGCGTTACACAATAAATATTTTTAATATGATTGTTGAATAATTTGAATCTAATTAGTTATATAGAAACCAATAATTGTTGATTAGAAGTTATTAAAAATTAGGATAATTAGCAATTATAAAAAATGAATGTAGTCAACTTCTATTTCAGGTAACTTTATTTAAAAATAAGTCAAATATAATTTAAATTTAAATTTACTATAATATGTTGGAAGAATTTAAACAAAGTTATATATAAAATTTTAAATTTTAAACCACTAACATGTCTAGGTACACTGAACTCACATAAAAAGGAAATCCAATTAATGTTATTAACTCCAAATCGTTACTTCCATAATATCCTCCAAATCAAATTTTTTAATTTAAAATCAAGTTATTATCTATCCTCTAAAGAAGGAAATAATAATTAACAATAATAATTTTGTAACAAACGGATGGATAGTAGCAAACCATTATCATGATCCGAAATTCAATTGTCAAACATCAAGGATCAAACCATTAAATTCCAAGAACATATATGATATTCAATCAATCTTCAAACAAAATAATAGAAAGGTGGAGCAAAGATTCGACAACATAATGAAATAAAAAACAACCAAACACTTCTAAATTTCCACAAATTTATCTAGCCTAACAACAAATTACAAACACAACAATCATAATCCGATGATCAAATCACAATATCGAATCCTTAAGATAAAAAACAACCTTAACACGAAAAATCATTCACTAAAGGGGGAGATAACAATCATATCTATTACGATAGATCAATAATATATAATATATTGAAGATAAACTCACGGAATCAAAAACATAAAGGAAGAATAAAGATTAAAAGGAAGATTCAATTGAAAAAAACCATATACAACATACTAAGATTTATTTAAATAACAAAGATCTTTAAAACCATAAAAAAGAATCAACAGATACAAACTTACAAACCCTAAAAAAGAATCAATCGATATAAACTTTTACCATACGAATAGGAAATCTATGGAACAACGAATAAAATCGGAAGATGATACTTTATAAAATTTACATATTTTAAGTAATAGAATTTTATACATAAATCATTCCAGATGTTTACTAATTACTATTGTTCCTTTTACATAATATTATGTATTCGATAATGAAATAAATATAATCTAAGCAAACATTTAAGAAATTAAACAACAAATATAAACCTTAGATATTATACCTTGGTGATGAAGCCATTAGAACAGAATCAAAGATTTGTGCTCCAAGACGTTAAAAACCTAGACACCAAACATATCAAAATCAAAAAACACAAACACAATAAAAAGGTTAGAATGATAGATGGATATCAAGTAAAAACACAAAGACCACTTAATATGATATGTTTAGATCTTTTGAAATCCACAGAATCCAAAAACAATAATATAATATCAACAATAAATCTTCATAATACATAAAGAAAGGATTCGTACCTTTGTGATGGCGACATTTGATTATCAGAATCAGAAAATCAATCAATCCAAGATGCAGAACCCCAGATATGAACGAATACAAATACAAAAACAATCAAAATCAAACATGAATGGTTTTTGAATATCAGATAAAACATGATTAACTGATAGTATTCGTGACCTCACCTTGATTTGAAGATTAATTTGAAGATCTTGAGGGTCGGCCGAGAAGAAAGTGAGAGAGATTATGTAGAAACCCTAATTCTATGTTGAAAAGTGAACAATTCTGGTTTATAAGAAGCCTTTTATACCACCGGGTATTTGACACGAAATCTTTAAAATGGGTCTGCATTTTTTTGGTTTTTTGATGAATGTGTATATCAAAGGAAGCCTAGTAATGCCATGTGTCATGTGTAGATTTAAAATAATGACATGTGTCATATAGTGGCTAGAAAAAGGACATGTGGCACCCTAGGTATGTCCTTTATTAGGATGGATAGATATTTTGGGAGACCGCTGATCTTGAACTCGGTTCTATCAATTGGAGCTTTCATTCTTGTTCCATTGTTGATACATATTTTGTGGACACGACTCGGCTCGGTTCAACTCAGCTCAGTACGACTTGGTTTCGACTCGGTTGAAAGGACGTCAGAGACTTGAAGACACGAAGATCGAGACAAAGCTACAGCCAAGGGGGAGTTTGTTGGTGCACTTGTGTCTGTACTTTGTCTGTATTTTGTCATGATACCAAACGATGTCTTGTGTTAGTCTAGTTTACGTCTTAGATCTGTTAATATGTGTGCTCGATGTAAGTTTGACCAAGTCAACCATCCTCCGGTTTGACTTGGCCAAACAGTTAGCACATTGTTTGTAATATGTCTGTGTCGAAGGATGAGTCATCGAAGGATTGTTTAGATCCTTCGATGAGCTCGAAAGATAAGCATTCGATGGATGAATGATGGACCTCGAAGGATATCATCCTTCGAGGTGTATATGTGGATCCTTCGATGTGTTTCAAGTCGATAGATGATCTTTCGATCAGTCTATCTGATCCTTCGACCAGACGTGGTGTGATGGATATATATATATGTAATGTGTTCACTTCATGAGAGAGAGAGACAGACACAACAGCAGAACACACACACACGAGAGAACTTAGAGGGTTTGCAAAATACATTTGTAAACATTGAGCTTGTAACTGATCTTTTCATACGTATTAATACAGAGGTGTTAATCGGTGAATCTTGTGTGTTGTTTATTTACGTGTTCTTGTTCATCTCCTTCTCTCGATCTCGGTTTGCATACTAGCTTGGATTCCGCACTTGCTAGTGTGTTAGACATAACAAGGATAAGGTTTGACCTCATCCTCCGAGAGGGACCTACAAGTGGTATCAGAGCCGTGGCTCTTTTCCTTGTTAAAAACCGAGTTTATACAAGACTTTGGAGTGTTTTGGACAAAAACTCACTTGGTTTAGCAACTGTTTTTCATGTTTTTCTTGCATTTCTTGACGTAAAAAACGTGTTCTAAACTAACCGGATGTGTTAAAGGACGGGTTGGGTAACTTAAAAACTTGTTTTTAAGAATTTTGGTCATCTCCGGCCAAATTCCGGCTACTCCGGTGACCGGTTTCTGGATAAGAACCTTCGATTTTTAGTAATATTGTATTGTTCAAATCTTGTTTTTGGTAAAAGTATGGTCTGAGTGTCTGACCATACTTTCTGCCTTCTGCCGAAAGATTTCCACCAACCCATCAACTTTTCACCAACCTGTCACTTTCGTCAATTGTGTCAGTGCAGGTCGAAGGATATCCTTCGGAGTCGAAAGATCATCTTTCGATCAAAGGACGTTCGATAGATAATCATCCTTCGAACATCCTTCGAAGTCTGTGACTTATCCTTCGATCCAAGGAATCTTTTCGAAGCATACATCTTTCGGTCTACTGTTCTTATTCGAAAGATAAGGATCCTTCGTTTGGAGAATCTTTCGAAATCATTGTTCGAAATTCAACAGTGATCTTTCGAACACTGTTGATCCTTCGAACAAGTCTTGATCCTTCGATCCTAATCTGTTTAAGTTTAACAAGTTTGTGTTTTTCAGGTCTTTCGATCAGGGATCCTTCGGCTGGTTGTTATCATTCGAGATATTAACATAGTTTGTGAAAATTAATTTTTTTTTAAATCAATTTTCACTTAATATATTAATTTTTATAAAATGGGAACAAACTGTCTGTGGGATCCAACCGCGTGGACTTTGACTCCACAATCATCAGCTACGCAATCTGCGTCAGATTTCGACAAAACTGCATGGATGCGGGGTATTGCCACACCTCAAGCTGCAATGATAACTGCAAATCAATGGGCATTGGTCACAAATCAAAGCAGCAGCATTCAATCAATGATGCAGAACGACAGTGAAACTGGTACAAGCACAAAACCGCCAAAGCTAAATCACATCAATGATTGGGGATGGTGGAAAGAAAGGCTGAGAACTTATGTTCAGGGGCAAGGTCAAGATCTATGGATGTGCTTCTTCACCGCATTTGACAATGATTTGGAAGTTGCAGGATCTAATCCACAAACTTACAGCACTCTGTCTGATGATGATAAGAAGAAATTTGAGTTAGAAAAGAAAGCATTCATGATTCTCACACAAGCTCTTCACAGAGACATTTACCACCAGTTCGTTTACTGCACGACTACTAAAAGCTTGTGGGATATGCTCACGTTACGATGTGAAGGAAATGCTCAATCTAGAAAGATCAAGCAAGAATTACTGAAGAAAGAGTTTGAAGGATTCACGTGTATGGAGAATGAGACTTTGGCAGAGTTATCTACAAGGTTCCATCACTTGTTGAGTGAGATGTTTGCTTTTAGAGTCACTGCCTCCACAAGAAATGGTGAAGAGATTCGCTGATAGCTTACCATCAAAGTGGAGCAGTTTTCTTGAAATTCTCAAAGAAAATGGTGTTCTAGACACAATCAACGTTTATGAGTTGATTCAAAAATTGGAGAACAAGGATGTAGAAGAAAAGCTTAAGGCAAAAAGAACACTAACTCCTCAAAATCCAGAGATGTACTTTGGGATTGCAGGAGGTATCAGTGGAGAAAAACCAGCTTCTCAACACGCGAAGCTTCAAACAGCCTTCATCTCAAACACCGGACCTTCCACAACAGATCAGTTTGATCCTTCAGCATACATGATGTATTCAAGACCAGATTCTTCTTCTCAACAACAGTATGTGCAACCGACAGCTCAGCAATTCACACCACCGCCTTTCTTAGACCCAAGCAGAGCTCAGCAGCAACAACCGCAACAACCGCAACAGCAAGGGTTTTATGGAAGCTCCTCAAACTTTCAAGCCACTTCCAATCCAAACACAGTCAGATTAGACACTTCCAACTTTTCCAAAGTCAGTGTCAAAATAGCCAAGAAGCATATGGAGATGTTGAACACCTTGGTTAGTGCTTATTGTGGAATGGTCGCAGGTCAGATTGGGAATATCAATCTAACCAATGAAGATTATCAGCAAGTGGATAGAGAAGAGTTTGAAATGATGGATATCAAATGGGCTCTTGCTAGTGCAATTCGAAGAGCAAAGGAGTTTATGGAAAGGACGGGGAGAACCAACTTGGATAGCAACAACAACACCAAGTATGGTTTTGATAAGAATGCTGTCACTTGCTTCAATTGTGGTGAAAAGGGTCACTTCAAGCGGGAGTGTCAGAAACCGCCTAAGCAAGGAAATCAGAATCCCTTCAGGAATCAAGGACAGCCACAACAGCATATGAACAACAATTCTGTCAGATCAATAGTTTCCGTTGGAGGAAATGCATCTGGATCCACAAACACTAATTCCCACAGAGGATTGGTTGTTCAAGCTGATGAAGGCTGCAACTGGAACATTCAGCTTGGAGAAGGAGGAAATGGTGGAACAGCATGTTATGCTAAAGTGATTGAGAAGGTAGTAGAACCCGTGTCTGCTGGTGAATCTTCAGAAGATGAAGATAGTTCGGGTTATAGTGGGAGCATGAATGGGGAATCACTTGATGCTGGTAATTTATCAAGTGATGCTTTAGATTTGGAGGTTGATGAGCTTTTGGCTGAAGCTGAAGCATTATGCAAGAGGAGATCTATTCTCTGCCAGAAATCTGCAGGAACCTCCGAGAAGCTTGCTCAGTTCTTCTCTGAAGATGGATCTTTTTCTTTTCATACAGCCTTTACGGCTCATGTAGAAGGTCAAACTTCTCAGGTATGTGATACTAATTCTGACTCTATTTCTGTTCCTATTGAATGTGCAAAGTGCTTAGAATATGCTGAAAAGGAAAATCAGTTTGAAATCACACACAAACACAATCAAGAATTGATTGTAGATCTTTCTAAAGCAACCGAAGCTAACTTGTTTTTAACCAGAAATGAAAAGGAATTTAAAGCAACAGTTGCGTCATTAAGACATGATGTTTCAGAATTACAAAAGGCTGTTTTGCGAAAACAACATGCTAACAATAATCTTATTGACACAATTGAAAAGCAAATGGTAGAGTTGGCAACAGCTCGATGTGAATGTGAGACAATTAAGCATAAACTGGAAAGCTATTCCAATTCCCGCTATGTATTGGATCACATCATTGACGTTCAAAAGAAAAAGGGGGATAAAAAATGTATGGGATTCAAATCATGTCCTCCCCCAATGAATCACAATTACTCCAAATTGCCTGATGACGAGGATATGCCCCGTTTTGAACCTACTGTGCCACTCGGTCTAGATGACTTTGCAGTAGGCCTCGGGTTCACAACTGGTACATCATCCTCGGGTCAATCAGAATCTGAGAATGTGACGGATTCATCGTGTGTTAAGGAACAGAATCCTCTCATTGTTGAGGATACTGATTCTTCGGACGATGAATCTGAAGAAATTGTGAACCAACAGTCTAACTCGGTTACAACAGATATTCCAATCGAGAATCACATTTTGTGTGATCCACCAGTGAAACCGAGTAAGACTGAAATGTCAAAAGCAATGGAGACCATTGTATCTAGCCTTGAAGGGAATGATTTGTTGTACACGCTTAAAGGAGATTGCAAAATCTATTCTAACAAAGATTTTCCAATTAAAAATGTAAATCAAGATTTAATTGAGCAAATTTTTGAAGGATGCACTGATAAGTTTTTGGGGAACAAAAGTGGCAAAGTTACCGTCACTCAATGTGATCCAATTCCGTGTGAACAAATTAGAAAACAATACGGAAACCAAAAACTACCAATTGAGCGAAAACAACAAGTCAATTCCGGAAAAGGTAAGGTACAGGGAAAGAAGGCTCAGAACAAGAATGTTCAAGCACCTAAAGTTCAGCAGCAAAAGGTGCAAAACAAAAGAGCTTCTGTTAAGAAACGAGAACCGAAAATGAACTTTGTTGGATCCACGGGTTCAGACAAACTTGAAACATTTCAGGATAAATCTAACATTGATTTTGTAAAACAAGTTAGAATTTTAAAACGAAATGATCAGAACAATTACACCCAACACACCAACGGATGTGATTTAGGTCCAAGCACGTCTAGATCACAAGGTTCATTGTCTGGTTCTCCGTCTGGTCATCAACATGTTTCTCCGAAGTTTGTAGAGCGGAGAACATGTTTTGAATGTGGCACAGTTGGGCATATTGTAAGATATTGCCCACACGTGCAAAAGCTGAAGTCAAAAACGAGTGCTCCCCAAGAAATCGATTACCAAAAACGATCAGTTTCCCCGAAACAAGACCCGCGTGTCTTGAAAGAAAGGGAAAAGAAGTTAAAGCAAAAGAATCAAAAGGTAATTGAAAAGGCCTTAAAATCAGAGGTCAAAGAAGAAAAACCTGTACAAGCAAAGCCTAAAACTGTAAAACCAGTAAATGATAAAACAATAAATTCAAATACTGGTAAAGGACAAACAGCTTGGAAGCAAAAGCAGGTAATTCAATCAGGGGGAGCACCACAGGTTCTTTTTCCTAATCATCAAGTGATTGAAATCACTTTCCTTGATGATCAAGGACGACCCAAGTCCACAAAGGCTTGGGTCCCCCTCTCCAACTAATCTCTGAGTGAGTGTGCAGAATGTTCCAGGAGGAACTATCGATAGTCGTAAGATTGTTGATAGTGGAGTGTCCATGCACAAAATAGGCGACAGAAGAAATTGCTGCCTTTGTTGGAGAGAAAATGAAAAGGGAAACAAAGTTGTCTGTTGAAAGAAATTGAGAACTTCGACAAAAATGCAAATCATTAAAAGTATGATTGTTAAAGGCTTTGATCGGGTCCCCAGGATAGATTCAATCAAAATGTACGCACCTGCAGCACGTCTGATGCTCAAAATCAACAAGATGAACGTGCAGTGTACATTTCTTCGTGGTGTGATTGAAGAAAATGTGTTTGTTGAACAAACCAACCGGGTGTGCGGATGCCTTGGCGTGGATTGAACAACCGCACACTACTTCTGAAAGAGAAAGACAAAAAACCTTCGCTGGTGCAATATGGAAGACCAGCCGGACCCAAAGGTTTATGATCTTGTTGCTGTCAAGAGACTTCTCAGTAGCTACAAAGAATCGACTTTGAAATCCACACCGGGTGGATATCCAGTTTGGGAGAGCACTCAGATTCCTTGCAATGCACGAAGCAGCTGCAGGATACGGTTTTAAAAATTCTAATCTCTCCTTTACTTGTCGTTATTTAAGCTACTTTATAAATTGTTATTCTCTCGCAGCACTCTTTGGCCAGACAATACTGTCATGGTCCGCACCGCAAACCGACATGCCAACTGATTTTTCCAAAATTCGATAAATCTTTTCAGATTAAAAATTAATTTTGGTAAACGGCGTTGAGGTAAAACATGAGTTAACCAACATCGGAAAGTCATTTTTGTAAATACCTTTGTGTTTAAATTTTATCTTAGTTTGTTGATTTTAGGGGGAGTAAATCCAAAATTTGAAAAATCCAAAAACATCGAAAAATTTCAAAAGCACAAAAACAATAGAAAAACAAAAATGAGTTTCCTGGCGAGTAAAAGAGAAAATGATAGTACATCAGTGGTCTGTCTAAACCTCTTTAAACCTTAAATGAAAAATGATAAGCAGCTCTATATAAGATGTATCGGTAGGCTCACAATCATTTTAAAGTGTGCAGGGTGATATAAACTTAAATCGACTGAAGACCAGGTGGGAACCATTCATTGGCATATGGTCTTAGTACCGAAATTTCGTTTGAGAGATTGCCGAGGTTCTGAGATATTCGGTCTTTATGCTGCTTATCATCTGGGTATCATGGTTGTATCTTTTACCGAAAAATAATGGGGACGCAAGTCTAGATCTTCCATGATACCATACATACGTGTACATATTGCATTCGACCTCAATAAGTGATAAACAATCACATGTCCCCAAAATAAGTGATAAAATATCACATTTATCCGGGAGTCAAGTTCGTCTCTCTGCTGTACGAAAGTACTGACCTGTTCACGGACTTGCTCCTGTGCCCTCATGCATCTGAAAATCAAGTTCCTCATCAATAAGTGATTCTATCACATAGGGCTTGTTTTCAATCAAAATAAGTGAGAATCTCACATCATATACGGTCAAACAGATGATAATCGGTATACTCACCGGTAAGATGAACCCTCGTGCATACCTTGATACGGGAATGTGTCGTGATGTGGATGAACACCGGTCGGTAAGTATAAATCATACCTTAACGTATCCCCTCGCCATGATTACAAATGATAAGTTGAGCTTAAGTGGACAACAATACCGATAATTGTTATAGGATGCTTATCTTAATGTTAACTAATTGAACAAAAAGAGCGTTTTGGCATGACCGTACACTGATATGATTCTCTTACCCTCGAAACTCGCAAAAAGAATGTCTGTAGATATTTATTTACTGTTTTCAGTTTATGCATCTTTGTATATATTTATTTCTTGCTTTCCGTCTTTACATTTGAAAAATGAAAAATTTCAAAAAGATTTTAGGTGTGTTTTAATATAAACTTTATAAAATCCAAAAAGATTTTGCTTCTAGTTTATTTTTGATTGACTGATGTTGGAACTCGAGTCTATCCTACCCAAAATCCTGATCGTAAGCCGGAAAACAATTGCATCTTCATAAACAGTCGAAGTTAACAAGTTTTGAAAGTTAAAGGATTAAAATTGAATATTTTTCAAAACTTTCAAAATATTGTCGGTCGGTGTTTGATTGAGATTTGATCTCATATGTGTCGTCTGTTTAAATGTTAACTATATTCCAAGCGGTTGTTCTCATTATGCGTTTAGCTTTCTTGCATGTGCAGATGCTAAAGGTGAGGAGAACATGTTCAATGACAAGCTTTGGAATGAAGACACGAAGTGGAGGCACTCAAAGGATAAAATGATCGAGTTGCCGCTGACCCTTCATCAACACCACAAGGATCTGAAGAATTGACAAGTCAAAAGATTCACGAGCATGACTCAATGGAGAGTTCAATCTAAGGGGGAGTTTATTGCCACACTACCTAAATGAAAAGGGGAGTGTGTTGATACACTTTCTACTTACGACGGGTGAAGACTTTGAAGATCCTCCGACGTGGAAGACATCGAAGTTGAACCTCACGAGTAGCGTCCAAGGGGGAGTTTGTTGATACATATTTTGTGGACACGACTCGGCTCGGTTCAACTCAGCTCAGTTCGACTTGGTTTCGACTCGGTTGAAAGGACGTCAGAGACTTGAAGACACGAAGATCGAGACAAAGCTACAGCCAAGGGGGAGTTTGTTGGTGCACTTGTGTCTGTACTTTGTCTGTATTTTGTCATGATACCAAACGATGTCTTGTGTTAGTCTAGTTTACGTCTTAGATCTGTTAATATGTGTGCTCGATGTAAGTTTGACCAAGTCAACCATCCTCCGGTTTGACTTGGCCAAACAGTTAGCACATTGTTTGTAATATGTCTGTGTCGAAGGATGAGTCATCGAAGGATTGTTTAGATCCTTCGATGAGCTCGAAAGATAAGCATTCGATGGATGAATGATGGACCTCGAAGGATATCATCCTTCGAGGTGTATATGTGGATCCTTCGATGTGTTTCAAGTCGATAGATGATCTTTCGATCAGTCTATCTGATCCTTCGACCAGACGTGGTGTGATGGATATATATATATGTAATGTGTTCACTTCATGAGAGAGAGAGACAGACACAACAGCAGAACACACACACACGAGAGAACTTAGAGGGTTTGCAAAATACATTTGTAAACATTGAGCTTGTAACTGATCTTTTCATACGTATTAATACAGAGGTGTTAATCGGTGAATCTTGTGTGTTGTTTATTTACGTGTTCTTGTTCATCTCCTTCTCTCGATCTCGGTTTGCATACTAGCTTGGATTCCGCACTTGCTAGTGTGTTAGACATAACAAGGATAAGGTTTGACCTCATCCTCCGAGAGGGACCTACATCCATAATGCCCCATCGTCATGATCCCGTCGATAAACCTAGCCCTACCCTTCAAGAACAACTTCAAACTCTCATCCAAGTTTTGGCAACCACAGCCACCAAACTTGATACCCTTGCTACACAGATTGGTACCTAATCCGGAACCATTTCCACCTTTGTCAACTTCTTATCCATAATAGAACTACAACAACCACCAGCTAACCCACCCCCGCCACCTCCACCGCCGCCAGCACCGCCACCGCCTCCACCACCGACCCCAACCTACCTACGACCTTCCAAAATCAACGTTCCAACCTTCGATGGGTCTGATCCATTTGATTGGATTTTTCAAGCCGACAATTATTTCTCGTTCTATAACATACAACTCAACCAAAGGGGCTCCCTTGTTGTCTTCTATTTCGGGGGTGAAGGGCTAAGTTAATATAAACATTTAGCCAACATTCGTTTATTGGGTACTTTCCAGAATTAACCCGAGCGATGGAACTCTATTTCGACCCATCAACTTATGTAAATCATCAGGCCATGCTTTTTAAATTGAAGAAAACTACCACCGTTGTGGCTATCAAGCTGAGTTTGGAAAGTTGAGCAACTTTGTCATCGGGTAACCTCCTCAAGTGCTCATTAATTACTTTATTTCGGGTTTACATATCGACATCCATGGCGAACTTGCCCTACATAAACCACAGACTCTGCACCAAGCCCTCCCCTATAACGCCTCACTCAAACTGAGATGCAAGCCAAGAATTATTGAAGACAAGCTCGGTACTGAAGAAAGTCCTTCGTCCGTGACCAAGCCAAAGAACTTACAGATGTTTTGGTCATCTTCATCCGACCTTTACTTGATCAAAGCTTTTGGTCATCTTCATCAGATGTTAGACAAGCTCTTAAACAGATTTTCTGAATAGGTGTTCAAGATTCACTATCTTTGGGGAGAATTTGATTCAATCTGTTGCTTATTTCTTGATCAGTGGATCATGTTATGTCTTTTGAATATCATCTGTTCTTTTGTAGGTCCAACAATTTCCCCTAGAATAGATGATGCCATAACAGACTTTTATTGGATCAATTTTTATTTCTCTTCTTCAACATACCCTTGACTTGAGCTTTGGAGCTTTTCTCAAATCTTTCGGATAGTAATCATCAGCATCCCTTTCAAGTGGAAGATCCAATAGATCTTGCGGATCTTCAATTTTAAAGCTCATGATGCTGTTCATTGAAGTTTTTTGCACTTCCTCATTAACTCTGACTAGAGTCAATTCATGGCTGACTTTATCAGCAGATCACTTTTGAATTTTTGAAGCAAGGGGGTTCGCTGGGAGTGATGTTATTGGAAGAGTTGAAGGAATTTGCATTGCCTTGACTTTACCTAATGGATCAACCAGGTCAGGAAGTTCATAATCAATCATGTTTTTAATTCTTCCTTCAAGATATCTTCTTCAAACCTTTGTGCATCCTCTGCAGACATGTCCTTCTGTCTTTTAAGGTGCCTTTTTACCATTGAAGAAGCATGACTTGCAGATGGAAGTTTGAATTTGATGACCTTTGATCTGATAGGTAAGTTTCATAGTTTGGCTTTCTTGGGACTGAGGGATCTCTGGCTCTTATAGCTTCAAGCTGTTTGTAGGTAGCCCTGATTGTTGACTCATCCCATTTTACCATTGATCTCATAGTGCCATATTTGGCAGCTGCCATCTCTTATTTCATTCTGGTTAGCTCTTGTGCTTTTATGCCAATAGGTTTTCTACATGCAACCCAGTTGGGAAGAGTGGGCTTGATATTTGGATTGAGTTTCATTAGCTCTATACTGGCTTTTTCTTCTAGCAGAGCCTCAGCTGACCATCCAGTAAATTGAGCTTTTGAAGTTCTGTAGGGCTTATTCTTCATGATAAAATCCAGATAATCTTCCCTTAGATCCTTCTTGAGATTAGGGTTGCTAACTGGTTCATGAGATGTCTTTTGACTGACATTTTTGGCATAATCTTCTAGCCTGTTCACCTTGGTAAATTTAGCAGACAAGATTTGTTGTACTTCTTTGTCACTCTTTCCCTTGCTTTTGATAGCAGCAATATTGTCAGCTTCTTTGATCTTTAATTCCAGGTACTCTTGTACATTGTTAGGCTTTTTATATCGTTTGAGAGAAGGATATGTTACATTGCTTATGTCAGTCACGGAGTAGAAAGATTCTAACTCTTTAGAGACATGTTCTAACTCTAGTGGGTCAAGAAAGAATGTTGGGTGGAAGGGTGAGTGTAATGTGATTGCAGTAGTAGTGGTGGTGGAAGTAGTGATGATCTTTGTGGTGGAAGTGGGAACAGTGGTTTGGTCAGATACAATAATACTTTTACTAACCTTTGCTAGAGCCTCTGTTGCAGAACCTTGGTTGTCTTAGATTTCTTTTTTCTTAATAATCTCTTGCACTGTGATCTGTTGATTGACTTCCTTTGCATCCCTTCTTTTCTCTTGATAACAGACGATCGTAGTTCAACGTGTTCACATCTTCTTTTTGTTCAGTCTAACTCGAAATACTAAAGCAAGAAACTTACCATTACGCTTGATTTTTTTCAAGCTTTCATGTACCCACACAATGGAGGGCCTTAATACTAGTTAAACAATAACTATCAAATATTGTTTGATCATTAACTAGCGGTACTCCCCGCGCTACGCGGCGAGAATTCGATTGTTATCGATTTGGATCGTCAGGGCACCGAGACTCGCCATAACACTCAAAAGAGAAAACTCAAAAATAAAGTTGTGATATGTCAAAAAAGATATCCACAAGTGTTTTACATTGGTCAAAAACCATAAAAATGAATAATGATTTTGATTATATGGATATCAATATTGTTTTGTCAAAATCCGTTTGATTCGTCATGGTACCAATACAACAGTCGTATAGGTTACGATATGAAAGAAAATATTCTCTTTGAAATATAACTCACTTATAATCATAATTTGTTTTAAACTTTCATCCTTCACGAGAACTCATCACTTCCCATCACCACCCTTTATATAATAATGTATGTTTTGTAAAAATTATAACATTATATAATAATAATAATAATAATAATAATAATAATAATAATAATAATAATAATCTATACTTTCTATAAAAGGAGAAATCGCAATGACATAAGAAAAACTAATGTGTCAGCCAGAGAGGCTGTCCAACAATGTTTTTCTTAGGTCATTATTACATCATAAATTTTAATTTAAAATCACTTTAAAATTCAAACCACTACCCTATCTTCAAATTTCAAAGGTCTGGCCTACATTCAAAAGGGCAAACCACTGCCTCTCTCCAAAATTCAACCTATGTTGTATCCTCAACAATCAAAACCACTGCCCATATTCAAAATCTTGGCTTCATATTCAAAATTCAAAAAATATACATATATATATCCTCTGGTGATTTCAAACAGATCATTTCAAATTTCAAAATAGATCATTTCAAATTTCAAAATGCATACGTAATATTTGTCTCTCTCTCTCTCTAATAAATTCAGATGCTTCTTCCTCATACAGTAATTTCAAAAAACCCATTCCTCTCTCTCTACTCTCTTTCTAGAATCTGATCACCAACAAAGAGATGGTTTCAAAAAGATTTCGTTGGATTTTACGGCGGTTCAGTAGCGATCAAAAACCAGACCTAATTCCACAAAGTCTGTTCATTAATTCGCGTAATTCTCATACAGGTATTGCTAATCGTTTTGATCTCACAAAACGAAGTGTTTTTTTTTTGCTTCATTATCAGCTTATATATGTGATTTTTTGTATCTATAGTTGTTAAATGTCCGGCGATTCAGTAACTGGAGCACCGACTCTCGGTCGCCGGACTACAGTAGAGAAGAAGAAGAGTGGAAATTGCGATACTCTTTCACCAAATGTTGAGTGATCTATCGTCAATTTTGCCTTCAAACAATGGCCAGGTAACCGACTTTGTAACCAATTCTAGGGTTTTTAGGTATTTGATGATGCAATTATGCAGTATAGCTTTCACTGAGAAATATTAATAATTACGTTGTGAGTTACTGTTTCTTTTACACCTTACAATAGATCAGTTGTTCAATCATCTAGGGTTTTCTTTTCACCAACTGTGTACACACAATAAGTTTTGGGTAAATGGGATTGAGCAGAGGGCTATTTCTGAGCTTACCAACTCCCTTTATCTGCTGCAACAAACCCTCACCAATCCCTGGTCTAGGGTTTCGTTTCATAACGATTTTCGAAACCAAAATCTCATCTTTTATTCTTCAATTCAATCTCTGTAAGCAGCCGCTGTATCAGCATGGCGACAAGAACGCTGGTCCGAGACTTAGTTCTCTGTAAGCAGCTGCTGTATCAGCATCTTTTAGCTTACAAATAGGGGTGTTTCATGCCCAAATTTTGATTTTTTTAATGTTTAATGGATTGATAATAATCGTCGATTGTTGTTTATGTGTTTAGGTTTCAACAACAGCTTCAAGGTTTAGGTTAATTGGTGGTGTGAATGGAAGGTTAATGTGTCGTGAATTCAGTGTGTTTAAGGAGTTTTCGGAGAAGATTAAAGGTGAAGTGAACATGTATGGTGCTGTATTTGTTTTGGAATTTGAAGTTGGAATTTTTTTTGAACAGGGTTTGAAGGTGGAATTAGGTTTTTTTTTTTTATGTTTTGAGGATGAAGAATAGTTATTTTAGTGATTGCTTTAAGTTTGGTTTTGTTAAATTAGTAACATGAGTCATGAAAACCTAGAATGAAGAAGGGAATAAAAGGGTCATTTAGATCTAAAACTTTTGATTTTTAGAGTAGTATGTGATATGATTCTCTTTGTTAAGAGTAAAAGCAACTGGTCTGCGTTGAGATGTAAACCAAACACTATGATGTACTCAATTTGCTACATCACATTTTTGGTTTTGTTGCGTGTACATGTTAAATGTTGTTGTATCTACATGCAGAGTGAACATGATGAGCTTGAGGCTAAGTGTTATGAAGAAAGGTTATTTACTGTATTTTTCTCCATTGTTACATGTATCCTCGGACTTGAGAGGTGATTCTTCATTCGAAGATGATGCAAAAGTTCAAGCTTCGAGTGCACAAAATGAGGATTCTAAAACTAATGCTGATTTGAGTAGGGATTCGTCTTCTGGGGATGATAGAGAAATCTGGTCTTCAAGTTTTAAGACTCAGAATGACGACTCTAACATTGTTTCTCTATCTTCTGATTTGAAAGATCATTCTACTTCTGGAGACGATGCAGAAGTTCAATCATTCAGGACACATGATGAGGCACCCACAACTACTGCTACCGTGTTCTCTGGTTTAAGCAGAGATTCTTCATCCGGTGATGAAGCAAAAATTCAATCTATGAATTTTAGAACACATGATCATGATTCTAAATTTGCTGTAGTATCTCCCGATGTGGATGGGGATGCCTCAACCTGTATCCTGTTCACATGTGATCGGTCTTAAGTACAGTTCGGAAGGTTTAACTGAACTTCTCTTCAAGAAGACAGAGAACTCAGCAGCCGGTGAATATTTTGTGTCCAAAGCAAAAAGTAGGGGAGAAAGGATGTTCACAATAAGGACACATAACACAACTTTCCATAGTCAGCTGAAGCTACTGGATGAAGATGGAAATTGAATTGCAATGCTTCGGAAGAAGGTGATATAAACTTTTACATTCCAAATCTTAATCAGAGCTGCTAATTGGATATTAATTAAAATAAATATATATTTCCAGAATGCGACGGGGCATTCTCGATGGGTTGTATATGTGTTGATGGAGAAAATGAAGCGAGTTTAATAAAGGTATTTAGTGTATGCAAAAGTCGGATGATCCAGCGTCACATGGACTTAAATGTGAAGCTGGGAAAGGGAAACAGTGCTGCTGATTTCAAGGTCATAGGAAGTTGGACAGACAAAACTTGCACTATTTCTAAGGGTCAGGGAGATTCTTCAACAAAAGTAGCGCAAGTAGTCTCCGACACTCTTCCCATTGTTTCATATTTCATGTTTGTGTTGATTTACTTAAAGCTAATTGGTACGACATTATACTCTTGTAGATGCGTCCCCTGGTGAACGACGAGGGCAAGTGCATATTGTTAGGCGTATTGTGAACATGGTGGGTGCAGGGACATACATGTTTCGGATCGATGATGAACACGTAATTGATGCCACAAGGGCTGGAAGCATTGCATATTTAATTATATTTGTATTGCAGGCTGAAAATTGTGATGATGCAGAAGTTGTTTACAGTATGTTAGGAAACCTCTGTTTTTAAACTACTGTTTATGTTAGGCTGAAAATTTGCATTGCAGGCTGAAAATTTATGTTAGGAAACCTCTATTTTTAAACTACTGTTTTTATAACCTCTGTTTGGCTAAAAATAATTCCACTGCTGAAAGGTATCCTTTGTTCTCACAACCTCTGTTTATCCTAACCACTGTTGTAACAGTAGTTAGGATAAACAGAGGTTATGAGAATAGAGGATACCTTTCAGCAGTGGATGAATTTTTAGCCAAGCAGAGGTTATAAAAATAGCGGTTTAAAAACAGAGGTTGCTACTAACTGAATTATAATCGTATTGTGTTTAATGAAGGTTGATTTATATGCTATGGAACTTGAAAGAAGAAGATGATGAAGATTCAATATCTCGATCCACTTCAATCTTCTTCAATAAAAGAAGGTGTTGATCCGCAAGGTTGGCGACTCGATTTAGCTTTTTATTTGAGATATTTTGCACTGAATAACGGTTTTAAATATGGTTTTCGGTGTTGAAAGAGGGGCTTCATTATCACAAAATACAAGAGCAGTTAGGATTGTTCCGAGTGTGATAAATGATTTATGTAATACAGGGTCTGTGGTTATGCCTTTTAAAACTGGGAGCCACTGATGATCGTCTTTCATCGTTTGAATATGGAACAATACTTGGTATGCAGTACAATTTTTTTTATTGGGAATATACTATTGGTTTTTTCTTTGGCATGTATAATAATTTTATTATATTATATTGCAGCTTTGATAGAAACAGATGAAGTGGGAATAGGTGGTAGTGGTTTTGTTGAACGTATAAGGGAACATATTTACTCGGTATGAGACATTGTGATTGAGCCATGAGGTTGTTCTTGTAATCGGTGCTTACGTTTTCTATTTGGTCTAGGGCTGGAATGGTCATTTGACTGACGAGCAGTTCATAGCCGGTCAAAGAACTTGTACGTCAATACTATCTCGGATGTTCTTTGGTTTAGAAATCAGTTTTTTTTATAAACCCATTTTGTTATTCTAATGTAATGCAGCTAAAAACGACATTCACACATGCAAACATTACGGAACGATATAGCAATTATTAGAGATGCCCTTGAAGTTTCAGCCGAAATGTACAGGAAAGATAGGAACAATGTTCCAGATTATGTTCAGCGATACCTCTCTTCTCTTTCTATCTGGGAGGAGTTAAGGTATGCATCTTATATGTTTCTATTTTACTGGAAGCTTTGCAGTTGAAGGAAAGTAAATTTATACATCAAATTTCATTGTTTTGTGTATCTTATTGCAGCTTCTGGGATGTATACTTTAGGTATCTAATGGAATGCTTTTCAAACAAGTAGTTATTTAATATTATCTTCATTACAGTGAGTTTTCCTGTAATGATTGTACATACCGGAAACCCTATTGTAACTCTTGAATAGAAAATTGATATCTTGAATCTTATTACTGCCTACAATTTGCAGGTCAACCAACTATGAGGCTTTGGTGACTGCACAGCTAATCATTTTGGCCACAACTCATTCACTCGTGTGTGTAGTAAATCCACATCTGATCAAGGTTACATATATTTTTATTTTTAACCTTATTTTTTCTTTTGTTATAAAACTCAATTATGATTTTTTGTTATATAGCAAAAAAGAGTGAGAGTGGTGCAAGTGACCAAGCTAAAGTACAGACTAGCATCCGGACACTTAGGGGCCACAATGGTGCAATCACTGCATTGCATTGCATTGCATTGCATTGTGTGACACAAAGAGAAGTTTGGGACTTGGTTGGTGACTGTGAAGATGCAAGCTTCTTTATAAGTGGAAGTACAGACTCCACAGTATTTCCTTTAAACCATTTTTAGTACAGGTCAAACAGTTGCTACCTCTGTTATGTTTGACCAAGAATGAATGTAATGCAGATTAATAAAATGGGGTATGCAAAATTTCTAAAACCACCCGTGTTTGCACACGGGTCTTACCGCTAATAATAATAATAATAATAATAATAATAATAATAATAATAATAATAATAATAAAATAATAATAATAATAATAATAATAACAATAATAATCTATACTTTCTATTAAAGGAGAAATCCAAGTGACATCAAAAAAGCTGATGTGTCAGCAGGAGAGCATGTCCAACAAGTCTTTTCTTATGTCATTATTACATCATAAAGCCTAATATTAAAAGCCTTAAAATTCAAAGTTGGCCCACATTCATATCCCAAACCTCTGCTGAGGAAAGGTCTGCCCATATAAATCCTCAACATTTAAACTTTTGTTTAAACATCTGCCCTCAACATTTTATAATTTTATAATCAAACATCAGTTTCCAATAAACATCTGTTGAGATTCAAAATTCTGGCTCCACATTCAAAATTCAAAATTCAAACCATATATTCTAATCCTATAAATAAGGGTTAATAATCTGGCTCCACATTCAAATCTCTCCCGCTCACATCTGTGAGCATATCTCTCTCTCTCTCTCAGATGCATCTTTCTCGTGATTCAGCCGCTAATCTCCGATTACACTTCTTTGTTCGAATGTTTGTTGATTATGTTTACGTGTTATCGTTCTAGTATCATTGTTCCAACTTCGTCGTTTCAATGAAGCTTCCTATCACACATCAACCTTTCAATATCGATGTTGCAGTATCATTGTTGCAACATCGTGAAAAGTTGCATGTGCTATCTTCTTTGATGGGAGACTTGCATTGTTCGATTTTCGTTAAATCGAAAGTCAGGTTTTCTTGCGTCAGGAAGATTTTCTCCTTTTATAGAAAGTATAGATTCGTGCAATATCGTGAAAAGTCAGATATGCTACAACAGTTGAGAAGAGACCTTTGCATTTTAGGTTTGTTTCTTATTTTGATTAACTATTGATGATGTTGAGAGTTTTTATTTACACTGACATTTTAGAATATGTTAAGATGCATGTTTATATTATTAAAATGAACTACTACATAGAAAAATACAAATTTAATGAAATATTTATAAAGTATTACACGCTAGAGTTAACACTTGCTAGGATTTCGTAGACTCTGGCCTTTCTCCATGTGATTTCATGCTCTCTTTTGAATTTCAAGTCAGTTAGCATGTTGCAGATTTTCTGATCCTGTTTTAGAAGTTGTGTCAGAAACTCTTCTGCATTCTTCTGGAACTCTGATGGAGGAGAGTGGAGGACTTCATCGAGCAATGCTATGCTGTTCCAGGTTTTGTTGTGATTAGTGTCATTTATTATGTCGACTTTCCTGTTTAGTTCTTCGTCTGTTCTTTGTTCTTTGAGTGACCACATGGAGAACTGTGTTTAAACATCGCTGGTGTCTGACAAGTGGTAGAAGCTGAAGTTTGCCATGTATATTTTTTGTTGGTTATCTGATTTGGAACAATTTTTGATAGAAAGTGATTTGTAGGACAATTTATTGATGTTTTGATACAAAAGTAATCATCGGTCTTTTATAGAGTTTAAAAACGCCTCTATATGGTAAATCAAGAGGTTAATTGTAATTGTGATAATCTGCTTTTGTTCTTTGAACTTCGAAATTTTGTCCCTTGGGTTTCTTGGTATTTAATTTTACAATTTTCCCATAAAAGTTGGGGTTTGAAAAGGTTTTTGCATTAAAATATTGCTGTGTTGAAATATACATTAATATGTTTATATTAAATGTACACGTTTTCATAATACCAAATTTCAGTATATAATCTCATAGTCACTTCACCTGTTTTTCATCACGTTTTCCTACGAAGATATCATACTTTCAGGAAAGTCGAGTAATATAGTTTATTCAAATGTCTTCATTTACAAATGCAAAATCAGATGATTTAAAGCAGCGTTTTGTCAGGCAAATCGAGGAACATGTGTATGAAGATAGGGCTACTCTTCAAGAGTTGAAGAGATGTTTTGATGGATTGCAAGTTGGCCTGTTTACTAGAGAGCAGGTTTCCAAAGATCTTATGCGGATGCCTTCAACCTCCGTTCGTGAGCTTTGTGTTGTCAGTAATATAGAGTGCGGTGATAGAGACGTGGAGTTCATGGCGCTGTTGAAGGATATACATCAAGAGGTTCAGCAATCGATGGAGTTGAAGCTAAAGTTTCTTAATTCTTGCTGTTATTGTTAGATTTGAACTTTAATGTTGTTCAGTATGTGATGTAATTATTGGAGTTTTAGTTTTGATGTCATAAATAAATGAATAAATTTTAATTTTATGAATCTATGTTGTGTTTTGTTTTTACTTATTTAGTATTTGAGTAATATTTAGATTATGTTGATGTTGAATTGTGTCTGAACATCTGTTTGGTAAGTCAACAGAGGTTTAATAGTGTCAAGGGTTGGTTTGATGGTGAACAGATTATGTTGATGTTGAATTGTGTTTGAACATTTGTTTGGTAAGTCAACAGTGGTTTAATAGTATCAAGGGTTGGTTTGATGGTGAACAGATGAGTGCAAAGATAAAACAAATGTTTAGAATCTGATCATTGATAGCAGTTTTTTGAAGAATCTGTGCTCCTGCAAATTACAGATAGTCAATACTTGGAGTTGTAAAAGGTCTGTTGTAGTTAAAGTTTGGCAAAATAGAACACCTGCTGATGATGAAACAACTGTGTATTCTAACGACTATTGATACTAACAGTGATTGTGCTAATGATGAATAAGTATTATTATATAACATCTGCTATTAACAGTGATTGGGCTAATGATGAATAAGTATTATTATATAACATCTGCTATAAGTATTATTATATAATTTTGTTTATCAATAACAGTTTTTTGGAAGAATTTACAGTATATTTTGGTGTTATAAAATGTGTGTTGTAGCTGAAGTCTGACAAAAGAGAGCATTTGCTGATGAATAATTGTCTGAAGATGCAAAGGTCTGCTATGGGTCAACAGATGTTAATGAACAACAGATGATATTCAATCTTAAAATTCTTAACAGAGGATTTGATACTAACAGTGGTTGGGCTAATGATGAATAAGTATTGTTATATAACGTCTGCTATAAGTATTATTATATAATTTTGTTTATCAACAACAGTTTTTTGGAAGAATTTACGATATATTTTTTGTGTTATAAAATGTGTGTTGTAGCTAAAGTCTGACAAAAGAGAGTATTTGCTGATGAATAAATGTCTGAAGATGCAAAGGTCTGCTATGGGTCAACAGATGTTAACGAACAACAGATGATATTCAATCTTAAAGTTATTAACAGAGGATTTGATACTAACAGTGGTTGGGCTAATGATGAATAAGTATTATTATATAACGTCTGCTATAAGTATTATTATATAATTTTGTGAATCAACAACAGTTTTTTGGAAGAATTTACGGTATATTTTTTGTGTTATAAAAGGTGTGTTGTAGCTAAAGTCTGACAAAAGAGAGTATCTGCTGATGAATAAATGTCTGAAGATGCAAAGGTCTGCTATGGGTCAACAGATGATACTCAATCTTAAAATGCTTAACAGAGGATTTCATACTAACAGTGGTTGGGCTAATAACAAATGTTAGACTTACGACTGTTGAGTTACACTGATCGAAAACAACTGTTTATGAAAATTCTGATTGCCTAAAAATACATTCACTATTAAAGGTTACCGTCTGTTGTCATAATTTCTATTTATCCTAATGACTGTTGATTTACTAAACTGCTGACTGTCATCCATTATGACAACAGAGGTTCTGACATGGGCAGATGTTAGCTAAAAATAAAACAACTGCTGAAAGTTATCATCTGTTCTGATAACTTCTGTTTATCTAACGACTGCTTGACTCACACTATTCCCAACGACCAACAAAGGTTTCCAAACAATTGTCATCGGTTGTCGCAAGAGAGGTTCTGACGTGGACAGATCTTAGCCATCAAATATTTGTAACTACTGCCACGTCAGCATTCACTTCTTCTCTCTATATAAAACCTGTTGCATCCCTAAATCGAGGTTCTACCACTGCAGTCTAGAATTCAAAATTCTCAAAAATAGTTTCCTACATATTAAAAACACTCCAACTTAAACCTTGTTTCATCCCCAAATCACCTTCTTTTCCGATCATGTCTCTGGACATCAAAAACCCTCACAACTACCTCCCCAACTTCGAGAAACCCCGTAAAAATACCAGCTATCACTCAATAATTGACCTTTTAACGTCATCGAAATACAAATCAATTCTTACTGCAGATGCTCCGGTTCATACAGAAACACTTCGACAATTTTGGTTTAATGCTGAAATAGAGGCTGAAGATAATAATCCAGTTGCCATCACATCTAAGGTCGGGGAAAGTGTGGTACGAATTTCTCCCTTTACAATTTCCACTACATTTGCATTGGACGACTTGGGAGGTAAGAACAACTTTGAAAAACTTGAACTTCATACAGAGTTCATAGAAAGAGGGTATGATGCACAACTAAAGGAAGTTACTATTTACAAACCTAACTTCCCTCCGCCAATGAAATTTTTGTTTCATAATCTTTTAACTTGTCTCTCAGCCAAGACCACCGCATTTAATGAGATACCTTTGAACATTCAGTATTTGGGTTATGCTATTTTAACAAAATCTGATTACAATTTATCACAAGCACTGTTTTCTGATTTGTTGAATAATGTGAAAAATGTGAAAAAATTGAAAAAAGGTGTTCGTAGACTATAGTAATGCTTTTCTGTTGTATCCAAGACTTCTAAGCTACTACCTACGAAAACAAGTGTCACAAACAGATTTTGAACAAGGTGTAGCTTTTCAAATAAATAGTCTTACAAGTAAAACTTTTACTAAACTTATGGATAAAGAGTCAAAAGTTTCAACAACTGAAACAAAGGGGGATGAGCCTGTTTTAGATGCGTCTGCATCAGTTGCTCAAACTTCTGTTGTTGAGCGAACTTCTCCTGGTGATCATGACACCACAACCGGTGTTGTGAAACACACACCAGGAAAACGCAAAAAGAAAGTTGTCACATCTAAAAAGCCCATCAAAACTAAACAAAATAAAAAGGTTCCTCTGGAAGATGAGATCCCAGAGGTTAATGCAGTGACAACACAAATGTCACTTGAAACCATTGCTGCTACTTCTTCACAGTTGTTGGAAAGATCTCAACCCATCCAAACTCCTCATGTATCGTCACAAAAGGATCATGTTGTAAGTATAGGGACACCACAACATGAAGTAGACCTTTCATATGAAAGTATGTTTAAAAGTCCCTCCCCCAGGGCAATCACTCTTTCTACACCACAACCCTCGGCTCAAGTTCCATCAACAATATTACCTCTGTTTGAAGCAATTGAATTTAAAAAAGAAAACAATTCCTCTAATGCACACATTACTGAGAGTAGATCGCAACAAATGACTTTGTCTGAACCAATTCAATCTCCTATCCTACAAACAGTTGAGGAGGTTATCCCCGTTGAGTATTACGAAACTCTTGGTGGTAGTTCAAGTGGAGCAGTCACTACAACTGTTGAACCCATTGGTGATCAGTTGGACAGTGGTTACATCATTAAGACTCCCTTGAAGGCAACTACTGATGAGGTTACAAATGTAATCTCTGCTTCAGTGAGAAGTCCCCAGAACGAAGAAAAAAGGGCATCTGTTTCTAATGATATGGAGACTTCTCCTATTATCAAAACAAATACAACCACTACAGGTGGGAATTCAGATGATCCTATTAAAGTAGGTGATGAATTAACTTATAAGGATTTGACGGTGAGAGTGTCTACCATTGAAACAGATGTTGCTGAAATGAAAGAATTGATTAAGCAGATGATAGAGCTTTTTAAAAGTCAACCTACCAGACAGGAAATTGCCAATGAGCTTTGGAATTCTATGCAACCCATCCTTCAAGCTCAGAGGAATTTGGCTGAAAGTAACCGCAATTTCAGTTTGGAATTTATCAGAAATTTGGTTGATGCCAGGTATAAAGACACACAAGCAGACATTATGAACATTAAGGAACATCTGTTGGAACTTACTGGCTCCACCTCTACATCAATCTTTGAGAAAGATGATGATGATGATGATAATGATGCCAAAAAGGGGGAGAAAGATTCAGTGAGAAAGGTGCCACCAGATTCAAAAGCTAATCCTACAGAAATTGTATCCCCTGCTCAACCTAAATCCCAACCTTCTCCAAAAAAAAACCACCACAAAAGAAGGAGAAAATACCTTCCACACCATCATCACCCTTTTTGTCAATAGATGCTGGGAACACAAAAGTATCAGCAGATGTTTACCAAATAGCTGCTGAGACACCAGTTGTTTTAGCAGAAGTTTCTCAAACATCTGCCATGATCATTTTCACTACACCAACCACAATTCAACCATCTCCAACTTCACAAAGATTTCCCATACATTCATCTTCACTACCAAAACATTCTCCTTCACCAGAAATCATATCGATAGAATCACAAAAATGAACAATGATCCTCTGGTAAAGCCAACTCAACCTAATTGGAAGAAAGTGAAAACAGTGGATTCAGATGAGGTATTGAATTTTAAAAGAATGAGAGCAGAGCTTGTGGCTACTGATTATGGTCCAGTTAGATCCATTGTCAGATGGTCTAAACTGAAGATAGTTGAGACCTACAAAAAGCTGGAAGAAGTTAGAGCTGAACATTCAAATGTTCTTCAAAACTCAGTCTATCCTACAACTGCTGCTTTGTCTCCAAAAATCGGTACTCCGAAAAACCTTCTCTCATCATCTAATTTGTCTGAATCAATTGCAAATTTAGTTAGTAGACCACAATCACCAAACTTATCTTCAATAATTCTTTGCCCAAGAAAACCAACTGATCTAAAAATAGTAAAGTGGAAGTCATGCTCAAAAACCCAAGTATTGACTTTGATCAGATCAGAAGGTAGTGTTGAAGAGATTAAAATGGATAGTGCATATAATCTGAATGCATACGATCTCCAAGATTTGTTGGACCTTCAACTTGAGAGGGATGATGAAGAAGACATGTTCTCCCTGGACTTTGAACTACAATTCAAAGGACAAATCAGAGAGATGTTGATGAGAAATAAAAATCAGTAATAAAGAAGGGTTTTCGTATCATCTGTTGTATAGGGAGATTATTGGATCAGCAGCTGTTACATTGTTTGCAGTAGCATATTTAACCAGATCACAACATGTAGCGAAGGACATGTTGTTGCGTAACAAATTCTTGAGTGAGGTTTGATGTGTGTTGTTTAGACAGGTGATCGTATGTTCTTAGTTAATGTTTGTTAAAGTTAAGTTGTATTCGAATTTTATTAAGTTTGTTAGACATCTTTCATATGTACTTATGTTTATAACAATTTATATTGTCAATGGGTGGATACTCTCTTTTATGAATAAGAGAATGGAAATAATCATATCTGATGAATTTTATTAAGTTTGTTAGACATCTTTTATTAACTTTGTTAAATATCTTTTATATTTACTTACAGTTGTCTTTTAGCTATAATAGATAACACGTTTTGGTACAATATCTATACACATATCTATAGATAACACGTTTTGGTACAATATCTGTACACATACCTATTGACCATTAGTGTATATCAATTTTATAAGTCTGCACTAATTATTTTTTTACTCTCTATCAATATGGGCTATGCATGGTTTCTAAGAAACGACCCGTGTTTGCACACGGGTCTTACCGCTAGTAATAATAATAAAAGGAGATAGGTGTGCATGTGGAACCAGCCTTTAAAGACCACGTAGGCGTAAATGAAAAGCCAATTGTGTGGTCAAAGTAAATAAATCAAGAATTTTCTTGGGCAAACCTATGTTGTATTTGATATATATAACAATAACTAGGTTATCACCCGGGTAGAAAAATTTAAATTACATTACATAAATTCCTCGGTTTGTCCGAAGAACATTTAACTGGCTTCTTAAATGTGTGACGGTTCTGTAATTTTACAATGAAAAACAAACATCAGAATCGATCTTTTTTCTTTTTACACCATAAGCAAGTTTTAATAAATTATTAGAAAATAATAAAACCTATATATTGAAAACCATACCCTAGGCATCAGTGCATCACAACCCACCCAATTCTCACTCTTCTAATCCCTTATTGTCATATTAGATAACCAATCTGCTTAAACATGCACTACAAAGTACCTAATACAACTAACATGCGTTAGGGTGAGCTTATCATGTATGAAGTTATTGAAATATGAAATGCCAATTATAACAAGTTTAATGCTAATTATTTTTTTAATAAGTAAAGTTTTATAATTGGGATGGAGAATGAGAAGCACCATGGCAGTTAGAAGAATGCTACAATAGGAAAACTCTTCTTTCTAAATGGTAGAAAGGAATAGACGGTGCCCAAAATAGACCAAAACAATAAAGGGAAAGATACCACCCTCAAAGAAATTAAACATGTATTAAAATTATAGCTCTGTTTATGCATTATTTCTTGGCAATAGACATACCTTGACAACAACTTTTGTCTGAGATGAACTTAATTATTTTTTAACCTATATAAAGTGTGATTGGTATTTTAAAACATCAAAATTTTCACAAAGAAATGAGCAACAGTTGATTAGTTTTGAATACCTAAAACACTAAGCAACAAAGCTTTTTTAACGCAAACAACTCAATAATCTATATCTATATTCAAAACTATATATATATATATGTGTGTGTGTGTGTGTGTGTGTGTCTCACAAGTTGCTAGGATACACAGGAGTAACTAATCAGAAACAAAACATTACGTATCGGCCTACCCGATTGCTCCACGAAGACCACTCCAACCTAGCCATCAAGTATCTCTCTTCCAACATGTCTTCTATTGTTAAAATTAACCCGTTCCTTGCTTTTCATAGCCACCAAATTGTAGATCTTATGAGCGCAAATCAAAGTTTTTTAAAACCAGTTGAAAAGGGCCACGCATCTAGTTCGAGCAATAATTCTGAGTCAGAAGAAGCTTTAAATCTTGAAACATTACAGTTACACCACTGACAAACAACATCCCATGGATTGCTAGCAAAAGGACAAGAGATGAATAAATGGTTTGCTGATTCCACCCATGTTCCACAGAACTCGCACACCACAGAGTTCATGATACCTTTATTCGCCAACTGTTCCTTTGTAGGAAGCTAATTGATTGCAGCCCTCCAGCACATAATACTGACTTTAAGCGGCACACATTTCGACCACCTGAATAAGTAATGATTAGACGACAGGGGCAGATTTCCAACACCAAAAGGGACCCAGACCTAAATCCATTCAGGTACCTTGCAAGCTTTGTTTGTCTCCAACCTGAATAAATAAATAAAAATTGTATAAATTCTAAACAAATGATTGCAGCTCCGGAACACGGATGTCGTTTCTTAAATCTTAGACGTCATCCCTTAAACTGTGACAATATTTATAACTAATTTATAATTGCAGCTGTAGAACACAATGATGACAGTCCTTAAATCTTCGACCTTAGCCCTTAAATTGTGACAATTATAATATAGTAACCTTGGAGAATCCACATATAATATCAAGTAAAACAATTGAAAAAGATTAATCACAAACCATGTTAAACGAAGGCAACCTTTTTAAATTGATGGGTGGCTACCTTAAGCGCCAAACAGGAAAAATAATAAAGGGTGTGCCTATTAGCACACTAAAGTGCCTATTGGCACACCAAACCCTAGCAAAACTATGGTTTATCTACGCAGCGTAGAGGTCAATACGCAGTGTATAGGGTTAGCCCTCTACGCTGCGTAGATAAACCCTGGATCTCAGTGCCTGATAACCAATCATTGCACAGAAAACAAGGTTCTTATACGCTGCGTATAGGTCAATACGTAGCGTATATAAAAATCTGAAAATTTGGGGTCATTTTGGTAGGTTTGAAGCATCAGATTTTTACCAGGTTTATATACGCTGCGTATAGGTCAATACGCAGCATATATAACCTTCCAGAATTTTGTTTCAACATTTGGCCTACTTGTGGTATAAATTCTCACCCGGTTACAACGTTAACTCGCTTAAAATATATAACGAGTTAAAAATATATAATGTTTTTTTATTATTTGGTCGACGTCGTCGTTAATTTATTTAGTCGATGTCGTCGAAAAGCGTATAATGTTAAAATTTTGAAAAGCGTATATACGGATAACTTTAAAATATTATAGCTTAAATAAGTGGAAATACCCGGGTACTGTTCGAATATGTTAAACCGTTTACAGCAAAAGTTTTATATGTACAACAAAAGTTTGATATATACAAGAAAAGTTTGTGCATACATAACAAAATGATAAAATACTATGGCTGCTGCTCCTGCTGATCCCAATCCGCATCTGTAATGAAGGGTCGTGGAGGTAACTCGTCCTGCTGTCGACGCTGCTGCAGCTCCGCAGCTACCCACTCCAACAAATAGTTGTTCCTTTCAGCGAGTCGAAGTAGCCGCTGATGTGATGGGTCAGGACCGGGCCAAACATGGCGTGGGAACTAAGGCGGCCCGGGTGGTCCACGCGGATGTGGTGGCTCCGGAATGACGGCGGCCGACTCATGCGGCTCCGGCACCTCTGTATCGGGGGGAGGGGGGGATACCGGTATTTCCCCCGCCCGATCCGGCACAGTTTGCTCCGGTATTTCCCTCGCCCGATCCAGAGGTGCCGGAGCCGCATGAGCCGGCCGCCTTCATTCCGGAGCCACCACATCCGCGTGGATCACCCGGGCTGCCTCAGTTCCCACGCCATGTTTGGCCCGGTCCTGACCCATCACATCAGCGGCTACTTCGACTCGCTGAAAGGAACAACTATCTGTTGGAGTGGGTGGATGCGGAGCTGCAGCAGCGTCGACAGCATGACGAGTTACCACCACGACCCTTCATTACAGATGAGGATTGGGATCAGCATCAGCAGCAGGAGCAGCAGCCATAGTCTTTTATCATTTTATCATTTTGTTATGTATGCACAAACTTTTCTTGTATATATCAAACTTTTGTTGTACATAAAAAACTTTTCAAAATTTTAAAGTTATAATATTTTAAACTTATCCGTATATACGCTTTTATCATTTTATCATTTTGTTATGTATGCACAAACTTTATTTAAGCTATAATATTTTAAAGTTATCCGTATATACGCTTTTCAAAATTTTAACATTATACGCTTTTCGACGACATCGACTAAATAAATTAACGACGACGTCGACTAAATAATAAAAAACATTATATATTTTTAACTCGTTATATATTTTAAGCGAGTTAACGTTGTAACCGGGTGAGAATTTATACCACAAGTAGGCCGAATGTTGAAACAAAATTCTGGAAGGTTATATACGCTGCGTATTGACCTGTACGCAGCGTATATAAACCTGGTAAAAATCTGATGCTTCAAACCTACCAAAATGACCCCAAATTTTCAAATTGTTTATATACGATGCGTATTGACATACGCTGCGTAGAGACCTCGACGCAGCGTATAGGTTTACCTCTATACGCAGCGTATAGGTCTCTACGCAGCGTATGTCAGACTGATTTGACATGGTACTAGGTTTGACTGTCTGGTCGTGTACCTGCCCCTTACATACGCAACGTAGAGACCTATACGCTACATATAGAGGTAACCCTATACGTTGCGTAGAGGTCTCTACGCAGCGTATGTAAACCCTAAATGTGTAGATAGCCTGCCAAGGTGTGCAAATAGTTAGAGCCATAATAAATCAATCAAACCAACCAATAGGTATCCACTAAAATGACATATAAGATGACAAAATCTGGAACTCCAGCGACTGCATACACAACAAAAGAATACCAAATCTAAATCAATAAAAACTAATCAACTGTAAGAGGACTACGAAAAATCCGGCGACGGCGAAAAAAAACCCGAATTTGAATAAATAAAAACTAATAAATCAAGTACATACGCTTACAAATCAATGTGTGCTTCGGTGTGCTTCTTAATGAGGTCCTCGTAGTCGAAATTTTGCCATACATTTCGATTATTAAATCCGATGACTGTTACCCAAAATTCTGATCAAACGTCACCAACCAAGCACCTGTATGACACAAAATTTTCAATTTTACAACAACCCAACTTTTTAAAAACAAACCTTTTACATGAAAAGGAAAACATATGTAAATAAGGAACACAATTACCCTTTGTGTTCTTTTGAGGTACAAACAAACAAATCGCTTAGATAGTCTTGAATCTCTTCACGCTTTACAAACATAGCTCTGCTACTTTGAAGCGGTTAACGAATGACTTACAGAATAATGCGTCAAGTAAGTATCTCGCAGTAATCACAACAATACCTACAAATTCAAAATTTTTTTTTTGGGAATTCAAGTCAATTCATTCATAATAAACATCACGTATCAAATTCAATTAAAAAGAAACAACAAAAAAAAAAATTGAAATATCACCAAGGCATGATGACGTTCAAATAGCCAAAAGGTTGCTTGATTTTTGGATTACTAAGCATATCATCTGGTAATCGTGTCATATCTGTAATTCCAAAAAAAAAAAAAAAAAAACGACATAAAGTGTTAACTAATAAACTTAAATCAAACAGAAAATCATCAAACCATTGTTAAAATCAGTTAGTGGTTTAAAATTACACACAGGTACTATAAAGTAGATTGATGCCAAGCCTGAAATGAGTGAGAGAAGCGCAAATTTGGAACTGAGCTATAAACCGATAGCTATGAATACATGCTATGATTAAAAAGTAGAAGCATAATAATAAACAAAGAGAAAGTTGCAACTCAACAGAATAGCAGAACTGACGGTGGAATCATTAAACATGTTTCATATTTTACGATGCATTACATACTGGGTAGTTATTGTTTAGTGAAATAACGTTTGTGCTTGTTATATTATCTATTCTAAAGTACACTGATACTGAAGAAATCAATAAATAGTACAGTTCTAACGGTCAAGGGTTCAACACTGCATTTTACTTATGAAAAAACTTTTTTATGGCGTTGGTTCTTCCATCATCTTTTTTTGAGCATAAATTTAAGGCATTAACCATATATTTCATTATTACTTTTATGAAAGAAATATAGTTCCATGTGTCTTGGCTATCCTTAAAAAATTAAGAACCTCAAATCTAAAATAAAATGCTTGAATCCATCTCTTTTTGTTGGTTAAACATAATTGGCAAATAAACATATCCTTGATAAATGGTTGGTCAAAATTGGCTACATGGTTGATATGAACTTGCCATTCTAAGATGCAGTAGTTCAAGAGATGACAAACATATAGTGTATGCACTTTCTACAATTAACAATTAATCAGGAAAAAAATACTAACTGGATCCATAAATATTCATAACACAAGCAATCAAACTCTCTTTCAACCAAACAAATTAGCCGATCAAAAACCACCAATGCCGGAAAATAACCACATAATACAAAAATTGCATGATCTGAGACTGGAAACCCTATGTTTGACCAAAATCCAAAGTCTCAACAACCAAACACATCACAGAAAAACACAACAAATCCAAATCACAAGAGAATGCAACAATCAGAACATCAAAATCCCTATGTTTGACCAAAATCCAGAGTCACGAGAACTAACACGTAACAAATTACAAAAAAAAACGCAACAATCTAACACAATCAGAACATCAAAATCCCTAAATTAAAACAACCAATCAAACCAAAATAAATTATTTTAGACTTGTGATTTTCGATAAAACATACTTGTAATGAATTACATTGATTTTCGATGAAACATACCTAGAGATTCGTATATCATAAGCAAGCTTTGCTTATCTAATGGTTGAATCGAAAGGATTGTAGAGGATTCAAGAAAAAAACAAAAAGGCGAATTCTAAGAAGCGTGAATTATAAACTCATATCAAATTGATAAACAAATCTGAACAAAAAACACCTCAATTGAAGAAATTACGTAGGCGGCGGTAGGGTTTTGAGAGGGAAGACAGAGAGAAAAGAGTTCTGTGGGCGTTCTTGAATGAAAAGAGCAAGGAAGTTTAGAATTTTAGAAACAATATATATCCGGGTCAAAATCCAGATCCCGTGTCTGCCCATATCAAAAAAAGGACCCGAATTTTTTCCCTCCCAAACCCATTCTAAGAAGCTCTAATAGCTTGACACATCAGCAAATTTATTGATGTTTATTATATATAATAAAATAATAACTAGGTGGACACCCGTCCGATGGACGCGGGTACATCGTAAACATTGATTGTAAGCCTATGTTTATATGTAAAATATGATGTGAAATTATTTAATGAATTCACGTTCGCATTATACTTAAGAATACATTAATAACGTTTATTTGTAAATCTAACGGAAGTACAAAAACCCCCTACGGATTCTGTCATTCCCAACTTGTCAGCTGATTAACCATACGGGTAGGTTTAATAACGATCGAAATCAAATACTAAAAAACATATTATAATATATCATTTAAATTTTTGTCTTTAGTTACATATCTTTATAAAATAATGTTAAAGACAGTTTGTGTTAGTAGTATAATAACTATAATGATAAAAGTTTTTGTCTATGTTTATATGTAAAATATTATGTGAACAAATATTTGATGAATTCACATTCGCATTTTAGTTAAGTATACATTAAACTTGTCGACTGATTAAGTATAGACACAAGAGAAGCATAACAAATATTTGATGAATTCACATTCGCATTTTAGTAAAGTATTCAATTTTTTGTTTTTTGAGCCCGTGAGCTTATGAATTCATAACAGTTTGAATCCCTCCGTCAGTGTTCGGTATGTTTGACTGTTGTAACATGTATGAAATATCCTTTATACCCTTAACCCTTAATATCTACTCATAATATCACATATGAATGATCAGATCCATCACACTTCTCAAAAAAAATCTTGAAATCTCTTCTCCCAACTCCCAACACCAATCATCATCATCATCATCATCATCATCATCATCATCTTCATCTTCATTCATCTTCATCTTCAAAACAGAGGTTTGGATCATCATCTTATCTGTATATGTGTTTGATATTTGTGATGTTTTCGTGAAAATATTGTTTGGATCATCATCTTATCTGTATCTCTTCATTTTCATCTTCATCATCTTCATTCATCTTCATCTTCAAAACAGAGGTTTGGATCATCATCTTATCTGTATATGTTTTTTATATTTGTAATGTTTTCGTGAAAATATTGTTTGGATCATCATCTTATCTGTATCTCTTCATCTTCATCTTCATCTTCATGTTTTTCTGAAAATATTTGTGATATTTGGATCATCATCTTCAAGAATCGTTTGTGATGTTTTTGTGAAAATATTTTCAAGAATCGTGATTGAATGTAATCCGCATGTAGATATTCGATGCCAATCAACCCAACCATCAAACGATTTCTTCATCTTCTTCTTGGTACACTTTTCTTCTTCTCTGTGATAGAATAGAACACAATTTTGATAATCAGTTCTTTGTTCTGCATATGTATAGTTCACCAATTTGTTTGTTGGAGTACTGACAGTACAATAATATGATGATGATTAGAGTTGTTTGATAATCAGTTCTTTGTTCTGCTTTGGTTTCAGTTTTTGATAACCAAATCTTTATCAATGAATAAACTTATTAATTGGTTAACATTCAAGAAAAAGTGTCAATAAATGGGTTGATTTGGGTATTTTTTTTGTTAGCTAAATGGGTCACTATGGTCAAAATGGGTTGCTGAAACTACTTTGTTTAATGTTTACTTGTTTTGTTTAGTATCAAAACAGAAGGTTTGTTTGTGATGTTTTTGTGAAAATATTGTTTGTTCTTGGAAGGTTTCTATTACCTACTTTGTTTAATGTTTGTTTGTTTTGTTTTTGTTCTATGCTATCGTAGTAGTATCAAAACAGAAGGTTTGTTTGTGAAGTTTTTGTGAAAATATTGTTTGTTCTTGGAAGGTTTCTATTACCTACTTTGTTTAATGTTTGCTTGTTTTGTTTTTGTTCTATGCTATCGTAGTAGTATCAAAACAGAAGGTTTGTTTGTGATGTTTTTGTGAAAATATTGTTTGATTCTTGTGGGTTTTTGTCTCGGGTATCAAAACAGAGGATTTGTTTGATTCTTGTGGGTTTTGTTGAAATCTGGGTTTCTTACTATGGATGGTTTTATTGTACAGAATGGTTGCGGATGTAAAGATACGCAAAACACCAACTACGAAGGCGAGAACACTTGACAACCTCCTAGAAGATGGTGCGGTGCACATAAGGAAGTGATTGATCAGAACGATCAATTGCATATGAATGAATATAACCCCAGTGGCAGATATGTAATTAGCGAGCTCTGGAATTTCAAGGAAAATCGAAGAGCTACACTAAAGGGGGTTATCAGCTACATTCCGAAGTGCACCAGTCACTACACATCCATAATTTCTTTCTTTGGTATGACGTTTTGTCTCTGTATTGTATGTTACGGTCTTTTGTTATCGAGTCTGTAACTTCCTTCAAGTCTACGAAGTTGGATATCCTTCTATCTTTCTTGGTATTACGTTTTGTCTCTGTATTGTATGTATAATGCAAGTTTGCATTCAATACTTTGTCCGACTGTGATATATTGTTTGCTTAACATGTTTATATTGTTTGCTTAAAAAGAGTGTTTCCAAGTCTGCTAACCTTGAATTCTAAATTCCAGTTGACACTTTATAAAAGTTTACATTTAATATACACTTTAGGCTTTAATAATTTGTTATATATAATATACATTTAAATTATTAGATTGCATTTATTTAAAAAGAGTTAATTTGAATTATTAAATCAACGATTTCTTAACAAAAAAGCAAGAACCGAATTTAGGGGCTCAGGTTGATGTTTCACTCATACCACAGGGACGCAAAGTGTTATGAATATATGCCAAAAGACGGTCTTACCCCTGGCTCAAACAGTCAAACAGACGGAACACTGACGGAGGGACTCAAAGTGTTATGAATTCATAAGCTCAGGGGCTCAAAAACCAAAAAAAATGAATTTAGGGGCTCAGGTTGATGTTTCACACAAACCACAGGAACGCAAATTGCATTTTTCTCATCATTTAAATTGTTTGCATTTAGTTACATATCTTTATAAAACAATGTTAAAGACAGTATGTGTTAGGACATAATTTCACCGTTTCTCATAGTTGCTCAAATTTATATTCAAATTCACATCTAAAATCACACAATTAACAATAAAAAACATGAATTGAATACCTATATTAAATAAACATGTTGATACATAAGAGGCGTGTACAAAAGAGGCGCATCAAATTCATTTCATGAGCATGTCACCAAGGAACAATGGACAACCATCCAATATTTCACATGAATTGAATACCTATATTAAATAAAGATGTTGATACATAAGAGGCGTGTACAAAAGAGGCGCATCAAATTCATTTCATGAGCATGTCACCAAGGAACAATGGGCAACCATCCAATATTTCACATGAATTGAATACCTATATTAAATAAAGATGTTGATATATAAGAGGCGTGTACAAAAGAGGCGCATCAAATTCATTTCATGAGCATGTCACCAAGGAACAATGGACAACCATCCAATATTTCACAAACTAAACCTACTCCATATTTCCCAGTTAAGGGCCCTCTCCTTAGACCTGCAATTCAGCCACCAAAGAATCAAAGTCTTGATATCTCACATTGTTTTCTTTAACGAAACCGGCTGAACCTGGAAACACAAGCACAATGAATTAAACTGCTACACCGGAGAACAAATAAATGCTCTTGGTAGCCGTCTCACTGCTTTAAAGTGAATATATAATCAAATTGGGCTTGGAGAAAACAGTGGTCGAAACCACTGTCGGGTAATATTTTATTGGGTTAAAATAGTTTTTTGTGGAGAAAACAGTGGTTGTTTTCTTCACAAAACACTGTTTTAGCCGAACAGTGGTTTCAAACCACAGTCTTTGTAGGTCACCCATACTCTGAACCATGTAGAAGATCCATCAGCCGACTCTTAATTAATCCCTCTCTCATCGGAACTCCATGGCTACCATATTGACCTACAAATCCAATCAATATCATATAAAAGTGTCTATAATATCCAAAAAAAGATTCCTAAATTTGCTTATTGTTTTTTGACACATTATCTTATAACATGATACCCAACAAAAATGAAAAAACAATATATGATATGAATCAAATGCGATTACTCGTTGTAAAGGAGCTAAACATTTTTTCAAGAGCTCAAGAAATATACAAGTAGGATGAATGATACATGTCAAGTTCCACTTTCCTCAAATAAGGAGCTCCATCCATGCTGACCTTCACATAAAGGCATCTGAATCCCATCTTCAGATCACCATCTTATTCGGATCGCATTTACGATGGGCATACTGAAAAAAAAACAATAAAAATTGAAAAGGAATTACTCAGATGAGTAAATCCAGAAACTTTTTTGGAATAAAATCAAGAAACAGTGTACTTTAAGGTTGCCGCGGCATCCACAGGGTACTTCCACGGTTGAATCTTGATTCTCGTCATGGCAGATTCTGCATTGCACCAATTTCACATGAATTGTTACTTACCAATAGCATCATATCTAAATTAAATAGAGAAAAAGAGAATAATAAAATCAACAAAAAAGTAATAGTGAAACACGTACCGGCTGAAGAGTATGTGACGTTAGGATATGAACCTCACCATCCTTGAGAATAGGCTCACCCTTTTTTATTTCTTTTAACAAAGTCCTTATTTGCATGATTATGTCCTCAATTTTTATCAAAATGCTTCTTTTCACTAAAGTTAGGGTAAATTTGCATTTTGCATACTTTAAGTTTCAGCCAAATTTCAGGCGTTGTCCTTTAACTAACGAAATTACAACTGGTGTCCTTTATGTTTTAATTCCTTTACAGTAGAGGTCCTTTATGTTTTAATTTCTTTACATCAGATGTCCTTTATTTTAGTGATCTTTTTAGGGAGAAATGACACCGTCTAAAAAGAAATTAGAACATAATAGACATTCGTTGTAATTTCGTTAGTTAAAGAACAACGCCTGAAATTTTGCTGAAAATTAAAGGACGTAAAATGCAATTTACCCTTAAAGTTAAAAAAAAGTAGAGATTTAATCATGCAAAAATCAAGTAAAGGAACTCATAGAATAAAACAACTGAAACAGGATAAAACTATTTGAGCATAACACATAAAATAAAGAAACTTACACCAACTCAGCGGCAGTCAAAGCCCTAACATCATATGAAGTGCCCAATTGAAATACTACATGATTTTTTTCTTGATCACATGTTCTAAAAACAACATTCTTTGTACCCTTCTCCACTATATCAGTAGAACCAATAGCATCTAGCACGTATAAACAAATTAGAAACGTCAGCCACTTTTGGTCATAAATATTGGTATAAATTATAGCTAATCCTGCGTGGCATGCTTATTGCTTAACGTCGTATACTAAGGTAATTTATTGTTCTGGATCGGGATAAACAATTACACTTATGCAAGACTGCTATTATACTATCTCTCTTACAATACGATGATACATCTTTTATGGTAAAATGGGAACCTTGGTGTCTAAGAAGCTGACGTGACATATTATGTTTTAAGCTGAGCGAGTTGTTAAGGTTAGCAATTTGTAATCTAATATGACATCTACATTTTCTTCCGTCCTAGATAATATACGTAAACTTTGAATAGGTAAAATCACATACTCCTTTTGTCCCTTACTATTTTCTTTTATTAAAAATAAGTAAATAAAGTAAACGAAAGGAAAAAAACAAAATGAATAGATATAACGACCAAAATGCCCCTGACTTAAAGTTAAAAGTAGATAGATAAAATGACCCTCGTTATACGGATGAAAGAAATAACTATATGGACTGAAATGACATTTCTGGCCAAACCACAGGAACTAAAATGGCAATTTACTCCTGTAAAAAATAACAACTTAAGCAGATGTAATGATGGCTGGAACATACAGCTTTGTGCATTTGAGTTCGCAATGATCTTGTAAGAAGTGGGTATAAAACTATAGTTAAAAATAAATAAACGAACTGTATTATTTAACTAAATACTTATATGCTACATAGCAAATAGCGATAAATAGCGTGTGCTTTTTTATAAATACGATTACACTGTAAAATTTGTTTTTGAAAATTTTATATGTATGTTATACCAAAATACCCTAGTATATACACTTTTTGTCCAATTCTTTTTGTTCATATAAACAATCAGTGTGTCAAGTATCAAGTATGATTACAAAATTGATACTATCTAAAATGATTCTATGATTTATAAAAAAAAAAAAAGAGTTTGGGGTTTATGGACTAAGAATATGCACTTTATCCATACAAAATGCCTATTTTTAAGTAAACACTTCTTACCTAAGAAATTGCCCTTTGTGGCTTTGTCTAGATGATTATTGTGACACCTCGAAAATGCACGTCCTATAATGTGTTGACACGTGTCATATGTTTAAACGTGTGAAAGAATATTTTGAAAGGACTAAAGTTGACAATCATGGAAAGTATGTGAATATACTAGTTTTAAATGTCAACAGTGAATAAATATATTGTACATTAACCCTGCATGATGTTTATACAATCAAACGAATAAATCATGGATCATACGAAACAAAAAGTGAGAGATTACAAACTACAGGGGTTAAATGTGTCAACATGTTTAAGTTATACCTCTGAGTGACCTTTTGACAAACCCGAAGCTTCGTAACAGTTAATTATGCTCACTAGAATGCACGATATAAATTTCATAGAGTTTCGTTATCGTATGAGAAAGTTATGATCAAATTCATGTGCGAAGGATTAAAGTGTTAACGTCGAAAGTTATGACTTTTCGGGTTAACCAGAAGTGTACAGGGACTTGGTAAAGTGGGTACAAGTCTTAAAGCCCTTGTAGGTAAATAATAAGGGGTCAAAATGCAAGAAATAAACTTGGTTGCCCTTTCGAAGAGCCAAGGGACAATATGCAAAAACTAGAAAATGTAAAAGCTGATAACAGGGTCCAGGCGGGCCGCGTAAGAGACCTTAAGGTCTTACGCGGGCTGCGTCAGACCATCAGATGCAGAAAATGAAGACAGCAGCCTGTAATCGCACAGAACCAATCTTTAACAGATATTTTTGCAACATGGGCGACCCCTAAACAGTCCTAGGCACTTAGGGCGACGTGTAACCTTTTAATAAATTAATGGAATGTTATGTTTATAAATTTCATCTTTGCTATTATATGCATAAATATTATATATGAAATAAATAAATCAAAATCATTCCTTTTTGATAATAATCTGCCTATTTAATTATTGCATAAGAATCTTAAGAGTGAAACCTAGCCTGAGTGTCATTTTGAAGACCTGGCCATGATGGTAAGGCCTGTTTAAAAGATTCAAATCCCTGTTAACATCTGTAAACATGTTAACACTCCTGGCAGATGTGATTCATTAAAATCACACATGTCTTTCTTATATATGGATTCTTCAAAAGATTCCAAACCCAACTTAATGATCTCTGAATCATGGGTAGAAATCATCAACTAAGATGATCATATTTGACCATACGTGGTAATATGGTGCCTACGGGCCCTGCTCATTTCTACATGAGCCAAAAGACAGTGGTAGCGATGACTCCTTGTCTAAGAAAGGTAATGAACTATGTTCAAACCTTAAAAGCCTTGATTCTCTGAAATCATAGCTTATAATTTATAAATGTCCTTGTGACTAGGCCTATTGTGCCAGTATACCTTCATGCTTTGATTCTCTGAAATCATAGCTTATAAATTAAATTGTCCATGTGACTAGGCCTTTTGTGCCACAAATAAAACTGTTATTGTTTTATAATTAGGATAAATTATAATAGAAATCCTAAATAAATATGATTAATAAATTAACCAAATATGGTCTCTGTTTACCATGGTTAATGAATTACCCTAAGGGGCAATTCCATAATAAACTCCCAAATAAACTATTGTCCTTGTTTTCTGTAACAGTTCAATTAAAATGGCTAACTCAGACGAGATTAATAGCCATCCAGTGGAGAATATAGATAACGCCCGAGTAAATTTAACGGGTGCTGAATTAAAAGCGTTGGTGGATGACGCAGTTACGAAGGCTTTAGAGCGGCAATACGAAGAGTATAGTGGGACTCGAAGTAGGACCCTATCTACTCCGCATTTGAAGCCACCGTCCAAGAAGGACGAACCCAAGAAAGATGATGATCGACACTCCTCGAACCACCACAGTGCTCCATCTCAGCAGGTCATATTAAATCAAGGACCCCGTGACAAGTGTTGCTCTTATAAATATTTTGTTTCCTGCAAACCCCGGGATTTCACTGGGGAAAAGGGAGCCATTGACTGCATGACAAGGTTAGACGAGATGGACACGGTTGTGGATATCAGCGGGTGCGCTGAGAGGGATGTGGTCAAGTTT
This sequence comes from Helianthus tuberosus, assembly GCA_030545235.1. Classification (NCBI taxonomy): domain Eukaryota; kingdom Viridiplantae; phylum Streptophyta; class Magnoliopsida; order Asterales; family Asteraceae; genus Helianthus; species Helianthus tuberosus. The sequence continues at coordinate 35,051,304 of CM060356.1, read as the reverse complement.
GTGTCGCAATCATTTAAGGGTGAAGCATTAGCTTGGTGGAGATCACTGATTTAAGCCACCGGGAAAATCCCACTGTACAACATGTCATGGGATCAATTTGTTGCCCTCATCAGGGAAAATTACTGCCCCCAGCATGAGGTTGAGAAGATAGAGGCTGATTTTCTATCATTGGTTATGACAAACCTTGACTGTCAAGCTTACCTCACGAGCTTCAACACCCTGTCCCGGTTGGTTCCATATTTGGTAACCCCGGAACCAAAAAGAATAGCTCGTTTTATCGGTGGTTTAGCCCCGGAAATAAAGGCAAGCGTGAAGGCTTCTCAGCCAGCTACTTTTAGATCTGTAGCAGACATATCCTTGTCCCTCACTTTGGATGCAGTCAGGAAAAGATCGCTGAGGAATAAGGAGGCTGAGAAGAGAAAACGTGAAGATGATAGTTCACGGAGGTCGAACAAGAAGCACCGTGGGAACGGTGACAACAAGAAAGGATCCGAGTCAAGGAAAGATGGGCATCATTCTGGTGAGAAGCCCAAGTGCAAGATTTGCAAGAAACAACACTTTGGAAAGTGCAGGCTCGAATCGAACTCGCAAAGAACTTTTGCTTGTGGGATATGCAAGTCCAAGGACCACAAGACCTTGGATTGCAAAAATCTGAAAGACGCAACGTGCTACCGTTGCAATGAAAAGGGGCACATTAAGACCAACTGCCCTAAATACGCCAAGAAGCCTGAAGAGGCCAAGAAGACCAATGCTAGGGTCTTCAGAATGGACGCAAAGGAAGCGGTTCTAGACGACAACGTTATTACAGGTACTTTCCTTGTAAATGATGTCTATCCAAGAGTACTTTTTGATTCAGGCGCTGATAAGTCTTTCGTAGATAATAAGTTTTGTGAATTGTTGAAATTACCTGTCAAAACCTTAAGTGTGAATTATGAGGTGGAGTTAGCAGATGGCACACTAGAAAACGTCTCAACTGTGTTAGATGGATGTGTTATATCCATTAAGAACCATTCTTTTCCTCTGTCTCTACTTCCTTTTAAGTTGGCCGGTTTTGACATAGTTTTGGGTATGGACTGGTTATCTCATAACCAGGCCCAAATTATCTGCAACAAGAAACAAGTGGTAATAAAGACTCCGTCTGGTGAATCACTTACCATTCGGGGAGATACCCAATATGGACTGCCTGAGCAAGTGACTATGCTCAAGGCTTCAAAGTGTTTAAAGAAGGGTTGTGTCATCTACATGGCACAAGTGATTATTGATGAGCCTAAACCGAAGATAGTAGACATCCCCGTCATTTCTGATTACCCAGAAGTTTTTACGGAAGAACTACCTGGTTTGCCACCAAATAGGCAGTGGAATTCAGGATTGATATCATCCCTGGAGCAGCTCCTGTTGCTAGAGCACCTTATAGGTTGGCACCAACGGAGATGAAGGAATTAAGAACGCAACTAGATGAATTGCTAGCTAAAGGTTTCATAAAACCTAGTTCGTCTCCTTGGGGAGCACCTGTCATGTTTGTCAAGAAGAAGGATGGATCGATGTGTCTGTGCATCGATTATCGGGAGCTGAATAAAGTCACGATAAAGAATAGGTATCCATTGCCCAGAATCGACGATTTGTTCGATCAATTACAAGGGGCAAGTTATTTCTCGAAGATTGACTTGAGGTCAGGTTACCATCAACTGAAGGTTAGAGATGAAGACGTACATAAAACTGCATTTAGGACTCGTTATGGTCATTACGAGTTCCTAGTGATGCCTTTTGGGCTCACTAATGCACCTGCCGCGTTCATGGATCTCATGAATCACGTTTGCAAGCCTTACTTAGATAAATTCGTCATCGTTTTCATCGACGACATTCTTATCTATTCGAAGAATCAAGCTGACCATGAGAAACACCTTCGATGTATTCTCAAACTCCTACATCATGAGAAACTCTACGCCAAATTTTCCAAGTGTGAATTTTGGCTTCGAGAAGTCCAATTCCTTGGACATGTGGTGAGTGAGCGTGGTATCCAAGTGGATCCCGCTAAGGTTGAAGCAGTTATGAACTGGTAAGAGCCAAAGACGCCTACAGAGATTCGTAGCTTCCTGGGAGTGGCAGGATATTACAGGCGTTTCATTGAAAATTTTTCAAGGATTGCTGCACCCCTAACCTACTTGACTAAGAAGAAAGTAAAGTTCATTTGGGGCCCTAAGCAGCAAGAATCCTTTGATATCCTAAAGCAGAAGTTGAGCAACGCTCCAGTACTGACATTGCCAGATGGAATAGAAGATTTTGTGGTTTACTGCGATGCATCGCACACTGGCATGGGGTGTGTGCTTATGCAGAAAGGCAAGGTTATTGCCTATGCATCACGACAGTTAAAGGTGCATGAAAAGAATTACACCACCCACGACTTGGAGTTGGGTGCCGTTGTATTCGCACTAAAACTGTGGAGGCATTATCTATATGGAATCAAGTGTGTGATCTATTCTGATCACAAGAGCCTCCAACACCTGTTTAATCAGAAAGATTTAAACATGAGGCAACGCCGTTGGATGGAAACTTTAAACGATTATGATTGTGAAATCAGATACCATCCCGGCAAGGCGAATGTAGTCGCCGATGCCTTGAGTCGAAAGGAGAGGGTGAAACCCTTCCGAATCAATGCCAAGCGCATGGAGATAAAGAACAGTTGGACTGAAAGGTTGTTAGCTGCACAGAAGGAAGCTGTGTTGGAAGTTAACTATCCTAACGAAAAGCTAGGGGTAACTGAGGAGCAGTTAACTCTTAGCAAGGACGGAATTTTAAGATTAAATGGATGAATATGGGTTCCAATTTATGGAGGACTTCGAGACGTCATCCTCCAGGAAGCCCATAGTTCCAAATACTCCGTTCATCCTGGAGCTTATAAGATGTACCAGGATCTAAGGGCAAATTATTGGTGGATAGGCTTGAAAAAGTCTGTAGCCGCCTATATAGCTAAGTGCTTAACTTGTGCGCAAGTCAAAGCAGAACATCAAAAGCCGTCAGGCTTGCTACAACAGCCTGAACTTCCTACGTGGAAGTGGGAAATGGTAACTATGGATTTTATCACCAAGTTACCTAAGACAAGGAAAGGAAATGATACAATATGGGTTATAGTTGATAGACTGACTAAGTCAGCACATTTCTTACCCACAAAGGAGACTTATAGCTCCGACATGTTAGCCCAGTTATACGTGGATAAGACTATAGCCTTACATGGCATACCTGTGTCTATTATCTTTGACAGAGATACTAGATACACGTCACATTTTTGGAAGAGTTTCCAACAATCTTTGGGCACGCCTTTGAATTTCAGTACGGCTTACCACCCACAGACTGACGGACAGAGTGAGCGTACCATTCAAACACTGGAAGATATGTTGCGTGCATGTGTAATTGATTTAGGTGGGAGTTGGGATAAGCACCTACCGTTAATCGAATTCTCCTACAACAATAGCTACCATACCAGCAGTTAAGGCTGTGCCTTTTGAGGCATTATACGGTAGAAAGTGTAGAACGCTAGTTTGTTGGGCGGAAGTTGGAGATGTCCAATTATCAGGACCAGAGATAGTCTTTGAAACGACGGACAAGATTGTCCAGATTCGTGACCGTCTCAAAGCTGCCCGTGATAGGCTGAAGAGTTACGCAGATCCAAAGCGTAAAGCTTTTCACTTCGAAGTAGGTGATAAAGTGTTGTTTAAAGTATCACCCTGGAAGGGGGTGATGCGATTTGGTAAGAAAGGCAAACTAAGCCCGAGATACACAGGACCTTTTGAGGTTATCGAACATGTCGGGTCAGTTGCCTATAAGTTAAACTTACCTGAAGAGCTCAGTGGAATTCACAATGTGTTCCACATCTGCAATTTGAAGAAGTGCTTCGCTGATGAATCACTGGTTATACCACATACAGATGTGCATATAGATGAGAGCTTCAAATTTGTGGAAAAACCTTTGTCGATTGAAGATCGACAGGTTAAGAAGCTTCGAAGGAAGCATGTACCTATTGTAAAGGTCAAATGGGATGCCCGTAGGGGACCCGAATTCACGTGGGAGGTTGAGTCCACGATGAAAGAAAAATACCCTTATTTATTTCAGTAAATCTCGGGTCGAGATTTATTTTAAGGGGGTGAGGATGTAACACCTCGAAAATTCACGTCCTATAATGTGTTGACACGTGTCATATGTTTAAACGTGTGAAAGAATATTTTGAAAGGACTAAAGTTGACAATCATGGAAAGTATGTGAATATACGAGTTCTAAATGTCAACAGTGAATAAATATATTGTACATTAACCCTGCATGATGTTTATACCATCAAACGAATAAATCATGGATCACACGAAGCTAAAAGTGAGAGATTACAAACTACAGGGGTTAAATGTGTCAACATGTTTAAGTTATACCTCTGATTGACCTTTTGAGAAACCCGAAGCTTTGTAACTGTTAATTATGCTCACTAGAATGCACAATATAAATTTCATAAAGTTTCGTTATCGTATGAGAAAGTTATGATCAAATTCGTGTGCGAAGGGTTAAAGTGTTAACGTCGAAAGTTATGACTTTTCGGGTTAACCAGAAGTGTACAGGGACTTGGTAAAGTGGGTACAAGTCTTAAAGCCCTTGTAGGTAAATAATAAAGGGTCAAAATGCAAGAAATAAACTTGGTTTCCCTTTCGAAGAGCCAAGGGACAATATGCAAAAACTAGAAAATGTAAAAGCTGATAACAGGGTCCAGGCGGGCCGCGTAAGAGACCTTAAGGTCTTACGCGGGCTGCGTCAGACCATCAGATGCAGAAAATGAAGACAACAGCCTGTAATCGCGCAGAACCAATCTTTAACAGATATTTTTGCAACATGGGCGACCCCTAAACAGTCCTAGGCACTTAAGGACCGCTTAATCCTTCCAATTGTTGTTGAGCCCCTGCGTGGGCCAGTCTTGCGGTATAAACCCCTGCGTGGGTATGTTTGTTTGTTTTGACCCCTTCGTGGGTCTATCTTTCTGTTAACCCCTACGTGGGTATGTTATTGATTAAGTCCCTGCGTGGACTATTATGATATTTGTGTAAGTCCCTGCGTGGACTATTATGATGTTTGTTGTTAAGCCCCTGCGTGGGTAAGTCCTTGTTTAAACCCCTGTGTGGGTAAGTTTGTTTATAAAAAAAATATCCCGTTTAGGGCTTAGGGCGACGTGTAACCTTTTAATAAATTTATGGAATGTTATGTTTATAAATTTCATTTTTGCTATTAATTGCATAAATATATTATATATGAAATAAATAAATCAAAAATCATTCTTTTTGATAATAATCTGCTTGTTTGATATTGAATAAGAATCTTAAGAGTGAAACCTAGCCTGAGTGTCATAATAAAGACCTGGCCATGATGGTAAGACCTGTTTAAAAGATTCAAATCCCTGTTAACATCTGTAAACATGTTAACACTCCTGGCAGACGTGATTCATTAAAATCACACACGTCATTCTTATTATTGGATTCTCCAAAAGATTCCTAACCCAATTTAATGATCTCTGACTCATGGGTTTAGATCATCAATTGAGATGATCATATTTTGACCATACGTGGTAATATAGTGCCTACGGGCCTTGCTCATTTCTACATGAGCCAAAAGACGGTGGTAGCGATGACTCCCTGTCTAAGAAAGGTAATGAACTATGTTCAAACCTTAAAAGCCTTGATTCTCTGAAATCAAAGCTTATAATTTAAAAATGTCCTTGTGACTAGGCCTATTATGGCAGTATACCTTCATGTTTGATTCTCTGAAATCATAGCTTATAAATTAAAATGTCCATGTGACTAGGCCTTTTGTGCCACAAATAAAACTGTTATTGTTTTATAATTAGGATAAATTATGATAGAAATCCTAAATAAATATGATTAATAAATTAACCACATATGGTCTCTGTTTACCATGGTTAATGAATTACCCTAAGGGGAAATTCCATAATAAACTCCCTAGTAAACTATTGTCCTTGTTTTCTGTAACAGTTCAATTAAAATGGCTAACTCAGACGAAATTAATAGCCATCCAGTGGAGAATATTGATAACGCCCGGATTAATTTAACGGGTGCTGAATTGAAAGCGTTGGTAGGCGACGCAGTTACGAAGGCTTTAGAGCGACAGTACGAAGAGTATAGTAGGACTCGAAGTAGGACCCTATCTACTCCGCATTTGAAGCCACCTTCCAAGAAGGACGAACCGAAGAAAGATGATGATCGACACTCCTCAAATCATCACAGTGATCCGTCTCAACAGATCATACTAAATAAAGGACCCCGTGATAAGGGTTGCTCCTACAAGTACTTTGTGTCATGTAAACCCCGGGATTTCACTGGGGAGAAAGGAGCCATTGACTGTATGACGTGGCTGGATGAGATGGATATAGTTGTGGATATCAGCGGATGCGCTGAAAGGGATGTAGTCAAATTTGTGTCACAATCTTTTAAGGGTGAAGCTTTAGCTTGGTGGAGATCACTGATTCAAGCCACCGAGAAAATCCCAATGTACAATATGTCATGGGATCAATTTGTTGCCCTTATCAGGGAAAATTACCGCCCTCAGCATGAGGTTGAGAAGATAGAGTCTGATTTTCTATCATTGGTGATGACAAACCTTGACTGTCAAGCTTACCTCACGAGCTTCAACACAATGTCCCGGTTGGTTCCGTATCTGGTAACCCCGGAACCAAAAAGAATAGCTTGTTTTATCGGTGGTTTAGCCCCAGAAATCAAGGCAAGCGTGAAGGCTTCTCGGCCAGCTACTTTTAGATCTGTAGCTGACATATCTTTGTCCCTCACTTTGGATGCGGTCAGGCAAAGATCGCTGAGGAATAAGGAGGCTGAGAAGAGAAAACGTGAAGATGATAGTTCACGGAGGTCGAACAAGAAGCACCGTGAGAACGGTGACAACAAGAAAGGATCTGAGTCAAGGAAAGATGGGCATCATTCTGGTGAGAAGCCCAAGTGCAAGATTTGCAAGAAACAGCACTTTGGAAAGTGCAGACTCGAATCGAACTCGAAAAGAACTTTTGCTTGCGGGATATGCAAGTCCAAGGACCACAAGACCTTGGATTGCAAAAATCTGAAAGACGCAACGTGCTACCATTGCAATGAAAAGGGGCATATTAAAACCAACTGCCCTAAGTACGCCAAGAAGCCTGAAGAGGCCAAGAAGACCAATGCTAGGGTCTTCAGAATGGACGCAAAGGAAGCGGTTCTAGACGACAACGTTATTACAGGTACTTTCCTTGTAAATGATGTCTATGCAAGAGTACTTTTTGATTCAGGCGCTGATAAGTCTTTCGTAGATAATAAGTTTTGTGAATTGTTGAAATTACCTGTCAAAACCTTAAGTGTGAATTATGAGGTGGAGTTAGCAGATGGCACACTAGAAACCGTCTCAACTGTGTTAGATGGATGTGTTATATCCATTAAGAACCATTCTTTTCCTCTGTCTCTACTTCCCTTTAAATTGGCCGGTTTTGACATAGTTTTGGGTATGGACTGGTTATCTCATAACCAGGCCCAAATTGTCTGCAACAAGAAACAAGTGGTAATAAAGACTCCGTCTGGTGAATCACTTACCATTCAGGGAGATACCCAATATGGACTGCCTGAGCAAGTGACTATGCTCAAGGCTTCAAAGTGTTTAAAGAAGGGTTGTGTCATCTATATGGCACAAGTGATTATTGATGAGCCTAAACCAAAGATTGAAGACATCCCCGTCATTTCTGAATACCCTGAAGTTTTTCCGGAAGAACTACCTGGTTTGCCACCAGATAGGCAAGTGGAATTCAGGATTGATATCATCCCCGGAGCAGCACCAGTTGCCAGAGCACCTTACAGGTTAGCACCAACCAAAATGAGGGAATTGAGAACACAACTGGATGAATTGCTAGCTAAAGGTTTCATTAAACCTAGTTCGTCTCCTTGGGGAGCTCCAGTCCTGTTTATCAAGAAGAAGGATGGATCAATGCGTCTGTGCATCGATTATCGGGAGTTGAATAAAGTCACGATAAAGAATAGCTATCCATTGCCCAGAATCGACGATTTGTTCGATCAATTGCAAGGGGCAAGTTATTTCTCGAAGATTGACTTGAGGTTAGGCTACCATCAACTGAAGTTTAGAGATGAAGACGTACATAAAACTGCATTTAGGACTCGTTATGGTCATTACGAGTTCCTAGTGATGCCTTTTGGGCTCACTAATGCACCTGCCGCGTTCATGGATCTCATGAATCGCGTTTGCAAGCCTTACTTAGATAAATTCGTCATCGTTTTCATCGACGACATTCTTATCTATTCGAAGAATCAAGCTGACCATGAGAAACACCTTCGATGTATTCTCAAACTCCTACATCATGAGAAACTCTACGCCAAATTTTCCAAGTGTGAATTTTGGCTTCGAGAAGTCCAATTCCTTGGACATGTGGTGAGTGAGTGTGGTATCCAAGTGGATCCCGCTAAGGTTGAAGCAGTTATGAACTGGCAAGAGCCAAAGACGCCTACAGAGATTCGTAGCTTCCTGGGATTGGCAGGATATTACAGGCGTTTCATTGAAAATTTTTCAAGGATTGCTGCACCCCTAAATTCCTTGACTAAGAAGAAAGTAAAGTTCGTTTGGGGCCCTAAACAGCAAGAATCCTTTGATATCCTTAAACAGAAGTTGAGCAACGCCCCAGTACTGACATTGCCAGATAGAATAGAAGATTTTGTGGTTTACTGCGATGCATCGCACACTGGCATGGGGTGTGTGCTTATGCAGAAAGGCAAGGTTATTGCCTATGCTTCAAGACAGTTGAAGGTGCATGAAAAGAATTACACCACCCACGACTTGGAGTTGGGTGCCGTGGTATTCGCACTAAAACTGTGGAGGCATTATTTATATGGAATCAAGTGTGTGATCTATTCTGATCACAAGAGCCTTCAACATCTGTTTAACCCGAAGGATTTAAACATGAGGCAACGCCGTTGGATGGAAACTTTAAATGATTACGATTGTGAAATCAGATATCATCCCGGCAAGGCAAATGTAGTTGCTGATGCCTTGAGTCGAAAGGAGAGGGTGAAACCCATCCGAATCAATGCCAAGCGCATGGAGATAAAGAACAGTTTGATTGAAAGGTTGTTAGCTGCATAGAAGGAAGCTGTGTTGGAAGCTAACTATCCTAACGAAAAGCTAGGGGTAACTGAGGAGCAGTTAACTCTTAGCAAGGACGGGATTTTAAGATTAAATGGACGAATATGGGTTCCAATTTATGGAGGACTTCGAGACGTCATCCTCCAGGAAGCCCATAGTTCCAAATACTACGTTCATCCTGGAGCTGATAAGATGTACCAGGATCTAAGGGCAAATTATTGGTGGATAGGCTTGAAAAAGTCTGTAGCCGCCTATGTAGCTAAGAGCTTGACTTGTGCGCAAGTCAAAGCAGAACATCAAAAGCCGTCAGGCTTGCTACAACAGCCTGAACTTCCTACGTGGAAGTGGGAAATGGTAACTATGGATTTTATCACCAAGTTACCTAAGACAAGGAAAGGAAATGATACAATATGGGTTATAGTTGATAGACTGACTAAGTCAGCACATTTCTTACCCACCAAGGAGACTTATAGCTCCGACATGTTAGCCCAGTTATACGTGGATAAGATTGTAGCCTTACATGGCATACCTGTGTCTATTATCTCTGACAGAGATACTAGATACACGTCACATTTTTGGAAGAGTTTCCAACAATCTTTGGGCACGCCTTTGAATTTCAGTACGGCTTACCACCCACAGACTGACGGACAGAGTGAGCGTACCATTCAAACACTGGAAGATATGTTGCGTGCATGTGTAATTGATTTAGGTGGGAGTTGGGATAAGCACCTACCGTTAATCAAATTCTCCTACAACAATAGCTACCATACCAGCATTAAGGCTGCGCCTTTTGAGGCATTATACGGTAGAAAGTGTAGAACGCCAGTTTGTTGGGCGGAAGTTGGAGATGTCCAATTATCAGGACTAGAGATAGTCTTTGAAACGACGGACAAGATTGTCCAGATTCGTGACCATCTCAAAGCTGCCCGTGATAGGCAGAAGAGTTACGCAGATCCAAAGCGTAAAGCTTTTCACTTCGAAGTAGGTGATAAAGTGTTGCTTAAAGTATCACCCTGGAAGGGGGTTATGCGATTTGGTAATGTAAGTCCCGTTTAACCGGATCTTTCAATGATATCAAACAACCAATTGATTGTGCGGAATCCAATCAATTGGTGATTCAAGAATCAAAACGAAAAACTGAAAATACGATGAACACGATACCGAATCACTTTTAAACTTGCACACGATTCTATTACTTGAACAAGCAAAATCGTCTGGTACAAGTTCCTACACCAACAAATCGCCTCTCTCTCTGTGTTTCTCTAGAAGTTCTGTAACTGAGGCTCCAAAGGTTCAAACCTAAAAACAAGTTAGAAACTTGTTTTTATACTAACTCAAGCCCACTTCCCTACATGGGCTCCCCTTGGGCCTGCTTGGCCCACATGGCCTAAAGCTTGGCCCAAGTGACCTATAAAGGTCCACAACCTAATATAAACTAACCCAGTAAAGCCCAGTTCATAACCATGGCCCGTTGTATTAATTTGATGCGTCAGTCTCACACTTTAGGGCCTAACAATCTCCCCCTAGACTGATGCCATCAAATTTTCTTCATAGCATGAATTCAGCAACGTCCTCAACGTAGTCTATGGTTGTCACTATGCTGCAGATGTTGTGGAAGTTCTTGACTTTTGAACTCTCAGCACTGGGTCTCTTTCTTCAGCTCTTGTGGTTAGCTTCATATCAGGATCTCGATCAGCTTTGCTTGAAAATCTTGTTAAAAAGAATGTGAGAGGAGGATTCTCAGCAGCTCTTTTCTTTTGCAATCTTTGTCTTTCAAGCAGTCTCATGGTACTTCTTCAAATGTACTTTCACTGTCAGACGGCGTTTCATATCCGGTTCTTCTGACTCAGGTACATTTTATTGTTGTGCTTCTTCAGCAACTAACAGCATCTCAGTCTTCATCAACCCCTGTTCTTGATTGAAATCAAGTTCTGCACATGCTCACAAACTCATAAGCAAACATTTCTTATGCAACAGGGAGAGTACCATATGAACACTAGGTACATCCATGAACTTATACTTGGATTTCACAATTTAAATTCTTTCAACTTTTGATGATCAGTCAAATCTTCAAGAACGGTTACATTTTTAATTTTAAGAAAAACAATTAAAAACTCTATTTTTTTGGGATTTTTTTTTTTTGGTTTTATAGAAAAACAAGACACTATTTTTTTTTAATTTAAGAACTAAAAACAAATAAAAACTCAAAATATAAACAACTACCATAATATACAATTACAATTGCAATGGGATCAAAATTCGTTCTCAGGCAGACTAAGGAACACTTTTCAGTACGAGCCTAATCAAACTGGTCTATGCGATTGCCAATATGTTTGTCCACTTAAACTTTAACGCTCAACTTTCAATTTTTTAACTTCGTGATATGCTTAAGGTAATATTATACTATTATACCCGTGTGTCCCATTCCAAGGCATACCCCGCGATCAAGGTAAGCACAACGATTCATCGTAGCAGGTGAGTATACTGATGTCATCCTTTAAGATATCCTGACTGAGTCTAGGTCTGCATATAATCTGTTTTATCATGTTTTGATTTCTTAACAATGAACACCCAAATAAATACTAATCAAATCCTGGAAATATAAACAGCACACTCTATCATGCAAGTATCTTCCATACCACATATTTCACAAGTCCAATCCAGATTTCTGAAATCTTAACTGGGAATAGGTTGAGAAGAGAACAGAATAGATCTTTTGCAGAGATGGTATAATATACAGATCAAATGAGTTTTTCTCAGTTTGATATAGGTTTCTTGGGTTTCTTTTGGGCACTTGAGGGCCTCTTTCGGGTGTATTAGATCTATAGCGCGACAACGTACAGCTAGGTCAGCATGTATCTGGATGCAGCAGAAGCTGTCGTTGCCTAGCACCTCCAGGTCAGCATATATCTGGATGCAGCAGAGGAGGTACACGACTTTTTCAGAGAAGATTTCAGAATCAGATCAAAATTGTGTGTATTGGGACAACATACAGACATTCAAATAGAAATGAGCTAATTCCAAGTGACTTTCTTTCCTGGGTTCATGTACAATTTTAGTTCTGAACAGAAGGACAGCCAAGATATCCCCGGATGATTCAACAATATAAAGACCCGAAACCTCAGATGTTGGCTATCTATCAACGCAAGATTTAAGACCATAAAATCATACGCCGTTGGTATGTTACCCACATGGTACATAGTTCGTTATGTTCATATCACTTAGTATCTTTTATCATGTTGAGCGTCAAGCCTATCGACATATCGCAGTAGATCCTAGTCTTTTCAGCTATGGCACCTTACATGTGTTAGTCAAACCCTTTAACAGGAACATTTATTTCACTTCCCAGTCATGCAATGTTTCTTTTTGGCTTTTTCATTTTTCAAATGTATTTGTATTTTTCTCATTTTCTCCCCCTAAAACAATACATATTTACAACAAACTCTATATCTATCTATATGTTCCTCTCCCCCCTAAATTTGTGCATAAATCTTGTATTTTTGCTCAAATTTACCATTTACTAGAGAAAGAACACTATATATACAAAATAATGAACTAAGAAAGAGAAAAGAAAATATTTTTTTAACCGTTCTGTCATCAGATTGAAGACTAATCAATATTCAAAGCAAAGTACTGAATTTAAAAGGTACCTTTTGCTGATCATTTCTTACTTCTGTTATCTCCTCCAAAGGAAACATATCATCTGTAAAAAAAATTTTGAACTTTTTGCAACAGTGAAATGTTACCCGTTTTTATCTCTGGAACAACCGCTATCAACATTCCAGAGATTGTCAACAACTCCTCCTTAGTTGTTCCTGAAAAGTAAGGAGATTAGTAAGACATGGGTACCCAGGCCATCGTGGTCCTGGGATTTCCTGAAGCATCAAAATAAGACACTTGTTTTAAACATAAGTCCCCTTTAGTTTCAAGAATTGGAGACGTTGCTGCTTTGGATTTGGGTTTCCAAATCTGTTTCGATTTAACAAACGTGTTTGTTGCCTTCGGTTGAGCAACTCTAGCTGTTTAAGGTTTGTTAGTTTTAGAAACACGTTTTTGTTCCTGAACAGCCTTGCGTTTGTTTTTAGCAGCGTTCCAATCCCCATCAGATGGTTTAACCTTGGGATTCACATTCTTCATTGCCTTAGGTGATGATACCTTCATCGGCTTGGAATGGTAGTTATCCTTTGATGTAACCCTCTGATTTTGCATATAATAGGGTACATAGGGACGATGTGTGCAATTTCGAGCAATGTGACCAGCAATGCCGCAATTGAAGTATGTTTGTCTCTTCATGTAGAAAGCATTCTGATCAGTTGGATTTGCTCTTGCAGGCCCTGAAGGATGAACTGGTCCTTTCTGTGCTTGTTTTTGTTGCACATTTCTGACAAACGCGGATGCATTTGGATGTCTATACTTGTCGTTTGTAAGGGCCTTCTGTGGTGGAGATTTCTTTTGATTCTTCTTGTTTTGTTTAGACTGCATGTCTTGTTCAGAAATCTCACCAGTCTTTTCAAAAGCTTTGTTAGCATAGTCAAATGCATATTTCTCACATCTGCCATTACTGACTGGCTTAACAAAAGCATTTTTCACATCACGGGCTTTTTGAGGACTATTGCTGCCCGTTGAGGACTGTGGAGAGCCTGCTTTTCTTTGATGTTTAGGCTTCTTCTTTCCGCGTCCTTTACTTGCTTGCTTCGGCTCTTGTTGCTTGATCTGAACCTTTTCATCAATAACAGAAGGTTCAGATTGTTCAGCTTGCGCACTTGGAGCCTTGTTCACATCGGTCTTCTCTTCATCCTTCATGTCATCAGCTTTGACAGAATTGGAGATTTCAGGTTTATCGGATGAAATACCAGAAACTTTAGCAGAAATTTCAGCTGAAACATTTGACGAATTTTCAGCACAAGACGGTTCTGCACATGACACCTTTGAGCTGAATCCACTAGAATCAACTGATTCCAATTTCTCCCAATCAGCAGCTTCAGGTGATTCACATTTGGAATCAGATGGTTCAGCTGGCTTATTCGTTTCGTTTGCCGATTCAGTCTCTGTTACACAAGTATCAACGTTTTCGCCTAAACCATCAGGCCTGAAACTAATCATAGAGCAAAAAACATTAAAAAAATCAAACGTCGAAATAGAGTCTGGATTAGGTTCATTTATTAAATTTTCAGAAGAATCAGACTCTGATGCTTGTTCATCCCCAGCTACATTTTCAACTTTTACTTCAACTACTTCATCTACAGGGGAAGACGAAGCATTAGGATCAAAAATACCCTTTGAAACAAAATTTACTGGAGTAGACTTCTGTTTCTCAACTGGTCTTCCATTAAATGATGACTTATTGTTTTTGGGACCATAAGTCATTTTACTTTCATTAATCATCTCCTCCTCAGTCATGGGTATATAAGTATAATTGTCATTATAGGGAGGAGGAACCTGATTAAAACCCAAACCACGCCCTTTCTTTTCCTTGTATGCGAGCTGTTGATCACACAAGTTTTTGACTAATTTGCTGGAAGAATCAAATTTCTTAATATTAAGCTCATTTATTTTATATCTATCTCTGATATCTTCAAGTTCCTTAGTCAAAATACATACTTTCTCTTGAGCTTCTAGAAAATGGGCTATTTTTACACTTACATCATCTTTGAGTTTGATGATGTCTTTTCGCTGAGCTTCAATCTTTTCTTTATAAAGTTTTTCGTTTTTCGATAATGTGAATTTTTTATTTTTTATATCTTGATAATCTTGTATTAGCTCAGCGTTGTGTAAATGATATGCCTCAACCCTTTCTCTACATTCAGGAGTGCAAAAGACAGAAAGTACGTCTTCAACAGTCATTTCTTGAACCACGGGTTTGTGAAATATAAATGCCATAATTTCAGCGGGTGGTTGATAATTTTGTTCTTCTCCTCAAAACACAAACCAAACGAGAACCCGTGTACTCGCTAACTGAAACCCTTTTGCACGCGAATGAACCCGCTTTCTGAACCACGCCTCAACAACCTGTTAGACCAATATCACAAACAAAACAAACCTTTTTTTTGTTTTTTTATTATTTTTTTAATCAAACCAAATTTTTGAACAACTATTATTATTAAAGTTATTATTATTATTATTATTATTATTATTATAAGTATAATTAAAAATAGAATACTAAACGTCTGATCAACTTTAATGCAATGTATCAATCTTTTCCAACACACTCTCTTTCCCGACACCTCAACTGTCACAAAAAAACAAAAAAATTCTTTTGTTTTATCAATCAAATGACAACGAAGAATATACGAAGGAGGTGAACGGAGGTCGTGTTTTCGTGATCGTAGTACAGAAAAGTGGAGGTGATGATGACGATCAACTCGGAATATGGTGATGAAACTTCTGTAATGGTGATGGTGATTCGAAGCGATGAACTTATAAGGTGATGGTCGTGTGGTGAAGAGCGATGGGGATGATGCTTAACGAGAGTGTTGCAGGTTTCCGGCGAAAGGTTATCGGAGAAGAAAATGAAGATCAGAGGTGGTGTAGACAATTACCGATGATGAACGATGGATGAGGTGCTCAGAAGTCGCGCCTGAGAAGATGAAGTATTGTGATGATCTGATAAAATGGTGAAGTATGACAGACGAAAGAGCAAATCTCGTTGCGACTCGGAACCGTTATGAATTAAATGTGTGGTTGTTGGTTGCAACTCGAGACAACAAAAGATGGTTGCGAGTCGAGACTAGAAGTAGACAACTCGAGACCTCAGTAGATTGCGAGTCGAGACTGGATGTGAACAACTCGAGACCAAGGCTGGTTGCGAGTCGAGACTGGATGTGAACAACTCGAGACCAAGGCTGGTTGCGAGTCGAGACTGGATGTGGACAACTCGAGACCAAGGCTGTGAAGGTTGCGACTGGACTGGATTGACTCGAAACCGTGACTCGAGAACTAAGATCCAGGGTTGTTGTGAGTCGAGACCAGATGTTGAAGAAGTTGAAGACTCGAGACCGTGATGATATTGAGTCCAGATCTGTGGGAAATTCCTTTGCATATGATGGGAACCTTTGTCAATGTAGGACTCGAGACTGTAGGACTCGAGACCTCTAAAATTGATGACTCGAGACTATGAAGAAGATACTCGTGGTTGCGACTCAAGATGTGATGACTCGAAACCAGATAAATCTTTTGTGTCGAAAACAAGCTGATCTCGAAATCTCCAATTATTTGAACTGATAATGATGAGTGACCTAGATATTCCGTGAAACAAGGAATTACAAAATCTTTTAAAAGTTTTCAAAAAATAGAATATTTTCCGGATATTTTTCAAATCCTTTTGAAAACACAAAAGATCTTTTTTTTTTAATCCTTTAACATTTTTGAAAAAGATCAAAGAGCAAAATATTGAAATTTTAAACACAAACCGATGAATACTACGAAGAACGCGAAGAACTAAAATTCAAAATCTTGAATCTTTGATATCAAACCGAGCCTAGAAATAGGTTCTAATGGCTCTGATACCACTTGTAAGTCCCGTTTAACCGGATCTTTCAATGATATCAAACAACCAATTGATTGTGCGGAATCCAATCAATTGGTGATTCAAGAATCAAAACGAAAAACTGAAAATACGAAGAACACGATACCGAATCACTTTTAAACTTGCACACGATTCTATTACTTGAACAAGCAAAATCGTCTGGTACAAGTTCCTACACCAACAAATCGCCTCTCTCTCTCTGTGTTTCTCTAGAAGTTCTGTAACTGAGGCTCCAAAGGTTCAAACCTAAAAACAAGTTAGAAACTTGTTTTTATACTAACTCAAGCCCACTTCCCTACATGGGCTCCCATTGGGCCTGCTTGGCGCACATGGCCTAAAGCTTGGCCCAAGTGACCTATAAAGGTCCACAACCTAATATAAACAAACCCAGTAAAGCCCAGTTCGTAACCATGGCCTGTTGTATTAATTTGATGCGTCAGTCACACACTTTAGGGCCTAACAGGTAAGAAAGGCAAACTAAGCCCGAGATACATAGGACCTTTTGAGGTTATCGAACGTGTCGGGTCAGTTGCCTATAAGTTAAACTTACCTGAAGAGCTCAGTGGAATTCACAATGTGTTCCACATCTACAATTTGAAGAAGTGCTTCGCTGATGAATCACTGGTTATACCACATACAGATGTGCATATAGATGAGAGCTTGAAATTTGTGGAAAAACCTTTATCGATTGAAGATCGACAGGTTAAGAAGCTTCGAAGGAAGCATGTACCTATTGTAAAGGTCAAATGGGATGCCCGTAGGGGACCCGAATTCACGTGGGAGATTGAGTCCACGATGAAAGAAAAATACCCTTATTTATTTCAGTAAATATCGGGTCGAGATTTATTTTAAGGGGGTGAGGATGTAACACCTCGAAAATTCACGTCCTATAATGTGTTGACACGTGTCATATGTTTAAACGTGTGAAAGAATATTTTGAAAGGACTAAAGTTGACAATCATGGAAAGTATGTGAATATATGAGTTCTAAATGTCAACAGTGAATAAATATATTGTACATTAACCCTGCATGATGTTTATACCATCAAACGAATAAATCATGGATCATACGAAGCTAAAAGTGAGAGATTACAAACTACAGGGGTTAAATGTGTCAACATGTTTAAGTTATACCTCTGAGTGACCTTTTGACAAACCCGAAGCTTTGTAACTGTTAATTATGCTCACTAGAATGCACGATATAAATTTCATAAAGTTTCGTTATCGTATGAGAAAGTTATGATCAAATTCGTGTGCGAAGGGTTAAAGTGTTAACGTCGAAAGTTATGACTTTTCGGGTTAACCAGAAGTGTACAGGGACTTGGTAAAGTGGGTACAAGTCTTAAAGCCCTTGTAGGTAAATAATAAGGGGTCAAAATGCAAGAAATAAACTTGGTTGCCCTTTCGAAGAGCCAAGGGACAATATGCAAAAACTAGAAAATGTAAAAGCTGATAACAGGGTCCAGGCGGGCCGCGTAAGAGACCTTAAGGTCTTACGCGGGCCGCGTCAGACCATCAGATGCAGAAAATGAAGACAGCAGCCTGTAATCGCGCAGAACCAATCTTTAACAGATATTTTTGCAACATGGGCGACCCCTAAATAGTCCTAGGCACTTAGGGACACATGTTGATGATTTGTGGTCAGTGCTAGACTTGCTTGTCAACAATTTGTGGTGGATTAAACACTATAAAAGGGCCATGAGTTGCAACACACTCTTCACACCTTCTTCTGCATTTGTGGATCATTTCTGGAGCTCAAGCCTTCTCTCAAGTGGTCTCTGGTCGTGCATAGGACTTCAGTAAGTTGGCTAATCCTTTCTTAGTTAAGTTTTAGCTTAGTTTTAGCTTAAAAGTCAAACCGTCGTAATTAACGGTAGACTTTAAGATTAATCACTAATAGTCCAGTGATTAGTCGAATCAAAAGTAGTTATAAGTTGGTAATTATGTGGGTAATAAACCCTCAAAAGGGTTCCCCCTGATTCCCACTCTAACTAGGTCAAATGTCGGGTCAAACTTGTAATTAAAAAGTCAACAGAATGTTTAATTTACAATTTATGCATAATTAGCAATGTAGAACACATACAACCTGTTTAATCATTAATATGACTTGGTAATTAGTGTAAGAACATGTCTAAACATGTTCAACCTGACAATTTACTGTTTAGACCCGGTTCGGAACAGAAAGTCGCAAAGCTTTGACTTTTGCTTTGACTTCAGTTCTGACCCGTTTTGGTATGTTTTAGAAATACCTTAGAGCTTCATTTGGACCAGGTTACATGCTAGTATAACCCTCTGTGATTATACACCTCGGATCATTAGTTATCCAATTAATACGCATGATTCCGTTTATTGCTCATATGTTGACCATTATGCCCTTTTCACCTTAAAACGTGTTTTGTGAAAATGTAAAAGTGTAGAAACCTTAGTTACTGATATATAAACTTGTATGCAAAGTTTGACATCAGTTTGAGGTGTAGATTAAGAGTTATGCTCGTTAGCGTAAAATGAAAGCTTTATGTTAATTAAACGACATAATTAGCGCATAGCCTATTTAAACATACTTTTTGATATCAAACTCATTACCCACTGATGTAATATATTATTTTGGGATTTTTGAAGATTTTTAATTAATTTTAGGCTGAGCATAACTCATAGTCGTAGGCTTAATCCGGTAATTGTCGGTTTTGCCCTTACGGGCCATAAAATGAGTTTTACCTATCTAATCGACTCCAAACCTTTTTCTACTGATTACTTATGATAAATAAATTATTTTAAGCCTTCTGTACTAATAAAAATATCAGCTTTATGTATCAATCCCGGAAATGGCTTCTAATCGCTTTTTTAAGCGTTTTTAACTCATAGTATGTACTAAGATTATTTTAAACATACAAGGGTTGATACCTACTGATATTTGAGGCAAATTATAATATTTTAACAGTAAGCAAAGGTTGATAAACTCAGACTTCAGTTTTGAGCTTTTCGGCTTATGTGAAATTACCAAAATGCCCCTACGGTGCATAGTTTGGTTAAAATTGACAAGTTTCACATATATACTTTACCCTACTGTTAGAACTTAGTAATTTCAGTATGTTTGCTGATTACATCAGTCCTGTAACTCAGATTAACACTTAAACTCTTTTACGACCTTTTAAATGACCAAACTACCCCTACGGGGCATAGTTTGTGTTTAAATTCGTTACGGGCATAATAAAAGACATCTTACTGATGTCACAACATATTTGGAGCATATTAACTTAGGAAACCTGTAAATGGCTCTCATTATTACCCGTTACGCTTATTACGCGTTCGGTTCGATTATGTAACTAGTTTACATAAATTAGCCGAAACGGGTCAAACCTTATCGGTTTTATCTCAAAATCCAGAATGTGTATGAAATACCCATATTAAACAAGTCTCTGAACTTGTCGGGTCTAAATCACATTCTATCCGGTCTTCGCTTAATCGCGCGTACGAACCGTATCTTTGAAACTAACCGGTCTAAGCTTAAGCTTAACTAAAGACCCGTTAGGATTCTAATAGGTTATTATAAACCTTCGTTCCAAATTAGGAGTACCAGTAAAAGCTACTTGCAATTTGCTTATTGTGATTTATACATTGCTCAGGTAAATACTTTTAACTTATTTTCCCTATACGGGCTTGGGTTACGGTATATAGAATACCGCTTGATCGGGCATCAAATCTTCCATCGTTGGGTGGTTAGTTGAATAATTTGATCGGCTCGTTTAAACAGTCTTGTTACTTAAAGCCTTTGGGGGTTAATGACCATGTCCCGGATATCCTTGGCATCATTTTACGAAATGGCCACGACTTAAGCGCGGGGTGTAGGCGTACACCCGTCAGTGCACAAAAGAATAATGTGGTGTGTCTATTGATCTTTAACCCGGACACGATCCGGGCTACTGAACGCACAAGGAACATGTAATTCGTTCACAAGATTATATATTTAAATAATTCTCCCAAGTTATAAAATGTTTATGCCACGTGCATCCAAATCAATTTTTAATCATTTTTAAAATGAGTCAGTTGAATGTATTTACCAGTGTAAACTGACGTATTTTCCCAAAAAGATTAAATGCAGGTACTATGCGTAATTGGCTGGGATTTCTCCTTAGCATCAATAGAAGTCTCGCAAGCTTAAGATGCCTAAAGTCTGTTGAACTATTGTTTCCATTTTATTTTCGATCCGTCTGTGGATAAACAATCGACAGTTGTGATATTTGATATTACAATATTATATTCGGTTGTATTATATCTTTAATTTTTTGCTTCCGCTGTGCATATTAAATATTGTGTTGTTTGATTATTATGTTGCCAACCACGTCACGATACTCCCCACCGGGCCCACCGGTGACACGTGGAAATCGGGTTGTGACAATTATGTGACAAGATGAGTACCTGTCACGACTTCTGGTGTGTGCTCGCATAAAAGACGTTTCGTGAGTAAGCCAAAATTGCAAAGAATCTATATATTTAACACAATGTTCAGAGTTAAATAGGCAACAATGTTATTTTTATAATTAAAATGTGAAGTGATATGTACAACACCAAAACTACTTTGCAATGTAAAAGTAAAATTACCATTTGAGAATTCAAAGTCATGAGATGTCTCCTCCTACCATTGCTTCCGGCCGTGGGTCTGCTAACAAAAGGTAGCAACAAACTCACCAAAATAAGCAACTTATCAACATGTCAATTTGGATTATCTTTTATATCTCAACTGGACCACATAGGTAAAATCAAAAGATTAAGCTAAAAGGGGAACGTGTTGTAAGCAATATTTTAAAAACCGGTTTTTAAATCGTACCGGGTAAGGCTCAGAAATGGTTTAACCGGTTGAACTTTTCATGTACCGGACGGTTCAATCGGGTTGACTAACTAACCATATAAATCCATAAAATACAATTTTTACTCAAAAATTAATCCAAAAGTACATCATTTATTAATAAAAAAAAGCCTTGTTGTAATACAGGTTCTTGCCGACTAAGCTTCCGGCATCCGGTTTAACCCAACCCATTTTGGTTTGTAAAAAAAGACTTGTTTTATACTCATCTAACCTAACTCATTTTGGTCTGTAAAAAAAGACTTGTTTTATCCTCAACCCATCTTACCTCCTTTAGTTGCTTTTTTCTGACGGTTGTCCATTCCCATTCCAACCTCCATTATTGTATTTATGTCCATTTACAATACAACTTCTATTATTATATTGTGGTTGTTCATATCTGTTATCATACTATTCTGTGTGTTCCTAATCATTTTTGCTATTACTTTGCTTCGTTAATGTTCGAGATTTGAGATCACATTAATTTTTTTTCTCAACCAAAGCTTTAGCCTATGCACATGAAAACTCATTTATATGATTAGGAACATGTAAATATTGCTAGATAATTTCAATATTTACCTCAAAACATCAAGTTGAGCACAAATCATTATTCAAACAACACCCTCCAAAGCTCATTCTTTGGAAAAATTACCCTTACAAACATCTCCATTGTTGTATACCTTCACCATGCATCCTATTTGTATTTTCCTTACAAAAAGCAACAACAAAGAGTATACAGAGACAAAAAGATCGATAGCTCACTGAAAGGTAATAAATTAAATGCAAAAAGAGAAGGATTAAAACCATGAAGGCCAATTTCCTTCATTATCCATCCACTGCACCTGAAACAAATATTTATAGATAGTTAAAAACCATTTGCAATCAAAATCATCATGATAAAAAGATGGTTTCTTGTTTTACATGTAGTGATAGTTATATAATGAGTTTTGAGACTTTATACTAAAACGACTATCGCAACTTGAATGCATTTTAATAAAAACATTTTTAACCAAATTTACACTTTGAAATGACTCCTTTTGAGTTAAATGTCTTGGAATAAAATTCTAGAATCAAATTTACAAAATAAAGAAATAAATAAAATAACAGAAATATAATATAACCTCTGGAAAATACTCTCCAAACCTCATGATGTTAGGTGTCGAAGCGATCTTTGATTTATGACTTCTTGAGCAACATTTTCATCAATCTACAACCAAAAAACCAACACATACCCTCTTTATATTCAGCCTATAGATCAATCAATATCCAAAGTTATATAAAAAACAAATATATAAAAACAAACAAATGACATTAATATTAAAACTAATCAAAGGCCATTAATCAACCCAAATTAACCCATTTAGAATAGAGAACCAAACATTACACCAGATCTTGATCTATGTTAAACCTCCGTATCCATTGCAAATCCTAACACATCGCATAAATCCAATAAACACCCTTGAAAACATTGGAAATAGAGAAATTAATAGATCTCATTCATTTTTTTCTTTCTAAACGTTAATCAAAATGTTAATTTTCTGAAAATCCATATCAGAACCTGCAAAATATATATATATATATATATATATATATATTTTTCAAAAACTGCATTTATGCAGTCGAATTTGAAGATTTTTTAGATATTCAATGGCTTCATCCAACATTGAAGCCTTATCAGTATAAAGCACAAGTCAAGAAAAAAGAAAACCCTAATTTACACCAAGAAATGCTGCAATTCATAAACAAATTCTAGGATTAGTTCTATGTTCAAAACCCTAACCTTATATGAATCTGGAATCAGTTTTTGTAAGGCCTTCATCTTCTCATTATTCGTTTTCTTCTCCTCTGCACACTACAGTAAATCAATTTCAAAAACCCTAAATTACAAAGCAAATTGTAAGTGCAAAATGAGGATGGAAGCAATCAAGCAAACATTTTCTGATAAATTAGAAACCTGTAGTTTGTTTTGAAAGATTTCGAGTTGGTTAAACTTTGGATCTGACAAAAACTACCAGCTATAAATCGGTATGAATATTACAAATACCCAATCTTACCTCTTCGTAGATCTGACTCTTCACCGCTCTCATCCTCGAGTTGAGTTTATTCGCTGACCATCGCCTTGCTGTGTTTCTGGTTTGTGATTATTGTTGTTTATTGTGTTTCTGGTTTGTGATTGTTTGAGTTTTGTGGTGGTGGAACTGAACTGAGAGAGAAAGAGGGGATGGTTTGAATTTTGAGAGATGGTTTTAGAGAGAGAGAGAGAGACAGGTATTGAAATGATATATATATGGGCGGACTTTGAAAGATGAGAGGCAGATTTGATTTTGAATTTTGAACTTCCTCAACTTTGTATTTTAATTGTATTTTATGTATTATTATTATTATTAAATAGATTGTTATTTATTACATCAGCAAAACTTACATGGCATACCTTGGTTGATTGACACATAAGCAAAGTTACATAGCATTACTTCTCCTTTTATATAAGTAGATAATAGATAATTTTTAATTTTAAAGACGTGAAAACTTTTAACTATTAAAACAATTATAATTATAATAAAAATATTTTCTGTAATTTTAAAGACGTGAAAACTTTTAACTATTAAAACAATTATTATAATTAGAATAAAAATATTTTCTAGACTTCCAAATTTGAAACTTCCAGGCAATTTCCACAATAAAAGTAGGTGTTGACTCATTGATCGAAGACTTCTTTCTTTAAAAGTTACAACGATCTTCAGATGCTTGTTTCATACCTATCTTCTTTACTCAAATCAGTCAAACCTTCCTCCAATAATTCATAGTTATACACCATGATTGTTCTCACTGAACATGAATCTTTTTTACCAGGATCCTCATCTTCATCATCAACTCATGATCATACTCATAGATATGATGTATTTTTAAGTTTCAGAGGTGCCGACACTCGTAACGGTTTCACCGATCACCTCTACAACGCCCTTTTGGATGCCCGTCTTAACACGTTTTTAGATGATGAAGAGATTGAAACTGGAGAGCCACTGAAACCAGAACTGGAGAGTGCGATTCAGTCATCCAGGGCTTCTGTTATCGTCTTGTCTGAAAATTATGCTTCTTCAAGATGGTGCCTAGAGGAATTGGTATTAATCCTTGAGCAGAAGAGGAAGTTTAACCAAATCGTCATCCCCATCTTCTATCATGTGGAGCCCACCGATGTGAGAAAGCAACAAAGCAGCTTCATGAAAGCAATGGCACAACATAAAGAGAGGATGGATGCAGAAGCAAATGTAGAGAAAATAAGTGAATGGGGTCAAAAGATGGGGTTATGGGAGAGGGCACTCACACAAGTTGCTAGTTTAAAAGGAATAGTTGCAAACGGCAGGTAAATCACTTACTTAAATAAATTACTTAGATGTCAAGCTATTAGAATCTTTTCATTACACAACAAAATTCTGTACTTGAGGAAGCATCATGTAGCTGAAGTGAAAATAAACAACTCTCAAATATGAAGACTAAAAGTGTACCTAAAGTTACTCTAAAGAAAAGAAAAGGTAGGTTGTAAAAATCTCAACTAATCTCTGATTAATCGCCTCACTAGTTGGAGGTTCACCGATTAATGGCCGATTAATCGCTAGGCGGTCAATGGCGGTCCTATTTTGACCAAATTTCGACCAAACCTTATAATTTCCTGCCAAATACTTAAAAAGATGGGTTAATGAGGGGTTAAAACATGTCTACTTGGAAAAACTATATATAAAAATGTTTGTGTACATATATGTCTAAAAATTATATATAAAAATCTCAATCCGATTTTTTTTTTACAATTAATCCCGATTAATCGCTAGTCGGTACCCCACCGACCGACTAGCGCCTAACAACTCTTACAACACCGCTTATTCATTCCATAGCTGGCTATATATAGCCTTACAAGAGCACGAGGGAATGTATAAAATAAGGTATAAAATACTACCTAATGACCATTTCTACCTATAGACTCCGATTCACTCGTTTTTAACTATAGTGCACTACTCTCAAGGTACACGTCCATGTAAACCGGTCGAACCAACTACCAAGTCAACTAAATTAAACTATTAAATAAATAAACCAAATATAAAACTACAAATATTTGTCTTCAAGTTCCAGCCAATGCACCTCACGTGAATTCTTGAAGCCATTCTTATTCATGCATCCAACTAAATAAACCCAAACCAATCTAAAGTACTAACCAACGAGCCAAACCTATGACCCGATAGATAAACCATTAATTCCAACATAGTGTTTTTTTAACATGGAGCAAAAGGGTGAACTTTTCAGAAAAAAATATAAAAGTTATGTTATTTTTTATTTAGTGAAGCAAGGTTTTGGTCACTAGTTGAGACCAAAACCAAAAACTTCAGCTATCTGAGTCACCATGGTTTCGGTTTTTATAACCTTTTTTGTCTCTAAACCTAACATGTGATTTAGTAATTGAAAACAGAACATAGTTGAATGTGTTTACTTCTTAGACCACCTAGTACTGGTCATTTGTTTGGGCGTGGATGGGCAACTGCAAGCCCCATTCACATGGTAACACCGCCTCCTAAGGCTTTTTTTTTGCAAAATTTTGGTTGGGCTTTTCCTTAAAAACGCCGGATGAAAAAAATGAATGGCAACAAGAATCCTCCAACTCATCCATCATAATATTATTTGTTTTATTTTTTTAAAAAAAGATAATAATTGGGTAATCATTGTTGAGGTATTATGGGGCATTATACCACTACACCCTTTTTAACTTCAAGCCCCATAATGCCCTTGCTGACTAGGATGCCACATGTTAGATAATGCCCAAGGGAAGGGCTTGAACTTCAAGCCCCACTACTAGGGCTGTTCAAATTGCTCAGCGCTCGACGCTTGTTCGATGCTCGCTCGAAAAATGCTCAGAATTTGCTCGTTCGATTTAGCTCGATTAAAAAAATGCTCGGTTCGGATCGTTTCGGTTTGTAAACGAATCGAGCACGAGCAAAGGTCCGCTCAGTTCGGTTCGGCTCGGTTGGCTCGATTTATTATATATATATATATATATATATATATATATACACACACTAGTGTATATATATATAGGATTAGGTTCAAGAGTGAACACTAGTGTAGCTTGCGAACTGAGTGAACTAATCCTAGCCATACACGTGTGTAGATCAATGGCCAGGATTTGATGTTGAAATACACTAGTGTATTTTACGATTTGATGATGAGATCCTAGCCATACATGTGTGTAGATCAATGGCTAGGATTTGTTCACTCAGTTCGCAAATACACTAGTGTTCACTCTAGAACCCCACCCTATATATATATATATATATATATATATATATATATATATATTTGTGTGTGTATCATTTTTAATGACATGACTAGAGACCAACATCAACAATGTTTGGTCCATGATCTAAATAGAGCTCATTTAAGTAATTAGAATTGAAATCCAATACCAATAGTCCATTGTTCAATACTTAAATGTCCATTTGAGTAATTGAGTCAAAATTTCAAATACTAAAATGGAAGCGTCGATCAATACTCAAGTCTCAACCCGCCATTCGATTCAGAAGTACAAGACCCTAATCAAAACCCCCCATTGGCCATCGTTATTCAATTTCTCCATCGCCAAGACGGCAACTCTCCAGGGTTTTGCTTCAATCGGTTCATTCAATTTCAAACTTCCGATAAAACAAGGGTATGTTTCAATCGGTTGACAATTTATCTTCCAGCTTAGCTAATCTGGATAGAACTAGCTGAGTGTTTTTGTATTCCTTGTTATTTGTTAAATTTTTCCTTGTGTTCTATTGGACGAAACATCAGGGACGAAAACTGCACTTTATTATAATAACCAGCACTCACATCGTCACTTTCCTTGTTTGTTCTGCGACGCTCGATACTTGCTCGACGTTCGTTCGAAAAATGCTTGGATCGAAAGACGCTCACTCGACTTTGGCTCGGTTGAAAAAAACGCTCGATTCGGTTTGGATCGGTTTGTAAACGAACCGAGCACGAGCAAAGGTCTGATCGGTTCGGTTCGGTTCGGCTCGTGAACAGCCCTACCCACTACACATAGTGTTAACAAGGTCTTGCATTTATTCAACCACAAGAGATTACAATTAATAGGAATATCACGGCCTGCTGATTTCCCGTTCAAAATTAATACGACCCCTTGATACTAACCAGCATTTTGACCCATATCCAGTAACCCGTATCCATGGCTTGTTAAAACCTAATTTCTTCGATCTGCACCAAAAACGATAAGGTCTCATGGGAGTCAAGTTCATATGAATATCTGTGACGCTATGTTGTCAAAGACACAAGGCGCAGGCGAGGCGCATCGGCCTCCCCCGGAGCCTAGGCACAAGGCAAAGCGTGGGCTTTTTTAAGAAAAGCCAACATAGAGAAAAAAATATAAACAATATGTTATGCTTTGAAAATAAATAAGATTCCACATATAAAATTAGAAAACCTATTATATATGCCATTTATGATCATGTAGCTAATAGTTAGTAGCAAAAGTTTAGGACTTATATTTTGTAAGTTTTGGGTGTGTGAATAAAAGTCTCAAAAGGTGGTAAATACTTTGTCCCACATTGGTGTGGGAACAAAGTGAGTGGTTGTTTATAAGGTAAAGCCTTTACTACTTCATTGTAGCTTTATGACATGTTTTACCACAAGTCCTACCCGCGCGCAAGGGGTGCAAAAATGAGTTTCTGAGCTGGAATTTGGTTGAACTCGTGCGTGCCCGCACGTCCTGCGGACACGAATGCAGCTCCTAAAACCCGGGCCCGCGTGGGGCGGTTTTTGCAAGCACCCGGTTCATTTTTTTCAGTTTTCCTGCTTATCCACTGCGCCTCAGCACCGTTTTTGCGCCTTTTTGCGCCTCAGCACCGTTTTTTTTTTCAAAAAACCCATTTTTGCGCCTAGGTGACCACCAGGCGCTATTGGTGCGCCTCGCTGCGCCTAGGCGCGCGCTTTTTGCGCTTTTGACAACATAGCTGTGACGTTGGATTCAGTTTGGAGGGCTCTCGTGGGTTGACAACCAGGGCGGGTGGGTAGACTAGAGGTGGGGTTTTATTTATTATGCATTTCATAATCAGGGTATTTTGATTCTTTCATGAAAACTAATAGAAAAATGTAACATAAAACGAGTAAACATTAAAATCATAATAGACTTAAATAGTTAAAGGTTTGTATTTTGTATTTAATAGTTAACTAGTGTTATTCTTTGTGCTTTGTGGCGCAAGTTCAATTGTATCACTATAGTACCGGGACGATACGGACAATACTGACACTCAGTATAACAATTATATCACATGTTTTACATCATTCAAAAAACATAAAAATGGTATGGGTTCCGGTGCTGTTTGGTCGGTATTGGTTCAATTCGCCACGATATCAGTACAATAACAACACTCCATACAAATTACAATACCAAAAAGTATTCTATTGCAGATACAACTCTATATTCAACGAATTATATACCACTGTTGATGCAAGAAATATTAGACCAAGGATAGTAGCTGGGCTGGTTAGGCAAAAGGGTTGAAGGGTTTAGTTTTGCCTAACGCAGGTCGTGGGGTCCCCCCACGTTTGCAAGACATGGGGAGAGGTGCACTAGTTTGATTTTGTTGTTTGCTCGGGATCCTCCACTGAAATGTGTTCAGTTTCGGATGTGGGAGCAATAAGAATGTGTGTGTTGAATGTGGTGAAGAGTGACTCGCATAGAACAAGTACTCAAGAGCAGTGACCAGAGATTCATGTAGAATCAGAGCTGATCCAGAATGTCCCGAGTACTGAATGAAGTGTCACATTTATAGGGAAGGTTATCGCTCAAAGAGGAAACCATTGACTATTGAATATGCTTGCAGCGGGGGACTTACCCTTTTTGGGGTTAAAGCCTTTTGACCTGCGGGTAAAAGACTGTACTCTGTGCATTCGCCTTACTTTTGCAGCTGGGGGAGTTGGTGAAGCAATCAGAGACATGACTGATTACTGTTCACGTGCTGCTTTATCCTTGCTCCCGGGTTTTTAACCTTTGAACCCTTTAGCCTTTTGAGCATTCATGTATTTAAGTCATTTTATTTGGTCTTGGGCTACCCCCGTCATCAGCCCCCCAAGTCAGAGGCCTTTAGGCATAAACACAAATGTTTCTGACTTTAGTACATGTGTTTTATTTTGCTTGAAGACTTCAAGGCTTCGAAGCTTGAAAGGTTGAAAACGGTTGAGCTTTTTGATTTTTGAATTTTGACAAGACAGTTGATATGACTTGTGGCAGTTTCTCTTTTGTGTCAGGCGGCGGTTTTAATTCCTCTGTTTAATTATATCATTTTCTTTTCATTAATTTACATTAAATTTCTCAGAATAACATCATTTGCTCCCTTTCTCTCAAGTTTTCCCCCTTTTTCAAATCAGGTTAGTTCTGATTCCTTACTTTCTGCTTATTTTCTTATATCATGGGTGCTCGTAAAGATTTAGCGAAATCGTTTTCTCGATTAACTCAAGAGGAGGTGGAAATTTTCTGTATGGAATGGGGGATTGGGATCAATTTTAAACCGGTTGCTCCGGCTTGTGATGCTTCAATCGATAAGTGTCCCCCTGGTTCCATTGCTCTCTATTGTCGCCATTTTGAATTTTTGAACCTTCGTTACCCGTTTTCGATGTTTTGAATGTTTTGGAGTATTATCGCATATCCTTTGGCCAGATTCACCCTTAGGGTCTGGCTAGGGTTTTACATTTTGAAGTTCTGTGCCGTGCTTCTGGGTATGATCCTACCCTTTTGTCTTTTCGTCGTTTTTTCCGGTTGGCTAAGAATGGGGACTGGTTTACATTCGAGACAACTCAGGTTGATACTTGTTTGATTTCATCTATGGTTTCTAGTCTCGGTGTCTGGAAAGACCGGTTTTTCTAGGCGTCTGAAGAGATTGTCCCTTTCAAACTTGTTTGGAGGCATCCGGATGCTGTCTTGAATGAACCTGAACCCTCTGCTTCTGAGATAAACACTTGTTTTCTTGATACCCTTAGGGAATGCCCTTCGCGGCTTCGTTCCTTTCCCGAGCATTTATTGGTGTTATTGGGTCTTAGTAAGTTATGGGGAAAACGTGATCGAGATCCAGTGCTTATGAGAGATGGGCAGGGTATGCATTTATCTTGCTGTGTTGTTATGTTCTCGTTTTTTGCTTGCTTATACATTTCATTTTTGTTTATTTTGTAGTTATGTCTGCACTTGAATTTATCAAGAGTGATGACACTTCCGATGTTGCATTTGATGATGTTGCTGCTACCCCGGGTGAAGATGCAGTTGTTAGGGGATCAGAGCATAGGTTCGAGGGTTCTGGCTATGTGAGTGTTCCCAATGTTAAAGGTTTTACAAAGGCTCCGGGTTCCAAGGTTTCTGTTCGTCGTTCAAAACATTACTTGAAAGGTGCGGATCAACCATCTGGCTCGGAGGCCATTGATGTTAGTGACGATGTTGAAGTATCAGCAGAGCAAGCTATTGAGGTTGATATGTCAAAGGGTAAGGAAAAAGAGTTGGTTATTTCCGGCAAGAAGAAGAAATTGGTTAAGAAGGGTAGCACTCCTACCATCCAGGGTTCTTCTGTCAAAAGTGTTGAGAGCTTCGAAGGTCCAGAGGGTGAAGAGGTTTATGTTCCCAACTGGGGGGTTAAAGTTGGAGATAACTTCAAGTACCCGACTGCTTGTGCTAAGGTGTTGGCCCATTTTGCTCCTCCTGGTGTCCGGAGTGCCATTTCTAAAATGGAGGCTGATCACTTCATCTCGAGACTGATGCTAAGCTCCTGCAATCTTCAGGCCTTATTGGCCGAAGGTGTTACCCGTTTTACCAAGGGTATGCAGGAGTACGAGGATGCTTCCAAGAAGAAAGACAAGATGAAAGCCTCCATGTCCTCCATGAAGAATGAGATTGATGGTTTTTCAGAGAAGGAGTTAGCTTGGGTCAAAAAGATGGGTGGATTGACTAGAAGGTACGAGATTGAGATAAATGATCTCAAGAAAAGTTTCGAAACTGACCGGTTGAAGCTAAAGACTGGTCGGGAGACCTTGGCTGTTCAGCAGAAGGCCTTTGATGAAGAAAAAGATGGCTTAAAGGCTTCAGTTGCTCAAGCCACTAGTGATAACCAATGGCTTATTGAGCAAGGTTTCCACCAAGTTGTTACCTATCTTCTTCACTCTAAGGAGTTCAATTCTGCTCTTGGTGAAGTTTACACTAAACTACTCAACTTGGGGAAACATCAAGGTCTCATTGCCGATTACAAGCTTCATGAATCTGGTCATCCTTTGGAAAAGTCTCCGTTATACCGTCCTGAAGCTTCTGAGGTCTTCAAGGGTTCCATTGAGCAGATGGAGAGGCTGACCTATCCGTATGTTAATCAGGTTGCTGCTTGTTTTGGTAAGCCCCTTTCTGTCTTGCAGGAGTTAAAACCGGATGGTCTTAATGAAAAAGTTTGTGCCGAAGTGCTCGGTTCCCTTTCAAGAAAGCGATCTTATTCAGGAGACAGCGATGATACCTTTTCGGGATAACCTGATGCTTCCAAGGATGCGAGTTTGGAAGGTTCAGCAGTTGGTGGTGATGGTGGTTCGAAGGCTAAGAAGTCGAAAAAGACCAAAAAGGCTAAAGGTAACGGTTCTGGGGCTTCTAAGTCTTCTGTTGATGCTTGATAGACATTCGTAGCTTTCTTAGCACCCTTGAAAACAATTCATGGTTTGTATGTTAACTTAAACAATCTTAGGTTTGGCAGGAACCCTTAAGGTTCCTGTTTTGTGGTTGTGGTTTGGACCTGATGGCCGCTTGAACAATATCTTATGTTTACAAGCCACTAAGGCTTGTTTTAACTTGTTCAGATATTTGGAAGCTTTTTAAGGCTTCCTTTATTATGTTACTAAGTTTCCACTATTTGCCTTGTGTTATATTTTTTGTGCTTGTGCCTATTTGGTAAGGCAGCTTGGTTGGCTTCAAGCCTTTGAGGCTTCTTGCTGTATGAATGTTTATAGCTTGAAGCCTTTAAGGCTTCCGGTTACTACTTTAGTTTTATGACTTGATGTCTTGGTTTGTATTTTTGAGATTGGGTTGTATGCAACCTTTTCACTTGTGTTGTTGCATTGTTCCTTGAATTATTTTTATTGTATTGTCTTTGTTGGGTTTGTGTTGTCTTTATGTTTTTTATACCTTAAAGGGTTCAGTGCTGCAGTCACTTAGCCTTGGTATTTTTAACAAGAAGACATAGCACCTATCCTATTCATTACTTTCCTTAGTTTGATTTCATTTCGTAAGCCTGTTTTTTGATAATTTTTCTAAGGCTTAAGGAACATTTGGTGTAGGCTGTTCGGACCCGTCTATGAGATAACTTTGTTTTTTAATTATAAGTCTCATGGAGTTGTATTGATTTAGGAACTCACCCCTTATATAGGTCCATTCAACCCTTGAACCTATTGAGCGATGTGGCCTGGGAGCTCATCCCCTTACATGGCCCTTGCCATGGAGTTTTTTGCTAGGTTCTCAACCTGATTTTAGGATAGAAAGACAAATTTGATAAAACATCTTCCTTTATTCAAGAGATATTGTGTTACAAAAGGTGATCATAGGACAACTCTTGAAATACAACTTGTGAAATACAAACCAATCTTTCTTGATCAGACATGAAACCTCTTAAGGGTTTTTCCATTCCAATGTCTTGGAAGCTTTTTACCTTCTGAGTCGGCTAGCTTATAGGATCCTCCCTTGTGTGCCTCAAGGATCGTATATGGACCCTCCCATTTTGGGCCAAGCTTTCTTTGGTTCTCTTTTTTACTAGCCTCATTGTTTCTAAGCACCAGGTATCCTGGCTTGAAGCGTTCATGCTTGACTCTTTTGTTGTAATAGGCTTCCATCATTTGTTTGTACTTGGCTTCTTGAATTGCAGCTTGGTCTCGTGCTTCCTCTAGGAGTTGTAAGTTCAACATGGTCTCTTTTTGGTTTGCTTCGGGATTCATGTTGACCGTTCTTTGAGTTACAACTCCTACTTCAGCTGGAATCACGGCTTCAGATCCAAACACCAAGCTGTAAGGTGTTCTTTTGTGGCTTGTTTTTTCGGTTATTCTTATGGCCAATAGAACACTTGGAAACTCTTCAAGCCAATTGCTTTCATGCCTTCCCAATCTAGCTTTGATTCCTTCAACTATGCTTCGATTCATCCTTTCGACCTGACCGTTTGACTGTGGATATGCCACTGAGCTGAAAACCTGAGTTATTCTGAATTCTTTGCACCAAACGCTAAAAGGCTTTTCAGCGAATTGCTTTCCATTATCGGTGACAAGCACTCTCGGCAACCCATAGCGACAAATGATGTTTTCCCAAACGAAGTCAATGACTTACTTGCCCGTGATTTTTGCAAGTGGTTTAACCTCAGGCCACTTAGTGAAGTAGTCTATGGCAACTAGTAAGAACTTCACTCCACCTTTGGCTGGTGGGAATGGGCCAACGATGTCCATTCCCCACTTATAAAATGGCCATGCTGAGGTTATCGGGACAAGATCATGCTTGGGCTCTTTGGGACTGGTGCATGAATTTGGCATGAATCACATTTTCTTAGTTGTTCAGCGGTGTCTCAATGCATGGAGGGCCAAAAATACCCAAGGTTCATAAGTTTAGCAATCATCGTTCTAGCTCCAAAATGAGCTCCGCGTATACCTTCATGAACCTCTTTGATCAAATACTGGCTTTGCTCGGGACCCACACATCTCAGCAAGGGTGCAAGGTAACCCTTTTTGTAGAGGATTTCACCTTGCAACACGTACTGCCTAGACTTGACTTTAACCCTTTTAGCTTCTGTTTGATCAGCAGGTAACTCACCATTTTTAAGGAATTTTTTAATTGGAGTCATCCAATTGGTGCCTTCTTTGGTGATTACGTCTTGAACTTCCAATTCTTCAATTGATGGAGTTTTCAACACTTCTACCAGTACCTTTTTGGTGAGGTGAGCAAAAGTGAGAGAAGCGAGTTTACTCAAGGCATCAGCCTTCTTATTTTGAGACCTGGGAATTTGTATGATGGTGCACGTTTGGAATGTGTTCATCAGTTCTTTGGATCTTTCTTTGTATCTCTTCATATTGGGCTCCTTTGCAACATAACTGTCGTTCACTTGGCTTGACACCAGCAATGAGTCGGTGAAGACTTCAAGCTTTTTAACCTTCATTTCCTTAGCCAACCTTAAACCGGCTATCAACGCTTCATATTCAGCTTCGTTGTTGGTGGTCTGAAAGTCAAATCGAAGAGCATACGTGAATTCTAACCCTTCTGGGTTGATTAGAATGAGCCCGACCCCTGACCCTTCAATGCTTGAAGCCCTATCGGTAAAAAACTTCCAGGATTCAAGGTCTGAGGGTTCGGTGGCAGCTGTGTTTACTTCCGTAATTGTTTGTTTTGGGACTTCTACAATGAAATCAGCCAAGACTTGGGCTTTGATGGATTTTCTTGGAATATAGGTGATGTTATGTTCACCTAATTCCACTGCCCATTTGGCTAATCGACCTAAATTTTCTGGTTTTTCAAGCACACTCTTAACGGGTTGGTCAGTGACCACTTGTATAGGGTGTGCTTGGAAATACCTCTGAAGCCTTCTAGCCATTTGGACTAGGGCTAGAGCAAGTTTTTCCAGAGGAGGATACTTGATCTCTGCCAATTTTAGAGTTTTACTGAAGAAATAAACGGGTACCTGAACTTTGTCTCGTTCAATGGTAAGGACCGCACTTATTGCTTCTTCAGCTACCGAAAGGTATACAGAGATTAACTCTCCCATTTCTGGGGCTGCGATGTCTGGGAGCGAAGCTAGGTGTTGCCTCATCTGGTTGAAGGCTTCCTCAGCCTCTTCAGTCCACTTGAAATCCTTTTTGTCAGAGCATCCTTTGAGCGTTTTGAAAAAAGGCAGCGATCTTTCAGCCAATTTTGAGGTGAAACGCTTTAAGGCTGCAATCTTCCCGTTCAAGCTTTCAACCTCTTTTTTGCTTTGTGGTGGCTTGGTTTCGAGAATAGCTTTGACTTTGTTTGGATTGGCCTTTATACTTTGCTTTCCCACAATATGCCCCAGGAACTTTCCTTCTTCAAACCCAAACAAACATTTCTCGGGGTTGAGTTTCATGTTGACCTTCCTTAGGTTCTTGAAGGTTTCTTGGATGTCATCAAGCATTTGGTATTCCGTTTTGCTTTTGATTACCAAATCATCAACATATGCTTCCATGTTTCTGCCAATTTGACTAGCAAAAGCCTTGTCAACAAGGCGTTGGTAGGTTGCACCCACGTTCTTAAGGCCAAAAGGCATCTTTTGATAGCAAAAGATTCCTTTGTCCGTATGGAAAGCGGTTTTCTCTTCATCTTCTTCCTTCATGAGAATTTGATGGTAACCCTTGTAAGCATCGAGAAAACACTTGAAAGGGTAACCAGTGAGGGAGTCAACCTTGAGATCAATTTCTAGAAACGGGTAACAATCTTTAGGACAAGCCTTGTTTAAATCTTTGAAGTCTATGCACATTCTCCAAGAGTTATCGGGCTTTCGAACCATGACTGGGTTTGCAACCCAGGATTGGTACTTGACTTCCCTGAGAATGCCTGCTGATACAAGCTTTTTAACCTCTTGGCATGCAGCCAAACTCCTTTCAGGTGCTAGACTTCGCTTCTTTTGGACAACAAGCTTGACATCGGGTGGTATTTTCAACTCGTGTTCGGCAATGCTTCGAGGGATACCCGTCATATCTTCCGGGCACCAAGCAAAGACATCACTATAGTGCACCAACAGTTTTTCGAGATATGAGAGAGTTTCTTGTGAAAAGCTTGGATTTACCCTTATCCTTTATTCAGGATACTTAGGGTTTATGATCAGCCTTTGCTTGTCTTCTTCACTCTTTGAACTTTCTCCTTCAACCATGTAGGCCTCTTGGGTAGGTCGAAGGGTTGCAATCCCTCTTTCGGTAGGAAACTTGACTGTGCCATAACCAACAGAAACGGCCATGTAGAATGTACATTGCCCCGGCCTTCCTATGATCACATCATAGTTTGAAGGTATATTGATGACCACAAAGGTGAGAGGTTGAACTCTCTCCATCCTGCCTTCGCTAAAACGGACATCAAGGGTTAGCTGCCCTAAAGGCTTGAGGGGTATGTCAGCAATACCTTTTATGGAGGTTCCTGAGGGTTGAAGCTTTGAATGTTCCTCATTACTTAAACGGTTGAAGAACTTCTCAAACATGATTTCAGTGGTGGCACCAGTGTCTATGTATGCTCTGCTTGTTTGTAATGTACCCACAGTGGCTTCAACCACAAGGGGGTTTGAAAGTGGGTCTTTTTCTGTTGGAGGGAAACAAACACACTGAAGCTCTCAAGGTTCCAACTGTTGCCTTTTGTGAGGAACCTTTCCATCAAAATCCACCATGTTAACTTCCTTGCCCATACCTTCGGCCATCTTGTCCCTTACCCCCTTTACCAAGTGAGCAAGTTCCCCGGACTTGACGGCCTCTTCAATTCTCTTCTTGAGTTGGAAGTAATCATTAGTATGGTGGCCCTTTTCTTCATGAAATTCATAGAATTGGGTGGAATTTTCATTCCTTTTACTTTTAGGGAGAGGCCTGGGAGGTCGGAAGCTATGCTTTACTTCTTCTGTGGCAAGAATCTCTTGAGGGGTCTTGGTGAGGGGTGTGAAGTTCATGGCCTTTTCCCTGCTGGGAGGGTTCCGGCCTTCAAACCTTCGTTGGTCTAAACCCCTTTGGCGTCATTCATAGGAATGAAAATTCCCCTTCTTCCTGGCTGGGCTGCTGCCTCGCCAACTCGATCCCCTTTTTCTTTGTTCTTTAATGTCTACAGCCTCCTCTCCTCTGATGTGGGCCTCGGCCCTCTCGAGAGCTTCTTCCAAAGTTTTTGGCAGGGACTTGTTGAAATCCCTGGTAAGGTACTTGGAGGTAATTGCGTTCATGAAATCGGCTACTCTCATTTTCTCGTCTGCCCCTACATACTTTAGGCATTCCTTTTTATACCTTTCTATGAACTCCCGAAGGCTCTCATCGTCTCTTTGTTTTATCTGGAAGATTACTATAGCATCTTTAACACATCGCCTCTGCTAGGAGAAGTTGGCTAGGAACCCCTTGCTGAGGTCGTCGAAGCTTCGAACGCTTCGGGCAGGTAAATCATTAAACCGGACTCTGGCTGATCCGAAAAGAGTTTGCATGAACATGGGACAACATTCAGCAATTGACCATTTCTCAATCCTAGCAGCACAAGTAAAGATCTGAAGGTGGTCCTCAGGATCTTCAGTCCCATCATATGTTTTGATGTAGGATGACATTTTGATCTTTGTTTGAAAATCATAATCAGCAATTTGTTGGAAGAAATATGATAAATTGCTTAGTTTATAGGGCTTGGCCAAATCGTCTTCCACTTTTGCTCCTGTGTTATTATTTCTATTGTTGTTCCCTTGGGTGGCTAACACTTGATTAATAAAGTGTTGCCACAGGAAGCTTGCCATCATCTGGGCCATCATCTGGGGCATAAGGTTGAAGCCTTGAAGGCTTCCAGGTGCAACTAAGTAGTTTACCCCTAAGGGAGTACTCATAACGGCACTCCGTGCCATGGGAAGCACAGACAAAGCTTGTTCCCATGTAGTAGTTGTTGAGGGTGGAAGGCTTGCTGCTGGAGATTGCAGAAGTTGATCCAAAGTCAACTCGTGCCCCAAGGGAGCACCGGTTGTAATTGGTTGGGAAGAAAAGAGAGGAAAAGACGTTGGATCTGACCTCATGTACAAATATGGGTTAGGATTTGGAGGAGGATTGCTGGGGCCAGCCACATTCCTGGACACAACTGGTTGTGAGCTTGCAAAAGGAAGTCCGGGTGGCCCAGGAGAAAGCGATGGCTCCGGCTCGTCATAGTCCAAACGGATCCTCACTCCCTGTTGATACATATTAAGTGGATACGGCTCGGTTCGACTCGACTACGAAGTGAAGGCGGTAGTCAAGACATCCTTTTGTCTTGACTCTGTATGCTAGTTACTTCGTAACGTTTGATGTAAATGCAACTGCGTGTGTGCAGTTTGCATTTTAGTTTATAGTTTCTGTGTTTAATATGTTTGGTGTTTGGCCCAACCATGATGAAGCCCAAGCCCAACATGCTTATGGACGAAATCAGGGGCCCAACATGTTGGTGAAATCCCTTTCAGGCGAAATCCCTTGTGGTGAAATCAATTGTGACGAAATCCCCATATGGGACGAAATCCCCTGATTTTGTTGAAGTCTTAGATGTTCGTCGTGGGAGTTCGTCGGCCATAGGATTTCGTCGTTTATGTTACTATATAAACACAGACAACAGACAGAAACACTGAAGAGAGTCTACATAGACTTTGAGAGCGAACACACTGTAAACACACACACACTGAGAGTTTATGAGAGCATCTTGTAAACATTGCTTTGTAACCGTTTTCTAGATTAATACATTGGAGTGTTAATCGGTGAATCTTGTGTTTTACGTGTTCGTAACTTGGTTTAACTTACCCGTTTGGATTCCGCACTCTCGGGTTTGTCGGAAACCAGGAATATAGGTTGACTCGATCCTCCAGGTGGACCTACATTTAGTATCAAAGCAGCTCTATATAAGATGTATCGGTAGGCTCACAATCATCTTAAAGTGTGCAGGGTGATATAAACTTAAATCGACTGAAGACCAGGTGGGAACCACTCATTGGCATATGGTCTTAGTACCGAAATTTCGTTTGAGAGATTGCCGAGTTTCTGAGATATGCGGTCTTTATGCTGTTTATCATCTGGGTATCATGGTTGTTTCTTTTACCGAAACAAACAGAGACGAAGTCTAGATCTTCCATGATATCATACATACCTGTACATACTGCATACAACCTCAATAAGTGATCAACAATCACATGTCCAAACAAAATAAGTGATAATATATCACATTTATCCGGGAGTCAAGTTCGTCTATTTGCTGTACGAAAGTACTGACCTGTTCACGGACTTGCTCTTGTGCCCTCATGCATCTGAAAATCAAGTTCCTCAACAATAAGTGATTCTATCACATAGGGCTTGTTTTCAATCAAAATAAGTGAGTATCTCACATTTTCATATACGTCAAAACAAATGATAAATGGTATACTCACCAGTAAGATGAACTCTCGTGCATACCTTGATACGGGAATGTGTCGTGATGTGGATGAACACCGGTCGGTAAGTATAAATCATACCTTAACGTATCCCCTCGCCATGATTACATCTGATAAGTTGAGCTTATGTGGATAACAATACCGATAATCGTTATAGGATGTTTATCTAAATGTTAACAAAAAGAACAACAAGTGCGTTTTGGCATGACCGTACACTGATATGATTCTCTTACCCTCGAAACTCGCAAAAATAATGTTTGTATATATTTACTTTTCTTAGTTTCTGCAACTCTGTATATATATTTATTTACTGCTTTCAGTCTTTAAGTTTGAAATATTCAAAATGCCAAAAAGATTTTGGTGTGTTTTAATATAAACTTTATAAAAGTCAAAAAGATTTTATTTCTGCTTTAGTTTTGATTAACCGATGTTGGAACTCAAGTCTTCGTTGCCTAAAATCTGATGAAAACCTAAACGACTGAATCTTCATAAACGGTCAGAGTTTGCAAGTTTTGAAAGTTAATAATCAAAATTTAAAAATCTGTTAACTTTTCAAACTAAACTGTCGGACGGTAGTTGATTTAAAACAAGGTCACAGGTGTGTCGTTTGTTTATGATAACTATATTCCAAGCGTTTGTTCTCATTATGCGTTTAGCTTTCTGGTATGTGCAGATGCTACATCCAATCAGCTAAAGGCGAAGAGAACGTGATAGAAGACAAGCTTTGGAATGAAGACACGGCGTGAAGGCACTCAAATGATAAAGATGATCGAGTTGCAGCTGATCAATCATCAACACCACAAGGATCTCAAGTATCAAAAATCAAAATATTCACAAGCATAATCAAAGGGGGAGTTTATTGATAAACTTCCTAGATAAAAGCGGGAGTTTGTTAATACACTTTCTACTTACAACACGTGAAGACTTTGAAGATCCTTTCCGAGAAAATGAACCATCAATAGATGGAGAACGAGATTACGAACCTCGCCAGCAGCATCCAAGGGGGAGTGTTGATACATATTAAGTGGATACGGCTCGGCTCGGTTCGACTCGACTACGAAGTGAAGGCCGTAGTCAATACATCCTTTTGTCTTGACTCGGTATGCTAGTTACTTCGTAACGTTTGACGTAAATGCAACTGCGTGTGTGCAGTTTGCATTTTAGTTTATAGTTTCTGTGTTTAATATGTTTGGTGTTTGGCCCAACCATGATGAAGCCCAAGCCTAACATACTTATGGACGAAATCAGGGGCCCAACATGTTGGCGAAATCCCTTTCAGGCGAA
Organism: Helianthus tuberosus; assembly: GCA_030545235.1. Classification (NCBI taxonomy): domain Eukaryota; kingdom Viridiplantae; phylum Streptophyta; class Magnoliopsida; order Asterales; family Asteraceae; genus Helianthus; species Helianthus tuberosus. The sequence continues at coordinate 35,010,348 of CM060356.1, read as the reverse complement.
ATCCCTTGTGGTGAAATCAATTGTGACGAAATCCCCATATGTGACGAAATCCCCAGATTTCGTCGAAGTCTTGGATGTTCGTCGTGGGAGTTCGTCCGCCATAGGATTTCGTCGTTTATGTTATTATATAAACACAGACAACAGACAGAAACACTGAAGAGAGTCTGCATAGACTTTGAGAGCGAACACACTGTCAACACACACACACTGAGAGTTTATGAGAGCATCTTGTAAACATTGCTTTGTAATCGTTTTCTAGATTAATACATTGGAGTGTTAATCGGTGAATCTTGTGTTTTACGTGTTCGTAACTTGGTTTAACTTACCCGTTTGGATTCCGCACTCTCGGGTTTGTCGGAAAACAGGAATAGAGATTGACTCGATCCTCCGGGTGGACCTACACTCCCTTGTCTCGTTCCCTACTCAAGTATTGGTTTAAAAGAGACCTTAACTCGAGAAAATTATTAGCAACCCCTTTGGGAGTAAGGTCAACATGTGAGGGAGTGTTAGAGACTCCAACGTTGGGAGAAGGTACTCCGGAACGAGATGGTGTTGGCGTTTGGAAAGTGAGAAACTCGGGATATGTTGCTCCAGTTGGAGTGCTTCCCGGTGTCGAGATGGAGGTCGGTATAGCCACAGGAGTTTGGCTAGTGTTCGGGTAGAGGTACGAGGAACTTGGTTAACCTCCCCCGGAGACTCACTTTCCGACATGTTGGTTCTTGAACAGGAATGGAGCTACACTACTAGGTCTCTCGAAGAAAATTAGTGGCGTAGCCCCACGGTGGGCGCCAACTTGTTGATGCAACAAATATTAGACCAAGGATAGTAGTTGGGCCGGTTAGGCAAAAGGGTTGAAGGGTTTAGTTTTGCCTAACGCAGGTCGTAGGGTCCCCCCACGTTTGCAAGACGTGGGGAGAGGTTCACTAGTTTGATTTTGTTGTTTGCTCGGGATCCTCCACTGAAATGTGTTCAGTTTCGGATGTGGGAGCAATAAGAATGTGTGTGTTGAATGTGGTGAAGAGTGACTCGCATAGAACAAGTACTCAAGAGCAGTGACCAGAGATTCGTGTAGAATCAGAGCTGATCCAGAATGTCCCGAGTACTAAATGAAGTGTCACATTTATAGGGAAGGTTATCGCTCAAAGAGGAAACCATTGACTAGTGAATATCCTTGCAGTGGGGGACTTACCCTTTTTTGGGGTTGAAGCCTTTTGACCTGCGGGTAAAAGACTGTACTCTGTGCATTCGCCTTACTTTTGCGGCTGGGGGAGTTGGTGAAGCAATCAGAGACATGACTGATTACTGTTCACGTGCTGCTTTATCCTTGCTCCCGGGTTTTTAACCTTTGAACCCTTTAGCCTTTTGAGCATTCATGTATTTAAGTCATTTTATTTGGTCTTGGGCTACCCCCGTCATCAACCACCACATAGAGAAAACCATAAAATGAATATGGTACCGATGTTGCTTGTCAGGACCTATTCGGTTGGTGTCAATAAAGAACAAAAAAATCTATAACTTTTATGGAATCACAATCGTATATTCCATTCTGAGTTTTGTAAAACACTATATTATATTACCAAAGAAAAAAACGAAAAATAATAGATTATAAAAAAATAAACAAATGTTATATAGGTTCGGTACCTATATTATTCGAACAATGTTGGTTTAGTTCCTCATGGTAGAAAACCAAAAAAGTCAACTGTATTTGATTCGTTCGAATAGAAGTTTTGTCAAAACATGGATCAAAGTAAGCATATGGCAACACTATAATCAGAATCAATCTTAATAAACGTGACATATTATATTACAAAAAAGATGTTACATTACTTTTATAACTTGTACATTTGTGCTAGTTAAAACAAATTAAAAAGCACATGAAAAAGGGAAATGAAAAAAAAAAGAATAACAAAGAGTAAAAGAATTTCCGAATAAAACCTCAGTTGCCCAAGATTCGAACCTCGAAGGATGGAAACCAAGTTGCATGCCCACTATACCAGTGGAGTCGTCACGCCTACTCCGGATCAATTAGAAGCAATCACTATTCGTAAACTTTTTAAAATAATATACAGTTATTATTAATATATATTAAAAAAATAAAAACGAACACTTAAAAAACTTAAATTACTATTCATCACCTTTTCTAATTAATATATATATAGTAATAAAGGTTTGTTGACGGCGCGTGTTGCGGTGAAACGAAGATAATATAAGTTAACGTGTTGCGTGACATGTATCATAAATAATTAGTGAAAATAGAGAGACTGACATATACAAGTTGTTTTAAAAGAGAGACGCAAAGGATAGGCTAAGCTGAATATGCCATTTTTGGTTTCGATCTTCCATTATCAGGTAGTCTAGTTTTAAGAATGCTATTTCATATTTCTCATTTAATGATCAATTCTCAGGAAGGAGACAAAGCTGATTGAAGAAGTTGTTATGGACATCAATCGTAGATTAGGTGGACCCTTAAGTAATACTATACCATCCCTTACGGGGAGGAACCATGACGTTGAATTCATTACTTCGTGGTTGACAGATGGATCTTCTCATAGCGTCGACATTCTTACAATTGTAGGCATCAGTGGGATTGGAAAAACATCTTTGGCTAAGTATGTTTTCATGTTACACTTTAGTAAATTCCACAAAACCAGCTTTATCGAAGGTATCAATACAAGATGTGAAGAACGCCATAATGGATTGCTTGATTTACAAAAGCAACTTCATGGAGGCATTTCAAAAAAACTCGACTTACATGTTAATGATGTCAACGAGTACACCTCTAAAATTGAGGATGTGTTATCTCGTAAAAAGGTGTTTATAGTGTTTGATGACATTGGTAGTCTTCACCAGCTAAACGCTTTACTTGGAAAAAAAGGTTTACATCCAGGAAGCAAAATCATTATTACAACCAAGGATACATCTTTAACAGAAAGGTGTGACTTATTCAAGACACAAGTTCATCCCAAGCATACTCAGGTCTTACTTGATGGATTAAATGAGTATGAATCACTAAAGTTTTTATGCATTCATGCGTTCCAGAGCCATATGCCCAAAGAAGGTTATATTGATGTCTCAATAGAGCTTGCGAAATATTGTGATGGACATCCATTGGCTCTAGAACTTCTGGGTGGGTCTCTACATAAGAGAGATGTAGCATATTGGGAAGAGCGCATAAAGGGGCTAAAGAAAGAACCTCTTTCTGGTATAGATAAGGCAAAAAAGGCATTACAATTGAGTTTTGACTCTTTGTCATCCGAAAATGATAAGGAGCTGTTTAAGTATATTGCTTGTTTCTTTGTGGGAGAAGACAGGGATCTGACTGAAACAATATTAGAAGCATGTGATATAAACACAACATCTGGGATTACAAATCTCATGGAAAAATGCTTTCTTCGTATTAGATGGAATAATAAATTGTCGATGCATTCATTGATTCAAGAGATGGGAAGAGATTTGGTACGTCAAGAATCACTTAACAAGCCTTGGGAGAGGAGTCGATTATGGTGTCATGAGGAGTCATTCGATGTATTGAAACGAAAAAAAGTAAGAGGCCATTTATATTATAGTAGTAATGCATGTTCTAAGTATTATTATTGTCAACATACATGTATACAACCTTTTTATATTAATGTTTGTATTCTTTTTCTTTGTAGGGAACCCAAAATATTCTAGGCCTTGCCCTTGACATGAGAATGCTTGACAAAAAGAAGTTGCGTGGATCATTTGAGCTGAAAACAGAGTCATTTAGTCAGATGAACAGTCTAATGCTACTACAACTAAATAATGTGCTATTAAATGAGTGTTTCCACAATTTTCCGGAGTTAAGATGGTTGTGTATGCACAGGTTCCTTTCAAAGTCTATTCATTTAGACCTACCAATGGAGAATCTGGTTGCTCTGGACATGTCTTATAGCAATATTGAATCCTTTGACATGTCATACAGTGACCCACAACCACCTGCGAAGAAGCAAAAGGTACGATTTTAGATATTCGTATATGAGATTCCGAATATTCAATAATCCGCTTGGATAAACTTTGAATGGTGATGATAAAGCTATTACAATGTAGTATTTTAACCAAAGAATTGCCTAGGCTTACACGTAATCACAATCAGATGATACAGATTCACACTCAGGTCTTAGGTTTAAAACCAAACACAGACACAACTACTAAGATCCTGTGGTCTCCCGTAAATTTCAATCATTAAACATGACTGATGACACTAGAATCGCCACACAAGATAACTCTTATTATTCTTTGATATTGAGTAAATGCATGTTTTACTTATTTTAACTTATCTCTGTTTCACCAGTTGGTTGGATCATGCTCAAAAGACAAACCATTGCTTGGATCATTGAAGATTCTAAATCTGAGTTTCTGTAAACAGCTTCATAGTGTTGGTGGTTTTTTTGAACTACCTGCACTTGAGAAGTTAATAGTTAGAAAGTGCATAAGTTTGATGGAGGTGTGTGAATCAGTCGAGGAATGTGTTGAACTTGTCCACATTGATCTGAGTTACTGCTACAAGCTTAAAAAGCTTCCAATATCCCTAGGCAAGTTACAAAAGGTTCAAACACTATTGCTAAATGGTTGTAATTTATCTGAATCACAAACCTCTTCATCAGCCATTATAAGGGAGGCTATACCAAGTGATTTCAAGTTCTTTATTACTTTTTTACCAAGCTCGTTGAGAATTTTGTCACTTGCAAATAATAATTTGTCAAACGAATCCTTTCCCATGGACTTGAGTTGTCTAGCCATGTTAGAGGAATTATGTTTAGATAGAAATCCAATTGTTTCACTGCCCATTTGTGTGGGAACCCTTCCTAGGATTCAGAAACTTAGTATGGACCACTGTTATGGTGTGATATCAGTTGAGCATCTTCCACGTACCCTAAGAGAATTCTCCATGTACACAGATGATGACTCTGCGACGAGGAAAATTAAATTTGATCTAGAACTTCCTCCACTCAAAGTAAGAGGAATTCCTTGGTTGGCTTTGCATTCGTCGGTTGAAATTGAAGGCATAATCAAAATTCAACCAATGGCAGATGTTGAGGAAAAGTTATTACATAGTTTGGGCTGGAAAAAGTCAGACTTTATTAAAGGACACTTGTTAACTCATGATGATGATGATGATGATGACTTGTTAACTCATGATGATGATGATGATGATGATGATGATCATGACATCGAGGTATCCTCTAATTAATTGTATCTTGTTGTGTGTGCTTGTGTGTTTTGTGAAAGGTGATTAATGTTATATTTATTTGGCAGATGTATTATGAATTTGGAATATTCAGCACCATTTATTGGTGTCAAGGGATGCTGTTGGTGCACTTGTGTCTGTACTTTGTCTGTATTTTGTAACGATATAAAACGATGTCTTCGTCAGTCCTGTAAGTTTGACCAAGTCAACCATCCTCCGGTTTGACTTGGCCAAACAGTTAGAACAATGGTTTGAAAGATGGCTGTGTCGAAGGATGTGTGTCATCGAAGGATTGTTCAGATCCTTCGATGTGCTCGAAAGATAACCTTCGATGGATGGACCTCGAAAGATCCCATCCTTCGAGGTACATGTTGATCATTCGATGTGTTTCAGATCGAAAGATGATGTTTCGATCAGTAATCCTGATCCTTCGACCAGACCATGCTGTGTTGGGTATAAATACCCATGTGTTGTGTTCATTTTAGTTTAGAGCTTCATTTTGTTAGATACTTACACTTCAGAAAGTGTGAGAGCATTCTGTCAAAACACACACACACACTTAGAGAGTTTGCAAAACAGATTTGTAAACATTGTGCTTGTAACCGGAACCTTTCATACGTTTAATACAAGTGGTGTTAATCGGTGAATATTGTGTGTCTTGTGTTTATGCTTGTTCTACTCCCGGTTTGCATGCTAGCTTGGATTCCGCACTCGCTAGTGTGTTAGATATAGCAAGGAATAGGTTAAACCTCAACCTCCGAGGGACCTACAGATGCCAGATTGGATTAGGTGTAGAAGTTGCGGCCCATCAATATCATTTATCATCCCATCATCTCCTAAGAAGCTCCGAGGATTGAATTTCTGTTGTGTGAAGTGGCCTCCATTTACAAGTCATGTAATGTTCGTGCCAACGATCAAAATTAGTAATATTACAAAAAAGCAAACCTGGATTTATAAACATTATTGTGAAAGCATCAGGTATAGCTATAAAATGGAGTGTGGGGTAGGTGGAAAGGACTGCTTTAGTTGGTTAAGCCATTGGATGTTTGGGCCAAATGAGATGAAAGCTGGTGATAACATTATAATAGAGTGTAGCGATGTAATGGAGTATAAAACGGAGGAGTGTGGGGTTGGTGTTGTGTATGATGATGGTAGTATGGAAGAAGAAGAAGAAGATGTGTTGAGTTATTACAAGTCATGGAATCACATCATTGGTGGAGACGTCTCTCCTTTTCAAGCTACAACAGAAGAATACTACCTACATTACTCCGAATTTACACGGGATTCCGATGACGAATTTTATGATCCTTTCATTGGTTATGAAGGATGCTATAAGGGTAAATGTTATCTCTCTATATAAAATTTAGCTAAGTCATGTGTATTACTTTGTTTTGTAAGATCATAGCTAAAATAAATAATGTAAAATTTTATTATCTTTTTTTTTTCTTTCAGAAAAGGAAGGAGTGATGTTTAAAGCTTTTTCCACAAAGAAGTCTGAAATAGTTGGGTCTCAGGTGCATTTCAACTCCAAAATCCCTCTATCATCACATGATTTAAAACTACATGATTTTCTAAAGGAGACTGAAAACTGCTTTAGATTTAAACCTGAGATTTCTTATTTATTAATAATTTTGTGGTAATACCTGGATAGCCTGGTTTGGGGCACCAGCATCAACTTGTTCCAGGTATGAGCTCACCAACATGTCAGCAGGAAGCAGGTGGAAGCCGTGTTGGTGTTCCTGGGCCACAGAATCACCAACAACCTCTTAGTCTTATGCAGCAACAGGTTTGTTTTAAAATTAGCAACTAATTTTTGGGAATAACAGATGGTGCCATTTGGACTAATGTATTCTCACCCGCCTGGTAGTGACGCTGGTGGAATCTTTGCCCTTACAAATGCTTCTCCAACAGAGCAAAGGACTGTAAGCGCTCTTGATCATAGTTTATAAAAACTGACACAATTTATTATTAAATCATTATGTTTTAGATATATGTGTGACGTGTAAATATTTTAGATGCCTGGTGATATCAGTTGAGCATCTTCCACATACCCTCAGAGTATTCTCCATGTTCACAGTTGAAACTTATAAAATTAGGAAAATTAAATTTGATCCAGAAATGCCTCCACTCAAATTAGAAAAAATTCCTTGGGTGGTGATATCACATTCGCAGGTTGAAATTGATGGCATAATCAAAATTCAACCAATGGCAGATGTTGAGGAAAAGTTATTACATAGTTTGGGCGGGAAAAAGTCAGACTTTATTAAAGAAGGACACCTGGAAGCTCACGACATCCGGGTATCCTCTAATTATTGTCTCTTGTTGTGTGTGCACATGTGTTTATGAAAGGAGATTAATGTTGTATTTATTTGGCAGATGTATTATCAATTTGGAATATTCAGCACCTTGTATGAGGGGAAAGGGATGCCGGAGTGGATTAGGTGTAGAAGTGAGGGCCCATCAATATCATTTATCATCCCATCATCTCCTAAGAAGCTCCGAGGATTGAATTTCTGTTGTGTGAATTGGCCTCCATTTACAAGTGATTGTGTTTCCATGCCAAGGATCAAATTAGTAATATTACAAAAATGCAAACCTGGATTTATCAACATTATAGTGGATACACCTGTGTAGATGAAGAGAAATGCTTTAGTTGGTTAAGCCATTGGATGTTTGGGCCAAATGAGATGAAAGCTGGTGATAACATTATAATAGAGTGTAGTGTTGGTGCACTTGTGTCTGTACTTTGTCTGTATTTTGTCATGATCCCAAACGATGTCTTGTGTTAGTCTGAGTTACGTCTTAGGTTTGTTATTATGTGTGTTCGATGTAAGTTTGACCAAGTCAACCATCCTCCTGGTTTGACTTGGCCAAACATTTAGCACATTGTTTGTAATATGTCTGTGTCGAAGGATGAGTCATCGAAGGATTGTTTAGATCCTTCGATGAGCTCGAAAGATAAGCCTTCGATGGATGATTGATGGACCTCGAAGGATATCATCCTTCGAGGTGTTTATGTGGATCCTTCGACAGGTTTCAAATCAATAGATGATCCTTCGATCAGTCTATCTGATCCTTCGACCAGACGAGCTGTGATGGGTATATATACTCATGTAATGTGTTCACTTCATTTTTTGAGTGTAAAGTGTGTGAGAAGTGAGTGAACTAAGTCTTGTAGAGAGCGTATTTTCAGTTTGGTCAAGGGCTGTAACCGTGTCCACTGAAATACAAGAGAAAACTTTGTTATCTCGTGTGTCTACCTTTCTCTTTGTAGCTTGTGTTCTCATATAAACTACCGGTTTGCATGCTAGCTTGGATTCCGCACTTGCTAGTGTGTTAAACATAACAAGGATAAGGTTTGACCTCATCCTCCGAGGGACCTACAAGTGGTATCAGAGCCGTGGCTCTTTTCCTTGTTAAAAACCGAGTTTATACAAGACTTTGGAGTGTTTGGACAAAAACTCACATGGTTTAGCACCCGTTTTTAGTGTTTTTCTCGCATTTCTTGTCGTAAAAACGTGTTCTAAACTAACCGGGTGTGTTAAAGGACGGGTTGGGTAACTTAAAAACTTGTTTTTAAGAAGTTTGGTCATCTCCGGCCAAATTCCGGCTTACTCCGGTGACCGGTTTTCTGGATAAGAACAGTCCTTTTTAAGTAATATTTTATTGTTCAAAATCTTGTTTTGGTAAAAAGTATGGTCTGACCATACCTTTCTGCCGAAAGCTTTCTACCAACCCATCACCTTTTCACCAACCTGTCACTTTCGTCAACTGTGTCAGTACAGATCGAAGGATATCCTTCGAAGTCGAAAGATCATCTTTCGATCAAAGGAAGTTCGATAGATAATCATCCTTCGAACATCCTTCGAAGTCTGTGACTTATCCTTCGATCCAAGGAATCTTTTCGAAGCATATCTCTTTCGATCTACAGTTCTTATTCGAAAGATAAGGATCCTTCGATTGGAGAATCTTTCGAAATCATTGTTCGAAATTCAACAGTGATCTTTCGAACACTGTTGATCCTTCGAACTAGTATTAATCCTTTGATCCTAGTCTGTTTAAGTTTAACAAGTTTGTGTTTTTCTCGTCTTTCGATCAGGGATCCTTCGGCTGGTTGGTTGTTAACAAGGAGAACCCGGGAGAACTAGTGTAACAATTTTTTCTTGATCAAAAATGAATCCGAGATGGGGTACTCCGGTAAATACAGATATGTATTATGGTACTCCGTCTCCGGATAGCGGAAAGTATAGAAACACGAGTTTGTCTCCTTCGTGGGCCGAATCTCCCGCACCGGTATCTTCTCAAGCTAATGCAATTTCTACCGGTCAATGGGCATTCGTATCAAATCAACTCCAAGTATTCAAAGCATTCTCTTAAGCGAGAGCGAAACCGGAAGTTTGAATCGGCCTCCAAAGTTGATGCACTTATACGAATATCCAGGATGGATTGACAGATTTCATACATACGTCCTTGGACAAAATACAGAATTGTGGTTGCGTTTCATCACAGATTTCGATCAAACAATAGAGGTTGCCGCATCATCTGCTGCTACGTTATATTTATCATCAATTTGTCAGTTTCAAAACAACGAAGAAGTTGTGGGACGCATTGAAGACAAGGGGCGTAGGAAATGAAGCGACACGTCAATTGAGACGCGACCTGCTAAAGAAAGAGTTTGATGGTTTTACTTGTATGGAGAATGAATCTTTAGGAGATTTGGCAAGTCGATTTAATCATTTGTTGACTGAATTGGGAAATTTTGAGGTTGTTACAACTTCAGCAGAGGTTGTGAAAAAGTTTGCAGATGCGTTGCCACCTCAATGGAATAATTTCTTGGAAATCATGAAGTACAATGGTACTTTGGCTACAACAAACATCAATGACTTTGTTCAACTACTGGAAAATAAGAATCAGGAAGAAACTATCAAGGCGAAAAGAGTTCTAGTACCTCAGAATCCTGAGATGTATTATGGAACACCCAGCACTCCTGCAAAAGCTATCACCCATGCTCCGATTCAGACGGCGTTTGTGTCTAGCACCGATATGTATGGCAATCCAATCCAAGTTCCGGTCAAGCCGCCTCCAACAACAGACATGTATGGATATCCGCTTCAATCAGTTCCTCAACCAGTGCCACAACAGCAAAGCCAACAACCTATCAGAGCAACTGATATGTTCGGAAATCCATTACCTGTTCGATCTACCGGACCAACTGATCTATATGGGAATCCACTTCCTCCTCAACAGCAAGCGTGTTATGGAAGCACATCATCTGCTGGTCAGCAATCAAAGCCAAATACAGTACGGCTCGACACCTCAAGCTTTTCTAAAGTCAGTGTGGAAGTAGCAAAGGAACACATGGAGCTGCTAAACACTTTGGTGAGCGCATACTGTGGATTAGTGGAAGGTCAGATTGGTAACATTAATCTGACACAAGAAGACTATCAGCAGATCGATAAAGAGGAGATGGAGATGATGGACATCAAGTGGGCCTTTGCCAGTGCTGTTAGGAGAGCAAAGGATTTCATGGAAAGAACTAGCAGAACCAGCTTGGAAAGCAAGAAAGACACCAAGTATGGGTTTGATAAGCAGGCTGTTAAGTGCTTCAATTGTGGTGAACGTGGTCATTTCAAACGTGAATGTACGAGGCCATCTCAACATGGAAACCAAAATCCTTTCAGAGGTCAAGGCAACAGGGTAAATCAGAACCAAGTAAGGAACAATGAGCGCACATTGGTGCCTGTCAACAACCAGAGTCAAGCAGGACCATCTAATGCCAACCAGGCACTTGTGGTTCAAGTAGATGAAGGTTGTGATTGGTCAATTCAGCTGAGTGGTGATGCTCCAGATGGAACATCATGTTTTGCTGAAGTGGTTAAGGATTTAAATCACGCCAGTGGTGGAGAATCTTCCGCCAATGGTGGTGAATCTTCTGAGGATGAAGACTCTTCTGGTTATAGTAGAAGTTCGGATGAAGAATCCTCGAGTTCAGGTAATGATCATGTGGATGAGACATCAAGTGCGTCAGTTGATGCAGATATTGATGAGCTTTTGGAAGAAGCTACAGCAGGAATTGAAAGAAGATCTATTTTGGTGGATCAAGCTGCTTATTCTTCGTCTTCTCTCCATTCAGCCTTTATGGCTAATGTCGACAGTTCATCAAGTCAGGTATGTGTCGATGAACCCACTTCTGCTAGTTGTGATAATTGTGACATATTGAGTATTAAATGTGCTGATTTAGAGACAAGCATGTCTGAGTTGCAAGGCAAACATGATGCTTTACAAGCTAGTTTGTTTGACTTGCAAGACAAACATGTTTCATTGAATGATAAGTGGTGTGAATTGCAAAGAAAACACGAGGCTTTGCAAGAGAAATATGATGTGACATTCATTCACAATCAGAAATTGACCGTTGATCTTTCGAAGTGCACTGAAGCCAACATGTTTTATGAAAACCATGAAAAGGAGTTTAAATCGGTAATTGAAAAATTAAAGAAAGATAAAACCGAGTTAACTAAAATGGTTTCCAGAAAACAAACTGACATTAATTTGTATATAACTCGTCTTGAGGTAATGCAAAAGGAAATGGCTTGTGTGAAAACTGAAAGTGAGGCGATCCAACTTAAGCTAGACAGTTATTTGAGCTCTAGCTATGTGTTGGATCACATCATTGACGTACAGAAAGAGAAACGGGATGTCACATGCATTGGATACAAGAAATGTCCACCACCAGTGAGACACAATTATGATGCCATGCCTGACGAAGAGGATAGAACTTTCTTTGAACCAACTGTTCCTCTAGATGTTAATGAATTTGCAACAGGACTCGGATACAAGAAGGAAGTATCATCAAAATCGGATGTGTCAGCAGATACATGTGTGTCTTCTGCTGAACCGAATCAGGTTCCTCCAATTGTGATTGAGGATACTGATTCTTCTGATGATGAATCTGATGATACTGATTCAGCAAAGTCTGATGCAGTGATAAAAGAAGAGGACATACCTCTTGAGAATCATATTCTGTGTGATCCTCCTGCAAAACCCGCTAAGACTGTTGCAATCGAGTCCTTGTCTGCACAAGAGTCGGAGAGTGTGGATTTGCTGTATACTCTTGTTGGTGATGATAAAATTTATTCAGACAAAGATTTTCCTATTAAGAATGTTAATCAATCATTAATCAGTAAAGTCTTTGAAAATTCAACAAGTAAGTTTCTGGGTAAGAAAGGATCACACGTTGTGATAACACAGTGCCCTCCTATCCCAAAGGCTGAAGTTAGAAAACAATTTGGAAATCAGAAATTACCAACAGTGCAAAAACAGCAAAATCATACCAAACCAAAAGGAAAAGCATCGACTCAAAGTCAAAAGAAGCCAAATCAAAAGAAGAACAAGAATGTGAACTTTGTGAAATCTAAGGGAACGGACAAAATTGAAACGTTTGAAAATCAATCTAACTTAGATTTTGTCAAGAAAGCAACAGTGATGAAAAGGAATGAACCAAATAGTTCAAAACCTAGTACCTCGGGATCACAAAGTTCAGCATCGACAAGACGATCATATGATACTTCGGGGTTTGTTGAACGAAGATCATGTTTTGAATGTGGTGAAATTGGACATATAATTCGAAATTGTCCGTATCTTCATAAGTTGAAAGCAAAGGTTGATGATCCCCGTGAAGGAAATCACCAAAAGCGAACTGTTTCTTTAAAACAAGACCCCCGACTTGTAAGAGAAAGGGAAAAGAAACAGAAACGTCAACAAGTCAAGGTGATTGAGAAAGCACTTAAAACTGATGTGGTTCAAAAACAATCCGTTTCAGTTAAACCAGAAAGCACAAAATTTTCAAAAACTTCAAACAATCACGAAGTTAAATTTTCAAACAATCAAACTGGTAAATCTCAACAGACATGGAAACCTAAAATGACCACAAATTCAGGGGGACCATCACAATTTTCAAATCATCAAAGAATAGAAGTTATTGTTGTTGATGAAAATGGAAGACCCAAGACCACAATGGCTTGGGTCCCCATCTCCAACTAATCATATGAGTTCATGTGCAGGGTGTTCCAGGAGGAACTATAAGTAGTCATTGGATTGTTGATAGTGGGGCATCCAGGCACATAACAGGCGACATGAAGCTTCTCTACGACGTTAAATCTATTAGAGGAGGTTATGTTGCTTTTGCTGGAGATAAAGGCGGATATATTACGGGTGAAGGAATGATTTCCAACGGGGTTGTTAGCTTTGATAAGATCAACTTCGTACAACAACTTGATCACAATCTTCTTAGTGTTTCTCAAATTTGTGATAAGCAGTTCTCAGTACACTTTGATGCAAATGGATGTTATGTGCTGAAACCCGGCTTCAAAATTCCGAAAGAATGGATTCTCTTATCTGCTCCAAGGATAAATGACTTGTACGTCCTTGATATGAGCCAAGCTATCACAACGTCTGCACAAGCAACCTGTTTCGTTTCCAAAGCCACAGAAAAGGACTCAATCTCTTGGCACAGACGAATGGGTCACATTCACTTACGCAAAATGAATCATTTGGTGTCAAATGAATTAGTGAATGGTGTTCCTCTTAAAAACTTCCATCTTCAAGACGTCTGTGTCTCGTGCCAGAAAGGAAAACAAACGAAGAAGCGACACCCTACAAAGAAAATCAACACGGTGGCTGTTCCTCTTGAACGTTTGCACATGGATTTGTTCGGTCCTGTCAAGCACAAAAGTATTAGGAATGATCAATACTGCCTTGTGATAACTGATGATTATTCAAGATTTTCTTGGGTGGCGTTCATGGCACATAAGAGTGAAACCTTCGGTATTATCAAAAACTTGATCATTCAGATTGAGAATCTATATAAGTTGAAGGTTAGGCGGATACGTAGCGACAATGGTACTGAATTCAAAAATCATGCCATGGCGGAGTTTTGCACTTCAAAAGGTATTCTTCACGAATTTAGTGCAGCTTATACTCCTCAACAGAATGGCGTCGCTGAACGTAAGAACCGCACATTGATCGAGACTGCTAGGACAATGTTGGTAGAGTCACAGTTGCCGATTCCCTTCTGGACTGAAGCTGTGGCCTCTGCATGTTACACGTTGAACCGAGTCCTTACAGTCAAAAGGCACAACAAGACCTGCTTTGAGCTTATTAACAAACGAAAACCAGATTTGTCATATCTTGAACCGTTTGGAGCTCCGTGCGCAATAATCGATCCTAATGGAAAGTTTGGGGCAAAAGCAATTGAGGGATACTTTCTTGGGTATGCCACCCCGAACTTATGAGTCTGGAATCTAGAGACTAAGAGGGTCGAGGAATGGTCTGAAGTCAGAGTACAAAGGCACACTTTACCAGTCAAATGTCCTGGTCAGCCTTGGATGTTTGAGTACGATGACTTTTTCAATTCGATCAATGTTGAAGCAGTTGAAGAAAATGCTGCAGCAAGGATGTTTTTCGAGAGTGACAACGCAACAGATTCACCGTTGGTTCGTCCAATTATTGTCAATCAAGAACCATCTTCAGTGAACAATAATGCTCTCGACAATGAGGATTTTCACGATGCTACCGATTTGAACGAATCTTCAGAGGATGATGAATTTCTCGATGCAGATCAAGAAGCTCCAATAATAGCAGTTCATGGTACTTCAGAGGGTACACCTCCAGTGGACACCCCTAGAACAGCTGAAGCTACTGCATCATCCTCTTCGTCAATTCCAGGCATTGAATTGGTTGTTGATCTCAATCTCAACAATCTGGGTACAAACATTCCAGTTCAAGATAATCCAGAAACAAGGATTCACAATACCCATCCTCAACAAAACATTATCGGAAATGTACAAAGTGGCGTTCAAACAAGAAACATGTTGCGAAACAACAACAATGCAGGCTTGTATGCGGCGATTAGAGAATCTGGTCAACAAAACGATTGGTCTTTCGCGTGTTATGTCTCACAGGAAGAGCCAAGAACTTGGAAAGAAGCTTTGAAAGATAACTCTTGGGTTGAAGCAATGCAGGAAGAACTGCAACAATTCCAGAAGCTTGGTGTCTGGAAACTCGTAGAGAAACCTGCTGGTTACAAGAAGATTGGTACCCGTTGGGTGTTTAAATGCAAAAAGGATGACCGTGGAGTCGTTATTCGAAACAAAGCAAGGCTAGTCGTTCAAGGTTTTCGTCAGATAGAAGGGATCGACTACAACGAAGTGTATGCACCTGTTGCACGTCTGGAAGCAATTCGGATCTTTGTGGCTTATGCCTCATTCAAAGGTTTCAAGGTATACCAGATGGACGTGAAAAGTGCATTCTTACATGGTGTGGTGGAAGAAGAGGTGTACGTCGAACAGCCTCCAGGTTTTGAAGATCCTATCCATCCCGATCGGGTTTGGTTGCTCAACAAAGCTCTCTATGGTCTTCATCAAGCACCGCGAGCTTGGTACGCAACCTTATCTAATTATCTGCTGGAGAATGGATTTCGCAGAGGTCTTATCGATTGTACTCTTTTCATCAAAGAACAAGATGGAGATCTTCTACTGGTTCAGGTATACGTTGATGATATTATTTTTGGTTCTACTAATGATGTATTGTGTAGGAATTTCGAGCGCATTATGCAGGATAAATTCGAGATGAGTGCTATGGGGGAAATGACTTTCTTTTTGGGCCTACAAGTACAACAAACCAAGTCTGCGATATTCATCCATCAGACTAAATATGTTGGTGACATCTTGAGCCGGTTCCAGATGTCTGATGCAACGCCCATCGGTACCCCATTGCCGCAAAATCACGGAATTACTCCAGACTTGAAGGGTGAAGCTGTTAGCCCCTCATACTACCGCGCGATGACCGGATCTCTTATGTACCTCACAGCATCAAGACCAGATATAATGTACCCAACGTGCCTGCTTGCCAGATATCAAGTCAACCCGAAGGCCTCACATCTTGCAGCTGTAAAAAGGATTTTTCGTTATTTGAAGGGTTACCCTGACACCGGTCTATGGTACCCTAGGGATAATAACTTTGACTTGATCGCTTTCAGTGATTCTGATTTTGGCGGATGCAAAATCGACGGCAAATCCACAACGGCTGGATGTCAGTTTTTGGGAAATCGCCTAGTCACATGGCAGTGCAAGAAGCAGACCTGTGTAGCTACATCAACATGCGAAGCTGAATACATTGCTGCCTCAAGTTGTTGCTCCCAAGTCCTATGGATCCAACAACAATTGCTAGACTACGGTTTTGAATTCCTAACTACTCCTATTTACGTTGATAATTCTGCTGCCTTACAGATCACTAAAAATCCTGTGCAGCATTCAAAGACTAAGCACATCGAAATTAAGTATTACTTCATACGTGATTGCTTTGAGAAAAGGCTAATCGATGTTGCTTACGTCCACACTGATGACCAACGTGCCGACCTTTTTACCAAAGCATTTGACAAATCAAGATTTGACTTTTTATTATTGGTAAACGGCATTAAGGTCAAGCAAGAGTAATACCAACATCGGAAAATCATTTTTGTAAATACCTTTGTGTTTTAAATTTGTCTTAGTTTATTGATTTTAGGGGGAGTAAATCCAAATTTGAAAATCCAAAAACATCGAAAAATTTCAAAAACACAAAAACATTAGAAAAGCAAAAATAGGTTTCCTGGCGAGCAAAAGAGAAAATGATAGTACATCAGTGGTCTGTCTAAACCTCTTTAAACCTAAAATGAAAAACGATAAGCAGCTCTATATAAGATGTATCGGTAGGCTCACAATCATTTTAAAGTGTGCAGGGTGATATAAATCTTAAATCGACTGAAGACCAGGTGGGAACCACACATTGGCATATGGTCTTAGTACCGAAATTTCGTTTGAGAGATTGCCGAGGTTCTGAGATATTCGGTCTTTATGCTGCTTATCATCTGGGTATCATGGTTGTATCTTTTACCGAAAAATAACGGGGACGCAAGTCTAGATCTTCCATGATACCATACATACGTGTACATACTGCATTCGACCTCAATAAGTGATCATCAATCACATGTCCCTCAAAATAAGTGATAAAATATCACATTTATCCGGGAGTCAAGTTCGTCTCTCTGCTGTACGAAAGTACTGACCTGTTCACGGACTTGCTCTTGTGCCCTCATGCATCTGAAAATCAAGTTCCTCATCAATAAGTGATTCTATCACATAGGGCTTGTTTTCAAATCAAAATAAGTGAGAATCTCACATCATATACGGTCAAACAGATGATAATCGGTATACTCACCGGTAAGATGAACCCTCGTGCATACCTTGATACGGGAATGTGTCGTGATGTGGATGAACACCGGTCGGTAAGTATAAATCATACCTTAACGTATCCCCTCGTCATGATTACATCTGATAAGTTGAGCTTAAGTGGACAACAATACCGATAATTGTTATAGGATGCTTATCTTAATGTTAACTAATTGAACAACAAGAGCGTTTTGTCTTGACCGTACACTGATATAATTCTCTTACCCTCGAAACTCGCAAAAAGAATGTCTGTAAATATTTATTTACTGCTTTAAATTTCTGCATCTCTGTATATATTTATTTACTGCTTTCTGTCTTTACATTTGAAATATTCAAAAATACCAAAAAGATTTTAGGTGTGTTTTAATATAAACTTTATAAAAGCCAAAAAGATTTTATTTCTATCTTATTTTCGATTGTACGATGTTGGATCTCGAGTCTTCGTTACCTGAAACCTGATTGAAAACCAAAATCGACTAAATCTTCATAAATGGTCAGAATTTGCAAGTTTTGAAAGTTAAAAACTAAACTTGATAAATTTGTTAAACTTTCAAACTGTCGGACGGTAGTTGATTGAAATATGGTCATATGTGTGTCGCTTGTTTATGTTAACTATATTCCAAGCAGTTGTTCTCATTACGCGTTTAGATTTCTTGCATGTGCAGATTCTAAAGGCAAGGAGAACATGGTCGATGAGAAGCTTCGGAATGAAGACACGACGTGAAGGCACTCAAGTGATGAAGATGATCGAGTTGCCGCTGACCATCATCAACACCACAAGGATCTCAAGTACTAATGATCAAGTCATTCACGAGCATAACTCAAGGGGGAGCTTATGTCAAGGGGGAGTTTGTTAACACACTTCCTACATGAAACGGGGAGTTTGTTGGTACACTTTCTGCTTTCAAGACGTGAAGACTTTAAAGATCCTCCGACATTGAAGACTTGAAAGGACGTCAAAGACTTGAAGACACGAAGATCGAGATAAAGCTACAGCCAAGGGGGAGTTTGTTGGTGCACTTGTGTCTGTACTTTGTCTGTATTTTGTCATGATCCCAAACGATGTCTTGTGTTAGTCTGAGTTACGTCTTAGGTTTGTTATTATGTGTGTTCGATGTAAGTTTGACCAAGTCAACCATCCTCCTGGTTTGACTTGGCCAAACATTTAGCACATTGTTTGTAATATGTCTGTGTCGAAGGATGAGTCATCGAAGGATTGTTTAGATTCTTCGATGAGCTCGAAAGATAAGCCTTCGATGGATGATTGATGGACCTCGAAGGATATCATCCTTCGAGGTGTTTATGTGGATCCTTCGACAGGTTTCAAATCGATAGATGATCCTTCGATCAGTCTGTCTGATCCTTCGACCAGACGAGCTGTGATGGGTATATATACTCATGTAATGTGTTCACTTCATTTTTTGAGTGTAAAGTGTGTGAGAAGTGAGTGAACTAAGTCTTGTAGAGAGCGTATTTTCAGTTTGGTCAAGGGCTGTAACCGTGTCCACTGAAATACAAGAGAAAACTTTGTTATCTCGTGTGTCTACCTTTCTCTTTGTAGCTTGTGTTCTCATATAAACTACCGGTTTGCATGCTAGCTTGGATTCCGCACTTGCTAGTGTGTTAAACATAACAAGGATAAGGTTTGACCTCATCCTCCGAGGGACCTACATGTAGCGATGTAATGGAGTATAAAACGGAGGAGGGTGGGGTTGGTGTTGTGTATGATGATGGTAGTATGGAAGAAGAAGAAGAAGAAGAAGAAGATGTGTTGAGTTATTACTAGTCATGGAATCACATCATTGGTGGAGACCTCTCTCCTTTTCAAGCTACAACAGAAGAATACTACCTACATTACTCCGAATTTACACGGGATTCCGATGGCAAATTTTATGATCCTTTAACTTTTTACGAAGGCAGCTATAAGGGTAAATGTCGTCTCTCTATATAAAATTTAGCCAAGTCTTGTGTATTACTTTGTTTTGTAAGATCCTAGCTAAAATAAATAATGTAAAAAAATTCCTTTTTTTTTTCTTTCAGAAAAGGAAGTGATGTTTAAAGTTTTTTTCCAAAAAGAAGTCTGAAATAGTTGGGTCTCAGGTTCATTTCAACACCTAAACCCTTCTCTCATCACATGATTTAAAACTACACAATGCGAAAAAGATTGGATATTTATATTTTATCCATGCAGGCACAGTGTTCACAAACGCGTCTAACTGAAATGCCACCTGCTGAAGCTCCTTGCATGCCTATGTTCTCAGGTATGAGCTCAGATGGGGGTCCAATGGCAAACTTGTACATGCCAATGGTTCTGACATGTCAGCACGAACTGCGCCCAGGTGGAAGCCGTGCCAGTGTTCCGGGTCCCCAGAATCACCAACAACCTCTTCCTCTTATGCAACAACAGGTTTGTTGTACTCTTCTTTGTCTCTGTTTTCTTGAAGGTTAAAATGAACAACTATCTTTTGAGAATAACAGATGGAGCCATATGGCCTAATGTACCCTGACCCGCCTGGTAGTTACACTGGTAATGTGTCAATGGGTTCTGTTCCATATGATGTTGACAATGCTTGTGGAATCTTTGCACTTACAAATGCTTCTCCAATAGAGCAAAGGACTGTAAGCCCTTTTGATCTTTGATATATGTGTGACATGTAAATATTGTAATTATCGGATCAGGCCCCACTCCACACACACGACACACACTCACATATGTATGTAAAAGTAACTTACATAAAGAAGAATAATTAGAACTCACTCTCATTAATTACATTTAAACAAAGGACTCAAATAAACATGCAACAAATGATATCCAATAAACCCCATCAACCTAGTCCTGTTCTTCTGCTGAACCATTATTACCTGCTGTCTTGGGTGACCCGTTTAACCCGCTGACCCGTGAACACCTAAACCCCTCTCTCATTACATGATTTAAAACCACACAATGCAAAAAAGATTGGATTTTTATATTTTATCCATGTAGGCACAAACGCGTCCAACTGCAATGCCACCTGCTGAAGCTCCTTGCATGCCTATGTTCCCATATGGTTTAGGTCAACAAACGTTTGCTGGTCAACCTCAACTTACTCTCATTCCTCCCCAAGTAATCTCCCATAATCACATTTTTAAACACTTTCTAATGGAGACTGAAAACTGCTTTCAATTTAAACCTGAGATTTCTTATTTATTAATAATTTTGTGGTAATACCTGGATAGCCTGGTTTGGGGCACCAGCATCAACTTGTTCCAGCTATGAGCTCAGATGGAGGCACAATGGCAAACTTTTACATGCCAATGGTTCCGACATGTCAGCAGGAAGCACGTCCAGGTGGAAGCCGTGTTGGTGTTCCTGGGCCGCAGAATCACCAACAACCTCTTAGTCTTATGCAGCAACAGGTTTGTTTTACTATTCTCTGTCTCTGTTTTATTGAAGGTTAAAATTCGTAACTAATTTTTGGGAATAACAGATGGTGCCATTTCGACTAATGTATCGTCACCCGCCTGGTAGTGACGCTGGTAATGCGTTAATGGCTTCTGTTCCGTATGATGTTGAGAAAGTGATGCATTTGCGTGATGCTGGTGGAATCTTTCCCCTTACAAATGCTTCTCCAACAGAGCAAAGGACTGTAAGCGCTTTTGATCATAGTTTATAAAAACTGACACAATTTATTATTAAATCATTATGTTTTAGATATATGTGTGACGTGTAAATATTTCAGATGTTGGGTGAGGATCAGTACCCACCATTGGAACAGCTGGAGAATGAGTCAGAAGCAACGGTAACAACAGATTTTCTTCGCTTGCTAGAATCACCAGAAGCACAAAAGGCAAAGGTTGCAGAGGCAATGGAGATCGAGCAGGGTAGCCCTGCTCATGAACCGGCTTCATTTTTATCTTTGTAAGTGGATGTGTCATGTACGGAAGATCTCAATAACGCCAACAAATACACAAACTCTAAGTCATAGATTGGATTATGAATTATCAGGTGACTAAAAACTATAAAACCCTGCAATCAATAATAATCCAATTTTATTAGAATGGTTGCCACTGAGAATGAGCACTTGCAAGCATGATCATGGTCTCTCTAAGTTTAATATGCATTTTTTTCAGAGATGACAAATTCGACCCGTTTACTTGTAAATTGGTGTACATGGATTGTGACTTATCTCAAACCGGTCAACTGATTCAACAATAAAATGGTTAACTACAACAGAAACATGTAGGTGAGGTTAAATGTCTTGCAAAGTCTTTCTAATGCTTTCAAGTTACAGTTAGTTATATTAAAAGATAAGATTATAACTGTAATAACAATGTTTTTGTAAGCATTTATAGAAAGTTTTAAAATGAACAACAGAACCCAATTCGTGTAAGACTGAAAAAGCGTGCACAGTTTTTTGATGTATTGTAACAGCAGTGAGAACGCAATAAAGCTTATTCGGTCTCAGGCGCGGACCCAAGCCTACCCCAAGGTGGGCGGGCGCACCCCCGGGGAAAAAAAAATTTAGTGTTAAGTTCCGTCGAAAATCCCGTCCGCACCCCTTGGAATTTTTCGTCCGCACCCCTTGGAATTTTCCGACCGCACCCCTTCGGTAAAAAGTGTTATCAATTTATATTTTAAGATTTTTTTTAGTAAACTCTTGTTTTTTTTTTAAATACTACCTAAATTATATAACTTTTAATACCAAACTAACTAAACCCAAATACTCAATACCTTTACCCACTTATAAGTCCTAACTAACTAGCCCACTAAGTCTTAGCCCATTAACCAAACCCAACAATATTTCAAACTATAATAAAATAATTTAAGCCCAAAACCCTTAGAAATTCTCTCCCGCTCTCTCTCACACACTCTCTCTCTCTCTCTCTCTCGTCCCTGCACTACCAGCGAACAACATCACCCAGCGACAACAGTCTAGCAGCCGGTGACCACCGTAATTAGCCACCATACCACCGTCGTTCGACACCAAATCCAACCGGAATCCGAACACGGGTAAGTTTCTTTGTTATTTTAATGATTTTGGTTGATATTATAGGAGAAAAAGGGTAATAAAGTTGTTAAATAGGTTTGAAATTTTGTGTGTTTTGACGTTGTTTATGGTTGTTTAGATGATTTTTAGGGTGATTATGTTGTTTAGATGATTTTTAGGGTGATTACAACTTACATTATGATTTCTACGGCTTAAATAGTTGGAAATTAAAATTGAAACATTATCTTATGGAGCGATTAACTTATATTATATAGAGAAATACTTGCTTAAAAAAGTAGCTTTATGTGATGTTTTGGATAGATTTCAAAAAATGAAAACCCATAGGGCGACGTTTTAATTATGTTTGTAACAAGGTTTGACATGTTTTTGATGATTATATAAAATTAGTTTAATGTTCTTTTGTTTTACATGACCCGGCCAGACCCGAACTGACCCGATACGAACCGATTTTTTTACTTATGTACCTAGGGGCCTAAAATTTTTAAAAATGTTCCGCACCCCCATGGAAAAATTACTGGGTCCGCCACTGTTCGGTCTGCTTGCATTACGTTCTCTTAGTACCTATCACAACTTTCCCTATTTTTACCATGAAACCCTATACTGCTAAACAATTACTCTACAAGATCAAAATTACCTTACAAGACATTTTACAAGCCCTACAAGATCAAAATTACCCTACAAGAACATTTTACAAAATTACCCTACAAGATCATTTGTAGGGTAATTTTGATAATTACTCTACGAGTAAATAATTACGAAAATGTCACCGCTATTTTTTACCTTTTCACCCTATTCGTACGTTTTGTATGATAAGGGTATTATATATATAGTTAATGAAAGACGATGAATAGTAACATTATTTTTAAATAATATATAGTTTTTATTATTTTTTATTTAATATATTATAATAGTTTATTATTATACTTACTTTTAATAACATATTTTTAATTTTTTTCTTTGTTAAAATCAAATATTTTCTTTACCATTTTTTAGTAATTATTTTTTCTTTTTTTAGAACACATACTAATTTATGAAACAATTTGATACTTCTTTAATAATTTATGTTTATAACTCTTTTCTAGTGCTTGATTTTTTCCCTCGACATTCCGAATTAAGTTTTGTTAAAAACGAAGTTGTACTCAAAATAAAGTATGTATTTGGTATTGTAAAACGGTACAATGATAAACTAAACCATCCTAGTGGTTTGGTTTTCTAAACAACATCCTTTATTTTCAAATCATGTTTGTTTTACATTATTATTTGTTCGGTTTCGCCGCAACGCGCGACGCAAAAAAACTAGTTTTGATAATTACTCTACGAGTAAATAATTTTATTGTTTTTACTTAATCCGCCTATTTAACCATGTAACCCTCTTATACCGCATAGACAAAACCATGTAACCCGTCTATACCACATAAACAAAAAACAAGTAACCCGCCTATTCCAAATAGACAAAACCAAATAACCCACCTACTTCTAATAGACAAAACCAAGTAGCCCGCCTATTCCAAATAGACAAAACCAAGTAAACCGCCCACTTAGGACACGTAGACCAAACCATGGATGCAATGTAATTCAATGAAAACATTTTGTGAGAGCACCCTAGAGATGAGATTATAGTCTAGACTCGAAACCGAATCCTAGTTCGCTATAATCGTGACTCTGATATCAATCTGTCACACCTCCGCTGAAGGCGGAAACAAGAGAAGTGACCACGAAAGGTTTCATAGCATCCGATTAGCAAATATCTATATGATAAAACTTCATTACGATACCAAGTGTTTAAAAGTTATAACCACAGTAACGTGTTTAGGTTTACATAACCCAAATATAACAAGTCCAAAAATAACCAACAAAAGTTATTGTTTAAAAACCAAGACTTTGGCAAATATATCTCATATGCAATGAGAAATACAAACCGAGTGAATGGAATGACCGAGATTAACAAGATTAACCTTAGATTTATGACAAAAGGAACCTACAATGATGATCCCTAGATTTATGACAAATGAATTAAACATGTACTAAGTAGTGTGGTGATGGTACCACATTGAAGTAAACCTAGTTAAGATATTGTTAAGTTTCAAAAAAAAGTTGAGATATTGTTAATTTTTTTGTCATAATATTTTAAAATTCCAAGTTTTAGTTTACTTCCCGTCATCTACTTAAATCAATCCCGTTAATTTATTATTCAAATAAATAAATTAATATCGATTGTTACACGACACCAGTTCCATGTTAATCTGAATCCAATCAAAATAGTGTCATTATTTCCCCAAAAATAACTTATTTTAACTTATCATTTCATCTTGAGTTCTATCAACAATATTATTTTCCTGACCCGTTCAGCTCGGGTGTTACATAAAACATTCCATATCATGACTTCTCTGCCAAATACGACCATACTGCGATTCAAAATATTGCCAATAATGCGGAAAATATTATATTATATAAGATTTAATTTATAAATTTATATAATACATGACGGCTCGAGCATGTAAAGTTCTCACCACACGCCTAGCGTCACACCTCCACTTTTTGAGCCTAAATGTCTCAGAGCACCTCACGCTATTTATATACAAGATAACTAGCAGTTATCTCAAAAAATTCACATATTTTAATGTATTATTACAGCTTGCGCCAAAACTTGGCTTCCACATAGTATAAAGAGAAGTTTTTAGTCACCAAACATGGCTATGTTACATACTAAATCGGAACCAAATCAGTTTCGCATACCACGGTTTGGGCAGGCATTTGCAAAATGTGACGGATCACCACAAATAAAGCAACTTCTGCCAGAAACAGGATCACCTGTGGCTGATACGAATCTCACATTACCACCACCTTGGCCACCACCACCACCACCCCCACGACCGCCCCTTCTGCTGGTTATTGTAGCTGAACCGCTGCCGCCACCTCTTGTAGTGGGGACGCTATCCTCCCAGCAGCTTCATAAAATGCAAAAACAATTTGTTCTCATTACATCATAAAAAGTGAACCCATTGTATTTTATTTCAAACATATGTAAGTGGTCAAAAATAGAATTTAACTAGGAAGGGAAAAGGTTAAAGGGGTTGCAAGAGTCTTTTAACTTATTTAAATAGATTTATGTAAAGATTTAGTTTAGAGTAAAATGCCATTTTCATCCCTGATGCTTGGCCAGTTTTGCAACTTTCGTCCAAAGGTTTGTTTTTCCACATCCGGATCTAAAAGGTTTGAAATCTTGTCATTTTCATCTGGCTCGTTAACTCTGTCCATTTTTCTCCATTAAGTTTGTCTTTTTGTTAACTTAAAGGGTAATTCGGTCTTTTGCACTTTATGCACAAGCATTTAGCATAATGTACAAGTATTCAAAACAAAGTAGGTAAAAAGACGAAAATACCCTGACTTAACAGAGAAAAATGGATGGAGTGAACGAGCCGGATGAAAATGACAAGATTTCAAACCTTTTGGATCCAGACACAGAAACAAAACTTTTGAACGAAAGTCGCAAAACTGGCCAAACCTCAGGGACGAAAATGGCATTTTACTCTTTAGTTTATTATAGTAATAATTGTTGTTTTGAAATCATAATAAAAATTAAAATGGCCAACAAGCGTGTGTACTTACACAAAGAACTTGCATCCCGGTGTCTGACAAGAGTAGAACTTTCTTCCCCGGTTGCTCTCTGTGTTGGCGGTTTTCAAAACGCAGAGCGAACCACAAGTAGGGCATGGAATTGGTGAATCACCTGCATCAACGAATAACAGATTAAAGACCCCATATTTATAAATATCTTCCTAAAGTAAAAATCCATTACAACAACAAGCATACCCAGTATAATCCCATCTATAGCGAAGCTATTGATAGGGTCTGGGGAGGGTAGGATGTAGGCAAGCCTTACCTCTATCCCAGGGAATAGAGAGGCTGCTTCCAGTGAGACCCCCGGCTCTAAAAAAACAAAACCAAGAGATAAGCTTCTGGAAAAACATATATAAGCACACAACTACCAAAAAGGTGGAAAAGAAAAATAATAAAAATAAACACATAAATAAATAAGTAGTTGTTAGTAAAAACTACGATGCCGGGAGTAAGTGAAAACTTATAAAAGCTATATCACACCCAATAGAAAATGAGAAAATTTAAACCCATAAGACAAGAACCTAAAGCAAAAACCCGGCCAAACTCCTAAAAGTCATTAACCTTAATCCTACGTCTCCACGCAGTTCTATCCTCGACCATGTCCTCGAAGAGGTGCAAATCTAGCAAATCTTGCCTAATCCGCTCATCCCAAGTCATTTTCGGCCTACCTCTACTCCTCCTTCCATCCTCTGAGAATAATAAATATAAATCCATTAAGAATAATAAATATAAATACCGCTATTTGAGTTCACCCTCTGAGATCGAGCACTACGGTTTTGAGAAGTGAGGGAATAGCAATCACTAGAATTATGTCCCGTTTGGTGACAGAAACTGCAAGTAGCCTGCTGCTGCTGCTGATTATTATTATTATTTCGAGAATCGTTTCTAGAAGGTGCAGCGATCCCTCTTCCTCTTGCTGAATAAAAATAAGGTGTATAAACAATAAAATGGATAAAAAAGAATACGAGGCAATGAGTGAATTATATAGTTCTTAAAATCTTTTGTGATCGTATATTCGTATCACCTCTGAAGAACATAAGATTAAATCAATGCTATACAAGCAAATCAAATTGCAGCTATTGAATTCGATTATGTAATGAGCAGCCGCTTAGAGTCTTGAATAAAGATTAAAAATCAAAAATGTATACCTGGTGTGCTTGAAGTATTGCGCTGTCCAGAACCAGACATTTCGATAAGCTGTCTCATAATATCATCACAGCCACCAACACAACCTAGATTAAAGGCATAATCGTTCAGTACAATTAGTATTTATATATAATAATACATACATAAATATATATCTATATATATATATATATGAATAATAGATTACCTAAATGATGGACATTGAAGTTTGGTGGGATTTCCAGCCGGCGAAATGTAAACTGAATCTTAAAAACGGGTCCTGTCGACAGTGAAACAATCTTAAATTATAACGTGGTACGTGGTTAACGTGTTAACACAGCTGAATCAAAATTTTACAGAATAGAGACTCTAAATAAACAACATGTGTAGTAAAGGTCTAGATGAAAGGTAAAAAAACCTGGAGTGCACATATTGCAAACAGTTGTGGTAACAACGGCTTCTGATATAGATCCAGGAAGCCAAATGACATTTCTACACTGCAAGAGTGTGTTAAGATGAGTGAGACGGGTGGGTTATGTAATGGGTCAAAACAAATTGGCCCATTCATAAGTAAATGGACTAAAATTGCCACCTGTTGTTAATGTACACCATATAATAAACAAAAACCAGAAACTTTAGAAAAGCTTCAAAAATGCACATGAAATGTAAAATATAGTATTGGTATGATACAACAATGTCCGGTAACATATATAAACTTTTACTGCCAGGTCAGCACGTAGAAGAAACAAAAAGTATGCTCTATGTAAAACAACATTATATATACTATAAATATGTTATTTTGTCACATCAACCAACTTTGGTCCCTCAACTTTGACATTAACCAATTTAGCCCCTGAATTTTAGTAATGACATGTTTAGCCCCTCAACTTTAATAATAAATAACTTTAGCCCCTCAACTTTTGTAATGACATGTTTAACCCTTCAAATTTAATGACATGTTTAGCCCTTCAAATTTAATGACATGTTTTTCCCCTCAAATTTAATAATGACATGTTTAGCCCTAACTACATCAAACAACTTTAGCCCCTCAACTTTGATAATGACATGTTTAGCCCCTTAACTATATCAAACAACTTTAGCCTCTCAACTTTAATAATAAACAACTTTAGCCTGTCAACTTTAATAATGACATGTTTAGCCCCTTAACTGCATCAAACAACTTTAGCCCCTCAACTTTAATAATAAACAACTTTAGACCCTCAATTTTAATAATGACATGTTTATCCCCTCAACTTTAATAATGACATGTTTAGCCCCTCAACTAAAACATCATAAAACTTTAACTCTAGCGATATGCTTATTTTTATCTACGTTTCGAACCCGTTGTGAAGCGCGGGTGGTATCCCACTAGTTGATTTTAACAACATAAAATGATACCATATATGTGTCCTTCAAACAGAACACTGCACCAAAGAACCAAACACTTGCCTGTGGATAACCTGAGCAGCCAATCATGAACTTTCCATCCTGTAAGGATAGAGAATACCAAAATTATGCAAACATAGTAGCACTACTAAAGCTTCAACTATGTTATGTAGAATGACTGTAAACAAAAAATTACCGGTTTTTTCCTCAGAACCAAATCTGAGTCGTGACAAACGTCACATTTCCGTACAAGCTGTTGTGCATGATCATGTTGATCATCTCCGCCAGTTGTTCTATTTGTATGGTCGAAAAAGATTTCCAAGGCTTGGAAAAGTTTCGTTTTGTTCACCCTAGCCTGCAAAGTATGCCAATTGAACTAATTAAAAAAAAAGAAGTTTTCGATCCAAACAAAAACGTTAAAATTTCAAGGCATCAACATACATCTAAAAAGCAAGCCTTCATCTGCTGTAAGCATGTTGCAAGTACGTCATCTTTTCTCTTGTTTCCTATGCTAACTGCTTTCATGTCTTCCTCCATCATACTGCGAAGATATGGCTTCCAAAGTTCGTAGCTGAAAGTATCAAACACCAAAGAGTTAATTGTCATTTTAGTCCCTGTGGTTTGGGCCATTTTGCCAGTTTAGTCCAAAGGTTTCATTTTTAACATCTGGATCCAAAAAGGTTTCATCATTGCCATTTTGGTCCAACTGACTTAACTCCATCCATATCTGTTAAGTCTTCCAAGGGCATTTTTGTCATTTTATTTTTCTTTTTATTAACCCTTTCGTAATTTCAGTGGTATGACATGACAAAAATGCCCTTGGGAGACTTAACAGATATGGATGGAGTTAAGTCAGTTGGACCAAAATGGCAACGATGAAACCTTTTTGGATCCAAATGTTAAAAATGAAACCTTTGGACTAAACTGGCAAATTGACCAAAACCACAGGGACTAAAATGGCAATTAACTCAACACCAAAAGTTAAACGATAATACATGTCACCAACATCAAGCAAAAGAATGAAAAAATCAACTTTTGTCATACGGTTATACCCCATATCATCGTATCCCATAACTAATGCCTCACCCTGTGATCAAATTCAAAGTTAAAGTTAAAATTAATAAAAAAAAAGTAAAAGATAAAAGGGCAAACAAGATTGTACAAGATTAGTTGGCTTGAAATGTGAACCCTCTTTTATAGCATAGAACCTATCGGTCAGCTTCTTGATATGATCATGCATTGTAGCATCTGTCCCAATGCCGGCCTAAAAGATTGCAAAAATAATGAAAATGAGATAAATGGAGTTCTGTGAGTCTGCAACGGCAATCTTTACCATTTGGTGATTAAAAAGAAGGCGAAGAAAAAGCCGAGACGTGTTGTTCCTCACCTTGTCCATACAATCTAGAAGATCAGATTCACTTAAGAGGGGCGGTGGCCTTGTAATCCCTGATTCAAGAGTTAATGATGTTGGAGTGAACTGCATATGATTGTCGAGCACGGTTAGATATCAGTGTCTTTTATCGAAATATTAATAGAGTTTGATGACATCCCAAAGAAATGACTAATCAAACTTCTTCGGCTGTGGAATCCAATGGTTTTTAATGAGAATATTAAAAAAATTATATCTCTGGAATAATAATAATAATAATAATAATAAAATATAAAAAAAATAAAAATGGGAAACAAAAAAAAATGTAAAGCTGACTCATTTGATATTTTAACTCACAAAATCTAAGCAGTTTCATCTGATATTATTGAAAAATAGAAGAATTTTATAACCATCACTCATGCAAGGATCAACTAGTTAAAGTAAAAGTCAAGCAAATTGTTTGAACAGTAGGCATTCAAGGACCACTAGCAGCTAGTGCATGCTGAAGATGTATCGTATAGCTACTCACTTTGTAATAAACTAGAGTTGCAATTTTGACCCGTTTACTTAATAATGGGCCGATTCTAGTTATGTTCTACTTAACATATTCTGGTCATCTGGTTATGTTTTACCTAACAGATTAGATGGAAACAGGTTACAGGTCAAATGGTCAAAAATCATGTGTAATGCTTCTAAATGTGTAAAGTGTTCTCAAGCAACATTAATCATTCTCACGTTCACATAATCTTTCACTCCACTGCAAGTCGTTTTGAACTGCTAGAAATGTCATGGATAAAGCTAAACTTAGTAAAGGCTATATGTCACAAAGAAGCATTAAAAGAAAACATATAAATGTAATTCATCATACATCAAAATTCAAAACAAAACATATAAAAAAAACCCTACATCTGAACGGTTAATTCAAGAACAGTGGTAAAATTAAATATGTGTAAAATATAATCAGTTTACTTCCATAAATTTGGTGATTGATGTATAATTTCCTTTCCTACACAATTCCATTTAACAATATTGACACTCTTATAAGTTACAATATGCATTTTGGGAAGAACTTTATATGTTTAGTTATTGAAAAATACTTTTAATCACACACAAATGATGGAAACAATGAACAATGAAAAATCTAAATAATGAAACGATTATCATACAACTATGAGAGCTATAAACACAAACCTGCTGTCCAAACGTGTAGTTGGGGATTAGAGACCCACCCCATGATTCGAATCGGTAGACTTCCAGATAATTTTTCTGTTCATCATTATTAATTTATTAAATTACAAGAAAAAAAAGCTAAACTTACAAAAATTTCACATCAACAAAACAAAGAATCACATTAGTCAGTACAAACTTACAGCAACAATTGTTCTGCCCAATGCTGAAAACATCTCCCCCGCAATGTCAATTTCTACTGTGGTTTCAGCTCCAACAGCCGGTTGAGAAACACATGCTAAATAATGACGAACAACTAGCTCATACAGTTTCTGTAGCGAGTACGGGTTTAATCATTAATAAAAATGTCCACGTCTGAATAAGAATATTGCAATATTATTTCACTTACTTTGTGATCCTCACTCCATCTAGATTCTCCGGCTGAAAATTTTGTCGGGTGAATGGGAGGATGTGCTTTGTCATCATGCCCGCCGCCACTTGGATTCCTCCAGAGTCCTGACGACGGGTCCAAGAGTCGCTGAGCGTATGGGCCCCACACGGGATGCTCCTGTTGTTCTTTTACAAGTATCTATAACCATCCAAAAAACAATCGCAACCAGAAAAAAAATATCACGTTTACAGTTAGTAAAGGAAAAAGGTCAATAAACTGAACCATAATTGCATGAAACATAAACATAGAAAAAGTAAGTTTATAACCTTTAGGGTGTCATCGCCATAAAGGTGATCTTGAAATTGCACTCAACCAGGTTGTGTGATACGTTATCCTAGATAATTCTTTTGTAAAGAAGTGCAGTAGTGGCAAGTCTGCGAGTAGTGTGTCTAGTGTTTGAGTGGCAGGTACTGTTAGTGTAACCTACATAGCTTAGTCAGTATGTTCTTGCTTTGGTTATGAATTAATAAACGAAAATTGCTCAATCATTTCTACTTATTCTTCTGA
The DNA here is from genome assembly GCA_030545235.1 of Helianthus tuberosus. Lineage (NCBI taxonomy): Eukaryota > Viridiplantae > Streptophyta > Magnoliopsida > Asterales > Asteraceae > Helianthus > Helianthus tuberosus. The sequence goes on along the minus strand of CM060356.1, from coordinate 34,978,259 downwards.
TCTCTCCCTCCCAGTTCTGTACCTATCATTGTGAACTTCTCATTATCTTTCATAACTCTCTGAACTTCTCAGATTTTGTTGGTGCAGTTGTCTGTCGACTACATCTTAGTTCGAGTCTTAGGCTAGGGCTGATTGTAGAGTGATTGGAAATCAAGAAACACATAAGTATAGTTAGGTCCGCTTTTATGTCATTGTATATTGTGGTCCGCTTATGTGTCAATAGTCTGGTCCGCTCATAGGGTAATAGTCTGGTCCGCTTTTGTGTCAAGTCATATAAGCGAACCAGCATGTCTATATATAGAGGAGTAGTCTGAGCGGTCCAGAATAGATCTATGTGTGTGTGTGTTTTTGAAGGTGTAACGGCGAAGCCCTGCCAATTTGTCTCCGGATCTTGTAAATTGTTAGCAGATTAATAAAGGAGACATTAAGTAGTGAAATCAAGCTGAACGAAGACTATATCAATGAATTCCGCCTCTGATCTAGTCTAAGCACTCTTCTGATCGACTCGTCAGGTCGTCAAAACGTTCCTACAAGTGGTATCAGAGCTTGGGAGGAGGTTTTCTGCAGATTGTAGCTGTTTTTCATCATTTCTTCTCACTTCTACACCTTCTTTTACTGATTCGGAAAGATTTCACGGTCGGAATTCGCTCAAATTTGAACAGCTTGTGCGCAATAGTATAGAGATAAATCCTGGAAAGTTTGAAGCCAAAATTCGAAGTTTTAACGAGTCAAAACATGTTCGATATGTGGTTCGCTCGAACGTACAGTCTATAGATTCGGGAAGATTTCATGGTCAGAATTCGCTCAAATTTTCACAGCTTGTGCGAAATAGTATCGAGATAAATCCTTGAAAGTTTCAGATCCAAATTCTTAACCATTTAGGAGAAATCTAAGTTTTTCTGCTCGAATTCGCTGTCAAAATTGAGGTCCGCTTATTCGAACAATTTCTGGTCCGCTCGAACGAACAATTTCTGGTCCGCTCGAACGAACAATTTCTGGTCCACTCGAACGAACAATCTCTGGATCGCTCATTTGAACAGTCTCTGGTCCGCTCAAACAGACATTGTTGCTGGACCGATCCAAAAGACATTTTTGATTCGCTGTTCTGTCATCTTCATTGAAAAACGTGTTAAGTCAGTATGGATTCCGAGTTCTACAACGCATTTGCCTCATCGACTACTCCAGCCGCAATTGCTCAAGCAATGAATTTAGAAAACGAGACGGGAACGACTCAAAAGCCCCCTAAATTGATGAACATTGAGGAGTATTATGGATGGAAGGATCGATTTGAAAACTGGGTTCAGGCAAATCATCTCAGATCGTGGGAATGCATGTTGAAGAAGTACACATTGCCTCGAACAGATTTGCAAGTCATCAAAGAAATATCCGAGTTCACTGATCAAGAACGAGCAATGTATAGAGCTGAGAAAATGATGATTAGTTTGTTGCAGCAGGCGATAAAAGAAGATATATTCATCCTGTTACAGCACGACAAAACTGCTAAGTCAATTTGGGATGCACTAAAGGTCAAGTTCGAGGGAAGCGAAAACATGATCAAAAGCAAGAAAGCGTTACTAAAGAAAGAATTTGATTTGTTTAGTAGTTTGCCGGGAGAGGATACTAAAAAGCTAATTGAGAGATACTGTCATTTGGTGCGATCTTTATCTATGTTGGGTGTTGAAAAAGGTCGTGAGGAGTGGGTGGATAAATTGGCGGACGCGTTACCTCAAAAGGAGTGGGGAACGTATTTGATGATCTTGAAGAATACTGGTGTGTATGATGGGTTGACAATCTCACAGTTTATAGAGAAAATTGAGAGTCAGGATCTTGAACAGCAGAAGATTGCGAGGATGAATAGTCCGAGTGGTCAACAGGATGTGAAGATGTACTACAGGGGTAGTATTCCAGCTACTGAGTCTGAAAAAAGTCCAAAGATTCAAACTGCTTTCAGTGCTGGTGATTCATCTGAGAAAGCTGATCAGGGTTCGAACAAGAATAGCAGTGGGTTTTCATCGTTTCCGAGTGTGAATCCGAAAGAGACTAACACGAGTTTTCAGTCTCAGAGTACAAAAACAGGAAATGGATACGTGATTCAATGCAACATAGCTCTCAACCTTCCAGAAGGTCAAAGTTTCTCTGAAGACACTGCTAAAGACCATATGGCACTTCTGGGTTCAGTATTGTTATCCTATGAAGGTCTAGTGGCTGGTCGGATCGGAAATCCTATGCTTACCAAAGAGGATTACGATCAAATAGATGCCGAAGAGATGGAACTGATGGACATCAAATGGTGTCTTGCTAGTGTGCTTAGACGTGCTGAAAAGTTCAAAACGATTACCGGGAGAAATGACTTTCTTGATGCTTGTGTATCTACTTTAGGTTTTGATAAATCTAAAGTTACTTGTTTTCGATGCAGGGAGAAAGGCCATTTCAAACGGGAGTGCAAGAATAGAGAAGCTAGTGGCGCTCAGAATCCGTTTGGAAAAGATGATTACTACCGGAAAGCCATTTATCAGCAAGTTGGTCAACAACAAGAACCACAGACGGCTCATGGTAGAAAGATTGAGGATTCCAAGAGAGGATGTTTGGTAGATTTCAACTGGAGCAAATACATATCTCCTGATAGCAAAGCCTGATTAATTGATCAAGATGATGAACAATTACCTGAAGGTTTCAGCTGGGATATGTTTATTGATGAAAAGGGTGATTTCAAAGCTTTTATTGCAAAGATTGTTAGAGAACCAGACATGTTTGCCACATGGATGAAATCTATCGGTGAGACAGTGAAAAGTGTGAAGGAACAGTCTATTACATCTGAAGAAAGCTCAAAAAGTGCTGATGACGATTCACTAAGTTCAGATGAGAGTGTTCAAAATGTTGTTATTTCAGAAAAAGAAGTTGTATTTCATCAAACACCGTCTGATTCTGGTGTATCAGATGCTGATTCTGAAAAATCTGTAGATTTTGATCAAACACCAGTTGATAGTAGCAGTGATGATGAGGAAGAAAAATATGTTAATGTTGCAAAATCTCATCTTTCTCCTGAAATTTTTCATTTCTATTTTGCAGATCGCATGGAGAAACTAAAGGAGAAACGAGCTGCTAAAGAACAACAACCAAAGAAATCTGAAGATAGTATTCAGAAAGAGAATGTTGAAAGTGTTGCTGAAAAGAATATTGAAACTGAGCGAGTGAAGGAAGAAGAGAAAGTGATCGAAGTTGAAAAGATCATAGAAGTTGAAAAGACAATTGAGATTGAGAAGATTGTTGAAGTCGTCAAGCCTTGCAAAAAGTGTTTAGAAGCATGCAAGGAATGTGTTGCGAAAGACGACATTATAGCTGAGTATGAGAAGAAGAAAGAGCAGTTACTGTTCAACCTCAACTATGTGAAAGAATCTTATGATGTCTTGAACAAAACAGTGACTGGTCTTCAAAAGACAAATTCAGAAAGAGAACAAGCACTAACGATGATGAATGCTGTTACGATGACAAAGCAAAAAGCAATCAACTTTTACATCGAAGAAAGTGCTAAATGGAAGCAAGAGTTGGAGACAGAGAAGATTGAGAATGAGAGAATTAGACGTTTATTACAAAGTTATTCTAGTTCTGATTATCTCATTGATCGTATTTACCCAACTGTTGCAGGTATGGAAGCTTTTCAAGACGAGAAGCCGAAGGAAAAGAAAGATAGTGGTAAGAAACTGGCTGTTAGGTATAACAAGTGTCCACCTCCAATTTGGGAAGGGTATTCTCCTAGAAAACCAAACGAGGAGCAACTTGAAAAAGCAGTCAATATAAAGCTAAAAACCGACACAACTGACGTTTTACCAGATAACATTGATGTCACGTTTACTTCGTCCGATACTGATCATGAGTCTGAGTTAATCAAAAAGGTGGTCGATCAGGTGTTGGATACTGAGGAGGAGTCTGAGTCAAAGTCTGAGTCTGGAGGGTCAAATTCGTCAGTCAACATTCAAAATTCGTCGGTTAAACAGTCTTATAGTAAAGAATTTTTGTTATCAAAAGCAAATTTGGATGATGAAACATTTGAAGTTGTATACACTTTAAATGATTCGGACAAATTATACTCTGACAAAGAGTTTCCAATAAGAAGTGTTCGTTTTGACATGATCAAAAAGGTTTTCAAAATGACAGAAATTAATATTTCTGAAATAAAAGACTTAAATCTTACTGAAAAACCTAAAAAATACACTTCAAGAGTTCAACAACGTCTAAACAAGAAAAAGGGTTACAATTCTGGTTCTGGTTTTCAACTTACATTATGATTTCTAGGGCTTAAATAGTTGGAAATTAAAATTGAAACATTATCTTATGGAGCGATTAACTTATATTATATAGAGAAATACTTGCTTAAAAAAGTAGCTTTATGTGATGTTTTGGATAGATTTCAAAAAATGAAAACCCATAGGGCGACGTTTTAATTATGTTTGTAACAAGGTTTGACATGTTTTTGATGATTATATAAAATTAGTTTAATGTTCTTTTGTTTTACATGACCCGGCCAGACCCGAACTGACCCGATACGAACCGATTTTTTTACTTATGTACCTAGGGGCCTAAAATTTTTAAAAATGTTCCGCACCCCCATGGAAAAATTACTGGGTCCGCCACTGTTCGGTCTGCTTGCATTACGTTCTCTTAGTACCTATCACAACTTTCCCTATTTTTACCATGAAACCCTATACTGCTAAACAATTACTCTACAAGATCAAAATTACCTTACAAGACATTTTACAAGCCCTACAAGATCAAAATTACCCTACAAGAACATTTTACAAAATTACCCTACAAGATCATTTGTAGGGTAATTTTGATAATTACTCTACGAGTAAATAATTACGAAAATGTCACCGCTATTTTTTACCTTTTCACCCTATTCGTACGTTTTGTATGATAAGGGTATTATATATATAGTTAATGAAAGACGATGAATAGTAACATTATTTTTAAATAATATATAGTTTTTATTATTTTTTATTTAATATATTATAATAGTTTATTATTATACTTACTTTTAATAACATATTTTTAATTTTTTTCTTTGTTAAAATCAAATATTTTCTTTACCATTTTTTAGTAATTATTTTTTCTTTTTTTAGAACACATACTAATTTATGAAACAATTTGATACTTCTTTAATAATTTATGTTTATAACTCTTTTCTAGTGCTTGATTTTTTCCCTCGACATTCCGAATTAAGTTTTGTTAAAAACGAAGTTGTACTCAAAATAAAGTATGTATTTGGTATTGTAAAACGGTACAATGATAAACTAAACCATCCTAGTGGTTTGGTTTTCTAAACAACATCCTTTATTTTCAAATCATGTTTGTTTTACATTATTATTTGTTCGGTTTCGCCGCAACGCGCGACGCAAAAAAACTAGTTTTGATAATTACTCTACGAGTAAATAATTTTATTGTTTTTACTTAATCCGCCTATTTAACCATGTAACCCTCTTATACCGCATAGACAAAACCATGTAACCCGTCTATACCACATAAACAAAAAACAAGTAACCCGCCTATTCCAAATAGACAAAACCAAATAACCCACCTACTTCTAATAGACAAAACCAAGTAGCCCGCCTATTCCAAATAGACAAAACCAAGTAAACCGCCCACTTAGGACACGTAGACCAAACCATGGATGCAATGTAATTCAATGAAAACATTTTGTGAGAGCACCCTAGAGATGAGATTATAGTCTAGACTCGAAACCGAATCCTAGTTCGCTATAATCGTGACTCTGATATCAATCTGTCACACCTCCGCTGAAGGCGGAAACAAGAGAAGTGACCACGAAAGGTTTCATAGCATCCGATTAGCAAATATCTATATGATAAAACTTCATTACGATACCAAGTGTTTAAAAGTTATAACCACAGTAACGTGTTTAGGTTTACATAACCCAAATATAACAAGTCCAAAAATAACCAACAAAAGTTATTGTTTAAAAACCAAGACTTTGGCAAATATATCTCATATGCAATGAGAAATACAAACCGAGTGAATGGAATGACCGAGATTAACAAGATTAACCTTAGATTTATGACAAAAGGAACCTACAATGATGATCCCTAGATTTATGACAAATGAATTAAACATGTACTAAGTAGTGTGGTGATGGTACCACATTGAAGTAAACCTAGTTAAGATATTGTTAAGTTTCAAAAAAAAGTTGAGATATTGTTAATTTTTTTGTCATAATATTTTAAAATTCCAAGTTTTAGTTTACTTCCCGTCATCTACTTAAATCAATCCCGTTAATTTATTATTCAAATAAATAAATTAATATCGATTGTTACACGACACCAGTTCCATGTTAATCTGAATCCAATCAAAATAGTGTCATTATTTCCCCAAAAATAACTTATTTTAACTTATCATTTCATCTTGAGTTCTATCAACAATATTATTTTCCTGACCCGTTCAGCTCGGGTGTTACATAAAACATTCCATATCATGACTTCTCTGCCAAATACGACCATACTGCGATTCAAAATATTGCCAATAATGCGGAAAATATTATATTATATAAGATTTAATTTATAAATTTATATAATACATGACGGCTCGAGCATGTAAAGTTCTCACCACACGCCTAGCGTCACACCTCCACTTTTTGAGCCTAAATGTCTCAGAGCACCTCACGCTATTTATATACAAGATAACTAGCAGTTATCTCAAAAAATTCACATATTTTAATGTATTATTACAGCTTGCGCCAAAACTTGGCTTCCACATAGTATAAAGAGAAGTTTTTAGTCACCAAACATGGCTATGTTACATACTAAATCGGAACCAAATCAGTTTCGCATACCACGGTTTGGGCAGGCATTTGCAAAATGTGACGGATCACCACAAATAAAGCAACTTCTGCCAGAAACAGGATCACCTGTGGCTGATACGAATCTCACATTACCACCACCTTGGCCACCACCACCACCACCCCCACGACCGCCCCTTCTGCTGGTTATTGTAGCTGAACCGCTGCCGCCACCTCTTGTAGTGGGGACGCTATCCTCCCAGCAGCTTCATAAAATGCAAAAACAATTTGTTCTCATTACATCATAAAAAGTGAACCCATTGTATTTTATTTCAAACATATGTAAGTGGTCAAAAATAGAATTTAACTAGGAAGGGAAAAGGTTAAAGGGGTTGCAAGAGTCTTTTAACTTATTTAAATAGATTTATGTAAAGATTTAGTTTAGAGTAAAATGCCATTTTCATCCCTGATGCTTGGCCAGTTTTGCAACTTTCGTCCAAAGGTTTGTTTTTCCACATCCGGATCTAAAAGGTTTGAAATCTTGTCATTTTCATCTGGCTCGTTAACTCTGTCCATTTTTCTCCATTAAGTTTGTCTTTTTGTTAACTTAAAGGGTAATTCGGTCTTTTGCACTTTATGCACAAGCATTTAGCATAATGTACAAGTATTCAAAACAAAGTAGGTAAAAAGACGAAAATACCCTGACTTAACAGAGAAAAATGGATGGAGTGAACGAGCCGGATGAAAATGACAAGATTTCAAACCTTTTGGATCCAGACACAGAAACAAAACTTTTGAACGAAAGTCGCAAAACTGGCCAAACCTCAGGGACGAAAATGGCATTTTACTCTTTAGTTTATTATAGTAATAATTGTTGTTTTGAAATCATAATAAAAATTAAAATGGCCAACAAGCGTGTGTACTTACACAAAGAACTTGCATCCCGGTGTCTGACAAGAGTAGAACTTTCTTCCCCGGTTGCTCTCTGTGTTGGCGGTTTTCAAAACGCAGAGCGAACCACAAGTAGGGCATGGAATTGGTGAATCACCTGCATCAACGAATAACAGATTAAAGACCCCATATTTATAAATATCTTCCTAAAGTAAAAATCCATTACAACAACAAGCATACCCAGTATAATCCCATCTATAGCGAAGCTATTGATAGGGTCTGGGGAGGGTAGGATGTAGGCAAGCCTTACCTCTATCCCAGGGAATAGAGAGGCTGCTTCCAGTGAGACCCCCGGCTCTAAAAAAACAAAACCAAGAGATAAGCTTCTAGAAAAACATATATAAGCACACAACTACCAAAAAGGTGGAAAAGAAAAATAATAAAAATAAACACATAAATAAATAAGTAGTTGTTAGTAAAAACTACGATGCCGGGATTAAGTGAAAACTTATAAAAGCTATATCACACCCAATAGAAAATGAGAAAATTTAAACCCATAAGACAAGAACCTAAAGCAAAAACCCGGCCAAACTCCTAAAAGTCATTAACCTTAATCCTACGTCTCCACGCAGTTCTATCCTCGACCATGTCCTCGAAGAGGTGCAAATCTAGCAAATCTTGCCTAATCCGCTCATCCCAAGTCATTTTCGGCCTACCTCTACTCCTCCTTCCATCCTCTGAGAATAATAAATATAAATCCATTAAGAATAATAAATATAAATACCGCTATTTGAGTTCACCCTCTGAGATCGAGCACTACGGTTTTGAGAAGTGAGAGAATAGCAATCACTAGAATTATGTCCCGTTTGGTGACAGAAACTGCAAGTAGTCTGCTGCTGCTGCTGATTATTATTATTATTTCGAGAATCGTTTCTAGAAGGTGCAGCGATCCCTCTTCCTCTTGCTGAATAAAAATAAGGTGTATAAACAATAACATGGAGAAAAAAGAATATGAGGCAATGAGTGAATTATATAGTTTTTAAATTTTTTTGTGATCGTATCACCTCTGAAGAACAAAAGATTAAATCAATGCTATACAAGCAAATCAAATTGCAGCTATTGAATTTGATTATGTAATGAGCAACCGCTTAGAGTCTTGAGTAAATATCAAAAATCAAAAATGTATACCTGGTGTGCTTGAAGTATTGCGCTGTCCAGAACCAGACATTTCGATAAGCTGTCTCATAATATCATCACAGCCACCAACACAACCTAGATTAAAGGCATAATCGTTCAGTACAATTAGTATTTATATATAATAATACATACATAAATATATATCTATATATATATATATATATGAATAATAGATTACCTAAATGATGGACATTGAAGTTTGGTGGGATTTCCAGCCGGCGAAATGTAAACTGAATCTTAAAAACGGGTCCTGTCGACAGTGAAACAATCTTAAATTATAACGTGGTACGTGGTTAACGTGTTAACACAGCTGAATCAAAATTTTACAGAATAGAGACTCTAAATAAACAACATGTGTAGTAAAGGTCTAGATGAAAGGTAAAAAAACCTGGAGTGCACATATTGCAAACAGTTGTGGTAACAACGGCTTCTGATATAGATCCAGGAAGCCAAATGACATTTCTACACTGCAAGAGTGTGTTAAGATGAGTGAGACGGGTGGGTTATGTAATGGGTCAAAACAAATTGGCCCATTCATAAGTAAATGGACTAAAATTGCCACCTGTTGTTAATGTACACCATATAATAAACAAAAACCAGAAACTTTAGAAAAGCTTCAAAAATGCACATGAAATGTAAAATATAGTATTGGTATGATACAACAATGTCCGGTAACATATATAAACTTTTACTGCCAGGTCAGCACGTAGAAGAAACAAAAAGTATGCTCTATGTAAAACAACATTATATATACTATAAATATGTTATTTTGTCACATCAACCAACTTTGGTCCCTCAACTTTGACATTAACCAATTTAGCCCCTGAATTTTAGTAATGACATGTTTAGCCCCTCAACTTTAATAATAAATAACTTTAGCCCCTCAACTTTTGTAATGACATGTTTAACCCTTCAAATTTAATGACATGTTTAGCCCTTCAAATTTAATGACATGTTTTTCCCCTCAAATTTAATAATGACATGTTTAGCCCTAACTACATCAAACAACTTTAGCCCCTCAACTTTGATAATGACATGTTTAGCCCCTTAACTATATCAAACAACTTTAGCCTCTCAACTTTAATAATAAACAACTTTAGCCTGTCAACTTTAATAATGACATGTTTAGCCCCTTAACTGCATCAAACAACTTTAGCCCCTCAACTTTAATAATAAACAACTTTAGACCCTCAATTTTAATAATGACATGTTTATCCCCTCAACTTTAATAATGACATGTTTAGCCCCTCAACTAAAACATCATAAAACTTTAACTCTAGCGATATGCTTATTTTTATCTACGTTTCGAACCCGTTGTGAAGCGCGGGTGGTATCCCACTAGTTGATTTTAACAACATAAAATGATACCATATATGTGTCCTTCAAACAGAACACTGCACCAAAGAACCAAACACTTGCCTGTGGATAACCTGAGCAGCCAATCATGAACTTTCCATCCTGTAAGGATAGAGAATACCAAAATTATGCAAACATAGTAGCACTACTAAAGCTTCAACTATGTTATGTAGAATGACTGTAAACAAAAAATTACCGGTTTTTTCCTCAGAACCAAATCTGAGTCGTGACAAACGTCACATTTCCGTACAAGCTGTTGTGCATGATCATGTTGATCATCTCCGCCAGTTGTTCTATTTGTATGGTCGAAAAAGATTTCCAAGGCTTGGAAAAGTTTCGTTTTGTTCACCCTAGCCTGCAAAGTATGCCAATTGAACTAATTAAAAAAAAAGAAGTTTTCGATCCAAACAAAAACGTTAAAATTTCAAGGCATCAACATACATCTAAAAAGCAAGCCTTCATCTGCTGTAAGCATGTTGCAAGTACGTCATCTTTTCTCTTGTTTCCTATGCTAACTGCTTTCATGTCTTCCTCCATCATACTGCGAAGATATGGCTTCCAAAGTTCGTAGCTGAAAGTATCAAACACCAAAGAGTTAATTGTCATTTTAGTCCCTGTGGTTTGGGCCATTTTGCCAGTTTAGTCCAAAGGTTTCATTTTTAACATCTGGATCCAAAAAGGTTTCATCATTGCCATTTTGGTCCAACTGACTTAACTCCATCCATATCTGTTAAGTCTTCCAAGGGCATTTTTGTCATTTTATTTTTCTTTTTATTAACCCTTTCGTAATTTCAGTGGTATGACATGACAAAAATGCCCTTGGGAGACTTAACAGATATGGATGGAGTTAAGTCAGTTGGACCAAAATGGCAACGATGAAACCTTTTTGGATCCAAATGTTAAAAATGAAACCTTTGGACTAAACTGGCAAATTGACCAAAACCACAGGGACTAAAATGGCAATTAACTCAACACCAAAAGTTAAACGATAATACATGTCACCAACATCAAGCAAAAGAATGAAAAAATCAACTTCTGTCATACGGTTATACCCCATATCATCGTATCCCATAACTAATGCCTCACCCTGTGATCAAATTCAAAGTTAAAGTTAAAATTAATAAAAAAAAGTAAAAGATAAAAGGGCAAACAAGATTGTACAAGATTAGTTGGCTTGAAATGTGAACCCTCTTTTATAGCATAGAACCTATCGGTCAGCTTCTTGATATGATCATGCATTGTAGCATCTGTCCCAATGCCGGCCTAAAAGATTGCAAAAATAATGAAAATGAGATAAATGGAGTTCTGTGAGTCTGCAACGGCAATCTTTACCATTTGGTGATTAAAAAGAAGGCGAAGAAAAAGCCGAGACGTGTTGTTCCTCACCTTGTCCATACAATCTAGAAGATCAGATTCACTTAAGAGGGGCGGTGGCCTTGTAATCCCTGATTCAAGAGTTAATGATGTTGGAGTGAACTGCATATGATTGTCGAGCACGGTTAGATATCAGTGTCTTTTATCGAAATATTAATAGAGTTTGATGACATCCAAAAGAAATGACTAATCAAACTTCTTCGGCTGTGGAATCCAATGGTTTTTAATGAGAATATTAAAAAAATTATATCTCTGGAATAATAATAATAATAATAATAAAATATAAAAAAAATAAAAATGGGAAACAAAAAAAAATGTAAAGCTGACTCATTTGATATTTTAACTCACAAAATCTAAGCAGTTTCATCTGATATTATTGAAAAATAGAAGAATTTTATAACCATCACTCATGCAAGGATCAACTAGTTAAAGTAAAAGTCAAGCAAATTGTTTGAACAGTAGGCATTCAAGGACCACTAGCAGCTAGTGCATGCTGAAGATGTATCGTATAGCTACTCACTTTGTAATAAACTAGAGTTGCAATTTTGACCCGTTTACTTAATAATGGGCCGATTCTAGTTATGTTCTACTTAACATATTCTGGTCATCTGGTTATGTTTTACCTAACAGATTAGATGGAAACAGGTTACAGGTCAAATGGTCAAAAATCATGTGTAATGCTTCTAAATGTGTAAAGTGTTCTCAAGCAACATTAATCATTCTCACGTTCACATAATCTTTCACTCCACTGCAAGTCGTTTTGAACTGCTAGAAATGTCATGGATAAAGCTAAACTTAGTAAAGGCTATATGTCACAAAGAAGCATTAAAAGAAAACATATAAATGTAATTCATCATACATCAAAATTCAAAACAAAACATATAAAAAAAACCCTACATCTGAACGGTTAATTCAAGAACAGTGGTAAAATTAAATATGTGTAAAATATAATCAGTTTACTTCCATAAATTTGGTGATTGATGTACAATTTCCTTTCCTACACAATTCCATTTAACAATATTGACACTCTTATAAGTTACAATATGCATTTTGGGAAGAACTTTATATGTTTAGTTATTGAAAAATACTTTTAATCACACACAAATGATGGAAACAATGAACAATGAAAAATCTAAATAATGAAACGATTATCATACAACTATGAGAGCTATAAACACAAACCTGCTGTCCAAACGTGTAGTTGGGGATTAGAGACCCACCCCATGATTCGAATCGGTAGACTTCCAGATAATTTTTCTGTTCATCATTATTAATTTATTAAATTACAAGAAAAAAAAGCTAAACTTACAAAAATTTCACATCAACAAAACAAAGAATCACATTAGTCAGTACAAACTTACAGCAACAATTGTTCTGCCCAATGCTGAAAACATCTCCCCCGCAATGTCAATTTCTACTGTGGTTTCAGCTCCAACAGCCGGTTGAGAAACACATGCTAAATAATGACGAACAACTAGCTCATACAGTTTCTGTAGCGAGTACGGGTTTAATCATTAATAAAAATGTCCACGTCTGAATAAGAATATTGCAATATTATTTCACTTACTTTGTGATCCTCACTCCATCTAGATTCTCCGGCTGAAAATTTTGTCGGGTGAATGGGAGGATGTGCTTTGTCATCATGCCCGCCGCCACTTGGATTCCTCCAGAGTCCTGACGACGGGTCCAAGAGTCGCTGAGCGTATGGGCCCCACACGGGATGCTCCTGTTGTTCTTTTACAAGTATCTATAACCATCCAAAAAACAATCGCAACCAGAAAAAAAATATCACGTTTACAGTTAGTAAAGGAAAAAGGTCAATAAACTGAACCATAATTGCATGAAACATAAACATAGAAAAAGTAAGTTTATAACCTTTAGGGTGTCATCGCCATAAAGGTGATCTTGAAATTGCACTCAACCAGGTTGTGTGATACGTTATCCTAGATAATTCTTTTGTAAAGAAGTGCAGTAGTGGCAAGTCTGCGAGTAGTGTGTCTAGTGTTTGAGTGGCAGGTACTGTTAGTGTAACCTACATAGCTTAGTCAGTATGTTCTTGCTTTGGTTATGAATTAATAAACGAAAATTGCTCAATCATTTCTACTTATTCTTCTGATCTCTCCCTCCCAGTTCTGTACCTATCATTGTGAACTTCTCATTATCTTTCATAACTCTCTGAACTTCTCAGATTTTGTTGGTGCAGTTGTCTGTCGACTACATCTTAGTTCGAGTCTTAGGCTAGGGCTGATTGTAGAGTGATTGGAAATCAAGAAACACATAAGTATAGTTAGGTCCGCTTTTATGTCATTGTATATTGTGGTCCGCTTATGTGTCAATAGTCTGGTCCGCTCATAGGGTAATAGTCTGGTCCGCTTTTGTGTCAAGTCATATAAGCGAACCAGCATGTCTATATATAGAGGAGTAGTCTGAGCGGTCCAGAATAGATCTATGTGTGTGTGTGTTTTTGAAGGTGTAACGGCGAAGCCCTGCCAATTTGTCTCCGGATCTTGTAAATTGTTAGCAGATTAATAAAGGAGACATTAAGTAGTGAAATCAAGCTGAACGAAGACTATATCAATGAATTCCGCCTCTGATCTAGTCTAAGCACTCTTCTGATCGACTCGTCAGGTCGTCAAAACGTTCCTACAAGTGGTATCAGAGCTTGGGAGGAGGTTTTCTGCAGATTGTAGCTGTTTTTCATCATTTCTTCTCACTTCTACACCTTCTTTTACTGATTCGGAAAGATTTCACGGTCGGAATTCGCTCAAATTTGAACAGCTTGTGCGCAATAGTATAGAGATAAATCCTGGAAAGTTTGAAGCCAAAATTCGAAGTTTTAACGAGTCAAAACATGTTCGATATGTGGTTCGCTCGAACGTACAGTCTATAGATTCGGGAAGATTTCATGGTCAGAATTCGCTCAAATTTTCACAGCTTGTGCGAAATAGTATCGAGATAAATCCTTGAAAGTTTCAGATCCAAATTCTTAACCATTTAGGAGAAATCTAAGTTTTTCTGCTCGAATTCGCTGTCAAAATTGAGGTCCGCTTATTCGAACAATTTCTGGTCCGCTCGAACGAACAATTTCTGGTCCGCTCGAACGAACAATTTCTGGTCCACTCGAACGAACAATCTCTGGATCGCTCATTTGAACAGTCTCTGGTCCGCTCAAACAGACATTGTTGCTGGACCGATCCAAAAGACATTTTTGATTCGCTGTTCTGTCATCTTCATTGAAAAACGTGTTAAGTCAGTATGGATTCCGAGTTCTACAACGCATTTGCCTCATCGACTACTCCAGCCGCAATTGCTCAAGCAATGAATTTAGAAAACGAGACGGGAACGACTCAAAAGCCCCCTAAATTGATGAACATTGAGGAGTATTATGGATGGAAGGATCGATTTGAAAACTGGGTTCAGGCAAATCATCTCAGATCGTGGGAATGCATATTGAAGAAGTACACATTGCCTCGAACAGATTTGCAAGTCATCAAAGAAATATCCGAGTTCACTGATCAAGAACGAGCAATGTATAGAGCTGAGAAAATGATGATTAGTTTGTTGCAGCAGGCGATAAAAGAAGATATATTCATCCTGTTACAGCACGACAAAACTGCTAAGTCAATTTGGGATGCACTAAAGGTCAAGTTCGAGGGAAGCGAAAACATGATCAAAAGCAAGAAAGCGTTACTAAAGAAAGAATTTGATTTGTTTAGTAGTTTGCCGGGAGAGGATACTAAAAAGCTAATTGAGAGATACTGTCATTTGGTGCGATCTTTATCTATGTTGGGTGTTGAAAAAGGTCGTGAGGAGTGGGTGGATAAATTGGCGGACGCGTTACCTCAAAAGGAGTGGGGAACGTATTTGATGATCTTGAAGAATACTGGTGTGTATGATGGGTTGACAATCTCACAGTTTATAGAGAAAATTGAGAGTCAGGATCTTGAACAGCAGAAGATTGCGAGGATGAATAGTCCGAGTGGTCAACAGGATGTGAAGATGTACTACAGGGGTAGTATTCCAGCTACTGAGTCTGAAAAAAGTCCGAAGATTCAAACTGCTTTCAGTGCTGGTGATTCATCTGAGAAAGCTGATCAGGGTTCGAACAAGAATAGCAGTGGGTTTTCATCGTTTCCGAGTGTGAATCCGAAAGAGACTAACACGAGTTTTCAGTCTCAGAGTACAAAAACAGGAAATGGATACGTGATTCAATGCAACATAGCTCTCAACCTTCCAGAAGGTCAAAGTTTCTCTGAAGACACTGCTAAAGACCATATGGCACTTCTGGGTTCAGTATTGTTATCCTATGAAGGTCTAGTGGCTGGTCGGATCGGAAATCCTATGCTTACCAAAGAGGATTACGATCAAATAGATGCCGAAGAGATGGAACTGATGGACATCAAATGGTGTCTTGCTAGTGTGCTTAGACGTGCTGAAAAGTTCAAAACGATTACCGGGAGAAATGACTTTCTTGATGCTTGTGTATCTACTTTAGGTTTTGATAAATCTAAAGTTACTTGTTTTCGATGCAGGGAGAAAGGCCATTTCAAACGGGAGTGCAAGAATAGAGAAGCTAGTGGCGCTCAGAATCCGTTTGGAAAAGATGATTACTACCAGAAAGCCATTTATCAGCAAGTTGGTCAACAACAAGAACCACAGACGGCTCATGGTAGAAAGATTGAGGATTCCAAGAGAGGATGTTTGGTAGATTTCAACTGGAGCAAATACATATCTCCTGATAGCAAAGCCTGATTAATTGATCAAGATGATGAACAATTACCTGAAGGTTTCAGCTGGGATATGTTTATTGATGAAAAGGGTGATTTCAAAGCTTTTATTGCAAAGATTGTTAGAGAACCAGACATGTTTGCCACATGGATGAAATCTATCGGTGAGACAGTGAAAAGTGTGAAGGAACAGTCTATTACATCTGAAGAAAGCTCAAAAAGTGCTGATGACGATTCACTAAGTTCAGATGAGAGTGTTCAAAATGTTGTTATTTCAGAAAAAGAAGTTGTATTTCATCAAACACCGTCTGATTCTGGTGTATCAGATGCTGATTCTGAAAAATCTGTAGATTTTGATCAAACACCAGTTGATAGTAGCAGTGATGATGAGGAAGAAAAATATGTTAATGTTGCAAAATCTCATCTTTCTCCTGAAATTTTTCATTTCTATTTTGCAGATCGCATGGAGAAACTAAAGGAGAAACGAGCTGCTAAAGAACAACAACCAAAGAAATCTGAAGATAGTATTCAGAAAGAGAATGTTGAAAGTGTTGCTGAAAAGAATATTGAAACTGAGCGAGTGAAGGAAGAAGAGAAAGTGATCGAAGTTGAAAAGATCATAGAAGTTGAAAAGACAATTGAGATTGAGAAGATTGTTGAAGTCGTCAAGCCTTGCAAAAAGTGTTTAGAAGCATGCAAGGAATGTGTTGCGAAAGACGACATTATAGCTGAGTATGAGAAGAAGAAAGAGCAGTTACTGTTCAACCTCAACTATGTGAAAGAATCTTATGATGTCTTGAACAAAACAGTGACTGGTCTTCAAAAGACAAATTCAGAAAGAGAACAAGCACTAACGATGATGAATGCTGTTACGATGACAAAGCAAAAAGCAATCAACTTTTACATCGAAGAAAGTGCTAAATGGAAGCAAGAGTTGGAGACAGAGAAGATTGAGAATGAGAGAATTAGACGTTTATTACAAAGTTATTCTAGTTCTGATTATCTCATTGATCGTATTTACCCAACTGTTGCAGGTATGGAAGCTTTTCAAGACGAGAAGCCGAAGGAAAAGAAAGATAGTGGTAAGAAACTGGCTGTTAGGTATAACAAGTGTCCACCTCCAATTTGGGAAGGGTATTCTCCTAGAAAACCAAACGAGGAGCAACTTGAAAAAGCAGTCAATATAAAGCTAAAAACCGACACAACTGACGTTTTACCAGATAACATTGATGTCACGTTTACTTCGTCCGATACTGATCATGAGTCTGAGTTAATCAAAAAGGTGGTCGATCAGGTGTTGGATACTGAGGAGGAGTCTGAGTCAAAGTCTGAGTCTGGAGGGTCAAATTCGTCAGTCAACATTCAAAATTCGTCGGTTAAACAGTCTTATAGTAAAGAATTTTTGTTATCAAAAGCAAATTTGGATGATGAAACATTTGAAGTTGTATACACTTTAAATGATTCGGACAAATTATACTCTGACAAAGAGTTTCCAATAAGAAGTGTTCGTTTTGACATGATCAAAAAGGTTTTCAAAATGACAGAAATTAATATTTCTGAAATAAAAGACTTAAATCTTACTGAAAAACCTAAAAAATACACTTCAAGAGTTCAACAACGTCTAAACAAGAAAAAGGGTTACAATTCTGGTTCTGGTTTTCAAAAGAAACAAAACCAAAATCGTAGCTACAAAAAGAAAGGTCTTGGATTTATTCCACCAGAAAATCATAAAAATTTGAAAAATTCTAAAACAAAAACAGAATTTGTGTCAGGTGGACTTGCAGAAGAGGAACAGAAGAAACCATTCTGGAGACAGTCAAATCAAGAATTTCTTGCTGAAAGGAAGAAGAATGGAACTGAAGTATTTTATCAAAGAGAGACTCGTACCTGTTACAAGTGCCATGAAATTGGTCACATTGCATGGAATTGTCCGAAAAATACCAAGACAAAACAGGGAGTTTCTGAGAAATTGAAAGAAAAAGTTGTTGATATTGAACCACCAACCGAAAAATTTAAAATTTTTGAAAACTCAACTTATGAAGTTGGTGAGTGTTCCAAAAAGAATTTGTATAAAAAGAAAGAGAATGACAACCAAGTGTGGGTTGTTAAGAAAGTTGATGAGAACGTCGGCGATGAATCTGGTTCCACAAAACCAGAAGAGCCACAGGTTGAGGTGAAAATTTCCGTGAATGATGATGAGTTTCCATCACTGAAATTTGAAGAAGTTAAACAGAAAGTTGGTAAGGTTGATATCTCGAATCAGTTTTACAAAGATAATACTAAGTTTGATGTTGAGAAAACATTCAATGGGAGTGTTAAGAAAATTTTTGGGAAAATGTTGAATGGGAAAGTTAAGGGGGTTAAAGATTTTTATGCAACTAAAAAGGCAACTTACAACCCTACTGCTCAAGAGTTGAAAGCCATCAAGTCTGAAAAGACTTGGATGGAAGTTTGTTTCCCATGATAGTCTCAGGACTATGCCGGAGATCCCAAGTTTATATCGTGGATCAGGAATCGGCATCTTTCTAATGTTTGAAGATTTTGGTTGAAAGATTTTGATAGTGTTTGAATGTTTACAGGTTGAAGGACTACGCCGGAGCTTCCAGGTTAGTAAGTGCGAAGTAGGAATAGGCATCCTGATTGGTAAAATGGTGATGTAGACGTAACATTCCTACAGTTGGTATAGGTTTATACTTACAAGTGGTATTGTTTGTGATTCTACAAGTGGTAAAATCATGGACATTAAGTTGTACTTGCATTTTCCTACAAAATGTTGAACGACAAAATGATGAACCATACCCCGAACATACAAATGGTTTAAAATCAACAAAACTCATTTTCCGGAAAAATCATTTTGATTAATACAAACTTAAGTGTTTTGAGATCTAAATGAGAAAATGATTTGTGATAGGGGGAGTTCTGATTGTTTATGCCTAGTGGATGGCGAATTGAAGTGATTCGATATCAGTTGTCACGTTGTTGTACAGTTTGTTTTCATATTTCCTAAAATGTTTTTGCATTTTAGGGGGAGTAAGAATTTTTAGAAAATCCAAAAACATTTAAAAACAAAAAGCCAAAAACATGATAAAATTCAAAATGAGTTTTGTTGAGACAAGAGGAAATGATAGTAAATCAGTGGACTATCACAGCATGCTAAAGAAATGGAAAATTAAAAAGTGATAAACGGTCTCACTAAAGATGTGACGGTAGGCTCAGCTAGACTAGTAGATTTGCGAAAACGATACAAACCTAAAGCAAAAAAGCCTAGTTCTAGTGGGAAACACGGTCGAAAGCATAGTACTTAGTTTTGTCCTTCTTGATTGTGTGCCTGCTCAGTAATCGCTAAATGCCAAAAGCATAAAAATTGGTTAAGTTTGTGAACTTTCACAACTTTGCTAAAAAGTCACTGTGATTGTGCATTTTATTTTGCAAAGATTTAAACTTGTCTTATTTCTTTATTTTGTTTAAGCATCGGACATCCTCTGCGTATACGTGAGTATCGACCTGGATGTTGTTGCCTAAACGTTCTGCTTTATTTTCTTTGGTGTTTCGTTTAAGCTTTGGATCACCTCTGCGTATACGGGAGTATCGACCTGGTGGTTAAAGCCTAAACAACTTCAACTTGTTTTATTTTTCTTATTTTGTTTAAACATTGGACTTTCTCTGCGTATACGGAAGTATCGACCTGATTGTTAATGTTTAAACATTCTGCTTTGTTTTCGCACAAATCACAGTCGATAAAAGTTTAAAGGCATTACTTGAGTCAGTGTATTGCATGATGAGGGGATATGCTGAGATCGTGGGGTCCATAAGAACTTAGTGCTATCTAAATATACCTAAACGTATCGGTAAGCATTTCGAAAGTTTTTAGATTGAGCTTAAGAGGACAAACATATCGTCAATCAACGTGAATCGTTTAGAACTTAAAATGTTTAAAGCTTAACGGTGATTGTGATTTGTCTCAAAAACTGATATGATCCTCTTTCGCAAACTCACAAAAATATGCTTGTACATATTTCATTTCTGCATTTTATTTCTGTTATTGCATTTATGTTTTTGAAAAATCCAAAAAGATTTTCGACAACTGATGTTGAAAAGCTGATATTCAAAATCTCAAAGGCCAAACAAGATGAACAAACAGGTTGGTTAAATGGATTGAAATGTTTAAGATAATTCATTAATTTGAATTAGAAATTGAAATGTTTCAAATTTAAAAGGATTTAAATGTGAAAATTCTCAAATGTTTAGTTGATTCATTAAATTGAATCACAATATTGTTTGTTATAATTGTGTGTTTGAGTTGTGTAGGTTTCTGATCCTGTTGCTACGAAAGCCAGGAGATGCATCAGAATCTGAGGAGAGCTTAAACTGATAAAGCCAGGATTTAATTTCAAAGGTGATAACAAATTCCAGACGGCGATCCCAGCTTGATGATAGGGGGAGTCTGACGAGAGTTAGAGCCAGAGAAAGATCCGGGTATTTGATTCCAGGAAGAGTTCCTGAAGAAGACCGATCGAGATTGAAGAGTTGTCGTGTTGAAGACTCTCACTGAAGATTCCGTCAACATTCAAGGGGGAGTCTGTTGGTGCAGTTGTCTGTCGACTACATCTTAGTTCGAGTCTTAGGCTAGGGCTGATTGTAGAGTGATTGGAAATCAAGAAACACATAAGTATAGTTAGGTCCGCTTTTATGTCATTGTATATTGTGGTCCGCTTATGTGTCAATAGTCTGGTCCGCTCATAGGGTAATAGTCTGGTCCGCTTTTGTGTCAAGTCATATAAGCGAACCGGCATGTCTATATATAGAGGAGTAGTCTGAGCGGTCCAGAATAGATCTATGTGTGTGTGTGTTTTTGAAGGTGTAACGGCGAAGCCCTGCCAATTTGTCTCCGGATCTTGTAAATTGTTAGCAGATTAATAAAGGAGACATTAAGTAGTGAAATCAAGCTGAACGAAGACTATATCAATGAATTCCGCCTCTGATCTAGTCTAAGCACTCTTCTGATCGACTCGTCAGGTCGTCAAAACGTTCCTACAGATTTCAGAACCAAATATAGCATTTTAGACATGCTTGCCTTACCGAGTTACCAGGGATATTCCATTGCTGTTCAAAATACACCTTGAAAACTGATTTGTGCCTTATTAAAAGACTTATAGTTTTATCAATAGCATAGACTAATAACTCTAAATCCTCATTAGACACCTATCCTTGGGATCTTGCAGTTAATTATATTGTTTATAGTGACTTACTTGTTCTAAAAAAAAGGATAATTGCACGCTATCCTTAAACGCGGAAGGGATCTCCCTTCCCAGTTTACCACCCGACAAGGATCCCTGGCGGTAAATACCCATAGCCATCAAAGAGGGGTAAGAAACATGTTTCGAACCCGAGACCTCGAGTGTCCTCGGTCCGGCTTTAAAGCGGGTGTCGGTGGCCACCAAAGTGACACTAATGGGAATTGAACTTGGGTCTCCATTGGAGAACCCAAGTCACTCCACCACTAGGCCACTCTCTAGGTTGAGGAAACAATTTGGCTAGCTTGCTGATACTCAATTGAACGGCAAATTTTGAGCTCCATAATAAATCACAATAGTGTTTTACTTTTACATTACTAGTATTCACCCAAATCAAGCAGCTTAACCTAAGTTGGGGTTTGTCTATAGTCGGACCATGAAACTACAACTAATGAGTTTTAATGTGCAACAGCCAATTCAATCCGGATCTACAATCGCATTATCAGAAACAATACTACAGCCAAAACAACAAACCTAAAACAAACAGTCGTTTAATCGCATATAAATCTCAGTTAATTGTGAGCAGACAAAGTGAAATCAGACTCACCAGAACTAAAATTCAGGAAGACGGTTAATTAAGCGTACACATGTACTTTCCATTTTCTTAAATGTTCAACATTTTTTCAACATATGACTCCATTTAACATTACCCAAACCTCTGATTCCTATAAATCTATAATGTCATTTACTGCTATATAACATAACCTAAAAACTTTATATACTCATAGACCTATTGAAATTTGATACATACTCTTAGGGATAATCAACTCAATAATAATGATTGTATTACAATTAGAAAAGAGATTACATGGATTTAAATAGACGTAAACCCTAGCCTAATTATATAATGGGCCAATTTGTTATTTGGGCTGATATTCCCCCGCAAGTTGAGGGCGGGGAACGACCTGCAACTTGGACCTGAGAAACATGAAACGTTGAGAAGACAAGGGTTTTGTGAATACGTCGGCATTCTGGTCATCAGTCTTAATGAACTTGACATTCAGCTTCCCTTTAGCAACTTGTTCTCGAACAAAATGAAAATCCACTTCAACATGTTTAGTACGAGCGTGACAGACTGGGTTGGCCGATAGATATGCAGCACCAAGATTATCGCACCATAACGTTGGTTTAGAAGCTGTAATTCCCAATTCCCGAAGAAGAGATTCGAGCCAAATTATTTCAACAACAGCATCGGCAATGGCTTTATATTCAGATTCTGTGGAGGACCGAGAGACGGTCTTTTGTTTACGAGCGGACCACGAGACCAGATTTGAGCCCAAATAGATTGCATATCCCCCCGTGGATCGTCGGTCCACCCGGGAAACCAGCCCAATCAGAGTCTGAATATGCTTGAACAAGAGGACTAGATCCATCATTCCAACAGGAATCGGAGAAGGCATGAAGATGAGATGCAGACGAATGCCGGAAAAGGAGCCCAAGATTAATAGTTCCCTTTAGATATCGTAGGATTCGTTTAACAGCGTGCATAAACTGGCAAACCTTTTTGACTGAAAACGCAATATCAGGACGTGAGAGGGTAGCATACTGAAGGGCACCAACAATCCGACGATACTTCGTCGGATCAGCATAAGGCAAGCTGTCATTTGGCAAGAGAACTGATTTGACATCCATTGGGGAGGCAACAGGTTTACATTCAGAGAGTCCAGCCCGATTAATGACATCAAGTAGGTACTTTCTTTGAGAAAGAATTAAACCGGAGGTCTGGTGGATGACTTCGATACCCAAAAAATAATGCAGTTTACCAAGATCTTTAACTTCTAGCATCGAACTGAGCTTTGTGATGATGGAGTTAACCAATTGGGAGTTGTTGCCAGTGATGATGATATCATCAACATAGACTAAGACACATATAATGCTACCCCGGTGATTGTAGATGAAGAGAGACGGGTCAGTTTTGAAACCGTAAAAAACCAACATGTTGCAAGGTTGTTGACAGTTTAGTGAACCATGCTCGTGGGGCCTGTTTCAGGCCATATAGAGACTTATGGAGACGACACACATGATGGGGTTTAGTAGGATCAACGAAGCCAGGGGGCTGAGTCACATACACTGTTTCTTCTAGATCTCCATGAAGAAAAGCATTTTGAGCATCCAATTGCTTTAAGGGCCAGTTGTTGGAAACTGCAAGGGATAAAACCGTACGGTTAGTGACCGGTTTTACAACTGGGCTGAACGTCTCATGATAATCCACCCCGGACTGTTGCCGAAAACCTTTCGCTACGAGTCGTGCTTTGTAGCGACTGATATTGCCATTGGAATCGGTTTTCAACCTGTACACCCATTTACAATCAACAACGTTGGTATTATCGACACGAGGGACTAACGACCAGGTTCCGTTTTTTGTGTATAGCCTCTAATTCCTCGGCCATGGCACGACGCCACTCCGGGGATTAGTTGGCAACGGTAAAAGATGTGGGTTCGGTTGGGTTGGAGGAAGTGGAGGCAGTGAAGGCCGAGGGGTCAAAGGGTTGAGTTTGTTTTGGGTTTTGTCGAAGATGAGAAGGACGAGGTCGAGGTGGCGGAGGGTGATTCTGTGGTGGTGATGGGGGTGGAGGTGTTGGAGGGTCATTTTGTGGAGGTGGGGTCGGAGTTTGAGGTGGAGGAGGGGGCGGTGGGAATGGTTGAATGGGTGGCATATGTGATGTATCAAGGTCCGGGATTGGGTCAGGGAAGATAGAAGTGTAAGGAGACGATGGCGGTGGAGTAGGTTGGGTAGGTAAGGGTTGTTCTTAGGGGAAAACATGTTCGTTGAAGCGTACATGTCGGGCAATATAAACTCTTTCGGTTTGTGGATCAAGGCAGCGGTACCCATGGTGAACAAGGATGTATCCAAGAAAGACACAAGGGAGGGACCGAAATTCAATTTTATGTCGATTGTAAGGACAAAGATACAGAAAGCATTGACAGCCAAAAACACGAAGGAAGGTGTAATCTGGTTTACGATTAAAAAGGATTTGGAAAGGAGATTTGTTGGAATTTACTCGAGAAGGAAGACAATTGATGAGGTAGACCGCTGTTTCAAAGGCAAAGAACCAGAAACGTTGGGGTAGATGGGTCTGAGCGAGAAGAGCAAGGCCAGTCTCCACAACATGGCGATGGCGTCGTTCAACAGTCCCGTTCTGTTCACTAGTATGGGGACATGACCTGCGATGAACGATGCCTAGAGAGGTAAAAGACGAAGTTAAGTTGCGAAATTCGCCTCCCCAATCAGATTGCACATTTTTAAGTTTTGTATTGAATTGGTGTTCTGCCATGCAAACAAAATTGGTAAACTGGGAATAAACATCCGACTTTTGATTAAGTGGGAAAAGCCACATGTAACGGGAATAATGATCAACACACAATAAGTAATATCGATAACCATCCATTGACAAAGAGGGAGAAGGTCCCCAACTAAAATATTATTACTACGAAAAGTTGAATCTTGCAAATGGAGTTTAGAAGACTTGCCCATTTGACAAGAGGTACACAAAAAAGATGACAATTTAATTGAAACAGGTAAAGAACATGAAGAAACAAGAGAATTAAAAACTCGACCATGGGGGTGACCCAATCGTTGATGTCATATTGTGGAGGAAGCTTTGATGGCGGTGTAAGCAACTTTAGGTAGTGACTGAAAACGAGGAAGTCGGATGGAATATAATCCCTGTTCGCTGGGGCCCGGAGGAGAGTAGCTTGTGTAACCTCGTCCTTCACGACAAAAAAAGAAGAATGAAATTC
The DNA here is from genome assembly GCA_030545235.1 of Helianthus tuberosus. NCBI lineage: Eukaryota > Viridiplantae > Streptophyta > Magnoliopsida > Asterales > Asteraceae > Helianthus > Helianthus tuberosus. Next base: position 34,952,892 of record CM060356.1, on the reverse strand, counting down.
AAAAAAGACATTATTGTCGGTACAAAATTTTTGTACAGAAAGTAGGTTTTGTTTAAGTTGTGGGACATGAAGAATATCTAAAAGTTTGAAAGTTTTATTTGAAGATGAAAATTGTTTTGAGCCAGTATGTAGGATAGGAAGGGGGTTACCGTCACCAACACGGAGAGAGTCATTACCATGGTACGGCTCAGAATTATCGAAGCTGTACAAATCCGGAGAACCATGGTTGTTAGCACCTGTGTCAGGTTTCCAAGTGGAATAGAAGCCGGCATCTGAAGCAGCATAATTGGAAGCAGCAAAATTGACTTGTGCACGACCTTGAGAAGGCTGATTTGGACATTGAGACGGAATATGTCCGATTCCACACCTGTTGCAATGACCGTAAACCATATTTTGGGTGGAGGCCCAAGAAAACTGTCGTGTGGCTTGATGCTCGCGGCACCGATTAGACCGATTGTTGCCGCGATAATTGCCCCTGCTGCCTCGATTTGGACGATTGTTACTGTAGGAACGAGATACAGCATATGCTTGGGGTTGAGGGGCTATGTTAGAGGCTGCCGGTGATGGAGAGGTTGCTGGCTGAAGCTGATAACCGATTTGGGCAGCCATAAGTTGGAGGGACTGTAGTTGCTGCTGAATACCATCAATACCAATGGAATTGGGTTGAACAGATGCAGTGGCAACAGCCGCAAATGGCTGTGACGAGTGGCTGGCTGCAACCGGAACCGAAAGAAGACGATTCAGCATATAATCGTGATCACTCAGCAGCCCGTGTAGTTCGTTAAAGGCAACCGGAGGGGATCGAGCAAGAAGATTACTTTTCAGCCCATTATACTCGTCTCGTAGACCAGCGATAGTAAGCATAACCAAGTCCTTATCTTTTATCGGTTCACCTATATTAGCAAGAGCGGTAGCGTATTCTTGAGCACGACTCAAATAGTCGACTGGTTTTTCATCGCCTTTCATGGCAAGTTTAAGAAGCTGAGTTTTTAATGTAAATTCATGGGAAGATGTTGATGGAGCATATGCACGTTCTAAAGCAAGCCAAATATCACGAGAGGTTTTACCTTGAACGTGCTGGAGGGACGGGAGGCTTCAGAGATAGTTGAAACAAGAACCATACGAACATGAGCATCATTAGCAACCCAACCCGGGTAACTCGGGTTGTCAGCTGTGGCTTCTCCGGTGGTAACTTGTTTCAGTGGGCATGGTATAGTGCCGTCAATATAGCCAAACAGATTGTTGGCAATAAGGAATGGTTCGATCATTGCTTTCCAATAACCATAGTTTTTAGGGTTAAGAGTAAAGGCAAATTTATGAGAGTTATGGGCCGTTTTTTCTTGAGTTGTGTAAAGGCTCTGATACCAAATCAACTCAATAATAATGATTGTATTACAATTAGAAAAGAGATTACATGGATTTAAATAGACGTAAACCCTAGCCTAATTATATAATGGGCCAATTTGTTATTTGGGCTGATAGGGATCTGGCATTTAATTACTCTAAGTTATAGTGACTTATTTAATCTAGGTTTAGGGTGCAATTTGATTAGCTTGTTGATCCTTAATTAAATGTCACATTTCGATCATGCAGTCTCCATAAATCACAAATAACATTTTACACCGCCAGTATTCACCCAAATCAAGCAGCTTAACCTAAGTGAGGATTTCTCTATACTTGGGTCATGAACTACAATTAATAACTTCTAAAGTGCAAGAACAGATACAATCCAGATTTGCGATCATCGCATTATCAAAAACAACACCACAACCGAAAGTTTCGACACATATACAACAATCTACCGCTTCATCACATCTGAATTTAAGTTGATTATGAACAGACAAAGTGAAATCACAGTAACATTTCGATCATGCAGACTCCGTAAATCACAATACCAGTTTACATCACTAGTAACCTAAGTTTGGTTTTCTCTATAGCCAAAATCACGAAACTACAATTAATAATCTCTAAACTGCAACAGCCAATTCAATCCAGATCTACTTAATCACATACAATCAGAAACAAAACCACAATCGAAACAACAAATCTACAACGATCAGCCGCTTAATCACATCTAAACTTCAACTGATTATGCACAAAGGATGTCAAATCGTACTCACCAGAACTTAAATTCAGGATGCCAGCCAACAATAGCAGTTGATCAATCACATATAACTTTCAGTTCTATGTTGTCAAAGACGCAAGGCGCAGGCGAGGCGCATCGGCCTCGTCCGGAGCCTAGGCGCAAGGTGCAAAAAAAGCGTGGGTTTTTTTAAGAAAATAAAACTAAAACTGCCTTCTTATTCAATTAAAATGGTAGAATACTTAAAAACTGCCTTCCTAAAAAATAAAACTAACCTTCATTGTTTGTTCAGAACTCATCCTAAAGTAACGTGATGCTCGTTTTTCCAGCTCGATAGTGTTTAAAGGGTGTGGAGGATACTTTAGCTTCTCCTGCTTTTTAACTTTAGTGACCTGAATTTGAATAAAATTGTTAAATCTCATTTTGATTGTTTTAGAAACTCATTATTCATAAGACATGATTGTTTTAACACTTACGGTTGCAGTAGGTTCTTCAACACACATCTCATAAAGTAGTACTGCACAAGTATAATCGAATAAATGTCCACGCCTGTAAATTAGCAACAAAATGAGTTAGATTACCATCTCACAAATTCATATAAAACTCAAAAAAAAAAAACATGAAAAGGTGACAAGTGGCACAAAGTTTACATCCAATTAAAGTTAGCAGTGCCTTCATCGGTTGTATGTGAACACTGGATCTTCCAAAATTCTTCAGGTTCATGTGCTTGTATCTCCCAATACCGTTCAACAACAAATCCCAGTGTGGGAAACTGCAAAACACGATAATCACACAGAATCTTAGATATAATTATATAATTTCAATTTTTAAATATATTTACCTCTTTCTTGAAATGCCGTCATACCTGACAAGGACCATAACTTAGAATAAGGTTTCTGCCATCTGTAGAAAAATTAAAATCAAATGCATCTTTGAGAAGCATTGTTTGGAATCTCGTGAAGGATGCACCAATTCGAAGGTCTATCTCCTGCATATGGTTCTAGATTAGTGATTATATACAATAAACTAAACTAAAACCTATGTTGTCAAAAGCGCTTGAGGCGCGCCCATAGGCGCTAAGGCGCACTAAAGACGTTGTGACTGGTAAGGCGCGCCTTTAAGCGTTGAGGCGCAATTTCAGGCTAAAAGTCGCATGAAACCCCTAAAACATCCCAAATGAGCCATAAGCAACTCCTAAACAACCCTAAAACATCCTAAAGTAGCCATAAACATCTCTAACCCCTAAATTAAACATTGATGTCGCCCAGAAAAGATTATCCTAACAAATTAAAAATAATTAGCGAGTAATACTAACCTGTCTAACATCCACAGCTTCAGAAAACAAATGATTAGGCCGCGCAAGCTGTTGTGCAGCTTGGTGAATTTCCCTGCCAATAAAGACTAGAAATTGTAAAACTATTTTATCTTAAGCCCACAAAATTAAAATCAATTATATGACCATCATACCTATCAATTAAAGATGAGAAACGCGCCCTCCAAATATTAAGACGAGAATTCACATTTAAGCAAACTTCTACAACATCATAAGCAATGTTTTCTCCTTCTCGATCACAGTCGAGCCACAAGACAAGCCATTGGCATTTTCTAGCTTCCTCCTCTAAGGTCTTTCTGATATCTAACTTGTCCTTGATTACATAAACCAAAATCAAGTTCATAAGATGATAATTTACTTCAAAGACTTTAACAGGGAATAAAATAACAAAAACAAAAAACGTTGGACATAAAAAGTATTTAAAACGATGGATAAAGATTTCGGTTCCACCAAATTTAATGCCACGCGAACAAGTACATAAAACGATGGATAATGAAGTCAGTTCCACCTAATTCGGTGCCACATGGTGATATGAGCCTCGTTCGGGTCTATAACCATAATGGTAAATAGGTCAAGTCACGATTTCAAGTTCCTGCCTAAATTATTTTTATCAAGAGAATTTAATGGAATGAAAGTAGTGGGGAAATTTTTATCAGTTCTAGCTAGTAATTGTCTTAGGATTAGTATTAATTGCTTTGTTTTTCCATTGTAATGTTTTTTTCAGTTATTATCAATCAAAAACCGTACTTTGTTTATGGAGACCTAGCCTAACTAAAATCAGGCCAATTATCCCCTAATTTTGTCAATTCGATTTCTTGGTATCCATCATTTGGTTCCAATGCCAGGAAATTGAAGAATACAGTGAATACCTGAAATCATGAAGGTATCGCAACAACCCCAGATCAAATTGCTTCTCAATTGGTTGCGTTTGCAGCCAAGCTTGATGCAATGGAAACCCTAAAGCGTTATGTTGCTGCTCTCAAACATCAAGCCAACCTTCTAATTCCAAGTCCAGATGTATACTTGTGTAGTGTAGTATCAAGCTAACCAACCAATTCACGAAAATCGCTAAGAATTTGCACGTCGGTCGGCTAGGGTTTCTAGTTGTCCAGATAAGTTCTTCTTAGGTGTGTTTCTGAATGGGTTGAAAGAAGAATTAAAGGCTGATGTTCGGATCCATAAGCCCGGTACTGTTTATAGGGCAATGAGTGTGGCTCTTAAATTTCCGACCAAAAAAGGTCACCAAGAGGCAGGGGACGCCAAATCTGACCCAGCGCCGGTGACAGAATGTAACACCCGCGACAATGCAGAAATTATCAAAGCGAGTCTTCATGTAATCCCTTAGTTGAAATTGACTACCCACCTTGGTTTCTCCTTTCGGTGTTCAAATAGGAAATGGAAACCATGATTCCGGTCTTGAGACCAAGCGTGTTATCAAACGGTCATCTAGGTAGGGTCCAGATGCAAAAGACAAGAAAGTTGCAAGACCTTTACAATCTGTTTTAGCTCATGAATGGTCTATGAAGCGGGTCAGCCTACCATTGAATACTTGATCGCTTGGCACAACTATCGGATTTTCGACTTGATAACAAGTCGTTTGTCCAAACTGGATGTATTGATAGGAACCTGGTTCGGGTCTATACCCATAATGGTAAACGGATCAAGTCACAGATTCAAGCTCCTGTCTAAATTATTTATGTAGTATTTAATTAAAGAGAAATTGATGGAGGGAAAGGTTTAATCAGTTCTAGCTAGTATTGATTGCTTTGTTCTTCCATTTAAATATTTTGTTAAGTTATTATCAATCAAAAACCATATTTTTTTCAACTCGCTTTATCGGTATATATCACACGCCAACACCGACTCGTGTATAAACTAAAACTGACCTACAAAGCATAGCTCCTCTACATTTGTAAAAACCCTAAAATTAAACACAAATAAACTCTAATTCATCAATTAACCAATAAACTTCTACAAATCCAATCCCTAACATTCACAAAACAAATTAAACACTTAATAGAAACATACCTCAGGAACATGTTTCCGAATCGGTGCTTCGAACAGATCAACAGGATCACAAGAGTGTCATTTCCGATAACGGCCTTCGAACTCCATCTCCATGAGATGTCCGGTGACGGATGTGAACATCATCTGGCACGGTTGGCCTTGAATCGTGTAATTGAACTCGAAGATTTTGTTGTAGCGTGATCTGCCCTCTCTCATTCTTAAACCCTGGTTTCTTGATAATATTCCGGATACTGTTTTGGCTACCGATGGTTTCTCCGCTACGTTCAGAACCCTAATGCCCTCCCTCCGCCTCCGCTTGCCGCCATTGCTTGCCGGAAAGTTGAAATCCGATTATCTGAAAACCCTTAAGAAACCCCTTTTGGGGTTTTGATAATTTGGACGCACGACTGTTTTCCCGCCTTTGTGATTGAGGGTAGCTTGGTTTTTTTATTAGCCGTTCACACAAAAAAAAAAAAAAAAGAAGTTAAAAGAAACTAAAAAAAATGGTTTTTAATTCAATAAAAGGAAGTTTTTTTTTTAACGATAAGGAATCTCAGGTGTAAATTCACCCTGTTTAGGGTTATATCAAAGGTCGACTTCTCGACCGCCGTGAGACCATAACCCCTTGATGTACGGGAACCGGATGAAATCCGTAAACCCTCGCCTTCCGTCAAGTTCGAACTCGAGATTAAAGCCCAGATTCACCCCTTCACTCAGATATCCATCGAAAATGGCCCAAGCAAGAATCGAACATACGTCTCCACTAGGGAGGGCAAGCCCAAGGGCGGACCCACCCTTCATAGGTCGGGGTCCACGGACCACAATCTCTTTAAAAAATAGTAGAGACCGCATAGAAATTTTTTGAAGGACCGCATAAAAATATTTTTAAGGAACCCATTGTAGCAAATTAATGCTTATTGCTGTGGCAAACCTCAAAACTTTTAAACCCAGAGTAACAGGTTCCAGACCCTTTACTTTCCATTTTTTGTTAATTTTCCCACTTCCCAGTTCCCACTGTTAATTTGCAACATTTAAGCTTTTTGTTTCGGTGTGTGAATTTATAGATTGATGGACACACCTTTCCATTCAGTGTAAGAATTTATAGATTGATGGACACACATTTCCAAATTCTTAGCGGTACTTTTAGAAATAACATATTCTTTCATATTAGTTTCTTTTAATACTAAGCTAGGCTAATGCCCGCGTTAAATGCGGTTTCAAAAAAGAAAACAAATTTTTTTCTTGAAATTTAATATGGTGTAAAAACACATACATTGGAAGAAACACATAACAAATCATTCAAATTCTAGTAAAAACTTCCTTGCACACATACATAGCAAAGGAACATCTTGTAAATGATAAATGAATAAGAAACATCTTTTATAGTTGAATTCTAGACGAATCCTCCTCTGTTTGGCTCTTGTATACTGATCCATGTTGATTTTTCAACGAAACCACAAGGATGAAAATTGAAGTTTACTTTTTATATTCATTCCATACTTTCGAGTGTTGACTTTATTTGACTTTTACATATTGATTGTTTACATTCCACCATGTTTTAGTTGATATCTGGTAAATCTATTGGTAAAAAGACTTTTAACTTCTGCTTTCTTTGACTATTTCTAGTAACAATGCATTAACCATTATAATTATTGTCTTTTGGTGACCATAGCCTAAGTAGGCATGTGTTACACGAGTTGAACAACTGAGATTTTATAAAGCGTAACTCTCTAAATAACAATTTAAATAGACGGGTTGAAAAACAATATGATTGATAAATCTCTAACTACTTCACAAAGTCATAAAAGAGTCAACCACAATGGTCACATCTTGTAAGTCCCGGAAACGGATCTTTCAATGATATCAACACAAATCTTATGTTTGTGCGGAAACCAAACACAAGACGATTCAAGATAAATAAACCACAAACAAATAAAGAACAAAACACTTAACTTGCATACACTAGATCGATGTCAGATACAAGAAAGACAAGTGGTTTCGGCTGGAACTCTTTCTAGAACTCGGAACAACTGATCAACCCCAAAACATCATTAGGGGTTTGATTATATACTAAACACTTGGGCCTAAAGCCCCTACATAAGCCCAACCGAAACCTAAACCTTATCCACTTAGTTTTGACCCAAAAACATAAGCTAAATACATTTACAAGTTCAACCCAATTAACTATACGTCTATACTAACCCATTATGCATAAACCTCAGGTTCCAACAATTTCCCCTTAGGTTTATAGCATAGGGGCACTTCGATCTTTAACCGCTTCCACTGCCACCTATTTGATATTTATAACCACCAAACCCTTTCTTTCTGACGTGTAGAGCACCATCAGCAGCTGCAGTCCACTATTTAGCTACCATTTCATACTTTTCAGTAGAACGAATCTGTGACAATTGGCACTTTTCGTGTAATTTCCGTACAATGTGAACAGTGTTTTATATTATATGGTTGTGTATTTTGAACGTCTGTTGTGCATGATTTCATGGCATACATTTAAAGAACTCGCAAAAACATTTCATGATGCATGATACTTGTTTCTATTGGTCGCGACTCGAAACAGTTTAGACAATGCACAGTACTAACTAGCACACTTATCACATAAACTAGTAAGTGCATACAGGAGTTCAGTACTCAGACAAACAACATGTTTAGGACACAGATTGAGTCCCATAACCAAGCTTATACTAAACCTCATGTGAGAAATTAAGGGATTATGTTACTGCTTTCCGAGAGACAAACAAACACTAGAAATTGCCCGAAAACTAGCCAAAACAACATAATTTAGTAAAATTCAGCATTTTATAGCTTATGTAATAATCAGAAATAACGCCAGAATGTGCATAGTAACTTAAAAAGTGTTAGGAACATTATCCTAACATAATAACACATTACACCATACAAGTTACCAAAAATCAATCATTTAAGTGATCTGATAACTAAATGAACACCCGAACACATCTAGAAGCATCATGTGAACTAGTTAGCAATATTTTTTATGACATGAAGCTAGTTATGGTCTTAAACACCATGTTATGCATCAAGAACATCTAATAATCCTAACCAGCCATACCTATTACCATTCTTATAACACTTAACCAAAATTTAACAAACCAACACCCCCCCCCCCCCAATGTGACCGTCTCCAAGGGACCCACCCACACTAATTACGTTGACTAAGTAGCTTTGTTGGTCAAAGATCCGTTTTTATGACCCATAAGACAATTGTTTGGAGGGAAGGTAATAACCACCGTGTGGAAGACCTTATCTACATCTAATCTCACCATTTACAACATAACACAACATCACAACACAAACTCCCTTCTCCCTCTCTTGTTCTCGACCGCAAGCACCCCCCACCCCCATCCTCACTTTCATTCAATTCCTAGCAAATCCAAGACTCTCACAAGGCGTCTCAAGGTGAATCAAGAAGGTGTCAAGGCTTGGAAGTGGAAGGGCCACTCTTTGGAGCTATTAACCACCATCTTTGTGTCATCTTCTCTACATCTTCATCATCTTGTTTCTACCCTAGCCTTGTGCTAGTAGTAAGTGCCTTATGAACCCATTTTTCATCTTGTTTTAGTAGTTATAACTTATGTGTAACTCAAAATCTAAAGAATCCTACAAAACCAAGATGATAAACACATGAACCAAACTAAAAATCATAAGAAAACAAGTTGTTTATGTTATGTGATGAAGTTGTTTGATGATTGTTTATGTGTATGATGATGAACACCACATGAAGACTTGTTAGATGATGATTAAACACATTATCTAACAAGTAGGTGTAAGGATCTTGAAAGATCTATGTGGAGAATATTGTATGTGAAGGATGAACTTGAGAAATAATCATGTTTAAGTGTAGAAATTGGTTCTTATAAAGTATGATTCTTGAAAAATCAAAGATTTGAAAGTTGAAAGTTTCAAAGAATAAAGTTTACTACATAATAAGCATGGTTTTGATTCTTAAAAATAAATGAACTTGTTACATATATAAAAATGAACTTGTTGAAGTGTTTAGAACTTGAGATGTTGAAGAAAATGAATTTTTGTAAAAATGAATGAATTTTTATAAAATGGTTCATACTAAAAAATAAACCATGTTTTTAAGGTTAAAGGAACATGTTTAACACATGGTTAAAAGACTACAAATTTTTACAAACTTTCAAGTTCATCACCTCATGAAAAATGCATTCTTATGCATATGTTAGGTTGTAAAATTGTTGTGGGGAAATTGTTGATGATTTTGAAAAGAAAATGATATGCTCGAAAGCATGGAAACTTCCATTTTATAAAGGAAACTATGGCAAAATTTTTATAAAATTTAAACACTTAGAAAATATATTTTTAACAAGTTCTTACAAGAAATCTTGATTAATGGTTTTAAATATAAAAATTTCCATAATTTTTGGTTTGAAAATACAAGTAATGGAGGTTGGTTTTCAAAAAAATAAAAATGGTTATAAATATATATTTAGGAAAATATATATATTTAGGGATCGCATAAACTATGTGTTATGTATATATTATTTGTATTAGTTATATTAAAATTTAGGGACTTGAAATAATATACCACATAAATACCAAAAAAAATTGTAATTTAAGAATTACAAGAATACAAATATATGTCTTGTTCGCAAATACTAGACATTTGGACAAATGGGCATATCAGACAAATTATATAAATATTCTGGAATTAAAATAACAAAACTTGGTAAACGGTATTCCAAACCGAACAAATGACAAAGTATGTATTTTTACAAGTAGTATAAAAATATATCATATTTTGTCAAACCTAAAAGTATATTATTTTTTGAGTGTATGAAAATATTTATTTTCATAAACAACTTAAAAATATATTATTTTGGTGGAAACTAAAAATATATATTTTTCTAGTCTTGATCTTAAAAATAAATTATTTTTAAGACATATGTGAACATTTACACTTACCAAGTCAAAAATATAGATATTTTCTATAAACATATCTTAAAATATATATATTTTAAGAATGCAAGAATATTGGTTACAGTTGTGTAAGAACAATATTTCGGAAAAATTAAATATATATTAAGTATGTAATACTTAATAAATACAAGAATATATGTATTCCTATACGTACATATACATGTCAACATATACTACCAACACTTGGTAAAAATACCCTTATACAAGTATTATACATAAATATGAGAATACAAAGTGAAATAATCAACATACTCATAATACAAGTATACCTATACTTGAGATTATTTACAAATGTTAATACTCAATAAACGGTAATTTGGTTATGAAAACTATAAACACACGTATATGGAAACAATATATCAAAACGAGTTAAAAATATATTATTTTTAACGAAACCCTTAAATGATATACATGCAATGCATGCAAATAATATAAGTTAAAATATAATATTTTAACTAATATACTAAACTTTGAATTTTATATAATTATGAGATTATATAAAGACATCATACACTGGGAGTGCAACTCAAAACCAAAACAATCTCAAAACAAGTCTTAATAAGTGTTTGAGACTAAGAACCGTTACAAGACCGAAGTGTCTAACAAAACCTAGCACATTTGTAGGTTGCAAAACGAACCAAGGAAACCGAATTTGAGTACGCACTTCACATGGACACAAACTTGTGAGTTCATGTCCCCCTTTTCTCTTAACGTTTTCGGTTTACAACTTTCGAGGGGAAATACATGTCAAACTTGGGTATGAATAAGTTATGGAATGAACTCTTAGATCATGTGAGCATTGGCTGTAACTGAGGTGCCATTAATCCTTTTTAGGACCACGGAACAATGGTTAGATCAAATGGGTACGGGCGAGCCCCACTCATGGTCCAGGAGTGACCACTTAGAGTGCTGTTGTGTCCCTATCAGGAGTGAACTGACACTAAAAATTGCCTACTCGGGTTGAGTACCTTCTATGTCGTCACATATATCAATGTCCTTGCAAAACATTAATGATTAACATGTTCATAGACGTTTTACATACCTACTTTCAATACAGGAACTTTCAAATGTTTTTGAGATTCATTTGATGCGCATACACATAAAACACATGAACTCGCTCAACTTTTGTTGATGTTTTCAACTTACATGTATTTCAGGGAAGTAGATGGATCTTGGTGCCAGCGTTACTTTCAAGCTTTTGAGTTTCAAGTCTCGATGTCATCCACTTTTGGAGGGTTTGATTTGTATATCTCATCCTTGATGAGATATAGGATGCAAAGCCTCATGAATCTAAACTTTTGTTAAACAAGTCCTTTATGGAACTTTAAAACTTATGTTGGTTGTAACTTAAACTGATGGTTTGAAACTTGAACAACTTGTGGTTTGTAATATTTTGGAAATTATGAATGGATGGACATCGCTTGTTTAATCATGTAGTTGTTTATTATGATCGAATGTAATGAAAACTGATCAAGTCACACCACGCACACGCTTCCGCAAAAGACAGGGTGTGACAGGTTGGTATCAGAGCTTCGGTTGTAGTGAACTAGGATTCCTTCTCGAGTCTAGTCTACAATCACCAGTGTTGTAAAAGTCGGATTCCAAGGCCGAGTACTCGGTCCTCGGAACCCCTCCGAGGCGACTTCCTCCTAGGCGGACTCAATTAGTCGGCCTCGGTCAAACTCGGCGCCTAGTCGACCTAGTCGGCGCCTAGTCGGACGTAGTCGGAAAGAGTCGGCCTAGGCGGTCTAGGCGGTCAACGTGGTTTGTTGACTTTTACCTAGTCAAAATCGGTCAACATCGGCCTACTCGACCTTGTACTCGGACTGCTCGACCTTGTACTCGGACTACTCGACCTTGTACTCAGACTAGTCGGACTTGTATTCAGAATATTTGAACTTTAAACATGTTTCATTTTAAATTATACTCAGTTGACATGAATTATGCTTATTTTAACATATATATAATATATAACAATTAATTTTCTTTATAGTTACCATGTCCGCGTACTCCCCGAGTACTCTCCGAGTACTCTTATTACTCCCAACTCCCCAGTCGGCCGACTAGGGACCGCCTCGCGACTTTTACAACACTGACAATCACTAGGATTCTCTCATGAAAACATTTTTTTACAACAAACAAAAATGTTTTTCATTGCATCTACAAAATGCCAAGATCCACTAACCAAACATTTTTCAAAGGAAAAACAAAGCAAGGATATTAGTTTAGGTATAGTCTATATGGGATAGACTTGCAGAACTAGAAATGACCCACATAGGAACAATGTGAATACATGTGATATGCTACCCTTACTTGCCTGTGTATTGTAACACCCCGTGTTTCGAAAGTCAAAGTCAAGATTGAAGTCAAAGGAAGAAAAGATTGCTAATTGCGATCTGTCACTCCTTGCTCAACTACTATTTTGACTTCTTTGACTTGTAGATAATCTATTTATTATATCGCATTAGTTGTATTATGTGGAGTACTTGTTAATAATCGAGGTTTAATCGCTATTTATCGTATGTTTTATCACTTTATCGCTAATCGCATCGTAATTGCATTCGCAACTCGAATTATGCATCCAGGATATTGTTTTACGTGTGTGTGCTACTTATGTGTTACTTGTGCATGCTTATTTATGTTTATGTTGTGGTGATTAATCGAAACGCAATCGAATCGCAGACACTAAAAGCAAGTTATTTAGGATGATTGTATGTTAGATATAGTAGTTGGGATTAATGAGAAACTCTATCGCATCGCAAAACCTGTCGCGCGAAACGAAACGCCGAAACCCAATCACCGGAACCACTCGATCGAGTGACTGCTCGATCGGATGGTCAACCGATCGGATTGCCACCCAATCGGATTGCCTCCCGATCGGACAGCCATTCGATCGGTGACCCACCCGATCCTATGAACTTTCCATTTTGGGAAACCCTATAAATACCTCACTTGTCACATCATTTGATATGACAGCTCCTCTCACTCGACCCAGCCGTACTCAAGCCTCTTTCTCTTGATTTCTCGCGATTCTTATAAGTTTTCAACCTAAATCTTGTACTTTCATGATCTACACGCACTCCTTCATCTTTTTCTCTTTTAAATCTTAACTTTTAACCGTGAAATCACTAGATTTGAGGTGTTCTATGATGATGTCATCATGGAGTTCTTATGAACTTCATATTTTGGCATCAATCCACCAAGAACAACTTAGATCTGGAAAACTTCCACATGAATAAACAAAGATCTTGCATATATCTGAACATATTCATAGTGAAAAGGAGTGAAAGATGGTTTTTCTAACTTTCTTTCAACTCTTTTACACCCAATGCACTCAAAACCGATAGAATCGGAGCTTGTTCTAATCTTCTACTCCTTCTTAGTGATGTGTTGGTTCAAGATCTAGATTCTATCAACGAGACAAACGATTTCAGGTCAAACATGAACCACCGCCTCGAACAGTCAACTAACCGGATTAGGGTGATTCCTATCCGATCGGATTATTTGAGTCTTGACAAGGGTTCTGTTGTTTGGCACGTTATCAAATCGTCTCGAATTAAAACTGCAAACCATCAAAATCACCAAGTGTCAAGACGGTCAAGTCGTTGGGATGGATTGTCATCCGATCGGATTGCCATCCGATCGGACAGCCACCCGATCGGCTGGCACCTAGTCCCACACTTAAACTACTATTCCAACTTTTCAAGGTTTTGAACATCGAACGGATTACCGTCCGATCGGATTGCCATCCAATCGAACGACCATCCAACCATGTGATGTTTGGACTTCAACACTTAAACAATTTTCAACATGTTCATTGCATTACTAGTTCCAACGGATTGCCACCCGATCGGTAGACTATTCGATCGAGTCCGATCGGACAGCCACCCGATCGGCTGGCACCTGGTCCCACACTTAAACTACTATTCCAACTTTTCAAGGTTTTGAACATCGAACGGATTACCGTCCGATCGGATTGCCATCCGATCGAACGACCATCCAACCATGTGATGTTTGGACTTCAACACTTAAACAATTTTCAACATTTTCATTGCATTACTAGTTCCAACGGATTGCCACCCGATCGGTAGACTATTCGATCGAGTGATAACACTGCTGTGAACTTGTTCTCTTAGAAATGTCCCGCCGAACGGATCGCCGTCTGATCGAGCCGCCGTTCGACCGACCGACCTGAAAGGTAGAGATACTTCTCTTTTTTCAAAATGCTACAACAAAAACTTCAAAAGGCAAACCATCATACACAAACACATCCTCACCCAAACAAGATGACAATCCAATCGAATGGCCATCCGATCGGATGACCATCCGAAAGGATTGTCATCCGATCGACTGGCTATCCGATTGGATGACCATCCGAACGGATTGCCATCCGATCGACTGGCCATTCGATCGGATTGCCATCCGATCGGATTACTATCCAACACTTACCACTTTGCACCGTTGTACGCGCCGCTTATCGTTTATGCTATCGTTAACTGTTCAGGCTAATCTCTCTCAGCGCTCCCTTCAAACCAAGAGCGTGTTTACTTGTTAAACACAATCTGTGAGTATACTCGATCCCTTTTTGCTTTACGCACTTTTGGGTGTTACATACATTATCTATATTCAAATCACAATCGACACACAACGCAAACACTATTTATACGCTAACCGCTATTGCATGTTATACGTGACTCGATGAAAGTCTGTTTATTATGTTTACACATTGATTGCTGTCTACCTGCCTTAGCAACGATAGTACTATAGTTTGGACTCAGCACCTGTTTACTCAGGGGTTGTTAACGATATTACTTCACGTGTTCGCAGTGGTGAACATGTGTTGCGCACTCGTTACTCGCAGTCAAATCGCAGTCATTGGTATTGATAGAATCTTTGTCGATAACTTACATGCTTCACATTATACGTTGTACATGTTGGTTATGCGTAAACGATTTCGAACTCTATTATGCTATTATCAAATTTGTATGCTCACCTTTACACTATGTGTATTGACCTTTATTTTAATGTATGTGACATGTGTTTAGGATGCTATCTGCTAGGATGCTTGCTATGTGGAACCAAGTTAGGAAGAGTCTAGAAACAAACAAACAATTTATTTTTATTTGAAATCTAAGTTGTCGAACATGTTTTTGTTTGGAGAATATCTATGTCTGTAGTAATTAGATTACTTAATGGGTTATGGTATGGGACATAATGTTAACTATTTGGTAATTTAGTCGTTTTGGGATTTCTTTTGACAATCTGTTCGCTCAGTGCCATGCCCCGAGGTTTCTGCCTTCGGTTGGGGTGTGACAGATTGGTATCAGAGCCATAACTATAGGGAATTAGGCAAGAGTCGACCTAGTCTGGGTTGATGTCTTAGAAACGACCTATTCTATAGTCTAAGTACCAACAAACCGACTTGTGCATACCCTTAGGGGTTTTGTACGAGCTTACTTGCTATATCTCGTTATTCTCGCTTGCACTACACTATCACTGCACTCTACTTATCGAAAAAGAACAAGTGATCAGGTCGAGATTAGGTGTGAAAACCGCAAACTCTCGACCAAATCACCTGTTCAACCTGCATTTTTATCTATAAACAGGAGAATTTGCGTTGAATCAGGAGTGAAATCCATACTTTAACGCAAATTTTCTTCTCTATTTTATCAAAAACAGGAACGAAGTTGTTAAGTCAGGGGTGAAACCCGAACCTTGATGACTTGTTCTGATCTTTATTTTAAATTTACAAAACTCCCACCAAAGTGTCGACGGACTCCAACGACTTGAAGTCATGCTGTAACTGGAAGGATGCGTGCCATTCGCCCAATTTCGAGGCGAGAGCACAGTCCCGAAGGCTAAAAGTGTGTACCAAAAGTCTTTGTGAATAGTCGAACCACTTTGGGTGGTCGACGTCTATCAAACCTTAGACAATCTATCCTTGATTTTTATGTGTTTCGATTCTGAGCTCGAAACTGCCGACTCTGATAATTTGTCATTATATGTGGATTTTATGTGTTTTATGTGGTTTTACCTATTTATGTGTTTTCGATTTTGGTGATTTATTCGCTTTTCGCTCTCGCTTTGATCGACACACACAACTCGCATTGCACACCTATCTCAAAACGCTGACAAATCATTGCTACTTATGGATGATCGCATGCTATGTTACTCCCTTATGCTGTACTACTCGCTGTGTATTCGCTAATCGCAATCGCTATACCCGAATGCGCGCGGACTTTAAATGATAGGTTTCTGTATTCTGACTGCTTCTATGTGCTCCTATGTGCCCTATGTGCCTTACGTGTTTACGTGCTTATGTGAATCTGTGTTTATATGCCAATGTGTTTATGTGTTATATGATGGTGATCCTGAGCTTTAGTAATATTAGGCGTGTGAGGCGAGATTCGATTTTATTGTGTTTGAGTCCTGTGGCGATGCCTGTTGCAGACAATGTCGTCATCTGGATCCCTTCACTCTCGAACCGCATGCCAAAACCAGAAAGACAAACGCCTTGCTGCTCTCGTCGCTAAGCAAATAGCGAAGGTGATTCCTCAGATCGTTAGAGACCTGCAAGAGAATACCAGCAAGTCTTCTGAAGAGTCCAGGACTGATTCGCCAATGTCTGTTTTTAGCTTTAAGCAGTTCAAAGCTTGCGGCCCAAAAGAATTTACTGGCGAAGATGGCCCTACGGCCCTTTTTCAGTGGTTTGATTCGATCAAGGTCACCCTGCGCCAGAGTGGCTATCCTGATGATCATCGCACTCTGAACGCCACCGGCGTCTTCCAGTCCCGCGCTTTAGACTGGTGGACGGCGGAGAGAAACAAGCACGGAAACGATACATCTTATGGTTTTACATGGGATGTGTTGGAGAACGTTATGTTGGAAGAGTTATGCCCTCCCCATGAGCGCCAAAAGTTGGAGGACGAATTCTGGCATATCAAGCAGAAGGATGGTGACAATGCTGCCTTGACTGCTCACTTCAAGCAGCTCAGCATAATCTGCCCTGATCAAGTCAAGACTCCCGATGTGACAATCAAGAAGTATATCCGAGCTCTGCCGGATTGTGTCGCAGACTTTATGCAAGCTGCAAAACCAGCAACAATCGAGGAAACTTATCTGCTCGCTGCTGAGATCAACGACAAGTGAGTCAAGGCTGGTGTCTGGGACAAAGCCTCGAAGAATCTCCATCAAGCTACCACTGCTGCAACTGCTGAAACCGCCGCCGCTCCTCAGTCTTCAAAGTCCTCTCATCGCAAGAGGAAGAACAGCAACTCCAGCAACAAGAATTGTGTTGTCACTACCGCTGCCCCGCTCCAAGATATACCAGCTCCACAACAGACTCAACACCGATCAGTCGCAGCACCAGTTACCCAAGCACCGCCTGCAAAGCGTGCTTATACTTGCCCTCACCCTGCCTGCCCGACATGTACCTATCATCATCCAGTGGGAATCGCCTATCGATATTGTATGCATTGCAACATGTACAACCACTTCACCACTAACTGCCGTACAGGTCCATGCCAAGCTTCAGCTCCAACAGCTCTACTTCCTGCTCCGCAAGGCCAGCAAGCGGCTCCTGCACCCGCGATCAATGCAAGAGTTTGCTTTGTGTGTGGTGATCCCAACCACTTCGTGAACATGTGCCCGAATCTGGTTGTGAAGCAAGAGCCACAACAGCAGTAGCCCCAGCAACAGCAACAACAGCAGCATCAACAACAACAAGCAGCTCGCGCCCGAACCTTCAACATCAATGCACGCCAGGCTCAGGCTGACAACAATGTGGTTAATGGTACGTTCCTTGTGAATGGTATTTATGCTTTGTGTTTGTTTGATACTGGAGCTGATAACTGTTTTGTATCGTTTGAATTCAAGAAGCACCTTAATCGTAAGCACTCCCATCTCCCCTCGTCATTCGATGTCGAAGTTGCCACCGGAAGAACCGTCGCCGTCAATTATGTTCTTCGTGATTGTACTCTCGAACTCAACAATCACGTTTTTCCTATTGACCTTATTCCGATGCAGCTCGGTAGTTTTGACATCATAGTAGGCATGGACTTTCTTTGTGAAAACCATGCTGAAGTTGTTTGCTTTGATAAGATGATTCGATTCTCGCTCGCGAATGGTGATCAACTTTGTGTGTATGGCAAAACTCCCTCGAAGGGTCTCAAACTCATGTCATGTGTCTAAGCTATCAAGTATCTCCGCAAGGAATACAGAGCTTTCTTGGCCAACATTGTAGTAGCGGAGATGGAAAAGAAAGGTAATCCTGGAATGAACGATGTTCCCGTGGTTTGTGAATTTCCAAATGTCTTTCCCGATGAACTTCCAGGTCTTCCTCCGAGTCATGATATCGACCTTGTTCCTGGAGCCAATCCTGTTGCTAAAGCTCCTTACCAACTCGCTCCATCCGATACGCGTGAACTCTCGAGTCAGCTCCAGGAATTGCTTGATAAAGGCTTCATTCGCCCGAGCACCTCTCTTTGGGGCGCACCAGTCCTTTTCGTCAAAAAGAAGGATGGGTCGTTCCGAATGTGCGTCGACTACAGGGAATTGAATAAGCTGACCATCAAGAATCGCTATCCCCTGCCTCGAATCGATGATTTTTTTGATCAGTTACAAGGTGCATCATGCTTTTCGAAGATCTATCTACGCTCAGGCTATCACCAGTTGCGCATTCAAGAGGAGGATATACCCAAAACCGCTTTTCGCACTCGATACGGCCACTATGAGTTCGTTGTTATGCCTTTTGGTTTAACTAACGCACCCGCGGTTTTCATGGATCTGATGAATCGCGTGTGTAAACCTTTTCTTGACCGCTTTGTCATCGTGTTCATCGATGATATCCGGATCTATTCCAAGACGAAAACCGAACACACGCAACATCTACGTTTGGTTCTCGAACTGCTCCAAGGGAATCGACTCTATGCCAAGTTCTCCAAGTGCGAATTTTGGCTAGAGGAGGGTCAATTCCTCGGTCACATTGTCAATAGTCAAGGTATTCACGTCGACCCCGCGAAGATTGAAGCAGTTAAGAGTTGGGTTACACCTAAGAACCCGTATAAAGTCGGTTCTTTTCTCAGACTAGCGGGCTATTATCGCCGATTTATCGAAGGATTCTCTAAAATCGCCGTGCCGCTTACTTCTCTCACGCACAAGGACAAGCCTTTTGTTTGGGGAACCGGACAAGAGACTGCCTTTCAAACCCTCAAGCATATGCTTTGCAATGCTCCCGTCCTTGCTTTACCCGACGGAAACGATGACTTTGTTGTCTATTGCGATGCCTCGAACCTTGGTCTTGGTTGTGTTCTTATGCAACGGGACAAGGTTATTGCTTACGCGTCTCGTCAGCTCAAGATCCACGAGAAGAACTATACAAACCACGATCTCGAGCTAGGCGCAGTTGTTTTTGCGTTGAAGATTTGACGACACTACCTTTATGGTACAAAGTGTACGGTCTTCACCGACCATAGGAGCCTACAACACATCTTCAGCTAGAAGGAACTTAATATGCGTCAACGTCGATGGGTGAAACTTCTCAACAATTACGACTGTGAGATTCATTACCATCCTGGCAAAGCAAATGTCGTTGCCGACGCCCTCAGCAGACGAAGCTATTTGCATAGCGTCCGTAATGTTCAAGCCCAGCATCATCTCGAAACTCTCATCCGCGAAGCCCAACATGCTTGCTTTACCGAACGCACTTTGAAGAAGGAAAGGATTCTCAATGATGGAGCCCAGCTTGTGAACAAGTCGAATGGGATCCATTATCTGGACCGAATTTGGATCCCTAAGCGGACCGATTTACGACAGATTCCAAAGGACGAAGCCCACAAATCCCGATATTCTATTCATCCCGGTGCCGATAAAATGTACCAGGACCTTCGCTACAAGTACTGGTGGCCGGGCATGAAGAAAGATATCGCTCTCTATGTTTCAAGGTGCCTGACTTGCTCGAAAGTCAAGGCCGAGCACCAAAGACCCTCTGGTTTACTTGTTCAACCCGAGATTCCCATGTGGAAATGGAAGAGTATTGCCATGGACTTCATAACAAAACTTCCGCGCACGCCATCAGGTCACGACAACATCTGGGTTGTCATTGACCGTTTGACCAAATCTGCTCATTTTCTGCAGATACGAGAAGACTACAGGGTAGACAAATTAACCCGAATCTACACCAATGAGATCATTTGTCGACATAGGACGCCTCGCGTCATCATCTCTGACCGCGATAGTCGGTTTGCCTCGCGTCTTTGGGAAACGTTTCAATCCACTCTCGGTACTACGCATAATCTAAGTACCGCTTTTCATCCCCAAACCGACGGTCAGACTGAAAGAACGATTCGTACCCTTGAAGACATGATCCGTTCGTGTGTCATAGATTTCGGTGGTAATTGGGACGCGTACTTACCTTTAGTCGAATTCTCGTACAATAACAATTATCATTCCAGCATTCAAATGGCACTGTTTGAGGCATTATACGGAAGAAGATGTCGGTCGCCTATTGTGTGGCACGAGATCGGACACTCGCAATTAACCGGTCCCGAGCTATTGCAAGAAACAACTGACAAAATCTTCCAAATTCAAGACAATCTGCTGAAAGCTTGAAGTCGTCAAAAAAGTTACGCCGATAGACGACGCAAGCCCCTTGAATTTGACGTTGGTGACCATGTACTCCTCAAGGTATCACCTTGGAAGGGTGTGGTCAGATTCGGAAAGAGAGGGAAACTCGCGCCTCGATATGTTGGACCCTTTAAGATTCTAGAAAGGATCGGAAAAGTGGCCTACAGACTCGAACTACCGGAGGAACTTGGCAACGTCCACCTGACTTTCCATGTGTCGAACCTCAGAAAGTTCCTGGCTGAGCATGATTTATACGTACCACTTGAGGATCTTCAAGTGAACGAAACACTACACTTCATGGAGAAGCCTGTCGAGATCATGGACCGCCAAACCAAGCAGCTCAGACGCTCGCGCATTCCCATTGTGAAGGTTTGATGAGAAGGCAAACGAGGCGCAGAGTTCACTTGGGAACTCGAAAGTGATATGAAGGGGAAGTACCAGCAGTTGTTTGTTACGACTAAAGCCTAATTTCGGGACGAAATTCCCTTAAGTGGGGGAGGCTGTAACACCCTGTGTTTCGAAAGTCAAAGTCAAGATTGAAGTCAAAGGAAGAAAGGATTGCTAATTGCGATCTGTCACTCCTTGCTCAACTACTGTTTTGACTTCTTTGACTTGTAGATAATCTATTTATTTTATCGCATTAGTTGTATTATGTGGAGTAGTTGTTAATAATCGAGGTTTAATCGCTATTTATCGCATGTTTTATCACTTTATCGCTTATCGCATCGCAATCGCATTCGCAACTCGAATTATACGTCCTGGATAATTTTTTTACGTGTGTGTGCTACTTATGTGTTACTTGTGCAAGCTTATTTATATTTATGTTGTGGTGATTAATTGAAACGCAATCGCAACGCTATCGCAATAGAATCGCAGACGTTAAACGCAAGTTATTTAGGATGATTGTATGTTAGATATAATAGTTGGGATTAATGAGAAACTCTATCGCATCGCAAAACCCGACACACGAAACGAAACGTCGAAACCCAATCGCCGGAACCACTCGATCGAGTGACTGCTCGATCGGATGGTCAACTGATCGGATTGCCACCCGATCGGACAACCATCCGATCGGTGACCCACCCGATCCTATGCACTTCCATTTTGGGAAACCCTATAAATACCTCACTTGTCACATCATTTGATGTGACAGCTCCTCTCACTCGACCCAGCCACACTCAAGCCTCTTTCTCTCGATTTCTCGCGATTCTTGTAAGTTTTCAACCTAAATCTTGTACTTTCATGATCTACACGCACTCCTTCATCTTTTCCTCTTTTAAATCTTAACTTTTAACCGTGAAATCACTAGATTTGAGGTGTTCTATGATGATGCCATCATGGAGTTCTTATGAACTTCATATTTTGGCATCAATCCACCAAGAAAAACTTAGATCTGGACAACTTCCACATGAATAAACAAAGATCTTGCATAGATCTGAACATATTCATAGTGAAAAGGAGTGAAAGATGGTTTTTCTAACTTTCTTTCATCTCTTTTACACTCAATGCACTCAAAACCGATAGAATCAGTGCTTGTTCTAATCTTCTACTCCTTCTTAGTGATGTGTTGGTTCAAGATCTGGATTCTATCAACGAGACAAACGATTTCGGGTCAAACATGAACCACCGCCTCGAACAGTCAACTGACTGGATTAGGGTGATTCCTATCCGATCGGATTACTTGAGTCTTGACGAGGGTTCTGTTGTTTGGCACGTTATCAAATCGTCTCGAATCAAAACTGCAAACCATCAAAATCACCAAGTGTCAAGATGGTCAAGTCGCTGGGACGGATTGCCGTCTGATCGGATTGCCATCCGATCGGACAGCCACCCGATCGGCTGGCACCTGGTCCCATAGTTAAACTACTATTCCAACTTTTCAAGGTTTTGAACATCGAACGGATTATCGTTCGATCGGATTGCCATCCGATCGAACGACCATCCGACCATGTGATGTTTGCATTTCAACACTTAAACAATTTTCAACATGTTCAATGCATTACTAGTTCCAACGGATTGCCACCCGATCGGTAGACTATCCGATCGAGTGATAACACTGCTGTGAACTTGTTCGCTGAGAAATGTCCCGCCGAATGGATCGCCGTCCGATCGAGCCGCCGTTCGATCGACCGACCTGAAAGGTAGAGATACTTCTCTATTTTCAAAATGCTACAACGAAAACTTCAAAAGGCAAACCATCATACACAAACACATTCTCACCCAAACGAGATGACAATCCAATCAAATGGCCATCCAACCAGATGACCATCCGAACGGATTGTCATCCGATCGACTGGCCATCAGATCGGATTGCCATCCGATCGGATTACCATCCGACACTTACCACTTTGCACCGTTTTACGCGTCGCTTATCGTTTATGATATCGTTAACTGTTCAGGCTAATCTCTCTCAGCGCTCCCTTTAATCCAAGAGCATGTTTACTTGTTAAACACAATCTGTGAGTATACTCGATCCCTTTTTGCTTTACGCACGTTTGGGTGTTACATACGTTATCTATATTCAAATCACAATCGACACACAACACAAACACTATTTATACGCTAACCGCTATTACATGTTATACGTGACTCGATGAATGCCTGTTTATTATGTTTACACATTGATTGCTGTCTATCTGCCTTAGCAACGATAGTACTATAGTTTGGACTCAGCACCTGTTTACTCAGGGGTTGTTAAGGATATTACTTTATGTGTTCGCAGTGGTGAACATGTGTTGCGCACTCATTACTCGTAGTTAAATCGCAGTCATTGGTATTGATAGAATCTTTGTCGATAACTTACATGCTTCACATTATACATTGTACATGCTGGTTATGCGTAAACGATTTCGAACTCTATTATGCTATTATCAAACTTGTATGCTCACCTTTACACTATGTGTATTGACCTTTATTTTAACGTATGTGACAGGTGTTGAGGATGCTATCTGCTAGGATGCTTGCTATGTGGAACCAAGTTAGGAAGAGTCTAGAAACAAACGAACAATTTATTTTTATTTGAAATCTGAGTTGTCGAACATGTTTTTGTTTGGAGAATATCTACGCCTGTAATAATTAGATTACTTAATGGGTTATGGTATGGGACATAATGTTAACTATTTGGTAATTTAGTCGTTAAGGAATTTCTCTTGACAATCTGTTCGCTCAGTGCCAAGCCCCGAGGTTTCCGCCTTCGGTTGGGGTGTGACAAGTATACTAAGTAACGTTGTTATTCATTGATATATATACATGTATATGTACGGATCATTTTTGCCAGGATGTCATGGCGTCATCTGCTAGTAGCGGCGTTTACGACGAACACGACCACATGGATGTATCATCTGATGACGAGCCCATTATGGAGATTGTTTATTTCGATGATGGGGATCTCGACGATTTCTAGCCCTTTACGCTGCCCGACTCTATCCTCGATGGCGATACCATAGAGGGTGATGTCCTAGCTGTGGGGCCACAGCTGAACCAATTTGTTATTATCGGTCACCCGGATGGAGCCCATATTGTTGACTACATTCCTTTGTGTTGTTCCTTTAGCTGCAGTCCCTGGAGTTATTGTTGTCTCCGATGAGGAGGATGGCATCCCCGTCATTCTTGTCGACCATTTTATAACAAGATTGGTGATGGTGAGGTTCTCGATATAACCATTGTAAAGATCATTTTATAACAAGATTGGTGATGGTGAGGTTCTCGATATAACCATTTTAAAGATATCGTCGCCTGTCGTTTCTGTCATAGACATTTCCTCTTCAGATGTTAGCGATGACGCATCTTCCTCTGACATCCGTCGAGCTGGGTTACGAGCAGATGCTACTGATAGCAGCTTCAATACTATACCTATTGTTACCCAGTCACCTGATCATACACTTGCTCGTATTTCAGCCCCCGTTGATACTCCCGCAGTTGTTCCATTTGATACACAAACTCCCCACACTACCCCCGTCACTCCTACTTCTGGACACCCACTTACACCACTTGCTGCAAATCCCCACCGTTCTGACCTACCTACTATATTCTTCCATGAGATCCCAGCATCCCGCCCTGGGGAGGGCACGTCCCGACAGCCCACTTTTTCTGACACTCGAGCACCTGTTGATCACTTGTCCACACTATACCTCTCGCCACACATTTCTGAGTCTGATCCATATCACCCGTGTCACCACCCAGTTTTCACGACTGATGATGTTACACTCTCCTTTCAGCTTCAGTTTCCGGTTCTTTCTCGTCGCGTCAGCGAGTTAGAGTGGTTTAGGGATTCCATGCCCCCACCCCCACCAGCTTATCCTCCACCTTCTATTCCCCCACCGCCGTCATCGCCCCCACCACCGTTGTAACAACCTGACTTTTCGAAGTCAAAGTACAAGTCAAAGTCAAAGTCAAAGGAAGAAAAGATTGCTAATTGCGATCTGTCACTCCTTGCTTAATTGCTGAATTGTGCTTCTTGAGTTGTAATTGAATTCTATTATTTGTTCGCTTTAGTTATATTATGTGGAGTACTTGTTAATAATCGAGGTTTAATAGCATGTTTAATCGTTAATCGACTTATCGCAATCGCATTGCTATCGCATCGCAACTTGAATTATGTGTTCTGGATATTGTTTTACGTGTGCATGCTATTATGTGTTACTTGTGCATGTTATTTTTATGTTGAGGTGATTAATCGCAACCGCAATCGCAATTCTATCACAACGCAATCTAATCGCAAACGCTGAACGCAAGTTATTTATAGTGATTGTATGTTAGATATAGTAGTTAGGTTATTTGTGTAACTAATGGGTAATACTATCGCATCGCACACTCGAAACGCATCGCAACGCTCAACAAGCAAAATGAAACATCGAAACGCAACTCGCCGGAGCCACTCGATCGAATGGTCATCCGAACTGATGACCATCCGATTGGATGGTCATCCGAACGGATGACCATCCGATCGGATGGCCATCCGATCATAGTGCCATCCGATCCGTTCCATGCACCACTTTCCTCTTTTGGCAACCTATAAATACCCCTGTCATATCACCAAAGTGATGTGACAGCTCTCTCTCTCTCTCGTTCGACCAGCGTTCCAACCCACTTTTCTCTCGATTTCTCGCAATTCTTGTAAGTTTTCCACTCAAACCTTGTACTTCTATGATCTATACACACTTCCTCATCACTTTCACTTTTGGATCTCCGCTTTTAACCATGAAATCAGCGGATTTGAGGTGTTTTAGGATGATGTCATCATTGATTTCCACATGTTTTAACACTATTTTCACCTAGATCTAAACATTTTCAAGGTTAAAAGGATTGAAAGGTGGTTTCTAACTTTCTTTCAACTCTTTTACACTTAATGCACTCAAAACCGATAGAATCGGAGCTAGTCCAGGCCTTCTACTCATTTCTAGTGAAGTGTCGGGTCGAGATCTGATTCCTATCAACGAGGCAACCGATTTCGGTTGAACATGAACATCCGTCACGAACCGTTAATGGATCGGATTGGGGTGATTCCCATTTGATCGGATAACCTGGAACTGATGGGGTTCCTGTTGTTCAATACGTCGTCATGCCGTCTCGATCAAACCGCAAAACTTTCAAAATATTCAAGTTTCAAACGATCAGGTTGTTGGACGGATTGCCGTCTGATCGGATTGCCATCCGATCGAACGACGATCCGATCGGATTGCACTTGGACATCAACACTTAAACTTTTTGCAATTTTCAAAGATCATTAGTTTCTAACGGATTGCCATCCGATCGGAAGACCATCCGATCGAATGACAATCCTGCTGTGAACTTGTTCTCACAAAGTGTCCTGCCGATCGGATCACCATCCGAATGAACGACCGTTCGATCGAACGACCTGAAAGGTAGAGATACTTCTATGTTTTCAAAATGCTATAACGAAAACTTCAAAGCCATCATACACAAACATATCCATCCCAAGCGAATGCCAATCCGATCGAATAGCCATCCGAATGGGTGACCATTCGAACGTATTGTCATTCGATCGAATGACCATCCGTTCGGATTGTCATCGGATCAGATAACCATTCGTCACTTGGGCTACTTTTCACCGTTTAACGCGCCCATCATTCGCTTATGCTATCGTTAACTGTTCAGGATAATCTCTCAGCGCTCCCTTCAATCCAAGAGAGTGTTTAAATTATTAAGCACTATCTGTAAGTATACTCGATCCCTTTTTACTTTACGCACTTTTGGGTGTTACATACGTTGCTTATTCTAAATCACATCGATCATACAACGCAAACACTTTATACGCTGACCGTTACTGTATGTTATACGTGTTACTCGATGAATGCTTGTATGTTATGTTAACACAGTGATTGTTGCCTGACGCCTTAGCAACGACAGTACTATAGTTTGGACTCAGCACCTGTCGTGGACAGGGGTTGTTAAGGTTATTTCTTCACGTATCGCAGTGGTGATATGTGTTGCGCATTCTACAACTCGCAGTCATGTCTGTGCATATTTCATTGTCGATAACTTACTAGCTTCACATTATACATGTTAACTGTCACACCCCAAAAACGTCGCAGCGGAATATTAAACGTAGTGGTGACGGAAGTTGGTGCCCATTTCTATCTCGATGTTTGATGCATTATAGTGTTGGATAATTTTTACTTATTTAAAACGTAGATTTTAATCTTAACGTTCCAAAACACGACAGACATAGCCGTGACATAATAAAGTTGTCTTTGACCCTCACGGATCTTATTACATTGTCTCAGAAAGTTTAAAAGTCGGTCCAATATTTTAAGTAACAAAACATGCATCAACAAACACAAGATACGCCATAATTCCCGAAGCTGAACTCAAGTACCTGTAGAACACTTTAAAATCAAGTGTCAACACAAAGGAAGGTGAGTTCACATATTCACATACAAACAAATCATCTCAAAGGAAAACTTTCTGATTATGTGTTTATTTGAATACATCCATATAAATTTTAGAAAGTCAATTTTTACTTCCTTAATAAAATCCATGGGTCATCTGTCGCGGTCCAACAACCCGACAATAACAATCTTACCCAGGTTTTGTATATTAAATTATTGCGTCAATTTTCAGACTCGTATGTTAGCTAGACAATACGAACTATATATTAACCATGCAGGGATAATCAAAGCTAGACAATAATTAGAATATCAATTCGGCGTTTGACTTGACACGGGGCGACCTGTCACGACGGGGTTGTCAACCCGATAGATCTACCAACAATTCATCGCGTACAATACTTAAATGATTAAACGACATCATGGGTGCAGTGTCCGCTCGAGACCAATATGATGTTTGCCTCACGTACAATATATATATCCTACTAATATGACAATTTAATACACGAAGTTGTACGAACCCTCTGGATCCCCTTCCCTGGGACCAGGCCGGCATCTGTCCCAACTTTACGGTCTGTTTCGCCTCGGAAACACCGTACCAATCCTGTTTCATCCTGAAACAAATATATTTAACAAAATCGTTTCATCCCCGAAACATATATTTTCACAAATCCATATATTTTCAACAAAAATATATAATTTACATCAAAAAGGTATGTTTTATTCCAAAAACATTATTAAACCCTTTTATTGGCGTGTTCTACCCCCAAAATATATACAAAGCAGTAAAAGAGGGGTTTAGTGATACTCACCTTTGGGTGCGTATTTTAAACAGCGCAATCCCAGAGATTGATTTCTACACGTCCTATTATATATATAGGAATGATTTTAAATCAATATTTATAACACAAAAGTCCTAAGTTTATCCGTTTCTTAGAATTATCACATAACTTTGAGATTTTCTCGAAAAGTTATCATTTTTTTATTATGTTGGTACGTTAATATATATGAGTCCATATATATATATATATATATATATATATATATATATATATATATATATATATATATATATATATATATATATATATATATATTTATGATTTTGCAACTTGAACGATTTTATTGGTGACCATTATTGTGTAAATCCGTTAACATTCTCGTTTATACGCAATATATCTACGATTTGCGCGTCGTAATATATATACATAAACGTTCATATAATTTATCATCAACACACACGAAATCTTGTTAACTTATCTATTTTGTCATTTTTAAAGCAAATATACATATAACATCTCATATGTATAAAATTTCATGCTCGACAAACAAGTTACACATTTAACGCGATTTTTGCCGTTTCTACCGTTCAAAACGCACAAATATACATGCATAATCTAAATTTCCAAAATCATGTTAAAAACTTAACATACTTTCACATTCTCATGTTTAAATCACATAACACATTTTAACACATAAGGTTTACCCAAAATTTTACCCACGCTAGTGTACATTGAAAAATGCGTATTTTAGCGATTCGGTAACGTTTTCGGGCGTCGGAAGTCACGTATGACCAACCAATCCCCAAGTAAACTTAAAATTAGTTAAAATACTCATTTTTAAACTAAAAATATCAGTTTACTTACTAATCTAAATCAGTTTTATAAAAATCACTCGAAAAGCCGATTTTTGACCGTTTTAATCCATAGTTTTGCGTTAAACGTTACTATAATCATCCCGACTCGAAAAGACTTAATATTTTAACACAATACATGTTATTTACTGATTAAAATAGTGGTTATAATCATATTAGTGTAGTTTTTGTGTAAGTCACATAAATCATGCGATTTCACGTCTTTTACAACTTTTAATGCACCTAGTATAACATGCAAAGCTAGCAAACATTATGACAAAGTTATAAGTCACTAAACACTTTAAAATAACTTTATTTTAGTGTTTATAATCTGCTCATAACTGATTTTTACTAAATCATACTCAAATCACCTTTTTAAGATCACATATCATCATGCATGCTCGTGTACAAGTATCTAAAGCACATTTATCATATTATCATCATTTCATATGAAATTATATGCATCAAACCTGAAGTTAATTCATGCAAATCCAAGACATGTTCATCATCTAATCATCTAGACATAATTTCATACAACAATCTTTCATAAATGAACATATGACAAAACCTACATGCATGTTATTTTAGTAGAATTAACCAAACAAGTATCCATCATAAATCAAACTCAATCTCATATATATACACACATACACATATTCGGTTATGTATACATACATATATATGTCCATTTTTGTTTTGCATAAAAACCCATTTCTTATTAGTTTCAAGTTTGTGAATTATCCAAGAACTTTGAGAAACTTCTATCATCATCAACATCATCAAGAATACGGTTTTTAAAGTAAATTTTATACCTTCTAGTTCTTGAATGATTTTTAGCAAAGATTTGATGATATGTGACTTAATTGTTGCTTGAAACACCTTGAAATCACTTCTAAATCATCAAATGAACTGGAAATTACCTTGGAATGGACTTGAATTCTCAAGAACAATTTTGAAATATATGTATGTGTATATGTAACACCCGTCTCATTATTTTAAGATTTTAAACTAAAAACACGCATTTTTTTTTTCAAAATACATCATTTCAAAACTTAGTTATAAAAACTAAGTTTACATGGTTATGGTATTCTAGTTTACAAACTAACTAGTTTAAACATACAACATCGAATTTAGTGTTTACAAATAAACATTGTCTAAAACAAGATTAGATTAGCGCGAAAGCTTCAAAACTTTGTGTTCAGTTCTTGAATTCTTGATTGATCGGCATCCGAAATGAGACGAACATCACCTAAGGTCAAAACCACATCAGTTGTTAGTTTTGACAACTTTATAACATGTATTAACAAGTTCCGGTATCATACAAATAACAAAAAAATAAAATTTCAGATTTTTGATCTGTCGCGCCACGCGACAGATTCCTTTCAATCCTTCGCGGGCCATGAGCGCGCCCGCGTGTCGCGTCAGAACAAGTGACTCTCTTCGCGTGCCGCGGGGGAGACCGTTTTCCAGCGGGTGCAGGTTAAAATCCTGCACTTTTGCACAACACCATTTTCTTTCAATTTTTCAACTTCTAAGGTGCATAACTTTTTACCTACATGTCCGTTTTAGTCGATTCTTTTTCCTACGCATTTGTAATTTAATTCTCCATTATATGGAGTTATAACCCGACATTGAACTATCTCAAAAATTTAGATTTCAAGCTCTCGACTTGAAATCCCTTTTAACACTTTTGACCCGTTTAGGGGTTTTAAGCTATTTAGTCTAAACTAACTCTTTTATTTCCACTCTTCGTTATTGCACATCTAAAGTATATGCTTAGGTTCCACCACGACTACTTTTATGGCGGATTTAACATAAGGAACCCATTAATCCCAATTTCTACCATTCGGTTCGTCATTTTACGCATAAGACCCGTTTTTAGACATTCGACCCACGAATGTCATTACCTATAATTTTTATACATAATCTAAGGACTTCAAAATCATAATATAAGTTCTTAAACAACCTCTAAGGGTTGTTTGCCCGATTTGCCGATCAAGGGCTTTTTGGTCAATTTTATGTCCTTCATATTACGACGAAGGACCGTTACTATCTATTTGACCAAAAGTGCACTTTTATCTATAAAATTCATTTAAGCGTACCTGGCTCGGGTCATAGCATTGAATCGTTTAGATACCTTTTGCTTTTAAATTTTCTAGTTAAAAGCATTTCAAACCATATGTTATTTCCTGCGATCACCAAAACTCAACAAGCGGTCGTAAGTTATATTATTGCCAAATGGTATGAACACACCATTTGACCCATTTAGTCGAAATGACCATTTATCAATATATGATGGTATTTTAATACCATCTCGCCCCTTAAACCTATTCCAATTTACACCGTGGGTTCTTATTAATTAAAAGACATTCCTTGAATTATTTAACCCGTTAAGACTTGCACCAAAAGGGTTCTCTTTTCAAATCTTTTATCTATCCGTCAACTCAGGTACGGATTATTAATTAACCACTTTTACCCCCTTACGGTTCACCCCATAACGTGATGTTCAATATTTCTTATTAGTTAGTCTTCACCCGACTAGTTTACCATTTTTTACCCTTTTTACCCTAGTTTATGGTTTCTTACAATTTTTCTTTATTCCGACTTACATTGTATTGTGTCGAAACATAGTATCTCTAATATTTAATCATAATTCAAAATCAATGCATCACAAGTAAGGGTAATATAATTAAAAGGAAGTGTAAGTTTAACTTACCTTGCATCCGTTTTTGCTCTTCTTTGCGTATTTGATCCGTTTGACCCGCTTCCTTTCCAAGCTTCCACCTAGCTTGTCAAGCGTCAAACTATCATATAATTTCCACAAGGTGGTTAGATTAGTCATTGAAGATCATGACCTTTACACCTTATGAATCTTTTTACTACTTTTCTTATTGAACTCTATCATAGGTCGATTTGACCTTTTTTTAAAGTCAAATCACCAATTGACATATATAAATGCACTAACAAGTTCACAAGACTCACTTAGGCACATTATCGAACACTTTATTCATTGGAAAACATCTACGGGTTTTTGTCTATAAATGAAACCCCTTTTATCATGTTATTAGGCATTCCTACGGGTACCTAATCAAATCAAGTTCTACTTACAACCGAGTAGGCGCGCGATTTCACTTAGGCATTTTAACAAATACCTAGTGGGCATAATTTTTTACACTTTTACAAACTAGTTCATAACTATTTATTCTAACCAAGTTTCACACTTTTTTTTTCCAATTTTTGTGTCTAATCAACATTTAAATCTCAAATCTAACTTCAGGGAGTTCTATTAACACAATTTAACCATTATGATTCTAGTGTTCATCATGTTTCTACAAAACTCATTTAGCACATAATCGGGTGATCATGAATTCACAATTATGAACATCAATTCAACAAGTAAATGACTAGGGTTTACTCCTAGACATAAATCATTCCTAATTTCATCCAAACTTCGATCATGCAAGCTAAAATTTCGATTATATGCTTTCACCTAGAACTCAAGGTGAAACCAAATAGCAAAATTAGGCATACCTTATGATCCTTTCACGAAGGTGATCACTAATCTTTGCTTGGACTGTTGGTGCATATGTCTGTTGACTTCGTCTTATAACGAGTCTTGGTTTCGTTTGAATCTGAACAGGATCTGATCAAGAATGATGTCATCATTCTTAATGATGACATCATCCATATGACATCACAAGATGACATCATGTTATTACAAAGTCATACGTAAACAAAAGTCAGTGCATGAAATCAGATTTTATATTTGTTTATTGTAGGTTTCGCTTGAATTGAATTGTATGAGGTTTCGCTTCAAGATGTAAATGTATAGTTCAAGCGAAAGGTAAAGCCTATAAATAGGCAGTTGGTCTTTCTCATTTGTAACAGTTCCATCAGAAGTGTAAAGTTACTCTGCCAGTTTGTCAAGTCAATATATGAATGAGAAAGCTGTTTTAACGTGAAATCTATCTGCTTCTACTTATTTCTTTCTGATTCAAAACAGTTTGTTTGTTTCCGCCACTCAAACTGTCGTATATTAGCTCAGATTGACTCACTTGGTCGTCAAATACGATCCTACAATTGGTATCAGAGCCAGTTATGAGCCAATATACCTGAATCAGTTGGTTTTTCTACACAAAATCTGATTTCTGGACTGTTCCACGGACAAAATGGACTGAGTTTTGGACAGAGTGTGTGAAACTGAGTTTTAACAAACCCTTGAGAATATCAGCTTAAAATTCAACCTAAAAGTAGTAAAAAATGGCTTAAAACAGGGTTTCGCTTGACCGAACTGTACCCTATCGCTTGAAATACGAGTCTCTCGCTTGAACTTTCATCATTTCGCTTGAAAAATATGGCAGTTTGAAGCGAAACACACCCTTTCGCTTGATATACTTGGTTTTCGCTTGAAAAAGTGGTGTTGTTTGAAGCATAACACAAGCTTTCGCTTGAAATATTCTGAGGTTTAGCTTGAATTTTGCTGAGGCTTTCGCTTGAAACCAGCAGTTCACTTGAAATAATTTGTTTCTGCTTGATTTGTTAAACGGTGAACTTTGAAATTTGTGAAACATTTTACGAGGTTGTCATTTGTTGAGAAAAATAGGTTAAACATATCATCATCTTCTTACGCATACATTACTTAGTCTTCGTCTTCAATTGCATAGATCTGAATCTATGTTGAATTTGATTATGAGATTAAATCATAAGTTGAGTTGTTTCTGATTGTTTTTATTGCTCGTCGAGTAGAAAGCTTGCAGGTAGTATTAACGATGGATTGGAGTCAGGATTGAAGGTGATTGTTGTGTGTTCATCTAAGAAAGAAAGAAGAGTATTTTGGTGTTTGAGATTTTTTTAAAAAAGAGAGAAGAAAAGAACGTATGTTTTTGTAGTTTCTTAGAGGTTTTAGGGTTAAAAGAGAGGCTGGTTTGTTGATATTGTGTGCGGCATATAGTATTAGGTTTGAAAGGTGTGTGCCAACTAATAATCTAGAAAGCATACAAATTGAAAAGTGTTGTTGACAAAAGTGTTTTGACCAGTTTGCATGTGATTCTCGTAAGTTGTAATAGCTCTTTCACATGTTGTCGGTTTAGTGATATAATATTCTTAGTATATTGAAAGTTGTTTTCAATGTGTGAGGTCTAATCAGCATTTGATTTGAGTTTTTTTTTTAAATGTGCATGTGAAGACCCATGTGATTAATATCTTTGTTCAAAGTATCGGATCAATCAGCAAGTGTTAAAAGTTTGCCTGTTAGCTTTTGAAAGTTTTCAGCCAAGTTCATAAAGTATAATCAAATTGTAGTGTCTCTAGTTGTTGTCTACCATATACTTTTGAGACCCAATAGATTTGAAAGTTGTAAAGTTTGGCGGCCTATGTGATTGTGATATTGAAACATTTGATCGATACGTTTATTAACAACTGTATCAGTTCATTTTCAGGCTCATTCATTCAGTGATTTCATCAAAACAACATTGAACGAGTCCGCGAATCTACGACACAAGTTCTAGATCGGTTCAACCATCACACACGTTCACGTATTCAGTGTGTTTAATCTGATCACTTATTTTTGTATTTCAGGTGATTTGTCAAGCATCAGATACTCACCCGTGCAAATCCTCATTCGAATCGTTGTCACCGGATTTTTGCCACTCTATCGGATATTCATCTGATTCAGTGGTTTGATAAAGTGATTGAACTGATCTTAGATTGTGTGAAATTTTGTATTGTTTGAAAATCTGTCTTTGAAAATCTTTCAATAACGAAACATGGATTGTGAGTCGTATCGTGTTCAGAGTCCAGCAGATATTGCACAGAAGAAATTTGATAGTTTTACGGGTATCAAGGGACAGTCTACAAAAGAATTGATTGACCGTTATTGTCATCTAGTCTTGGAGATGGGGAGATTGAAGATAACCAAGACTAATGAGGAGTGGGTTGATAAGTTGATAAATGTTTTACCGGGTGATATGTGGAAAACGTATTTGTTAGATTTGAAGGAGATATATTTAGACGTGACTTTGAGCATGTTTATCGAGAAGATTGAAGCTCAAGAACTTGAACTCCAAAAGATTAGAAAAATGAAGTCTGTTGATGAAAAATTCAAACCTGAGAAAAATGTTCAAGTGGTAGAGGAGCAGGTTAAAGAAATTTCAGCTATCAAGGTTGAGAAGAAAGTTGAAGCTGGAATGATGTCTGGGAAGTGCTCAAATTGTGAAAATCTAAAATATGAAAATGCCAAACTCTTGAGGGATTTAGAGTGTTTGTCATTAGAAAATGAAAATCTTAAAAAATCAGAAAATGTTTTGAAAAATCAAAAAACAAAATTTAGTAAATGAAAAAGTAAAAATTGAAAAAGATTTTCAAAATCAAATAAAGATTTTAGAAGATGAGAAAGATATATTTGGTAAAAATAATCTTGAAAAACAAATTGCAATAAATTCTCATCTTGCTAAAATTATTCAGCTTGAAAAAGAAGCTGAAAGTGATCAGAATAAAATTGCTGAGTTAGAAAATAAGTTGAAAGGCTTTGTGATTTCTGCATCATATGCGTGTCCAGAACCGATCAATTCTGTTCCAATAAGTGACAATGTCACAAATTTTGACAAAGTCAAAATTGAAGATTGCGATAACAAAGCTGATGATGAAAAAGAAAAAGAAAAGAAAAGAAAAATACTTTTAGAATTACAAGAAAATTTTCAAAATACTGTTTTGCAATCTACTGAAATAGGTGAATGCTCAAAGCAAAAACCTGTTAAAAAGAAGGTAGAACAGAAACAAAAAGTAAAAAATTCAAAAAAAATTCAAAACAACAATAAAAGCTCATCAGTTCAGTCATCCAATCATTATGCAAAATCACAAAAATTGAAAAATCAAAACTAACAAAAAGTTGGTAATAAGTGGTGCAGGTTTGACCACAGTGCTCAAAAGTCAAATCAAGCTTATAAAAGGAGTGATGATTACCACAAAGCCAGACAATGCTATGATCTGAGCGTTTGGTGTGAATGGTACGATAACAGAGTGTGCTACACTTGTGGTTTTCAAGGACACATTGCTGTTAACTGCCAGAGACAGAGATTTGAGACAAGAAGATGTTATGAATGCCAAATTAAAGGTCACATTTCCAGAGATTGCCCTATGAGATCAAATGAAAGATCGAGGACTGAATCTCAGAAAAAGGTGATGAAATCAGTCAAAGTCGAAGAAAATCCCAAAGCACAGAAAGTGGAAGAAAAGAAAGTGAAGCTTTCTCAAGGGCAGAAAGACAGGCTGAGAAAGAAGAGGAAGAAAGCACGAGAGTATCTCGAAAGGATTTTGTCCTCGGGTACAACAAATAAGAGTGCTGATGAATCACTTCACTCGACAACAAAGTCAAGTAAACCGAATTCTTCAGATACAAATCTGAGGACAAAAGAGGAGATAAAGAAGGTTGAAGTGGTTAGCGATGAATTTGTTTCTTCGGAAACAAAGGAGCTACGTGTTGGCGATGAATCTGGCTCATCAAAGTCAGACAAGCCACGTTCAGGCAATGATTCTGGTTCATCAAAGCCAGAGGAGCCAGTTGATGAGGTAAAAGTAGAGAATTCTGGTTTAACAATGGATGATGCAAATTTTCCACCATTGTTGAACAAGAATTCAAAATCACCCAAGGACAGTCAGGCTTGGTGAAATTGTTCAAATGAAAAACCTGACTTGCCGGAACTCCCAGGTTGGTAATTGGGGAGTAGGAATCGACATCTTTCTTGAGAAATTCACATCTGTGATATTTCGATTCACAAGTGGATAATCAAGGACATTAAGTTGTACTTGAATTAACTATCTTACAATTGGTATGATTATTGGAATTTGTTTTTGTGAAAAATCTACAAGTGGTTGAGAACAAGGTGATGAAACCCCGAGTTTATGAAATGACACACAAAACTAATTTTCCGGAAAAACCATTTTGATTAAAACAAACTTAAGTGTTTTGAAATCATAATGGGAAAATAGTTTGTTGTCAGGGGGAGTTCTGATTGTTTATGCCAAGTGGATGGCGAATTAAAGCGATTCGATATTATGTTGTCACGTTTCTATATAGTTTATTTTTAAATTTCCTAAAATGTGTTTGCATTTTAGGGGGAGTAAGAAAATTTTCAGAAAATCCAAAAACATTTGAAAATTTGAAAATGTCAAAAACATTGAAAAAGTAAAAATGAGTTTGTGTAAAAAGGGGAAAGGATAGTACATCAGCTAGACAGGTGCAGTACGTTAAAGAATTGTAAAGTATAAATGTGTTAAGCAATCTTGTAGATGATATGCCGATAGGTTTTTACACATTTAGTAGATATGTTCGGGATATAAACATAAATATTACTTGCTTATTTCGTGGGGAACATTACTTGGATATATAGGTAACCCCTAAAATCTTGTTTGAAAGGTCCCTCTTTCTGAGATACTAGGTCTTTATGCTCAGTGATATCGGGGGTATTATCCCGGGACTTCTGCTGAAATAAATTTCTGACCTAGTCCCCGGATAATACTTTCTGCATATTCTTTGAAATATAAGCGCCGCCCTCAGCAAAAATAGACAATAAAATTGCTAATTAATGCTGTTGTAAAAAAGATCCTCTAAAGGGGACCCACCAAAAGTCGAAGCCGTCATCTCTCTGCGTATCGAAAGATCGACCTGAGCTCTCACGGCCTCGCAATTTAACCCCTTACAGATATCATCTGTGGTATATTCACCTGTAAGACTGAATATTGGGATTTGGATACGGGAGTATATTCAAGAGGTGGGACACACGTATAAGTTTAAGTCCCTAAAACATTAAATTCGTATCCTGAACAGATTGAAGTTTGTGTGAAAATTTAAGTAGACAGTATATCTACAATCATTGCAAATTGTTTAATGCTTAAAATGTAATCAAGCTTAACGGTACTTGTATCTCGTCGGCAGCTGATATGATCCCCTAACACACTCACAAAAAAAAAAATATTGTCTGTATATATTTCTTTACTGCATTGCTTTAAAAACAAAATCCAAAAAGATTTTAGTGTGTTTTAGCATAAATTTTTGAAAAATCCTAAAAGATTTTTGACAACTGATGTTGGAGAGCTGATTTTCAAAATCCCAAGTGCTAAACATGATGAATGATATTGGATTAGGAAAGTTTATTTGAGTTGTGAAATGTTTTTGAAATGACTAAATGGATCATTAATTTGAAACCAATTTTAATCATTTTAAAATCAAGTGGTAAGCATAAAGTCAAATCTTACTGTTGGTTAGAGTATATACAGGTATGCAGCTAGTGAATTCCAGACTGCGATCCCAGCTTGTCGAAAGGGGGAGTCTGTAGACGTAAAAGCCAGGTTCCTGATCTTGTTGCTACGGAGAGTCAGAAGATGGTCCTGAATCTGTGAAAGCTGTTAATGCTGAGAAGATAGAGAGTGCTATAACAGATTACGATCCCGGAACAAAGTAAGGGGGAGTCTGTTAGCAATAGGGTGATTGAAGAGAGAGCGTGAAGACTGATTAAGACTGAAGTTTTGACATACTAACGTCTCGTACTGAAGACTCCGTCAACATCTAAGGGGGAGACTGTTGGTGCATATGTCTGTTGACTTCGTCTTATAACGAGTCTTGGTTTCGTTTGAATCTGAACAGGATCTGATCAAGAATGATGTCATCATTCTTAATGATGACATCATCCATATGACATCACAAGATGACATCATGTTATTACAAAGTCATACGTAAACAAAAGTCAGTGCATGAAATCAGATTTTATATTTGTTTATTGTAGGTTTCGCTTGATTTGAATTGTATGAGGTTTCGCTTCAAGATGTAAATGTATAGTTCAAGCGAAAGGTAAAGCCTATAAATAGGCAGTTGGCCTTTCTCATTTGTAACAGTTCCATCAGAAGTGTAAAGTTACTCTGCCGGTTTGTCAAGTCAATATATGAATGAGAAAGCTGTTTTAACGTGAAATCTATCTGCTTCTACTTATTTCTTTCTGATTCAAAACAGTTTGTTTGTTTCCGCCACTCAAACTGTCGTATATTAGCTCAGATTGACTCACTTGGTCGTCAAATACGATCCTACATGGACTTCGTTTTGGAACTGATTTAGGCTTTCAATTTGATCAAATTGCATGAACTAGGGTTTGAGAGCAAGCTTGGTCGCCCCCCTGTGTTCTGTACGATCCACACACACATAAGTGTGTGTTTGGAAATTAAATTTTGTTTTAATTAAAAACTAGTTTGATTTTTAACTCCTTTGGCCCCTCATCTATTATTAGGTCCTTATTTTATGTGTTTTTAACCCACTAACATGTTACTACAAGACTTTCTTCCAATTAGGTTATTTTTATTCCTAGTTAGCTCATTTTATTTATTACCGATATCGAATTTATAATATAAGGTTTATATTTTAGGGTACGACTCAGTTTATTTTAAGTCCCGTTATCTCGGGCTGTTTATAAACTTTTATTTCCTCAAAAGTTTTCGTTCAACTTTTATTTAATATTAGGTTTATTTGTTTAAATCCTAATATTTACCGGGTTAATTTCACCACTAACGGTATTTTTACCCGTTCATAAATATTAACGTGGTTTGATTACCAAACCCGTTTTTGGGGTGTTACAAGTCTACCCCCTTAAAAAGGTTTCGTCCCCGAAACCTTTCTCACTTAGTTCTTTAATTTAGACTGAACGAACTTAGTTTCGTTTCTATGATATTCATTCTTTCGGACAATATTATCATTCATATTGACATGAGCGTCCTTTATGTGTAAGTCCTTATGAACCGAAATTTTCATTTTATATCTCATATCTTTTTCGTCTACTTGACCGAGTTGTTACCTGACCACTCAGTTGCGTTAGTCCGTCAACACGTTTACTTCACGATAATCTTATGTTGACGAGCGCTTTACCTAGTTAATAATCTTCTTTTGACTTCAATGGTTTTACCGGCTTGACTGATTAGTCACCGCCATTTTGTGCCCCGACACTCGGGCATACTATACTGCCATCTTCGGCTTTATGTGTGTTTACTATTTCGTAAACGACCTCATACTACTTATGTTTGTTAAAACATTGCTTTTAACTAAAAACTAAATTTTTAGTTTACGTTTTCTCTTTATCTTACGTCTTTTTCTCATGTCTATGAATTTTCGTTCTAAGTTTATTCCTGA
Source organism: Helianthus tuberosus (assembly GCA_030545235.1). Classification (NCBI taxonomy): domain Eukaryota; kingdom Viridiplantae; phylum Streptophyta; class Magnoliopsida; order Asterales; family Asteraceae; genus Helianthus; species Helianthus tuberosus. The sequence goes on along the minus strand of CM060356.1, from coordinate 34,912,221 downwards.
CCGTTATTATTCTTACGCAAAGAATTGTAACCAATTTTCCACGCTTTACCCAAGTGACCTGTAGCTTCTTTTACTTAGCCTCGTAGGCTATCTCTTTAGATTTCCACCTTTTTAAGGTGAGATTCCAACGGTTTGTTTCTTTCTATTTGTGACCCAAGGGTCTTTTTGGTCCCGTAGACCTCATCACCACTTACTATCCCGAGGGTCATGACGATCCCGTAGATCCTCTTTTACACATGTCGTTCTAAAGTTATACTTTCGCTGTCAACGCACCCTTTTTGATGTTTAGAAGTCGTTTATTTTCATTCCTGAATTCTATGGACCTTGACCGTAGTCTAATGCTGCATCTGCTTCCATTTTAAACTAATCTTCCGACTCTATGACTTCCTATGTCATTTACACGTCGGTTTGTTTGTTTGTTTGTTTTTTGCATATTGTTATCCGGTTTATTTCTATATTTATTTACAACCCATTACCCGGGTTCTTTTATTATTATTTTTTTTATGTTTTTAGCTTTTCGGTTTCACCGGTTTGCGTTTACTTGCCCTATCAAGCTTTTATACTTTATTCGTCTCATTTGACTTATTCGTGTGAGATTTCATTACTCCTGAACGTCAAACTTCCTTCTTTATTCGACCCGTTCAACTTTAAAATAGTTAAACGTAGTTATCAAAATTCATGTTTGCAAATTCTCATCGTCTTTTAGTCATGACTCTTAATCCGAGTCCTTTGACTTTCTATTTCGCGTTCCCGTCTCTTGGTTTATGCATACTTTCAAAATCCTACCCATCTATCGGGTATCTTTACCGAAGTCATCATCAAGTAACCATTATTATATGGTTTTAGACGTCACTTTAATTTATTTGGTCGTCTTAGCGAAATTCATCGTTTTAATTCATTCAAGCCCTTTATTCTTTATTCTACCCCTTTGACTTGTCTGTGTGAATTTCATCACTTATGACAGTCAAACTTTATCCCTTATGCCTTAGCATTCACATTAATTGGTTAGTATTTTTATTTACTTTAATCTTTGTCCCTTCTCTCAGGCTCGTTATTCTAACGTAATACGCTTCTGTCATCCGACTTGCGTTTACGTTTACCATCAAACATTTTGCTTATTTGACTCATTTGGGTACCTTTTTAATTTGTCCCATTCACCCCGTCCTTACTACATCGGATGTCAGTATGTCCATCATAAAAGTTCATGGTACCACGTATTCACTACTTACTTGGCCAGAGTAAGCAATCAACACCTGATATACATGACCTTTTATAATTTTCACATTACACCCCATGTAGGTAACACCCCTATTTAGTTTTCTTGGAAATAACATCCTGGATAGGTATTCTATTCAGTTTTTTCCAAGTTTTTAGTTTACATATGCAACGGTCAGTTTATACGTATTTGTTGCATATTACTATTCACTCAATAAATTTAAAATGTGCACCTGTAAATGCTTGCCCTAACGGGCTCTTCTTGCCGTTAACTTTGTTCGCGATTGTCGCGCGATTTAGGTCCTTGATGCGTATGCTCTGCTTGTCATACCTCGGACCGTTCCACCGTTATACCCACAATTCGTTCAACTCTCGTCATCTTCAGATGCGAGTATCCTTCAACTAAACATTTACAAAAGTTAGTAATTTCGACATTAATAAATGCCCGTATTGTAATACAAAGCTTTTTACTGCACGTGTCAATGCACGTGATTTCGTTAGCTATACAAATCATTTTCGTTGGGGTAACGTGTATTACACGATAACCCTATGTGTTGTTCACAACACTTTAATCATACTAAACCGTTAACATACTTGTACTTACCGGATTTGCGATCAAGCCTCGAACCGAACACACTTTACTCTTTAACCATGAGGTCTGATTACCAACTTGTAACACCCATCTCATTATTTTAAGATTTTAAACTAAAAACACGCATTTTTTTTATTTCAAAATGCATCATTTCAAAAGTTAGTTATAAAAAACTAAGTTTACATGGTTATGGTATTCTAGTTTACAAACTAACTAGTTTAAACATACAACATTGAGTTTAGTGTTTACAAATAAACATTGTCTAAAATAAGATTACATTAGCGCGGAAGCTTCAAAACTTTGTGTTCGGTTCTTGAATTCTTGCTTGATCGGCATCCGAAATGAGACGAACATCACCTAAGGTCAAAACCACATTAAATGGTATGAACACACCATTTGACCCATTTAGTCGAAATGACCATTTATCAATATATGATGGTATTTTAATACCATCTCGCCCCTTAAACCTATTCCAATTTACACTGTGGGTTCTTATTAATTAAAAGACATTCCTTGAATTATTTAACCCGTTACGACTTGCACCAAAAGGGTTGTCTTTTCAAATCTTTTATCTATCCGTCAACTCAGGTACGGATTATTAATTAACCACTTTTACCCCCTTACGGTTCACCCCATAACGTGATGTTCAATATTTCTTATTAGTTAGTCTTCACCCGACTAGTTTACCTTTTTTTTAACCTTTTTACCCTAGTTTATGGTTTCTTACCATTTTTCTTTATTCCGACTTACATTGTATTGTGTCGAAACATAGTATCTTAAATATTTAATCATAATTCAAAATCAATGCATCACAAGTAAGGGTAATATAATTAAAAGGAGGTGTAAGTTTAACTTACCTTGCATCCGTTTTTGCTCTTCTTCGCGTATTTGATCCGTTTGACCCGCTTCCTTTCCAAGCTTCCACCTAGCTTGTCAAGCGTCAAACTATCATATAATTTCCACAAGGTGGTTAGATTAGTCATTAAAGATCATGACCTTTACACCATATGAATCTTTTTACTACTTTTCTTATTGAACTCTATCATAGGTCGATTTGACCCTTTTTTTTTAAGTCAAATCACCAATTGACATATATAAATGCACTAACAAGTTCACAAGACTCACTTAAGCACATTATCGAACACTTTATTCATTGGACAACATCTACGGGGTTTTGTCTATAAATGAAACCCCTTTTATCATGTTATTAGGCATTCCTATGGGTACCTAATCAAATCAAGTTCTACTTACAACCGAGTAGGCGCGCGATTTCACTTAGGCATTTTAACAAATACCTAGTGGGCATAATTTTTTACACTTTTACAAACTAGTTATTCTAACCAAGTTTCACACTTTTTTTTTCAATTTTTGTATCTAATCAACATTTAAATCTCAAATCCAACTTCAGGGAGTTCTATTAACACAATTTAACCATTATGATTCTAGGGTTCATCATGTTTCTATAAAACCCATTTAGCACATGATCGGGTGATCATGAATTCACAATTATGAAAATCAATTCAATAAGTAAATGACTAGGGTTTACTCCTAGACATAAATCATTCCTATTTTCATCCAAACTTCGATCATGCAAGCTAAGATTTCGATTTCATGCTTTCACCTAGAACTCAAGGTGAAACCAAATAGCAAAATTAGGCATACCTTATGATCCTTTCAAGAAGGTGATCACTAATCTTTGCTTGGACTTCGTTTTGGAACTGATTTAGGCTTTCAATTTGATCAAATTGCATGAACTAGGGTTTGAGAGCAAGCTTGGTCGCCCCCTGTGTTCTGTACGATCCACACACACATAAGTGTGTGTTTGGAAATTAAATTTTGTTTTAATTAAAAACTAGTTTGATTTTTAACACCTTTGGCCCCTCATCTATTATTAGGTCCTTATTTTAGGTGTTTTTAACCCACTAACATGTTACTACAAGACTTTCTTCCAACTAGGTTATTTTTATTCCTAGTTAGCTCATTTTATTTATTACCGATATCGAATTTATAATATAAGGTTTATATTTTAGGGTACGACTCTGTTTATTTTAAGTCCCATTATCTCGGGCTGTTTATAAACTTTTATTTCCTCAAAAGTTTTCGTTCAACTTTTATTTAATATTAGGTTATTTGTTTAAATCATAATATTTACCGGGTTAATTTCACCACTAACGGTATTTTTACCCGTTCATAAATATTAACGTGGTTTGATTACCAAACACATTTTTGGGGTGTTATAGTATAGAGGGTATTCGGCTGAATTGTGAAGAGAGAGAGAGTTTGATTTGTTTGAGATTGTTTTTCTTGGATTTGTAGGAATGTAGAAGCTTTAGGTGGAACATCATCATCACCACCTCCATTGATGTCCAATAAGAATATGAGAGAGGAGAGAGACACATTTGCATGGCTGCCATTTCATCCCCTCTCTCTCTCTCTCATATATATACACGGATACACAGATATATGTACATATATATGTGTAATATAGAGTAAAAACTTGTATTTTACAGGATACCGGATATTTTATCTAGCGTTTTAATCCCGTTTGAGTGCGTTTTAAATTATTTTTATCACTCTATAAAAATAATCTCATCAAAATATTATTGAACAATATTTTCTTTGCCTGGACTGGCTACGTTGTCGGTATTTGGCAGTATGCGCGCTGTGCTGCGCGGTACGCGCTTAAAATCGCAAAAATAGGGATTTAAGTGTTTTTATTTATTCTCATCATTCTAAAGAAATAAACTCATCAAATTATTACTAAAATGATTATCAGTTGCCTTGACAGGCTGTGTTGAAAGTATTTTGTCGGTATAGGCGTTGCATCACGCGGTACGCGCTTAAACTCGAAAAATAGAGTTTCTTAGCATTTTAATTTATTTTTCCTCACGATTAAGATTAAAATTATTTTTCTAATCATAACAGATTATTTTTAGGATTTTAACACTGATCGGGTGGTCAACGACGTTCGTTTCGCATTTTATCCGTTACGCGATAAGCGTTTATCTTACCGTTGCCAACATAATTTTTACCAAGGTTTAAATTTTTCAACTCATTAAATTTCACATATAAACATCATAATCAGTCAAATACAGCCTTTTATCTATTCACATCACATGTTACAATTATACGGTACGGCCTGAAAAGCCGGGTGTCACATTACATGCTGGTTATGCGTAAACGCTTTCGAACTTTATTATTACTATTAAAATTGTATGCTCACCTTGACACTATGTGTATTGACCTCTATTTTAACGTATGTGACAGGTGTTTAGGATGCTATGCTTTACCTGCTTTGGTGGAATCAAGTAGGAGTGAGAGTCTAGAAACAAACAAGTTAAATCTGAGTTGTCGGAACATGATATTTGTCTTTGAGATATTTAGTCTGTAATAACTATTTGCTTTGGTATGTTATGGTATGGGACATAATATTTAAATATCTGGTAATTTAGTTGTTATGGATTTCTCCTGGACAATCTGTTTCGCTCAGTGCCGCGCCTCAATGTTTTCGTCATCGGTTGGGGTTTGACAGATTGGTATCAGAGCCAAAACTATAGGGAATTAGGCAAGACTCGACCTAGTATGGGTCGATGTCTTAGAAAAGACCTAGTCTATAGTCTAAGTACCAACAAACCGATTTGTGCATACCCAGTATGGGTTATGTACGAGCCTACTCGCTATTCTCGCTCGAACTCTCTATACACCGCACCCTTGCGCGAACATCGCATACTACCGTTCAGTGCAAGATCAGCCTTTCCTAAGGCTGGACACACACAAACGGATGATTTGTTAAGATTAGGTGTGAAAACCGCAAACTCTCGACCAGATCACTCGTTCGATTTGCTATTTTTACTACAAACAAGAGAATTTGTGTTGAATTAGGAGTGAAATCCATACTTCGACGCAATTCTCCTTATCTATCTCGTGATTCTATCACACAAATAGGGAAGCAGTTGTTAAGTCAGGGGTGAAACCCGAACCTTGATGACTCGTTCCGCTCTCTATTTTGGTTTTACAAAACTCTCACCAAGGTCTCGACGGACTCCAACGACTTGAATCACGCTGTAACGGGAAGGATGCGTGCCGATCGCCCGTATTGAGGCGAGAGCACAATCCAGAAGGCCAAGGTGTGCACTCGAAGTGCTTGTGAATAGTCGAATCACTTTGGGTAGTCGACGTCTATCTAGCCAAGACAATCTCCCTTTGATTTTATGTGATTCGATTCTAGAATCCGCAGCTGCCAACTCTGTGATTTATCGATTTTATGTGAATTTTATGTGATTTTATGTGTTTATGTGTTTCGATTTTGGTGATTTACTCGCTTTTCGCTGTTCGCTGTTCGCTTTGATCAACACTCATTGCTCGCACTGCACATTTACCTCAAAACGCAAACAAATCGCTTGTGTTATTCGCAATCGCTACTCGTTATTCGCAATCGCTATACTCGATCGCTATACGCTGCTATGAAAGAAAGGTGATTACGTGCAAACATAGGAAGGTGAATACGTGCAAAATATAGTTGAATACATGTTTCGTGCTTATGTGGACTACGTGCTTACGTGTTCTGTGCTTATGTGCTTCTGTGAATTATATGCCTAAGTGATTTTGTGATTAGCCGTGTTATTGAGCAATAGAAGTGTTAAATATGTTGTGAGTGATTCGACATATTGTGTCTGAGTCCTGTGACGATGTCTGTTTGAAGACAATGTCATCATTTGGATCACACACCGCTCGCTCCATTCGTCGCAATCAGGATGACAAACGAATCGTTGCTCTCGTCGCTAAGAAAATGGCGAAAGTCATCCCACAAGTTGTTATCGAGCTGAACGAAAACGCTAGCAAGTACTCGGAGGAGTCCAGGACCGATACTCCCAAGACTACTTTTAGCTTCAAGCAGTTCAAAGCCTGCGGTCCAAAAGAATTTACCGGCGAAGATGGGCCAACGGCCATGTTTCAATGGTTTGATTCAATCAAAGTCACCCTGCACCAGAGTGGCTGTCCGGAAGACCTTCGCACTGTTAACGCCACCGGCGTCTACCAATCTCGCGCTCTTGATTGGTGGACGGCCGAGTGAAACAAACGGGAATGATGCAGCTTTTGGGCTGAAGTGGGGCGAGTTGAAGGACATCATGATGCAAGAGTTCTACCCTCCCCATGAACTCCAAAAGCTAGAGGACGAATTCTGGCATATTAAGCAGGATGGCGGAGATAACGCTGGTTTAATTACTCACTTCAAGCAGTTGAGTATCATCTGCCCTGGTCAAGTTACTACCCCTGAGATTACAATCAAGAAGTATATCCGTGCTCTGTCGGTTTGCGTCGCATACTTTGTGCAGGCCGCCAAAACGACAACTATTGAGGAAACCTACCTGCTCGCCGCTGAGATCAACGATAAGCGAGTCAGGGCTGGTTATTTCAATAAAACTGCCAAGAGTCTTCATCAAGTCACCGCTGCTCCCACCGCTGAGACTACCGCCGCACCGCAATCTTCAAAGCCCTCCCGCCGCACGAGAAAGAACAACAGCTCTAGCAACAAGAACTGTGCAGTTACTGCCGCTCCACTCCAAACAGTACCTGCCCAACCGTAACCTCAACACCGCCAAGTAGTGGCGCCTGTGGTCAATGCACCGCCTGCCAAGCGTGTCACACCCCCAAAATACCACATGCGGAAATATCGCGGGAAGTGTGACGTACCAGGATCCAGCCACCAATCACATTGAACCATAACATAGTATTTAATAAAAGTTTCCATTTATTTCATAAAGTAATTCCAAAACACAATCTAAAACAAATACGTTCATCGGAAGCATAATGTAAATAGTTATTCAAGTATTTCAAAACAATTGTGCAAAACCAATAAACAAGTATCCAAGAGCTACGACCCATGACCACTCCAGCACTCCCAGATAGCAAGTTCCATCCATGAATCTAACGACCTACAAGCATGTAGACAAGTGTGTCAGACGACGCTGGTGAGTTCAAAGTTTGCTAACACGTTTTAGTTACCAGGTATAAGTATAAAACATTTCAGAGATTTAATGTTGTTAATAACTCGATTACCGCAGATGGCTCCAGATTATTTACCCTTCCCCAATGCTCTATCAAACATTGGTCAAGTGGTTAAGGTAATTAGTTCACGACCGTCCTCCCCGGTACGGTGTGAGGGTGCCAAACCTAATAGCGCTATCAACTAATAACCCCGTTGCCTCCCTGGCAACCAATTCGGTATATGATGGGACTTAATGATAGATATGAGTGTATTAACCAACATCCCGAGTTTAACATTCCAGTCAAACCCATTACCCAATATTCCTCCCCGGAATATTTACCCGCATGTCCCTCCCCGGGACGCATGCTTGAAAAAGAGCAGTGAACTCACCTTAGATTTGCTCGGTTTATTTAGTTACCCTTTCCAGTTAGTCAACCAACCCTACCGTGGTCAACAATACTTATCATTTTCATAAACAACTACGCATTTTCACAGTTTGTATACATCACAAGAACACCGTATGATATGTAGCAAATACTCAGTTTTCATGCTAGTCCACATTCCACGTGCATACCACGCAATAGAATTCAACAGTTAAAGTGATTATTCACATTAATACATACAAGTTTCCTCATTTCTAACTAGTATTATCATCAAGCACAAACGAAATCGTGTAACCAAACATTCACATCAAACACATTATATACTATATGAATTGGTCTGTTAATTTGTTCTCAAATGGCATCCCGACGAAGATCCATGCTTCATCGTTCACTTTCAAGGCGAAGATCCTCCTCGACGAAGGTTCTCCTCACCGAAATTCACATCTCACGGTGAAGATCCTCCATACTTCGTCCAGAACGATTGTGATGAAGATTGATAATGTTCGCCAATAGGTATGTCGACGAAGATTGACATTCTTCGTTGACTTGAGTTGTTCGTCGGGAGCTGTTTGTCGGGAGCTTTTCGTCGCCAAACCAAAGCAGTTTCAACATTTCCTAAACCCTAATGTTTCTGACTGTCACTCTATCGCCTATCACGATCCAATCGGTTTCTAGGTCCACTATGCAAACACATCATCATTATTATCAATAGTTTACCAAGCTTTCGTATAAGTCACATAACCCTAGCCATGACAGTTTCATGTTATCGCCCAATCCAACTGAACAACAATATCATGAAACCCTTAACCTATCAATCACCAAATTCAAACCTAGCCATGAACTCTAGATTACCAGATCATCATCATGCACGTAACCGTATCACGTATTCATTTTATATCCATAACACTTAATTTAGTTATCGATCCTTTTCTTACAATCAAAATTACAGTTTTTATCTATACTCAAACATAAGGATTCTCAGAATCAACACTATGAATCAAATTAAGTTTGCACATAAACAAATATGGTTAACTAGAATTAAAACAGATATCATAGTACTAACCACAGATTCGAGATGATGAGGAGGGTGTTAAGGTCGAGAAGAAAGATTCGATCAGTGTAATGTTGCCGTCACACAGGAGGGAGAGGAAGAAGGGTCTAGGGTTTGTTAATTGTAAACTTCATGTACAACTGTGTGCGAATACAAAATAGCTATGACCGAGTCATGTTGGGCTTCACTTGGGCCGTAGGCCCTTTTGGCAACGAAGAATTCATACTTCGTCGAGTATGGTTGACGACGAAGCTTCATACTTTACCGAGCATTGGTTGTGACGAAGATCTTATCTTCGTCGAGTAGAGTTTCGTCGCAGAGGAGTTGACGAGGACATGAACCATAAACTAGTCCTAAGTAAATTTCATTAGCAATCACACATAACACAAGCTTAGTCATATATCAAACTATGCACATGTTACAATGCAAACGAATTATGAAAACACTTTGTGAAACAAGTAACGTGTCGAGGAAAGACCTTGAAAACTTAGGTTGTCACAAAGCGTGCTTACACTGGACCACACCCGCTCTGCCCTACTTGTACCTATCATCACCCGGTTGGTATCGCATGTCGGTTCTGTGTTTATTGCAACATGTACGACCACTTCACCGCTAACTGCCATACCGGTCCACACCAAGCTCCAGTTCCAGCTCAAGGTCAAGCTCCTGCACCACAAGCTCTCCTTCCTGCTCCCCAGGGCCAACAAGCAGCTCCTGCACCCGCGGCTCACGCTAGAGCTTGCTTTGCATGTGGTGATCCCAACCACTTTGCAAACATGTGCCCCAACAGAGTGGTGAACCAAGAGCCCCAGCAGCAGCCGCAACAACATCAACAGCAGCAGCAGCCAGCAGCCCGTGGACGTGCTTTCAACATCAACGCCCGCCAGGCTCAAGCAGACAACAATGTGGTTAATGGTATGTTCCTTGTGAATGGTATATATGCTTCGTGTTTATTTGATACTGGAGCAGATAACTGTTTTGTCTCGTTTGAATTCGAAAAGCTCCTTAATCGTAAGCGCGCCCAGCTCCCGTCGACGTTCGATGTTGAAGTTGCCACTGGAAGAACCGTCGCTGTCAGTTCTGTCCTACGTGATTGTACGCTTGAACTCAACAATCATGTCTTCACTATCGACCTTATTCCGATGCAGCTCGGTAGTTTTGACATCATAGTAGGCATGGATTTTCTTCGTGAGAATCATGCTGAAGTTGTTTGCTTCGATAAGATGATTCGTTTCTTGCTCGCTAATGGTGATCAACTTTGTGTATATGGCGAAACTCCTTCGAAGGATCTCAAACTCATGCCGTGTGTCCAAGCGAGCAAGTATCTCCGCAAGGAATACATGGCTTTCTTGGCTAACATTGTAGTAGCAGAGAAGGAAAAGAAAGGAAACACAGGAGTGGAAGAAGTACCTACTGTTCGTGAATTTCCTAGAGTCTTTCCCGATGATTTACCTGGTTCACCTCCCACTCGTGATATCGATTTCCGAATCGACCTCGTTCCTGGAGCAAATCCTGTAGCTAGAGTGCCTTACCGCCTCGCTCCTTCTGAAATGCATGAACTCTCGAGTCAGCTCCAGGAACTACTTGATAAAGGCTTCATTCGCCCTAGCACCTCTCTATGGGGAGCGCCTGTCCTTTTCGTCAAAAAAAAGGATGGATCGTTCCGGATGTGCATCGACTACAGGGAATTGAATAAGCTTACTATCAAGAATCGCTATCCCTTGCCCCGAATCGACAATTTGTTTGACCAGTTACAAGGTGCTACTGTTTCTCGAAGATCGATCTACGCTCAGGCTATCACCAGTTACGCATTCAAGAGGAGGATATACCCAAAACCGCTTTTTGAACCCGATATGGTCATTACGATTTTGTTGTCATGCCTTTTGGTTTGACTAACGCTCCTACAGTCTTTATGGATCTAATGAATCGCATGTGCAAACCCTTTCATAACCGCTTTGTTATCGTGTTCATCGATGATATCCTGATCTATTCCAAGTCAAAAGCCGAACACTCGCAACATCTACGTTTGGTTCTTGTGTCACTCCAGGGAAACCGTCTCTATGCCAAGTTCTCTAAGTGGGAATTCTGGCTTGAGGAGGTTCAATTCCTTGGTCACATCGTTAATAGTCAAGGAATTCATGTCAATCCTGCGAAGATCGAAGCTGTTAAGAGTTGGGTTACACCAAGGAACCCGTCCGAAGTTCGTTCTTTTCTCGGATTGGCGGGTTACTATCGCCGATTCATCGCTGGCTTTTCAAAAATCGTTGTACCGCTTACCTCTCTTACGCATAAGGACAAACCTTTTGTTTGGGGAACCGAACAGAAGGAGGCCTTTCAAACTCTCAAAGCTATGCTTTGCAATGCTTCCGTGCTCTCACTGCCCGACGGAAACGACGATTTCGTAGTCTACTGCGATGCCTCTAACCTCGGTCTCGGTTGTGTTCTCATGCAACGGAACAAGGTTATCGCGTACGCCTCTCGACAGCACAAGATCCACGCGAAGAATTATACAACCCACGACCTCGAGCTAGGTGCAGTTATTTTTGCATTAAAGATTTGGCGACACTACCTTTACGGTACCAAGTGTACGATCTTCACCGATCATAGGAGCCTACAACACATCTTTGACCAGAAAGAACTGAATATGCGCCAACGCTGATGGGTTGAACTCCTCAACGATTACGACAGTGAGATTCATTACCATCCAGGCAAAGTAAAAGTCGTTGCCGATGCTCTTAGTCGACGAAGCTATTTGCATAGCGTTCGTAATTCTCAATCCCAGCACAATCTCGAAGCTCTCATTCGCGATGCCCATCATGCTTGTTTTACCGAACGTACTTTGAAGAAGGAAATGATCATCAATGATGGCACTCAACTGGTGAATAAATCAGATGGTATCTTTCATTATCTAGACCGAATTTGGATTCCCAAGCGTACCAATTTGTGACAAATTCTGCTAGACGAAGCCCACAAATTTCGATATTCTATTCATCCCAGTGCTGACAAGATGTACCAGGACCTTCGCTACAAGTACTGGTGCCCGGGCCTGAAGAAGGATATCGCTCTCTATGTTTCGAAATGCCTGACTTGCTCGAAAGTCAAGGCTAAGCAGCAAAGACCCTCTGGCTTACTCGTACAACCTGAGATTCCTATGTGGAAATGGGAGAGTATAGCTACGGATTTCATAATGAAACTCCTTCGCACGCCATCAGGTCACGACAGCATCTGGGTTGTCGTTGACCGTTTAACCAAATCAGCTCATTTCCTGCCGATACGAGAAGACTTTAAGGTAGAAAAATTAGCCCGAATCTACACCGACGAGATCATTTCTCGACACGGGACGCCTCGTGACATCATCTCTGACCAAGATGGTCGGTTTACCTCGCGTCTTTGGGAAACGTTTCAATCTGCTCTCGGTACTACTATTAATCTAAGTACCGCTTTCCATCCCCAAACCGACGGTCAGACTGAAAGAACGATTCGCACCCTTGAAGACATGCTTCACTCGTGTGTCATAGATTTCGGTGGTAATTGGGACGCGCACTTACCTTTAGTCGAATTCTCGTACAATAACAGTTATCATTCTAGCATCCAAATGGCACCATTTGAGGCATTATACGGAAGAAAATGTTGATCACCGATTGTATGGCACGAGATCGGAGACGCGTAAATTACCGGTCCTGAGCTGTTGCAAGAAATGACTGACAAAATCCTCCAAATTCGAGACAATCTGTTGAAAGCTCGGAGTCATCAGAAAAGTTACGCCGATAGACGCCGCAAGCCCCTAGAATTTGACGTTGGCGATCTCGTACTCCTAAAGGTTGCACCTTGGAAGGGGGTGATCAGACTCGGCAAGAAAGGAAAGCTCGCGCCTTGATATGTTGGACCCTTTAAAATTATGGAATAGATTGGAAAAGTGGCCTACAGACTCGAACTACTGGAGGAACTTAGTAATGTCCACCCGACTTTCCACATTTGGAACCTCAGAAAGTGCTTAGCTGACCAGGAATTACATGTCCCTCTTGAGGATTTACAAGTGGATGAAACATTACACTTCGTGGAGAAGCCCGTCGAGATCATGGGCCGAGAAACCAAGGTGCTCAGACGCTCACGCATTCCCATTGTGAAGGTTCGCTGGGAAGGCAAATGCGGCGCCGAGTTCACCTGGGAACTCGAAAGTGACATGAAGGCGAAGTATCCGCAACAGTTTGTTACGCCTACTTCTTAAATTTCGGGACGAAATTTCCTAAAGTAGGGGAGGCTGTAACAACCCGACTTTTCGAAGTCAAAGTACAAGTCAAAGTCAAAGGAAGAAAATATTGCTAATTGCGATCTGTCACTCCTTGCTTAACTGCTGAATTGTGCTTCTTGACTTGTAATCGAATTCTATTATTTGTTCGCTTTAGTTGTATTATATGGAATACTTGTTAATAATCGAGGTTTAATCGCATGTTTAATTGTTAATCGACTTATCGCAATCGCATCGCAACTCGAATTATGTGTTCTGGATATTGTTTTACGTGTGTGCTATTATGTGTTACTTGTGCAAGTTATGTTTATGTTGAGGTGATTAATTGCAACCGCAATCGCAATTCTATCGCAACGCAATCTAATCGCAAACGCTGAACGTAAGTTATTTATAGTGATTGTATGTTGTCATGGCCCCCGACCCGGTATGACCCGGTCTAAAAGCCGCGGGACAAAAAACCCGTGGTATTTGTATTTTGGCAGCGGAAATATTAACAGGATCGTTTAAACTTGAAAATACCCAATTATTTTATTTCGCCATTTGGGATAAACCCCATAAATTACAATAAAGGAAATTTCACGAGGAAATTCCCTGTTTTACAAAACATATTTATTTATTTTATTGAGCCACTTCTTCAAGCTTGCAGTGCTACATGGCACTTTTCCTGGATCACAGCAGATCACCTGAAACATGTTTAAAAAGATTTTATCAGCGGGGAAATACTGGCGAGTCATTCAATTTGCACAAAAGACACATTGTTATCAATTTACAGTATTAAGGGTTTTTATATTTGCCCTTATCATATAATTATCTGGTTCAGCTGTCACTCGACCGAATCTATGACTGTGGACATATCACTATTTAGGCTTGCCCACCTAATGTGATAAATCGTTAGTAGTAATGTGCACAAAACCCCCACATACTGCCAGTAATTAAAGATTAGCATAGACTTAATCACTGCAAAGTATAATTGGAAAACATTTAGGGTTTTGTAAAGCAATTTGATAAAAGGAGAATGACTCACATTGCAAGTTTAATTGGATAGAACCTTGCCTACTGATTTAGCCTTATAACCTAGTTAAACAACAATGCACACGAAACTAGGTCAGTAACTTAATACAACTTTTTACGATAAACTCACAAAATCAAAACCCTCACGATGAATGACAAAGTATAGCCCAGATTCGGGCAGCACTTAAACATCCATCGGATCGGTTTCAATCGATCGGACATTGTATCATAGCAGTGATCGAGTTATTACCCTGTTGTCGCAGCAGAGGGTCGAGACTTGATTGTTTTTGAAAGAAACGGGTATAACTAAACGTACGTAATGAAATTTTCTGTCGTAATAACACCAACATGCAAGTGCCAAACCCCTGCTATATATACTGAAGAATGGTCTCCCCCGCGTGGCGCGCCAGACCCATCTGGTCCTGGCCCGTGGCGCGACGGGTCCTCTTTTAGGGTAGGGTAGCCTCGTGTATACATAGCCTAAATTTCACGAGGAAATTCCCTGTTTTACAAAACATATTTATTTATTTTATTGAGCCACTTCTTCAAGCTTGCAGTGCTACATGGCACTTTTCCTGGATCACAGCAGATCACCTGAAACATGTTTAAAAAGATTTTATCAGCGGGGAAATACTGGCGAGTCATTCAATTTGCACAAAAGACACATTGTTATCAATTTACAGCATTAAGGGTTTTTATATTTGCCCTTATCATATAATTATCTGGTTCAGCTGTCACTCGACCGAATCTATGACTGTGGACATATCACTATTTAGGCTTGCCCACCTAATGTGATAAATCGTTAGTAGTAATGTGCACAAAACCCCCACATACTGCCAGTAATTAAAGATTAGCAAAGACTTAATCACTGCAAAGTATAACTGGAAAACATTTAGGGTTTTGTAAAGCAATTTGATAAAAGGAGAATGACTCACATTGCAAGTTTAATTGGATAGAACCTTGCCTACTGATTTAGCCTTATAACCTAGTTAAACAACAATGCACACGAAACTAGGTCAGTAACTTAATACAACTTTTTACGATAAACCCATGAAATCAAAACCCTCACGATGAATGATAAAGTATAGCCCAGATTCGGGCAGCACTTAAACATCCATCGGATCGGTTTCAATCGATCGGACATTGTATCATAGCAGTGACCGAGTTATTACCCTGTTGTCGAAGCAGAGGGTCGAGACTTGATTGTTTTTGAAAGAAACGGGTATAACTAAACGTACGTAATGAAATTTTCTGTCGTAATAACACCAACATGCAAGTGCCAAACCCCTGCTATATATACTGAAAAATGGTCTCCCCCGCGTGGCGCGCCAGACCAACCTGGTCCTGGCCCGTGGCGCGACGGGTCCTCTTTTAGGGTAGGGTAGCCTCGTTTATACATAGCCTAGGTGAGTCAATAGTTCGATGAATTTCGAATTTTACAGCGAACTGTGAAGATAATCGTCAATTAGGGAATACCCCCCTTTGATTTTTAGGGGCCCAGATCCTAGTTTCAATTATTCTGAAAATTTTATGGGTCATGCTATACTACTTGGGGGTCTCAATTAGGGTTTCCTATTGGACATTAATAACATAAGAAATAATAATTTTGGCGAGAGTTGTTACATATGTTAGATATAGTAGTTAGGTTATTTGTGTAACTAATGGGTAATACTATCGCATCGCACCCTCGAAACGCATCGCAACACTCAACATGCAAAACGAAACATCGAAACGCAACTCGTCAGAGCCACTCGATCAAATGACCATTCGATCGAATGGTCATCCAAACGGATGACCATATCTGATGGCCATCCGATCGAAGTGCCATCTGATCCATTCCATGCGCCACTTTCCTCTTTTGGCAACCTATAAATACCCCCTGTCACATCACCAAAGTGATGTGACAGCTCTCTCTCGTTCGACCAGCGTTCCAACCCACTTTTCTCTCGATTTCTCGCGATTCTTGTAAGTTTTCCACTCAAACCTTGTACTTCTATGATCTATACACACTTCCTCATCACTTTCACTTTTGGATCTCCACTTTTAATAGTGAAATCAACGGATTTGAGGTGTTTTAAGATGATGTCATCATGGAGTTCTTATGAGCTTCAAGTTTTGGCATTATTCCACCAAGAACAACTCAGATCTACATGATTTCCACATGTTTTAACACTATTTTCACCTAGATCTAAACATTTTCAAGGTTAAAAGGATTGAAAGATGGTTTCTAACTTTCTTTCAACTCTTTTACACTCAATGCACTCAAAACCGATAGAATCAGAGCTAGTCCTGGCCTTCTACTCGTTTCTAGTGAAGTGTCGGGTCGAGATCTGATTCCTATCAACGAGGCAACCGATTTCGGATAAAAAACATGAACATCCATCACGAACCGTTAACGGATCGGATTGGGGTGATTCTCGTTCGATCGGATAACCTGGGACTGATGGGGTTCCTGTTGTTCAATACGTCGTCATGTCGTCTCGATCAAACCGCAAAACTTTCAAAATATTCAAGTTTCAAACGATCAGGTTGTTGGACGGATTACCGTCCGATCGGATTGCCGTTCGATCGGATTTCCGTCCGATCGAACGATGATCCGATCGGATTGCACTCGGACTTCAACACTTAAACTTTTTGCAATTTTAAATGATCATTAGTTTCTAGCGGATTGCCATCCGATCGGAAGACCATCTGATCGAATGACAATCCTGCTGTGAACTTGTTCTCACAAAGTGTCCTGCCGATCGGATCGCCATCCGAACGAGCGACCGTTCGATCGAACGACCTGAAAGGTAGAGATACTTCTCTGTTTTCAAAATTCTACAACGAAAACTTCAAAGCCATCATACACAAACACATCCATCCCAAGCGAATGCCAATCCGATCGAATGACCATCCATTCGGATTGTCATCCGATCGGATGACCATTCGTCACTTGGTCTACTTTTCACCGTTTAACGCGCCGATCATTCGCTTATGTTATCGTTAACTGTTCAGGCTAATCTCTCAGCGCTCCCTTCAATCCAAGAGAGTGTTTAAGTTATTAAGCACTATCTGTGAGTATACTCGATCCCTTTTTGCTTTACGCACTTTTGGGTGTTACATACTTTACTTATTCTAAATCACATCGATCACTCAACGCAAACACTTTTTACGTTGACCGTTACTGCATGTTATACGTGTTACTCAATGAATGCTTGTATGTTATGTTAACACAGTGATTGTTGCCTGATGCCTTAGCAACGATAGTACTATAGTTTGGACTCAGCACCTGTCGTGGACAGGGTTTGTTAAGGTTATTTCTTCACGTATCGCAGTGGTGATATGTGTTGCGCATTCTACAACTCACAGTCATGTATATGCATATTTCATTGTCGATAACCTACTAGCTTCACATTATACATGTTACATGCTGGTTATGCGTAAACGCTTTCGAACTTTATTATTACTATTAAACTTATATGCTCACCTTTACACTATGTGTATTGACCTCTATTTTAACGTATGTGATAGGTATTTAGGATGCTATGCTTTACCTGCTTTGGTGGAATCAAGTAGGAGTGAGAGTCTAGAAACAAACAATTCGGAGTTGTCCGAACATGATATTTGTCTTTGAGATATTTAGTCTGTAATAACTATTTGCTTTGGTATGTTATGGTATGGGACATAATATTTAAATATCTGGTAATTTAGTTGTTATGGATTTCTCCTGGACAATCTGTTTCGCTCAGTGCCGCGCCCCGATGTTTCCGTCATCGGTTGGGGCGTGACAACCATCTCCACCACGTCCACGTCCCCATACTAGTATTGAGGCTCGTGTGCTCATCTTGGAGCAGTTAGCCAATCTCTCAGACACCCGCTTGAATCACGTCCTGGATGAGATGGATCATATCCATAGTCTGGTTGTTCCTGCCCCGCCCCCATCTCCTCCAGCACCCTAGACATCTTTCGTTTGCAGGTACTTTTGGCGTGGGTGTTGCAGACCCACTTTTGTATATGGATGAAGACCGAGTTTGAGCTAGAGACACTTGAAGACCATGAAGACCAATATAGGAGAAAAAGACTTACTACTTTTGTATTATGAAACTTGTATGACCGAGGCGATGTAACCTCGAGTCCCTTTTGTTTTTCTTTTACAAAAACAATGTATCAAGTTGTCAGACATATATAAAAACTCAGTAGTTTTTTTTCTTCTTGGTTATGCATTGTTGCATATAAGTGTGCGTGTGTTATTTATGTGATTACCTGTTTGGATGATGTGATGATCATTTATGTTCTATATATATATATATATATATAACATAAGTGTCTACTATGGTGTTGCTTATATAGACATTTATTTGGTGAATATTTGTCTAACCCACCCGATGGTTCTTGTTAGAAGAAGATGCCGCCTAGGCGAAACACCAACTCAAACCCGTTACCAAGGACCGAAGCAGAACTTAATGAGCGCATCTCTTTGGCAATAGCGCAGCACGAAGCCAACCGCTCCGAACACAGTGGTGGCACTTCAGGAAACAATCCCCCCACTGGTAATGTGTCATAGATAGAACCATGATTACACATTGCAATACTCTAGGGTATTTCCATTCGTGCTTTATCAATGCTCATTCATGGTTTGTTGTTGCAAATGTTTTAGGCTGCACATACAAACAGTTCTTAGACTGCAAGCCCTTGAACTTTGATGGCACCAGAGGTGCCGTGGCATTCGTGTGGTGGATTGAGAATACCGATTCAGTCCTGAGGATGAGCCAATGCCTGCCTGAGCAGAGAGTTACTTACATTTCGGGATTTTTCTTGGATGGTGCACTTTCTTGGTGGAACCTTCAGGTTCAGACCAAGGGTGAAGCTGCTGCATACGTAATGAGCTGGGACAAGCTCAATGAACTTATGAGAAAGAAGTACTGCTCAAGGGCAGAGCTTCAGAAACTTGAAACTGAGTTCTGGAACTTAAAGATGGACGGACCTAAGTTTGCTGAGTAAATCTAGCGTTTTCATGATTTATCAAGGGTTGTTCCCTACTTGGTGGACGCAGAGTTCAAGAGGATAGAGAGACCTATCTGGGGACTTGCTCCAGAGATCCTGAGCATGGTTACTGCCTTAAAGCCTCCTACCATAGCTGAGGCTATTGACTTGAGTGTGGCACTCACTGAAGAGGCACTCCGATTGGGAAAATTCTCGAAGTCTGGTGCAAACAAGAAAGAGACTCGTGGAGTCTTCAAGTGACAAGAAAAGGAAGTTTTCAAACTTGAAGAAAGGCACCCAAGCAAACAACGACAACTCAAACACGAACAAACGAAGGGAAGTGAACCCACCTCGTGGTACTAAAGCTTATGGAGCCACCAATGAGGCTAGTGGTAAAGGTTATTTAGCATCCAAGCCTAGGTGTGATAGGTGCAAGTTTCACCATGATGGTCGATGTCTGAGAGCTAAGTGTGAAAAATGTGGAAAGGAGGGGTACAACAAAGAAACATGTTGGGTAGGAACAGGAGGAAGGAATGCAAACCGAGGAGGGAACGGTAACTTTCACCAAGGTGGTAACGACAATCAAGGTGGAAACAATAACAACAATCAGGGCGGAAACAATAACAACAACAACAACCAAGGTGGAAATGGTAATGGCCGAGGCCAAGGTTGTTTTGGTTGCGGAGACATGGGGCATTTTAAGAAGGATTGCCCTAAAGAAAATCAAGCCCGTGGAAGAGTTTTCACGATTGGAGCATGCGAGGCTCGCCAGGACCTGAACGTTGTTACGGGTACGTTCTCTATAAACCAACACTTTGCATCTGTTCTGTTTGATACTGGCGCTGACTTTAGCTTTATATCTATAGAATTTAAGGATATAATTGGCCTAGAAATGAGTAAACTAGATTTCCCATATTCTATAGAACTGGCAAATGGGAAAGTAGTCGAAGTGGATGAAGTTGTTAAGGGTTGTACACTCGAACTTGGGGAACGAAAATTTTCCATTGATCTTCTACCAGTTGGTTTAGGTAGTTATCGAAATGGATTGGTTGTCCGACACCGGGCGAAAATGGTTTGTCACGAGAAAACCATCCGCATCCCACTGTTGAATGAAGAGACGCATGTAATTCATGGGGAGAAGCGCGAGACACCCCTATGAATTAGTAATTGCATGAAGGCGCAAAAATGTCTCCGAAAAGGCTGCATAGCCTTCCTCCCTCACGTAATCGACAAAGAGACGAAGGAGCCAAAGTTAGAAGACATCCCCGTTGTGAAGGAATTTCCAGAAGTCTTTCCCGAAGACTTGCCTGGGCTACCTCCACAGCGACAAGTGGAGTTTCGAATAGATTTAGTGCCAGGAGCGGCACCAGTGGCAAAGGCACCATATCGGCTAGCTCCATCAGAAATGCAGGGCTATCTACTCAGCTGCAAGAGTTGTTAGACAAATGATTTATTAGGCCGAGCTTTTCACCTTGGGGAGCTCCGGTATTGTTTGTTAAAAAGAAGGATGGCAGTTTTCGTATGTGCATTGACTACAGGGAGTTAAACAAACTGACCATCAAGAATCGATATCCGTTACCGAGAATTGATGACTTGTTTGATCAACTACAAGGTTCCAGCTACTACTCCAAGATTGATTTGAGATCGGGATATCATCAGTTGAGAATAGAGGAGGAAAGTATTCCCAAAACGGCCTTTAGAACTCGATACAGACATTACGAGTTTCTTGTCATGCCGTTCGGCTTAACCAATGCACCGGCGGTCTTCATGGACCTCATGAACCGCGTGTGTAAGCCGTATTTGGATAAGTTTGTAATTGTGTTTATTGATGACATCCTAATATACTCGCGAACCAAGGAGGGGCATGAGCAACATTTGCAAGCTATCTTGGAACTCCTGAAGAAGGAACAACTTTATGCGAAGCTTTCAAAGTGCGAATTTTGGATCCGCGAGGTGCAATTCCTAGGTCATGTGGTAAATGAGAATGGAATTCATGTAGACCCAGCCAAGATTGAGGCAATCAAAAATTGGGAACCACCTAAGACCCTAACCGAGATACGACAATTTCTGGGGTTAGCGGGTTATTATAGACGATTTATAGAGAACTTCTCGAAAACTGCTCAACCGTTAACGTCCCTAACCCATAAGGATAAGAGGTTTGATTAGGGTGAAGAACAAGAGACGGCTTTTCAACTGTTGAAAGATAAACTTTGTGACGCATCTATTTTGTCCTTACCCGACGGTACTGATGGTTTTGTGGTTTATTGTGATGCGTCTCGACAAGGTCTTGGTTGTGTGTTCATGCAACATGACAAAGTCATCACGTACGCATCTCGTCAGCTGAAGGTACATGAGAAGAACTATACCACACATGACCTTGAGCTAGGTGCAGTGATATTTGCATTGAAGATTTGGCGTCACTACTTGTATGGTACTCGTTGCACAGTCTTTACAGATCACAAAAGTTTGTAGTACATTTTCGATCAGAAAGACTTAAACATGAGGCAACAAAGATGGGTCGAGTTATTGAATGATTATGATTGTGAGATAAAGTATCACCCGGGCAAGGCGAACGTTGTAGCTCCTTGAGCCGCAAGGAGCGTGCAAAACCTCTAAGGGTGCGAGCTTTAGAGATGACCATACAAAACCATCTCACTTGTTGGATTCGCAAGGCTCAACAAGAAGCACATAAACCGGATAATCTACGAGCCGAATCCTTACATGGTATGGAAGCGCAATTGGTGCCAAAGGAAGATGGAGCATTGTACTTCATGGAACGAATTTGGATTCCAATCTTCGGCGATCTATGCACGCTTATTTTGGACGAAGCTCATAAGTCAAGGTACTCTATACATCCAGGATCAGACAAAATGTACCAAGACTTGAAGGACTTTTATTGGTGGCCTAAGATGAAAGCCGATATTGCTACATACGTGGGTAACTGCCTTACATGTGCCAAGGTTAAGGTAGAATATCAGAAGCCATCAGGATTATTGCAACAGCCTGAGATTCTTGTATGGAAATGGGAACAGATATCGATGGATTTCATTACTAAGCTACCTAGAACTCAAAGAGGTCATGATATGATTTAGGTAATTGTTGACCGACTTACAAGTTCGCACATTTTCTACCGATCAGTGAGAAAGATAGCACCAAGAAACTGGCAGAAATATATCTCAAGGAGATTTGTGGCACGTCATGGAGTGCCTGTTTCTACCATATCCGACCGAGATGGTCGATTTGTGTCAAGGATATGGCAAATGATGATGGTGATTTAAGAGATGATAGAAAACTGTTGTATGATGAGATTGTGAGAGGTTTAGGGTTATGAAGAGTTTTATTAAAGTTTTTAACCTATCCACAAAGCACCCATAACTATAGAATTATTACACAAAGTACACATGACTTGTAATTTACAATTAAAGCATGTATTTTCACGTATTTGTCAGGCAACACATAAGTTTCGTGTAGACCGTTCGTTTGTAATTAGTATTCGTGTTAGTCACTAACGTTTGAAAGTTATCATGTTTGTTCCAGTAATTCCCCAAATTACCAACGTAGACTCATTTAAATAATCTTAGTTAAATGCAGTGCTATGAGTGTAAGTCTAAATTAACTGGGTTAGGTTAAAGTAGTAACCTGAAGTTGTGGGTTGTTATATAGTATAAAGTATAATAAAACAGAAAGTATATTCTGTCCGAGCACTTGTCTCGACACTGAGTTTCTGTGATTTTATTGGTCCTCGTTTGCCCGACAGAATCAGTAACAAGAACGTGGAAAATAGAATAACGGGAAACCAAACTACGAACTGTTCGGACGAGAGAACAGTTGGGACGACAAGCCTTTCACGTGAGTGGGACCACCCTTTTGCGTGAGAGGGACTGTTTGGTGAACCGATTCTCGTTTGAACGTTTTAACTATTAATCAGTTATGTTCGTGAATTCTGTTAAGTTATTTAGTTATAATATTAGTCCAGGAGGTTCATAGAATTCATGCATGGAGGTAATAACCTCATTATCGTTCACCAAAGCACAAATCAGTTAACTTAATTAATTGATCGGTTCGTCATGAATACGGACATAGAAATAACATAATGTAAATTCTAGCCAAACAACCAAACAAGGACAACCCAGGTGTGCCAACACTATATAGAAAGAATGAACTAAGTGTCGGAGGCTGGACGGGGTTAACTTGTTCTAGGTCTAGGAGATTGTTTGGGTGTTCGTCTTATGAGTCTAAGTGAGGTGGTGGAACTAGGTTGGAGGCCAAGGCTTCCACAGAACAAACACTGATATTCCAGAGTCGTCTATACTGAAAATATGGATCTGGATAATCATTCAACACTTAGAATTGTCAGAACGTAGTGAAACAGTCCCCTTCGGACGAAAGGAGTTCCCTCTCGCATGAAAGGGTTAACCTTTCGGGCGACTTGGCTACTTCTCTCGGACGACGGGCACTATTTCAAGGTGAAATCAGTTCGGTTTTGGTTGAACTGATCACATTCTCGGCTGGAATGGACTCTAACATGAATACACAACTATAAACTTAGCTTGTGAGCTCAGAGAGTCTCTGATTCGATTGAGTTTAAAGTCAGAAAGTTTGTTTACAAAAAGTTTGAAAGATTATCTTCACTTTCCAGCTTGGTCCTCAACGAGTTGAGAGTTAATATCAGTTTGTCAATGCAAATCTGAGAAACCAGGTGAAAGATTGTGAAGAATCTTGTAAAAGTTTATAAAAATGGGAGAAAGTGGAAGAAATGAGAGTGTTAGTGAGTATCAAACTCACTTTGGAAGCTGCTGGAACAAGCTCAAAAGCATGCTCGAAGTCAGATTTTGAGAAAGAATTCGGAGTTGTGAAGGTTGGAAATGAAGGAAGTGGGTTGGTATTTATAGACTGAGGGTGAGATTTGGGACGAGACGGTTAAGGACGAAAGGGGCATTTGGGACGAGAGGGTCCTCTCATGCGAGAGGGACCAGTCCCTTATGCTCAAAATTCTAATTTGCGTATTTTATCGGTTTTAAGCATTTTAAACGTTTAAGTGCAATGTGTAAGTATATTGTATGAATGTATAAGTGAATTTTGCAAGTATAAACAAGTATGAATCGCATATAATGCGTGTATCACGAATGTCTAACAAGTATTTACGTATTATGGATAACACAAATGTATAAATAATCGAGTTTTCATTATGATTCAAGTCTCGGATTACAACGTTTGAAATGAAATACGAATATAAAGAGATTACAAGTTTCCATAAATGGAAAGTACAACTTAACTTGCTAAATAAGGAAAGTTACAAAAGCGAGGCGTTACAACAGTCTACCATAACTAACGCCATCCAGTTATTCTGTTCGTTTATTTGAAATGACCATAATCCCCCTGTTATTAAAACTACAAAATAAATAAATAGTTAATTATATTTTTCATCCCTGCAATTGGTTGAAAATAACTATTTGTGATAATTGGCATTTTTGAGTAATTTCCGTACAATGTGAACAATATTTTATATTATATGGTTGTGCATTTTGAACTTATGATGTGTATGATTTCATGGATTATGCTTAAAGAACTCACAAAAACATTTCATGATGCATGATACTTATTATTATTGATTGCGACTCAAAACAGTTAGACAGTGCAAAGAACGAAACTAGCACACTTATCAGATAAACTGGTAGTACTGACAGGAGTTCAGTACTCAGACATACATCATGTTTAGGACACAGATTGAGTCCCATAACCCATGTTATACTAGAACCATATGTGAGAAAGTAAGGTTTTATATTACTGCTATCCGAGAGACAAACGAACACTAGAAACTGCCCGAAACTAGCTAAAACAATATAATTCAGCAAAATTCAGCATTTTTCAGCTTATGTCTAAAATAATGCCAGAACGCTCATAATAACTTAAAAAGTGTTGAAAACATTAACATGACATAATTACATATTACGCCATACAAGACACCAATGTTAGCTTTTTAAGCGATCCGATAACCAAACGAACACCCGAACACAACTAGAAGCATCATGTGAACTAGTTAGCCATATTTTTATTACATAAAACTAGTTATGGTCATAAACACTATGTATTGTATCTATAACCTTTAAACACCTAAACTTTCTAACTAATCACATTCATTACCTATCTTATAACACTTAACAAAATTCAAACAATTAACACCCCCACCTTATGTGACCGTCCCCAAAGGGGACCCCACCACCTAACATGTTGACTAGTAACTTGGTTAGTCAAAGATGCTTCTTGAGATCCTATGGTTAATTAGTTGGAGTGAAATTAAGGACCATTATGTTAAACACCTTATATACTCCAAATCTCATCACTTTCAACATTCACCAACAACACACCACACTCTATTCTCTCCCTCTTCACTCTCGGCCGAACATACCACCCACCCTCATCATCTTCATTCAACTTCAAGCTAAACCAAGCATAACACAAGGTGTATCAAGCATACTTAGGAAGGTGTCAAGTGTTGGATATTGAAGGACCTCTCTTGGGAGCTTTTATCCACCATTTTTCTTCATTTTCATCTTCTAGTTTCTACCCTAGCCTTGTGCTAGTAGTAAGTGTCTCATGAACTCAATTTCTCATCTTGTTTTAGTAGTTAAAGATTATGTGTAACTAAAAATTAAAGATCTTACAAAACCAAGAAGATGAACTCATGAAACAAACTAAAAATCATACGAATATAAGTTTTTTATGTTATGTGATGAAGTTGTTTGATGATTTCTTGTGCATGGTATTGAGCACCATATGAACACTTGTTAGATGATGATTAAACACATGATCTAACAAGTAGGTTGATGGATCTTGAAAGAGCCATGTTGAACATACATTATGTGAAGTATGAACTTGAAGAATAAGTATGATTTTGTGTAGAATATGGTTCTTACAAAGTGTAGATCATGAAAAAATGAGAGATTTGAAATATCAAAGTTTCAAAGAAACAAAGTTTACTTATGATGAACATGGTTTTGATTTTTAAAGATAAGTGGACTTATTACATGTGTGAAAATGAAATACTTGAAGTATTTAGAACATAAAAAGTTGTAGAAAATGATTTTTTACAAAAATGAGTCATAAGTTGTAAAGATGAAGTTTTTGCAAAATGATTCATATGAAGGAATGAACCATGTTTTTGAAGTTTATGGAACTTGATAAACACCATGTTAAAAGACTACAAATTTTTATAAAACTTTCAAGTTCACATCTTCATGAAATTGCATTTTTATGCATATGTTAGGTTGTAAATTGTGGTGGATGATTGTTGATGATTTTTGAAAAGAAAATGATATGCTTAAAAGCATGGAAACCTCCGTTTAACAAAGGAAACTATGGCAAAATTTTTGTAAAATTTAAACACTTAGAAAAATATGTTTTTAACAAGTGTTTACAAGTAATATTGGATTATGGTTTTAAATATAAAAAAAATCATAATTCTTGGTATAAAAATTACAAGTAATGGAGGCTGATTTTCAAAAATAAAAATGACTAAATATATATTTAGGAAAATATATATTTAGATATCACAAAAATTATGTGCTATGTGTATGTTATTTGTATTAGTTATACTAAAAATTAGGAACTTGAAATAATATACCAGTCAAAATGCCAAAAATTGTAATTAAAGAATTACAAAAATTACAAGAAAATAAATATATATCTTGTTCACAAATATTGGACATTCGGACAAATGGACATATTGGACAAAGTATATAAATATTCTGGAATTTAATTCGTATTATAACAAACTTGGTAAACGGTATTTCCTAAACCGAACAAACGACAAAGTATGTATTTTTTTACAAGTATTATAAAAATATACCATATTTTGCAAAATTTGAAAGCATATTATTTTTGAGTGCATGAAAATATGTATTTTCATAAACAACTTAAAAATATATTATTTTGGTGGAAACTAAAAATATATATTTTTCTAGTCTTGGTCTTAAGAATAAATTAATTTTTAAGGTATATATGAACATACACAATTACCAAGTAAAAAATATAGATATTTTTCTATAAACATATCTTAAAATATATATATTTTAAGAATACAAGAATATTGATTTTTAGTTGTGCAAAAACAATATTCCAGAAAAATTAAATATATATTAAGTATGAAATACTTAATAAATAGAAGAAAATACGTATTTCTATACGTACAAATACATACCAACATACAATACCAACACTTGGTAAAATACCCCCATACAAGTATTATACATAAATATGAGAATACAAAGTGACATACTTAACATACTCATAATACAAGTATACCTATACTTGGGAATACGTACAAATGTGTAATACTCAATAAACGGTATATTGGTTATGGAAACTACAAACATGCTTATATGAGAACTATATGTCAAAACGAGTTATATTATTTTTAACCAAACTCTTAAATAATATACATGCAATGCATGCAAAATCATATAAGTTAAAATATAATATTTTAACTAATATACTAAACTTGAATTTTATATAATTGTGAGGAATTATATAAAGACATCATACACCAAAAGTGCAACTCAAAACAAAAACAAATCCAAAACAAGTCTTAGTAAGTGACTAAGACTAAGAACCGTTACAAGACCGAAGCGTCTAACAAAACCTAGCACGATTGTAGGTTGCATGACAAACCCAGGAAAACGCATTTGAGTACGCACATAGCACGGACGCAAACTTGTGAGTTCATGTCCCCCTTTTCTCTTAACGTTTTCGGTTTACAACTTTCAGGGGGAAATACATGTCAAACTTGGGTATGAATAAGTTATGGAATGAACTCTTAGATCACATGAGCATACGCTGTAATTGAGGTGCCATTAATCCTTTTTAGGACCACGGAACAATGGTTAGATCAAATGGGTACGGGGGAGCCCCACTTATGGTCCAGGAGTGACCACTTAGAGTGCTATTGTGTCCCTATCAGGAGTGAACTGACACTAAAAATTGCCTACTCGGGTTGAGTACCTCCTATGTCTTCACATATATTAATGTCCTTGCAAAACATTAATGATCAACATGTTCATAGACACTTTACATACCTACTTACAAACTGAACTTTCAAATGTTTTTGAGATTCATTTGATGCGCATACACATAAAACACATGAACTCGCTCAACTTTTGTTGATGTTTTCAACTTACATGTATTTCAGGAAAATAGATGGATTTTTGGCGCAGGTGTGTTGGGATTAAACCCTACAGAGGAACAGATGATATACAGCCAAAACTGGTTCAAAACAGTGGATCATCATAAGCAGTGCTTGTACCAAGACTTTCCCCTTGACAGTGGCCCTAACAACTGATAGACTCTAAGTACTGCTATTTTACAAATTACAACTGCTGACAAGCCAAGCACTGATGAAGAATAAAGACTGAAGCTCAATCTACTGATGTGTTCTAAGTACTGTTGAAGACCAAAGCTCTGCTCTCCAAAGAACTGATCACCTATTAAAGAAAGCATTGATGCTCAACATCAGTGCTTAGGCTACAATAGTGGAATGAAGAATAAGTGGTTTATTTATGCATTGTCTATGTAATCAGTGGTTGTATAGAACAGTGTTTGTAGTTTGTTAGGAAGTTAGATGTCACTTTCATGGTGACGTCAGCTGAAGATGCTCAGTGATTGGGTTGTACTATAAATAGAACAGTACCCTGTACTGTTCTGTTAGCTCTTTTCTTCTAAGTCATTCTGTACAAACAATTACTGAGCTCAGGCTGAGGGGGAGACTTATGCATGCATGCATTTGATTTGATTATTGTAATTAAATACAATCATTCGACTCAATGTTAAACATGTTTGCTTAAATTTTTCTTCCATTGATTGTGTGTTCAAAGTTTATTTCATAATTCCGCTGCAATTCATCTCTGTTTCATCTCCACTTTAATTAAACAAACACAATCTAAGAAACTCAGATCCTAACAATTGGTATCAGAGCTAGGACAGTCAAATTTGATCTAACAATCATTTTGGTGTAAAAGTTCAGCTCAATTTCGTTGATACTTTCGATTGTTCGTTTTTAGTTGAAAAACAGAGTAAGGTATAATCACGTACAAAAGTTGATTATTCAGTACCTGTAAAACAACCAAAATGGCGTCATAATCACAGGACACTAACAACACTGGCACACTCTTCAAACCACCTATGTTGGTCAGATCTGAATATAACACCTGGCAACGTAGGATGGGTCACATCTTAGCTCAACAAAATACAGGATGTTGGAAGTCGGTTGCCTTTGGACCACATGTTCCAATGGTGCCGAGTGCTGAGGATCCAAATGTTTTTGAACCAAAGAAAATTGAAAACTATTCTGACCAGGATTTTCAAAAAATTGAGCTAGATGCTAAGGCCTTTAGCATCGTAGCATCAGCACTCCCCAATGAAATTTATGCTGGGCTGTTACACTTTAACAATGCGAAGGAATTTTGGGATGACTTAAGGAACAGTTTGGTGGTACTGAAGAAGTAATTGAAAACAACAGGGAGGTTTTGAATCAATAGTATGAAACCTTTTGTCACACTAAGGGTGAATCATTACACAACAGTTTGAACGTTTTAGCTGTCTCATAAGTGAACTGAAACTTGTTAATGTTGAATTTGCTAAATCAACTCTAAATAGTAGGGTTTTAAGGTCACTTACTGAAAAATGGGACACAATTGCTTTTGTAACCAGAAATTCAGTTGGGTTCAAAGAACTTACCCTGACCCAGCTTCATGGTAGACTCCTTACCTATGAAAGGGAGTTGAACCAGAAAAAGAAGCTACAAGAGACTGGGAAGGTTGCTGATGATTATACATTTGGCAACACAGCTCTTTTGGGTCAGGAAGAATCTGGTGGTAGTAAGGAACAGGGTTATGATCATTACATTGACATAACAGCTGGTGGAGCTTTTAACAACTCTGATTCTTACTCATCCAATTATGTTTTTACAGCAAATGGAGAAACCCAGAATTCTGATTATCTGTCCTTTGAACTCAATGATCTCCAGCATTTTGATCCAACTGATCTGGAGGAGATGGATATTTTGCACCAACTTGCACTGCTGAGTGTTAGAACCAGCAAGTTTTATAAGAGAACAGGGAGAAAATTTCCAAGGTTACATGGGAACTTGAAAGTAGGGTTGGATAAATCGAAGATAAAATGCTACAAGTGTAATAGGTTAGGTCATTTTGCTAGAGAGTGTAGGAGTCAAAACAATGGACCAATCATCACACACCCTAGCTCTAGACCACAAAATAACCAAACCACTTTGCAGTATTCTCAATATACCCCTGCTGCTCATGTAAACACTGCTCACTATGTACACCCAGCAACCCCTGTTCTAGTGCACTATGTCCAAACCACTGTTCCTCAGATACAGTATGTCCAGGCCCCAGCTCCTCAGGTTCAGGTGCAACAAGTTGCACCTCAATAAGCTACCCAACCTTCTGTTCAAACAGAACAGCAAAGCTTCTTCACCCAAGGCTTTGTTGATTGGAGTAGCTTGCCTGTAGACTTAGCTGATGAAAACTTTGCTCTATTTGCTGAGAATGATGCTTCTAGTGATGAATTCTATTTTGTAGCATTAGAGTCTATACTAGAAGTTTAGAAACTGAAGAAGGAGCATCCAGTGCAGAAACAGTGGATACAATTGCTGAAGCAGTGGTTACTGCTGTTGTGAATGAACAACTGTTGGGAGAAAATTCAGAACCACTGGTGGAACCACTGTCTGATCCCTGGTCTGTTGAAGAAGAAGAAGAAGAAGAGAAGAAGCCAGAAGAAAGTGAACAAGTCTGTGATTGTGCCATGATGGCTGCAACTAAGGTATCACCCCAGGTTCTTAAAAACCTATGTTCAGACAAATGCATCATAGCATTTGCTAATGTTAAGGAGGTGAATGAAAACCTTAGGGATAAAAATGTTAAATGATGAAATACAATTTGAAAAATCTTTAAAAGAATTGAAAATCAAATTTTCAGAAAAAGAAAATGAAATTTGCAGCCTCAAACATAAGCATAGCATAACCAAGGACCAACTTCAGGCAATGACAGAAAAATATCAGTCCTGTAAAAAGGAGTTTGAATTCACCCAAATCACATGTGAAAATGGGTGGAATCCTGCAAAGGTTATGAAGTTATGCTTGAAAAACAGACCAAAAGCAATGTAAAATTTGGCATAGGTTTCAGGAAAAATGACCAAGTTGAAAACACTGCTGAAAATGAATCTGTTCAAAACACTGTTGAAATCATACCCACTAACAAGGATGGTCAAGAAGTTAAAATAACTGATAAAAGTGGAAACAAAATCACTCTTGAAAGATCAGTGCGGTCCTTAACTTTTGAGGAGATTGAGAAATACCAATTCAAACCCACATGGTCTGATGAGTATGACCTCCTTGAAAATTTTAAACCCTTGGACTTCACCACAGTGGATGGTGTAAAAGCACCAAAGGCCAAGGTAATTCCTCTTAAGGACATCCCAACAGTGGTTCAAAACTCTGTTGCAAATGAGTCTGAAAAGAAGAAAAAGAGAGAAAAGATTAAAAACTTGTTTTGTGACTTTTGTGAAAAGAAAAATCATTTGACAAAAGATTGTTTAATTTAAAATCTTATGACATTAACAAAACAAGTACCATTGTGCCTTCAAAAAGCTGCACCATCTGTGGTAAAACAAACCATCTTACTCAGGAGTGTGTGTACCTCAAAACCTTTGAGGTCAAAAAGGAAGAGTACACCTCAAAAACACTCATGAGTTCATCAAAATCACAAATCAAGAAACAACCATCTTTTGTGCCTGTCCAAACAGCTGAATCAAAACTCTGTTAAAAGAGAAGTTCAAGTGACAGATGCACCCCCTACTAACCAATTCCAAAGAGGAAAAGGTCAACCTCCATACCAAAGGGTCCCACATGTTTATGAGGCTTACAAAAGGCCTTCTAAACCAAGAGTGCACAGGCATCCCTTTGGATATCAACAGTTGATTGGAAATGGTCCCCAACAGTGGTTTGAGGCACATACTTCAAAAGCTGCTCAAACCCCTGAGCTAACCACTGTCCATGTTCCTGAACTTAACTCAGACACTGTTGAGACCCCATCCAAAGCCTTATTGGCTTTGGAGACCCTCCTGAACTAATTATTTACTTGATGTGCAGGGAGCTTCTGCATGCTTAGATAGTCTTTGGTATGTAGATAGTGGAGGCTCCAGGCACATGACTGGATGTAGAGCCCTACTCAAAGAATTCAAAACTCATGGAGGGGGTGATATATCTTTTGGTAATAATAGTAAGGGAAAAGTGTTGGGTTCTGGTACAGTACAGTCTGGAAAAGTTAAGTTTGAAAGTGTCAATCTAATTGACAATCTAAAATTCAACCTCCTTAGTGTCTCACAAATGAGTGACAAAGGTTATGGGTCATTCTTTACTAAGGAGTGTTGTAGGATTGTTGGACCATAAATGGTTAAAACGATTGAAGAAATAATAAAAAATGGAAAACCCCAACTTGTTGCTCAAAGGAGTGGCAATGTTTATGTAGTTGATTTGTCAAAAGAGAGTCCCATGACTGATGCCTGTCTGTTCTCAGCTGCCTCTAACAAAGAAACAAAACTTTGGCACAAAAGATTGGGGCACACAAATCTCAAGAAAATCACTGCTTTGTCAAAACAGGGCCTTGTAAGAGGTCTTCCACAAAAATTGTTCACCTGTCCTGAGCACTGTGTTTCCTGTTTAAAAGGAAAACAACATAAAAGCTCATTTAAGTCCATTGAAGAGTCCAAAACAACCAAGTGCTTGCAAACGTTGCACATGGATCTGTTTGGCCTAGTAAAAGTCATGAGTCTTCAAAAGAAAAGATGTTTTGGTAATTATAGATGACTTTTCTAGGTTTACATGGACTTATTTCTTACATTCTAAAGATGAAACTGCAGGCATTCTGCAAGACTTTATCAAACAGGTTGAAAAGCAGTTTGACTTGCCAGTGAAAATCTTTAGGAGTGACGATGTCACAGAATTCAGAAATAGGGAGTTGGATGAGTTTTGTGTGTCAAAAGGAATTGTAAGGCAGTACAGCATTCCAAGGACACCAGAACAAAATGGGGTTGTTGAGAGAAAGAACAGAACACTGATTGAGGCTGCCAGAACCATGCTTGCTGATTCGGGTTTGCCATTAACTTTCTGGGCAGAGGCTGTAAACACTGTCTGCTATGTCCAGAACAGAGTTTTGATAAACCCCAGGCATCAAAAGATTGCCTATGAAATTCTGTATAAAATCAAACCACTGATCTCATACTTTAAAGTATTTGGCTGCCCATGTTTCATTTTAAACCTAAAAGACTCAATTTCAAATTTTGCAGCCAAAGTAGACAGTGGTTATCATTTGGGATACTTAACCACTGCTAAGGCCTACAAAGTGTTTAACACTAGAACTAAGTGTGTGGAAGAGACTTTGAATGTAAAGTTCAATGAACTTTCTTCAATAAAAATCCCTGCAAACCCTGCTGAGCTATTTGATCTTGATAAATTCACCTTTGGAAATGTTTCTGTCAAGACTAACAGTGCAGGTCCATCTCAACCACCTCCATCAGACAATTGATATGAAGTGATAATTCCACAACAGAGATCCACATCCATTGCCAGAGCAGCATATGTTCAAAACAGCTGTCAAAGCTCATCCACTGCTACATTAACAGTTGTTGACCAAATTAGCTCTCAAACCCCTGTTTCCATATCCTCAAACACTGTTGCTAAAAATATTCAAACATTGGATAAAAATCAACCTGTTTCCACACCAATTCCTCCTATCCCTCCACCTCCATTTCAAGACACTGTTGGATCGTCAAAGTCACCAACAGTTGTTAGCTCAGATGATTCACATCTGCAGCCCTCACCCTTAAATGCCATTGTTCCATACAAAGGAGATTTAATCTTCTTGAAGTCTCATCCACCAGATCAAATCATTGGTAACATCAGTGAAGGGGTTCTCACCAGAAGTCAATCCCAAAACATTTGTCTTTTTGCTGGCTTTCTATCACTCCATCAACCTGTCAAGTACCAAGAGGCACTGAAAGATAACAGTTGGGTAGAGGCTATGAAAGAAGAGCTCCAACAGTTTAATAGACAACAAGTATGGGAGCTTGTACCACTGCCAGGGGGTGTGAGTCCTATTGGCACAAAGTGGGTCTTCAAAAATAAAACTGATGAAAGGGGCATTGTTGTCAAGAATAAAGCAAGGCTTGTGGTTCAAGGATTCAGACAGGAAGAGGGCATTGACTATGATAAAACTTTTGCCCCTGTAGCAAGATTGGAAGCTATCAAACTGTTCCTGGCCTTTGCTGTCAACCACAATGTAACAACCCGCGTCTTTGAAGTCAAAGTACAAGTCAAAGTCAAAGGAAGAAAAGATTTCTAAATGCGATCTGCCACTCCTTGCTTAATTATTGATTGTACTCTTTGACTTGTTAATCGATTTCTTTAATTTGTGTACTTTAGTTGTATTATGTGGAGTATCTATAATAATCGCAGTTTAATCGCTAATCTATCTATCGCTAATCGCATTGCAATCGCGTCGCAACTTGAATCGCAGGTTCTGAATATTGTTTTACGTGTGTGTGCTATCTATGTGTTACTTGTGCATGTTTATTATGTTTGTGGTGATTAATCGAAAACGCAATCACAACTCTATCGCAACGCAATCTCATCGCGAACTGGAAACGCAAGATTAATTATGTTGTTGTATGTTAGTTATGTTATTTGTGTGATATTTATTAAATCTATCGCATCGCTTAATCGACACCCGCTTAAATGCATCGCAACGCTCAACGCACGAAACGAAACATCGAACCCAAGTCGCTGGAGCCTTTCGATCTAATGGTCATCCGTCCGGATGACCATCCGATCGGATGGCCATTCGATCAGACTGCCCTCCAATCCATCACCTGTACACCGCCTTTCCTCTTCTGTCACCTATAAATAGCACCTGTCACATCACTGTTCATGTGATGTGACAGCTCTCGTTCGACCAGCACACTTTTGGGCTATTTTTTCTCGATTTCTTGAGATTCTTGTAAGTTTCTACCTCAAATCTTGTACTTTCTCAATCAGCACACACTTTCTCATCATTTTCACCATCAAATCTTAACTTTTCACCGTGAAAATCGGCCGATTTGGGCTGTTCTAGGGTGATGTCATCACGGGTTCTCATGAACTTCAAAGTGTGACCTCATTCCACCAAGAACAACTCAGATCTAAGAGATTTCAACATGTTTAAACATTGATTTCACCTAAATCTAAACATTTTGAAGATTAAAAGAGTTGAAAGATGATTCCATAACTTTTCCTCACATTGTTTTACACTCATGCACTCAAAACCGATAGAATCGGAGCTCATTCAGGCCTCCTACTCATTCTTTAGTGAAGTTTCGGTCTGAGAACTGATTCCTATCAACGAGATAACTGACTTAGCGGGTTGAACATGAACTACCGTCAAGAACAGTTAACTGACCAGATGGTGTGATTCCCATCTGATCGGATAACTTGGACTCGATGGGGGTTCCGTTGTTTAACACGTTGTCATACCGTCTCGGTCAAACCGCAACTTTTTCAAACTTAACAAAATTTTCCAAATTTCAAAACGAGCAAGTCACCAACCGGACTGTCGTCCGATCGGATGACTTGTGGCCTCAAATACTTAAACATTTTTACAAGTTTTTAATAAATGTCAATATCCAAATGAATGGTCATCCGATCGGACGACCATCCGGTCGAATGACCATCCTGCTATGAACTTGTTCTTGAGAAATGTCTCGCTGGAACGGATCGCCATCTAATCGAACGACCATCCATCCGGATGACCGTTCGATCGAACGACCTGAAAGGTAGAGATACTTCTCTGATTTTAAAATGCTACAACGAAAACTTCAAAGCCATCATACACAAACACATCCATCCCAAATGAATGACAATCCGACTGAATGGCCATCCGACCGGATGACCATCCATCCGGATTGTCATCCGATCGAATGACACTTAGTCACTCAGTTCATGCGACACCATGTTTCGCACTGTTCATCGCTTATGCTATCGTTCTGTAATCAGGCTACCTTTCTAGCGCTCCCTTCAATCCAATCCAAGACTGTGTTATTCATTTAACATGATCTGTGAGTATACTCGAACCCTTTTTGCTTTACGTACTTTTGGGTGTTACATACGTTATCTATTTCAAATCACAATCGACACACAACGAAAATACTTCCATACGCTGACCGTTATTGCATGTTATACGTGTTACTCGATGAATGCTTGTATGTTATGTTTACATAGTGATTGTT
Organism: Helianthus tuberosus; assembly: GCA_030545235.1. NCBI lineage: Eukaryota > Viridiplantae > Streptophyta > Magnoliopsida > Asterales > Asteraceae > Helianthus > Helianthus tuberosus. The sequence goes on along the minus strand of CM060356.1, from coordinate 34,875,435 downwards.
TCCTGACACCTTAGCAACGATAGTACTATAATTTGGACTCAGCACCTGTCGTGGACAGGGGTTGTTAAGGACTTTACTTCACGTGTCACAGTGGTGATATGTGTTGCGCATTCTATAACTCGCAGTCACGTCTGTGCATATTTCATGTCAATAACCTACTAGCTTCACTTTGCTACATGTTACATGCTGGTTATGCGTAAAACGATTTTGCTATCTATTATACTATTAAACTTGTATGCTCACCTTTACACTATGTGTATTGACTTTTATTTTAACGTATGTGACAGGTGTTTAGGATGCTTATGCTATTCTTGCTGTTCAAGAATCAAGTAGGGGAGTCTAGAAACAAAACAATTAACATTTGAGTTGTCGAAACTATGATTTGTCTTTGAGATAACTATGTCTGTAATAACTGCTTTATTTTGATATGTTATGGTATGGGACATAATATTAAATATCTGGTAGTTTAGTTGTTATGGATTTCTCCTGGACAATCTGTTTCGCTCAGTGCCTCACCCCGATGTTTCTGCCATCGGCTGGGGTGTGACACACAACATAAAGGTGTTTCAAATGGATATCAAATATGCATTTCTCTATGGTAAGATTCAAGAGGAGGTATATGTTTGTCAACCTCCTTGTTTTGAGGATCCATTTAATCCAAATCATGTCTACAAGCTAAATAAAGCTTTGTATGGCTTGAAACAAGCACCTAGAGCCTGGTATGAAACTCTTTCCACCTTTCTTCTCTCTATTGGTTTCAGAAGAGGCAAAATTAACAAAACACTGTTCTTAAAATGGGGCGGGAAAGATCTGATGATTGTCCAGATTTATGTGGACGACATCATTTTTGGAAGCACATGTTCTAAAATGTGTGAAGAGTTCAGAAAACTCACGACAGCTGAGTTTGAGATGAGTGCAATGGGTGAACTACAGTGCTTTCTTGGTCTCTAAGTAAAGCAACTGCAAAATGGTACTTTCATTCATCAAAGCAAATATGCTAAAGAACTTTTAAACAAATTTGAGATGAATGATTGTAAACCATGTAGTACACCCATGGCAACCACCAAGCTAGTCATGACTGATGAAAATGATGATTTGGTTGATCAAACCCTATATAGAAGCATGATTGGGTCTTTATTGTACCTAACTGCATCTAGGCTAGACATCATGTTTGCAACATGTGTTTGTGCAAGATCCCAATCAGCCCCTAGAAAGTCTAACCTAATAGCTGTGAAAAGGATACTCAGATACATAAAAAGTACTCCCACACTTGGTATCTGGTACCCTGCTAATGGGAATATTAAGCTTTCAGGTTTCACAGACAGTGACTTTGCTGGATGCAATGCAACAAGGAAGTCCACATCAGGAGGGTGCCAATTTCTAGGTGATTGCTTAGTATCTTGGCAAAGCAAAAAGCAAGCAGCTGTTTCAACATCCACTGCTGATGCAGAATATATAGTTGCTGCAAGCTGCACAGCCCAACTGTTATGGCTTCAAAATCAACTACTGGATTTTGGTATCACTGCTTTAAAGACACCTCTCATGTTGGACAGTCAAGCAGCAGAAAATATCATTAAAAATCTAGTTTCACATTCAACCACCAAACACATTGACATCAGACATCACTTTGTGATGGATTGCTATGAAAAATGTTTGATTTCTCTGCATCATGTTCATACTAGAGATCAGCTGGCAGAAGTGCTAACAAAGGTATTAGACACATCCACCTTTGAAAGCTTGATCTCTAGGATTGGCATGCTTAACATGGAATAACAGGAAAAATCATGTTTTTCTATGAATAAAAAGCATTAAAATGTTTTCAGAAAATCAAAAATCCATCCTTAAAAATAGTTAAAAATGAAAATTTTCATTAATCCTTAAAAGTCTGCCATAAGCACTGTTTTGGTTCAAACATCTGATATGCTAAAATCATCCACTGCTGAAAGTCAACCTCTGTTCCCTAAGTTTCATTGATAATCACTGTTGTCAAACATCAGTGTTTTTAATCACTGATGGCTATCCACTGATAGTTAAAAGTCAGCCAATGTTTTCATTTCACCACTGTAAACCACTAATATTGATCATCAGTGGTTTCCTAAACAACTGTCATCCATTATTCATCAGAGGTTGCCATGTGGTCAGTTATTAGCCGTCAGATCTTTGTAACCTTGCCACGTCAGCATTCACTTTTTCACTTTATAAAACCCTGATTAAAACCCCAATCAGAGGTTTCACTGCCGTATCGAATTCAAAAGTTCTTTCAAAATCAGTTTCCATCAAATTCCTTCGAATCATTCATCTTCTTCCTCCTCTCGCAATTACCTTCGAATCACCATGGCTCTTGCTCTCAAAAACCCTCATAACTATCTGTGCACACTTGAGAAAACAAGTCAAAACACACATTTCCACTCCGTCATTGATGCTCTTTCCTATTCAAAGTACAAAACTTTGTTGACTTGCAACGCACCAATCTATCAAGAAACCCTACGAGAATTCTGGAAAAATGCCAAAATTGAAATTCAGGACAAAAAGCCTTGGGCTATCACATCTGAAGTAGGAAAAATTCTTGTTTTAATTACACCACAAACCATCTCTGAGGTTTTTGAGACGAATGACCATACAGGTAAAAATTCTTTCCCTAAAGATGAGTATCAGACATATCTGATCGAAAGAGGGTATGTGGGACAAATGACTAAAGCTACTTTGCAAAAAGGGAATTTCCCACCTCCCATTAAATTTTTATTCCATACCCTGCTCACTTGTGTTTCAAATAAAACTACAGCTTTTAATGAAATACCATTGAAAATCCAATACTTGGGCTATGCTATCATGGCAGAAGTTGATTTTAATTATTCTCAAGAGATTTTCAATGATATGGTTAAAAATATCAATAATATAAAAGAAAAGAAGAAACCATTTTTGTTGTTTCCTAGATTTTTGAGCTATTAGTTACAACATAAATCCCACAGGATAGTGCACAAGTACTTATCCAGGGTGCTTCTAGTCAAATTAACAGCCTTTCTTCTGAAACTTTTACAAGGTTGCCAGAGTCAAAAGATTTGAAAACACAAACAGAGGAACCTGAGCAAACTTTGGATGAGTCCATATCTGCTCCTCAGGTTTCTCCTGTTGAGCCCACTGCTCATGGTGACCACAGCAGCATAACCACTGCTATGCAACCCCCACCAAAAATTACCAAAAAGCCAAAAAGAAAATCCAAAAAGCCCACCAACCCATCCAAAAAGGATCTTTTGGAAGATGAGATCCCAGAAGTAACTCCTGTGACAACACAAAAGTCACCAATAACCACTGCTGCTACTTCCTCACAACAGATGGTAGAAAGATCTCAACCTAAGCTTGAAACTCCTCCTGCATCCTCATAAAAGGATCAGGTTATATACACAGGGACACCACATTATGAAGCTCTGGATCCACTTGAATCCATCTTCCACATCCCTGCTCCCGGGGCAAATTCTCTTTCAACACATATCCTCACTTCACAAATCCCACCATCCATTATACCTTTGTTGAATGCATTGGATATGGATCAGACACTAAACAGTTCTTCTCAACCACCCACCACTGAGAATATACTCCAACAAGTGACTGAGTCTGATTCCTCTACCTTTGCTAACCCATTAACAGTTGAGGAGGTTACACCCCTAGAGTTACAAGTAACTCTTGGTGGTAGTTCAAGTGGAGCAGCTACTACAGGTGTTGAATCCACCGATTTACACCTGGACAGTAGTTTCATCAGTAAGCCTCCCTTGAAGGCAACCACTGCTGATGCTATCAAATTATCCACTGGTGTGTTTCACTTACCCACTGGTGTGTTAAATAAAATAGCTAATGTAGAGGGAAGTCCCCAGTACCAAGAAAAAAGGGCATCAATGGTTGAACCATTGGAGACTTCTCCTGGTCCAACTGCTGATACAACCACTGCTAGTGGGAAATCAGATGATCCCATTCACTTGGGTGATGGTTTAAAATATCAAGAATTGACGAAGAGAGTTGACAAAATTAAAACATTTGTGGCAGATATAAAAAATATGTTGCAACAGTTGTTACAATCTTCAATGGCTCCATCCCCTGCTTCATCATCTGCTCCTACCACCACTGAGCTATGGCAACTTTTCCTACCTATGCTTCACCAACAAAGGCAGTATGCTGATCAACAGCATGAAATTCAGCTACAAATGTTCAGAAATGTGATGGAAGCAAGGTATAAGGATACTCAAGCTGACATAAAAGCTATCAAAGCTCATTTACTACAAGCCACTGGTACTTCTCCTCCTACAATGGTCTATGTAGAAAACCCTGATGATGCTAAAAAAAGGGGAGAAAGGAAAGAAATGAAATGATGGTTTGTATCTAGAGCCTGATCCAAAGGCTAAACCTGTTGTAGAAATTCCAAGACCAGATGGTACAAAGAAGGTTGATGTGACTCTCAATGCCTTTGCTGAACAAAAAGCAAATAGAAAAGAGAGAAGGAACAAAAGGGTTCCAAAAGATTTGAAAAGGAGAAGAAAGTTTTGATGGCTAAGGAAGATCAGGGTACTTCAAACAGAAGAAAGACTACCAGAAAGGTCAGTCAACCCAAAACCACACCTTCTAAAACCACTAAACATACCCCTGAAATCCCCAAAAGTTCTTCACCTCAAACCTCTAAGCCAACAGATGTTGAGACACCTGTTATATCAACAGCTGTTGATACATCAGCGTTTTCAACAGATGTTTCAACAACTGCCCTTATCACCTTACCAATCATCACCAAATACACCTTCAAAGTTCAAATTCAACACCTCCAACCACTCCAAAAATCAAAAGAAGGAGGATAACAAATGTCATACTTGAAGATGACACTGTACCTTCTCCACTTCCAATTTCTTCACAACCTCTGATCCTATCCACTGTACAAAAACCTACTTCATATGCTTCAATTCTAACCCCTGACCCAAATACTGCCTTGGTTCCTTTGGGAGTAAAATATCCTTTGGATCTTCCAGCAGTTAGAGAGGAGATCAAATCTTTCTATTCTGAAGATGATCCTGAAAAGAGGAACCTCCCATCTCTCCATGGTTATCCTTTGTCAAGAAACATAGAAGAGTATCTTCACCTGAAGGCCAAACAAGCAGAGGATATATCAAGAAGAGACACAAAGGGAAAATCTGACAAAGAAATTGAAAGGAATCTGCAATATTTGCTCACCCAAGTCAGAACATTAGAGCAGTTTTCAAAAGACCTTTGTCAGAAGTTATCAGAAAAAGATGATGAAAGATTAAAAAAAGATTACATTGAGCATATCATGTTGAATAAGAAATATAAGGTAGAAAGGTATCAATTCAAGGAATTGACCATAACTGAGCTCAAGCAAGAAATTGCAAGAATACAAAAGATGCTTAATGACAAAACAAAACAAACCCCACCATTTTGGTCATAGTATAAAAAGAATGTACCTAAAAGGGCTTTGAAGTTGAAAAGAATGAAGGAAGAGCTTATAACTGCAAATTATGGCTCAAGGAATCAAGTCACTAGGTCGACAGAAGTGAAAGGGTTAGAAACCTACAAAAGGTTGGAAGAAAGAAGAAAGAAAGATCTCACTGCTCCTAAAAAACCAGATTATCTAGCAGCAGTGGTTCCAGCCAAACAGACCCTACCAACTAAAAGATCTGCTACAACCACTGCTTCATCTGCTATTGCTGTTTATCAAAGAAAAAGGCAAAAAACAGATGAGTAAAGAAGAAGAGTGTAACACCCCGTGTTCCGAAAGTCAAGGTCAAAGTCAAGATTGAAGTCAAAGAAAGAAAAGATTGATAATTGCGATCTGTCACTCTTTGCTTAACTACTGTTTTGACTTCTTTGACTTGTAGATAATCTATTTATTTTATCGCATTAGTTGTATTATATGGATTACGTGTTGATAATCGAGGTTTAATCGATATTTATAGCATGTTTTATCGCTTTATCGCTAACCGCATCGCAATCGCATTCGCAACCCGAATTATGCGTTCTGGATATTGTTTTACATGTGTGTGCTATTTATGTGTTACTTGTGCATGTTTATTCATGTTTATGTTGTGGTGTTTAATCGAAACGCAATCGCAACTCTATCGCAATCGAATCGCAAACGCTAAACGCTAGTTAATTATGATTGTATGTTAGATATAGCTAGCGATGGTTAGGTTAATTAATGTTTAATACTAGTGCATCGCAAACTCGCTCGAAACACACCGCAACCCTCAACGCGCGAATCGAAACGATGAAACTCAACACGTCGGATGCCAGGATCGAGTGGCCAACCGATCGAGTGGCCATCCGATCGGATTGCCATCCGATCGGGTTGCCATCCTATCAGGTTGCCATCCGATCGGTGACCTATCCGATCCATGTGCCCTATCCCTTTTTGGCAACCTATAAATACCCTCACTTGTCACATCACTTGATGTGACAGCTCTTCCACTCGACCCAATCGCACTTTAGCCTCCTTTCTCTCGATTTCTCGCGATTCTTGTAAGTTTTCAACCTAAATCTTATACTTCTATGATCTACACACACTTCTTCATCATTTTCTCTTTTGAATCTCAACTTTTAACTTTGAAATTAACAGATTTGAGGTGTTCTAGGGTGATGTCATCATGGAGTTCTTATGAACTTCAAGTCTTGGCCTCATTCCACCAAGAACAACTCAGATCTGAAGGGTTTCCACATGAATCAACAACGATTTTGCATAGATCTACATATATTCATGGTTAAAAGGATTGCCATCCGATCGAACGACCATCTGACCATGTGACATTTGGAGCTTCAACACTTAAACAATTTTCAACATGTTCAATAATCAACGGATTGCCACCCGATCGGATTGCAATCTGATCGAGTGACAATCCTGTTGTGAACTTGTTCTCACTAAGTGTCCTACTAATCGGATCGTCACCCGATCGAACCGCCGTCCGATCGATCGACCTGAAGGGTAGAGATACTTCTCTGTTTACAAAATGCTACAACAAAAACTTCAAAGCCATCATACACAAACACATCCTTACCAAACAAGATGTCAATCCAATCGAATGGCCATCCGATCGAATTGCCATACGATCGGATTGCCATCCGACACTTGGTACTTTTCACCGTTTTATGCGCCGCTTGTCGTTTATGCTATCGTTAACTATTCAGGCTAATCTCTCTCAGCGCTCCCTTCAATCCAAGAGAGTGTTTACTTGTTAAACACAATCTGTGAGTATACTCGATCCCTTTTTGCTTTACGCACTTTTGGGTGTTACATACGTTATCTATATTCAAATCACATCAATCACACAACGCAAAACACTATTTATACATTGACCGCTATTGCATGCTACGTGTTATTCGATGAATGCTTGTATATTATGTTAACACAGTGATTGTTGCCTGACACCTTAGCAATGATAGTACTATAGTTTGGACTCAGCACCTGTCGTGGACAGGGGTTGTTAAGGGCTTTACGTCACGTGTCACAGTGGGGATATGTGTTGCGCATTCTACAACTCGCAGTCACATCTGTGCATATTTCTTTGTCGATAACCTACTTGCCTTCACTTTATACATGTTTCATGCTGGTTATGCGTAAACTATTTCGAAATCTACTATGCTATATCAAACTTGTATGCTCACCTTTACACTATGTGTATTGACCTTTATTTTAACGTATGTGACAAGTGTTTAGGATGCTATCTGCTAGGATGCTTGCTATTGGAACAATAGGAGAGTCTAGAAACAAAGACAATTTATTTAAATCTGAGTTGTCGGAACATGTTATTTGTTTTTGAGATATCGCTGTCTGTAATAACTTATTTTGCTTGATGGGTTATGGTATGGGACATAATGTTAACTATCTGGTAATGTAGTTGTTATGGAATTTCTCTTGAACAATCTGTTTCGCTCAGTGCCACGCCTCGATGTTTCCGCCATCGGTTGGGGTGTGACAGATTGGTATCAGAGCCATAACTATAGGGAATTAGGCAAGACTCGACCTAGTCCGGGTCGATGTCTTAGAAACGACCTAGTCTATAGTCTAAGTACCAACCGACCGACTTGTGCGAACCCAGTAGGGGTTCCGCGCGAGCCAACTTGCTACATCTCGCTATTCTTGCTTGCACTACACTATCACTGCACTCTAATTTTTGAAAAAGAACGAGTGATTAAGTCGAAGATTAGGTGTGAAAACCGCAAAATCTCGACTAAATCGCTTGTTCGACCCGCATTTTTATCTATAAACAGGAGAATTTGCGTTAAATCAGGAGTGAAATCCATACTTTAATGCATAATTTTCTCTCTATTTTATTCAAAACGGGAACAAAGCCGTTAAGTTAGGGGTGAAACCCGAACCTTGATGATTTGTTCCGTTCTTATTATGGTTTTATCAAACTCTCACCAAAGTCTCGACGGACTCCAACGACTCGAAGTCACACTATAACTGGAAGGATGCGTGTCGTTCACCCAAATCGAGGCGAGAGCATAGTCCCGAAAGCCGAAGTGTGTACCAAAGGTCCTTGTGAATAGTCGAATCACTTTGGGTAGTTGACGTCTAACAAGCCTTAGACAATCTATCCTCGATTTCAAGCTCACAATCACTGATTTTATGTGTTTCGATTCTGAGCCCGCAACTGCTGACTCTGATATTTGGCATTTTATGTGGATTTATGTGGTTTTACCTGTTTATGTGTTTTGATTTTTGGGAGTTTATTCGTTTTTCGCTTTCACTTTGATCGACACACACGACCCGCACCGCACATCTATCTCAAAACGTTAACAAATCGCTACTACTTGTGGATAATCGCATGCGCTGTGTACTCGCTAATCGCAATCGCTATTCTCAAACACGCGCGGACTTTGAATGATAGGTTTCTGTGTTCTGATGGCCTCTTGTGCTTCTATGCCTTACGTGCTTACGTGCTCCTACGTGCTTATGTGTTCTGTGATTATATGCTTTTGTGATTATGTGTCTATGTGTTACGTTGATCGTGTTCCTGAGCTTTAGTAGTAGTACGTGTGAGGTGAGATTCGATTTTATAGCATTTTGAATCCTATGGCACTGTCTATTGCAGACAATGTCGTCATTTGGATCATTTCATTCTCGCTCTGCTCGCCGCAATCACGATGACAAACGCATCGCCTCTCTGGTCGCTAAGCAGATAGCGAAGGTCATACCCCAGATTGTTAGTGAGCTGAATGAAAACGCTAGCAAGTCATCTGAAGAGTCCCGGACTGACACTCCTAAAGCTGCTTTTAGCTTCAAACAGTTCAAAGCTTGCGGTCCGAAAGAATTTACCGGCGAAGATGGTCCGACGACCATGTTTCAATGGTTCGATTCGATTGAAGCGTCAATCTCCGAACTGTTAACGCCACCTGCGTCTTCCAGTCCCGCGCTTTAGACTGGTGGACGGCCGAGAGAAACAAGAGAGGAAATGACGCAGCTTATGGTTTGACGTGGGATGAGTTGAAGGACCTGATGATGAAAGAGTTCTGCCATCCCCACGAGCTCCAAAAGTTGGAGGACGAGTTCTGGCATCTGAAGCAGAAGGATGGTGACAATGCTGCTTTGACCGCTCGCTTTAAGTAGCTAAGCATAATCTGTTCAGACCAAGTTAGGACGCCCGAAATCACCATCAAGAAGTATATCCGTGCTCTTCCGGATTGCGTGGCTGATTTCGTTCAAGCTGCAAAGATGACGACAATTGAGGAGACCTTTTTACTCGCTGCTGAGATCAATGATAAGCGTCAAGGCTGGTGTTTGGGATAAAGCCTCCAAGAATCTGCATCAAGCTACCACCGCTGCAACCGCTGAAACCGTCGCCGCTCCACAGTCCTCAAAGTCCTCTCGTCGCAAGAGGAAGAACAACAACAGTAGCAAAAATTGCGCTGTCACTACTGCTGCCCTGCTCTAAACTGTACCAGCTCAACAACAGCCTCAACACCGCCAAGTCGCGGCACTGGTTACCCAAGCACCACCAGCAAAGCGTGCTTATACTGGTCCTTACCCAGCCTGCCCGACTTGTACCTATCACCACCCAGTGGGAATCGCCTGCAGATACTGTGTGCATTGCAACATGTACGGCCATTTCACCGCCAACCGCCGTACTGGTCCACGTCAAGCTCCAAATCCAGCTCCTGCTCAACAAGCTCTACTTCCCGCTCCTCAAGGCCAACAAGCGGCACCTACACCCGTGATCCATGCTAGAGCTTGCTTTGCGTGTGGTGATCCCAACCACTTTGCAAACATGTGCCCGAATCGAGTGGTGAAGCAAGAGCCACGACAGCAGCAGCCTCAGCAACAGCAGTAGCCAGCAGCCCGCGGACGTACCTTCAACATCAATGTCCGCCAAGCTCAAGCCGATAGCAATGTGGTCAATGGTACGTTCCTTGTGAATGGTATTTATGCTTCGTGTTTGTTCGATACGGGAGCCGATAACTGTTTTGTATCGTTTAAATTCGAAAAACTCCTTAATCATAAGCGCGCCCATCTCCCCTCGATGTTCGATGTTGAAGTTGCCACCGGAAGAACCGTCGCTGTCAATTATGTTCTTCGCGATTGTACTCTCGAACTCAACAATCACTTTTTCCCTATCGACCTTATTCCGATGCAGCTCGGTAGTTTTGACGTCATAGTAGGCATGGACTTTCTTCGTGAAAACCATGCTGAAGTTGTTTGCTTCGATAATATGATTCGATTCTCGCTAGCAAATGGTGATCAACTTTGTGTGTATGGCGAAACTCCCTCGAAAGGTCTCTGAAGGGGTAAGGTCCCAAAAACCTCGTAATAAATGCTTGGGACCATACCATAACCTTGTCTTTCAGTCCTTTTTTGACCTTGCGTGGCCGCGCACTGGTCCTACAAAGAAGGCTTAGGAGACGGATAGCAAACAACACTTGCGCGCCAAAGGGAAATTATGAATCCTTACGCTTTCCTCCATACACAAAGTATAAAAATCCTAAGTTAAACACTTCCGCTTAATAATATCCAGACTTGGATATTATTTACTCAACTGGGGCCACACGATAAAAAGTCATACCAGATTATGGCAATAATCTTCTAGAAGGACTCAATCGTGCACCACTAGATGGTTATACCCATCTGAACACGTGTCATCGCCTCAAACATCCCTGAAATCATGATGATGGCATGGAATTGGAGAGAAACCTCCACTTGATCACTTTCCACGTGGCAAACCCCCAGCCATGGATCTAAACAGCGATCCGTGTGCACTCACGTCGGATCGAGAAGATTAACGGAAGGAAATGTAACTGCTTACGGGGTTAGCATCTTCCGTTAACATTTCATCAACGAGTTTTCCCGCCCAAACTCTCGGCTATAAATATGATAGCAATTCAGGTATGAAATTCAAGTTACAAACACTTCGTCAATACCTCTTCTTCTTCTTCATAAACCCATACTTATTCTCACGCCGGAGTCGGGTCAAGGAGAGAACCCCTCTTCTCCCCTTGACGAGGCTAACGGTGTTTTGTTTTGTAGAGTTTACCGGAGAAGAAGATCAGTAGCATCGAATCAAACGAGAGAGAACAAACCCCTTTTATGCAGATCCAAACCCCCTAGATAATTTGATTCCGGTCATTTATCTAGTGTTTCTTCATTGGCGCCCTCCGATTTTCTCTGTTTCATCCGTTTTCTCTCATTTTTCGATTCACTCCGTTAATTCCATTTGCATATGGAAGAAACTTCAGCTCATCGGCAAACCGGCCCTCGGCCAAATTTTATTAACAACGTTCAGGTTGAAGGTATTCCAGAGGATGCCTCGGATGACAACGAGGTGCAATCTAATCGTGTGAATGAACCTATCACTGCAGGGTTACAACCAGAGATCCCTGTTCACTCAATTCTGCCTTCAGGAGAAACTCCAATCTCCTGGTACGTCAGGTCTCAAGGGGCACTAAATGCAGTATACACACAGCTGTGTGCACAGACTGCTCCCCAAACTCAGTCGCGAAGGCCAGGATCTCGTGCTCATGCTTCTCAACGTGAGGGCCCGTCTCACATCGAAGACATAGAGGTATACTCCAGATCTCCGTCGAGATATGAGTATACCCAATCTAAGAGTCGTCGACGAGAGCATCGAGATGAGTCACACTCCCACCGGAGAGCATCAGTTCACACTAGGTTGGGTTCTCAACGAAATACCTACACCAGTGAAGATGATCCAACCTATCGTATAGGTGACAACGTTAGTGTGTTTAGTCGGTTGAACTATAATAAGTGTAAACCCTGTGCGGTTTACAACCCCGAGGCTGAACACAACTATGATTTGATTTACCGCCCTGCGGAAGCAGCGAAAAATTCAAAGTTTATCATGGAAATAGCTCTGGCTCCACTTGAGAAGGCCAAGTTACCGTCTAACGTGGGTAAGTTCAATGGACTAACAGACCCGGACGATCACTTGAGAGTTTTTACAAGCGCAGGGCCGGTAGGGGGCTGGACTCTACCATTATGGTGCCATCTTTTTGTGCAGACCCTTACTGGCGTTGCGAGAATCTGGTTCGATAACTTACCCATCGGGAACATCACATCATGGAAAGATCTGCGCAAGAAATTCTAACTCATTTCAGCCAACAACGACGATCTATCTGCGACACATCAGATGTGATGAACATTTGGCGTCATGATGACGAAAGTCGGGAGGACTATATCACCCGATATAACAAAGAAGTACTGGAGATCGGGGGAGTCCATGAGCAGCTGATTCGCGCACAGTTCAAATATGCGGTCAGATGCGATGATATGATAAAGGTCTTGTCTGGGACAGAAGGCCTCCCAAAGAGCTGGGAGAAGGTGATGGCAGCGGCTAAGGTTTACGCCCAAACCGAAAAGAATCTTACCACTAATAGGCTGCCCCTACCACATAACCGGCCCTCCGACTTAGGCTCGACTGGCGGAAGGAAATTCAAGAAAGGATGGCGTGATTCTGGTTCAGGAAACCATTCATCTGAAGATGCTCGGGCAACGATCAATAAACTTGCCGCACAGAGAGAAATCAAACAGGAGAACATGGAGAGGCAATGGACTCCCTTAACCAAAACTCTTGCGGAAGTTTTAAGCACCGAGGACTATCAGTTCAAGCCTCCGATACCCATGAAAAACAAGCGTGGACAAGACCCAGCTCAGTATTGTGAATACCACAAAGACAGTGGTCATACCACCAATAATTGCATTTCCTTGCGCACCGAGATTGAAAAGGCCCTTAAAAGCAGCGAGCTTACACATCTACTGCAAAACGTGCGCAAGGAAATAAAGCAGATAACTCGAGGCGAGGAAGGCCCGAGCAAGAGGGCGAAAAATTAAGGAGTAACTCTATGGTCTCCGCGCAGAAAAACACGATTTATCAAATTAAAGCGGGAGAATAGAGTAAGTTAAGTCTCGTATATTTATCAATAGACTTTGTAATGGCCTCTGTGCCCTATCCTGAAATAAACAGCAAAGTTTCTATTATTCTTGTGTTTTTTCTTACAAAGTGCATGCAATTTGTTTTAGTAAGCGCAAAAACATTATGGTAAATATAAAACAAAGCCTCATGAACGGTCAGTGATTACGTCACAAATGACTATACGTTCACACATGAGCTTTGTATCAACTTCATTCGCCTTACTTAATCAAAGTAATTGTACTCATGCAAAATATTGTAAACTAAAAAACACGACATACTATTCTTGGCGTACAAATACGCCTTAAAACTATCAAACACGGCAGTGTTTTAGTTACTTGCGCAACAGCGCACCAACAAAGAAAGGGATATACATCCCAAATATTACAGAAAATTGTTCACAACAATTTCAAAAGAAAACCTACACTAAATCTTCACCTTCATCCGGAAAGATTTCCTTTAGTTGTGCCACGTGATCATCAGATTGCAGCGCAACATTTATAAGATCCATAACAGGAAGCTGCAAGTTGTTAAATTCTGCCTTCAAAGTTGTAAGCGCAGCACTAGTGTTAACGCCATAAGTCGCGGATTCGCTAGTATCCCAATCAACCTTCAAAGCGCTATTCACATGCTGAGAACACTCAGCGTAGCCTTGGGCATACCCGTCCTTTCGCGCAGCAACAACCAAATGCGCAACGGTTTTATCCAACTCCTCAGAATTCAACACTGATTCAGCAACCTATGAAAATAAGAAAGGGTAAATAACAAGAAGGCGCAAAACATTCCCGCAACAAAAAATAAGAAGCAACTTACACAAGCAATTCCATGATCTTTCAGCCACGCCATATCACTCTTTAAAGGTTCAAGCTCGCTTTCCGCTGTGGTCTGCGCCGTTTCAGAATTTTCCAGTTTCTCTTCAGTTTCAGTCAAACGACGAGAGGTTTCAGCCTTTTCGGAATGTGCAAGCTCCAGATCCTTTTTAAGTTGTTCCTGGTCAGAAAGCAAAGCAGTAAGTTCTTCTAACTCTTTATCTCTAAGAGCAAGAGTGGCGCAAGCTTGTACCTCTCATTGCTCACTGTGCTCCCTATGAGAACGCGCCTCTTCTAGCGCAGATTCCACATCAGCCTTCTCCATTTTCAACTTTTCAACCTCCGCATCCTGTTTCTTCAATTTTTTAATCTCAGCCTTGAGATTATTGATAACGTTGCGGAGATTCACCTTCTCAGCATTATCCTTTTCACAAATTTTCTTCCAGTTTTTGCGTTCTTCGGAAAGGAGGGCAGCTTCAGCTTCCGCTTTCCTCTTCCAACCCGCAACATACCACTCCTTGGTTTTCCGATCAGCCTCGAACTTGGCTTTATCAACTTCCAACTTAGCTTTTAATTGAGCCAAGCGCTTTTCATCATCAGCAAACTTCTTCTTTGACACCCTGAAAGCCTCCCACTCCTTATGCATACTATGCCACTCACGCACTATGCGATGAGTGGTAGAAGCGTGGGAGGCAGTCTCCTCAAGGTAAGCGTGATAAGCTTGTTCATGCAGACGGCTTTCTTGAAACTTGATCTCCCCAGGCAGAAATATCCCCTGCAACTAGTCCCGGCACACGTGCCAAGCCGAGAAAGTATCACCCTTCTTCAGATTCCAAACAGGGGCATGAAGTTCGGAAGCATCTTTCTCCGAATAAGTACTGTAATAGTAATCCCCCAGGGTTTCCTCTGGACGGATTGGAGAATTCTTGCCAGCACCAGAAATGAGCCTTGCTCCTTAACAGTAACCTTCTCAATGCGCTCAGGCAAAACATCAGAAGGTTTGGGAGAAAAAGTTGAAGCAGGAGTCTCCTCAGCAGTTTTCTCTTTCTCTAAGTCATGGGCAACAGCTTCAGGAGTTCGTGGATTACCAGCACCATCCACAATTCCTTGACTAGTAACTCTTTGCGCTTCCACAGCGACATCAACAGGCTTGTCAGCCTCAACAGTCTTCTCCACACCACCCTCAGGAACCTCAGTAGTCTTTAACTGATCAGCACTGGAAGCACGCGGATGAGAGGGTGGGAGTTCTTCATTAACCACATGCGGCGGCTCTGTGGTAACAGGAGAAACGGGGATATCTGAAAAAATAAATAAAGTCCGTAAATATCTAATGCGCATAAGGGAAAGAATCAAAGATAACACTTACTAGGTGCAGGCTCTGAAATAAAAGCGTCCAGATTGCCTTTCCTGGTAATTTTTTTCCTCTGGATCTTCTTTGAGGTCTGGCCTTCAGCCTCAGCATCAGTCTGTTTCCTTTTACCTGCTTTATTTCGCACCAAGTGCTCAGGACTGGATTCCAAATCAATGGGATCATCTGGGTTGGATTGAGGGATATCAGCAGTATCTCTCGGTTCAGGTTTCAGCCTCCTAACAGTAACTGCGGGTGCAAGACCCTCCAAAGAGTCAGAAACCACCACATAATCACACTAGGAGTCAGAGGAACGGCGCATACCTTTCTTTTCCCCTCCAACATTTTTGACCTTGGAGGAATGAGTTTTCTCAGCATCACTCTTTTTTGGCGCAACGTTACCCGTTGTCGCGCGCTTCTTCTTCTCAGGGCTGATGCCCAAATTTGACAGCTCACCTATTAAAGCGCAGAATAAAAGTTTGTTCAGGCGCACAGCAGAAAGCAAACAATAAACAATATGCGCAAGCTTACCAACACCAGCAGCAGGTTGTGCAGATAAATCAGCATCTCGAGGAAGTACGAAATTCCTCACAATCCGATGATACCAAAGCTCTTCATCAGGCTTCTTCTGAATGGTACCCATCTTTCCGCCTTCTCTCTTAAATGCAACAACGTAAAACGAGACAACTGCAGGGGAGGAAGAGCAAATTCAAAAAAAAAAAAAAAAGAAGAAGAAGGGGCAAAACCCCAATTTTACCTTTACCATCCTTCGTATACACCGGTTTGTCTTCCCGGTCCATCCTCCAATTTAAACTCATACTAGCACCAACAAGGGCTTTCTCCGGCAAGGCAATGTTAGGAACGTCCTTCAGGTCCTGATACCAATTCTCGTCAACAGGGGTCTGAATCGCTTCAATGGGGACATCTTCCTTCCCCCTTAAGACCATCCTCATCGGAATCACCCCTGCCTTGATAAAGAAAAATTTCTGCTTCCAATCGTGGAAGGATTTTGGAGGATGCTGTAAAATCTTCTTCGCAGACACCCTCTGGACGAACGAGTAAAACCCTTGGGTACGGTGCATTTGGTGAAAAACCCTAAATCGAGGGACTGTTGGCTCAATATGCATCGTCCGACACACAAACTCGAAGTGTCGACCACTAACCATGCCAATAGGGTGCAGTTGGGAAATATGAAACTTATAATACCCAAGGATTTCAAGGAAAAATTTTGTTACAGGCAAGCTAAAGTTGCCTTCACAGAAGAAATCCCAAAAGAGAGTGATATACCCAGCCGGAGCATCTGCCGCTGTCTGACCCTCCTCAGGATACAGGGCACCCCAGTTCTCCGGGAATCTAAGGCTTTGAACCAAACCATCGAATGTTGCTCTGGGCCACTTTAACGGTGGAAGTTCAGCAGACATTTCTTCGGATAAGTCTTCGTGGTGTTCTCCGGTTGACATAAGAGGAAGAAATGACAAATTCTTTCTTAACGGATAAGGAAGACATGAAGGGGAAAAGTTTTCAACAAAGCAATGATTGACAGAAATGGGCAACTCAAACAAACTTATATACTCACCGCCATAAATAACATCGGTAACTGCCATAGCACCTTTTCTGGATATCATAGTTACCCAAGCGACAGGGGCGAGTGAGAATCAACACAAACGCGAGCTCACACGCGCGTGCAAAGCACGGACAGTGAGGTGTACCTGACAGTGACAGCCTGTCACACAGTCCTTACTGTATCAGCCCTACCTAAAGTCAAAGATTTTTCAAAATCTCCATAATAAGCAAAGTAAATCTTCTCACGGAAGATTCCCTACTTTCGCGCCCAAAGTATTTCTCTCATAAAGTCCAGTGCTCCACTTATTTGCATAAGAGCAACACTAGACTAGGGGGACTTGAAGGGGTAAGTTCCCAAAAACCTCGTAATAAATGCTTAGGACCATACCATAACCTTGTCTTTCAGTCCTTTTTTGACCTTGCACGGCCGCGCACTGGTCCTACAAAGAAGGCTTAGGAGACAGATAGCAAACAACACTTGAGCGCCAAAGGGAAATCATGAATCCTTGCGCTTTCCTCCATACACAAAGGATAAAAATCCTAAGTTAAACACTTCCGCTTAATAATATCCAGACTTGGATATTATTTACTCAACTGGTGCCACACGATAAAAAGTCATACCGGATTGTGGCAATAATCTTCTAGAAGGACTCAATCGTGCACCACTAGATGGTTATACCCGTCTGAACAGGTGTCATCGCCTCAGACATCCCTGAAATCACGATGATGGCATGGAATTGGAGAGAAACCTCCACTTGATCACTTTCCACGTGGCAAACCCCCAGCCATGGATCTAAACAACGATCCGTGTGCACTCACGTCGGATCGAGAAGATTAACAGAAGGAAATGTAACCGCTTACGGGGTTAGCATCTTCCGTTAACATTTCATCAACGAGTTTTCCCGCCCAAACTCTCGGCTATAAATATGATAGCAATTCAGGTATGAAATTCAAGTTACAAACACTTCGTCAATACCTCTTCTTCTTCTTCATAAACCCATACTTATTCTCACGCCGGAGTCGGGTCAAGGAGAGAACCCCTCTTCTCCCCTTGACGAGGCTAACGGTGTTTTGTTTTGCAGAGTTTACCGGAGAAGAAGATCAGTAGCATCGAATCAAACGAGAGAGAACAAACCCCTTTTATGCAGATCCAAACCCCCTAGATAATTTGATTCCGGTCATTTATCTAGTGTTTCTTAGTCTCAAACTCATGTCATGTGTCCAAGCTAGCAAGTATCTCCGCAAGGAATACAGAGCTTTCTTGGCCAACATTGTAGTATCGGAGAAGGAAAATAAAGGGAATACAGGAGTGAAAGATGTCACCGTTGTTTGTGAATTCCCTAACGTCTTTCCCGTTGAGTTACCCGGTTTACCACCAAGTCATGATATCGACTTTCGTATCGACCTCATTCCTGGAGCCAACCCCGTTGCTAGAGCTCCTTATCGACTCGCTCCGTCCAAAATGCGCGAACTCTCAAGTCAGCTCCAGGAATTGCTTGATAAAGGCTTCATTCGCCCTAGCACCTCTCCTTGGGGCGCACCAGTCCTTTTCGTCAAAAAGAAGGATGGGTCGTTCCGGATGTGCATCGACTACAGGGAATTGAATAAGCTGACCATCAAGAATCGCTATCCCTTGCCTCGAATCGATGATTTGTTTGATCAGTTACAAGGTGCTGCGTGCTTCTCGAAGATCGATCTACGCTCAGGCTATCACCAGTTACGTATTCAAGAGGAGGATATACCCAAAACCGCCTTTCGCACTCGTTACGGCCACTATGAGTTCGTTGTTATGCCTTTTGGTTTAACTAACGTACCCGCGGTTTTCATGGATCTGATGAATCGCGTGTGTAAACCATTTCTTGACCGCTTCGTCATCGTGTTCATCGATGATATCCTGGTCTATTCCAAATCGAAAGCCGAACACGCGCAGCATCTACGTTTGGTTCTCGAGCTACTCCAAGGGAATTGACTCTATGCCAAGTTCTCCAAGTGTGAATTTTGGCTGGAGGAGGTTCAATTCCTCGGTCATATTGTCAATAGTCAAGGTATTCACTTCAACCCCGCAAAGATCGAAGCCGTTAAGAGTTGGGTTACTGATGTGTGTAAAATGCAACATATAAATTACATCAAAAGAGGCATAAAACTAACCCTTTTTAAGTACTAATATTGGAAAAAGAGTGTTTTTGTCTTCCTTTTGTATTTTCAGGATTAAATGAGCTCAAAAACACAAAAGAAGCAAAAAGACAGCTAATTCCAACATAAATACAAGGAAAGGAACATTAGTGGACTGCCCGACCCCTCAACGGCACCTTCCAAAGCAAAATAGAGAAGACAGAAGGCTGAACACGCCCCGTGCTCAGCCAGCACGGGGCCGTGCCCAAGAAGCAGCAGAAAAGACAAACCTATAGAAGCTTCTATTGCCCACCACGGGCCGTGCCCAGCGGACACGGGGGCGTGTCGAAAGTACAGCAGGCGCATTTATTGTAATTGCGAATTACAATTAATGAGGAGAGAGAGTGTCAGACAGGCACTGGGCCGTGCCCAGCGGACACGGGGCCGTGCCCAGCTCTCTGTTCAGCCTATAAATAGGAGTGCTTGGATTCATTTCAACTCATCCCTTGGCACACCACCTCTCTCACACTTCATCCACCACCCACCACCATCACAACACCATCATCCACCACCATCATCCATTGTCCATCGTAGAGTGTGTGAGTCGTCTCGGGATCCAAGATTGATCGTAAGAGTTCTTGACAATCAAGGCCATGTTTGCCTAAGTCTCTTACATCACTTGGTGAAGACAAAGTGTCTAGTATAATACTTTTTATTTCTAATCTTTTGCACTTTTTATTTGGTTTTGTATTAATGACTTTAATAACTAGTTACTTATGTTGAAGGTGATCTTTCCTTATCGTTTGTCCGTGGTGTCTTGGCATTATTTTACTGTCTATATAAAATAAAAGATTTTCACCATTCATATCTCCACGGTCTATATGGAGGTATGTTGGCTACCTGGTCGGGGGTTAAGGGAACCGTTTGGTAAAGGTCTTGCCATTGTTCAGCGTTTAGAGGTCCTGCAATGGACCTGGGTCAAATTTAGTAGGACCTCCTTCAATGCTTCACAGTATTGGATGGCGGGGGTCCAAACTCTTTGACCCCCTCATAAGTTAACTACTATTAATACTATAACCCGGCTATTTAGGACTGTATCCCTGCTGACTCAGACTACTTAGTCGAGGGTAACGTCACCGCCAAAAGCGGGGCCTACCATAATACTGCATTAATAACTTAATTCATTATCTTCCAATAATCCACCCTTTTAGGATTGTATCCTTGCTGACTCAAACTACTGGGGTGAGGGTAACGTCACCTTCAAAAGAGGGGCCTACTACAATAACTAAGATAATCTCTTAATTATGTGCAAAAGTGCGGAAATAATCAAAGGTTATACTAGATACGAGTCGGAACCAAGTGATTCATCTTGTCTATCTGTTTTTCTTTTTATTTTTATTTTCAGCATTTTAGTTAGTTTTTATTTTTCTTAGTTTAAAAACCTTTTTCTAAACTTTTTATTTCGATTAGACGTTGAGGATAAACCAGTACTAAAAGCTCTTGTGTCCTTGGACGACCTCGGTATCTTACCAACACTATACTACGCTCAACGATGGGTGCACTTGCCCATATGTGTGTTTAGTGTTAGTAAAATATCGTGTTTTATAAATTTAAACTTGGCTAAAATAAATGTTAAAAAAGGGCTTAAAATATACACCTAATATATATAACACTTAAACGCGCATCAGTTACACCTAAGAACCCGTCTGAAGTCCGTTCTTTTCTCAGGCTAGCGGGCTATTATCGCCGATTTATCGAAGGATTCTCTAAAATCGCCGTGCCGCTTACTTCTCTCACGCATAAAGACAAGCCTTTTGTTTGGGGAACTGAACAAGAGACTGCCTTTCAAACTCTCAAGCATATGCTTTGCAATGCTCCCGTCCTTGTTTTACCCGACGAAAACGATGACTTCGTTTTCTATTGCGATGCCTCGAACCTTGGTCTTGGTTGTGTTCTCATGCAACGGGACAAGGTTATCGCTTATGCGTCTCGACAGCTCAAGATCCACGAGAAGAACTATACTGTTGATGCAGATTTTGTGTCCGATGCTTGTCGAATAGATTAGTTTTATTTTACGCTGAATTTGTAATAGTTAGTGAAACGGTCTATCGAACGTGTATAGACCCGCTCGTTTGAAGTGGTCAAACGAGAGGGTTATTCGGTTGACCGTGTGTGTTTGCAAGACAAGGGGTGTGACTATAAATAGAAAACCCTTGCCATTTGCAACACTTGGAAGTTTTAGGAGGTTTGAGACCTCACCGGGAGAGATCACCACTTGGTCTCTCCCCGGATGTGTACTCCTTTGGTATGGCTCGGTTAGCTTGTTAATCGGGCCGGCTTGTTATGTTATGTTACAAAATCAATACAAGCAAGTATTTCATCCGTCTCTAATCTTCCCGTCTATGAACATAATCATGATAATCACGGTTTCGGTCACGAAACTCGGTCCTACAATTGGTATCAGAGCCATGGTGCCCGATTTAGTAAATCTAACCGTTTACTAAGTCACATGTGCTCTAGATCTGTGATTGTTGATGCATTTTTAGTGTCTGTGACTAGTCTTGTTTAACGATGTATTTTGTATGGTCTTTTATTAATTATCGAGTCTGTATGTTATGTTGACCAAGTCAGATATCCTCCTATCTACTTGTGTACAACTTGTTTGTCTCTTTTGATATGTAAAGTATGATGAACAATGCATGTTGCATTAAAGGGTAGTATGGTCATTACTATGTTTATGTGTTCTATCTGTTTACTGTCTGTATACAGGAAATAGATCAGCTGGTGCAGCTCTCGATGAAACAGGTCTGTTTCGTCGGAACACATCATGACGAAACAGACCAATGTCTTTTACTTCTGTTTCGTTGAAGGTCATGACGAATCACACTTTGATTCGTCGTGTAATGGGCTGTTTCAAGCCCAATGACTGGCCCATGTTCAGTTTCGTCGAACACTTTGTGTTTCGCCGTAAACTTGGCCCAGGGACTATATAAACAACATCCTGTTTCATTTGAACAGGGAGATGAGATAATAACCAGTAACAAAACTCTGTCGAAATTATGTCTGAACTGTGTTTGTATCAGTTTGTAATCGGTTCTCATCCCGTTAATCAATCGAGTGTGTTTCATTGATTAATCTTTTGTTATTATTGCTTTATATGTTTGATTTGGCATAGTTACGTGGATTCCGCACACGTGACCGTGTTTGCTATAAACAAGTGATTCGGTTCGTTATCGATCCTCAGATTTCGGGACCTACAAGTGGTATCAGAGCATTGGCTCTTATCCTTGTTTAAAATCAAACTTTGTTCGGTTTTTATCAAGTATTTTGTGTGTGTTTTTCTGAAAATTTGTTCTTGAAAAAAAAAATCATATATTCTGGAAAAATATTCATAAAATCTGTTGTTTTATTGTTGTTTGCTAAAGATTTTTATCAAAAACCTAAGTTAGATTGTTTGTTCATGCTTTAAACCGGGTTTTTAGTGAAAATCTAGTGTATTTTCGTGTTTCGGAAAATTATCAACTGACCGGAAAACTCATGTTCTTGAGTGTGTTCTTCATATCTTCATAATTGTTCTTGTAACAAACTGAGAATTTGATCTTTGAATTGTTGAAAACAAAGTGTTGTCTCATATAATACATTAAATTGACTTTAGTGTAAAAAGAGTAATAATTTGTTTCAGTGATAAAGTCTGATACGTTGAAAAAAATTGTGTTACAAACATACCTTGTGTCAGTAATAAATATCTTATTGTCTGAGACTTATCCTTTGACTGATCAGTAAGATATTTTAAATATATAAACCAACTGTCTCATACTCAGTTTCGACGAAACAAGTAGTCGACGAAACAACTTCTGTTTCGCCACAAAATCACAATTATCACAAGTCTGTTTCGTCATCATTCATTTAGACGAAACAAACCTGTTTCGTGAAATCTGTTTCGTCGAGAACAGACCTGTTTTACACAGAGGACTTGTAAAAGCTTGCTAACTGTGTGTTTTCAAGAATTTGTGCAGGTACTATCATACATACATCAAATATGAGTTGTACTAGTCCATGGGATTGGAGTATGGACTCGAGACCACGTGAAGATCCGACCTCCGCAGCAGCGTGGGTGAAGAATGTTTTTGGTCAACCTACTATAAGTGCCGGACAATGGGCTTTGGCATCCAATCAGAATCAAAACATTCAGAATCTTTTGCTTAGCGAGAGCGAAACGGGCAGCAACAATCGCCCGCCAAAGTTGAATCATATGAACGAGTTTCCATCATGGAAAGGTCATTTCCATACATATGTTCAAGGTCAAAGCACTGATCTTTGGAGGTGTTTCATTACTCCACGCAATAATGCTCTCGAAGTAGCAGCTTCAACGGCCGAAGGTTTTTCTAACATGCAGGAAAATGACAAGAAAGCCTATGAATTTGAGAAAAAGTCGTTTGCTGTTCTTACTCAAGCGCTTCACAAAGATATCTATCATCAATTTTCTTATTGTACGGACACGAAATCATTATGGGATTGTTTGGTAACAAGAGGAGAAGGAAATGCAGCTTCTAGAAAAACACGGCATGATCTATTGAAGAAAGAGTTTGAATCGTTTCAGTTCTTGGAAAATGAAACTCTAAATGATATGACTACACGTTTTTATCATTTGATTAGTGAAATGTTTGCTTATGCTGTTGTTGCATCTGAAAAGGAAGTTTGTGCACGGTTTGCTGATTCTCTACCACCAAAGTGGAGTCCATACATTGAGCTTCTAAAGCATACCGGTATTCTAGATGCTGACACTATAACTATCTATGAATTCGTACAGAAGCTGGAACATAAGAATGATGAAGAAATTCGGAAAGCAAAACGCATTGCTGCTCCTCAAAATATCGAAATGTATTGTGGTGGAGGTTTTAACCCGTCAGCTAGTATGCAGCAACCAAAGTTACAAACGGCGTTTGTATCAAATACAAACTCTTCTCCGTTTCCTCAATCAGCTCCGCCTCCTGTCTTCGATCCGAGAGCCTATCTTCCGCAAGCGCATTTAATTGCTCAACCTCAGGCTTATTCTGGAGGAGGTTTTATTCCTAATACACCTCCAGTTTCTACTACTCAACCTCAGGCTTATTCTGGAGGAGGTTTTATTCCAGCCCTGCCACAACCACAAGTCCAACCACAACAACAGCAAGCTCATTATACCAACAATCCTCCAACCCCAAATCCTAACACAGTCAAAGTTGATACATCAAACCTCTCAAATGTTAGCATTGAAGTAGCAAAGGAACATATGGAACTTATTAATACAATGGTCAGTGCTTACTGCGGTTTGGTCGCAGGTCAAATTGGAAACATCAATTTGACCAACGAAGACTATCTACAAATCAACCGTGATGAAATGGAGTTGATGGATATAAAGTGGGCGTTCGCAAGTGCTGTTAGAAGGGCGAAGGACTTTATGGTTCGAACAGGGAGAAGTTCTTTGGAAAGCAAACAGGATACAAAGTACGGTTTTGATAAAGAAGCAGTTACATGCTTCAATTGTGGCAAAAAGGGGCACTTCAAACGTGAGTGCACTCGACCAAGCAAACAAGGCAATCAGAACCCATTCCGTAATCAGACGAGTACTTCAAATGCCAATGAAGACAATCGTGGAAAAGGGATAGTGGCTGTAAACAACACCACTAACCAGAATCAGTCTGGATCATCAAACGACAATCGTGCATTAACCGTACAAGCTGATGAAGGGTTTAATTGGTCTTTACAATTTGGGGAAGGTGATCAAAATAACGGGGGAACAGCGTGTTATGCAAAGATCATCAATCACATCAAGCATGTTCATAAGGAAGAATTTTCTGAAAGTGACGACAGTTCTGGTAATACCGGGAGTTCAGATGAAGAAAGTTCTACTTCGGGTGATTATCATTCTGAATCTGATGTGAGCAAAGAAGCAAGTTCTAATCTTGATGACTTATTGAATGAAGCAGAAGAGTTGAAATGTCAGAAATCAGTTCTGATCAAGAAGGCTAAGGTAGCATCTAAAGAAATGGAGAAGTTCTTTTCTGAAGACGGATCTTTTTCTTATCAGACTGCCTTTATGGCAAATGTCTCAGCTTCTACAAGTCAGGTAAAATCTGAAATTCTTATCAACTGTAGAGATTGTGAGTATATAAAAAATGAATTTGATAGAATAAAACTTGAATGTGATACGATTCATATTCACAATCAGAGTTTAGTTGTTGAAATGGCTAAATGCAAAGAAGCGAATATGGCTCTAGTTAGACATGAAAAAGAATTTAAATCTATGATTGAAACTCTAAAGAAAAATGTTTCCGAAGTGACAAAAACTGTTTATCATAAACAAGTTAGTATAAATGATTACATTAACATTGTTGAGGAAACTAAAAAGGAGTTAGCCATAGTAAAATGCGAGCATGATGCAATCAAGCAAAAGTTGTAGAGTTATTCTAACTCCCGATTTGTGCTCGATCACATTATTGATGTTCAACAACTAAAGGGAAACAAGAAAGGTGTTGGGTATGAGAAGTGTCCGCCCCCTTTGAGACATAATTATGCTTATATGCCTGATGAAGAAGAATTGCCACGGTTTGAACCCAGTGTGCCTCTTAATTATGAGGAAGCTACTACTGGCCTAGGGTTCAAATTGGACAATTCTCCAAGTACAAATTCTGAGCAAAAAGAGTCAACATCTACGAAACAAGGTCCTCCAACCATTGAGGACTATGAGTCGTTGGATGATGAACCTGAATCAGATGTGAGTAATCAGGATAAATCACTTGACAAACTTAAAGGAGTAGAAGTTCCAATTGAGAATCATATTCTGTGTGATCCTCCTACCCCTGCTGTTCAACCTGTTGTTCAACAAGTGATAGATCCTGTGTCTACCGTTAAAAGTAATATTGTGCTGTACACTTTGGTTGGTGATTCTAAAATCTATTCAGATAAAGATTTTCCAATTAAAAATGTCAATCCATCATCGATTGTTAATGTTTTTGAAAATAACACAAGTAAGTTTTTGGGAAAGTCGATTCCGGGAGTTAATGTGACTAAATGTAATCCAATTCCTAAGGCTGAAATCAAAAAGAAATTTGGAAATCAGAAATCACCTTCAAAGCAACAACCTTTTGCTTCTAAGGGTAAACAATCAAATCAATGAGCTCAATTGCCAAATGTTTCTAAATCAAAATTTGAAACAAAAGGGGCTCGTTATCAGAAGAAAAACAGCAATGTCAAATTTGTGGAATCGAGAGGTACAGATAAAATTGAGACTTTTGCAAACAAGTCAAACACTGATTTTGTACAAGTCAAAATTTTAAAACGTGATAGTCAAAACAATTACACTCAACATTCAAACGGGTGTGATGAAAAAGCAAGTACCTCGGGTTATACAAGTTTGACATCTGATCGTCGATTCAGTTCTCCTAAGTTTGTTGAAAGGAGAACGTGTTTTAAATGTGGAGAGTTTGGGCACATTATCAAAGATTGTGCAAACACTCCGAAAGAGAAATTTGTTGAGAAAGCATCACTTGAATCGATTCACCCTAAATGTCGTCCTGTTTCGCCTAAACATGATAAAAGAACTGTTAAAGAACAGGAATCGAAACAACGACATCAAAATGTGAAGAAAATAGAAAAGGCTTTAAAATCTAAGGTCAATTCTGTTCCAAGGGAACCAAGTTCACCTGTAAAACCAGAAGTTTCAAAATTTGTTTACAAAATTCAATCTGGTAAACAAAAACAAACTTGGAAACCTAGGAAGGGTGAAAGTTCAGGGGGAGCTGTTTGTTTGGAAAATCATCAACAAATCGAGATCACTATTTGTGATGCTCAGGGACGACCCAAGACCACTTTGGCTTGGGTCCCCATCCTTAACTAATCATTGGTTGATATGTGCAGGATGTTCCAGGAGGAACTATTAATAGTCATTGGATTGTTGATAGTGGGGCATCCAGGCACATGACGGGCGACTTACGGCTTCTATATGATGTGAGAAACATTAAAGGAGGCTATGTCGCTTTCGCTGGAGACAAAGGCGGATACATCACTGGAGAGGGAATGATCTCTAATGGTGTTGTATGTTTCGATAAGATCAATTATGTTCGTCAAATTGATCATAATCTTCTCAGTGTGTCGCAAATCTGCGATAAAAAGTTCACCGTGCATTTCGATGATGCCGGTTGTTATGTGCTTGGTTTCAAAATTCCTGATGAGTGGATTCTCTTATTGGCTCCAAGAATCAATGATCTTTATGTTCTTGATATGAGTCAAGCGATTACGACTTCTGCACAAGTCACATGTTTTGTCTCGAAAGCCACGGAGAAGGAGTCTATATCTTGGCACAGAAGAATGGGACACATTCACTTGAGAAAAATGAACCATTTGGTGAAAAACAATCTTGTGAATGGCGTGCCCGTGAGAAGTTTTCATCTACAAGATATCTGTGTTTCGTGCCAGAAAGGGAAGCAAACGAAAAAGTCTCACCCTTTGAAGAAAATCAACACTGTTAGCATGCCTCTCGAACGTCTTCATATGGACCTTTTTGGACCTATGAGACACAATACAACGTTCGGAGATGTTTATTGTTTAGTAGTTACTGATGACTTCTCTAGATTTTCTTGGGTAGCTTTTATGGCACACAAGAGTGATACTCCTGGCATCCTCAAGGATCTTCTTACAATGTTGGAAAATCTCTACTCGTTGAAAGTTAAGAGGATCAGAAGCGACAATGGAACTGAATTCAAAAACCGTGTTATGGATGAGTTCTGTACTTCTAAAGGCATTCTTCATGAATACAGTTCTCCTTACACTCCACAACAAAATGGTGTCGCAGAGAGGAAGAATCGGACAATAATTGAAACTGCAAGAACAATGTTGGTAGAGTCGGCGTTTCCTGTTCAGTTCTGGGCAGAGGCTGTGTCGACTGCTTGCTACACATTAAACCGAGTTCTTACGGTTAAGAGACATGGCAAGACTTGTTTCGAACTTCTACAGAAAAGGAAACCTGATCTCTCAATTCTAGAACCTTTTGGTGGTCCATGCACTATGATTGATCCGGATGGAAAGTTTGGCGCAAAAGCTATCGAGGGTTTCTTCCTTGGATATGCTACACCAAATTTTCGTGTTTGGAATCTGACTTCCAAAAAGATTGAGCTATGGAGTGAAGTAAGGGTTCAGAGATATACAAGTCCTGTTAAAGCTCTAGGTGATCCTTGGATGTTCGATTACGATGGGCTATTCAACTCCTTTGATCTGCCAACCTTTGATGAAGATTCCGCAGCTGCAAGAATGATATTTGATAGTGACAATGCTGCTGAGTCATCATTAGTTAGACCTGTTGTTGTTAACTCACAAAGTTCTAATTCGTCTAACAACATGGTTCAAAATGAGGAAGTTGAAAATGCTACTGAATACAATGAGTCATCAGAAGAAGATGAAGAAAATCTGGATGCGACTGAAGGCACTTCATCTCCAGTTGTTCCAGTTCAGGGTACTTCTGTTGATACTCCTCATGTGCAAGTCGATGATACTGCTGAAGGAAATGCATCCACTTCTACGCATATTCCAGGCGTGGAGTTGGTTGTTGATCTTAATATTAACAATTTGGGTGTTAATGCTCGTGTTCCTGAAAATTCTGAAATGAGGATACACGATACCCATCCACAGCAGAATATCATAGGAGATGTCCAACAAGGTGTGCAGACACGTAATCAGCTGAGAAACAACCAGAGTGCTGGTTTGTATTCAGCTATTAGAGAATCTGGTCTCCAAAATGATTGGTCTTTCGCGTGTTACGTTTCACAAGAAGAACCGAAATCTTGGAAGGAAGCTTTAAAAGATAATTCGTGGGTTGAAGCCATGCAGGACGAACTGCAGCAATTTCAAAAGCTTGGTGTTTGGAAGCTTGTTGAAAAACCGGAGAATTACAAGAAAATTGGAACACGATGGGTTTATAAATGCAAGAAAGATGACCGTGGAGTTGTTATTCGCAACAAAGCGAGACTGGTTGTTCAGGGTTTTCGTCAGATTGAAGGCATTGACTACAATGAAGTTTATGCACCTGTTGCACGTCTGGAAGCTATTCGGATCTTCTTAGCTTATGCTTCTTTCAAAGGATTCAAAGTTTACCAGATGGACGTCAAAAGTGCTTTTCTTCATGGTATTGTTCAAGAAGAGGTGCATGTCGAACAACCTCCAGGTTTTGAAGATCCTATTCACCCCGATCGGGTTTGGTTGCTCAACAAAGCTCTTTATGGTCTACATCAAGCACCTAGGGCTTGGTACGCAACCTTATCAAACTATCTTCTGGAGAATGGATTTAGACGAGGTCTTATTGATTGCACACTCTTTATCAAAGAACAAGATGAAGATCTTCTGCTGGTGCAGGTATATTTTGATGATATAATATTTGGGTCTACTAATGACTCTTTGTGCAGGCAATTCGAAAGTGTTATGCAAGAAAAGTTCGAAATGAGCGCTATGGGAGAGATGAATTTCTTTTTGGGCCTTCAAGTTCAACAAACAGAGTCTGGGATATTCATCCATCAGACTAAATATGTTGGTGACATTTTGAGCCGATTCCAAATGTCAGATGCAACGCCCATTGGTACCCCACTTCCGCAGAATCACGGGATTACTCCGGATTTGAAGGGTGAAAGCATCAACTCCTCGTACTATCGTGCCATAATCGGATCTCTCATGTATCTCACCGCTTCGAGGCCTGATATCATGTACCCAACGTGCTTGCTAGCAATATATCAAGCAAACCCGAAGGCCTCTCATCTGTCAGCTGTCAAAAGGATTTTACGCTATTTGAAGGGATGCCCAGACCTCGGTCTTTGGTACCCTAGGGATGATAGTTTTGAATTAATTGCCTATAGTGATTCTGATTTCGGTGGTTGCAAAATCGATGGCAAATCGACAACAGCAGGATGTCAGTTCCTAGGAAATCGCCTGGTCACGTGGCAGTGCAAGACGCAAACGTGTGTTGCTACATCAACATGTGAAGCAGAATACATTGCTTCCTCGAGGTGTTGCTCCCAAGTTCTTTGGATACAACAACAAATGCGCGACTACGGTTTAGAATTCCTATCTACCCATATTTTTGTTGATAATAATGCTGCCTTACAGATCACTAGAAATCATGTGCAACATTCTAAAACTAAACACATCGACATTAAATATCACTTCATACGTGATTGTTTTGATAAGAGGTTAATCGATGTCGTTCATGTCCCCACTGATCACCAACGTGCCGACCTGTTTACAAAAGCTTTTGATAAATCACGTTTTGATTATCTACTTTTGGTCAATGGCATTAAGGTGATACCCGAGTAAACTTCTTTGGCTGATCGTTTTTGTAAATATTTTCTTTATAAACTTTGAAAATTCAAAAAGATTTTAGTTTTCATAAACTTTGCGAATTTTAGGGGGAGATATTTCAAGAAAATACAAAAACATTGCAAAAGTTCAAAATCCAAAAAGATGTCTTTACTTTCTGTCGTTTCGTTTGAAAAACTCAAAAATTCAAAAACAATAACAAAACCAAAAATGAGTTTCTTGGATAAAGGAAAATGATGAAGTTCACTGGTGTGGTCGGTCAATGTGCTGTAAATGTAAAATAAAAAGAAAAATGATAAGTATCTCTACTAACGATGTATCGGTAGGCTCACAATCAGACTAAAATGTGCAGGATGATACAAACCTAACAGACTTCAAGTCAGGTGGGAACCATTCATTGGCATATGGTCTTAGTACCGAAATCTCGTTTGAGAGATTGCCGAGATCTGAAATATTCGGTCTTTATGCTGCTTATCATCTGGGTATCATGGTTGTATCTCAAACCGTAAAAATAACGGAGACGAAGTCTAAGATCTTCCATGATACTATACATACGTGTACATACTGCATTCGACCTCAATAAGTGATCAACAATCACATGTCCAAACAAAATAAGTGATAATATATCACAGATTCTTTGCGGGAGTCAAGTTCGTCTCTCTGCTGTACGAAAGTACTGACCTGTTCACGGACTTGCTCCTGTGCCCTCATGCATCTGAAAATCAAGTTCCTCATCAATAAGTGATTTTATCACATAGGGCTTGTTTTCAATCAAAATAATTGAGTTTCTCACATTTTTATACGGTCAAACAGATGATAATCGGTATACTCACCGGTAAGATGAATTCTCGTGCATACCTTGATACGGGAATGTGTCGTGAGTGGATTTACATCGACTTGTAAGTATAATCCTTACCGTTAATCGTATCTCTTAAATTATGATTACGTCTGATTAGTTTGAGCTTATGTGGACCACAATACCGATAATCGAGGTAGTATACTTATCCAGAGCTTTAAACAGAAATCAAAATCATGTTGACTAAGACCGTAAGCTGGTATGATTCCTTGTCCTTGAAATTCGCAAAAAGATTGCATTTGTACAGTTGTTATTTGTTTTTCTCAGTTTTCCGCATTTTCGTTTAGTTTACCGTGCTTTAAATTTGTTTTTAGTATATTTGTGTAAAGCTCGTTTTTTATTAAGCCGAAGTTGTTGCTTGGTGTTTTCTACCGGAAGCCTAAAATCTTCTTCATAAAAACGTTCTTGCATTTGAAAATTCAAACAGAATGGAAATGTGTTCATAATCTGTTTTGACTGCAAAATCTTACCACTGTTTTGACTGCAAAATTTTACCAGCCTCTGTGTTTTTGAAAAACCTGTTGGTGAAACAGAATGGTCGACGAATCAGAAGAGTCGACGAATCAGACCATTGTCGGCGAATCAAATCTGTTTCGTCAAAAACATCGACGAATCACATGAGCCCAAATCAGTTTCGTCATGGGCTAAAATTCAGGCCCATGTCCAAGCCCAAGTTTCTGTTTCGCCGGGCCCAATTCAGTTTCGTCGAGATCTCTGATTCGTCGAGACAAGGCGGTGTATATAAAGGTCCCACTTGTTCACTTTTTCAAAACATCAAACTTTTCATCTTCTACAAACACTTGCAGATACAAACTTGTGTACCAGCCTCCGAGGGTAGTAGATAAAATCCCATTGATGCCTATGCAGCAGGATTTTCTTGAAGACATGGCATTATGGTGCTACGACTCGGATACTCATGAAGCTGTAATTGTGTTTAGAGATAATCGTGCAAATTACCGGATGTTGGATCCGATGTGGATCGTCAACATGTCCGAGGCTGATATTAGCAGATTATATCGTCATGATATTTTCTATGAAGATCAGGATGCACGTCAAGCTTTAAAGTTTCAGCGAGTAGCGTGTTTTTGTTATTACCGGGGCATACATTAGGGCAGTTCGTGGTCCGAACAACACTGATGGAAGATTAGAAGACCGAAGACGAGTAACAGACAAGGGGGAGTTTGTTGATGCATTTTTAGTGTCTGTGACTAGTCTTGTTTAACGATGTATTTTGTATGGTCTTTTATTAATTATCGAGTCTGTATGTTATGTTGACCAAGTCAGATATCCTCCTATCTACTTGTGTACAACTTGTTTGTCTCTTTTGATATGTAAAGTATGATGAACAATGCATGTTGCATTAAAGGGTAGTATGGTCATTACTATGTTTATGTGTTCTATCTGTTTAATGTCTGTATACAGGAAATAGATCAGCTGGTGCAGCTCTCGACAAAACAGGTCTGTTTCGTCGGAACACATCATGACGAAACAGACCAATGTCTTTTACTTCTGTTTCGTTGAAGGTCATGATGAATCACACTTTGATTCGTCGTGTAATGGGCTGTTTCAAGCCCAATGACTGGCCCATGTTCAGTTTCGTCGAACACTTTGTGTTTCGCCGTAAACTTTGCCCAGGGACTATATAAACAACATCCTGTTTCATTTGAACAGGGAGATGAGATATTAACCAGTAACAAAACTCTGTCGAAATTCTGTCTGAACTGTGTTTGTATCAGTTTGTAATCGGTTCTCATCCCGTTAATCAATCGAGTGTGTTTCATTGATTAATCTTTTGTTATTATTGCTTTATATGTTTGATTTGGCATAGTTACGTGGATTCCGCACACGTGACCGTGTTTGCTATAAACAAGTGATTCGGTTCGTTATCGATCCTCAGATTTCGGGACCTACAGTGATTTTAGTGATTTTTGTTCAAGAAGAAAAGTTGGGTGAAAATGAGAAAAACTCAGATCTGGACCCGAATTTTCAGATCTGTGCTGAAACGAGTGTTGGGTTTTATGTTTTTCACCTAAATATTCAAGTTATCATCATCAAAAATCATATACAAAATGTTTTTATACAAATCTGGGA
Source organism: Helianthus tuberosus (assembly GCA_030545235.1). Lineage (NCBI taxonomy): Eukaryota > Viridiplantae > Streptophyta > Magnoliopsida > Asterales > Asteraceae > Helianthus > Helianthus tuberosus. The sequence goes on along the minus strand of CM060356.1, from coordinate 34,841,907 downwards.
AGTAACAGTACACTCTGTTCTTGATGTTCTTGGCGGCTGCTTAAAGAAACTAGGGTTTCTTCATACCCACTCCCGAAAGATGAAAAAGGTGCTCGAAAGATGAGACTTTGGGTCGAAGGATCCAGATCTGGATCGAAAGATACCAGATATTTGTGGGAACCCTCAACAACTTCGAAAGATGATCCTCGAAGGATATCTTTCGACCTGATCCATCTTTCGAAAAGTCTGATCAGCTCGAAGGATCCAATAGGTCAAATCCTTCGTTGACCAATTCATCTTTCGAGCATCAATCGTCCAGCATATATATTCTGTTTCGAAGGATCCAGATCGTCGTCCAGCATATATCTTCTGTTTCGTCGACCACTTATACATTTCTGTTTCGTCGATCGATTCTGAAACAGGGGTTTGAAGGTGGAATCTTTGAATCTGGTGCTTGTTTAAGTGGATTAGTGTGAAAGTTTTGATTTGGTGTTGCTGGGTAATCGATGAAGGAGGAGAATTTGGGGATTTTTAATTGTGTTGATGTGTGTATCGAAGAAGGAGAGAGAGACAGGAGATTTGGGGAAAATAAGAAGATGATGTCTGCTTTTGATTTCAATATATCGAGGGCATCAGATATATAAAAAAAAAGGGGGGGTTTTGTTGTGTTGACTATTGGGCTCTATAGGTGGGCCGTGAATATCATATGAGACCCATTCATATAAGTGTGACTTGGGCTTTGAATTGGCAAATCATTATGTATGAACATTCTCTTAGGCCCACCTGAAATTCTAATGGTTGTTAGGATTTGGGTTTAAGTATGGACTATTTTAGTGGGTCGGGTATTTGCGGAGTTAATTTGAATCGGGCTTCCAAATTTCAACATCAAATTCGTACGAATTTGGGAGCGCGCGGGATGATGCGGCATGATGAAAACAAGAGATGATGAAAACTTGATTTTTGAAAAATGTGGGGTAGTCACGGTTACCGATGCAAATGTCAAAAATGGTGACGCGACTATTATGGGCCAAAAACAAAACGGTATGTTCACTTCCGCACGTTAATGTTTATGATTGTTATCGGTTATTCGTAAATGTTCGAAAGCATTTTGTTTATTGTCATATTCTCGCATTTGAAAACGAACGTATGAACCTTGAACGTCAATACCGGTCCTAACGAGTTCACAAAGTCTTTGGAGGGATACAAGTCGGATCCTACGGGGTACTAGGCAAAATTTCTTTATCAACTAGAATATGCAACGAATAAATCTTTTTTGTTTATTGTCATATTCTCGCATTTGGTAACGAATGAATGAACCTAGAATGTCAATACCGGTCCTAACGAGTTCACAAAGTCTTTGGAGGGATACAAGTCGGATCCTACGGGGTACTAGGGGACGTTCTTATTCAACTAGAATATGCAAAGAAGAAAGTCGTTTTTGTGATTTTTCGGAACCGAGAACATTCAGTGAAGATTGATGACAGTTCTGCTCAGTGGAGGGAATTGGTGAACATTTGACGACAGTTTCTTTGAAGTGGAGAGAATCTGTTAAGGTTTAGAGATTTTACCAAAGAAATGGGGGAATAAAAATTTTCATATGTTGAATTTCTTCGGTAAATTTCTAAACGCAATCACAGGTGGTAGAGTTTGTGATTTTCTGGTGATACTAACGGTTCGGCGTGGAATGTTTTGCACAGACACATATTTGAGGATTTTAATTAATTCTCCAGCCAGCGTGAAGGGTTTTGCACGGAAAAATACAGGTTTCTAAAGTCTACAGTAGTTACAAAAGCGCTGTTCACTGAAGACCTGGGGAATCTTTATGAAAGCTGATAGTTCAAAGCTGAAGACCTGCAGGATTCGGTTTTGGGTTTGATGTTTCTTTGGGATTTTACAGGGATCTGGGGGTAACTCAATTCGTTTAGTTTGCAAACGATGTACTTGGTCAAGCTGACTTCCTGAGTACTGATGCTGAAGATCTGTAGTGCATTACGTGGTCAACTTCACAAAGGCGAGACAATGAGATCTGGATGTAGTTCAACTAAGCGTGCCGTTTGGTTGAGCTTGCAAGGGATACACTTGGTCTAGCTGACTTTCCTGAGTGTTGATGCTGAAGATTAAAGTGCATTACTTGGTCGATTCCACAAAGACGGTTTACAGAAGACAGTTCACAAGAAACCTCTACCAATGTAGTATGCTTGAAGATCAAGACTTGATGCAGTTTTTAAAGAATGGAACCCTTATCAAATGCCGGTTGGAGTATTGGAAGATCAGCGGAAGATCGGTCAATTGAGCCTTTTGAGGAAATTGCACAACACCCAACACGGATACGCATACATTGAGGGGGAACTATTATACAAGAAGCGTCAAGATACTACTTACCTGGATCATCGGTCAAGGGGGAATTTGTTAACACAGAGAAGATGAATACTTGACTGAAGATCGATTGCAGTTGCATTTTCAGCATTCGACAGCAACGGACAAGGGGGAATTTGTTGATGCAGATTTTGTGTCCGATGCTTGTCGAATAGATTAGTTTTATTTTACGCTGAATTTGTAATAGTTAGTGAAACGGTCTATCGAACGTGTATAGACCCGCTCGTTTGAAGTGGTCAAACGAGAGGGTTATTCGGTTGACCGTGTGTGTTTGCAAGACAAGGGGTGTGACTATAAATAGAAAACCCTTGCCATTTGCAACACTTGGAAGTTTTAGGAGGTTTGAGACCTCACCGGGAGAGATCACCACTTGGTCTCTCCTCGGATGTGTACTCCTTTGGTATGGCTCGGTTAGCTTGTTAATCGGGCCGGCTTGTTATGTTATGTTACAAAATCAATACAAGCAAGTATTTCATCCGTCTCTAATCTTCCCGTCTATGAACATAATCATGATAATCACGGTTTCGGTCACGAAACTCGGTCCTACATATACAACCCACGACCTCGAGCTAGGCGCAGTTGTTTTTGCGTTGAAGATTTGGCGACACTACCTTTATGGTACCAAGTGTACGGTCTTCACCGACCATAGGAGCCTACAACAAATCTTCAGCCAAAAAGAACTGAATATGCGTCAACGCCGATGGGTGGAACTTCTCAACGATTATGACTGTGAGATTCGTTATCATCCAGGTAAAGCAAATGTCGTTGCCGACGCCCTCAGCAGACGAATCTACTTGCATATTGTTCGTAATATCCAAGCCCAGCATCACCTCGAAACTCTCATCCGCGAAGCCCAACATGCTTGTTTCACCGAGCGCACCTTGAAGAAGGAAAGGATTCTCAACGATGGAGCCCAGCTAGTGAGTAAGTCGAATGGGGTATTCCATTATCTGGACCGAATTTGGATCCCTAAGCGGACAGATTTACGATAGATTCTGATGGACGAAGCCCATAAGTCCTGATATTCTATTCATCCTGGTGCCGATAAAATGTAGCAGGACCTTCGCTACAAGTACTGGTGGCCGGGCATGAAGAAAGATATCGCTCTTTATGTTTCGAAGTGCCTGACTTGCTCGAGAGTTAAGGCCGAGCACCAAAGACCCTCTGGCTTACTCGTCCAACCTGAGATCCCTATGTGGAAATGAGAGAGTATAGCCATGGACTTCCAGGCACGCCATCAAGTCTCTGGGTTGTCATTGACCGCTTGACTAAATCTGCTCATTTTCTGCCGATACGGGAAGACTATAAGGTAGAAAAATTAGCCCGAATCTACACCAATGAGATCATTTATCGACATGGGATGCCTCGTGACATCATCTCTGACCGCGATGGTCGGTTTACCTCGTTTCTATGGGAAACGTTACAATCTGCTCTCGGTACTACGCTTAATCTAAGTACCGCTTTCCATCCGCAAACCGACGGTCAGACTGAAAGGACGATTCGTACCCTTGAAGACATGCTCCGTTCATGTGTCATAGATTTCGGTGGTAATTGGGACGCATGCTTACCCTTAGTCGAATTCTCGTACAATAAGAGTTATCATTCCAGCATTTAAATGGCACCGTTTGAGGCTTTATACGGAAGAAAATGTTGATCGCCTATTGTATGGCATGAGATCGGGGACTCGCAGATAACCGGTCCTGAGCTGTTGCAAGAGACGATTGACAAAATCCTCCAAATTCGAGATAATCTGCTGAAAGCTCGGAGTCGTCAGAAAAGTTACGCCGATAGACGACGCAAGCCCCTTGAATTTGACGTTGGCGACCGCGTACTCCTAAAGGTATCACCTTGGAAGGGTGTGGTCATATTCGGCAAGAAAGGAAAGCTCGCGCCTCTATATGTTGGACCCTTTAAGATTCTGGAAAGGATCAGCAAAGTGGCCTACAGAATCGAACTACCGGAGGAACTTAGCAACGTCCACCTGACTTTCCATGTTTCGAACCTCAGAAAGTGTCTGGCTGAGCATGATTTACAAGTTCCACTGGAGGATTTACAAGTGGACGAAACATTACACTTCGTGGAGAAGCCTATCGAGATCATGGACCGAGAAACCATACAGCTCAGGCGCTCACGCATTCCCATTGTGAAGGTCCGCTGGGAAGGCAAATGAGGCACAGAGTTCACTTGGGAACTCGAAAGCGACATGAAGGCGAAGTACCCGCGGTTGTTTGTTACGGCCAAAGCCTAATTTCGGGACGAAATTCCCTCAACTAGGGGAGGATGTAACACCTCGTGTTTCGAAAGTCAAGGTCAAAGTCAAGATTGAAGTCAAAGGAAGAAAAGATTGCTAATTGCGATCTGTCACTCTTTGCTTAACTATTGTTTTGACTTCTTTGACTTGTAGATAATCTATTTATTTTATCGCATTAGTTGTATTATGTGGCATACTTGTTGATAATCGAGGTTTAATCGATATTTATCGCATGTTTTATCGCTTTATCGCTAACCGCATCGCAATCGCATTCGCATTCGCAACCCGAATTATGCGTTCTAGATATTGTTTTACGTGTGTGTGCTATTTATGTGTTACTTATGCATGTTTATTCATGTTTATGTTGTGGTGTTTAATCGAAACGCAATCGCAAATCTATCGCAATCGAATCGCAAACGCTAAACGCTAGTTAATTATGATTGTATGTTAGATATAGCGAGCGATGTTTAGGTTAATTAATGTTTAATACTAGTGCATCACAAACTCGCTCGGAACGCATCGCAGCGCTCAACGCGCGAATCGAAATGATGAAACTCAACACGCCGGATGCCAGGATCGAGTGGCCAACCAATCGAGTGGCCATCCGATCGGGTTGACATCCAATCGGTGACCTATCCGATCCATGTGCCCTTTCCCTTTTTGGCAACCTATAAATACCCTCACTTGTCACATCACTTGATGTGACAGCTCTTCCACTCGACCCAGTCGCACTTCAGCCTCCTTTCTCTCGATTTATCGCGATTCTTGTAAGTTTTCAACCTAAATCTTGTACTTCTATGATCTACACGCACTTCTTCATCATTTTCTCTTTTGAATCTCAACTTTTAACCGTGAAATCAACGGATTTTAGGTGTTCTAGGGTGATGTCATCATGGAGTTCTTATGAACTTTAAGTCTTGGCCTCATTCCACCAAGAACAACTCAGATCTGAAGGGTTTCCACATGAGTCAACAATGATTTCGCATAGATCTACACATATTCATGGTTAAAAGGATTGAAAGATGGTTTCTAACTTTCTTTCAACTCTTTTACACTCAATGCACTAAAAACCGATAGAAACGGAGCTCGATCTGATCTTCTACTCTTTCTTAGTGATGTGTCGGTTCAAGATATGGTTTCTATCAAAGAGACTACTGATTTCGGGTTAAACATGAACAACCGTCTTGAACAGTTAACTGGTCGGACTAGGGTGGTTCCTGTCCGATCGGGTCACTTGAGTCTTGACGAGGTTTCTGTTGTTTAGCACGATATCACATTGTCTCGATCAAAACTGCAAAACCTTCAAAACAATCAAGTGTCAAAGACGATAAGGTCGTTGGGACGGATTGCCGTCCGATCGGATTGCCATCCGATCGAACAGCTATCCGATCGGCTTACACTTGGTTCCACACTTAAACTTTTATTCAAACCTTTCAAGGTTCTGAACGTCGAAAGGATTGCCATCCGATCGGATTGCCATCCGATCAAACGACCATCCGACCATGTGATATTTGGAGCTTCAACACTTAAACAATTTTCAACATGTTCAATAACCAACAGATTGCCACCCGATCGGATTGCAATCCGATCGAGTGACAATCCTGCTGTGAACTTGTTCTCACTAAGTGTCCAACTAATCGGTTCGTCACCCGATCGAACCGCCGTCCGATCGATCGACCTGAAGGGTAGAGATACTTCTCTGTTTTCAAAATGCTACAACGAAAACTTCAAAGCCATCATACACAAACACATACTTACCAAACAAGATGTCAATCCAATCGAATGGCCATCCGGTCGGATGACCATCCGAACGGATTGACATCCGATCGACTGGCCATCCAATTGGATTGCCATCCAATCGGATTGCCATCCAATCGGATTGCCATCCAATCGGATTACCATCCGACACTTGTTACTTTTCACCGTTTTACGCGCCGCTTATCGTTTAAGCTATCGTTAACTGTTCAGGCTAATCTCTCTCAGCGCTCCCTTCAATCCAAGAGAGTGTTTACTTGTTAAACATAATCTGTGAGTATACTCGATCCCTTTTTGCTTTACGTACTTTTGGGTGTTACATACGTTATCTATATTCAAATCACATTAATCACACAATGCAAACACTATTTATACGCTGACAGCTATTGCATGCTATGTGTTATTCGATGAATGCTTATATGTTATGTTAACACAGTGATTGTTGCCTGACACCTTAGCAACGATAGTACTATAGTTTGGACTCAACACCTGTCGTGGACATGGGTTGTTAAGGGCTTTACTTCACGTGTCCCAGTGGGGATATGTGTTGCGCATTCTACAACTCGCAGTCACGTATGTGCATATTTCTCTGTTGATAACCTACTTGCCTTCACTTTATACATGTTTCATGCTGGTTATGCGTAAACTATTTCGAACTCTACTATGTTATATCAAACTTGTATGCTCACCTTTACACTATGTGTATTGACCTTTATTTTAACGTATGTGACAAGTGTTTAGGATGCTATCTGCTAGGATGCTTGCTATTGGAGCAATAGGAGAGTCTAGAAACAAAGACAATTTATTTAAATCTGAGTTATCGGAACATGTTATTTGTTTTTGAGATATCGCTATCTGTAATAACTTATTTTGCTTGATGGGTTATGGTATGGGACATAATGTTAACTATCTGGTAATGTAGTTGTTATGGAATTTCTCTTGGACAATCTGTTTCGCTCAGTGCCACGCCTCGATGTTTCCGCCATCGGTTGGGGTGTGACAAAGAGGCACAAGAAGAATCAGAAATATTTAAATGGGTCATCAAGCAGATGTTGGTAGAAAATCCTGACTCAACAAAGCTTCAAGAAATAGCCAAATGTTTTATGAGTAGGCCTTCATCACCAAACTCCTCTCAAAATAAAACTCTCCCAAGAAACCCACCAGACTCAAAAATACTAAAGTGGAAGTCTGATCAAAAGACCCACGTATTGACATTGTTCAAGTCTGGTGGTGAAGTTAAGCACATAACAAGGGAAAATGCACTTGGTCTGGGTGTAGCTGACCTTCAAGACTTGTTAGAGCTTCAACTATGAAGGGATGAGGATGATGAAGATTATCTGAACTTTGAACTACAATTCAAAGGGCAAATCAGGGAAAAAATGATGAGGTAATAAAGATCTGAAATAATGAAGGGTTTTGGCATCATCTGTTCCAGGGAGAGATTGTTGGGATTGAACCCTACAAAGGAACATATGATATACAACCAAAACTGGTTCAAAACAGTGGATCATCATAAGCAGTGCTAGTACCAAGACTTTCCCCTTGACAATGGCCCTAACAACTGATAGACTCTAAGTACTGCTGTTTTACAACTGCTGACAAGCCAAGCACTGATGAAGAATAAAGACTGAAGCTCAATCTACTGATGTGTTCTAAGTACTGATGAAGACCAAAGCTCTGCACTCCAAAGAACTGATCACCTATTAAAGAAAGCACTAATGCTCAACATCAGTGCTTAGGCTACAACAGTGGAATGAAGAATAAGTGGTTTATTTATGCATTGTCTATGTAATCAGTGGTTGTATAGAACAGTGTTTGTAGTTTGTTAGGAAGTTAGATGTCACTTTCATGGTGACGTCAGCCGAAGATGCTCAGTGGTTGGGTTGTACTATAAATCAGTGTTGTAAAAGTCGGATTACTCGGCCGAGTACTCGGCGAGTACTCGGTCCTCGGACCCCCTCCGAGGCGACTTCCTCCTAGGCGGTCTCAATTAGCCGGCCTCGGGATTACTCGGGAGTACTGGGCGCCTAGTCGGCCTAGTCGGCGCCTAGTCGGACGTAGTCGGCCTAGTCGGTCTAGGCGGTCAACGTGGTTTGTTGACTTTTAATCGGTCAAACTCAGTCAAAATCGGCCTACTCGACCTTGTACTCGGACTACTCGGCCTTGTACTTAGACTAGTCGGGCTTGTATTCTGAATATTTGAACTTTAAACATGTTTCATTTTAAATTATACTCAGTTGACATGAATTATGCTTATTTTAACACATAAATAATATATAAAAATTAATTTTCTTTATATTTACCATGTCCGCGTACTCCCCGAGTACTCTCCGAGTACTCCGATTACTCCCAACTCCCCAGTCGGCCGACTAGGGACCGCCTAGCGACTTTTACAACACTGCTAGTACTGTTCTGTTAGCTCTTTTCTTCTAAGTCATTCTGTACGAACAATTACTGAGCTCAGGCTGAGGGGGAGACTTGTGCATGCATGCATTTGATTTGATTATTGTAATTAAATACAATCATTCGACTCAATGTTAAACATGTTTGCTTAAACTTTTCTTCCTTTGATTGTGTGTTCAAAGTTTATTTCATAATTTCGCTGCAATTCATCTATGTTTCATCTCCACTTTAATTAAACAAACACAATCTAAGAAACTCAGATCCTAACATGGTGTTGTTTTCAAGCTGTGAATTTCAAGTCTAGATGTCATCCATTTTTGGAGGATTTGATTTGTATATCTCATCTTTGATGAGATATAGGATGCAAAGCCTCGTGAAACTAGTCTTTTGTTAAACAAGTCGCTTTGGTGGAACTTTGAATCTTATGATGGTTTGTAACTTAAACTTAATACTTGTGTTGGTTGGAAACTTAACAACTTATGTTTTGTAATGTTTTAAACTTGTGTATGGATGAACATCGCTTATTTTAATCATGTAGTTGTTTGTTATGATCGAATGCAATGAAAACTGATCAAGTCACACACATACGCTTCCGCCAAAGACAGGGTGTGACAGGTTGGTATTATGGTCATTTCAAATAAACTAACAGATTTCAAATAAACTAACAGAATAACTGGATGACGTTAGTGTGAGTGGACTGTAATAGTTACGAACAGCGGCAGAACTAGCCCAAAAAATTTAGGGGTATCCCAATTTTTTAGACCAGGGGTATCCTTTGTATAACGGAGACGAAGTTGCGGGGTATTTTTACGATACGGAAACGGAGTTAAGGGGTATTTTTACACCACGAAGACGGGGTTGAGGGGTAGCCCGTGCTACCCCTACTAACATTGTAAGTCCGCCACTGGTTACGAAAGTAAAACCACAAAGACTATTTTGGCAATTTTTAAACTAATTGATTAAAATAGTATTTTTTTGACAAATCACGAAAAACATAATTAACTTTAACTATATTAAATATAGTATAATCCACTCTATCAACATACGATGGATAAAAAAAATCTACTTTATTAAAAAGAATAATTTGTTTTTCTTAAAACCTTTGGCTCGACACCTTCGCCTTCGCCTTCGCTAAAGCCTGTGCTGATAACCAACATGCATTTGTCCCCTTCGCCTTCGACACCTTTGGCTCTCTAGCTCCAGAAGCTCTCCGTTTGTTAACTAGGGTCCAAAAGGTTGTCCACAACAGTTGCTCATCAACAGGGGGCAGGGGTTTGTCTTTAATAGGCTAGGGTTTGCTATTCAGAAAGGGGTAGCGGCGCAGCTTGTTGCTCGTTTACCTGCGATATTGATGTAACTTGGCCACTTCATATAAATATTTAATCATAACCAAAAAAAAAAAAAAAAACTATTTTAGTTAAAATAATTTAAAGTTGGTAGATTATATTTCAAATTTGGAAAAGAATTTTTATAATCATTTATAAAGTTACGGAGACCGATAGAAATTTACTCAAGATTTCTTGTCTGGTTTTGTTATTTCTCAAAAGAAAGACTTTTAGACGACTTATTCATAAAACTTTTGGAAATTACCAACCAGTTTCTTCGAATAACCTTTACTCTTTGTATAATTATTAAATAAATACCAACCAGTTTCTTGGTATAACCGTTACTCTTTGTATAATTATTAATAATCGTCCCCATCTCTCAAATCATATGTTCGCCGTTCCTTCTCAAGACCTCAACTATTCTGATGTCCATCCGCCCTCTGTCGCACACTGCTACAACCTCCAGGCACACCACCGCTTTATCCCTTTAAGGTCGTCGTCGAACCCCTTCCGCCCCGTCACACTCACACCGTACAACCCAAATTTCCGTCATCAACGCGGCTCACTTCCATCATTCTCCCTGTCAGGCGCACCACCCCTAACACCTCCTTTACCCAACAAAGAGGTACTTTAATTAGAAAAAAAAAAACTTTTTGTGTTACCAGATGCTTTAAGATCTAGGCTTACCAAGTAAGATTTTGTTTTGGATATAGATTTTTTTGGTTTTAGATCGAATATTGCTTGTGTTTAGATATACACCTACTCAAAATAGTGTTTTTTTCTTTTGGATATAGATTTTCTTGGTTTTAGATCGAATATTGCTTGTGTTTAGATATACATCTACTCAAAACAGTGCTTTTTTCCTAAATTCTCGTTTTTTAACGACAAATTTGGTGACGGACCTATCAAAGGTTATCATGGTGCCCACCGACGAAACCACCCGAGGGCCGGCTCTGGGCCCGGCAAACCCGTGCCGACGCCCGAGGCCCAAAATTTCAAAGGGCCCGAAAAGTATTTATATGCTTGTATATATTTATTAAATTATATATTTAGTATATTTATCCGTTTATTATGAAAAAAGTATTAGTGGTGTAGTGGCAAAAACCATATCAAAATAATGTAAAGGTCTCAAGTTTGAGTCTTTGCTCCATCACTAAGTTTTTATTTTTGTAATTCAATTACCCTTAACCATAATTTTGGGCCTAATTCTTTTCGTCGCCCGAGGCCTAAATTTTTTTAAGAGTTTTAGGGGACGGCTCTGCCCGATCATATCCATCAACACCAATTCAAGAAAACCTAATACATCTAGGAGAAAACTCCCTTATGAGAATCTAACCAAGTACCAATTGATCCCTAAGCCTTATCTCACCTTAAAATTTCACTACTCTAATATAATGCGAGACGACCTTATTCATATGTATGGAAAAAGACAGAAATCATTTTGGAAAATACTAACTAACCAGTTTCTTGTTCTGATACTCTCTGTAGGAAAATACTAAATCGTCCTCATCTCTCAATCAAAAGTAACAATCATAGATTCCTGTATTCATAATGGTTTCTCTCACGGAAATTGCTGAAGCATCTTCATCTTCTCCGCCATCAACAACTTACAATCATCATTATAAGTACGACGTGTTTATAAGTTTTAGAGGCTTTGACACCCGTCTTAGCTTCACCAGTCACCTCCACACCGCCCTCCTGAAAGCTAACCTCACAACCTTTTTGGACGACCAAGATATTCCAACCGGAGAATTTTTGAAACCGGAATTAGAGAGTGCAATTAAAGCATCCAAGGCTTCCGTTATCGTGTTGTCTGAGAATTACGCTTCTTCAACATGGTGTCTTGAGGAACTGGTACTAATCCTTGAGCGAAAGAATAACTCCAACCAAATCGTTATCCCTGTTTTCTATCATGTGGAGCCCACCCATGTGAGGAAGCAACAAAGCAGCTTCGGAGAAGCAATGGAAAAGCATAAACTGAAGATGGAGGCGGAGACAAATGTGGAGGAAAAAGGTCGATTGGGTGAGAAGATGAAGAGATGGAAGGATGCACTTACTCAAGTTTCTAATTTGAAAGGGAAGGATGCAAAGGGCCGGTAACAACTACATTCTTTCCCATCCTATCTCTCACGTACCGGTATTTGAGGGTAAAAACCGGTAAATACCGGTACCGAACCGGTATCGAAAAAGTACCCTGTTCGGTAAATTTGGTACCAATACAAGTACCGGGTTTGATTTGCTTATCCCTAATATGAAGTGGTGTTTTTTCTTATCAACATTAATCTGTTTTTTAAATAATATTAATCTTGTAATAACATTACTTATATTTATGTTGTTTAAATATATAATAATGTTATTTGTCTCTAAAATTATAAAAAAACAGTTGAGTGAAAACTAATCGGATCGGAACAATTCAATTACTGTGTAGGGATGAGCATGATACTATGCCTGGAAAACGAGAAAAATAGGTACCGGTACCAGTACTGAAAAAGATGGGTATGGTGTTCGATACCGATACCTGTTAGACCATGTGTAGTGGTAATAACCCTACCCTTGGGTGTTTTGCGTCATGTGGAGACCAGTAAGCAATGGGGCATTATGGGGCGTTTTCTAAAATGAGTGTAGTGGGGATGTGGGCATTGTGGGGTATTATGTTAAAAAGAGGTGGAAATAAAATTAAATTAAAAAAAACATCAAAAATATTTTATTGGGCATTATGTTTAAACCTGCATGTGATTGGTCAGTTCAAATTCTCTCCGACGTGAAATATTTCACGCTCCAACCCAATTTTGGTAAAATAAACGCCCATGGGGGCGGAGATGAGGGCGTGGAGGGGCGTTCTCGAACCAAAAACCGACCAGAAACTTCACCACTACGGGTGGTCTTGCGGAATGCTCATCCCTGAAAGTGATAGTTAATGAATACTAATGTGGCCTTGAGAGAATGAGTAAAGAATGAGCACCTAAACCACTTTTTATATTTCACGGAAAAAGTTTCTGTTTACGTCAAATAACTTTTTTAATATTATTCGTAATAATTTTTTTTTATTTATCTTTTTTTAATATAATGATTTTCATTATTTATCTTTTTCTAATATAATGATTTTCATTATTTATCTTTTTTTTCATATAATGATTTTCATAGTTAATGTAACTTTTGTCAACAAATTATACATATTTTAATAGTTAGTCTGTTAATTAGTTTTATATATCTCTTTTTAACATAATAAAATGTTGGTTTTGTAATAGTTCATGTCCTAAACTTTTACTTTTATTTTTAACGATTAATGCTTTATGTTTTATCCGACTAATTTTACAAAAAAAAAAATTACACCGTTGGTTCTTGTGGTTTCTGCCAAATTTCAATGTCGGGTCCTAATAGTTTTTTGTTGCAAAATCAGGCATTAATGTTTTAATTTATTAAAATGTTGAGTACTAAGACCACCCGTAATGGGCGTGTTTTTTTTCAAAATTTCGCCCCAATCACGCCGGATTTCACCCCTCGACCGCCCCCCGGGTGTGTTTCAGCATGATTTCGCCCAAAGTCCCCCTCCAACGTAATTTAAAACACGCTCAAATGGTATTTTGGTGGCCAATCAGATGTATCCCACTTTTTCTTGAACAATCCCCTTTTTTTGTTAGTTTTTGTTTTATTTAATTCTTTAAACCTCTTTTTAACATAATACACACATCCCCACTACACCAATTTTAGAAAAAAACGTCCAATAATGCCTCTTGCTGACTGGACTGCCACATGGCGGAAAACGCCCAAGGGTGGGGGCATTATTCATCCTTATCACTACGCATGGTCTAAGGTCAAATGTTGTCACAATGTTGAGTACTAAGGACAAATCTTGTTAACTTTTTTTTTAAGTCTTACTAAAATGCCCTTTAATATCTAGAGAGTCTATTTTTTAATTACTTATATTTGACTAAAATAATTTAAAGTTTTATTTATATTTATATTTTTTTTATAAAATTAAATGGATTTGAAGTTTATTATTTATAAATCTGGAATAGAAATGCGTTTAACTGAACCGAATTCAACCGATTGATTAAACTGATTTATTCAGTTCAATTATCTGATTAAACCGGTTATTATTTAGTTTATTTGATTGAATTTGGTTCGGTTGTATGAAAAAAAAAAATTTGTTGAGCGGAAAACCAAATTCACAATTAAGTATACATCATGCGTGCTAAATGATAAAACGTGCTTTTATGCCTTTTAGCACTATGTGGTTTTGGTACACTGCTCATGGAATTAGACTATGAAAGTCATTGTCAACACAATAAATATAATATAATTATTCTACTATCTTAAATTTTAAATCGTAAAACAACAACAATAATAATAATTCAACAAAAAGTATCAATCCCATCCCCAAAAAATAATAATATAATAATAATTCAACAAAAAGTATCGAAACGGTTCGCGTCAAATCGGTTCGATCCCAAACGGTTCGCGTCGAAACGGTTCGATTCAAAACAGTACGGCTCGAAACGGTTCGCGTCGAAACGGTTCGACTCGAAACGGATTGGGTCGAAACGGTACTGGTTGAAACGGTTCGCGCCGAAACGGTTCGCGCCGAAACGGTTCGACTCGAAACGGTACGGGTCGAAACTGTTCGCGTTGAAACGGTACGGGTCTAAACGGTTCGCATCGAAACGGTACAGGTCCAAATTATGGGGGTATTAATTACATAGTTAGTCCCTGTGGTATACACAAACTAACAATCTAAGGTACTAATAATGAGTCCCTGTGGTTTACACAAATTAACGTAAATACCCCCTGATGTTAAAAAATGGAATGTTAGTACCCTAAGAAGTGATTTTAAACTATTAGTACCTTAGATTGTTAGTTTGTGTAAACCAAAGGGACTAACTATGTAATTTGTAGGATCGAATACCGACCCGAACGAGTCGTTTCAGAGGAGTTTTATCAGTCACGACTGCGGATAACACGTAACCGATAACGAAACAGCAAGCAATTCACTTTTAACACCTTTCTGATAGATTTATAACAGATTACAATCAAATGGAGAACCGGCAATACCTCGGTCTCTCTGAACACACCCTTAGAACTATATGTGAGATTCGCTCATGATGACTATATATAGGAGATCAGGTCCGCTTATAAGTACATGACACAAAAGCGGACCTCACTTTTGACAAATGAGCGAACCAGACACTTGACAAATGAGCGAACCTAATTTCTAAGACATGAACGAAAACATAATAATACATTTTGAACGAAATCAACATCTTTCTATCATAAATGCTTTTGTCTTCTTGTGATGATGTCATGTATGATGTCACAATTATGATGTCATCATCCAAGATGTTGACATCATCCTTTTTCAGATCCGCAACGAGACTGAGACTCGACATAAGACGAAGACGACAGATGTGTGCACCAACAGACTCCCCCTCAGATGTTGACGAGTCTTACATGTTGAGTCTTTGCATCTTCAGTCTTAATCAGTCTTTTAGCTTCATTCTTTCTCTCAAAATTAACAGACTCCCCCTTGCAATGTGCTGGCATTCCGTTAGTTCTTCAGCATCATCTGCTTCAGGATCGTAATCTGGCTGGTTCTTTCTGAGGTTGTTCCAAGGTCGCAACCTGACTATCATCCATCTCAGGATCATCAATCCAGCTCATACTTAAACCTGCACAAACACACTCTACCTAAAAGTAAATTTTACGTATTTAACAATTCAATGTAAACATATGCACCAACAATCACTCTCCCTCAGATCAAAAATACATGATGAACCACTTGTTGATTTAAAAACATATTTTGATATTTAAGATACACTCCCCCTCACAACAATGTCATCAAGTTTAGCACTCGGAATTTTGAAAATCAGCTTTCCAACATCAGTTGTCGAAAATCTTTTTGACTTTTTCAAAAGTTTATGCTAAAACACACCGAAAATCTTTTTGTAATTTTGAGTGAAAAGAAATGCTATAAAGAAATATTTACAGACAATATTTTTGTGAGTTTTGTGTAAGAGGATCATATCAGTTTTTGACAAGTCACGAGTACCGTTGAGCTTAGTTACACATTAAGAATTAAACAATTCACTTAGATTGCCGATATACTGATCCACTTAAATTCTCACACAAATTTCAACTAATTCAGGATATGAGTTAGGTGTTTTAAAGACTTAAACTCATTCATGTGTCCCACCTCTTGAATATACTCCCGTATCCAGATCCCAATATTCAGTCTTACAGGTGAGTATACCACAGATGATATCTGTCAGGGGAATAAATTATAGTACGAGGGCCGTGAGAGCTCAGGTCGATCTTTCGATACGCAGAGAGATGACGGCTTCGACTTTTGGTGGGTCCCCTTTAGAGGATCTTTTGCATTACAACAGCAATGACTATCAATTTTATTGTTTCATCAATTTGCTGAGGGCTGCGCTATATTTCAAGCATGCGGAAAGTATTCTCCGGGGACTAGGTCAGAAATTTCTTTCAGCAGAAGTCCCGGGATAATACCCCAGATATCACTGAGCATAAAGACCTAGTATCTCAGAATAAGGGACCTTTCAAACGAGATTTCAGGGGTTACCTATATATCCAAGTAGTGTTCCCCACGAAATAAGCAAGTTTGAAATTTAGTTTATATCCCGAAAAAGTTTACTAAATGTGTAAAAACCTATCGGCATATCATCAGTGAGACTGTTTAACGCTATTCAAACATTACATTTCTTTAGCATACTGTGACTGTCTACTGATGTACTATCATTTCCTCTTCTTTGACACTAAAACTCATTTTTGATTTTATCATGTTTTTGCCTTTTTCAAATTTTCAAATGTTTTTGGATTTTTTGAAATTTCTTACTCCCCCTAAAATGCAAACACATTTTAGGAAATTTGAAAAAAAAAAAAACTGTACAGAAAGTGACAACTGATATCAAATCACCTCAATTCGCCATCCACTTGGCATAAACAATCAGAACTCCCCCTTTCACAAAACTATTTTCTCATTATGATTTCAAAACACTCAAGTTTGTTTTAACTAAAATGATTTGTCCGGAAAATAAGTTTTGTTAATTTTCAAACCACTTGTAGGTTAGGGGTTCATCACATTGTTTTACATTCAACCACTTGTAGCAAATCAAGTACAACTTAATGTCCCTGATTTACCACTTGCATGTATGCAACCTCTGTACCTCTTGTAAAAAATATTCTCAATATTCAAGCCTATGTAGGAATAAACCTCTACACAAACCATTTTACCAATCAAGATGCCGATTCCTGCTTCGCACTTACCAACCTGGAAGCTCCGGCAAGTCATACTTAACCTGTAAAATGCTAACAATTTTAAGAACTTTTCATACAAACTCATAAAACATGAATGATGCCGATTCCTGATCCACGATTACAAACTTGGGATCTCCGGCAAGTCAGGTTTTTCAAGCAAAGAAAATGTCCACCCAAGCCTGACCAGCCTTGGGTGTTTTCAGTTCAGAAGCAGTTGGAGTGTAAGTTGCTTTCTTTTTAGCATAAAACTCCTTTACCCCTTTTACTTTTCCATCGACCATTTTTCCGAAAATCTTTTTAACATTCCCATTAAACGCTTTCTCAACATCAAAGTTATCCTTCTCAGAATAACCCTGATTTGAGATTTCAGATTTTCCAGTTTTCCTTTTAAAATTTTCAGTCCTCAATGGTGGAAAGTTCTCATCATCCATTGAAGGAACTGAGTTTTCATCACTCTCATCAAATTGTGGCTCCTCTGATTTTGTGGAATCAGATTCATCGCCAGATTTTACTTCTGATTTCTTAACAACCCATTTTTGGTTGTCAAGTTTCACACTTCGCTTGTAAAATCTCTTCGAACATTCACCAACTTCATATGTAGAATTTTTGAAAATCTTAAATTTCTCAGTTGTTGGTTCGATTTTATCAACAACAACTTCTTTCAGTTTTCCAGAAACTCCCTTTTTTGTATTGGTCGCTTTTGGGCAGTTCCATGCAATGTGACCAACTTCATTGCATCTAAAACAAGTTCTGGTTTCTTTTCTCTGAAATTCATTCTTTTTCTTCTCAGCAAGAAATTCTTCATTTGATTGTCTCCAGAATGAGCCCTTTGATTCTTCTTCATGACTAGTTCCTGCAACATATGTCATTTTTGATTTAAAATCTCGAACATATTTTTCATTTTTCTGTTTTTCTGTTGGAGTAAAACCTAATCCTTTCTTTTTGTAATTACGATTTTGGTTAGGTTTCTTTTGAAAACCAGAACCAGAACCGTAATTCTTTTTCTTGTTTAAACGTTGTTGAACTCTTGAAGTGTATTTCTTAGGTTTTTCAGTAAGATTTAAATCTTTTATTTCAGAAATATTAATTTCTGTCATTTTGAAAACCTTTTTGATCATGTCAAAACGAACACTTCTTATTGGAAACTCTTTATCAAAATATAATTTGTCAGAATCATTCAAAGTATATACAACTTCAAATGTTTCATCATTCAAATTAGATTTTGACAACAAAAACTCTTTACTGTAAACCCGTTTTCCCGACGATTTTGAACTCTTTTCGGACGAACTCGAACTCCTGACTGACTGACACGAACTTTCGGACTCGGACTTTGACTCTGACTCCTCATCCTTATCCAACACCTGATCGACCACTCGTTTTATTAGTTCGGACTCATGATCTGTGTCGGATGCTGTAAACGTGACGTCAATATTTTCTGGTAAAACATCGGTTAACTCGGATTCTAACTTAATATTGACCGCCTGTTTTAGTTCTTCCTCATTCGGTTTTCAAGGTGAATACCCTTCCCATATTGGAGGCGGACACTTAATATAACAAACACCCTGTTTTTTACCAGTATCCTTCTTCTTCTTTGGCTTTGTTTCTTCATCTTTAAACGCTTCAAAACCTTCAACTGTTGGATAAATTCTATCAATTATGTAATCACAACCTTTGTAACTTTGCAACAATCTTCTTATTCTTTCATTTTCAATTGCTTCACTATCCAACTCTTTCTTCCACTTTGCACATTCTTCTATGTACATGTTGATCTCTTTCTGCTTTGTCATCATTGTTGCATTCAGCATCTTCAAAGCTTTTTCTCTTTCCGTGTTTGTCTTTTCCAGGTTATTCACAGTTCTGTTCAAAACATCATATGACTTTTTCAAATTCTTTACATCAAACAACAACTTTTCTTTCATCTTTTCTAATTCACTAAATCTCATGTCTTTTTCTACACACTGTTTGCATGATTCTGCGCATTTAAGACAAGGTTTTGTGACTTCAATGATCTTCTCAACCTCTACAACTTTTTCAACTTCCACAATCTTCTCAATCACTTTGACATTTTTCAATTCTTTTTCAGCTTTCTTCTCTTTCAGTTTCTTTAATTTTTCTGCAAAATAAAATTCAAAAATGTCAGAAGATAAGTGAGTTTTTCCAAGATCTATCTGTTCCATCTCTTCATCATCACTTGTTTCTGATGAAACAGATCTTTCATCTTCACTTTTAGTCTTCATTTGATTCTGTTCTTTTGCTGTACAACTCTCCTTCAGCTTCTCCAGGCGATCTGATTTGTCAGAACTATCATCCGAAGAACCAGAATCAGATGGTGTTTGATCAACAACAATTGCTTCTTCTGAACTTTCATCGGATGAAACGGATTTTTCTTCTTGATTCTTCTTATTCACATCATTGTTCTCCATTTGTTCTTCAAGCTTCTTAATGAATTGACAAATTGACAATCTAGAATATTCTCCAGTTCTTTTTAAATCCAACAGATATGTACACCATTCTTGTTGTGGTATGGAATTGGCTAATCTCTCAACCCATTCTTTTGGACTTTTCTTAATACCCTTCTCGGACATTGAGCGAACAAGATGGCTATACCTCTCAATGATACTCTTTGTACTTTCTCCTGGACAACCTGAAAACAAGTCAAACTCTTTCATTAATACATTTATTCTATTAAATGTTTCACTAGTCATATTAAACAAATTTATATCCATGATTCGATATATGTTGACTGCTCAAAGTTTTATCCTTTTGAAAATGACCTTGGGATATACAAAATCTAAAACACAATTATGCAAATCACATGTGCCGTAAATGTCAGCTGATTGGGCCGCCTTTAATTCATATTCAACGACTTTCAATGACTGGGCCGTTTGTAGTGGGCTGACAGCAACTATCACCAGTAAATCTTTTATATCAATACATGAGCCGATACACTTGTTTGGGCTTTTAATGATGATGATTGGGCTGCAACTATGGATCACATGAGCCGTCTATACTCAAAATAATATCACCAACTTTGACTTTAGTGGACCTAAGATATATTGATATAACCAAACACTTTTGCCGACAACAATAATACCTTTTCACATTCACACTCAAACAAAAATATCCGACAATTTTAATACACCTCTCAATATAATTGGACCCCAATATTTGAGTAGGCTGACAACATGCAATGAACAGACCAAATCCACTTAGCTGACGCTTTGTTTGAAAATTGATGTTATCAAGAATATGAGATATCCATTATCACATGTAAATCTGAATAAAGCAATCTCGTGACACTGAAACACTTAAGCTGGCAACATCACATGCAAACTGACTAACTCATCTTTATTAACTTTTATATACACTTCAAATAACAAAACCTGACACATCACATGTATTTCTTGAACTAGGCATTCACGTGACCGACTGACATCAAAACCTCGTGATTTCTAGTCCCAAAGTACTGACACACTTAAATGTCTATCAAATGCAAACCGACCAACACACATACAAATCGACAACCCTCTTTTTGAGTGGAATTAAACTGAAATGGTCAACAGGAGCGGAAACAGTAACAACTCTTAGTTGTCACAAAAACGGAACCCAAGGTGTCACAAGAGCGGAATCAACTTGTTCAAAAGAGCGGACCAGATAATGTCCGGATAAGCGGACCAGAAAGTTCAGATAAGCGGACCAGAAAGTTCAGATAAGCGGACCAGATGATGTCCGGATAAGCGGACCAGAAAGTTCAGATAAGCGGACCAGAAAGTTCAGATAAGCGGACCAGATGATGACATCATCAATATCACGAGTCTGTATGAGCGAATCTTCAAAAAATCCGATGTTTTAGATCGATTCAAGCTTTGAAACTTTCAAGGATTGATTAAAACATGTTTACGCACAATATATGTGAAATTTGGCCGATTTTGACCGTAAAAAGTTTTGTTTTTCGAAAAAGAAAGATGTAGAAGGAGAAAAAAATGATGAAAACGAGCTGTATATGCGAGATCTCCTCCTCCTTGGCTCTGATACCAATTGTAGGATCGAATACCGACCCGAACTAGTCGTTTCAGAGGAGTTTTATCAGTCACGAGTGCGGAAAACACATAACCGATAACGAAACAGCAAGCAATTCACTTTTAACACCTTTCTGATAGATTTATAACAGATTACAATCAAATGGAGAACCGGCAATACCTAGGTCTCTCTGAACACACCCTTAGAACTATATGTGAGATTCGCTCATGATGACTATATATAGGAGATCAGGTCCGCTTATAAGTACATGACACAAAAGCGGACCTCACTTTTGACAAATGAGCGAACCAGACACTTGACAAATGAGCGAACCTAATTTCTAAGACATGAACGAAAACAGAATAATACATTTTGAACGAAATCAACATCTTTCTATCATAAATGCTTTTGTCTTCTTGTGATGATGTCATGTATGATGTCACAATTATGATGTCATCATCCAAGATGTTGACATCATCCTTTTTCAGATCCGCAACGAGACTGAGACTCGACATAAGACGAAGACGACAGATGTGTGCACCAACATAATTAACTCTCAAAGAAAAATAGTTTGGCAACCCAAATTTATGTTTAGTTAAATCAAGTAAGTCGTTTTTTTGATATAATTTATTAAGACTATGTTAAGTGATTTAACTACAACAAAGGAAAGGGCTCTTACTAACTAAACACTAAAAAGTGTATAATGGTTTAACTAATAAAACACTTTATCAAATAATATTTAAATTAATTAAGTAAAAAAAAATAAATAAAAACAAAAAGTTTTGAGGTGTAAATTTTTATTGGTTTAGAAAATTAGATGGATATGTGAAAAGGCGCAATGGGCCTTGCCCAGCTCAGGTCCTTCACATGCATACGGAAAATGGTTTCACGGGTGTCAACGCCAAAATCTGAGGTGGAGTGGGGCGCCAACCTGCTACATATTGTCTCATCTATTATATAGACTTAACCTAGTTAAGTCACATGGAAGCTTGGTTTTAAAAAGCGAGAGGCGCACAAAAGCGACGAGGTCTAAAATTGAGGCACGAAGCGCAAAGCGCAAAAGCGGTGGGCTTTTCGTACCCGAAGCGCAAGATGTTTATATAATTTTTTTTATATATCCCATCTATGCAGTTAATTTATAATATCATGCATATATATATATATTGATATTCATATCTAGAGCCCATATAATTTTTTTTTATAAATACTTTGTCCCACATCGGTGTGGGGACAAAGTGAGTGGTTGTTTATAAGGTAAAGCATTTACTACTCCATTGTAGCTTTATGACATGTTTTACCACAAGTCCTACCCGCGCGCAGGGGGGGGGTGCAAAAAATGATTTTCTCAGCTGGGATTTGCTTGAACTCGTGCGTGCACGAATGCAGCTCCGAAAACCCAAGCCCGCGTGCAGCATTTAATTAAACTTTTTTTTGCTGCTGTTGGTTTTAAGCATTTTTATTACATGTACAAGTCAAAACAGCCAAGGTACAACATTTTTATGCAGCCAAACGCTTAAGGTACATGAGGCGCGCTTTTTTGGCCAAAATTCCCACAAAAAAACATCAAAATTTGCGCTTTTCTGGCGCTTCCTGTAAAAACACAAGGCGAGAAGGCGAAAAGCCCCAAGACCTGCGCCTTATGTCGCCTTGCGCCTAGGCGCGCCTAAGCCGCGCTTTTTAAAACCAAGCATGGAAGACTGATCAAAATATTACCCTAAAAGTTTAAAACTTGATGTAACAATATCAATGATTAATGTATTTACTTTCAAAACTTGTCTATACATTACAATATATAATCATATAACTGTGATTTGAAACTTTAATTAATACAATATTTGTAGTATTATTTTCATTTTTTTTAATCTTTTGGTTGTTTAGTTTCATGAATTGTATTTTTTAGTTCTCATTAATATCCATTGTCAGATCGGAGACAACGCTTATTGAGGAAATTGTTGACGAACTCTACAAAAGATTAGGTTTACCATTAGGGACTACTACTCTCCCACAACTTATCGGGATGGAACGTCACATTAAACGCATCAGTTCATGGCTAAAAGACGGATCCAAACATACCGCTGACGTTCTCACTATTTGGGGTATGGGCGGGATAGGGAAGACTTCTTTAGCCAAGTACGTATATGAATTACATCGCCATGCATACACAAGCTACAGCTTTATTGAAGATATCAGCAGGAGATGTACCGGAACTCGTGGGTTGCTTAAATTACAAAAACAACTTTATGGTGACATATCAAAAAGAAAGTTGACTCGAGTTCATAATGTTTCAGAATACACCTCGATTATTTGTAAAGCACTAGCACATGAAGAGGTGCTTGTAATTCTTGATGATATTGATAGCTATGACCAGTTGGATCAGTTACTTGGTGACAAAGGTTTTCATCCCGGAAGCAAAATCATAATTACAACAAAAGACGCATCTTTGATAGAGAGGTGTGCATTATTCAAAACAAAAGGCAAACCCAAGCATACTGAGTGTATACTTGAGGGCTTATCTGTGTCTGACTCTACGGAGCTTTTATGTCATCATGCATTTATATGCAACTATCCTAGGGAAGGTTATGAAGAAGTAGCAGAAAAGCTTGCAAGGTATTGTGAAGGACACCCATTGGCTCTTGAAGTTCTGGGCAAGTCTCTACATAAGCGAGATGTAGCATATTGGGAAGAGTACATAAAGGGGCTAAAGAAAGAACCTCTTTCTGGTATAGAAAAGGCAAAAAAGGCATTACAATTGAGCTTTGACTCTTTGTCATCTGAAAATGATAAGGAGCTGTTTAAGCATATTGCTTGTTTCTTTGTGGGAGAAGATAGGGATCTGACTGAAACAATATTAAAAGCATGTGATATATATACAACATCTGGGATTACAAATCTCATGGAAAAATGCTTTCTTCGTATCAGATGGAATAATGAATTGTCGATGCATTCATTGATTCAAGAGATGGGAAGAGATTTAGTACGTCAAGAATCACTTAACAAGCCATGGGAGAGGAGTCGATTATGGTGTCATGAGGAGTCATTCGATGTGTTGAAACGAAAAAAAGTAAGAGGCCATTTATATTATCGTAGTAATGCATGTTCTAAGTATTGTTATTGTCGATATACATGTATATAACCTTTATATATTAATGTTTGTATTCCTTTTCTTTGTAGGGAACCCAAAATATTCTAGGCCTTGCCCTTGACATGAGAATGCTTGACAAAAAGAAGTTGCGTGGATCATTTGAGCTGAAAACAGAGTCATTTAGTCAGATGGACAATCTAATGCTACTACAACTAAATAATGTGCAATTAAATGAGTGTTTCCACAATTTTCCGGAGTTAAGATGGTTGTGTATGCACAGGTTCCTTTCAAAGTCTGTTCATTTAGACCTACCAATGGAGAATTTGGTTGTTCTTGACATGTCTTGCAGCAATATTGAATCTTTTGACATGTCATACAGTGACCCACAACCACCTGCAAAGAAGCAAAAGGTAAGATTTTAGATATTTGTATATGAGATTCCGAATAATCAATAATCCGCTTGGATAAACTTTGAATGGTGATGATAAAGCAATTACAATGTAGTATTTTAACCCAAGAATTGCCTAGGCTTTCACGTGTAGGTCCGGCTAGGGGAGGATCTAGTCGCCTAATCCTTGTTGTCTAACACACCCGGTTGTGCGGAATCCAACCGGAGATGCAAACCGAGATCGAGAACACGCAAATGCACGACACACAATATTCACCGATTAACACCACTTGTATTAATACGAATGAAAGGTCCAGTTACAAGCTCAATGTTTACAGATGTACTCTATAAACTCTCTCTCTCGTGTGTCTGTGTGCTGTCCAACAGAATGCTCTAAGTGTTCTGCTCTGTTCTCCCAAGTGTGTCTCTCAAGTGTCTCTCTCTGAACACAACACACTACATGAGTATATATACTCAACACAGCACGTCTGGTCGAAGGATCAGACAGACTGATCGAAAGATCATCTGTCGACCAGAAACACATCGAAGGATCACATATACACCTCGAAGGATGATATCCTTCGAGGTCCATCTGTATCTATCGAAGGTGTATCTTTCGAGCACATCGAAGGATCTAAACTATCCTTCGATGCCTCATCCTTCGACACACACACATCAAACAAACAATGTGCTAACTGTTTGGCCAAGTCAAACCGGAGGATGGTTGACTTGGTCAAACTTACATCGAAAGCACATAACAACAAACCTAACACAAGACATCATTTGGTATCATGACAAAATACAGACAAAGTACAGACACAAGTGCACCAACAAAACCCCCTTGGCTGTAGCTTTGTCTCGATCTTCGTGTCTTCGAGTCGAAACCAAGTCGAACTGAGCTGAGTTGAACCGAGCCGAGTCGTGTCCACAAAATATGTATCAACAAACTCCCCCTTGGACGCTACTCGTGAGGTTCAACTTCGATGTCTTCCACGTCGGAGGATCTTCAAAGTCTTCACGTGTCGTAAGTAGAAAGTGTATCAACAAACTCCCCTTTTTGTTTAGGAAGTGTGTCAATAAACTCCCCCTTAGATTGAACTCTCCATTGAGTCATGCTCGTGAATCTTTTGGCTTGTCAATTCTTCAGATCCTTGTGGTGTTGATGAAGGGTCAGCGGCAACTCGATCATTTTATCCTTTGAGTGCCTCCACTTCGTGTCTTCATTCCAAGGCTTGTCATCGAACATGTTCTCCTCGCCTTTAGCATCTGCACATGCAAGAAAGCTAAACGCATAATGAGAACAACCGCTTGGAATATAGTTAACATTTAAACAATCAACACATATGAGATCAAATCTCAATCAAACACCAACCGACAACATTTTGAAAGTTTAGAAAAATATTCAATTTTAATCCTTTAACTTTCAAAACTTGTTAACTTCGACTGTTTATGAAGATGCAATTGTTTTCCGGCTTACGATCAGGATTTTGGGTAGGATAGACTCGAGTTCCAACATCAGTCAATCAAAAATAAACTAGAAGCAAAATCTTTTTGGAGTTTATAAAGTTTATATTAAAACACACCTAAAATCTTTTTGAAATTTTTCATTTTTCAAATGTAAAGACGGAAAGCAATAAATAAATATATACAAGAAGCATAAACTGAAAACAGTAAATAAATATCTACAGACATTCTTTTTGCGAGTTTCGAGGGTAAGAGAATCATATCAGTGTACGGTCATGTCAAAACGCTCTTGTTGTTCAATTAGTTAACATTAAGATAAGCATCCTATAACAATTATCGGTATTGTTGTCCACATAAACTCAACTTATCATTTGTAATCATGGCGAGGGGATACGTTAAGGTATGATTTATACTTACCGACCGGTGTTCATCCACATCACGACACATTCCCGTATCAAGGTATGCACGAGGATTCATCTTACCGGTGAGTATACCGATTATCATCTGTTTGACCGTATATGATGTGAGATTCTCACTTATTTTGATTTGAAAACAAGCCCTATGTGATATAATCACTTATTGATGAGGAACTTGATTTTCGATGCATGAGGGCACAGGAGCAAGTCCGTGAACAGGTCAGTACTTTCGTACAGCAGAGAGACGAACTTGACTCCCGGATAGATGTGATATATTATCACTTATTTGTTTGGACATGTGATTGTTGATCACTTATTGAGGTCGTATGCAGTATGTACACGTATGTATGGTATCATGGAAGATCTAGACTTGCGTCCCCGTTATTTTTTTTCGGTAAAAGATACAACCATGATACCCAGATGATAAGCAGCATAAAGACCGAATATCTCAGAACCTCGGCAATCTCTCAAACGAAATTTCGGTACTAAGACCATATGCCAATGAATGGTTCCCACCCAGTCTTCAGTCGATTTAAGTTTATATCACCCTGCACACTTTAAAATGATTGTGAGCCTACCGATACATCTTATATAGAGCTGCTTATCGCTTTTTCATTTAAGGTTTAAAGAGGTTTAGACAGACCACTGATGTACTATCATTTTCTCTTTTGCTCGCCAGGAAACTCATTTTTGTTTTTCTATTGTTTTTGTGCTTTTGAAATTTTTCGATGTTTTTGGATTTTTCAAATTTGGATTTACTCCCCCTAAAATCAACAAACTAAGATAAAATTTAAAAACACAAAGGTATTTACAAAAATGACTTTCCGATGTTGGTTAACTCATGTTTTACCTCAATGCCGTTTACCAAAATTAATTTTTAATCTGAAAAGATTTATCGAAATATGGAAAAATCAGTTGGCATGTCGGTAAGCGGTGCGGACCATGACAGCATTGTCTGGCCAAAGAGTGCTGCGAGAGTATAACAATTTTTAAAGCAGCTTAAATAACGACAAGAAAAGGAGAGATTAGATATTTAAAACCGTATCCTGCAACTGCTTCGTGCATTGCAAGGAATCTGAGTGCTCTCCCAAACTGGATATCCACCCGGTGTGGATTTCAAAGTCGATTCTTTGTAGCTACTGAGAAGTCTCTTGACAGCAACAAGATCATAAACCTTTGGGTCCGGCTGGTCTTCCACATTTCACCAGCGAAGGTTTTTGTCTTTCTCTTTGAGAAGTAGTGTGCGGTTGTTCAATCCATGCCAAGGCATCCGCACACCCGGTTGGTTTGTTCAACAAACACATTTTCTTCAATCACACCGCGAAGAAATGTACACTGCACGTTCATCTTGTAGATTTTGAACATCAGACGTGCTGCAGGTGCGTACATTTTGATTGAATCTATCCCAGGGACCCGATCAAAGCCTTGAACAATCAAACTTTTAATGATTTTCAATTTGTCGAAGCTTTTCAATCTCTTTCACAACACACTTCTGTTTCCTTTTTCATTTTTCTCTCCAACAAAGGCATCAATTTCTTCTGTCGCCTATCTTGTGCACGGACACTCCACTATCAACAATCTTACGATTATCGATAGTTCCTCCTGGAATATCCTACACACTCACTCAAAGATTAGTTGGAGAGGGGGACCCAAGCCTTTGTGGACTTGGGTCGTCCTTGATCATCAAGGAAAGTGATTTCAATCACTTGATGATTAGGAAACAGAACTTGTGGTGCTCCCCCTGATTGAATTACCTGTTTTTGCTTCCAAACTGTTTGTCCTTTACCAGTATTTGAATTTATTGTTTTTGCATTTACTGGTTTTACAGTTTTAGGTTTTGCTTGTACAGGTTTTTCTTCTTTGACCTCTGATTTTAAGGCCTTCTCAATTACCTTTTGATTCTTTTGTTTTAACTTCTTTTCCTTTTCTTTCAAGACACGTAGGTCTTGTTTCGGGAAAACAGGTCGTTTTTGGTAATTGGTTTCTTGGGGAGCACTCGTTTTTGCCTTCAACTTTTGCAGGTATGGGCAGTATCTTATAATATGCCCAACTGTGCCACACTCAAAACACATTCTCCGCTCTACAAACCTCGGAGAAACATGTTGATGACCAGACGGAGAACCAGACAATGAACTTTGTGATCTAGATGTACTTGGACCTAAATCACATCCGTTGGTATGTTGGGTGTAATTATTCTGATCATTTCGTTTTAAAATTCTAACTTGTTTTATAAAATCAATGTTAGATTTATCCTGAAATGTTTCAAGTTTATCTGTACCCTTGGATCCAACAAAGTTCACTTTCGGTTCTCGTTTCTTAACAGAAGCTCTTTTGTTTTGCACCTTTTGCTGCTGAACTTTAGGTGCTTGAACATTCTTGTTCTGAGCCTTCTTTCCCTGTACCTTACCTTTTCCGGAGTTGACTTGTTGTTTTCGCTCAATTGGTGGTTTTTGGTTTCCGTATTGTTTTCTAATTTGTTCACACGGAATTGGATCACATTGAGTGACGGTAACTTTGCCACTTTTGTTCCCCAAAAACTTATCAATACATCCTTCAAAAATTTGCTCAATTAAATCTTGATTTACATTTTTAATTGGAAAATCTTTGTTAGAGTAGATTTTGCTATCTCCTTTGAGCGTGTACAACAAGTTATTCCCTTCACAGCTAGATACACGGGACTCCATTGCTTTTGACGTTTCAGTCTTACTCGGTTTCACTGGTGGATCACACAGGATGTGATTCTCGATTGGAATATCTGTTGTAACCAAGTTAGACTGTTGTTTCACAATCTCTTCAGATTCATCATCCGATGAATCAGATTCATCATCCGAAGAATCAGTATCCTCAACAATGGGAGGACTCTGTTCCTTAACACACGATGAATCCGTCACATTCTCAGATTCTGATTGATCTGAGGATGATGTACCAGTTGTGAACCCGAGGCCTGCTGCAAAGTCATCTAGACCGAGTGGCACAGTAGGTTCAAAACGGGGCATATCCTCGTCATCAGGCAATTTGGAGTAATTGTGATTCATTGGGGGAGGACATGATTTGAATCCCATACACTTCTTATCCCCCTTTTTCTTTTGAACGTCAATAATGTGATCCAATACATAGCGGGAATTGGAATAGCTTTCCAGTTTCTGCTTAATTGTCTCACATTCACATCGAGCTGTTGCTAACTCTACCATTTGTTTTTCAATTGTGTCAATTAGATCATTGTTAGCATGTTGTTTTCTCAAAACAACCTTTTGTAATTCAGAAACATCATGTTTTAATGACGCAATTGTTGCTTTAAACTCCTTTTCATTTCTGGTTAAAAACAAGTTAGCTTCAGTTGCTTTAGAAAGATCTACAATCAATTCTTGATTGTGTTTGTGTGTGATTTCAAACTGACTTTCCTTTTCAGCATATTTAACCTTTAAACTATCACAATTTTCACAACTAACTACAGTGGGTTCATCGACACATACCTGACTTGATGAACTGTCGACATTAGCCGTAAAGGCTGAATGGAAAGAAAAAGATCCATCTTCAGAGAAGAACTTAGCAAGCTTCTCGGAAGTTCCAGCAGATTTCTGGCAGAGAATAGATCTCCTCTTGCATAATACTTCAGCTTCAGCCAAAAGTTCATCAACCTTCAAATCTAAAGCATCACTTGATAAATCACCAGCATCAAGTGATTCCCCATCCATGCTCCCACTATAACCCGAACTATCTTCATCTTCTGAAGATTCGCCAGCAGACACGGGTTCTACTACCTTCTCAGTCACTTTAGCATAACATGCTGTTCCACCATTTGGAGCATCATTTCCCAACTGAAGCGACCAATCACAACCTTCATCTACTTGAACCACAAGTGCCTGGTTGGCATTTGATTGCCCTGCCTGGCTTTGGTTGTTGACAGGTATCAACGTACGAATATTGTTCCTGTTCTGGTTCTGCTGGTTGCCTTGATTTCTGAAGGGATTTTGGTTTCCATGCTGAGCTGGTCTTGTGCATTCCCTTTTGAAATGACCCCGTTCACCACAGTTAAAGCACGTTACAGCTTGCTTGTCGAACCCATACTTGGTGTCTTTCTTGCTTTCCAAGTTGTTTCTCCCCGTCCTTTCCATAAACTCCTTTGCTCTTCGAATTGCACTAGCAAGAGCCCATTTGATATCCATCATTTCAAACTCTTCTCTATCCACTTGCTGATAATCTTCATTGGTTAGATTGATATTCCCAATCTGACCTGCGATCAATCCACAATAAGCACTAACCAAGGTGTTCAACATCTCCATATGCTCCTTGGCTATTTCGACACTGACTTTGGAAAAGTTGGAAGTGTCTAATCTGACTGTGTTCGGATTGGAAGTGGCTTGAAAGTTTGAAGAGCTTCCATAGAACCCTTGCTGTTGCGGTTGTTGCTGCTGAGCTGTCGGTTTCATATCTGGTCTTGGATACATCAAGTATGCTGAAGGATCAAACTGATCTGTTGTTGATGGTCCGGTGTTTGAGATGAAAGCTGTTTGAAGCTTCGCGTGTTGAGAAGCTGGTTTTCCTCCACTGATGCCTCCTGCAATCCCAAAGTACATCTCTGGACTTTGAGGAGTTAGTGTTCTTTTTGCCTTAAGCTTTTCTTCCACATCCTTGTTCTCCAATTTTTGAATTAAATCATAAACGGTGATTGTGTCTAGAACACCATTTTCTTTGAGAATTTCAAGATAACTGCTCCACTTTGCTGGTAAGCTATCAGCAAATCTCTTCACTATTTCTTGTGGAGTGGCAGTGACTTTAAAAGCAAACATCTCGCTCAACAAGTGATGGAACCTTGTAGATAACTCTGCCAAAGTCTCATTCTCCATACACGTGAATCCTTCAAACTCTTTCTTCAGTAAATCATGCTTGATCTTTCTTGATTGAGCATTTCCTTCACATCGTAACGTGAGCATATCCCACAAGCTTTTAGTTGTCGTGCAGTAAACAAACTGGTGGTAAATGTCTTTGTGAAGAGCTTGTGTGAGAATCATGAATGCTTTCTTTTCTAACTCAAACTTCTTCTTACCTTCTTCAGACATAGTGCTGTAAGTTTGTGGATTAGATCCTGCAACTTCCAACTCATTGTCAAATGCGGTGAAGAAGCACATCCATAGATCTTGACCTTGCCCCTGAACATAAGTTCTCAGCCTTTCTTTCCACCATCCCCAATCATTTATGTGATTTAGCTTTGGCGGTTTTGTGCTTGTACCAGTTTCACTGTCGTTCTGCATCATAGATTGAATGCTGCTGCTTTGATTTGTGACCAAAGCCCATTGATTTGCAGTTATCATTGCAGCTTGAGATGGGGCAATACCTCTTATCCATGCAGTTTTGTCGAAATCTGGCTCAGATTGCGTAGCTGATGATTGTGGAGTCGAAGTTAATTGAGTCCACCACTGACCGTTTGTTCCCATTTTATAAAAATTAATATATTAAGTGAAAATTGATTTAAAAAAAATTAATTTTCACAAACTATGTTAAAATTTCGAATGATAACAACCAGCCGAAGGATCAAGGATCGAAAGACCTGAAAAACACAAACTGTTAAACTTAAACAAATAAGGATCGAAAGATAAACACTTGTTCGAAGGATCAACAGTGTTCGAAAGATCACTGTTGAATTTCGAACAATGACTTCGAAAGATTCTCCAAGACGAAGGATCCTTATCTTTCGAAATGTAACAGTAGCTCGAACAATATATCCTTCGAAAAGATTCCTTGGCTCGAAAGATAACTCACTGACTTCGAAAGATGCTCGAAGGATGGGTATCTGTCGAACCTCCTTGATCGAAAGATGATCTTTCGACTTCGAAGGTTATCTTTCGATGAGCTCTGACACACTGACACAAAGTTGACAGGTTGGTGAGAAAGGTGATGGGCTGGAAGAAATCTTTCGGCAGAAAGGTATGGTCAGACCCTGCCTTTTCACCAACTCAGATATGGGTTGAATATTTTAATCAGTTAACCCTTCCCAATACACAAACAACTTTCAAAAACAATTAAACAAGATCAAAAGAGGTAAAACTTTGAAGAACACTTGAAGCTTTGTTGAAGATATCAAGAACAAACCCAGAAAATTTGAATTTTCCGGTAAACCGACAACTTTCCGAACACGAATTTGGCCGAAACTTCACTAAAAACCAATGTTTAACATGTGAAAATGAAGAATAAACAGGTTTTTATAACAACTTTCAGCAAAATACGATGATTTTTGAAGCTTTAAACAGAATTTTTCAGGAAAAATATAAACTTCAAAAACTCGAAACACACCCGAAAACACTCTGTTTTAACAAGGAGAAGAGCCAAGGCTCTGATACCACTTGTAGGTCCGGCTAGGGGAGGATCTAGTCGCCTAATCCTTGTTGTCTAACACACCCGGTTGTGCGGAATCCAACCGGAGATGCAAACCGAGATCGAGAACACGCAAATGCACGACACACAATATTCACCGATTAACACCACTTGTATTAATATGAATGAAAGGTCCAGTTACAAGCTCAATGTTTACAGATGTACTCTATAAACTCTCTCTCTCGTGTGTGTGTGTGCTGTCCAACAGAATGCTCTAAGTGTTCTGCTCTGTTCTCCCAAGTGTGTCTCTCAAGTGTCTCTCTCTGAACACAACACACTACATGAGTATATATACTCAACACAGCACGTCTGGTCGAAGGATCAGACAGACTGATCGAAAGATCATCTGTCGACCAGAAACACATCGAAGGATCACATATACACCTCGAAGGATGATATCCTTCGAGGTCCATCTGTATCTATCGAAGGTGTATCTTTCGAGCACATCGAAGGATCTAAACTATCCTTCGATGCCTCATCCTTCGACACACACACATCAAACAAACAATGTGCTAACTGTTTGGCCAAGTCAAACCGGAGGATGGTTGACTTGGTCAAACTTACATCGAAAGCACATAACAACAAACCTAACACAAGACATCATTTGGTATCATGACAAAATACAGACAAAGTACAGACACAAGTGCACCAACAAAACCCCCTTGGATGTAGCTTTGTCTCGATCTTCGTGTCTTCGAGTCGAAACCAAGTCGAACTGAGCTGAGTTGAACCGAGCCGAGTCGTGTCCACAAAATATGTATCAACATCACGTAATCACAATCAGATGATTCAGATTCACACTCAGGTCTTAGGTATAAAATCAAACACAGACACTAGGATCCTATGGTCTCGTGTAAATTTCAATCATTTAACAGGACTGATGACACTAGAATCGCCACACAAGATAGCTGTTATTATTCTTTAATATTGAGTAAATGCATGTTTTACTTATTTTAACTTATCTCTGTTTCACCAGTTGGTTGGATCATGCTCAAAAAAAGAACCATTGCTTGGATCATTGAAGATTCTAAATCTGAGTTTCTGTGAACAGCTTCATAGTGTTGGTGGTTTTTTTGAACTACCTGCACTTGAGAAGTTAATAGTTAGAGAGTGCATAAGTTTGATGGAGGTGTGTGAATCAGTCGAGCAATGTGTTGAACTTGTCCACATTGATCTGAGTTACTGCTGCAAGCTTAAAAACCTTCCAATATCCCTACGCAAGTTACAAAAGGTTCAAACACTATTGCTAGATGGTTGTAATTTATCTGAATCTGTCAATATGGATTCATCAGATCTTAGCATTAGCTCACAAACCTCTTCATCAGCCATTATAAGGGAGGCTATACCAAGTGATTTCAAGTTCTTTATGACTTTTTTACCAAGCTCGTTGAGAATTTTGTCTCTTGGAAATACTAATTTGTCAAACGAATCATTTCCCATGGACTTGAGCTGTCTAGCCATGTTAGAGGAATTATGTTTAGATGAAAATCCAATTGTTTCACTGCCCATTTGTGTGGGAACCCTTCCTAGGATTCAGAAACTTAGTATTGACAACTGTTATGATGTGATATCAGTTGAGCATCTTCCACGTACCCTAAGAGAATTCTCCATGTACACAGATGATGTATGTGCGACTAGGAAAATTAAATTTGATCCAGAAATGCCTCCACTCAAATTAGAAGGAATTCCTTGGGTGGTGGCATCACATTCGCCGCTTGAAATTGAAGGCATAATCAAAATTGAACCAATGGCAGATGTTGAGGAAAAGTTATTGTAGGTCCCTCGGAGGATGAGGTCAAACCTTATCCTTGTTATGTCTAACACACTAGCAAGTGCGGAATCCAAGCTAGCATGCAAACCGGAGTTTATAAGAGAACACGAGCCACAAAGAGAGAGATAAACACACAAGATATCAAAGTTTGCTCTTGTATTTCAGTGGACACGGTTACAGCCCTTGACCAACCGAAAATACGCTCTCAACAAGACTGAGTTCACTCACACACACACTCTCTATTTTCTGTCTCTCTTGTGTCTCACCCTAATGAAGTGAACACATAACATGGGTATATATACCCGTCACAGCTCGTCTGGTCGAAGGATCAGATAGACTGATCGAAAGATCATCTATCGACCTGAAACCTATCGAAGGATCCACATATACCTAGAAGAATGATATCCTTCGAGGTCCATCTATATCCATCGAAGGCTTATCTTTCGAGCTCATCGAAGGATCTAAACAATCCTTCGATGACTCATCCTTCGACACAAACATCATACAAACAATGTGCTAACTGTTTGGCCAAGTCAAACCAGGAGGATGGTTGACTTGGTCAAACTTACATCGAACGCACATCGAACGCACATAATAACAAACCTAAGACGTAACTCAGACTAACACAAGACATCGTTTTGTATCATGACAAAATACAGACACAGGTGCACCAACAAACTCCCCCTTGGCTGTAGCTTTGTCTCGATCTTCGTGTCTTCAAGTCTCTGACGTCCTTTCAACCGAGTCGAAACCAAGTCGAACTGAGCTGAGTCGAACCGAGCCGAGTCGTGTCCACAAAATATGTATCAACAAACTCCCCCTTGGACACTACTCGTGAGGTTCAACTTCGATGTCTTCCACGTCGGAGGATCTTCAAAGTCTTCACGCGTCGTAAGTAGAAAGTGTATCAACAAACTCCCTTTTTCATTTAGGTAGTGTGTCAATAAACTTCCCCTTAGATTGAACTCTCCATTGAGTCATGCTCGTGAATCTTATGACTTGTCAATTCTTCAGATCCTTGTGGTGTTGATGAAGGGTCAGCGGCAACTCGATCATTTTATCCTTTGAGTGCCTCCACTTCGTGTCTTCATTCCAAAGCTTGTCATCGAACATGTTCTCCTCGCCTTTAGCATCTGCACATGCAAGAAAGCTAAACGCATAATGAGAACAACCGCTTGAAATATAGTTAAACATTTAAACAAACGACACATATGAGATCAAATCTCAATCAAACACCGACCGACAATATTTTGAAAGTTTAGAAAAATATTCAATTTTAATCCTTTAACTTTCAAAACTTGTTAACTTCGACTGTTTATGAAGATGCAATTGTTTTCCGGCTTACGATCAGGATTTTGGGTAGGATAGACTCGAGTTCCAACATCAGTCAATCAAAAATAAACTAGAAGCAAAATCTTTTTGGATTTTATAAAGTTTATATTAAAACACACCTAAAATCTTTTTGAAATTTTTCATTTTTCAAATGTAAAGACGGAAAGCAATAAATAAATATATACCAAGATGCATAAACTGAAAACAGTAAATAAATATCTACAGACATTCTTTTTGCGAGTTTCGAGGGTAAGAGAATCATATCAGTGTACGGACAAGTCAAAACGCTCTTGTTGTTCTTTTAGTTAACATTTAGATAAGCATCCTATAACGATTATCGGTATTGTTGTCCACATAAACTCAACTTATCATTTGTAATCATGGCGAGGGGATACATTAAGGTATGATTTATACTTACCGACCGGTGTTCATCCACATCACTGTAGGTCCCTCGGAGGATGAGCTCAAACCTTATCCTTGTTATATCTAACACACTAGCGAGTGCGGAATCCAAGCTAGCATGCAAACCGGGAGTTTATACGAGAACAAGCACAAACACAACACACAAACTTCACCGATTAACACCACTTGTATTAATACGTATGAAAGGTTCGGTTACAGCACAAGGTTTACAAATGTATTCTGTAAACTCTCTCTCTCGTGTGTGTTCTCTCTGTTTTCTGTCTCACTCTTGTCAAAGTGTCTAACCCCTGAAATCTCTCTCTAGTGAAGTGAACACAATACATGGGTATATATACCCGTCACAGATCGTCTGGTCGAAGGATCAGATAAACTGATCGAAAGATCATTTATCGACCTGAAACACATCGAAGGATCCACATATACCTCGAAGGATGATATCCTTCGAGATATCCTTCGAGCTCATCCATCGAAGGTTTATGTTTCGAGCTCATTGAAGGATATAAACAATCCTTCGACACAACCAGCTTACAAACATTGTTCTAACTGTTTGGCCAAGTCAAACCGGAGGATGGTTGACTTGGTCAAACTTACAGGACTAACAAAGACATCGTTTTGTATCATGACAAAATACAGACAAAGTACAGACACAAGTGCACCAACAAACTCCCCCTTGGCTGTAGCTTTGTCTCGATCTTGGTCTCGATCTTGGTCTCGATCTTGGTCTCGATCTTTGTCTCAATCGTTGTCTCGATCTTTGTCTCGATCGTTGTCTCGATCTTTGTCTCGATCGTTGTCTCGATCTTTGTGTCTTCAAATCTTTGACGTCCTTTCAAGTCTTCAATGTCGGAGGATCTTTAAAGTATTCACGTCTTGAAAGCAGAAAGTGTACCAACAAACTCCCCGTTTGATGTCGGAAGTGTGTTGACAAACTCCCCCTTAACATAAGCTCCCCTTTGAGTTATGCTCGTGAAATATTTATTCTTTATAACTTGAGATCCTTGTGGTGTTGATGATGGTCAGCGGCAACTCGATCATCTTCATCACTTGAGTGCCTTCACGTCGTGTCTTCATTCCGAAGCTTGTCATCGACCATGTTCTCCTTGCCTTTAGAATCTGCACATGCAAGAAATCTAAACGCGTAATGAGAACAACTGCTTGGAATATAGTTAACATACACAAATGACACACGTATGACCATGTCAGAATCAAACACCGTCCGACAGTTTGAAAGTTTAATAAATTTGTCAATTTTAGCCTTTAACTTTCAAAACTTGCAAATTTCGACCGTTTATGAAGAATTAGTCCATTCGGTTTTCGTTCAGGTTTCAGGTAACGAAGACTCGAGCTCCAACATCGTACGATCGAAAATAAAATAGAAATAAAATCTTTTTGGCTTTTATAAAGTTTATATTAAAACACACCTAAAATCTTTTTGGTATTTTGAATATTTTAAATTTAAAGACTGAAAGCAGTAAATAAATATATACAAAGATGCAGAAACTGAAAGCATTAAATAAATATTTACAGACATTCTTTTTGTGAGTTTCGAGGGTAAGGGAATCATATCAGTGTACGGTCATGCTAAAACGCTCTCTTTGTTCAATTAGTTAACATTAATATAAGCATCCTATAACGATTATCGGTATTGTTGTCCACATAAGCTCAACTTATCAGATGTAATCATGGCGAGGGGATACGTTAAGGTATGATTTATACTTACCGACCGGTGTTCATCCACATCACGACACATTCCCGTATCAAGGTATGCACGAGGGTTCTTCTTACCGGTGAGTATACCGATTATCATCTGTTTGACCGTATATGATGTGAGATTCTCACTTATTTTGATTTGAAAACAAGCCCTATGTGATAGAATCACTTATTGATGAGGAACTTGATTTTCGATGCATGAGGGCACAGGAGCAAGTCCGTGAACAGGTCAGTACTTTCGTACAGCATAGAGACGAACTTGACTCCCGGATAGATGTGATATATTATCACTTATTTTGAGGACATGTGATTGTTGATCACTTATTGAGGTCGAATGCAGTATGTACACGTATGTATGGTATCATGGAAGATCTAGACTTGCGTCCCCGTTATTTTTCGGAAAAAGATACAACCATGATACCCAGATGATAAGCAGCATAAAGACCGAATATCTCAGAACCTCGGCAATCTCTCAAACGAAATTTCGGTACCAAGACCATATGCCAATGAATGGTTCCCACCCAGTCTTCAGTCGATTTAAGTTTATATCACCCTGCACACTTTAAAATGATTGTGAGCCTACCGATACATCTTATATAGAGCTGCTTATCGTTTTTCATTTTAGATTTAAAGAGGTTTAGAGAGACCACTGATGTACTATCATTTTCTCTTTTGCTCGCCAGGAAGCTCATTTTTGTTTTTCTATTGTTTTTGTGTTTTTGAAATTTTTCGATGTTTTTGGATTTTTCAAATTTTGGATTTACTCCCCCTAAAATCAATAAACTAAGACAAATTTAAAACACAAAGGTATTTACAAAAATGATTTTCCGATGTTGGTTTTACTCTTGCTTGACCTTAATGCCGTTTACCAGTAATAAAAAGTCAAAT
Source organism: Helianthus tuberosus (assembly GCA_030545235.1). Taxonomy (NCBI): domain Eukaryota; kingdom Viridiplantae; phylum Streptophyta; class Magnoliopsida; order Asterales; family Asteraceae; genus Helianthus; species Helianthus tuberosus. The sequence goes on along the minus strand of CM060356.1, from coordinate 34,802,677 downwards.
CTTGATTTGTCAAATGCTTTGGTAAAAAGGTCGGCACGATGGTCATCGGTGTGGACCATGACAACATTGATGAGTTTCAAAGTGAAACTATCACGTGTGAGGTGATATTCGAGATCAATGTGTCTGGTCAAAGAGTGCTGTATGAGATGATAATAATTCATAAAGCAGCTTAAATATCGACAAGTATAGGAGAGATTAGAAATTTAAAACCGTATCCTGCAACTGCTTCGTGCATTGCAAGGAATTTGAGTGTTCTCCCAAACTGGATATCCACCCGGTGTGGACTTCAAAGTCGATTTTTGTAGCTACTGAGAAGTCTCTTCACAGCAACAAGATCATAAACCTCTGGGTCCGGCTGGTCTTCCACATTGTACCAGCGAAGGTCTTTGTCTTTCTCTTTCTCTTTGAGAAGTAGCGTGCGGCTGTTCAATCCACGCCAAGGCATCCGCACACCCGGTTGGTTTGTTCAACAAACACATTTTCTTCAATCACACCGTAGAGAAAAGTACCTTACACGTTCATCTTGTGGACTTTGAACTTCTTGTGGAAGAAAAAATCCATGAACCTTAAAAAGGCTTCAGACGTGCTACAGTCGTGTACTTTTCATTTGAATCTTTCCTGAGGACCCGATCAAAAACCATAACAACCAAATTTTTAGCACATTTTTCAATTTGTCGAATTTTTCAACTTCATTCAACATCATTCTTCTTTTCTTTTTTTCTCTCTCTCTCTCCATCAAAGGCAACAACATTCTCCTAGATGTAACAATATTTCGGAGCCTTATGTCACCGATTTTGTGCATGGACGCTCCACTATCAACAATCCTAAGACTATCAATAGTTCCTCCTGGAACATCCTGCACACTCATTCAGAGATTAGTTGGAGAGGGGGACCCAAGCCTTCACAGACTTGGGTCGTCCGTCATCATCGAGAATTGTAACATCCATTTCCCGATGATTCGGAATTGATGTAGCTCCCCTTGAAACAATTTCCGATTTTGGTATCCAAACCTGTTTTTGTTTTTCATTTTTGACTTCTAACTTAACAGACTGTGTTTGGATAACCTCTGGTTTCAAAACCTTTTCAACTTCTTTTCGTTGTTTCTTTTTCTGTTTCATTTCCCGTTGTTTAACAAGACGAGGGTCCTGTTTTGGTGAAACAGATCTTTTATGATAATTTCGTTCACGGGAATCATCAACTTTGGCTTTTAACTTATGAAGATACGGACAATTTCGAATGATATGTCCAATTGTACCACATTCAAAACATGATCTTCGTTCAACAAACCCCGAAGTATCATGTGATCGTCTTGCCGATGATGAAGATGAACTTTGTGATCTCGAGGTACTATGTTTCGAACAACTTGGTTCATTCCTTTTCATTACTGTTGCTTTCTTGACAAAATCTAAGTTAGATTGATTTTCAAACTTTTCAATTTTGTCCGTTCCCTTAGATTTCACAAAGTTCACATTCTTTTTCTTCTTTTGATTTGGCTTCTTTTGACTTTGAGCCGGCAAATTTCCTTTTTGTTTGTTATGATTTTGCTGCCTTTTCTCTGTTGGTAATTTCTGGTTGCCAAATTGTTTTCGAACTTCGGCCTTTGGGATAGGAGGGCACTGTGTTACTGTAACATGTGATCCTGTCTTTCCCAAAAACTTACTTGTTGAATTTTCAAAGACTTTACTGATTAATGATTGATTAACATTCTTAATAGGAAAATCTTTGTCTGAATAAATTTTATTATCACCAACAAGAGTGTACAGCAAATCCACACTCTCCGACTCTTGTGCAGACACGGGCTCGATTGCAACAGTCTTAGCGGGTTTTGCAGGAGGATCACACAGAATATGATTCTCAAGAGGTATGTCCTCTTCTTTTATCACTGCATCAGACTTTGCTGAATCAGTATCATCAGATTCATCATCAGAAGAATCAGAATCCTCACTGTATATCACAACTGGAGGAACCTGATTCGGTTCGGCAGAAGACACACATGTATCTGCTGACACATCTGAATCTGATGATACCTCTTTCTTGTATCCGAGTCCTGCTGCAAATTCATTAACATCTAGAGGAACAGATGGTTCAAAGAAAGTTCTGTCTCCTCGTCAGGCATGGCATCATAGTTGTGTCTCACAGGTGGTGGACATTTCTTGTATCCAATGCATGTGACATCCCGTTTCTCTTTCTGTACGTCAATGATGTGATCCAACACATAGCTAGAGCTCAAATAACTGTCTAGCTTAAGTTGGATCGCCTCACTTTCAGTTTTCACACAAGCCATTTCCTTTTGCATTACCTCAAGACGAGTTATATACAAATTAATGTCAGTCTGTTTTCTGGAAACCATTTTAGTTAACTCGGTTTTATCTTTCTTTAATTTTTCAATTACCGATTTAAACTCCTTTTCATGGTTTTCATAAAACATGTTGGCTTCTGTGCACTTAGAAAGATCCACAGTCAACTTCTGGTTGTGAATAAATGTCACATCATACTTGTCTTGCAAAACCTCATGTTTGCTTTGCAACTCACACCACTTAGCATCTAAATCAACATGTTTGTTTTGCAAGTCAAACAAACTAGCTTGTAAAGCATCATGTTTGCCTTGCAACTCAGACATGTTTGCTTCTAAATCAGCACATTTAACATGCAATCTATCACAATTATCACAAATAACAGCAGTGGGTTCATCGACACATACCTGACTTGATGAACTGTCGACATTAGCCATAACGGCTGAATGGAGAGAAGACGAAGAATATGCAGCTTGATCCACCAAAATAGATCTTCTATCAGTTCCAGCTGCGGCTTCCTCCAAAAGCTCTTCAATATCTACATCAACTGACGCACTTGATGTCTCACCCACATGATCATCACCTGAACTCGAGGATTCTTCATCTGAACTTCTACTGTAACCAGAAGAGTCTTCATCCTCAGAAGATTCACCACCATTGGCGGAAGATTCTCCACCACTGGCATGATTTAAATCCTTGACAACCTCAGCAAAACAAGCTGTTCCATCTGGAGCATCACTACTCAACTTGATTGACCAATCACCACCTTCATCTACTTGAACCACAAGTTCCTGGTTAGCATTTGATGGTCCTGCTTGGCTTTGGTTGTTGACAGGTATCAACGTACGCTCATTGTTCCTGTTCTGATTCTGCTGGTCTCCTTGATTTCTGAAAGGGTTCTGGTTCCCATGCTGAGCTGGCTTAACAGAAACTTGAATGGGATTGCCATGTAGATCAGTTGTCACAGGAGGCCTTTGGGTTTGCTGTTGAGGCACTGGTTGAAGCGGATTTCTGTACAGATCTGTTGGTCCGGTAGATCGAACAGGTAATGGATTTCCGAACATATCAGTTGCTCTGATAGATCGTTTCGGTGCGGGAGATTCGGCCCACGAAGGTGACAAGCTCGTATTTCTATACTTTCCGCTATCCGGAGACGGAGTACCAAAATACATATCTGTATTTACCGGAGTATTCCATCTTGGATTCATTTTTGATCAAGAATAATAATACCTTAAAATCACAAACTTGTTAAACATAAACAGACTAAGGATCGAAGGATCAAGACTTGTTCGAAGGATCAACAGAGTTCGAAAGATCACTGTTGAATTTCGAACAATGATTTCGAAAGATTCTCCAAACGAAGGATCCTTATCTTTCGAAAAAGAACTGCAGACCGAAAGATGTATGTATCGAAAAGATTCCTTGGATCGAAGGATAAGTCACAGACTTCGAAGGATGTTCGAAGGATGATTATCTATCGAACCTCCTTTGATCGAAAGACGATCTTTCGACTCCGAAGGATATCCTTCGATCTGCACTGACACAGCAGACGAAAATGACAGGTTGGTGAAAAAGGTGATGGGTTGGTAGAAACTTTCGGCAGAAGGCAGAAGGTATGGTCAGACCATACTTTCTGCATGCAAACCAGATTTTGAACAATAAAATATTACGAAAATGGAAGCTTCTTATCCAGAAACCGGTCACCGGAGTAAGCCGGAGTTTGGCCGGAAATTACCAAACATCTTAAAAACAGATTTCTAAGTTACCCAAACCTTCCTTTAACACACCCGATAAGTTTAGAACACGTTTTTATGACAAGAAATGCGAGAAAAACACAGAAAACTGTTGCTAAACCAAGAGAGTTTTTGTCCAAAACACTCCAAAGTCTTGTAAAACCCTGGTTTTTAACAAGGAAAAGAGCCACGGCTCTGATACCACTTGTAGGTCCCTCGGAGGATGAGGTCAAACCTTATCCTTGTTATATCTAACACACTAGCGAGTGCGGAATCCAAGCTAGCATGCAAACCGGGAGTTTATACGAGAACAAGCACAAACACAACACACAAACTTCACCGATTAACACCACTTGTATTAATACGTATGAAAGGTTCGGTTACAGCACAAGGTTTACAAATGTATTCTGTAAACTCTCTCTCTCGTGTGTGTTCTCTCTGTTTTCTGTCTCACTCTTGTCAAAGTGTCTAACCCCTGAAATCTCTCTCTAGTGAAGTGAACACAATACATGGGTATATATACCCGTCACAGATCGTCTGGTCGAAGGATCAGATAGACTGATCGAAAGATCATCTATCGACCTGAAACACATCGAAGGATCCACATATACCTCGAAGGATGATATCTTTCGAGATATCCTTCGAGCTCATCCATCGAAGGTTTATGTTTCGAGCTCATCGAAGGATATAAACAATCCTTCGATGACACATCCTTCGACACAACCAGCTTACAAACATTGTTCTAACTGTTTGGCCAAGTCAAACCGGAGGATGGTTGACTTGGTCAAACTTACAGGACTAACAAAGACATCGTTTTGTATCATGACAAAATACAGACAAAGTACAGACACAAGTGCACCAACAATCACGACACATTCCCGTATCAAGGTATGCACGAGGGTTCATCTTACCGGTGAGTATACCGATTATCATCTGTTTGACCGTATATGATGTGAGATTCTCACTTATTTGATTGAAAACAAGCCCTATGTGATATAATCACTTATTGATGAGGAACTTGATTTTCATATGCATGAGGGCACAGGAGCAAGTCCGTGAACAGGTCAGTACTTTCGTACAGCAGAGAGACGAACTTGACTCCCGGATAAATGTGATATTTTATCACTTATTTGTTTGGACATGTGATTGTTGATCACTTATTGAGGTCGAATGCAATATGTACACGTATGTATGGTATCATGGAAGATCTAGACTTGCGTCCCCGTTATTTTTTTTTTCGGTATAAGAAACAACCATGATACCCAGATGATAAGCAGCATAAAGACCGAATATCTCAGAACCTCGGCAATCTCTCAAACGAAATTTCGGTACTAAGACCATATGCCAATGAATGGTTCCCACCTGGTCTTCAGTCGAATTTAAGTTTATATCACCCTGGACACTTTAAAATGATTGTGACCCTACCGATACATCTTATATAGAGCTGCTTATCGCTTTTTCATTTAAGGTTTAAAGAGGTTTAGACAGACCACTGATGTACTATCATTTTCTCTTTTGCTCGCCAGGAAACTCATTTTTGTTTTTCTATTGTTTTTGTGTTTTTGAAATTTTTCGATGTTTTTGGATTTTTCAAATTTTGGATTTACTCCCCCTAAAATCAACAAACTAAGATAAAATTTAAAAACACAAAGACATTTACAAAAAAAAATGACTTTCCGATGTTGGTTAACTCATGTTTTACCTCAATGCCGTTTACCAAAATTAATTTTTAATCTGAAAAGATTTATCGAATTTTGGAAAAATCAGTTGGCATGTCGGTTTGTGGTGCGGACCATGACAGCATTGTCTGGCCAAAGAGTGCTGTGAGAGGATAACAATTTATAAAGTAGCTTAAATATCGACAAGTAAAGGAGAGATTAGAATTTTAAAACCGTATCCTGCAACTGCTTCGTGCATTGCAAGGAATCTGAGTGCTCTCCCAAAATGGATATCCAACCGGTGTGGATTTCAAAGTCGATTCTTTGTAGCTACTGAGAAGTCTCTTGACAGCAACAAGATCATAAACCTTTGGGTCCGGCTGGACTTCCATATTGCACCAGCGAAGGTTTTTGTCTTTCTCTTTCAGAAGTAGTGTGCGGTTGTTCAATCCACGCCAAGGCATCCGCACACCCGGTTGGTTTGTTCAACAAACACATTTTCTTCAATCACACCACGAAGAAATGTACACTACACGTTCATCTTGTTGATTTTGACCATCAGACGTGCTGCAGGTGCGTACATTTTGATTGAATCTATCCTGGGGACCCGATCAAAGCCTTGAACAATCAAACTTTGGAATGATTTTCAATTTGTCGAAGCTTTTCAATCTCTTTCAACAGACACTTCTGTTTGCTTTTCTTTTTCTTCTCTCCATCACACGCAACAATTTCTTCTGTCGCCTATCTTGTGCATGCACACTCCACTATCAACAATCTTCCGACTATCAATAGTTCCTCCTGGAACATTCTGCACACTCACTTAGAGATTAGTTGGAGAGGGGGACCCAAGCCTTTGTGGACTTGGGTCGTCCTTGATCATCAAGGAAAGTGATTTCAATCACTTGATGATTAGTAAAAAGAACCTGTGGTGCTCCCCCTGATTGAATTACCTGCTTTTGCTTCCAAGCTGTTTGTCCTTTACCAGTATTTGAATTTATTGTTTTAGCATTTACTGGTTTTACAGTTTTAGGTTTTGCTTGTACAGGTTTTTCTTCTTTGACTTCTGATTTTAAGGCCTTTTCAATTACCTTTTGATTCTTTTGCTTTAACTTCTTTTCCCTTTCTTTCAAGACACGGGGGTCTTGTTTCGGGGAAACTGATCGTTTTTCGTAATCGATTTCTTGGGGAGCACTCGTTTTTGACTTCAGCTTTTGCACGTGTGGGCAATATCTTACAATATGCCCAATTGTCCCACATTCAAAACATGTTCTCCGCTCTACAAACTTCGGAGAAACATGTTGATGACCAGACGGAGAACCAGACAATGAACCTTGTGATCTAGACGTGCTTGGACCTAAATCACATCCGTTGGTGTGTTGGGTGTAATTATTCTGATCATTTCGTTTCAAAATTCTAACTTGTTTTACAAAATCAATGTTAGATTTATCCTGAAATGTTTCAAGTTTGTCTGAACCCGTGGATCCAACAAAGTTCATTTTCGGTTCTCGTTTCTTAAGAGGAGCTCTTTTGTTTTGCACCTTTTGTTGTTGAACTTTAGGTGCTTGAACATTCTTGTTCTGAGCCTTCTTTCCCTGTACCTTACCTTTTCCGGAATTAACTTGTTGTTTTCGCTCAATTGGTAGTTTTTGGTTTCCGTATTGTTTTCTAATTTGTTCACACGGAATTGGATCACATTGAGTGACGGTAACTTTGCCACTTTTGTTCCCCAAAAACTTATCAGTGCATCCTTCAAAAATTTGCTCAATTAAATCTTGATTTACATTTTTAATTGGAAAATCTTTGTTAGAATAGATTTTGCTATCTCCTTTGAGCGTGTACAACAAATTATTCCCTTCAAGGCTAGATACAATGGACTCCATTGCTTTTGACATTTCAGTCTTACTCGGTTTCACTGGTGGATCACACAAGATGTGATTCTCGATTGGAATATCTGTTGTAACCGAGTTAGACTGTTGATTCACAATTTCTTCAGATTCATCGTCCGAAGAATCAGTATCCTCAACAATGAGAGGACTCTGTTCGTTAACACACGATGAATCTGTCACATTCTCAGATTCAGATTCTGATTGACCCGAGGATGATGTACCAGTTGTGAACCCGAGGCCTGCTGCAAAGTCATCTAGACCGAGTGGCACAGTAGGTTCAAAATGGGGCATATCCTCGTCATCAGGCAATTTGGAGTAATTGTGATTCATTGGGGGAGGACATGATTTGAATCCCATACAATTTTTATCCCCCTTTTTCTTTTGAACGTCAATGATGTGATCCAATACATAGCGGGAATTGGAATAGCTTTCCAGTTTCTGCTTAATTGTCTCACATTCACATCGAGCTGTTGCCAACTCTACCATTTGCTTTTCAATTGTGTCAATAAGATTATTGTTAGCATGTTGTTTTCGCAAAACAGCCTTTTGTAATTCTGAAACATCATGTCTTAATGACGCAATTGTTGCTTTAAATTCCTTTTCATTTCTGGTTAAAAACAAGTTAGCTTCAGTTGCTTTAGAAAGATCTACAATCAATTCTTGATTGTGTTTGTGTGTGATTTCAAACTGACTTTCCTTTTCTGCATATTTTAAGCACTTTGCACATTCAATAGGAACAAAAATAGAGTCAGAATTAGTATCACATACCTGAGAAGTTTGACCTTCTACGTGAGCCATAAAGGCTGTATGAAAAGAAAAAGATCCATCTTCAGAGAAGAACTGAGCAAGCTTCTCGGAAGTTCCAGCAGATTTCTGGCAGAGAATAGATCTCCTCTTGCATAATGCGTCAGCTTCAGCCAAAAGCTCATCAACCTCCAAATCTAGAGCATCACTTGATAAATTACCAGCATCAAATGATTCCCCATCCATGCTCCCACTATAACCCGAACTATCTTCATCTTCTGAAGATTCACCGGCAGACACGGGTTCTACTACCTTCTCAATCACTTTAGCATAACATGCTGTTCCACCATTTCCTCCTTCTCCAAGCTGAATGTTCCAGTTGCAGCCTTCATCAGCTTGAACAACCAATCCTCTGTGGGAATTAGTGTTTGTGGATCTAGATGCATTTCCTCCAACGGAAACTATTGATCTGACAGAATTGTTGTTCAGTTGCTGTTGTGGCTGTCCTTGATTCCTGAAGGGATTCTGATTTCCTTGCTTAGGTGGTTTCTGACACTCCCGCTTGAAGTGACCCTTTTCACCACAATTGAAGCAAGTGACAGCATTCTTATCAAAACCATACTTGGTGTTGTTGTTGCTATCCAAGTTGGTTCTCCCCGTCCTTTCCATAAACTCCTTTGCTCTTCGAATTGCACTAGCAAGAGCCCATTTGATATCCATCATTTCAAACTCTTCTCTATCCACTTGCTGATAATCTTCATTGGTTAGATTGATATTCCCAATCTGACCTACGACCAATCCACAATAAGCACTAACCAAGGTGTTCAACATCTCCATATGCTCCTTGGCTATTTCGACACTGACTTTGGAAAAGTTGGAAGTGTCTAATCTGACTGTGTTCGGATTGGAATTGGCTTGAAAGTTTGAAGAGCTTCCATAGAACCCTTGCTGTTGCGGTTGTTGCTGCTGAGCTCTGCTTGGGTCTAAGAAAGGCGGTGGTGTAAATTGCTGAGCTGTCGGTTGCACATACTGTTGTTGAGAAGAAGAATCTGGTCTTGAATACATCATGTATGCTGAAGGATCAAACTGATCTGTTGTGGAAGGTCCGGTGTTTGAGATGAAAGCTGTTTGAAGCTTCGCGTGTTGAGAAGCTGGTTTTTCACCACTAATACCTCCTGCAATGCCAAAGTACATCTCTGGATTTTGAGGAGTTAGTGTTCTTTTTGCCTTAAGCTTTTCTTCTACATCCTTGTTCTCCAATTTTTGAATTAACTCATAAACGTTGATCGTGTCTAGAACACCATTTTCTTTGAGAATTTCAAGAAAACTGCTCCACTTTGATGGTAAGCTATCAGCGAATCTCTTCACCATTTCTTGTGGAGTGGCAGTGACTCTAAAAGCAAACATCTCGCTCAACAAGTGATGGAACCTTGTAGATAACTCTGCCAAAGTCTCATTCTCCATACACGTGAATCCTTCAAACTCTTTCTTCAGTAATTCTTGCTTGATCTTTCTAGATTGAGCATTTCCTTCACATCGTAATGTGAGCATATCCCACAAGCTTTTAGTAGTCGTGCAGTAAACGAACTGGTGGTAAATGTCTCTGTGAAGAGCTTGTGTAAGAATCATGAATGCTTTCTTTTCTAACTCAAATTTCTTCTTATCATCATCAGACAGAGTGCTGTAAGTTTGTGGATTAGATCCTGCAACTTCCAAATCATTGTCAAATGCGGTGAAGAAGCACATCCATAGATCTTGACCTTGCCCCTGAACATAAGTTCTCAGCCTTTCTTTCCACCATCCCCAATCATTGATGTGATTTAGCTTTGGTGGTTTTGTGCTTGTACCAGTTTCACTGTCGTTCTGCATCATTGATTGAATGCTGCTGCTTTGATTTGTGACCAATGCCCATTGATTTGCAGTTATCATTGCAGCTTGAGGTGTGGCAATACCTCGCATCCAGGCAGTTTTGTCGAAATCTGACGTAGATTGCGTAGCTGATGATTGTGGAGTCAAAGTCCACACGGTTGGATCCCACTGACCGTTTGTTCCCATTTTATAAAAATTAATATATTAAGTGAAAATTGATTTAAAAAAAATTAATTTTCACAAACTATGTTAATATCTCGAATGATAACAACCAGCCGAAGGATCCCTGATCGAAAGACCTGAAAAACACAAATTTGTTAAACTTAAACAGACTAGGATCGAAGGATCAAGACTTGTTCGAAGGATCAACAGTGTTCGAAAGATCACTGTTGAATTTCGAACAATGATTTCGAAAGATTCTCCAATCGAAGGATCCTTATCTTTCGAAAAAGAACTGTAGACCGAAAGATGTAAGCTTCGAAAAGATTCCTTGGATCGAAGGATAAGTCACAGACTTCGAAGGATGTTCGAAGGATGATTATCTATCGAACTTCCTTTGATCGAAAGATGATCTTTCGACTTCGAAGGATATCCTTCGATCGGTACTGACACAGTTGACAAATGAAGTGACAGGTTGGTGAAAAGGTGATGGGTTGGTAAAAATCTTTCGGCAGAAAGGCAGAAGGTATGGTCAGACCATACTTTTAGCAAACCGAGATTTTGAATAAAATATACTAAAAATCAAAGGATCAACCCAGAAACCGGTCACCGGAGTAAGCCGGAATTTGGCCGGAGATGACCAAACTTCTTAAAAACACGTTTTTAAGTTACCCAACCCGTCCTTTAACACACCGGATAGTTTAGAACACGTTTTTATGACAAGAAAAGCGAGAAAAACAGTAAAAACGGGTGCTAAACCATGTGAGTTTTTGTCCAAAACATTCCAAAGTCTTGTATACACCCGGTTTTTAACAAGGAAAAGAGCCACGGCTCTGATACCACTTGTCCCTCGGAGGATGAGGTCAAACCTTATCCTTGTTATGTCTAACACACTAGCAAGTGCGGAATCCAAGCTAGCATGCAAACCGGAGTTTATAAGAGAACACGAGCCACAAAGAGAGAGATAAACACACAAGATATCAAAGTTTGCTCTTGTATTTCAGTGGACACGGTTACAGCCCTTGACCAACCGAAAATACGCTCTCAACAAGACTGAGTTCACTCACACACACACTCTCTATTTTCTGTCTCTCTTGTGTCTCACCCTAATGAAGTGAACACATAACATGGGTATATATACCCGTCACAGCTCGTCTGGTCGAAGGATCAGATAGACTGATCGAAAGATCATCTATCGACCTGAAACCTATCGAAGGATCCACATATACCTCGAAGAATGATATCCTTCGAGGTCCATCTATATCCATCGAAGGCTTATCTTTCGAGCTCATCGAAGGATCTAAACAATCCTTCGATGACTCATCCTTCGACACAAACATCATACAAACAATGTGCTAACTGTTTGGCCAAGTCAAACCAGGAGGATGGTTGACTTGGTCAAACTTACATCAAACGCACATCGAACGCACATAATAACAAACCTAAGACGTAACTCAGACTAACACAAGACATCGTTTTGTATCATGACAAAATACAGACAAAGTACAGACACAGGTGCACCAACAAACTCCCCCTTGGCTGTAGCTTTGTCTCGATCTTCGTGTCTTCAAGTCTCTGACGTCCTTTCAACCGAGTCGAAACCAAGTCGAACTGAGCTGAGTCGAACCGAGCCGAGTCGTGTCCACAAAATATGTATCAACAGTTATTACATAGTTTGGGCTGGAAAAAGTCGGACTTTATTAAAGGACACCTGGAAACTCATGACATCCAGGTATCCTCTATTTAATTGTCTCTTTTGTGTGTACAAGTGTATTTTATGAAAGGTGATTAATGTTGTATTTATTTGGCAGATGTACTACGAATTGGGAATATTTAGCACCATTAATTGGTTGATAGGGATGCCGGAGTGGATTAGGTGTAGAAGTTGGGGCCCATCACTATCATTTACCATCCCATCATCTCCTAAGAAGCTCCGTGGATTGAATTTCTGTTGTGTGAATTGGCCTCCATTTACAAGTGATTATTTTCCCATGCCAACGATCAAAATTAGCAATATTACAAAAAAGCAAACCTGGATTTATAAGCATTATAGTGGATACACCGCCTGGGTACGTGGAAAGGACTGCTTTAGTTGGTTAAGCCATTGGATGTTTGGGCCAAATGAGATGAAAGCTGGTGACCATATTATAATAGAGTGTTATAAGGAAGAAGATAGCTACAAAATGGAGTGTGGGGTTGGTTTTGTGTATGATGATGGTAGTATGTGTTAGTTGTCAATAGTTATAGGACTTAGTTGCAATTAACTACTGTTCACACTTGCATGTGAACACACATTATTTATTTTTTAGTCCCTCACTCTCCCTATAAGTAGAGGGGTTATTTACTCTTGTAAACACACATTCAATTAATACAATCTTTTTCCTTTCCATTCCATACCATTCTCTTTACATGGTATCAGAGCTAAAGGTGTTTTAGCTCAAGAATATCCTCGTTCGGGTGACCATTTCCGGCTCTCAGTTTAGAAAGTTCGTAGTATGCTCTGTGGTTGCAGCTTAGTCTGACCTTCCACATCATAAACGGATTTTCTCTTTCATACCATTTCCGGTCACCACCAGTTCTGTCCTAAAAAAAAAAAAAATAATAAAAAAAAAGAAAAAAAAAAACTGTTCCAGATCCGTTCAAACACACCCATTACTTCAGCTCACATCAAATCTGTTCAAACACCCAAAACCACCACAACCTGTCACCTACTTTTTCAGATCCGTTCTTTTTTCCGGCGAATTAACATACATCACCACCACCATCATGTTCGCAATTGCCCGATCTACAAAACCCCTCAAAACGCGCCGCCGGTGGTTACTGTTCATCGCGAGTACTGTTCATCCGTACTGTTCATCCGGGGGTACTGTTCATCCGGTTACTGTTCATCGGGGGTTACTATTCATCGGGGTTACTGTTCATCCGGTTACTGTTCATCCGATACCGTATTTTTCCAGTTTCGTCGGAATTTGTTTCCGATCATTTCCGTACAGTCGGTTTTCTGATCTGAGCAACTTTTTTGTTACTGCCTCGTTTTGCGTGCTCGTATTCCGGTTCAGTTTTTCAGTTTTCTGGTTTTTCTGTTTGAATATATTGTTGCAATGGAAGATAAGAGAAATCACAGTATTAGATGCACTAAGGAGGATTATGATTGGCTTCAACGGTTACTTGCCTTCGGGTCACAAAGTCCACAGACCAACTCGGTATTCCCAGGTACGTTGTCTGGCTTTGACCTATCCTGGATTATTGATTCTGGAGCCACTCATCACATGACTGCGAATCAAGAAATTCTCACCAGCCTTCATAATACCTCTTACCCACCAGTTCAACTTGCAGACGGTTCCTCGTGCCCTGTACGCGGCATCGGATCCATTCAGAACCCAGATAGCCTAAACCTGTCTTCTGTTCTTCTTGTTCCTAACTTCCCTGCCAGCCTGTTGTCTGTCAGTCAGATTACTAAACGAAATAATTGTTCCGTTACCTTTTATCCTACTCATTGTACCTTTAATGAACTCGGTACAAACCGAGTAATTGGTACCAGCCTCGAATCAGGAGGTCTCTATCGAATGTCCTCATTGTCGCATCCCAAGGCAAACATCTGTGAGTCTAGTATCTTTGAAACTCACTGTCGGTTAGGCCATCCCTCAGCAGCCGTCCTACGGCAAATGAGACCTGACATCTCTATTCCCGATAACTTCCATTGTGAGTCATGCCAGCTCGGTAAACATACTCGACGTCCTTATCCTCCAAAAGCGTCAAGCCGAACCGTCTCCATATTTGAACTTGTCCACTCAGATGTATGGGGTCCATGTCCAGTTAAAACTACATTGGGTTTTCAATATTTTGTTACCTTCATTGATGATTACTCTCGTGCTACATGGGTTTACCTATTGAAATCCCGTAGTGAAATCAACTCGATCTTTCGTGAATTCCATGCATATGTCAAGACCCAGTTCAAAACATCCATTCAAACCTTACGCACCGATAATGCTAAAGAATATCTATCCACCGATTTCTCTACATATCTCAAATCACAAGGTATTATTCACGAGACTTCTTGCGCATATACATCCCAACAGAATGGTGTTGCTGAACGCAAGAACCGCCATCTGTTGGATGTTACTCGCACACTCATGATTCATTCTCATGTTCCTCGTCACTTTTGGAGTGATGCCGTTCTTACTGCGGCTTATCTGATTAATCGTATGCCATCATCCGTTCTTCGTGGTCAAACCCCGTTCTCGGTTCTATTTCCTAGAGGAACTCCGTTTCCTCTTGAGCCACAAATTTTTGGATGTGTAGCTTATGTCCATGATCATCATCCCGGAGTCCCTAAAATCGACCCTCGAGCCATTCGTTGTGTCTTTGTTGGATACTCGCGTGTCCAGAAAGGTTATCGGTGTTATAGTCCTTCCCTTCGCCGATACTTTACCTGTGCTGACGTCACTTTTGATCCGTTGCGTCCTTTCTTTCCAGAATCTTCCATTCCAGTTTCTGATCTGTTTCCCGATCCTGATATACCTGAGTCTCACATCATCCCCACCTTTCCTGTAACTCCTGTTCCATCTGTCCCTCAAGTCTCAGACACCACAACCCAGGGTCCTACTGCTGAGGACCTACCAAACGATCCCCCGCCATTACTCTTTACATATGCTCGGCGAGGAAAGGATCACACGTCAGCAACCATTGATCCCCAACCTACCCATACCTCTGGTACATCCGTTCAACCTGCCATGACTGAACCAGATACACCCTTACCAGTTCCTACCCATACTACCTCAGATATCCCTTCGGATACTCCTGCTTATGACCCTCCAGGTGCACCATATCCCGATATACCTATTGCCTTCCGCAAGGAACCCAGACGCTCCACTCGTTATCCCATTCAGGATTACGTTGCCTACACTCATCTCTCTACTGAGTCTCATGCCTTTACCACTTCCCTGGATTCCTACCCGATTCCCAAGAATGTGATGACAGCTCTGGCTCATCCAGGATGGCGTCAAGCCATGGAAGACGAGATTGGGGCCTTACGGGCCAATCAGACTTGGGATCTTGAACCGCTTCCCCCTGGTAAGCGTGTTGTTGGTTGTCGTTGGGTCTTCACAGTTAAACTCAACCCTGATGGTTCTCTGCATCGTCTGAAAGCTCGCTTGGTTGCCAAAGGTTATTCCCAGGCTTATGGTATAGATTATGACGAGACTTTCTCCCCAGTTGCCAAAATGCCCTCTGTGCGTATTTGTATTGCTCTTGCTACCATTCATCATTGTTGAGGAGGAGGCCTCAAAGGTATGCAGACTACGTCGTTCCCTATATGGCCTTAAACAGTCTCCAAGGGCATGGTTTGGTCGTTTCTCTAGTGTTATAGGAGAGTTTGGGATGGTTCGTAGTGCATATGATCACTCTGTATTCTTTAGACATCATCAGGGCCGAAGGATCATTCTAGTTGTTTATGTGGACGATATCATAATTATAGGGGATGATGAAGATGGGATTACCAAGCTCAAACAGTTCCTTCAGTCTCAGATTAGCGACTTAGGTCGACTTCGGTACTTCCTTGGTATAGAAGTATCTCGTTCCCCACAAGGAATACTCCTTTCTCAGCGGAAGTATGTCCTTGATATGTTAACTGAGTGTGGCTTATTGGGTTGCAAACCGGTTGATAGTCCTATGCTTCCTACAAGGAAGTTCATTCCAGAGGACGGAAGTCCAATGAAAGATCCTGAGCGATACAGACGATTGGTCGGAAAACTTAACTACTTAACTGTCACCCGACCAGATATCTCCTTTGTCGTTAGTGTCCTAAGTCAATTCATGGCTACTCCGTACACGGGACACTGGGATGCTGCTCTTCGTGTCTTAAGGTATCTCAAAACCACACCAGGTCTAGGGATCTTATATTCTGATCAAGGTCATTGCCGTGAGGGTGCTTTTACAGAAGAAGGAGATGGTCGTATATCTGGATTTTCAGACGCAGACTGGGCAGGTTGTCCTATTTCTCGCCGATCCACCACTGGGTATTGTGTTTTCGTTGGAGGAAATCTTGTGTCCTGGAAGAGTAAGAAGCAACATACCGTATCCAGATCAAGTGCCGAAGCAGAATACAGAGCCATGGCAGATGTAACATCAGAGATGATATGGGTTCGCCGTCTCCTTAGAGAACTCGGGGTTATCTCTGATGACTTGATGCGATTATATTGTGATAATCAATCAGCTATTCATATAGCCAAAAATCAAGTATTCCATGAGAGAACTAAACACATTGAGGTTGATTGTCACCTAATCAGAGATCGGATAGTCGGCACTCAAAAGGATCATCCATCCAGCCAATTCATGTTAAAACAGAATTCCAACTAGCGGATATCTTCACAAAACCACTTCGAAAGACTCAAATAGACTTCATATGTAACAAGTTGGGCATGATTAACATCTATGCTCCAACTTGAGGAGGAGTGTTAGTTGTCAATAGTTATAGGACTTAGTTGCAATTAACTACCGTTCACACTTGCATGTGAACACACATTATTTATTTTTTAGTCCCTCACTCTCCCTATAAGTAGAGGGGTTATTTACTCTTGTAAACACACATTCAATTAATACAATCTTTTTCCTTTCCATTCCATACCATTCTCTTTACAGTATGGAAGAAGAAGAAGAAGAAGAAGATGTGTTGAGTTATTACAAGTCATGGAATCACATCATTGGCGGAGACCTCTCTGCTTTTGAACTTACAACAGGAGAATACTGCCTATGGAACACATTGTTTACACGGGATCCCGATGACGAATTTGATGATGCTTTCCTTGGTTACGAAAGCAGCTATAAGGGTAAATGTCGTCTCTCTATATAAAATTTAGCCAAGTCTTGTGTATTACTATGTTTTGTAAGATCATAGCTAAAATAAATAATGTAAAAAAAAATTATCTTTTTTTTTTCTTTCAGAAAAGGAAGGAGTGATGTTTAAAGCTTTTTCCACAAAGAAGTCTAAAATAGTTGGGTCTCAGGTGCATTTCAACACCTAAACCCCTCTCTCATCACATGATTTAAAACCACACAATGAGAAAAAGATTGGATTTTTATATTTTATCCATGTAGAGTGTTCACAAACGCGTCCAACTACAATGCCACCTGCTGGAGCTCCTTGCATGCCTATGTTCCCATATGGTTTAGGTCAACAAACGTTTGATGGTCAACCTCAACTTACTCTCATTCCTCCCCAAGTAATCTCCCATAATCACATTTTTAGGCATTTTCTAAAGGAGACTGAAAACTGCTTTAGATTTAAACCTGAGATTTCTTATTTATTAATAATTTTGTGGTAATACCTGGATAGCCTGGTTTGGGGCACCAGCATCAACTTGTTCCAGGTATGAGCTCACCAACATGTCAGCAGGAAGCAGGTGGAAGCCTTGTTGGTGTTCCTGGGCCGCAGAATCACCAACAACCTCTTAGTCTTACGCAGCAACAGGTTTGTTTTACCATTCTCTGTCTCTATTTTATTGAAGGTTAAAATTAGTAACTAATTTCTGGGAATAACAGATGGTGCCATTTGGACTAATGTATTCTCACCCGCCTGGTAGTGATGCTGGTAATGCGTTAGTGGCTTCTGTTCCGTATGATGTTGAGAAGGCGATGCATTTGCGTGATGCTGGTGGAATCTTTGCTCTTACAAATACTTCTCCAACAGAGCAAAGGACTGTAAGCGCTTTTGATCATAGTTTATAAAAACTGACACAATCTATTATTAAATCATTATGTTTTAGATATATGTGTGACGTGTAAATAATTTAGATGCCGGGTGAGGATAAGTACCCACCATTGGAACAGCTGGAGGCTGAGTCAGAAGCAACGGTAACAAGAGATTTTCTTCGCTTGCTAGAATCACCAGAAGCACAAAAGGCAAAGGTTGCAGAGGCAATGGAGATCGAGCAGGGTAGCCCTGCCCCTGCTCATGAACTGGCTTCATTTTTATCTTTTTAAGTGGATGTGTCTTGTACGGAAGATCTCAATAACGCCAACAAATACACAAACTCTAAGTCATAGATTGGATTATGAAATAACAGGTGACTAAAAACTATAAAACCCTGCAATCAATAACAATCCAATTTTAATAGAATGGTTGCCACTGAGAATGAGCACCTGCAAGCATGATCAAGGTCTCTCTAAGTTTAATATGCATTTTTTCAGAGATGACAAATTTGACCCGTTTACTTGTAAATTGGTGTACATGGATTGTGATTTATCTTAAACCGACCAACTGATTCAACAATAAAATGGTTAACTACAACAAAAACATGTAGGTGAGGTTAAATGTCTTACAAAGTCTTTCCAATGCTTTAAAGTTACAGTTAGTTTTATTAAAAGACAAGATTATAACTGTAATAACAATGTTTTTGTAAGCATTTATAGAAAGTTTTAAAATGAACAGCAGAACCCAATCCGTGTAAGACTGGAAAAGCGTGCACAGTTTTTTGATGTATTGTAACAGCAGTGAGAACGCAATAAAGCTTAATCGGTCTGCTTGCATTACGTTCTCTTAGTACCCATCACAACTTTCCCTGTTTTTACAATGAAACCCTATACTACTAAACAATTACCATCATACCCTATTCCCCATTCTTTTGAAGATCCAACAAAAAACAACATGCAGTACTATGTTGATTTTCTAAGGGAGTACTCTCCATTTTGACAGCTTAATCTAAAACCCCTTAAACACCAACTTGTTGACTTTCATCTGAACTGACCTGTTAATGATGTAGGCTTCGTAGGGTTAGGGCCCGTTAATCAGTTTAAGCCCAGTTTTGGGTTGCCCTAATTTTAGTCACTACTAAAAAACTGTCTCATTTCCGACCAAGGTTTTAGTCGGAAAACTGTCGGAAAACGGCGTTTCCGACCAATTTCCGACAGAAATACGTTTGTAGGAAAAAGCCTTGTAGGAAAATATTTCCGACAAGCATTCCGACTAAATTCGCGACAAATTTCCGACAAAAAGAAAAAGTTACTATTTCCGACAAAGTTCCGACCACAGCTTTCCGACAGCCGTGTTCCTACTATTTTCCGACCAAAAGGTTCCGACAAAGTCCCGACTACAATTTTCCGACAGCTTTCCGACCGCCGTTTTCTTACTATGTTCCGACCAAAAGGTTCCGACAAAGTCCCGACCGCCGTTTTCCTACAGCTTTCTGACCGCCGTTTTCCTACTATTTTCCGACCAAAAGGTTCCGACAAAGTCCCGACCACAATTTTCCTACAGCTTTCCGACCACAGTTTTCCGACCAATTTCCGACTAAAAAACTTTTTAATAAAAAAAATATAAAAAAATACTAAAAATGCAGAAAAAAAAAATCCAATAAAAATCCTAAATACGACACGATTATAGAACTGAAAGTTCATCCACAAAATACAAAACGGTTGTCAAATTGTAGGTTCAACAACCAAATATGCCACGGTTTTTAAATTACAACTTCAACCGCAAAAGACAACAAACAAAACTAAACTATTGTAGAGGATTGCTAGGATTACCAAACTGCTTCATCAACTCGGTTATTTGTCGTTGCATATCTTCTCTCATTTGTGTTGCATCTCTTCGACTCGGTTTTGCAACACTTCCGTGTGGGGTTGTTGCGCCTCTTCAAATCATTTATTTAACTTTTCCACTTGGGATTGCAAGTTCCACACCTAAACAGCATACATAATATTAGTAAAAATGCTATATATATAGACACACTAATAGGAAACCCATGCGATGCAACCCGTTTGACATAATACGTTAATCCAATTATATAATTAACAAAACTCCGCTTACATTAGAAAAAGAAAGCACACTACCTTTTGACGGTTTTGGTGGAGCATTATCGGTATCCATATCCATGTCCTCATCATCACTGTCAGAAGTCGATTTACCCTCTACTTTCTTTCCAGAATCTTGAAGTAAACCATCAATATCCCACATCTACAAACGAATATGTTGATGGTTAGTAACTTCTCCAATCATGAACAAACGTACACACAAAAAACATACCTTCAATATCGAATCATGGGATATGCTTCCGAGAAACTTTCTATCATGAGAGAAAGTTGAAACAAGAACAAAACACAGATTAGAAGCAAGATTGTACCAAGCTACCGGAATTTAGGCGTTATTTAAAAAAAAAAAACCAATTCCATTGATGAAGAACATTCACTGCAGAAACCTATAATAATCATTTATATAGAAACTATTTCCATATTGTCTCATTGAATAGCGAAGCTGGCAAGTTGGGTAATGGGTCAAAAAAGATCAAAACAGGTGAGGTTTTTCCGACAACTTTCCGACCAAATGTTATGTTTCGTCGGTAAGTCGTCGGAAATTACCGACCATTTTCCGACACCCATATCCGTTTTTTCTGTTTTTTAACATTCTAACATAGTTTTTTCATTACGTATTTTGTACACCTTAGTTATACATGAAAAGCTCTTACTTTACCAACTTATACGTATAATTATACCCAGTCTTACGTGCGTGTACGCTATCGGGACCCATTACTTAAACTAGGCTTTTACTATTGTATAAGTGTGTATATATGTATATGTATGTATGTGTATGCACCAATACAACTACATACTAATACACACATACATATACATATAGAGGCAAGAAATACGTTTATATATATAGATATACACCTCGGTATAATTAAATATGAAAAGAATAATTGTTTTAGTCGGAAATTGGTCGGAAATTTCCGACAACTTTCCGACCAAATGTTATGTTTCGTCGGTAAGTCGTCGGAAATTTCCGACCATTTTCCGACACCCATATCCGTTTTTTCGGTTTTTTAACATTCTAACATGGTTTTTTCATTACGTATTTTGTACACCTTAGTTATACATGAAAAGCTCTTACTTTACCAACTTATACGTATAATTATACCCAATCTTACGTGCGTGTACGCTATCGGGACCCATTACTTAAACTAGGCTTTTACTATTGTATAAGTGTGTATATATGTATATGTATGTATGTGTATGCACCAATACAACTACATACTAATACACACATACATATACATATACATATAGAGACAGGAAATACGTTTATATATATAGATATACACCTCGGTATAATTAAATATGAAAAGAATAATTGTTTTAGTCGGAAATTTTTGACAACTTTCCGACCAAATGTTATGTTTCGTCGGTAAGTCGTCGGAAATTTCCGACCATTTTCCGACACCCATATCGGTTTTTCGGTTTTTTAGCATTCTAACATGGTTTTTTCATTACGTATTTTGTACACCTTAGTTATACATTAAAAGCTCTTACTTTACCAACTTATACGTATAATTATACCCAGTCTTACGTGCGTGTACGCTATCGGGACCCATTACTTAAACTAGACTTTTACTATTGTATAAGTGTGTGTATATATATATGTGTATGTATGTGTATGCACCAATACAACTACATACTAATACACATATACATATACATATAGAGACAAGAAATACGTTTATATATATAGATATACACCTCGGTATAATTAAATATGAAAAGAATAATTGTTTTAATCGGAAATTGGTCGGAAATTTTTGACAACTTTCCGACCAAATGTTATGTTTCGTCGGAAATTTCCGACCATTTTCCGACCAATTTTTTTCTTCTTTTATTCTTTTTTTTGGTCGGAACTTAGTCGGAAGTTTCCTTCAAATTTCCGACCATTTTTTTTTGTCGGTAAATTGTAGGAAAATAGTCGGTAAAACCAGATTATTTTTTTAGTTGTTATTTTGTCGGAAAATGGTCGGAATTTTCCGACCAAATTGGTTTTGTCGGAAATTTTGGTAGGAAATCCCCTATTTTCTAGTAGTGAGTCTATATATTGATCTCTTGTACTTGTAATCTCTATCACCTAATAAAAATATCTCCTAGTTTGCCCCCGTGGAGGTAGGTTGTACTCTGCAACCGAACCACGTAAATCTCCGTGGCATCTTTCATTGTGTGTGTGATTTAAAACCTAACAACTGCTATCAGAGCCAAGGCTCTCGATCAAAATCACACATCCCCAGCCATAGGACAGCCACAACAGAAACAGCCGCCGCTCACCGCTAAGCTTCTGATCAAAAGCCGCCGCCGTCAACCAGATTAGGGTTTTCTCGCCGCCGCCGTCGTTCTGCTGCTGATTCTTGTTCCAGAAGCCATTTAGGGTTCCGACTGAACCCAATTGCTGCCGACTTTGCTGTTCCTCATTCCCAGAAATCGATTAGGGTTCTAATTGAACCTTAATTATTGTTTCCGTCGCCTTTTTTCAACCAGATTAGGGTTCAGGAGGAAGATTAGCACATGTCCCTTTGTTGATTTGACTCACGACTGCCGACGGGAAGAGTTTGGGATTTTGGACCATCGTTCAGTTCATATCAATGGCTGAAGACGGAAAATACAGGATTGAGAAGTTTGATGGGCAAGATTTTGGGTGGTGGAAGATGCAAATCGAGGATTTGCTTTGTCAGAAGGATTTAGAGCTTGCGTTGAATGAGAACAAGCCGACAGATATGATGGAAGAAGATTGGCACAGTCTAGACAGAAAGGCCCTCGCAGTGATCAGGTTTACTTTAGCCAAGAATGTGGCTTTCAATATTGTGAAGGAGACGACCTCGTTTGGTTTGATGAAAGCACTGTCGAACATGTACGAGAAACCTTCAACATCCAACAAGGTATTCCTGATCAGACAGCTGGTTAACACCAAGATGAAGGAAGGTGCATCTGTTACGTCTCAATTTAAATGATTTTAACACTATTCTCTCAAGATTGTTATCTGTTGATATTAAGTTCGATGATGAGATTCAAGCATTGTTATTATTGTCTTCCTTACCTGACAGCTGGTCAGGCTCAGTTACTGCCATTAGTGGTTCTTGTGGAACTACTAAACTCACTTTTGAAGGCATTAGAGACTTCATTCTAAATGAAGATATGAGGAGATGTAATTCTGGAGGAGAATCATCAGGTAACTTACTGAATACAGAAGGGAGAGGTAGAAGGAAAGCCAGAGGTAACAACAGGGGAAGATCCAAGTCTAGAAACAGGGGTCGATCAAAGCCGAGAAAGGATATTAACTGCTGGAACTGCAAGGAAAATGGGCACTTTAGAAGTCAATGCCCAAATCCACCTATTGTTCGTGATCAGAACCATGTGAACATTACCTCAGAAGACTCTGATGATGCTCTTATCTGCTGCATAGAGGATACAGTCGAGTCTCGTGTTATGGACTCAGGAGCTTCATTCCACGCCACACCAACTTCTAAGAACATGAAGAATCTCCGAACATGTAACTTTGGTAAAGTTCGGTTGGCTAACAATCATACTTTGGCTATCACAGGAATAAGAGACATAGAATTGAGGACCTCGCTGGGTACTACTTGGATCCTGAAGGATGTCAGGGTTATACCAGGTCTCAAGAAGATGTTAATTTCTGTTGGTCAGCTTGACGACCAAGGGTATGATGTCGTGTTTGGAGGAGGACAGTGGAAGGTTGTGAAAGGGAGTCTTGTTATTGCAAAGGGCAAGAAAAGAGGTACACTATACATGGTGGAGGTTCCTTCTGAAGAAGCAAATGCAGTTACAGCTAAGCCGAGTCTTTCAAAGTTATGGCACCAAAGACTCGGGCATATGGGTGATAAGGGAATGAAGATTCTTGTGGCAAAGGGTAAGCTTCCAGATCTGAAAAAGGTAGAGCCAGAATTTTGTGAATCGTGTGTATTCGGAAAGAAGAAGAAAGTCTCATTTGTGAAGACTGGAAAACCACCGAAGGCTCAGAAGTTGGAGCTAGTTCACACTGACGTTTATGGGCCTACATCAGTCTCTTCTCTAGGTGGATCAAACTATTATGTGACTTACACTGATGACTCAACTCGTAAGGTATGGGTCTACTTTCTTAAAAACAAATATGATGTATTTGATGCCTTTAAGAAATGGAAAATTGTTGTTGAGATGGAAACGAACATGCAGGTTAAGAGTATCAAGTCCGACAATGGTGGAGAGTATGTGAGCACAAAGTTCATTGACTTTTGTGCTAACAATGGCATCAAGATGATTAAGACGGTCCCGGGCACTCCTGGACATAATGGAGTCACAGAAAGGATGAACAGGATGCTGAATGAGAGAGCCAGGAGCATGAGGATCAATGCAGGGCTCCATAAGATGTTCTGGCCAGATGCAGTTAACACTGCTGCCTACTTAATCAATCATGGGCTATCAGCACCATTGGGATTCAAGGTACCGGAGGAAGAGTGGAGAGGAGAAGCTATCAAGTATGAGCATCTGAATATATTTGGGTGCAGTGCTTATGATCTTATCAAGGATCGTGACAAGTTGGATGCTAAAGCCATAAAGTGTACTTTTATTGGCTATGGGTCAGAAAAGATGGTTACCGACTGTGGGATTATAAGAACAAGAAAGTAATCCGGAGCAAGCATGCCACGTTTAATGAAGTTGAGTTATATAAAGACAGAAACACTGATTCTTCAAAGGTTCAAAAGGAACAGGTTGAAATTGAAGAAAACATCAAAATCAGCAGGTCAGAGGAAACTCCAGTTAGTGGGAGTACTGAAGTTGAAGAACAGCCTGAATCAACTAATCCTGCAGACGAAAATGATGAAAGCAGTGATAGCTCAGGGGATGAAGAAGGGCCATCTTCATCAAAGCCTCAGCAAGATGAATCACATTGGGTCAGAAGATCTTCAAGGATTACAAAGCCTCCTGCCAGATTCGATCCGTCAGTCAATTACCTTTTATTGACCGAGAACGGTGAACTGGAATGTTATTCAGAGGCAGTGAAGCAAAAAGATTCAAAGCAGTGGGAACATGCTATGAAAGAAGAAATGAGTTCATTAAACAAGAATAAGACTTGGGTTCTTGTCAAGCTTCCGCTAAACAAGAAAGCATTGCAGAACAAATGGGTCTTCAAAATCAAAGAAGAAAATGATGGTTCTAAATGGTACAAGGCGCGTTTAGTTGTCAAAGGGTTCCAACAGAAAAAAAGGGATTGACTGCAATGAAATTTTCTCCCCTGTTGTGAAGATGACCACCATCAGGTTAGTACTAAGCATCGTGGCAGCAGAAAATTTACATCTAGAGCAGCTAGATGTTAAAACAACATTCTTACACGGTGACCTTGATGAAGACATTTACATGGCACAACCTGAGGGGTTTCAGGTTGTTGGGAAAGAAAAGATGGTCTGCAAGTTGAAGAGGAGTGTATATGGTCTGAAACAAGCACCAAGGCAGTGGTACTTGAAGTTCGATGAATTCATGGAGCGAACTGGGTAACGGAGATGTGAAATGGACCATTGTTTGTGGATGATATGCTTATAGCTGGTGCTAACATGGAAGAAATTAGCAGGTTAAAGAGGCAAATTTCTAGAGAATTCGAGATGAAAGATCTCGGACCAGCCAAACAAATACTTGGAATGAGTATCATCAGAGATAAACGAGATGGATCTTTGACGCTTTCCTAGGAGAAATACATAGGGAAAGTGTTAGAGAGGTTCAAGATGAATGATGAAAGAACCAAGCCCAGAAACACACCATTGGGGAGTCATTTCAGGCTTACCAAAGATCAGTCTCCAAAGTCCGAAAAGGAAAGAGCTGAAATGTTGAATGTTCCTTATGCATCAGCGGTGGGCAGTCTTATGTATGCCATGGTCTATACTAGACCGGACATAGCTCATGCAGTGGGAGTCATTAGTCGCTTTATGCCAGGCCCAGGAAGAGAACATTGGGAAGCAGTCAAGTGGCTGCTGAGAACATTGGGAAGCAGTCAAGTGGCTGCTGAGATATCTGAAAGGGACTTCAAGAATGGGTTTATGTTTTAAGGGGAAAGACGCCATTCCCAGGGGTTATTCTGGTGCAGATTTGGGTGGTTACAAAAAGACTTTCAAAAGCACTACAGGGTATGTTTTCATAGTGGGAGGAACAGCGGTCAGTTGGATGTCTAGATTGCAGAAGAGTGTTGCTTTATCAACCACTTAAGCAGAGTACATGGCTATTGCTGAAGCCAGTAAAGAGCTAGTATGGTTGAAGACTTTTATTGGAGAATTGGGCAAAGACCAGGCAGATTACTCACTGTACTGTGATAATGAGAGTGCGGTGAAACTTGCTAAGAATCCAGTGTATCATGGTAAAACAAAGCACATTGGGATGAGATATCACTTCGTGAGGGGTTTGATAAGTGAATGTACCATGAACTTGAAGAATATCCCAGGTGCAGAAAATCCAGCAGATATGTTCACCAAATCTGTTACGCTGGATAAGCTGAAGCTTTGTATGGCTTCAGATGGCCTTCAGGAATAAGTTGAGAAGGCTGGTGGCGAACTAGGAGGAGATGAAGAGCAGTTGAAGATTTACAGAAGTACAAGGAGTGGAGAGCAGCCAGCTTCGGTTCGAAGCCTCCAAGTGGGAGATTGTTAATGATGTAGGCTTCGTAGGGTTAGGGCCCGTTAATCAGTTTAAGCCCAGTTTTGAGTTGCCCTAATTTTAGTCTATATATTGATCTCTTGTACTTGTAATCTTTATCACCTAATAAAAATATCTCCTAGTTTGCCCCCGGGGGCGTAGGTTGTACTCTGCAACCGAACCACGTAAATCTCCGTGTCATCTTTCATTGTGTGTGTGATTTAAAACCTAACATGACCACCATTCAAATATCAACAGAACCACAGTTGAAACCAATCTTCCATATATTGATTTTAAAACAACTACAAAACACTTTATAGCTTTGAGTTTTCATGGTAATATTTAGAGGTGGCAAAAGTGTAGTTGCAACTCCAGGTGGGGACATCTCTGGCAGTCTTTAGAAGCCCATTAATCATTCTTTCAAAAAAGTTAAATGGATTAACTTCACCATCATAGTTGAAAAATATATCAACTAAAATCTGTGAGTCAACACGTAATCTTTTAAGAAATCGTAGTAGGATCATATTTTGCTGAAAATTAGGTTGAACAATCAGAGGAAAGAATACTCCGATTTTCATCTTTAAACCAGCTCCAAATCTTGACAACATGCTAATGAAAATTGACCTAGAGGGTTGACATACCATTCTTGAGCAAAGACAAGCATAAGTACTGCTTAATGGCGCCTTCATACTCACACCAAGAGACCCCTTCTTTTTTATTGCAATTAAGCCATGAAAGTTGAATACTTATATCTGTGAAACAACAGCCCCTTATAATCACAATGAGAAACATTGGTTTTGCTTTCCATTTGTGCCATATGTACGCTCTTGCCTTCTTTATCAAACAACCATCCATAGACAGAATGGAAAACAACCGTCTAGATTCCCATTTCTGCCACGTTTACCCCCTTTCCTTCCTTTGATAAACCACATATTTCCTTAAAAACACCTCGCTATTATTGTGATTTGAGTTCATATATTTAGCAGCAATAGGAACTTCTAAGTTTTCAACAGTTTCTTTAGATTTCCATTTATGCCATGTGGACATTGAATCGAAACCTCTTACTTGATTAAAATGATCATTAAAAACATTTATAACTTGAATTACAGCACCAAATCCATGTTGATCATTCTCATATGTAGCAATATCAGAATCAATCAAATGATTATCCTTATTATTACGAGCCCTTTTCCACATCAACACCATATTCACGACTTATTACTAAGTGTTAGATATTTTAGTGTAATCGGGGATTGACTTGGTGATCAAAGCGAATTATACTACACATCAAGCAAGTTAGGAGGTGCGGGAGTGCACGCTTGTTTGAGTTATTATAATTTGAAGTGTACGGGCGGAGCCCATACTCTACGGGGGTTCCAAGGGGGCAGCGCCCCCTTGGCGGGGGTCCGGGGGCAGGGCCCCTGGGAGCAGGGTCCAAGGGGCGGCAGCCCCTGGCGGGGTCCAAGGGTAACTGCTAGCTTGGAAAAAATTTATTTTCATTAAATTGCCTTAATGAAACTGCATCAGAAAATTTTATTTTCTGGAATTTGTCCCATTTTTGAAATGTTGAAAAAAATGGCAGTTATGGCAATTTTTGTCTGAAAATTAGAGGTAACTGCCATTAGGCAGTTACAACCCCAAAACCAAAATTCGTAGACAGTTTTAATCACATTCTTCTTCCTGGTTCAAAAAAAAATTCGCACACACAAAAACATACACTGGTTCTATTCTCGAAATCAGAGTTGTATCCGATTGAATTATTCGGGTGAACCACCGAAATAATTTGATCTGAGAGTGACTACACGCCTCTCTGATCATCCGGCAAATTTGAAATTCCCCAACAAAGATCAAATTAATTTATGTGAAGATGGCAAGCGGATCGATGAAGGATATGACAAACAAGGTTGACAAACTGGAGAAGTTCGAAGGGGTGGACTTCCGAAGATGGCAGAAGAAGATGCATTTTCTTCTGACTTCGTTGAAGGTTGTGTACGTGTTGACTACTCCAATCCCGGAGATACAGGAGGAGGGAAATCGAGCAAATCAGGAAGAGGTCGAAGTGGGAGAACGACAATTATATATGTCTTGGCCACATCCTAAACGGTATGTCTGATCCCTTATTTGATGTTTATGAAAATGTTGAAACTGCAAAGTTACTGTGGGACACGTTGGAAGCCAAATACATGGTAGAAGATTCTTCGAGTAAGAAGTTTCTTGTCAGTAATTTCAATAATTACAGAATGGTTGATGAAAGGCCTGTGATTGAACAGTATCATGAATTGTTATGAATTCTGGGGCAGTTTGCCCAACATGATATGAAGATGGATGAATCTATCTCTGTTTCGAGTATCATTGACAAGTTACCTCCTTCCTGGAGAGATGTTAAACATAATCTGAAACATCAGAAAGGAGAGTTAACTTTGGTTGAACTTGGAAGCCACTTTAGAATTGAAGAAGGTTTGAGAGCACAGGAAAATGTGTTGGTCAATGATGATAAGAAACGGGCTGGATCAAGTTCTGTGAACATGGTTGAAACGGGTGAATCATCCAAAGGAAACAGTAAGTTCAAAGGGAAACGCAAGTTTCAAGGAAACAACAATTCGGGTTCAAACAAAAAGCCGAATTACCCTTGCTGGAAATGTGGTAAGGTTGGTCACTTTAAGAGAGACTGTAAGATGATGAAGAATAACAAGAAGTCCGGTTCAAAGAACCAGAATGAGGCTGGTTCTAGCGGGTCCAAGGACCCGGGCAAGCAAGGTCAGAATTTAGTACAATTTAATAATTCGGTTCAGAATTATGTGTCACTAATTTCTAAGGCATTTTATGTGCAGGATGATGACATTGCTTGGTGGGTTGATTCAGGTGCAACAAGTCATGTATGCAAGGATCTTCGTTGGTTTAAAGACATTCGACCAATCGAAGACGAATCTATCATTAAGATGGGGAACGTTGCAACTGGACCAATCAAGGGAATAGGAACTGTGAATCTTGTTTTTACTTCTGGAAAATGTTTACTTTTGAACAATGTTTTGTATGTGCCCGGAATTCGAAAGAATCTGTTAAGTGGCATTGTGTTGAATAATTGTGGGTACAAACAAGTATTGGAAAGTGACAAGTATATCTTGTCAAGACATGGTACCTTTGTTGGTTTCGGTTATCTATGTAATGGTATGTTTATGTTGAATGTTGATGTCTCGTTTATGAATGAATCTGTTTGTGTTGCTTCAACTAGTAATGTTAATGATGTACCTTCAACTAGTAATGCAAACTGCATAGCTTCAACTAGTAGTAGAAACAACTTGACTGAATCGGAATTATGGCATGCTAGACTAGGACATTTACATTATAAAAGAGTTAAAGAAATGTCTAAAATGAGCTTAATTCCACCTATTAACATAAACAATGATAAATGCCCTGTTTTCAAGTTGAATAAGATAACCAAAAAGCCTTTCATGCAACATGTTCATAGGGAAACTAAAGTGTTAGATTTGATACATAGTGATCTATGTGATTTTCATGCTACACCATCTCTAGGTAATAAAAAATATGTAGTAACATTTATAGATGATGCTACTAGATTTTGTTACGTTTATTTGTTGCATGCTAAGGATGAAGCTCTTGAAAAGTTTAAGATTTATAAACAAGAAGTAGAGCTTCATCGGAGTGGGTTGATCAAAACCCTACATACGGACAGAGGTGGTGAGTATTTTGATCTGGTGTATTTCCAATCTACTGGAATAATACACCATACCACAGCTCCTTACACACCGGAACAAAATAGTGTGGCGGAAAGGAAAAATAGGACTTTAAAGGAAATGGTTAATACCATGTTGTCCTATTCGGGCCTAAGTGAGGGCTTTTGGGGTGAGGCTATGTTGACAGCCTGCTATTTGCTCAATAGGGTTCCAAATAAAAGGAACAAGAACACCCCTTTTGAGCTTTGGTATAAAAAACCACCTGGGCTGCATAAGCTGAGAGTTTGGGCTTGTAGAGCCGTGGTGAGGCTCACCGATCCTAAAATAAGGAACATAGGGGAAAGAGGTATAGACTGCATTTTCATTAGGTATGCGGAGCATTCATTTGCTCACAGGTTCTATGTTATAGAACCAAATGACTACGTGTCAGTGGATACGGTTATTGAGGCAAGAACTGCAGAGTATGATGAGAATAGATTCTCCTCAATACCTAGGCCTAGAGACATGGTTCCAAGCTCTAGTAACTCTCACGTGGCTGATCAAGTGATTGATACTCCTCCGGAGCCTAGGAGGAGTGGTAGAGTAAGAAAAGCTAAATCATTTGGTGATGATTTTCAGCTATATTTGGTTGAAGGATCTAGAGATGAAATTAAAATTCAATATCAATATTGCTTCAATATTGAGGAAGATCCTAAAACCTATAGTGAAGCCATGGCATCTCGGGATGTAGCTTTCTGGAAAGAAGCTATAAATGATGAGATGGACTCTATCATGCAGACTAACACTTGGAAACTGTCTGATCTACCCCCTGGGTGTAAACCACTTGGTTGTAAATGGATCTTCAAGAAGAAGATGAAAGTAGATGGTTCAATTGAAAAGTTTAAAGCCCAATTGGTTATCCAAGGATTTAGACAAAAGGAAGGAATTGACTACTTTGATACATATGCTCCTGTAGCAAGAATATCCACTATTAGATTGTTGGTTACATTGGCTGCAATACACAATCTTGTAATTCACCAAATGGATGTGAAAACCGCTTTCCTGAATGGTGATTTGGATGAGGAGATATATATGAAACAACCAGAGGGTTTTGTTATGCCTGGCAATGAGCATAAAGTGTGTAAGCTAGTTAAGTCATTATATGGCTTAAAGCAAGCACCAAAACAGTGGCATCAAAAGTTTGATGAAGTGGTTTTGTCTAATGGTTTTATATTAAACCAAGTAGACAAGTGTGTATATAGCAAATTTGATGATTCTAGGAAAGGAGTCATAATTTGTCTATATGTAGATGACATGTTGATCTTCGGTACTGACCAGGATCAAGTTGATAAAACAAAGAAATTTTTGCCATCTTGTTTTGATATGAAAGACTTGGGGGAGGCGGAAGTGATCCTTGGTATAAGGATCAAACGGGAGAACAATGGCATATCTATCTCTCAATCTCATTATATTGAGAAGATATTGAAAAAGTTTAATTTTCATGATAGTTCTCCGGTTAGCATTCCAATGGATCCTGCTTTTAAGCTCTCACCTAATGAAGGTGTAGCTGTAAGCCAACTTGAATATTCAAGGGCCATTGGATCTCTCAAGTACGCCATGATTAGCACTAGACCGGATATAGCTTATGCTGTTGGAAAGCTTAGTAGGTATACTAGCAATCCAGGTGCAAGTCATTGGCAAGCAATGAATCGAGTATTTAGGTACTTGAAAGGAACCATGAAATATGGTTTGACCTATGCTGGATTTCCTTCAGTTTTAGAAGGTTATTCGGATGCAAGTTGGATTAAAAACAAGGAAGATCATTCTTCCACGAGTGGATGGACTTTTCTGCTTGGAGGAAGTGCCATATGTTGGGCATCTAAGAAACAGACTTGCATAACTGATTCAACAATGGAGTCTGAGTTTGTAGCATTAGCCGCAGCTGGCAAAGAAGTTGAGTGGCTAAGAAACTTGATTTATGAGATTCCATTGTGGCCTAAACCTATATCACCAATATCTATTAGATGTGATAGTGCTGCTACCTTGGCTAAGGCATATAGCCAAGTGTATAATGGGAAGTCTAGACACTTAGGTGTTAGACACATCATGATTCGTGAGCTCATCACGCATGGGGTGATATCGGTGGAGTTTGTGAGAACTCAACAGAATTTAGCCGACCACTTAACCAAAGAGTTATGTAGAGATCTTGTGCACAAGGTGGCTGTAGGGATGGGATTAAAGTCCACCTGAGATTTCTCGTGTTAAGATACCCAATTCCCACCTAATATGACGTTAGGTGCTGGATTCAATGTGGAACACATTAGTAGCATCATCCCAAGGTATGTGTTCAGACCTGCAAGTTAAAGGAGGTTGATGGTTTTCTTCTTAATAGTTCTTTGAAAAATTGCATATGCAGGTGCAAGAATAAAGAGCTACCTATATGAGCATGAAGTTTAGCCGCTTCAAGAAGCTAGGACTTGGCTTTGATATGTTCATTGAAGGATGGGACACATGCTTGTAAAAATAGTGTCAAGAAAGAACATTAGAGTATGTAAACTTGTGTGTATATTATCTTCATGTATTCACCGAATAGAAAGGGTTCAATCCTTAGCGACACCCCTATATTCGAATATTTGGAATGTGTAATATACTAATGTGAAATTCAATCGTCGCGATATTTCATTTATGCATAAGTTTGATTGTTGTGAATTTGTTTAAGTTAATCAAGGATTACGCTAAAATGGGGGAGGAATGTTAGATATTTTAGTGTAATCGGGGATTGACTTGGTGATCAAAGCGAATTATACTACACATCAAGCAAGTTAGGAGGTGCGGGAGTGCACGCTTGTTTGAGTTATTATAATTCTAAGTGTATGGGCGGAGCCCGTACTCTACGGGGGTTCCAAGGGGGCAGCGCCCTGGGAGCAGGGTCCAAGGGGCGGCAGCCCCTGGCGGGGTCCAAGGGTAACTGCTAGCTTGGAAAAATTTTATTTTCATTAAATTGCCTTAATGAAACTGCATCAGAAAATTTTATTTTCTGGAATTTGTCCCATTTTCGAAATGTCGAAAAAATGGCAGTTTTGGCAATTTTTGTCTGAAAATTAGAGGTAACCCCAAAACCAAAATTCGTAGACAGTTTTGATCACATTCTTCTTCCTAGTTCAAAAAAAAATTCGCACACACAAAAACATACACTGGTTCTATTCTCGAAATCAGAGTTGTATCCAATTGAATTATTCAGTTGGACCACCGAAATAATTTGATCTGAGAGTGACTACACGCCTCTCTGATCATCCGGCAAATTTGAAATTCCCCAACACTAAGACCCTATGTAAAGCATCACGTTCATGTGTTTCATTCTTATTTGTATCATTGCTACCAAACAATTCTTGAATTTCTAAAACCTCAACAACAACTGTTTCTTGACAATTGGGTCATCAGGATCGGTCGACAATTGGGTCCAATTGTTGTGGTTGCATCACCACGACTCATGTGTTTGCTCAGGTTTTAACAAACAGGGGCTTTGCGCAAAGTGGTTGCGTCACCAGGATCGGTCGACAATTGGGTCCAATTGTTGTTACTACCGTGTTGCACCTTACGGGTGGTCAGACCATCCTATAGACAAGAACGGCGATTAGGGAACAGGAAATCTTTGCAGTGTAGTAACATCATGCATGCGCTTACAGTTTGGAAAGATGGGTATGTCTCGTCCCTATTGGATAGCGGGGGAGAGGCGGGGCCTCCTAAGGGAGAATGCAAAAGTGAAAACCTAAAATCTCACACTGTAGAGTTCGATAAGACGGTTCTAATGCCGCTTGAATGAGGTCAATCAGAGTCTATTTGATATCCTTTATACGACTTCTTATTTTTTTAGTCTTTGTATTTGATTCTAAACCTATTATTAATATTACTGATAATAATTTTAGTTAAATATATTGGAAATATATGTTAAATATATATATATATATATATATATATATATATATCAATAATATATTTAGTCTAACATATTAATATTATGAATCTTAGTTTAACAATAATGTAAAATTACTTTTTAGATATATAATACGTCAAAGTTATAATACGACTTTCATTTCAAATATATAAAGTATAACCAAACACGTTAAAACATTTAAAAAACTATTATCTGTTTGTAAATTTTATTGGTTTTACTTGATCTGCCTATATAACTATGTAACCCTCTTATACCGCATAGACAAAACCATGTAACCCGCCTATACCACATAAACAAAACCAAGTAACCCGCCTATTCCATATAGACAAAATCAAATAACCTGCCTACTTCAAATAGACAAAACCAAATAACACGCCTACTTCAAATAGACAAAACCAAGTAACCCGCCTATTCCAAATAGACAAAACCAAGTAACCCGCCCGTTTAGGACATGTAGACCAAACCATGGATGCAATGTAATGCAATGAAAACATTTCATGCAAGTGAAAACATTTTGTGAGAGCACCCTACAGATGAGATTATTGTCTAGGCTCAAGACTGAATCCTAGTTCGCTATAATCGTGACTCTGATACCAATCTGTCACACCTCCGCCGGAAACATGACACGAAAGGTTTCATAGCAGCCGATTAGCGAACATCTATATGATAAAAAATAATTGCGATACCAGGTGTTTAAAAGTTATAACCATAGTAACGTGTTTAGGTTTACATAACCGAAATATAACAAATCTAAAAATAACCAACAAAAGTTATTGTTTAAAAACCAAGACTTCGGCAAATATATGCAAAGGGAAATACAGAGTGAATGGAATGACCGAGATTAACCTTAGATTTAAGACAAAAGGAACCTACAATGATGATTCCTAGATTTATGACAAATGTAGGACCGGGTTTCGTGACCGAAACCGTGATTCTCATGATTATGTTCATAGACGGGAAGATTAGATACGGATGAAATACTTGCTTGTATTGATTTTGTAACATAACATAACAAGCCGGCCCGATTAACAAGCTAACTGAGCCATACCAAAGGAGTACACATCCGGGGAGAGACCAAGTGGTGATCTCTCCCGGTGAGGTCTCAAACCTCCTAAAACTTCCTCGTGTTGCAAATGGCAAGGGTTTTCTATTTATAGTCACACCCCTTGTCTTGCAAACACACACGGTCAACCGAATAACCCTCTCGTTTGACCACTTCAAACGAGCGGGTCTATACACGTTCGATAGACCGTTTCACTAACTATTACAAATTCAGCGTAAAATAAAACTAATCTATTCGACAAGCATCGGACACAAAATCTGCATCAACAAATTCCCCCTTGTCCGTTGCTGTCGAATGCTGAAAATGCAACTGCAATCGATCTTCAGTCAAGTATTCATCTTCTCTGTGTTAACAAATTCCCCCTTGACCGATGATCCAGGTAAGTAGTATCTTGACGCTCCTTGTAAAATATTTCCCCCTTAAAGTACGCGTATCCGTGTTGGGTGTTGTGAAATTTCCTCAATTGACCGATCTTCCGCTGATCTTCCAATACTCCAACCGGCATTTGATAAGGGTTCCAATCTTTAAGAACTGCATCAAGTCTTGATCTTGTCATAAGAACTCTATTTCATACTAGCATACTACATTGATAGAGATTTCTGGTGAACTGTCTTCTGTAAACCGTCTTTGTGGAATCGACCAAGTAATGCACTTTAATCTTCAGCATCAACACTCAGGAAAGTCAGCTAGACCAAGTGTATCCCTTGCAAGCTCAACGAGCATGCTTAGTTGAACTACATCCAGATCTCATTGTCTCGCCTTTGTGAAGTTGACCACGTAATGCACTACGGATCTTCAGCATCAGTACTCAGGAAGTCAGCTAGACCAAGTACATCGTTTGCAAACTCAACGAATTGAGTTACCCCCAGATCCCTGTAAAATCCCAAAGAAACATCAAACCCAAAACCGAATCCTGCAGGTCTTCAGTCTTGAACTATCAGCTTTCAGAAAGATTCCCCAGGTCTTCAGTGAACAGCGCTTTTGTAACTACTGTAGACTTTAGAAACCTGTATTTTTCCGTGCAAAACCCTTCACGCTGGCTGGAGAATTAATTAAAATCCTCAAATATGTGTATGTGCAAAACATTCCACGCCGAACCGTTTGTATCACCAGAAAATCACAAACTCTACCACCTGTGATTGCGTTTAGAAATTTACCGAAGAAATTCAACATTTGAAAATTTTTTATCCCCCCATTTCTTTGGTAAAATCTCTAAACCTTAACAGATTCTCTCCACTTCAAAGAAACTGTCGTCAAATGTTCACCAATTCCCTCCACTAAGCGGAACTGTCGTCAATCTTCACTGAATGTTCTCGGTTCCGAAAAATCACGAAAACGACTTTCTTCTTTGCATATTCTAGTTGAATAAGAACGTCCCCTAGTACCCCGTAGGATCCGACTTGTATCCCTCCAAAGACTTTGTGAACTCGTTAGGACCGGTATTGACATTCTAGGTTCATTCATTCGTTACCAAATGCGAGAATATGACAATAAACAAAAAAAGATTTCTTCGTTGCATATTCTAGTTGATAAGGAAATTTCGCCTAGTACCCCGTAGGATCCGACTTGTATCCCTCCAAAGACTTTGTGAACTCGTTAGGACCGGTATTGACGTTCAAGGTTCATACGTTCGTTTTCAAATGCGAGAATATGACAATAAACAAAATGCTTTCGAACATTTACGAATAACCGATAACAATCATAAACATTGACGTGCGGAAGTGAACATACCGTTTTGTTTTTGGCCCATAATAGTCGCGTAACCATTTTTGACATTTGCATTGGTAACCGTGACTACCCCACATTTTTCAACAATCAAGTTTTCATCATCTTTTGTTTTCATCATGCCGCAACATCCCGCGCGCTCCCAAATTCGTACGAATTTGATGTTGAAATTTGGAAGCCCGGTTCAATAATCTTCTTTGCGAATACCCGACCCGACTTCCCATCAGATGCAAGATGCAGATCCAATAAAACATATGGGCTCATGATAGATAATCATGTGAGCCCTTAAGAAATTATGCCATCAATATGACAAGGGCCCATGTCAAGCTTAAATCCATACCTTTGATCCACTAGAGAATAGAAGTATTTTGAGTAATTTGGCCCACTGATTGTTATATATTCACGAAGAATATATGCCAACTACAATTCAAAATTTTTTTTTTTTTTTTTTAGACTTGCACAAGTGGGCCCAAACAATAAGTCATATATGCAAACAAACAAAAATTTGCCTGACATAACATCTTCCTTGTCTCTTTTTGCGATAATCAGCCATCAACATCC
This sequence comes from Helianthus tuberosus, assembly GCA_030545235.1. NCBI lineage: Eukaryota > Viridiplantae > Streptophyta > Magnoliopsida > Asterales > Asteraceae > Helianthus > Helianthus tuberosus. The sequence goes on along the minus strand of CM060356.1, from coordinate 34,764,931 downwards.
AACAATTTTTTTTTTTTTTTTAATCTTTGCGAGAATAACATCCAGACCCCAAACTTCAATTTCTGTCTCTCTCCTCGGCGATACATTCAGAACCACTTTCCCCCAATTTAATTTCCATTACACATCCCTAAAACAATCAGGTCTTCTTCTTCGATGATGAACAATCAGCAGCAGCAACATTCATCATTCAAGTCTCTGTGATGCCAACATCCAAACCAAAAATATTGTGCATCTGCCTCCACTTCTCTTACTCTCCTTCGATACATACATATCCACTGAACATCCAACAAATCAAAAGTCATCTTCGATACCCAGAAGTGTAATTCGAAAGATGGATCAGGTCGAAAGATATCCTTCGAGGATCATCTTTCGAAGTTGTTCTTATGCAGATCTTTGAAACCCCTCCTTCGGTGATATCCTTCGGTGAAGAAACCCCAGTTATCCTTCGGTGATATCCTTCGGTGGTCGAAAGATATCCTTCGAGGATCATCTTTCGAAGATATCCTTCGGTGAAGAAACCCCAGTTTCTTTAAGCAGCCGCCAAGAACATCTCAAGAACACAGCGACTGTTCTTATGCAGATCTTTGACGAAAACATTGTATTTTTGATTTTTGATGATGATAACTTGATTATATAGGTGAAAAACATAAAACCGAACACTTGTTTCAGCACAGATCTGAATATTCGGGTCCAGATCTGAGTTTTTCTCATTTTCACCCAACTTTTCTTCTTGAACAAAAATCACTAAAATCACAGATCTAGAGCACATGTGACTTAGTAAACGGTCAGATTTACTAAATCGGGCACCATGGCTCTGATACCAATTGTAGGACCGGGTTTCGTGACCGAAACCGTGATTCTCATGATTATGTTCATAGACGGGAAGATTAGATACGGATGAAATACTTGCTTGTATTGATTTTGTAACATAACATAACAAGCCGGCCCGATTAACAAGCTAACCGAGCCATACCAAAGGAGTACACATCCGGGGAGAGACCAAGTGGTGATCTCTCCCGGTGAGGTCTCAAACCTCCTAAAACTTCCTCGTGTTGCAAATGGCAAGGGTTTTCTATTTATAGTCACACCCCTTGTCTTGCAAACACACACGGTCAACCGAATAACCCTCTCGTTTGACCACTTCAAACGAGCGGGTCTATACACGTTCGATAGACCGTTTCACTAACTATTACAAATTCAGCGTAAAATAAAACTAATCTATTCGACAAGCATCGGACACAAAATCTGCATCAACAACAAATGAATTAAACCTGTACTAAGTAGTGTGGTGATGGTACAACATTGAAGCAAACCTAGTTAAGATATTGTTAAGTTTCACAAAAAGTTGAGATATTGTTAATTTTTTGTCGTAATTTATTAAAATTCAAAGTTTTAATTTACTTCCCGTCATCGACTTAAATCAATCCATGTTAATCTGAATCCAATCAAAACAGTGTCGTTATTTCCCCAAAAATAACTTATTTTAACTTATCATTTCATCTTGAGTTCTATCAACAGTATTATTTTTCTGACCCGTTCAGCTCGGGTGTTACATAAAACATTCCCTATCATGACTTCCCTACCAAATACAATCATACTGCGATTCAAAATATAGCCAATAATGCGGTAAATATTATTTAAGATTTAATTTAGATATTTATATAATACATGACGGGTCGAGCATGTAAAGTTCTCACCACACTCCTAGCGTCACACCTCCACTTTTTGAGCCTAAACGTCTCAGAGCACCTCATGCCTTTTTATATAGAAGATAAATAGCAGTTATCCCAAAAAATTCACAGATTTTAATGTATTACTTTACAACTTGCACCAAAACTTGGCTTCCACAGAGTATAAAGAGAAGTTTTTAGTCACCAAACATGACTATGTTACATACTAAATGGATAGTGAAGAACAAAAGGCAGATTTCTGTAGATGATTTACAATATAAAATTCGAACCAAATCAGTTTCGCATACCACGGTTTGGGCAGGCATATGCAAAATGTGACGGATCACCACAAATAAAGCAACTTCTGCCAGAAACAGAATCACCTGTGGCTGATACGAATCTCACATTACCACCACCTTGGCCACCACCACCCCCACGACCGCCCCTTCTGCTGGTTGTTAGAGCTGAACCGCTGCCGCCACATCTTGTAGTGGGGACGCTATCCTCCCAGCAGCTTCATAAAATGCAAAAACAGTTTGTTCTCATTACATCATAAAAAGTCAACCCGTTGTATTCTATTTCAAACATATTTAACTGGTCAAAAATAGAATTTAACTAGGAAGGGAAAAGGTTAAATGGGTTGCAAGAGTCTTTTAACTTATCTAAATAGATTTACGTAAAGATTTAGTTTAGAGTAAAATGCCATTTTCGTCCTTGAGGCTTGGCCAGTTTTGCGACTTTCGTCCAAAGGTTTGTTTTTCCACATCCGGATCTAAAAGGTTTGAAATCTTGTCATTTTCATCTGGCTCGTTAACTCTATCCATTTTTCTCTATTAAGTTCTTTTTGTTAACTTAAAGGGTAATTCGGTCTTTTGCACTTTATGCACAAGCATTTAGCATAATGTATAAGTATTCAAAACAAAACAAAACAAAACAAAACAAAATAGGTAAAAAGACGAAAATACCCTGACTTAACAGAGAAAAATGGATGGAGTGAACGAGCCGGATGAAAATGACAAAATTTCAAACCTTTTGGATCCAGATGCAGAAACAAATCTTTGGACGAAAGTCGCAAAACTGGCCAAACGTCAGGGACGAAAATGGCATTTTACTCTTTAGTTTATTATTGTAATAATTGTTGTTTTGAAATCATAATAAAAATTAAAAAGGCCAACAAGCGTGTGTACTTACACAAAGAACTTGCAACCCTGTGTCTGACAAGAGTAGAACTTTCTTCCCCGGTTGCTCTCTGTGTTGGCGGTTTTCAAAACGCAGAGCGAACCACAAGTAGGGCATGGAATTGGTGAATCACCTGCATCAACGAATAACAGATTAAAGACCCCATATTTGTAAATATCTTCCTAAAGTAAAAAAACCATTAAGAATAATAAATATAAATACCGCTATTTGAGTTCACCCTCTGAGATCGAGCACTACGGTTTTGAGAAGTGAGAGAATAGCAATCACTAGAATTATGTCCCGTTTGGTGACAGAAACTGCAAGTAGCGGCTGCTGCTGCTGCCGCCGCCAAAAGGGTTAGGAAAAAGACGTTGGGGGTTCAGATGTTAAAAAAATTCTTCTTTGGGCTAAAAGGGTAAAAGTGATATAACCACAGGGGCCAAAATCGTAATTTACTCTAAAAAAGGTAAAAGATATAAGGGCAAACAAGATTGTACAAGATTAGTTGGCTTGAAATGTGAACCCTCTTTTATAGCATAGAACCTATCAGTCAGCTTCTTGATATGATCATGCATTGTAGCATCTGTCCCAATGCCGGCCTAAAAGATTGCAAAAATAATGAAAATGAGATAAATGGAGTTCTGTGAGTCTGCAACGGCAATCTTTACCATTTGGTGATTAAAAAGAAGGCGAAGAAAAAGCCGAGACGTGTTGTTCCTCACCTTGTCCATACAATCTAGAAGATCAGATTCACTTAAGAGGGGCGGTGGCCTTGTAATCCCTGATTCAAGAGTTAATGATGTTGGAGTGAACTGCATATGATTGTCGAGCACGGTTAGATATCAGTGTCTTTTATCGAAATATTAATAGAGTTTGATGACATCCAAAAGAAATGATTAATCAAACTTCTTCAGCTGTGGAATCCAATGGTTTTTATTGAGAATATTAATGAGAGCTATAAACACAAACCTGCTGTCTAAACGTGTAGTTTGGGATTAGAGACCCACCCCATGATTCGAATCGGTAGACTTCCAGATAATTTTTCTGATCATCATTATGAATTTATTAAATTACAAAAAAAAAGCTAAACTTACAAAAATTTCACATCAACAAAACAAAGAATCACATTAGTCGGTACAAACTTACAGCAACAATTGTTCTGCCCAATGCTGAAAACCTCTCCCCCGCAATGTCAATTTCTACTGTGGTTTCAGCTCCAACAGCCGGTTGAGAAACACATGCTAAATAATGACGAACAACTAGCTCATACAGTTTCTGTAGCAAGTATGTGTTTAATCATTAATAAAAATGTCCACGTCTGAATAAGAATATTGCAATATTACTTCACTTACTTTGTGATCCTCACTCCATCTAGATTCTCCGGCTGAAAATTTTGTCGGGTGAATGGGAGGATGTGCTTTGTCATCATGCCCACCGCCACTTGGATTCCTCCAGAGTCCTGACGACGGATCCAAGAGTCGCTGAGCGTATGGGCCCCACACGGGATGCTCCTGTTGTTCTTGTACAAGTATCTATAACCATCCAAAAAACAATCGCAACCAGAAAAAAAAATATCACGTTTACAGTTGGTAAAGAAAAAGGGTCAATAAACTGAACCATAATTGCATGAAATATAAACATAGAAAAAGTAAGTTTATAACCTTTAGGGTGTCATCGCCATAAAGGTGATCTTGAAATTGCACTCAACCAGGTTATGTGATACGTTATCCTAGATAATTCTTTTGTAAAGAAGTGCAGTAGTGGCTAGTCTGCGAGTAGTGTGTCTAGTGTTTGAGTGGCGGGTACTGGTAGCGTAACCTATATAGCTTAGTCAGTATGTTCTTGCTTTGGTTATGAATTAATAAACGAAAATTGCTCCATCTTTTCTACTTATTCATCTGATCTCTCCCTCCCAGTTCTGTACCTATCATTGTGAACTTCCATTATCTTTCATAACTCTCTGAACTTCTCAGATTTCAGAACCAAATATAGCATTTTAGACATGCTTGCCTTACTGATGAGTTTTAATGTGCAACAGCCAATTCAATCCAGATCTACATTCACATTATCAGAAACAATACTACAGCCAAAACAACAAACCTAAAACAAACAGCCGTTTAATCGCATATAATTCTCAGTTAATTATGAGCAGACAAAGTGAAATCAGACTAACCAGAACTAAAATTCAGGAAGACGGTGAATTAAGCATACACTTGTACTTTCCATTTTCTTAAATGTTCAACATTTTTTCAACATATAACTCCATTAAACATTACCCAAACCTATGATTCCTGTAATGACATTTACTGCTCTATCAATAACATAACCTAAAAACTTTATATACTCAATTATTCTAGGGATCTGGCTTTTATTTACTCTAAGTTAAAGTTACTTATTTATTCTAGGTTTAGGGCACAATTTAATTAGCTTGTTGATCCTGAATTAAATGTCACATTTCGATCATGCAGTCTCCATAAATCACAAATAACATTTTACACCGCCAGTATTCACCCAAATCAAGCAGCTTAACCTAAGTGAGGATTTCTCTATATTTGGGTCATGAACTACAATTAATAACTTCTAAAGTGCAAGAACAGATACAATCCAGATTTGCGATCGCATTATCAAAAACAACACCACAACCGAAAGTTTCGACACATATACAACAATCTACCGCTTCATCAGTATCACATCTGAATTTAAGTTGATTATGAACAGACAAAGTGAAATCACAATAACATTTCGATCATGCAGACTCCGTAAATCACAATACCAGTTTACATCACTAGTATTCACCTAAATCAAGCAGCGTAACCTAAGTTAGGTTTTCTCTATAGCCAAAATCACGAAACTACAATTAATAATCTCTAAACTACAACAACCAAGTCAATCCAGATCTACTTAATCACATACAATCAGAAACAAAACCACAATTGAAACAGAAATCTACAACGATCAGCCGCTTAATCACATCTAAACTTCAACTGATTATGCACAAAGGATGTCAAATCGTACTCACCAGAACTTAAATTCAGGATGCCAGCCAACAATAGCAGTTGATTAATCACATATAACTTTCAGTTTATTACAAACAGAGGAAGTAAAATCACAATAACATTTCAATCAAGTCCATAAATCACAATAACATTTCACATCACTAGTATTCACCTAAATCAAGAATGTTAACCTAAGTTAGGGTTCTCTATAGTCAAATCACGAAACCACAACTGATGATTTCAAAGGTAAGAACTTGCAAGAGGCTATATTATTCTTTTGGTTATAATGTTTTTTCCTATTATAGTCGTGGGGTATTTGTACCCTTTAACTCGCTTATGGTATAAATTAATTTTTATTTGATAAAGAAGACTGCTATTTGTAGAAGTAAAACTTAATCAGTAAATGCTAAACTAAGATGGGTACTAACGAATTAACTGTGACACATTACAGAGGATGGGTCATGGTTTAAATTTAGAAGAAGGATACCCACATGTAAGTCGGTCCTTGTTGAAAAGGAATTAGTCTCTGTACGGGGATAACTTATAAAACCAGACTGATAAAGGTCTTCTGCAATCTACAAAAAAAAAATCATAAAAAAAGCAGTAAGAACATGACAATGGATTTATTTTAACAGAAGATAGCGAAGTAGCAAGTAAGTCTTCTTATTCAATCAAAATGGTAGAATACTTAAAAACTGCCTTCCTAAAAAATGAAACTAACCTTCATTGTTTGTTCAGAACTCATCCTAAAGTAACGTGATGCTCGTTTTTCTAGCTCGATAGTGTTTAAAGGGTGTGGAGGATACTTTAGCTTCTCCTGCTTTTTAACTTTCGTGACCTGAATTTGAATAAAATTGTTAAATTTCATTTTGATTGTTTTAGAAACTCATTATTCATAAGACATGATTGTTTTAACACTTACGGTTGCAGTAGGTTCTTCAACACACATCTCATAAAGTAGTTGTAGGTCCCTCGGAGGATGAGGTCAAACCTTATCCTTGTTATGTCTAACACACTAGCAAGTGCGGAATCCAAGCTAGCATGCAAACCGATAGTTTGTACGAGAGCACAAGCAACAAAGAGAAAGGAAAACACACGAGATATCAAAGTTTGCTCTTGTATTTCAGTGGACACGATTACAACACATGACCCAACTGAAAATACGCTCTCAACAAGACTCACTTCTCACACACTTTCCTGCTCTATTTTCTGTCTCTCTAAAGCTCTCTTAATGAAGTGAACACATTACATGGGTATATATACCCGTCACAGCTTGTCTGGTCGAAGGATCAGATAGACTGATCGAAAGATCATCTATCGACCTGAAACCTGTCGAAGGATCCACATATACACCTCGAAGGATGATATCCTTCGAGGTCTCTCAATCATCCATCGAAGGCTTATCTTTCGAGCTCATCGAAGGATCTAAACAATCCTTCGAAGACTCATCCTTCGACACAGACATATTACAACCATTGTCTAACTGTTTAGCGAAGTTAAACCAGGAGGATGGTTGACTTGGTCAAACTTACAGGACTAACAAAGACATCGTTTTGTATCATGACAAAATACAGACAAAGTACAGAGACAAGTGCACCAACAAACTCCCCCTTGGCTGTAGCTTTGTCTCGATCTTGGTCTCGATCTTTGTGTCTTCAAGTCTTTGACGTCCTTTCAAGTCTTCAATGTCGGAGGATCTTTAAAGTCTTCACGTCTTGAAAGCAGTAAGTGTACCAACAAACTCCCCGTTTCATGTAGGAAGTGTGTTGACAAACTCCCCCTTAACATAAGCTCCCCCTTGAGTTATGCTCGTGAAATACTTGATTTTTATAACTTGAGATCCTTGTGGTGTTGATGATGGACAGCGGCAACTCGATCATCTTCATCACTTGAGTGCCTTCACGTCGTGTCTTCATTCCGAAGCTTGTCATCGACCATGTTCTCCTTGCCTTTAGAATCTGCACATGCAAGAAATCTAAACGCGTAATGAGAACAACTGCTTGGAATATAGTTAACATAAACAAATGACACACGTATGACCATGCCATAATCAAACACCGTCCGACAGTTTGAAAGTTTAACAAATTGTTCAGTTTTAGGTTTTTAACTTTCAAAACTTTGCAAATTTCGACCGTTTATGAAGATTTAGTCGATTTTGGTTTTCGTTCAGGTTTCAGGTAACGAAGACTCGAGCTCCAACATCGTACGATCGAAAATAAAATAGAAATAAAATCTTTTTGGCTTTTATAAAGTTTATATTAAAACACACCTAAAATCTTTTTGGTATTTTGAATATTTTAAATTTAAAGACTGAAAGCAGTAAATAAATATATACAAAGATGCAGAAACTGAAAGCATTAAATAAATATTTACAGATATTCTTTTTGCGAGTTTCGAGGGTAAGAGAATCATATCAGTGTACGGTCATGCCAAAACGCTCTTGTTGTTCAATTAGTTAACATTAAGATAAGCATCCTATAACGATTATCGGTATTGTTATCCACATAAGCTCAACTTATCATTTGTAATCATGGCGAGGGGATACGTTAAGGTATGATTTATACTTATCGACCGGTGTTCATCCACATCACGACACATTCCCGTATCAAGGTATGCACGAGGGTTCATCTTACCGGTGAGTATACCGATTATCATCTGTTTGACCGTATATGATGTGAGAAACTCACTTATTTTGATTGAAAACAAGCCCTATGTGATAGAATCACTTATTGATGAGGAACTTGATTTTCGATGCATGAGGGCACAGGAGCAAGTCCGTGAACAGGTCAGTACTTTCGTACAGCAGAGAGACGAACCTGACTCCCGGATAGATGTGATATTTTATCACTTATTCTGATGGACATGTGATTGTTGATCACTTATTGAGGTCGAATGCAATATGTACACGTATGTATGGTATCATGGAAGATCTAGACTTGCGTCCCCGTTATTTTTCGGTAAAAGATACAACCATGATACCCAGATGATAAGCAGCATAAAGACCGAATATCTCAGAACCTCGGCAATCTCTCAAACGAAATTTCGGTACCAAGACCATATGCCAATGAGTGGTTCCCACCTGGTCTTCAGTCGATTTAAGTTTATATCCCTTGCACACTTTAAAATGATTGTGAGCCTACCGATACATCTTATATAGAGCTGCTTATCGTTTTTCATTTTAGGTTTAAAGAGGTTTAGACAGACCACTGATGTACTATCATTTTCTCTTTTTCTCGCCAGGAAACTCATTTTTGTTTTTCTATTGTTTTTGTGTTTTTGAAATTTTTTTTGATGTTTTTGGAATTTTCAAATTTTGGATTTACTCCCCCTAAAATCAATAAACTAAGACAAATTTAAAACACAAAGGTATTTACAAAAATGATTTTCCGATGTTGGGTTTTACTCTTGCTTGACCTTAATGCCGTTTACCAATAATAAATAGTCAAATCTCGATTTGTCAAATGCTTTGGTAAAAAGGTCGGCACGTTGGTCATCAGTGTGGACGTAAGCAACATCGATTAGCCTTTTCTCAAAGCAATCACGTATAAAGTGATACTTAATTTCGATGTGCTTAGTCTTTGAATGCTGCACAGGATTTCTAGTGATCTGTAAGGCAGCAGAATTATCAACGTAAATAGGAGTAGTTAGGAATTCAAAACCGTAGTCGCGCATTTGTTGTTGGATCCACAGGACTTGGGAGCAACAACTTGAGGCAGCAATGTATTCAGCTTCGCATGTTGATGTAGCTACACAGGTCTGCTTCTTGCACTGCCATGTGACTAGGCGATTTCCCAAAAACTGACATCCAGCCGTTGTGGATTTGCCGTCGATTTTGCATCCGCCAAAATCAGAATCACTGAATGCGATCAAGTCAAAGTTATTATCCCTAGGGTACCATAGACCGGTGTCAGGGCAACCCTTCAAATAACGAAAAATCTTTTTTTACAGCTGCAAGATGTGAGGCCTTCGGGTTGACTTGATATCTGGCAAGCAGGCACGTCGGGTACATTATATCTGGTCTTGATGCTGTGAGGTACATAAGAGATCCGATCATCGCGCGGTAGTACGAGGGGCTAACAGCTTCACCCTTCAAGTCTGGAGTAATTCCGTGATTTTGCGGCAATGGGGTACCGATGGGCGTTGCATCAGACATCTGGAACTGGCTCAAGATGTCACCAACATATTAAGTCTGATGGATGAATATCCCAGACTCAGTTTGTTGCACTTGTAGGCCCAAAAAGAAGGTCATTTCCCCCATAGCACTCATCTCGAATTTATCCTGCATAATGCGCTCGAAATTCCTACACAAAACATCATTAGTAGAACCAAAAATAATATCATCAACGTATACCTGAACCAGTAGAAGATCTCCATCTTGTTCTTTGATGAAAAGAGTACAATCGATAAGACCTCTGCGAAATCCATTCTCCAGCAGATAATTAGATAAGGTTGCATACCAAGCTCGCGGTGCTTGATGAAGACCATAGAGAGCTTTGTTGAGCAACCAAACCCGATCGGGATGGATAGGATCTTCAAAACCTGGAGGTTGTTCGACGTACACCTCTTCTTCCACCACACCATGTAAGAATGCACTTTTCACGTCCATCTGGTATACCTTGAAACCTTTGAATGAGGCATAAGCCAGAAAGATCCGAATTGCTTCTAGACGTGCAACAGGTGCATACACTTCGTTGTAGTCGATCCCTTCTATCTGAAGAAAACCTTGAACGACTAGCCTTGCTTTGTTTCGAATAACGACTCCACGGTCATCCTTTTTGCATTTAAACACCCAACGGGTACCAATCTTCTTGTAACCAGCAGGTTTCTCTACGAGTTTCCAGACACCAAGCTTCTGGAATTGTTGCAGTTCTTCCTGCATTGCTTCAACCCAAGAGTTATCTTTCAAAGCTTCTTTCCAAGTTCTTGGCTCTTCCTGTGAGACATAACACGCGAAAGACCAATCGTTTTGTTGACCAGATTCTCTAATCGCCGCATACAAGCCTGCATTGTTGTTGTTTCGCAACATGTTTCTTGTTTGAACGCCACTCTGTACATTTCCGATGATGTTTTGTTGAGGATGGGTATTGTGAATCCTTGTTTCTGGATTATCTTGAACTGGAATGTTTGTACCCAGATTGTTGAGATTGAGATCAACAACCAATTCAATGCCCGGAATTGACGAAGAGGATGATGCAGTAGCTTCAGCTGTTCTAGGGGCGTCCACTGGAGGAGTACCCTCTGAAGTACCATGAACTGCTGTTGTTGGAGCCTCTTGATCTGCATCTAGAAATTCATCATCCTCTGAAGATTCGTTCAGTTCGGTAGAATCGTGAAAATCCTCATTGTCGAGAGCATTATTGTTCACTGAAGATGGTTCTTGATTGACAATAATTGGACGAACCAACGGTGAATCTGTTGCATTGTCACTCTCGAAAAACATCCTTGCCGCAGCATTTTCTTCAACTGCTTCAACATTGATCGAATTGAAAAAGTCATCGTACTCAAACATCCAAGGCTGACCAGGATTTCTAACTGGCAAAGTGTGCCTTTGTACTCTGACTTCAGACCATTCCTCGACCCTTTTAGTCTCTAGATTCCAGACTCTTAAGTTTGGGGTGGAATACCCAAGAAAGTATCCTTCAATTGCTTTAGCCCCAAACTTTCCATTAGGATCTATTATAGTGCACGGAGCTCCAAACGGTTCAAGATATGACAAATCTGGTTTCTGTTTGTTAATAAGCTCAAAACAGGTCTTGTTGTGCCTTTTGACTGTAAGGACTCGGTTCAACGTGTAACATGCAGAGGCCACAGCTTCAGTCCAGAATGGAATCGGCAATTGTGACTCTACCAACATAGTCCTAGCAGTCTCGATCAATGTGCGGTTCTTACGTTCAGCGACGCCATTCTGTTGAGGAGTATAAGCTGCACTAAATTCGTGAAGAATACCTTTTGAAGTGCAAAACTCCGCCATGGCATGATTTTTGAATTCAGTACCATTGTCGCTACGTATCCGCCTAACCTTCAACTTATATAGATTCTCAATCTGAATGATCAAGTTTTTGATAATACCGAAGGTTTCACTCTTATGTGCCATGAACGCCACCCAAGAAAATCTTGAATAATCATCAGTTATCACAAGGCAGTATTGATCATTCCTAATACTTTTGTGCTTGACAGGACCGAACAAATCCATGTGCAAACGTTCAAGAGGAACAGCCACCGTGTTGATTTTCTTTGTAGGGTGTCGCTTCTTCGTTTGTTTTCCTTTCTGGCACGAGACACAGATGTCTTGAAGATGGAAGTTTTTAAGAGGAACACCATTCACTAATTCATTTGACACCAAATGATTCATTTTGCGTAAGTGAATGTGACCCATTCGTCTGTGCCAAGAGATTGAGTCTTTTTCTGTGGCTTTGGAAACGAAACAAGTTGCTTGTGCAGACGTTGTAATAGCTTGGCTCATATCAAGGACATACAAGTCATTTATCCTTGGAGCAGATAAGAGAATCCATTCTTTTGGAATTTTGAAGCCGGGTTTCAGCACATAACATCCATTTGCATCAAAGTGTACTGAGAACTGCTTATCACAAATTTGAGAAACACTAAGTAGATTGTGATCAAGTTGTTGTACGAAGTTGATCTTATCAAAGCTAACAACCCCGTTGGAAATCATTCCTTCACCCGTAATATATCCGCCTTTATCTCCAGCAAAAGCAACATAACCTCCTCTAATAGATTTAACGTCGTAGAGAAGCTTCATGTCGCCTGTCATGTGCCTGGATGCCCCAGTATCAACAATCCAATGACTACTGATAGTTCCTCCTGGAACACCCTGCACATGAACTCACATAATTAGTTGGAGATGGGGACCCAAGCCATTGTGGTCTTGGGTCTTCCATTTTCATCAACAACAATAACTTCTATTCTTTGATGATTCATAAATTGTGTTGGTCCCTCTGAACTTGTGGTCAATTTAGGTTTCCATGTCTGTTGAGTTTTACCAGTTTGATTGTTTGACAATTTAACTTCGTGATTGTTTGAAGTTTTTGAAAATTTTGAGTTTTCTGGTTTAACTGAAACAGATTGTTTTTGAACCACATCAGTTTTAAGTGCCTTTTCAATCACCTTGACTTGTTGGCGTTTCTGTTTCTTTTCCCTTTCTCTTACAAGTCGGGGATCTTGTTTTACAGAAACAGATCGCTTTTGGTGATTGTGTTCACGGGGATCATCATCCTTTGCTTTCAACTTATGAAGATATGGACAATTTCGAATTATATGTCCAATTGTACCACATTCAAAACATGATCTTCGTTCAACAAACCCCGAAGTATCATGTGATCGTCTTGCCGATGATGATGATGAACTTTGTGATCCCGAGGTACTAGGTTTTGAACTATTTGGTTCATTCCTTTTCATCACTGTTGCTTTCTTGACAAAATCTAAGTTAGATTGATTTTCAAACTTTTCAATTTTGTCCGTTCCCTTAGATTTCACAAAGTTCACATTCTTTTTCTTCTTTTGATTTGGCTTCTTTTGACTTTGAGCCGGCAAATTTCCTTTTTGTTTGTTATGATTTTGCTGCCTTTTCTCTGTTGGTAATTTCTGATTGCCAAATTATTTTCGAACTTCGGCCTTTGGGATAGGAGAGCACTGTGTTACTGTAACATGTGATCCTGTCTTTCCCAAAAACTTATTTGTCGAATTTTCAAAGACTTTACTGATTAAAGATTGATTAACATTTTTAATAGGAAAATCTTTGCCTGAATAAATTTTATCATCACCAACAAGAGTGTACAGCAAATCCACACTTTCAGACTCTTTTGCAGATGTGGACTCGGTCGGAACAGTCTTAGCAGGTTTTGCGGGAGGATCACATAGAATATGATTCTCAAGAGGTATGTCCTCTTCTTTGATTACCGCATCAGACTTTTCCGAATCAGTATCATCAGATTCATCATCAGAAGAATCAGTATCCTCACTGTGTATCACAACTGGAGGAACCTGATTCGGTTCAGCAGAAGATACACATGTATCTGCTGACACATCTGAATCTGATGATACCTCTTTCTTGTATCCAAGTCGTGTTGCAAATTCATTAACATCTAGAGGAACAGATGGTTCAAAGAAAGTTCTATCCTCCTCGTCAGGCATGGCATCATAATTGTGTCTCACAGGTGGTGGACATTTCTTATATCCAATGCATGTGACATCCCGTTTCTCTTTCTGTACGTCAATGATGTGATCCAACACATAGCTAGAGCTCAAATAACTGTCTAGCTTAAGTTGGATCGCCTCACTTTCAGTTTTGACACAAGCCATTTCCTTTTGCATTACCTCAAGACGAGTTATATACAAATTAATGTCAGTTTGTTTTCTGGAAACCATTTTAGTTAACTCGGTTTTATCTTTCTTTAATTTTTCAATTACCGATTTAAACTCCTTTTCATGGTTTTCATAAAACATGTTGGCTTCAGTGCACTTCGAAAGATCAACGGTCAATTTCTGATTGTGAATGAATGTCACATCATATTTCTCTTGCAAAGCCTCGTGTTTGCTTTGCAATTCACACCACTTATCATTCAATGAAACATGTTTGTCTTGCAAGTCAAACAAACTAGCTTGTAAAGCATCATGTTTGCCTTGCAACTCAGACATGTTTGCCTCTAAATCAGCACATTTAACACTTAATCTATCACAATTATCACAAACAACAGCAGTGGGTTCATCGACACATACCTGACTTGATGAACTGTCGACATTAGCCATAAAGGCTGAATGGAGAGAAGACGAAGAATAAGCAGCTTGATCCACCAAAATAGATCTTCTTTGAATTCCTGCTGCAGCTTCCTCCAAAAGCTCATCAATATTTGCATCGACTGACGCACTTGATGTCTCATGTTCCTGATCATTCCCTGAACTCGAGGACTCTTCATCTGAACTTCTACTATAACCAGAAGAGTCTTCATCCTCAGAAGAGTCACCACCATTGGCGGAAGATTCTCCACCACTGGCGTGTTTAAGATCCTTGACAACTTCAGCAAAACAAGCTGTTCCATCTGGAGCATCATTTCCCAATTGAATTGACCAATCACAACCTTCATCTACTTAAACCACAAGTGCCTGGTTGGCATTAGATGGTCCTGCTTGACTCTGGTTGTTGACAGGCACCAATGTGCGCTCATTGTTCCTTACTTGGTTCTGATTTGCCCTGTTGCCTTGACTTCTGAAAGGATTTTGATTTCCATGTTAGGATGGCCTCGTACATTCACGTTTGAAATGACCACGTTCACCACAATTGAAACACTTAACAGCCTGCTTATCAAACCCATACTTGGTGTCTTTCTTGCTTTCCAAGCTGGTTCTGCCAGTTCTTTCCATGAAATCCTTTGCTCGCCTAACAGCACTGGCAAAGGCCCACTTGATGTCCATCATCTCCATCTCCTCTTTATCGATCTGCTGATAGTCTTCTTGTGTCAGATTAATGTTGCCAATCTGACCTTCCACTAATCCACAGTATGCGCTCACCAAAGTGTTTAGCAGCTCCATGTGTTCCTTTGCTACTTCCACACTGACTTTAGAAAAGCTTGAGGTGTCGAGCCGTACTGTATTTGGCTTTGATTGCTGACCAGCAGATGATGTGCTTCCATAACACGCTTGCTGTTGAGGAGGAAGTGGATTCCCATACATGTCTGTTGGTCCGGTAGATCGAACAGGTAATGGATTTCCGAACATATCAGTTGCTCTGATAGGTCGTTGGCTTTGCTGTTGTGGTACTGGTTGAGGAACTGGTTCAAGCGGATTTCCATACATGTCTGTTTTTAGAGGGACCGGAACTTGGATAGTATTGCCATACATGTCAGTGCTAGACACAAACGCTGTTTGAATTGAAGCATGTGAAGAAGGTTTTGTAGAAGTGCTAGAAGTTCCATAATACATTTCAGGATTTTGTGGCACTGGAACTCTTTTTGCCTTGAGAGTTTCTTCCTGATTCTTGTTTTCCAGGAGTTGAACAAAGTCATTGAAGTTTGTTGTAGCTAAAGTGCCATTGTACTTCATGATTTCCAAGAAAGTATTCCATTGAGGTGGCAACGCATCTGCAAACTTTTTCACAATCTCTGCTGAAGTTGTAACAACCTCAAAATTTGCCAATTCAGTCAGCAAATGATTAAATCGACTTGTCAAATCTCCTAAAGGTTCATTCTCCATACAAGTAAAACCATCAAACTCTTTCTTTAGCAGGTCTTTTCTCAATTGACGTGTCGCTTCATTTCCTACGCCCCTTGTCTTCAATGCGTCCCACAACCTCTTCGTTGTCTTGTAACTGACAAATTGATGATAAATATCTTTACTTAACGCCTGAGTAAGAATGGCATATGCCTTCTTTTCCAAATCATAGACCTTCTTCTGATCTTCCGTAAGATCTGCAAACGTAGCAGCAGATGATGCGGCAACCTCTATTGTTTGATCGAAATCTGTGATGAACCACAACCACAATTCTGTATTTTGTCCAAGGACGTATGTATGAAATCTGTCAATCCATCCTGGATATTCGTATAAGTGCATCAACTTTGGAGGCCGATTCAAACTTCCGGTTTCGCTCTCGCTTAAGAGAATGCTTTGAATACTTGGAGTTTGATTTGATACGAATGCCCATTGACCGGTAGAAATTGCATTAGCTTGAGAAGATACCGGTGCGGGAGATTCGGCCCACGAAGGAGACACTCTCGTGTTTCTATACTTTCCGCTATCCGGAGACGGAGTACCAAAATACATCTCTGTATTTACCGGAGTACCCCATCTTGGATTCATTTTTGATCAAGAAAAATAATACCTGAAAATCACAAACTTGTTAAACATAAACACACTAAGATCGAAGGATCAAGACTTGTTCGAAGGATCAACAGTGTTCGAAAGATCACTGTTGAATTTCGAACAATGATTTCGAAAGATTCTCCAATTGAAGGATCCTTATCTTTCGAAAAAGAACTGCAGATCGATAGATGTATGCTTAGAAAAGATTCCTTGGATCGAAGGATAAGTCACAGACTTCGAAGGATGTTCGAAGGATGATTATCTATCGAACTTCCTTTGATCGAAAGATGATCTTTCGACTTCGAAGGATATCCTTCGACCTGCACTGACACAATTGACGAAAGTGACAGGTTGGTGAAAAGTTGATGGGTTGGTAAAAATCTTTCGGCAGAAAGGTATGGTCAGACCATGCCTTTTACCAAAACTAAGATTTGAACAATAAAATATTACTTAAAAAGACTGTTCTTATCCAGAAAACCGGTCACCGGAGTAAGCCGGAATTTGGCAGGAGATGACCAAAATTCTTAAAAACACGTTTTAAAGTTACCCAACCCGTCCTTTAACACACCCGGTTAGTTTAGAACACGTTTTTATGTCAAGAAAAGCGAGAAAAACACTAAAAACAGGTGCTAAACCAAGTGAGTTTTTGTCCAAAACACTCCAAAGTCTTGTATAAACTCGGTTTTTAACAAGGAAAAGAGCCACGGCTCTGATACCACTTGTAGGTCCCTCGGAGGATGAGGTCAAACCTTATCCTTGTTATGTCTAACACACTAGCAAGTGCGGAATCCAAGCTAGCATGCAAACCGATAGTTTGTACGAGAGCACAAGCAACAAAGAGAAAGGAAGACACACGAGATATCAAAGTTTGCTCTTGTATTTCAGTGGACACGGTTACAACACATGACCCAACTGAAAATACGCTCTCAACAAGACTCACTTCTCACACACTTTCCTGCTCTATTTTCTGTCTCTCTAAAGCTCTCTTAATGAAGTGAACACATTACATGGGTATATATACCCGTCACAGCTTGTCTGGTCGAAGGATCAGATAGACTGATCGAAAGATCATCTATCGACCTGAAACCTGTCGAAGGATCCACATATACACCTCGAAGGATGATATCCTTCGAGGTCTCTCAATCATCCATCGAAGGCTTATCTTTCGAGCTCATCGAAGGATCTAAACAATCCTTCGAAGACTCATCCTTCGACACAGACATATTACAACCATTGTCTAACTGTTTGGCCAAGTTAAACCAGGAGGATGGTTGACTTGGTCAAACTTACAGGACTAACAAAGACATCGTTTTGTATCATGACAAAATACAGACAAAGTACAGACACAAGTGCACCAACAGTAGTACTGCACATGTATAATTGAATAAATGTCCACGCCTGTAATTAGCAACAAAATGAGTTAGATTACCATCAGACAAATTCATATAAAACTCAAAAAAAACATGAAAAGGTGACAAGTGGCACAAAGTTTACATCCAATTGAAGTTAGCAGTGCCTTCATCGGTTGTATGTGAGCACTGAATCTTCCAAAATTCTTCAGGTTCATGTGCTTGTATCTCCCAGTACCGTTCAACAACAAATCCCAGTGTGGGAAACTGCAAAACACGATAATCACACAGAATCTTAGATATAATTATATAAGTTCAGTTTTTAAATATATTTACCTCTTTCTTGAAATACCGCCATACCTGACAAGGACCATAACTTAGAATAAGGTTTCTGCCATCTGTAGAAAAATTAAAATCAAATGCATCTTTCAGAATCATTGTTTGGAATCTCGTGAAGGATGCACCAATTCGAAGGTCTATCTCCTGCATATGGCTCTAGATTAGTGATTATATACAATAAACTATACTAAAACCTATGTTGTCAAAAGCGCTTGAGGCGCGCCCATAGGCGCTAAGGCGCACTAAAGACGTTGTGACTGGTAAGGCGCGCCTTTAAGCGTTGAGGCGCAATTTCAGGCTAAAAGTCGCATGAAACCCCTAAAAGATCCCAAATGAGCCATAAGCAACTCCTAAACAACCCTAAAACATCCTAAAGTAGCCATAAACATCTCTAACCCCTAAATTAAACATTGATGTCGCCCAGAAAAGATTATCCTAACAAAGTAAAAATAATTAGCGA
Organism: Helianthus tuberosus; assembly: GCA_030545235.1. Classification (NCBI taxonomy): domain Eukaryota; kingdom Viridiplantae; phylum Streptophyta; class Magnoliopsida; order Asterales; family Asteraceae; genus Helianthus; species Helianthus tuberosus. The sequence goes on along the minus strand of CM060356.1, from coordinate 34,746,126 downwards.
GTAATACTAACCTGTCTAACATCCACAGCTTCAGAAAACAACTGATTAGGCCACGCAAGCTGTTGTGCCGCTTGGTGAATTTCCCTGCCAATAAATACTAGAAATTGTAAAACTATTTTATCTTAAGCCCACAAAATTAAAATCAATTATATGACCATCATACCTATCAATTAAAGATGAGAAACGCGCCCTCCAAATATTAAGACGAGAATTCACATTTAAGCAAACTTCTACAACTTCATAAGCAATGTTTTCTCCTTCTCGATCACAGTCGAGCCACAAGACAAGCCATTGGCATTTTCTAGCTTCCTCCTCTAAGGTCTTTCTGATATCTAACTTGTCCTTGATTACATAAACCAAAATCAAGTTCATAAGATGATAATTTACTTCAAAGACTTTAACGGTGAATAAAATAACAAAAAACAAAAAACATTGGACATAAAAAGTATTTACAACAATGGATAAAGATTTCAGTTCCACCAAATTTGGTGCCACGCGCTATAACAACTACATAAAACGATGGATAATGAAGTCAGTTACACCTAATTCAGTGCCACACGTTGATATGAGCCTGATTCGGGTCTATAACCATAATGGTAAATAAGTCAAGTCACGATTTCAAGTTCCTGCCTAAATTGTTTTTATCAAGAGAATTTGATGGAATGAAAGTAGTGGGGATATTTTTATCAGTTCTAGCTAGTAATTGTCTTAGGAATTAGGATTAGTATTAATTGCTTTGTTCTTCCATTGTAATGTTTTTTTCAGTTAATATCAATCAAAAACCGTACTTTGTTATGGAGACCTAGCCTAACTTGAATCAGGCCAGTTATCCCCTAATTTTGTCGATTCGATTTCTTGGTATCCGTCATTTGGTTCCAGTGCCGGGAAATTGAAGAATACAGTGAATACCTGAAATCATGAAGGTATCACAACAACCCCAGATCAAATTGCTTCCCAATTGGTTGCGTTTGCAGCCAAGCTTGATGCAATGGAAACCCTAAGGCATGATGTTGTTGCTCTCAAACATCAAGCCAACCTTCTAATTCCAAGTCCAGATGAATACTTGTGAAGTATCAAGCAGACGAAACAGTTCAAGAAAATCGCCAAGAATTTGCACATCGATCAGCCAGGGTTTCCAATTGTCCAGATAACTGCTTCGTAGGTGTGTTTCTGAATGTGTTGAAAGAAGAATTAATAGCTGATGGTCGGATCCATAAGCCCGGTACTGTTTATAGGGCAATGAGTGCGGCCCTTAAATTTCCGACCAAAAAAGGTCACCAAGAGGCGGGGGACGCCAAACCTGACCCAGCGCCGGTGACAGAATGTGACACCCCCGACAATGCAGAAATTATCAAAACGAGTCTTCATGTAATCCCTTAGTTGAAATTGACTACCCACCTTGGTTTCTCCTTTCGGTGTTCAAATAGGAAATGGAAACCATGATTCCGGTCTTGAGACCAAGCGTGTTATCAAACGGTCATCTAGGTAGGTTCCAGATGCAAAAGACAAGAAAGTTGCAAGACCTTAACAATCTGTTTTAGCTCATGAATGGTCTATGAAGCGGGTCAGCCTACCATTGAATGCTTGATCGCTTGGCACAACTATCGGATTTTCGACTTGATAACAAGTCGTTTGTCCAAACTGGATGTATTGACAGGAACCTGGTTCGGGTCTATACCCATAATGGTAAACGGATCAAGTCACAGATTCAAGCTCCTGTCTAAGTTATTCAATATTTAATTAAAGAGAAATTGATGGAGGGAAGTAGTGGGAAAGGTAAAAGGTTTAATCAGTTCTAGCTAGTATTGATTGCTTTGTTCTTCCATTTTAATATTTTGTTAAGTTATTATCAATTAAAAACCATATTTTTTTTCAAATCAGGCCAATTATCCCCTATTTTTTTCAATTCGATTTATCGGTATATATCACACGCCAACACCGTCTCGTGTATAAACTAAATCTGACCTACAAAGCCCTGAAATTAAACACAAATAAACTCTAATTCATCAATTAACCAACAAACTTCTACAAATCCAATTCCCTACATTCACACAACAAATTAAACACTTAATAGAAACATACCTCAGGAACATGTTTCCGAATCGGTGCTTCGAACAGATCAACGGGATCACAAGAATGCCATTTCCGATAACGGCCTTCAAACTCCATCTCCATGAGATGTCCGGTGACTGAAGTGAACATCATCTGGAACGGTTGGCCTTGAATCGTGTAATTGAACTCGAAGATTTTGTTGTAGCGTGATCTGCCCTCTCGCATTCTTAAACCCTGGTTTCTTGATAATATTCCGGATACTGTTTTGGCTACCGATGGTTTCTCCGCTACGTTCAGAACCCTAATCGCCCTCCCTCCGCCTCCGCTTGCCGCCATTGCTTGCCGGAAAGTTGAAATCCGATTATCTGTAAACTAAGAAACCCCTTTTGGGGTTTTGATAATTTGGACGCAGGATTGTTAAAAGAAATTAAATGGTTTTTAATTTAATTTAATAAAAGAAAGTTAAAAGAAATTAAAAAAATGGTTTTTAATTTAATAAAAGGAAATTCTTTTTTTATCGATAAGGAATCTCATGTGTAAATTCACCATGTTCGGGCTATATTAAAGGTCGACTACTCGATCGCCGTGAGACCATAACCCCTTGATGTGCGGGAACCGGATGGAATCCGTAAACCATCGCCCTCCGTCAGATTCGAACTCGAAATTAAAGCCCAGATTCGTCCCTTTATCTAGATGTCCATCGAAAATGGCCCAAGCGGGAATCGAACCTACGTCTCCACTAGGGAGGGCAAGCCCAGGGGCGGACCCACCCTTCGTGGGTCGGGGTCCACGGACCCCAATCTCTTTAAAGAAAATGGTAGATATGGTATAGAAATTTTTTGAAGGATCCCATATTAATATTTTTAAGGAACCCATGGTATCAAATTAAAGCTTGTTGCAGTGGCAAATCTCTAAACTTTTTAAACCTAGAGTCACATGTTCGAGACCCTTTACTTTTCATTTTTGTTAATTTTCCCACTTCACACTGTTAATTATATTATTATATTATATTATATAAAGATACAAAGTTGAAGAGAGTGTATAGTAACTCAAGTGCGAGCCATTTAAAGGTTACCATTTGTATTTACTATCCTTTTTTAATCTTTTTTATTTCTACAACATATAATAGCATAGTGAAGAGTTCATGTTAGTGCATTACGTCTATTGACTTCGTCTTGTATCATGTTATAGGATAGAATAGGATTATCAGTGCCCGAGGTTTGAGAAACAGTTTTTCAGGTTTAAGATGTTGATTCCGCTCCAAAGTGCATTTTGGTCATTAGGAGCGAAATCAGATGGTTCTGATTCCGCCCGAAATGACACCATGTCATTTGGAGCGAAATCAAGAAAAGTATATATAGGGCTGTTGTTGTTTCATTTGGTACGCGACTTCCAGATCTGTAACGAAGTGCTGCCAAAGTCTGTTCAGGTTGTAATTGATGTTATTATCAATATAAGCAACAGATTAAGAGAATTAAGTTGTTTTCACATCCAGTTTACTGATTCCGCCTTTAAACCGGATATAAAGCTCTCCTGAACGACTCAGTCGGGTCTAACAATGATCCTACAAGTGGTATCAGAGCTAGTTGGAAGAGTTTTGCAGTTTACAGCTGAATTTCATTGAAATTTCTCGTTTCTACACCTTCTTTCTTCAATCGAACAGGATTTCACGGTCTGAATTGGTTAAAATTTTCACAGTGCACTCGGAATTGGACTTAGACAAACCCTTGAAAGTTTCAGATTAAAATACGGACTAAAAATGGGTAAAACTGATGTTCGAAGTGATTCCGCTCCAAAGTTCTCAGTTGATTTCGCTCAGAAAGTCTGAAAGTTGATCCTGATTCCGCTCCAAATCGACATTTTACTTGATTCCGCTCCTAAGTCAGTCTAATTCCGCTCTTGATTACATTCTGATTCCGCTCCAAGTTGTCAAAAGCTAATTCCGCTCCAAAATTCAAAAGCTAATTCCGCTCCAAACTTGAAACATCTAATTCCGCTCGAAGTGTGAAACATCTAATTCCGCTCGAAGTGTTTATCATCTGATTCCGCTCCAACTTGAAATCTGATTTCGCTTCAACGTGTTTTGTATCAAGATTATTTCACGTCGATCGAGTGTCAGTCTGTTTTCAGTTTATTTGATATTGTGTGTACTGATTGTTTTTGTTTGATTGTTTGTTCAGGTTTACAACATGGCTGAAGAATTCTACAATACGTTTTTCAACGCATTCACATCCGAATCTTCCGAAATATCAACGGTCACACCAAAAACCATCACGAAAGCGATCAATGAGAACATCAAGCATGATAATTTCTATGGAACACACTCAAAGCCACCAACTCTGGAAAGCATTGAGGATTATACATGGTGGAAAGAACGTTTTATCAATTGGGCAAAAGCATATGCTCACGAAAGCTGGTTTTGCTTAGAGTTTGGATAAGAAAGGCCAAAAGATGATAAAGGCGAAGAACTTCCATTCAAGAAATTACCTAAAGAAGACAAAGCAGAATATGCAGCTGAACAGAGGATGATTGCTTTGATTCAGACAGCAATTAGAAATGATATTTTTGTATTGCTTAATCATGATGGGTCGTCAAAATCTGTTTGGGAAGCTTTACGTGTTAAAGCTGAGGGGGGGTAAACAGATTAGAAAGAACAAAATTGTGTTGCTTAAAAAAGAATTTGATCTATTTGATAGTATTAAAGGAGAGTCGGTGAGACAAATGATAGAGAGATTCTGTCATTTAAAAATTGAACTTGAACGTTTCAAAATTGAAAAAACAAGAGAGGAAAATATTGATAAAGTCATTGAAGCGTTACCACGAGCTGATTAGTGGCAGACGTTTGTTTTTATCTTAAAAAATGATGCTTTGTATGATGAAATTACTCTTGATGCGTTGTTTGAAAAGATTGAAAGTCATGATCTGGAGTTACAAAAGCAAAGCAAGATGACTGGTTCTTCACATCAACAGAATGTTGGTCTATACTACAAAGGCAGTGTACCTTCAGAGAAAGGTGTTGGTTCACCAAAGACAGCATTCAGTGGTGAGAAGATGAAAGAACCTCAAACAACCTCAACAAGTCATCATTCTGGATATCATTCATCTTCAAAATCAAATTCTGATGAAGCTGAGGAGATTTTGTGCAACATCACTCTCAAACTGAAGAATTCTCCATCGATGAGCATCAATGCAGCTAAGCAGCAAATGAGTTTCCTTGCATCTGTTATGGAATCGTATGAAGGTCTTGTAGCTGGCAAAGTTGGTAACTCAGAGTTAACCAAAGAAGACTACGACCAGATTGATCCGGAAGAGATGGAACTCATTGACATTCGTTGGTGCTTAGCAAGTTGCATCCGAAGAGCGCAGAGGTATATGGAGATTACTGGGAAACAATCTCTTGGAGGTGCATCAACAAAGCTTGGATTCGATAAATCCAAAGTGACTTGCTTCAAGTGTAAGCAGAAAGGTCATTTTAAGAGAGAATGCACAAATTCTGCAGTTGGTGGAAATGAACATCCGTTTAATGATGATTACTACCGAAAGGCAATCTACCATCGAAGCAGAGAAGAACCAAAGATGATTGAAGATAAACCCAAATCTAGAGCTTGTTTTGTAATTCAAGATGATGAAGGTTTTGATTTGTCAGAGATATGTCCAGAAGAAGATCGTTTGGAGAATGTTCGAAAAACAGCTCATGGCAAAGCTATAACAGAGGAAAGAAAGTTTGTTTTTGTTGCTGAAATCTGTGAAGAGAACAATGAAGAAAAAGATAATGTTGAGATCAAAGAGAAGACTCAAGAAGAGATTTTGAGTGAGAAAACTTATCGAGAAAGAAATGTTGTTTTCAACAGAATGGATAAAATGCAAGAAGAGTATGAGAGTGCAGTGAGTAACAGAAGATGGGATAAAAAGAGAGAGTGTTACTTCAACAGAGAAGGTGAACCAGTTGTTCCAAAGAAAGACATAATCTTTGATGATGTTCTTCTCATAATTCCTTTGAGAGCCGAATACTATAGAAATGTGATGAAAGATGACAGATATGCTAAAAGACATGAAAAGGAGATCAGATATGCCATGACATCATGTCTGAGAAAAAGGGATGAAGAGAGAATGAAAAAGAGTGTTGAAGAAATGGTGAACAATCTGAAGAAGGTTGCTGAAGAGGTTAAAGCAGAAGCTCTTGAAGTTGAAGTTGTGAAGGAAATCAAAAGTGAAGAAGTTGAGGTGAATGAAGAGGTTAAGAAAGCTGTTACTGAAGAACAACAGATTGGAGAAGAGGTGAGGAAAGAAGAAGAAGAAGTGAAGAATGAGAATTTGGAAACTAGTGATGTTGGTGAAGAAGTTGGTGTTGAAGGAAAGAAGAATGATGCTGATCAGACAGATGAAGCAAACACCGAAGTGCCAATCACTGAGGTAAATTCTAACTCTGAAATCTTAAAATCGATTGATCAGTGCAAGAAATGCATGGAACCATGCAGAGCTTGTACTGAAAAAGATGAGCAATTCAGAACAAGAGATCTTGAATTCACTAAAAGTGAAAATATTTTTAAAGAAAAATGCAAGGAAATGCTAGAAAAAGAAAAAGTTTTAAAAGAAAATGATGAAAAACTTTCAGAAAAATGTAAAAAATTAGAAACAGAAAATGAAGTTTTGAAAGAAAATGTTTCTAAAATGACAGAAAAATGTTCTGAAAAAGAAATTGCTTGTCAGGAGATCAAGAAAGAATATGACTCAATGAAATTAGCATATCATATTATGAAAGAGTCATATGAAAAAGTGAAAGATGAAATGAAATATGCTCAATCAAGAATGAATTATCTTTCTGAAACAACTAAAGAACTTAAACGAATGTATTCAATAAAACAAGATGTTGTTAATTCCCATATTGAGGATGTTGCTAAGCTAAAGCGACAGATTGCTGATTTAGAACAGGATAACAACAAGTTAAAGAGTTATCACGTGTCGTCATATGTGCTTGAACGAATTTTCAATATAAAACCGGGAGATGGTGAGTCTGAGCAAAACAAGAAAGGCATTGGCTCTGAGTTTCATCAAGTTCCACCACCGGGAAAATTTGCATTTTATGATGATGAAAAGGTCGAAAAAGCTTTCAACATGGTAGACTAATTGCCAGACAACATTGACATAACCTATTCCAAATCTGATGATTCTCATGATTCAGAGGTGGTAGGTAAAGTTGTTGAAAGTGTGTTGAAAGAAGAGTCGGTTGATACAGGTAAATCTGAATCACAGGATGAAGATGAAGGAAATCTTCATGATAGTTATCTGAAAAACACAAAATCCGAGAAAAGTTTGAATGATGATTCAAAAGGATTGGTTTATACCATGATTGGATCGGACAAATTGTTCTTAAATGTTGTATTCCCGATTCAGAATGTGATTTTAGAAAAGGTTGACAAAGTGTTCAAAATGGTTGAGATTGAGAAGTCTGAAATTTCAAAGTTTGTTGGTAAGAGTTATAGAGGTTCGTATAACAAACCTGGTTACAAAAAGAAAAACATGAAGGCTGGGTTGGGTTATAAGAAGAAACAAAGTTGGAAAAGAAATGAAACTCCGAATTTTCAGACAAAAATGAGTTTTGTTCAAGGAAAAAGTTTTGAAGAGGAGGAAAAACTCAAATTTAGTAATGAAGAGTTTTGTGTTCAAAAGGAAAAACAACAACCACAGGTCAAAGATGTGTCTATGAGAACATGTTTTAAATGTGATCAAAAAGGACATCTTGCTCGCAAGTGTCCAAATCTAAAACCTGTGGATGCTGACAAAAAGAAGATTGATGCTGAGAAACAGAAAACTGAGGAAGTGAAACACAGGTCAACCAGATTTGATTCAAAACAAACTTGGAGGTATAACACAAACAAGTTTGTTTTGAACCAAACTTGGAAAGCAAAACCGAATAGGTTCGATTCAAAACAGACCTGGAATTTTCACACACCCAGAGTCAGAACAACTCAAAGTTGGAAAACAAATGTTGACATGACAAAACCACAAGAGTTTTGGAAATCAAAAGTTGTTCAAAAACAGAATGTTCAAAAAGAGTCTCATTTTTACAAAAGAGGTACTCCGAAAGGTCAGACATGGAGTATTAAAAAACAAGTGTCTTTGGTAAAAGATGAAAAAGTTGAAGTAAAAGTTGAAAAGATTTTTGTGAAAAATGACAAAGAGTTTCCAGCATTGAATGAAAATTATTGTGTTGAAATGCCTAAGGTCCAACAGACCTGGGCAAAATTGTTCAAGTAATTGAGTAATTTGTTTGTGCAGGTGCTCATGGAATTTGAAGATTGTGAGTTTGGAACTCAGAGCAGCCTGGCACAACGAGGAAAGGAGGCTGCTGAATCCTGTGTTGGTTAAAACAGGAAGTTTGTTTGTTTTTCTGTATATAAATAAACAATATTTCAAAAACCCTAAAAATTGAAAAATTTGAAAAACCAAAAATATATTTGTTTTTAATTTTTGTCAAAAATTCAAAATTAAAAAAAATGTGTTGATTGAATACGCCGAAACCCTCACGGCTGAACAAACATGATTATTTTCACAAGATTGAAAAACGGTTTTCAAACTGTAAATATCAATGTGTTGTAAATCATGGGGGGTACATTATTTTTCTGCAAATCAGTGCACAAAAGGCAGAAAATGGATGGCAAGACAAAGCTATCAGTATTGGTTGTCAAATTTTCTTTAAATGATTTTGCATTTTAGGGGGAGTATTGTTGTTAGAAAATACAAAAACATTTGAAAATTTTGAAAAAGTCAAAAACATGATAAAATTCAAAAATTGAGTTTTTGCGTAAAAAGAGGAAATGATAGTATATTAGTAGACAGTTACAGTACGCTAAAGAATTGGAAAGTTAAAATGTGTTAAACGATCTCACCGTGGATGTGTCAGTAGATTTTTATACATTTAGTAAACTTTTTCGGGATATAAACCTAAATTCAAACTTGCTTATTTTGTGGGGAACACTACTTGGATATATAGGTAACCCCCGAAATCTTGTTTGAAAGGTCCCTCTTTCTGAGATACTAGGTCTTTATACTCAGTGATATCTGGGGTATTATCTCGGGACTTCTGATTTTGCGGAAGCAATGGCCTAGTCCCCGGAGAATACTTTCTGCTTGCTTGAAACATAGCACCGCCCTCAGCTAAAAAATGATGAAACATTGAAAAATGCTAATCATGGCTGTTGTAAAAAAAAGATCCTCTAAAGGGGACACACCGAAAAGTCGAAGCCGTCATCTCTCTGCGTATACGGAAGTATCGACCTGTGCTCTCACGACCCTCGCATCTAACCCCTTACAGATATCATCTAGGTATACTCACCTGTAAGACTGAATATTGGGATCTGGATACGGGAGTATATTCAAGAGGTGGGACACATGAATGAGTTTAAGTTCTTAATACATCTAATTCGTATCCTGAATCAGTTGAAGTTTGTGTGAAAATTTAAGTGGACCAGTATATCGACAATCTAAGTGAATTGTTTAATTCTTAATGTGTAACTAAGCTCAACGGTACTTGTGATTTGTCAGAAACTGATATGATCCTCTGACGTAAACTCAAACAAAAATATTGTCTGTAAATATGTTTGTATATATTTCTTTACTGCTTTATATTTTCAGAAAATACAAAAAGATTTTTGATTTTGCTTTATTTTCGACAACCGATGTCTGAGATGCTGAGTTTCAAAATCTAAGTATGCTGATTGTGTTTCTGAAAATAAAACAAGTTCATTAATTTGAAAATTGAATTAAAAATCAAAAATTTCAAAAACAGTTTGTGATATCTCCAAGGTCATTAGTTTGAACTTGGATGATTAACTGTGAGGGAGTTGGATTCTTATACTTTGCCATATCAATTAATTTTGTTGATAGGGGGAGTAGTTAAAGAGTTTAAAGAGCTAGTTTACAATTTCTGGGTAATTGAATTTGAAAACCATTGCATTTATAGATGTTTGAGTGATTGCAGATAGTCCAGATTACGATCCCGAGAGCAGAGTCTTAGGGGGAGTCTGAAGACAACCTTGAATCAAGAAGGAGCTTGTAGATGGAAAGCTAGGTGTCGATCCCAAAGCACGGAAGCTTGACAAAAGGGGGAGTCTGAAGCTGATGGAGAGAAAGATTGATGGATGCTTATAATGTTACAACTTGAATGAGAAGGCAGAATGATCAAGACTGAAGATGTGTCATATTGGAGTCTAGACACTGAAGACTTCGTCAATATCAGAGGGGGAGTCTGTTAGTGCATTACGTCTATTGACTTCGTCTTGTATCATGTTATAGGATAGAATAGGATTATCAATGCCCGAGGTTTGAGAAACAGTTTTTCAGGTTTAAGATGTTGATTCCGCTCCAAAGTGCATTTTGGTCATTAGGAGCGAAATCAGAAGGTTCTGATTCCGCCCGAAATGACACCATGTCATTTGGAGCGAAATCAAGAATAGTATATATAGGGCTGTTGTTGTTTCATTTGGTACGCGACTTCCAGATCTGTAACGAAGTGCTGCCAAAGTCTGTTCAGGTTGTAATTGATGTTATTATCAATATAAGCAACAGATTAAGAGAATTAAGTTGTTTTCACATCCAGTTTACTGATTCCGCCTTTAAACCGGATATAAAGCTCTTCTGAACGACTCAGTCGGGTCTAACAACAACGATCCTACAGTTCAAATGAGAAGAAATTACAAATTAAGAACAAAAAGAATAAAGGATACAAAGGTAATTTGAACAAATCATTTAATGAGTCTATTATTTATTTTTGCTAATCAAATTAATGAACTGTAATCACTTAATGAGTCTATCTTATAAAATAGTTGTGCACCTTACACAATAAAAACAATCCCGCACATGATCTTACATATTCAACATTTCCTATACCATTAAAACAATATTTTGGTGTAGGATACATAATGTGTAGGACTCAAACACTTTTAAATAACTTTGTGACTCAAAATAAAATATGTGTAGGTCACACCATTTTTAAATATTTTTTCACTTCTAATAAAATTGGTGTAGGAGCCAACACATTAATGGCGGTCAAGGATGAAATTATGGTTGCATTAATGAGACTTGAGTAACTCTTTAAAATATTTATTAATATTCTACATCAAATTGTCTATACTACCCTTATTAATTAAAAGTGGAAAAAATGATATCTTGATTCACAACCATTGATCAAAAAAATATAGGGTCTAGATTAATTTATTTTTCTTCTTATAAGAAGATTCTTCTCAAATGAACCTCCCCCTAATAGCATATCTATATCTATACTATATATAAGCATATTCAAAGGGCAGTTTTCGTAATTTGCCACTTTACTTAAAATTCATTTAATGCATGTTGTACAAGTCTTTAAAGCATATGAAAATCAAAGCATATTGGGCGGGATTTCAAATTTCATATTTTACGGCCGCTCAGATGCTCACTTTCTCTCCAGGCGATTTTGTAGATCTAGGGTTTCTAGCATCTTCAAGGAGGGTTTATGACATCTTCAAGGTGAGTTTTGCCATCACCAATCTCCAAAGAATCAAGCAATCCGACATAGGGTTCTAACTAATGACGAAGGTCGACCAAATTAGAGTTTCGACTACTGATCTACTTCTACATATATGCTCTGCAAACTATCAAGGTACGATTCGTTCATTTTTAGTTCGTATTTTTGGTGGGTTTATGGCTTGGGGACTGATCTAGCAAAATCATATTCGTATTTTTAGAGTTTTGAGGTTACATGATTAACAGAGGTGAAGATGGAGTCGCGAGTTAACAGAGGTGAAAATGGAGTCGCAGGGGTTCTTCTACATCACAGGTTTCGTTTGATTTTGATACGTGTGAAAATGGTAATCAAGAGTTAAGAGCTAAGAATTGGAGAAGAAGAAAGAATCCAGAGAAGAAAGAGATTAATCTCAAATCAATAGTTGTCGTACTCATCTCTTTCAACAGTACTTAACTTAACTGACCCTTTTACAATTTACAAAATCAGTCCCTATACTTTGAATTGCTGACACACTACACCCTAGACTATTTATCACATATCAATACTCCCCCCTTAAAAGATTTTTGTCCCCAAAAATCAGAAATGGTAAAAAAAAATTCTAATCAAAAGTATCAAAAGGAAATTGTGAAAATTTTTGTGCTTTACTTTGTAGCTCCAATGATCCAACCAGAACTATTTTCTTCTCTGTTGACCCCAAGAATCAATATAAGAAAAAGAAATAGAGATCCCTTTGCAGCTCCCAAACTGAATGTCTGACCCATAGATGAAACAGATTGTGCACTTATTTTTAACAATCTGTATGACCACAATATATCATCATCATCATCATTTGTTCCTGGATCAGTTTTGAATCATCTACACCCTCCATTTCTATTGTACAAGTAAAAGCAATAAATTGCCTTCTTTTATTCACCACTACATATTCCTCACAACCAGTTGCTCCTTTTGTTATACTAACAAAATGGCTTCTTCCATGACTTCTTTCTTCAATGGTATGTAGTAAGCTAGTCGATCCAGCATGTGCAAAGGAATTTCCCAGCAGCTTACCAGCTCAAAATTAGTGATAAAAAGTACCTTTCCATAGACGATAAGCATACGAGATACCCATGGCCTATTTCCAGCAGCGTCATCCTTATACGAGACAGATTGTGCAGCTCCTTTCAATTCATATGTAACCACAAATAGAACATAGCAGCAGTTGACATATATACTCCTGGAAAACATGAATTTAGCTTTCCATTTGTGCCAGAAGTACTTCTCTGTTAACCCTTTATATTTCCAAACGAGCAACATGTATACCTTCCTTTTTAAACAACACCCATTAAACATCCTAATGAAAATATATTGCTTAGATTTCCATTTATGCCATCTATGCCTTTTTGCCAACAACTTGAAGAATTCAAGTTCCTCAAATTTACAACAACTTCCTTTCTTTGGACTCCTTACAAACTGAATGTCAATGCCATTTTTCATATTATCCTCCCTACTCAATTTAAATTTAAATTTATATTTCCATTTGGAAAGCCATCTCTTCACAATCTCACCAGAGCCTACTTTCATACCATCCTCCCTAATCCTTTTGACTTTATATTTCCACTTTAATAGCCAGCTTCTCACAGTCTCTTGGTTACACTTAGCCCTTGCCTTGTATAGCCAAACTTTAAGATAACCATGATCCATGTCATTTAACCTTACTGTTTTTCCCACCTGAGTTGGTTCCCCTACCTTTTCATATTTCTTTGAGTCAAATTCTCCATTTCTTTTATTTGTTTTTATTTCATTTTCTGATTGCATAACATCCTTCTCCATTTCGTTTACTAATTCTTCAAAATCACTTGAATCATCCAAAAATCCTTTTATCTCTTCACTAACTTCCCTGGGTACTTCAAAAACCACTTCTATACTGCTATCTTGACTTAAGAAACTCTTTCCATGTTCATTTTCTTTTAAATCCTCAGTGTTGCCTGAAACTTGACCATTGTTTTCTTGAATGTCAATCTTGTTTTCATATTCATCAAGTTGCATCTTGATTTCACTAGAAGATTGACTTTCTACCTTCTTAAGTCCTTTATTGCCATTACTAAAAATGGAAAGAAAATTAACTTGTTTCTTTGCCATTTCATAAGCCTCTATGAGTGTCTTTGGTCCAAACAACTTAACCCAACCCCCAATTTCAGGTTTAAGACCCCCCATGAATAAACTTGTAGCATAATCTTCACTTAAAACCACTTTAGTAAGGAGAAAATCAAACGAATCACAATAATCTTGAAATGAACCTGTCTGTTGTAAGTTCCTGATTTCTGCCATAGCTGATGCACTATTTAGAATTCTCGTTTCTTGATTCTTGGTGTTGAACAAGCTAGGACTCTGGTTTCCCCACTTTGGTGATCCCATCCATTCATTATAAGTTCGAAAACCCCTCCAAAGTTCATAATCAGTTGGTGGTTTGGAATAATCTGGATTGTAGCCACAACAATGAACTTTGCCTTCGAATTGTAACCCACCACATGAACACCTATAAGTCCCACAAACATGAACCCTGTTCTCCCGTATCAAACCCCCACACAAACATAAGAACACCATTGTTCAAATCTGATTGAAAGCTTATTATTTCGCTGATGTCTCTGTTGCCCTAATTACACACGTCACTTAAATTCGATTGAAATCTGATTAATTCGCTGCTGTTGATGTTGCCCTAATTGATTCTGTCAATTGAATCTGATTGATTCCCAACCCTCAGGTCAAGAGGAAGGAAAGCTCTGATACCATTGATACGTGTGAAAATGGTAATCAGGAGTTAAGAGCTAAGAATTGGAGAAGAAGAAAGAATCCAGAGAAGAAGGAGATTAATCTCAAATCAATAGCTGTCGTACTCATCTCTTTCAACAGTACTTAACAGACCCTTTTACAATTTACAAGATCAGTCCCTATACTTTGAATTGCTGACACACTAGACCCTAGACTATTTATCACATATCAGATTTTCGTATTGAATATTGTAGCCTGGGTTTTAATTCACGGAGTTTCAATTTTGGTTTGATTTTTATGAACTGGGGTTTTGTTCGAGTTTTGGTTTTGGTCTAACCTTTTTAAGTTCTCCTTTCAAATTGAGAATTTGGATTAACTGTTGATTTAATGGAGTAATTTATGCATTAAAGTTTTATGCTTTCTTTTAGGGCTTCAATTGCACATGGAAGCTACTAGGTAGTTTGCACAAATCGAAAAGTTGATATATATGTTATTGCGGGAATTGGAACCAGTGGAACTACATATGGGGTTGGTCGATTTCTCAAGAATGAAGGTGGAGATGGACCGTGATGACTATGAAAGGAGGGTCAATAAGGTTATGTCTTCTTTAGCAGGTCATCATCACGTCTCTTCACTTCTTACATGATCTTTCTTTTCTTTCTTTTTCTATAATTTATGTTTTTGTTTTGAGTTTTTTTTGTCGTTAATATTGATTGTTGTAAGAAAAAATAGTTTTTTTTATGTATTGCTTAGTTAGTTAACAATTTTGTTTTAAATTGGTCTAGATTTTGAATCTTGCACACAACAAATCAGACATTCATGCCTTCATTGACAAATTTGCAGACCGCGGGTTAAGGTCACTTGTTATAGCATACCAGGTGATCCATTAATGCCTCTTTTAACACATAAAGCTTGCTTTGCTGATTTTATTTTATTTGGTTTTAGGATTTGATGTTTATTTTACTTTACTTATATCTATATAACTATATAATACATTTCCGATGGACACAAAAGTAATTTAACACCTATTTTTTAAGATGGCAGACTAAAAGTCTTAAATAAAACCTATATTTTTACATTTTTCTTCCCATTTTATCCTCCTCTCCTTACATCCCCGAATATTATCATCAGTTTCTTCACCTGAATCGTTCTCTTTCAATCTACCTTTATGATTGAATCTATTAAGAAACCTAAACGACATTCCTCATAAATCAAGACGCAAATGAAAGGGTGAAACGGTGGGAAGCAATCAATCATGAAGTCAATTAGGTTTCACTGCTTCATTATAATGATCATTGCTTCATTATTGATGATTGAAACCCAAGATTCATCAATTGAAATCGATTGAAACGCCCGATTGAATATTTCATCCCTTCCATTTGATTCTTGCACCACACATAAATCTACCATCACCGATGTCTATTTCCAAAGACATATCAAGAATCAAGTCAACAGGGTCAACAACGAAGCTCTCCTGCTTCGAAATAAAAAATGGATTCACATGCTGGTAAGTTCTCCTGCTTCGAAATAAAAAAATGGATTCACATGCTGGTAAGTTCTTTTATTGTTGATTATTTTGATCTGATCGGTGCACTTGATCAAATCAACTTTATAATCTTCAGGTAATTAATGTATAATTTTCTACTATTTTTATATTGTATTAAATCTTTTGTGATTTTAATCAATACCTACTTGAATCTGCCTTTCATTTCGCACCCATTGTTGTTGATTTAGTTGAAAATGGTTTTGAAGGGGTTTCAGTTCATGCATTGAAGAATGAACACAGTTCTTAAGCAGAGACCATGTTAAATCAATGATTTATCTTTCGTTTGATCGAGTTTCTAGGGGCAGTCATATATATCTGTTACGGATTGGATGAGTTGTGAGCTTGACTTCAAAGAAACTTCTATATTTGTTATCGTTTGTGCTTAACTTTTGTTTGTGTCTATGAAGTGTTCGATGAAATGCACCAATGGGCTTTCTATTAAAAATATAAAATTATTTGAGTAATTTATTTTTGAAACAGGTTTACTAATAGTGGATCTTCGTTTTGGCGATGTCATTGATGACGCGGCCTGATACTTTAAGTATGCATATGACAGAGTGAGTAATAAAAAAATATTTTTAAATAGTTTTAGTTAAGAGTTCATTAGACTAAATCTTGGCATATTTACTCAACAAAGAGCTAATAGAAAGGGTAAAGTTCACAAACCCATTTCGACTGCTAAGTGAAGGATTATGTTGCCATTTTTAGTGATTACCTTAATGGCTGCATTTTTATTATTTTTCAATATGGATTGCTTTTCATCAAAATCCTTCAACAGCAGCTTGCACAACTCTCTTTAGTCTGATGTTGTCAGTGGCTTCTAATTTTGGAACTCTTACGAATTCTGTTCTGAATCAAATCTAGGTGAATCGTCATATGCATTTCATTTCAATAGTTTAAAATTTGAATTTTGGAACTCTCTGTTTATATCTGGAGTTAGTGGCTTCTAATGTAGTTAGTGTCTGATCATTTTAGTCTTTTTTTAAGTTTGTATGGTTTATCTAACTTGACGAGTGGAATATACAGGTCACTGTTCCATCTATAGCATTAGTTTTCAACGAATACGCAGTCAAGAGTCAAACATGATACAAGCATTTACATGCAGTTGATCTTAATATTTCATTCGTTAATTACTTAATTATCTTCTTTATTTAGTTAAAAAGCACACTCATGTGTAACTAAATTGATTTTTTAATTTGTTTTGTTGAATTTTCCAATATAATAAGATAAACAATGGGCTTTTTGCATAAGGATTATAGTAAGTTATGTGTGAGTTTTTTAGTGCTATATTTTTTCTTTTTAGTTTTTTTTTGTCTTTTAATTGTTAGTAACGTTTATGAGATATGTGTGTTTTAGGTTGGATTTGCTGGTTGGACTCTTGGAGTGAACTCTGTTCTCAAGTTAGCGCAGCCGCCTCTGGTAGCCACAGTTTGAGAAACATGTCATTTTGGAACGACTGGGTATGGATGGCCTGCTAACTCTTTCTTTGTCTTTTTTTCATAACTAAGAATGCATTATTTATGATTACCGAAACCAATATTATAACAATGATAATCTGACTCTTTCAATAAACTATTTCGGACCTGCAACTTTAAACCCATTTGATCCCTTCTCCTTTTAGCTGCATTTTAATTTTTTATATGATCCCTTAGAGACAATGCGCAACTCAATTCATAAGTAAACAGGTTGAAATTGCCACTTAACAAGTCAAATGGGTTGTGTTTAAATAATTAGCTACATGGGGAACGGGTCAAACGGTTAAAAGCACCCGCAATGTCTAATTTTTAATGCATATCAAGTTGTTTTTAGCCAAGGATTTAGTTTATTATTATAATATATATTTTTATAAATTATAGGGGGTATTGGGAATTGTTTATTATACTGTTTTGAGATTTTGAGATTGTTTATCCAAAGTAATAATTTGATTATTTGTGATTCAAATAAGTTGGTTTAAAGAAGCAGTGTGAAGTTTCTTTTTCCAAACTCTCAATAAGCAAACTGAAGAAACACGGATTCACCGCCGGTGTGATTGTGACCGCTTTCTCCGAGAGGATGGAGAATCACACCTTGTTTTTCCTCTTGAACCTAGATCTGCAATGAAGAAGATAGAAAAGTGGGGATGTAGAGATTGCTGGTAGGAGAAGAATCCCCTATTTCCAGCTACAAAAAGTGTGACGGCTCCATATCTTGTGCCCTAATAAAGAGGTGAACACCTCTTTATATAGGATACATGGGACTCCCCTAACCTCAATGGTCCAGGCCCAGTTAGTAGTTATCTCTACAAGTCCCCAGCCCAATGTAGTGTAAACTACAATGCGTTGGGCCTCGCAGTTGGGTTAGTAACCAACAATAGTAAATAATTAATATAAAAGAAATAAGTAACGGGAATTTCCGACCGCTCGGGTCGTGTCCAATACCATACCCCATCACAAAATACATTTTTTTAGTAAGCATTCACACAAAAAAGGAACAAAATGTGTTTGTGGGTCAATACAGCCTGATCCGTTCATGTTGCCACCTTGATAGTCTTTTCTAATTTGACTTACATTTTAATAAATTATAGGTTAGGAAGTATAATTTGAAATTACTTCTTGATACCCTTACTGAAGAACTCAGCTTGAAATATGAATACAAAGTCATATTTGAATATGTGTTGCTTGTTGGCGACAGCTACATGTTTGACCCATTTAACTTTGCTCTCTCCTTATCATCTTGGTTCATCTCAATAAGCTTCTCGAAATATGATTTTTATATCTTCATAATGCATAAAACCTCCGTGATCATTTTATATAAACAATTTTGGTCAACCTGATTCGACCCATTACCCAACTCGACCATCTTGCGACCTCTAATATTGGGGTTATGTGTGTAATTTGGCTCATTTTGGGTTGCATTAATACTTGCTTTTGGTCTTATATTTTGCAGCATTGATGATGCAAAGAGGATAATTGATCTTGTTAAAGGCATTCCTTGCAAAATCAATCTCAACACATTCAACCCGCATAGTCGCTTCCAACCCTCAACAGATAATGATCGAGTTTAGAAATACGCTGACTGAAAGTGGTTGCCCTGTGTTCAGGAGACTGAGTAGGATTGATGGTCAAATGGCTGCCTATTGTCAACTAGGTAACCCGGGTGATTAACAAGCACCTTTCCTCAAAGTCCAACCAAGTTTTTTCAAACTTTTGCTATATCCCTTGGTGTAAACGTATTAACTTGTACATCATGTTTTTTAAGTGTGGTGTGTTTGTTTGAATGTGTCACACCCCAACCGATGGCGGAAACATCGGGGCATGGCACTGAGCGAAACAGATTGTCCAGAAGTTTCCATAACAATTATCAATACTATTCAATTTAAATAATACTGTAACACCCATTCTTATTTAATGTTAATATATCAATAAAATATGCATTTTATATAAAAATTACGACTTAATAAAAACTTTTCCATCAAGAATGTTCACACGAATTTGAAACATTCATAATACCAGTGTTAAGTGTTTCCATAATTCATATTATGAAATCAAAACAAAGTTTAATGCGGAAGCTTCGTTATCATGTGTTCGGTTCTTCATCGAGCTTGATCTTCATCCGGACACTCTTGACATTCACCTAGGATCAAAACCAACTTAAAAGTTAGTTTTGATAGTCAAATATGAAGTTTAAACAAGTACATGGGTTAAAAGGACAAAATTTAACAATTTTCCGGAGTTAGGGGGCGTCGCGTGACGCCTAGGCCCCTTTTTCACAGACTGTTGCTTAAACAGTTGCAGTACATTCCCAGCATGACCCAATTTCACGGAAACGAGCATAACTCTCTCGTTTTTAATCCGTTTTACCCGATTCTTTTTCCTACGCGTCCGTAATTTAATTCTCCATCATATGGAGTGAAAATAAAACATCCAACATAATAAATTTTGAGACTTCTAAGCCTTCGACTCGTTACCCTTTTACCGAATTTTAACCCGTTTATGCATTTTATCAAACAAACGTATTTGTTTGATTCCTATATCACATACACTTCTTCAAATTAATGTTAACTACCATTTTAGGCTCTAATCACAAGTTTATTACACAATTTAAACCCGTTTTCGCTCGTATGCTTATTTTGACCCGTTAAGGGTATTTAAGCACTTTCGAGCCTAAAATCGCTTTCGATTGCTTCTAGCATTCCTTCACCACATTTCTTATCCTATAATCTCCCACCACAACTGTATTTATGGTGGGTTTAATGTGGTGATCTATATAAACCAAATTTTACCTCTCGAATCATTATTTTACGGCAAAAACTCAAATAGTGCCATTTGACTAATATAATACCTCTTTCAGCTTCTATACTTATTCTAAGTATTTACCTAATCATAAAACTCGTTTCCAAACAACCTTTAAAGGTTGTTTGTTCGAATTAGCTAACAAGGGCGTTTTAGTCCGTTTAGCTAATCATTTACGATAAGGGACTTTTGAAAGTATATTTGACCCATAATCCCTCTTTTAACCTATGATTTTGTTTGAAAAGTCATTAAGCTTTCCAAACGCAATGTTCATTATTTAAAACATTCGGTTTACTTATCAAGTAACCAAATGTTTATTTTGACTTCTTTTAACACTCATTGAACCACATATTCTAAATGAGTGTTACCCTTTTTCACATACCTGGCGCGGATCAATATAATGACCCGTTTTTAATACCTTGCTTTTATAACTGCTAATCCATAGCGTTGCTAATACCCAGTTGACATTTACTCCTGAAATAATATATGTTGGTGCACTTGTGTCTGTACTTTGTCTGTATTTTGTAACGATACCAAACAATGTCTTCGTTGGTCCTGTAAGTTTGACCGAGTCAACCATCCTCCGGTTTGACTTGGTCAAACAGTTAGAACAATGTTTGTAAGCTGGTTGCGTCGAAGGATAGATCATCGAAGGATTGCCTATATCCTTCGATGAGCTCGAAAGATAAGCCTTCGATTGATGGACCTCGAAAGATGCCATCCTTCGAGGTACATGTTGATCATTCGAGCTGTTTCTGGTCGATAGATGATCCTTCGATCATCTATCTGATCCTTCGACACAGACCTGCTGTGTTCGGGTATAAATACCCATGTAGTGTGTTCATTTCAGTTTAGACAGTTTAGAGAGCTTCATTTGAGACACTCAGACAAGAGAGACACTAGATAGACAAAAGGAGAGCATTCTGCTGAGAGCATTCTGTCAAAACACACACACACACTTAGAGAGTTTGCAAAACAGATTTGTAAACATTGAGCTTGTAACCGAACCTTTCATACGTATTAATACAAGTGGTGTTAATCGGTGAATATTGTGTGTCTTGTGTGTTTATCATTGTGCTTGTTCTATCTCGGTTTGCATGCTAGCTTGGATTCCGCACTCGCTAGTGTGTTAGACATAACAAGGAATAGGTTAAACCTCAACCTCCGAGGGACCTACAAGTGGTATCAGAGCCGTGGCTCTTTTCCTTGTTAAAAACCGGGTTTTTACAAGATTTTGGAGTGTTTTGGACAAAAACTCTCTTGGTTTTAAACCCGTTTTTACTGCTTTTCTCGCTTTTCCAGACGTTAAAACGTGTTTTAAACTTATCGGGTGTGTTAAAGGAAGGTTTGGGTAACTTAAAAACTTGTTTTTAAGGTATTTGGTGATTTCCGGCCAAAATTCCGGCTTATCCGGTGACCGGTTTCTGGGTTATATTTTATGTGTTCAAATCTGCTTTTGCAGAAAATGATGGTCTGAACCATACTTTCTGCGAAAGATCTCACCAACCCATCACCTTTTTCACCAACCTGTCACTCTTTGTCAACTGTGTCAGAGCTCATCGAAGGATATCCTTCGAAGTCGAAAGATCATCTTTCGATCAAGGGAGGTCCGATAGATAATCATCCTTCGAACATCCTTCGAAGTCGGTGACTTATCCTTCGTTCTAAGGAATCTTTTCGAAACATACATCTTTCGGTCTACAGTTCTTTTCGAAAGACAAGGATCCTTCGATTGGGGAGTCTTTCGAAATCATTGTTCGAAACTCAACAGTGATCTTTCGAACACTGTTGATCCTTCGAACAAGTATTGATCCTTCGATCCTCATTCTGTTTATGTTTAACAAGTTTGTGTTTTTCAGGTATTGTTCTTTTCTTGATCAAAAATGAATCCAAGATGGAATAGACCGATAAATACAGATCCAAATCAAACAGCATTTGTGTCTAGCACTAGCTTGTATGGCACTCCTCCTCCAACAACAGACATATATGGAAATCCGCTTAATCCAGTTTCTCAACCAGCACCACAACAGCAAAGCCAACGACCTATCAGAGCAACTGATATGTTCGGAAATCCTTTACCTGTTCGAAATACCGAAGCAACTGATATGTTCGGAAATCCTTTACCTGTTCGATCTACCGGACCAACAGATATGTACGGAAATCCGCTTCAACCAGTTCCTCAACCAGTGCCTCAACAGCAAACCCAAAGGCCTCCTGTGACAACTGATCTACATGGCAATCCCATTCAAGTTCCTGTTAAGCCAGCTCAACATGGGAACCAGAACCCTTTCAGAAATGAAGGAGACCAGCAGAATCAGAACAGGAACAATGAGCGTACGTTGATACCTGTCAACAACCAAGGCCAAGCAGGATCATCAAATGCTAACCAGGCACTTGTGATTCAAGTATATGAAGGTGGTGATTGGTCAATCAAGTTGAGTAGTGATGCTCCAGTTGGAACAACTTGTTTTGCTGAGGTTGTAAAGGATTTAAATCACTCCAGTGGTGGAGAATCTTCCGCCAATGGTGGTGAATCTTCTGAGGATGAAGACTCTTCTGGTTACAGCAGAAGTTCAGATGAGGAATCCTCGAGTTCAGGCAATGATCGTTTGGATGACACGTCAAGTGCGTCAGTTGATGCAGATATTGATGGGCTATTGGGAGAAGCTGTAGCAGAAAATCATCGAAGATCTATATTGGTGGATCAAGCTGCATATTCTTCGTCTTCTCTCCATTCAGCCGTTATGGCTAATGTCGACAGTTCATCAAGTCAGGTATGTGTCGATGAACCGACTGCTGCTATTTGTGATAATTGTGCTAGATTAAGTGATAGATGTGCTGATTTGGATGCAAACATGTCTGAGTTGCAAGGCAAACATGATGCTTTACAAGCTAGTTTGTTTGATTTGCAAAACAAACATGTTGATTTAGATGCTAAGTGGTGTGAGTTGCAAGGCAAACACGAGGCTTTGCAAGAGAAATATGATGTGACATTCATTCACAATCAGAAGTTGACCGTTGACCTTTCGAAGTGCACTGAAGCCAACATGTTTTATGAAAACCATGAAAAGGACTTTAAGTCGATGATTGAAACATTAAAGAAAGATAAAACCGAGCTGACAAAAATGGTTTCCAGAAAACAAACTGACATAAATTTGTATATCACACGTCTTGAGGTAATGCAAAAGGAAATGGCTTGTGTTAAAACTGAAAGTGAGGCGATCCGACTTAAGCTAGACAGTTATTTGAGCTCTAGCTATGTGTTAGATCACATCATAGATGTTCAGAAAGAGAAACGGGATGTCACATGCATAGGTTACAAGAAATGTCCACCACCCGTGAGAAACAATTATGATGCCCTGCCTGATGAGGAGTATAGAACTCACTTTGAACCATCTGTTCCTCTAGACGTTAAGGAATTTGCAGCAGGACTCGGATACAAAAAAGAAGTATCGTCAGATTCGGATGTATCAGCAGATACATGTATGTCTTCTGCTGAACCGAATCAGAATCCTCCAGTTGTGATTGAGGATACTGATTCTTCTGATGATGAATCTGATGATACTAATTCAGTAAAGTCTGATGCGGTGATCAAAGAAGAGGACATACCTCTTGAGAATCACATTCTTTGTGATCCACCTGCAAAACCGTTTGTGACTGCTACAGCCAAGTCTGTTGAATCCTCATCTGGAAGCTGTGAAAGCGTGAACTTGCTTTACACGTTGATTGGATCTGATAAAATATATTCAGACAAGGATTTCCCTATCAAAAATGTCAATCAATCTTTGATTGATAAAGTTTTCGAAGATTCTACCAGTAAGTTTTTGGGAAAGTCGAGCCCAGGAGTTGTAGTAACTCAGTGTGCTCCTATCCCAAAATCCGAAGTTAGAAAGAAATATGGGAATCAAAAATTGAAAAAACAAAACAATCAACGAAAGCAAAATCACGCTGCCCAAGGAAATGGAAAAGGTCAAAAGAAACAGACCAAGAAAAAGGATAAGAAGGTAAACTTTGTGAAATCAAAGGGAACGGACAAAATTGAAACGTTTGAAAACAAATCTAACTTAGATTTTGTTAAACAAGCAACAGTGTTGAAAAGAAATGAACCAAACTGTTCGAAACCTAGTACCTCGAGATCACAAAGTTCATCATCATCGGCAAGACGATCACATGTTTCTCCGAGGTTTGTAGAGCGGAGAATGTGTTTTGAATGTGGTACTATTGGACATATCATTCGAAATTGTCCATATCTTCATAAGTTGAAAACAAAAGTTGATGCACCCATGGTAACAATTACCATAAAAGATTTGTTTCACCAAAACAAGACCCTCGTCTTGTTAAACAACAAGAAGTGAAACAGAGAAAGAAACACCGGAAAAATGTTGAAAAGGTTTTAAAACCGGAGGTTTCCCAAACAAAATCTGTTAAATCAAATGTTAAACATGAATAACAAAAACAGATTTGGAAACCAAAATTGGAAATTGTTTCAGGGGGAGCTACATCAATTCCGAATCATCGGGAAATGGATGTCACAATCCTCGATGATGACGGACGACCCAAGTCTGTGAAGGCTTGGGTCCCCCTCTCCAACTAATCTCTGAATGAGTGTGCAGGATGTTCCAGGAGGAACTATTGATAGTCTTAGGATTGTTGATAGTGGAGCGTCCATGCACAAGATCGGCGACATAAGGCTCCAAAATATTGTTACATCTAGGAGAATATTGTTGCCTTTGATGGAGAGAGAGGGAAAAAGAAAAGAAGAAGAATATGTTGGTGAAAGAATGTGGTTGAATGAAATTGCAAAATTCGACCAGATGAAATATGTTCCAAAATTTGGTTGTCATGGTTTTTGATCGGGTCCTCAGTGAAGATTCAAATGAAAAGTACGCGCCTGCAGCACGTCTGAAGCTTTTCGAAGATTCATGGATTTTTCTTCCACAAGAAGTTCAAAGTCCACAAGATGAACGTGTAGGGTACTTTTCTCTACGGTGTGACTGAAGAAAATGTGTTTGTTGAATGAACCAACCGGGTGTGCGGATGCCTTGGCGTGGATTGAACAACCGCACACTACTTCTGAAAGAGAAAGAGAAAGACCTTCGCTGGTGCAATTTGGAAAACCAGCCGGACCCAGAGGTCTGTGATCTTATTGCTGTGAAGAGACTTCTCAGTAGCTACAAAGAATCGACTTTGAAGTCCACACCGGGTGGATATCCAGTTTGGGAGAGCACTCAAATTCATTGCAATGCACGAAGCAGTTGCAGGATACGGTTTTGAATTACTAATCTCTCCTATACTTGTCGATATTTTAGCTGCTTTATGAATTATTATCCTCTCATACAGCACTCTTTGACCTGACACGTTGATCTCGAATATCACCTCACACGTGATTGTTTCACTATGAAACTCATCAATGTTGTCATGGTCCACACCGATGACCAACGTGCCGACCTTTTTACCAAAGCATTTGACAAATCAAGATTTGACTATTTATTATTGGTAAACGGCGTTAAGGTCAAGCAAGAGTAATACCAACATCGGAAAATCATTTTTGTAAATACCTTTGTGTTTTAAATTTGTCTTAGTTTATTGATTTTAGGGGGAGTAAATCCAAAAATTTGAAAATCCAAAAACATCGAAAAACTTTAAAAGCACAAAAACAATAGAAAAACAAAAATGAGTTTCCTGGCGAGCAAAAGAGAAAATGATAGTACATCAGTGGTCTGTCCAAACCTCTTTAAACCTAAAATGAAATATATGTTAAGCAGCTCTATATAAGATGTATCGGTAGGCTCACAATCATTTTAAAGTGTGCAGGGTGATATAAACTTAAATCGACTGAAGACTGGGTGGGAACCATTCATTGGCATATGGTCTTGGTACCGAAATTTCGTTTGATAGATTGCCGAGGTTCTGAGATATTCGGTCTTTATGCTGCTTATCATCTGGGTATCATGGTTGTATCTTTTACCGAAAAATAACGGGGACGCAAGTCTAGATCTTCCATGATACTATACATACGTGTACATATTGCATACGACCTCAATAAGTGATAAACAATCACATGTCCAAACAAATAAGTGATAAAATATCACATTTATCCGGGAGTCAAGTTCGTCTCTCTGCTGTACGAAAGTACTGACCTGTTCACGGACTTGCTCCTGTGCCCTCATGCATACGAAAATCAAGTTCCTCATCAATAAGTGATTCTATCACATAGGGCTTGTTTTCAAATCAAAATAAGTGAGAATCTCACATCATATACGGTCAAACAGATGATAATCGGTATACTCACCGGTAAGATGAACCCTCGTGCATACCTTGATACGGGAATGTGTCGTGATGTGGATGAACACCGGTCGGTAAGTATAAATCATACCTTAACGTATCCCCTCGCCATGATTACAAATGATCAGTTGAGTTTATGTGGACAACAATACCGATAATTTTTATAGGATGCTTATCTTAAATGTTAACTAATTGAACAAAGAGAGCGTTTTGACATGACCGTACACTGATATGATTCTCTTACCCTCGAAACTCGCAAAAAGAATGTCTGTAAATATTTATTTAATGCTTTCAGTTTCTGCAACCTTGTATATATTTATTTACTGCTTTCAGTCTTTACATTTGAAATATTCAAAAAGCCAAAAAGATTTTATTTCTATTTTATTTTCGATCGTACGATGTTGGAGCTCGAGTCTTCGTTACCTGAAACCTGAACGAAAACCGAAACGACTAAATCTTCATAAACGGTCGAAATTTGCAAGTTTTGAAAGTTAAAAACCTAAAATTGATAAAATTATTAAACTTTCAAACTGTCGGACGGTGTTTGATTGAACAATGGTCACATGTGTGTCGTTTGCTTATGATATTCCAAGCAGTTGTTCTCATTACGCGTTTAGATTTCTTGCATGTGCAGATTCTAAAGGCAAGGAGAACATGGTCGATGACAAAGCCTCGGAATGAAGACACGACGTGAAGGCACTCAAGTGATGAAGATGATCGAGTTGCCGCTGACCATCATCAATACCACAAGGATCTCAATTCATAACGAACAAGTATTTCATGAGCATAACTCAAGGGGGAGCTTATGTTAAGGGGGAGTTTGTCAACACACTTCCTACATGAAACGGGGAGTTTGTTGGTACACTTTCTGCCTTCAAGACGTGAAGACTTTAAAGATCCTCCGACATTGAAGACTTGAAAGGACGTCAAAGTTGAAGACACAAAGTTCGAGACAAAGATCAAGTTATAAAGATCAAGACAAAGCTACAGCCAAGGGGGAGTTTGTTGGTGCACTTGTGTCTGTACTTTGTCTGTATTTTGTAACGATACCAAACAATGTCTTCGTTGGTCCTGTAAGTTTGACCGAGTCAACCATCCTCCGGTTTGACTTGGTCAAACAGTTAGAACAATGTTTGTAAGCTGGTTGCGTCGAAGGATAGATCATCGAAGGATTGCCTATATCCTTCGATGAGCTCGAAAGATAAGCCTTCGATTGATGGACCTCGAATGATGCCATCCTTCGAGGTACATGTTGATCATTCGAGCTGTTTCTGGTCGATAGATGATCCTTCGATCATCTATCTGATCCTTCGACACAGACCTGCTGTGTTCGGGTATAAATACCCATGTAGTGTGTTCATTTCAGTTTAGACAGTTTAGAGAGCTTCATTTGAGACACTCAGACAAGAGAGACACTAGATAGACAAAAGGAGAGCATTCTGCTGAGAGCATTCTGTCAAAACACACACACACACTTAGAGAGTTTGCAAAACAGATTTGTAAACATTGAGCTTGTAACCGAACCTTTCATACGTATTAATACAAGTGGTGTTAATCGGTGAATATTGTGTGTCTTGTGTGTTTATCATTGTGCTTGTTCTATCTCGGTTTGCATGCTAGCTTGGATTCCGCACTCGCTAGTGTGTTAGACATAACAAGGAATAGGTTAAACCTCAACCTCCGAGGGACCTACAATATAACTCGACAATAATCATTAGTCGTTATTGTCAAAAGGTGATATCTTCACCTTTTGACCCATTTGGTCTAAGTGACCGATTATGTTGGCGAGATTATATTTATTACCATCTCATCTATACGACTCGCTCCGGTTTACACTGTGCGGTCATTTCAATTATTAATCGTTTCTTAACGCTTTTTAGCCTATCATGGCTTACGTCATTCAGTGCCTTTCAAAACCAATAGTTATGGTCAACGCGTGACCATTTTTACCGTTTTACCCTTATTAATTGTATTGATTTACCTTACAAGGTAATCATTCAAAACTCGTTATTTATTAGTCATTGCATGACTAAATGATCTTATTAGCTCTTTTTAATCATTCAACATGGTTTATCATTATTGTCTTTTGTTCCGAACCGCACATGTCGGGTCGAAACATCAAAAGTCGAATATGACTTTTGATTATTCATAATCTATAAATCCAATAGATATTAATAAAAGGTGTAAGCTTTAACTTACCTAGCGTCCAAACAACGTTTTCTTTTCGCACTTGCTCCGTTTGACCCGCTTCCTCCCAAGCCTCCATCTAGCTTGTCAAGAGTCAAACTATTATCAAAATTCGTAAGATGGTTAGATCAATCATCGTCTAACACGATTATCCCACCTTACGTATTTTCTATCACTTTAACAAATTCAAGTGATTATCATTATCGAGTTATTTTAGCTTTCGATTATCAAAGCTAATTATTCGTTCGTTAAGCAAGAACTAAAGATTTCCATCTCTATATAAACCCGTCTCATCATAACATTAGGCATTCATCCGAACACCTAATATAATCAAGCTCTACATATCAACTAGTAGACATCATGATTTCAAACATCTATTTTCATGAATCAAAATCACCAATTCCATTATAATATACAAAACCCAATTCAAGTCATGTATGAACACATACTCAAACTCATAAATTGTTCAAGTATCTTCATAATACTACCATCCGTGATGGTTTTAAACATAATTATATCATATTATCAAAACCCACTTGATAATCTACTTGTTAATCACTTAGATGTAACCTTAAAATCAAGTAGTTCGTAATTTTCTTCATAACTAACGAAATTAGGCATGCATACATAAACACCTAATTTCATCTATGGATCATAATCCATCCATTTATTTGCAAGTAACCTACTTGTCTCGAATTTCAACTTCAACCAATCTAGGTTTTGTGACATACCTTGTGATCCCCATGACTCGGTGATCGTTTCTACGCGTTCATGCATCGATTTGGGTCTTGGATTGACCTTCAATTTGTTGATTTTGTTGGTTTTAGGGTTAGAGCTCTTGGAGCTCATCTCCTGGTCGAACTCCACGCACACACACACCCTTTTTGAGTGTGTTTTGTGTTAATTTTTTTTTTTATAAAACCATTTTCAATTTATCCAACTTTGGTCCCTCATATTTTGGCTAGTTATTAAGTTAGCCACAACCTAGTTCTTTCTAACAATATTCCCACTTGTTAACTAGGTTTGGTATTCCTAGTTATCTTAGTGGGTTTGGGGAAATTATGACTAAGTTTATCTTAAGTCCCGTTAACTCGGGCCTCTTATAAACTTTACTTCTTTAAAAGCTTTTATTCATGTTTTATTTATTATTAGGCTTAATTATTTAAATCCTAATATTTACCGGGTTAATTTTTACCACTAACGATATTTTACCCGTTCTTTAATATTAAGGTGGTTTGATTACCAAACCCGTTTTTGGGGTGTTACAAGTCTACCCCCTTAAAGAGGTTTCGTCCCCGAAACCTTTCTTACGTACTTTACTAGTTTAGATCATCCGATCCTTAGCTTTGGTGATCACTTAAGCATTGCTCGCACCTAATACTCCTACCAGGAAAGTATGATAATGTGCTTCTGGTTTCAAAGCGTATACGCCTTTTATGTATATGGCCTCACAGGCCGATACTTTCATTTTGTATTTCTTATTCCTGTCACCGAGTTGCCATCTGATCGCTTGGTTATATTTATTTTCATTATGTTTACTTCAAGTTAGTCTTATTTCAACAGGCGCTTTATATAAGTGATAAGTCGTAACACTACTCCGACTTTGAAGGGTTTTACCGGCCAGACTGATTAGTCGCCGTCATTATACTCCCCGTCATTAGGGTATATCTTATTGCCAACCCGGCCTTTTATGATCTCTTCGCTTTTAGCCCATTTACTTAACTTAGCGAAACCATCGCCTTTATACGAACTTTATCTCCCGTTATTATTTTACGCCGGTAGTTACAACCAGTTTCCTCGTCTTATACTATTGACCCTTAGGTTCTTTCACTTAGCCTCGTAGGCTATTTCTTTAGATTTTCACCCTTTTACCTTTTTAAGGTGAAACCCCGACAATTCTTTTCTTTCTATCTGTGACCCAAAGGTCTTCTTGGTCCCGTAGACCTTATCACTACGTTTAATCCCGTAGGTTATGATGATCCCGTAGATCATCTTTTATTCGAGTCTTTATTCAAATGTGTATACGTTTATATACGCATATGGCGTTAAGGCACCCCTTTTTATGTTTAAAATTATTCACCTTTACTTTTTGGATTTCGTTTGACCTTGACCATAGTCTAAGGCTACATTGTTTTCTTTCGAATGATCTTTCCGACTTCTTGACTTCTAACGTCAATTACACGTCGGTTTGCCCTACACTTACCGTTACCCGGTTCTTACCTATACTTCTTTACGTCCCATTACCCGGGTTCTTTTATTTTAATGTTTTTAACGCCTATAACTCCTTTACATAGGTTTATTAATATTTCACACTTTTATTTATTCGATTCGCGCTTACTTACTTTAGCAAGTGTCATCCTTTATTAAATTTGTTTGACTTGTTCGTGTGAAAATTCATCACTTATAAATGTCAAACTTCAGTCTTTGTTCGACCCGTTCAGCTTTGAAATAGTTGAACGTAATTTATCAAAATTGCTATTTGCAGTATCTTATCGTCCTTTAGTCATAACCCAAAACCCGAGTCTTTTTGACTTTCCATACGCGTTCCTGTTTCTTAGTTTACGCGTGCGTTTAATTCCTTACCCATCAACCGGGTGTTTTACCGGAATCATTATCATTGCACCCCTTCCGGTATGCATTAAGACTTCATTTCGATTTACTTGGTCATCTTAGCGAAATCCGTCGCTTTTATTCGACCATGCCTTTTATTCTTTACGTGACCACCATTGGCGGCCTTATTAATTATGAGTGACGATTATCATCGTTTTCCTTGCTTTACTACGACTAAAGTT
The DNA here is from genome assembly GCA_030545235.1 of Helianthus tuberosus. Classification (NCBI taxonomy): domain Eukaryota; kingdom Viridiplantae; phylum Streptophyta; class Magnoliopsida; order Asterales; family Asteraceae; genus Helianthus; species Helianthus tuberosus. The sequence continues at coordinate 34,714,740 of CM060356.1, read as the reverse complement.
AACAACCTTGATTATCTTTTTGTGGGCAACACCTTTGTTTTTATGACCGGCAGATCATCTATACTTTGGTTTTACTTGCCCATTTTGTTCACCATGGCCCTTTGGTCCAAGATGACTTATTTTTGTGAATTTTCTTTTGATCATTCATTTATATCATCATTTACATTAATCCTTGTCCCTTCTCTCGGGCTCATTATCCTAATGTAATACGTTTCCGTCACCCGGCTGTGCGTTTACATTATTATCAACTATTTTGTTCATTTCTAACATCTGATGTAAATGTGTCCATCATAAAAAGTTCATGGTACCACATGTTCACTACTTACTTGGCCAGAGTAAGCGATCAACACCTGGCATACATGACCTTTTTATAATTTTCACATTACACCCCATGTAAGTAATACCTCTACTTATTTTTCTTGGAAACAATATCCTGGATAGGTATTCTATTCAGGTTTTTTTTCTCCAAGTTTTCTATTGACATATGCAACTTTCAATCTATGTATTTGTTGCATATTCCTATTCATGCAATAATTTAAAACGTGCACCTGATAATGCTTGCTTTAACAGGCTCTATTTGCCATTTGCTTATCCGCGATCGTTACGCGATTTAGGTCCTTGATGAGCATACTCTTTGGACCGTTCCTCCGTCAAATTCGCGATTTGTTAAACTCTCGCTATCTTCATATGCGAGTGTCCTTCAACTAAAACATATACAATAGTTAGTAATTTCGACATTAAGGGATGCCTGTATTATAATACGAGGCTTTTCTACTATACGCATCAACGCGTGTAATTTCGTTGACTATATCTATTCTATATCGTTTTTATTGGTGTAACGTGTATTATACGATAACCATATGTGTTGTTCTCAACACTTTAATCATACTAAACCAATGATATACATGTACTTACCGGATTTGCGATCAAGCCTCGAACCGAACACCAATCTTTATTAAGAGCATAAGGTTTAAGTCCAAGCATGGTTTTTTTTCCCACCATACTTGAATCTCTTAAACCAAGGCTCTGATACCAACTTGTAACACCCATTCTTATTTAATGTTAATATATCAATAAAATATGCATTTTATATAAAAAGTGCGACTTAATAAAAACTTTTCCATCAAGAATGTTCAATCGAATTTGAAGCATTCATAATACCAGTGTTAAGTGTTTCCATAATTCATATTATGAAATCAAAACAACGTTTAATGCGGAAGCTTCGTTATCATGTGTTCGGTTCTTCATCGAGCTTGATCTTCATCCGGACACTCTTGACATTCACCTAGGATTAAAACCAACTTAAAAGTTAGTTTTGATAGTCAAATATGAAGTTTAAACAAATACATGGGTTAAAAGGACAAAATTTAACAATTTTCCAGAGTTAGGGGGCGTCGCGTGACGCCTAGGCCCCTTTTTCACAGACAGTTGCTTAAACAGTTGATGTACATTCCCAGCATGACCCGATTTCACGGAAACGAGCATAACTCTCTCGTTTTTAATCCGTTTTACCCGATTCTTTTTCCTACGCGTCCGTAATTTAATTCTCCATCATATGGAGTGAAAATACAACATCCAACATAAAAAATTTTGAGACTTCTAAGCCTTCAACTCGTTACCCTTTTACCGAATTTTAACCCGTTTATGCATTTTATCAAACAAACGTATTTGTTTGATTCCTATATCACATACACTTCTTCAAATTAATGTTAACTACCATTTTAGGTTCTAATCACAAGTTTATTACACAATTTAAACCCGTTTTCGCTCGTATGCTTATTTTGACCCGTTAAGGGTATTTAAGCACTTTCGAGCCTAAAATCGCTTTCGATTGCTTCTAGCATTCCTTCACCACATTTCTTATCCTATAATCTCCCACCACAACTTTATTTATGGTGGGTTTAATGTGGTGATCTATATAAACCAAATTTTACCTCTCGAATCATTATTTTACGGCAAAAACTCAAATAGAGCCATTTGACTAATATAATACCTCTTTCAGCTTCTATACTTATTCTAAGTATTTACCTAATCATAAAACTCGTTTCCAAACAACCTTTAAAGGTTGTTTGTTCGAATTAGCTAACAAGGGCGTTTTAGTCCGTTTAGCTAATCATTTACGATGAGGGACTTTTGAAAGTATATTTGACCCATAATCCCTCTTTTAACCTATGATTTTGTTTGAAAAGTCATTAAGCTTTCCAAACGCAATGTTCATTATTTAAAACATTCGGTTTACTTATTAAGTAACCAAATGTTTATTTTGACTTCTTTTAACACTCATTGAACCACATATTCTAAATGAGTGTTACCCTTTTTCACATACCTGGCGCGGATCAATATAATGACCCGTTTTTATTACCTTGCTTTTATAACCGCTAATCCATAGCGTTGCTAATGCCCATTTGACATTTACTCCTGAAATAATATAACTCGGCAATAATCATTAGTCGTTATTTTCAAAAGGTGATATCTTCACCTTTTGACCCATTTGGTCTAAGTGACCGATTATGTTGGCGAGATGATATTTATTGCCATCTCATCTATACGACTCGCTCCGGTTTACACTGTGCGGTCATTTCAATTATTAATCGTTTCTTAACGCTTTTTAGCCTATCATGGCTTACGTCATTCAGTGCCTTTCAAAACCAATAGTTATGATCAACGCGTGACCAATTTTACCGTTTTACCCTTATTAATTGTATTGGTTTACCTTACAAGGTAATCATTCAAAACTCGTTATTTATTAGTCATTGCATGACTAAATGATCTTATTAGCTCTTTTTAATCATTCAACATGGTTTATCATTATTGTCTTTTGTTCCGAACCGCACATGTCGGGTCGAAACATCAAAAGTCGAATATGAATTTTGATTATTCATAATCTATAAATCCAATAGATATTAATAAAAGGTGTAAGCTTTAACTTACCTAGCGTCCAAACAACGTTTTCTTTTCGCACTTGCTCCGTTTGATCCGCTTCCTCCCAAGCCTCCATCTAGCTTGTCAAGAGTCAAACTATTATCAAAATTCGTAAGATGGTTAGATCAATCATCGTCTAACACGATTATCCCACCTTACGTATTTTCTATCACTTTAACAAATTCAAGTGATTATCATTATCGAGTTATTTTAGCTTTCGATTATCAAAGCTAATTATTCGTTCGTTAACCAATAGAACTCCGTTTCGACCCAAGTGACCAGACCGACCAGGAATCACCCTAGTTCGGCCGGTTACCGGCTTAGGACGGTTGTTCTTGTTTAACCCGTAATCGGTGGTCTCGTGAGTAGAATCCAGACCTTGGACTAGTACAACACTATGGACGAGCAGGAGACTAGAACCGGGTCCAATTCTATCGGTTTTGAGTGTAATGAGTGTAAAAGAGTTGAAAGAAAGTTAGAAACCATCTTTCAATCCTTTTTCACCATTCTTGTGTCGAGATCTTTATAAGATCTTTGTATGTTTGCGTGGAAATAGGTTAGATCTCGGTTGTTCTTGGTGGATTGAAGTCAAAACATGAAGTTCTTGAAGAACTCATGATGACATCACCCTTTAACACCCGAAATCTAGTGATTTCACGGTTAAAAGTTAAGATTTAAAAGATAGAAAGGTGTAGGAGTGCGTGTAGATCAAGAACGTACAAGATTTAGGGCGAGATCTTACCTGGATTGAGAGAAATCGAAGAAAAGGTGGGGAGCACGAACAGTTCGGACAAGGGACTTCCAAAAGTGGAAAGAATGACAATGACAGGGGTATTTATAGGATTCCAAAAGAGGAAAGGGTTGTCCGATCGGATGGCATACCGCCCGGATGACGATCCGGTCGGATGACATCCTGGTCGGATGACACCTGACCTGTGGCGTAGTGGCTATCCGGCCGGATGGCACTTGGTTCGATTGTTTAACGCGACGATTTTTTATGTTTCGATTTCGATTGCGAGCAGCTCGTTATGATAGGGTTCCTAGTCAAATTACTTTTAGTCCCAACTACTAATTATCATAGTTCGATTTCGATTCGGGTTCGAGTTTGATTGCGTTTCGAGTTTCGATTGAGTTCGATTGATTTCCACAATATATATATATATAACACGCACAAGTAACACATAAGGCACACACACACGTATAATAACCAAATTAAGTCGAGTAGCATAGCTTGATTATCGATTAGTTAGCTTTATCGCATTGTTACTTCCTATAATTCACAGTCGTAAGTCGATTAGATAGCGATTAACACACATCGATTTTTGCAATTAACAACACTTACTCCACATAATACAATTAAAATAAGGAAATTACTATAAGTCATATTCGTAAAATCGGTCGTTGACTTTGACCTTGACTTTGACTTCCGAAAACACGGGGTGTTACAGCCTCCCCTTGTTTAGGGAATTTCGTCCCGAAATTAAGCTGAAAGCTGTACAACACCGTGAATCATGTTTGAGAACTTTCTCTCTCTAGACTTTCTCTTTAAACAACTGCGGGTACTTCGTCTTCATGTCGCTTTCGAGTTCCCAAGTGAACTCCGCGCCTCGTTTGCCTTCCCATCGAACTTTCACAATAGGAATGCGAGAGCGTCTGAGCTGCTTGGTTTGGCGATCCATGATTTCGACAGGCTTCTCCACGAAGTGTAATGTTTCGTTTACTTGCAGGTCATCGAGAGAGACAAGTAAGTCGTGGTTGGCTAGGCACTTTCGGAGGTTTGACGCATGGAAAGTCGGGTGGACGTTACTAAGTTCCTCCGGTAGTTCGAGTCTGTAGGCGACTTTGCCGATTCTTTCCAGAATCTTAAAAGGTCCAACATATCGAGGCGCTAGTTTCCCTTTCTTGCCGAATCGGACCACACCCTTCCAAGGTGAAACCTTTAGGAGTACGTAGTCGCCAACGTCAAATTCAAAGGGCTTGCGTCGTTTATTGGCGTAACTTTTCTGTCGATCCCGAGCTTTCACTAGGTTGTCCCTGATTTGGAAAATTTTGTCTGTCGTTTCTTGCAGTAGATCAGGACCGGTTAGTTGCGAGTGACCGATCTCGTGCCACACAATAGGCGATCGACATCTCCTTCCGTATAAAGCCTCGAATGGTGTCATTTGTATGCTGGAATGATAACTGTTGTTGTACGAGAATTCGACTAATGGCAGGTATTTATCCCAATTACCTCCGAAGTCTATGACACATGAACGGAGCATGTCTTCAAGAGTACGAATCGTTCTTTCAGTCTGACCGTCGGTTTGAGGGTGGAAAGCGGTACTTAGATTGAGCGTTGTACCAAGAGCTTCTTGAAACGTTTCCCATAGTCGCGAGGTAAACCGAGCATCACGATCAGAGATGATGTCATGAGGCGTCCCATGATTACAAATGATCTCGTCGGTGTAGATTCGGGCTAATCGTTCTACCTTGTAGTCTTCTCGTATCGGCAGAAAGTGAGTTGATTTAGTCAAACGGTCAACAACAACCCATATGCTGTCGTGACCTGATGACGTGTGCGGAAGCTTCGTTATGAAATCCATAGCTATACTTTCCCACTTCCACATAGGAATTGGTGGTTGTTCGAGTAAGCCAGAGGGTCTTTGATGTTCGGCCTTGACTCTTGCACAAGTTAGGCATTTTCCAACGTAGAGGGCAATATCCCTTTTCATGCCGGGCCACCAGTACCTATAGCGAAGATCCTGGTACATTTTGTCAGCACCGGGATGAATAGAATAACGGGATTTTTGGGCTTCGTCCATCAGGATCTGTCAGAAATTGGTCCGCTTAGGGATCCAGATTCGTTCCAGAAAGTGGAATATCCCATTGGATTTGCTCACAAGCTGGGCTCCATCATGGTAGATTCGTTCCCTCTTCAGTGTGCGTTCATTAAAACACGCATGCTGGGCTTCACGAATAAGGGTTTCGAGATCGTGTTGGGCTTGAACATTACGAGTGCTAAGCAGATAACTCCGTCTACTGAGTGCGTCGGCAACAACATTCGCCTTGCCTGGGTGATAACGGATCTCACAGTCGTAATCGTTGAGAAGTTCTACCCATCAGCGTTGACGCATATTAAGTTCCTTCTGATTAAAGATGTGTTGTAGGCTCCTATGGTCGGTGAAGATCGTACACTTGGTACCATACAGGTAGTGTCGCTAAATCTTTAATGCAAAAATAACCGCGCCTAGCTCGAGATCATGGATTGTATAGTTCTTCTCGTGGATTTTGAGCTGACGAGACGCGTAAGCTATAACCTTGTTCCGTTGCATGAGGACACAACCGAGACTAAGGTTGGAAGCATCACAGTAGACGATGAAATCGTCGTTTCTGTCGGGTAGAGTGAGAACAGGAGCATTGCAAAGCTTATGCTTTAGGGTTTGAAAGGCAGTCTCTTGTTTGGTTCCCCAGACAAAAGGCTGATCTTTATACGTGAGAGCGGTAAGTGGCACAACAATCTTCGAGAATCCTTTGATAAATCGTCGATAATAGCCCGCTAGTCCGAGGAAAGAACGGACTTCAGACGGATTCTTTGGTGTAATCCAACTCTTGACAGCTTCAATCTTCGTAGGATCGACATGAATACCTTGACTATTAACGATGTGACCCAGAAACTGAACTTCCTCCAACCAGAATTCGCACTTGGAGAATTTGGCATAGAGTCGATTCCCCTGGAGTAGCTCGAGAACCAAACGTAGATGTTGTGCGTGTTCGCCTTTCGATTTGGAATAGATCAAGACATCGTCGATGAACACGATGACGAAACGATCAAGATATGGTTTACACACGCGATTCACAAGATCCATGAAGACCGCGGGTGCGTTGGTTAGACCAAAGGGCATAACAACGAATTCGTAGTGACCGTATCGGGTGCGAAACGCGGTTTTGGGTATATCCTCCTCTTGTATGCGCAGTTGATGATAGCCTGAACGTAGATCGATCTTCGAGAAACACGTAGCGCCTTGTAGCTGATCAAACAAGTCGTCAATACGGGGTAGGGGATAGCGGTTCTTGATAGTTAACTTATTCAATTCCCGATAGTCGATGCACATCCGGAACGACCCATTCTTCTTTTTGACGAAAAGGACTGTAGCGCCCTATGGAGAGGTGCTCGGGCGAATGAAGCCTTTCTCAAGTAATTCCTGGAGTTGGTTTGAGAGTTCACGCATTTCGGATGGCGCGAGTCGATAAGGAGCTTTGGCAACAGGATTGGCTCCAGGAATGAGGTCGATACAAAAGTCGATATCACGACTTGGTGGCAAACCTGGAAGGTCATCAGGAAACACATGAGGAAATTCACGAACCACAGGAACGTCTTTCACTTCCTTCTTCTCTTTCTTTTCCTTCTCCGCTACTACAATGTTTGCCAAGAAAGCTCTGTATTCCTTGCGGAGATACTTGCTGGCTTGGACACATGACATGAGCTTGAGCCCTTTCGAGGCAGTTTCACCGTATACACACAATAAATCACCATTCGCGAGCGAGAATCGAATCATCTTGTCGTAACACACAACTTCAGCATGGTTTTCGCGTAGAAAGTCCATGCCTACTATGACGTCGAAACTTCCGAGTTGCATCGGGATGAGGTCGATTGGGAAAATGTGATTGTTGAGCTCAAGAGTACAATCACGGATAACGGAATTGACGGCGACAGTTCTTCCAGTGGCGACCTCTACATCGAACGTCGAAGAGAGTTTGGAGCGTTTACGACTAAGGAGCTTCTCGAATTCGAACGACACAAAGCAATTATCGGCTCCAGTATCAAACAAACATGATGCATAAATACCATTCACAAGGAACGTACCATTAACCACGTTGTTGTTGGCTTGGGCTTGGCGCACATTGATGTTGAAAGTTCTGGCGCGTGCGGCCTGTTGTTGCTGCTGTTGTTGCATGTGTTGCTGCTGCTGTTGAGGCTGCTGCTGCTGGGGCTCTTGCTTCACAACCCTGTTTTGGCACATGTTGGCGAAATGGTTAGGATCGCCACATGCGAAGCAGGCTCTGGCTTTGATCGCGGGTGCCGGAGGAGCTTGTTGACCCTGTGGGGCGGTGAGTAGAGCTTGATGAGCAGGAGCTTGTCGAATACGGCAGTTGGCAGTAAAATGACCATACACATTGCAATGAGCACAAAAACGACAAGCAATGGCAGTCGGGTGATGGTAGGTACAAGTAGGGCAGAGCGGATGTGGCCCAGTGTATGCACGCTTAGCAAGAAGTGCATTGGCCACAGGCGCTGCCACTTGGCGCTGTTGAGCTGGTACGGCTTGAACTGGTGCAGCAGTGATCGCACAGTTCTTGTTGCTGGAGCTGTTCTTTCTCTTGTTCTTCCTCTTGTTGCTCGATGAGGTGGGTTCGGTAGTTGGTGCGGTGGCGGTAGCTTGATGCAGATGCTTCGAAGTTTTATCCCAGACACCAGCCTTAACCCGCTTGTCGTTGATTTCAGCGGCCAGTAGATATGTTTCCTCGATCGTCGTAGTCTTAGCCGCTTGCACGAAATCAGCAACGCAGTTGGGTAGGGCCCAGATGTACTTCTTGATTGCCATGTCTGGAGTCTTGACTTGGTCGGGACAGATAATGCTGAGCTGTTTGAAACGAGCAGTGAGAGCAGCGTTGTCACCCTCATGTTGATGTATGTGCCAAAATTCATCCTCTAGCTTCTGACGTTCATGAGGAGGGCATAATTCCTCTAGCATGACTTCCTTGAGTTCGTCCCACGACAGTCCGTAGGCTGCATCGTTCCCTCGCTTGTTCCTCTCGGCCGTCCACCAGTCTAGTGCATGGGACTGGAAAACGCCGGTAGCATTCAGAGTACGGAGGTCATCAGGGCAACCACTCTGTCGCAGAGTAACCTCAATGGAATCAAACCAGTGGAATAACGCAGTAGGACCTCCCTCGCCAGTGAATTCTTTTGGCCCACACGACTTGAATTGCTTGAAATTGAAGGTCTTCGCGGTAGCTTTAGGAGCTTCGGTTCTCGATTCCTCAGACGATTTGCTGGAATTCTCATAAACATCACTCACGGCCTTTGCTACGCTTTTAGCGATGATGGCAGCAAGGCATTTGTCTCTCTTTTCTTGACGAGAAAGTGAGGGATGACGGGATCCAGACGACATTGTCTGCAACAGACATCGTCACAGGACTCAACACAAAATATTCGAATCTCACCTCACACGTCTACTACTTACTAAAGCTCAGGAACACGCATATTATCATAACACATAGATACATAACCACGTAGAACACAAAATCACATAAACACATGAGCACGTAGAGCACATAATCACATAACACCTAAGCACGTAGAGCAAAGAAGCAAGGAACCACATACGCATTTAATCACTAGAGGCAGTCAGAAAACAGAAACCTATCATTCAAAGTCTGCGATTGTTTGAGAATAGTGTAGTATAAGCGTATATCGTAGCATAAAGTCATCCAAAATTCAGCGATTTGTTAGCGATTTGAGATAGAATGGCAGTGCGAGTCGTATGTGTCGATTGAAGTTAAAGCGAAATCGAGTATGTTCCAAAAATTTAAACACATAAACAGGTAAACACACATATAAACTAGTAAAATCAACGAATTATCAGAGTCAGCAGTTGCGGCTCAGAACTGAAACACGTAAAAATCGAGAGATAGACTGTCTGCGGCTAGTAGACTTCGACTAACCAAAGCGATTCAACTATTCACAAGGACTTGTTGTCTACGTTTGACTCTCAGGACTGTGTCCTTGCCTCGATTCTTGGGCGCCTGGCACATATCCCGTTAGTCGTGTCGTGACTTCAGGTTGTTGGAGTCCGTCGAGACTTTGGTGGGTGTTTTTTTAAAATGTGCGGAACAAGTCGTCAAGGTTAGGGTTTCACCCCTGGCTCGACAACTTCGTCCCTGTTTTTAGTAAAATAGAGGAGATTATTCATCAAAATAGGGATTTCACTCCTGATTTGGTATAATCCCCCCGTTGAACAAGCGTTCGTTATTAAAAAAAGAAAGAAAGAAGAAATCATTGACAAGTTGACAAAACAGCATTAATTCAAGAAATTTTAGTCGAGAGTTTGTGGTATTCACACCTAATCTCTACTCTATCACATATTTATAGCTGTAAATTCGAGTGTAGTGAATGTGTCGCATAAGCGAGAATAGCGAGGAATAAGCTCGTACATAATCCCTACTGGTTATGCACAAGTCGGTCTGTTGGTTCCTAACTATAGACTAGGTATCTAAGACTTCAACCCGGACTAGGTCGAGTCTTGCCTAATTCCCTATAGTTATGGCTCTGATACCAATCTGTCACACCCCAACCGATGGCGGAAACATCGGGGCATGGCACTGAGTGAAACAGATTGTCCAGAAGTTTCCATAACAATTATCAATACTATTCAATTTAAATAATACATCCCATACCGTATCTCAAACAGCAAAATAATTATTACAGACAAAATCCAGGCAAATATTCCGTTCCGACAACTCAGATTTAAATAGACAGCAATTGTTTATCTGCTTCTAGAGACCCTTAGTTTGACCACTACAGAGAACTATTTGTTGGACTCTAAAGCTTTATTCTAGCTTCAAATTCCTACCAAGTGTGCGTCCTAAGCACCTGTCACATACGTTAAAATAATGTCAATACATAAAATGTAAAGGTGAGCATACAAGTTTGATAATAGCATATAGAGTTCGAACTCGTTTACGTATAACCAGCACGCACACATAGTGAAATGAAGCACGTTAGTTATCGACATAGATCCATCGATACCAATGATTGCGGGTGGGTTGACTGCCCAAGGCAGTTCGTAATACATGATTACCACCGTAATCCATGCAAGTAATTGTCCTTAACAACCCCCGTGTGAACGGGTGCTGAGTCCAAACTATAGTACTATCGTTGCTAAGGCAGGTAGACAGCATTCCATGTGTAAACATAACAAACAAGCATTCATAAGCCACGTATAACATGCATTAACGGTTAGCGTTCAAATAGTATTGAGTAGTGTGATTGATGTGATTTGAATAGTTGTAACGTATGTAACACCCAAAAGTGCTTAAAGCAAAAAGGGATCGAGTATACTCACAGTGGTTGATGGATTGAAGGGAGCGCTTAGCGAGTAAGATTAGCCTGAGTAGATTAGATTGTATAACGATAAGTGATGTTTTACGCGTCAAATGGTGTGAAAAGTAATTGGGTCGGATAGTGGCTCGATCGGATGGTAATCCAATCAGACAGCAATCCGTGCGGATAACAATCCGTTCGGATGGTCATCTGGTCGGACAACTTGTCCGGTTGGATGACTATTCGAGTGGGTTGTTTCTTCCTATAAGAAGGATGTGTTTGTGTATGATGGTTTGACTTTTGAAGTTTTCGTTGTAGCATTTTGAAAACACTGAAGTATCTCTATCCATCAAGTTGGTCGATCGGATGACTAGTCGTGCGGATGACAATCCGTTCGGATGGTCATCCGGTCGGACAGTGGTCCGGTCGGAAGGCGACTTAGTGACGAGTCTACTTATTGAAGGCAAGTTCACAACAGAAGTGTCATTCAATCGGATGCCCATCCGATCGGATGGCAACTCTGTTGTTGAACATGTTGGAAATTGTTTAAGTCCTTAAAGTCTTAGTATCTCATGATCCGAAGAGTAATCCAGTCAGATGGTCGTCCGATCGGATTGCAATTCGTTCGATACTCAAACTTCAGATAAGGTTGTTCAAGTGTGGGTCCCAAGTGTGATCCGTTCGGATGACAATCCGTTCGGATGACCTATCCGTTCGAACAGCAGTCCGATCGGACAGCATTCCGTTCCGATTGTTCCGTTTGTCTTACACTTGGTGGTTTTTGGTCGTTTGTCGTTTTATCGAGACGTTGTGACGACGTGTTAACCAATAGAACTCCGTTTCGACCCAAGTGACCAGACCGACGAGGAATCACCCTAGTTCGGCTGGTTACTGGCTTAGGACGGTTGTTCTTGTTTAACCCGGAATCGGTGGTCTCGTGAGTAGAATCCAGACCTTGGACTAGTACAACACTATGGACGAGCAGGAGACTAGAACCGGGTCCGATTCTATCGGTTTTGAGTGTAATGAGTGTAAAAGAGTTGAAAGAAAGTTAGAAACCATCTTTCAATCATTTTTCACCATTCTTGTGTCGAGATCTTTACAAGATCTTTGTATGTTTGCGTGGAAATCGGTTAGATCTCGGTTGTTCTTGGTGGATTGAAGTCAAAACATGAAGTTCTTGAAGAACTCATGATGACATCACCCTTGAACACCCGAAATCTAGTGATTTCACGGTTAAAAGTTAAGATTTAAAAGATAGAAAGGTGTAGGAGTGCGTGTAGATCAAGAACGTACAAGATTTAGGGCGAGATCTTACCTGGATTGAGAGAAATCGAAGAAAAGGTGGGGAGCACGAACAGTTCGGACAAGGGACTTCCCAAAGTGGAAAGAATGACAATGACAGGGGTATTTATAGGATTCCAAAAGAGGAAAGGGTTGTCCGATCGGATGGCATTCCGCCCGGATGACGATCTGGTCAGATGACATCCTGGTCGGATGACACCTGACCTGTGGCGTAGTGGCTATCCGGTCGGATGGCTATCCGGCCGGATGGCACTTGGTTCGATTGTTTGACGCGACGATTTTTGATGTTTCGATTTCGATTGCGAGCGGCTCGTTACGATAGGGTTCCTAGTCAAATTACTTTTAGTCCCAACTACTAATTATCATAGTTCGATTTCGATTCGGGTTCGAGTTTGATTGCGTTTCGAGTTTCAATTGAGTTCGATTGATTTCCACAATATATATATATATATATATATATATATATATAACATGCACAAGTAACACATAAGGCACACACACACGTATAATAACCAAATGAAGTCGAGTTGCGGTTCGTATCACGATTCGATGTCGAGTAGCATAGCTTGATTATCGATTAGTTAGCTTTATCGCATTGTTACTTCCTATAATTCACAGTCGTAAGTCGATTAGATAGCGATTAACACACCTCGATTTTTGCAATTAACAACACTTACTCCACATAATACAATTAAAATAAGGAAATTACTATAAGTCAAATTCGTAAAATCGGTCGTTGACTTTGACCTTGACTTTGACTTCCGAAAACACGGGGTGTTACAGAATGACAAATCTATTGTTTTTTGTAAGTTTTTTTTAGAAATATACCAATATGGTAATCTACCTTACGGGTATAGTAGATGTGAAGTGTTGTGGGTAAGTTTGTGATATGTTCACGCCCCGTATTATTTACTCCGCCGCAACGCGCGGGTTTCCCACTAGTCTTTTTGTTAAGATTGAACTTAATGTTTAAGTTTGTCTAATTGTTTTTTTAAGGGCACACATTGTTGATTGTTGTTGTTTTAGGTGTTTGAAGGATTGAATGTTCTCACTAATAAAGTTCTTATTCATGTTGAGAACGGTTTGATTGGTGAGCATGTAATTTGAAGGTTGTTTTTGTGTTAATGTTTGGTGATTTTATGTATATGTAGAAGTTTCACACCGTTTGTTGGGTATAATTAGCCTTATGGATGAGTTTACTACGAAGTATTTTAAGATTCCACGGAACCTGTGAGTTATTCTGCTCTGTGCAATCATAAGCATATGCATTTTACTATTTATCTTGCATTTGAAGAAATAATTTAAAGTTTTTTTTGGTGTTTTAGGCATTAAAGTTAGACTTTATGCAACTTTTGAGCTGTTTGGTTCATTCAACCAGTTTGATTGGTTTACTCTTACCCAAATTCAAAATCAAGATAGAACATAACTGTAACACCCGTAAATTTTCGTCCAACTGTGAGGCAACACGTGTCCCTAATTTCCAACTGAGAAAAGGGAATTTATTGTTCGACTATGTAACGATACATATTAAATCCTCCATTTTATTCCCGACTGTGTGGAAGGAGGAAGGAAATTATATTCTACGTTCATTGAAACGTATTTCGTATCTCCGAGACTCCAACTAATCCCGATTCTGGGAAGGAGAGAAACTTTTATCTTACATTAACTAAAACGCGTCCCGGATCTCTGACTAATCTCAACTACGAGAACGGAGAGGGAATAAATGTGCCAAATGGCCAAAGATCTAAAGTCCAAGGACTCAAAGTGTAAAAATCTCAAAAATTAAATTCTGGTGGTCCCTTACGGACCGCAAGGCTTAAGCCTTACAGTCCGCAAGGGTGTCTGAATTTGTTGCGCGCTGAAGGTCCTTACAGAACGTAAGCGGCCAACCATTACGGTTCATAAGGGGTGGCTCTGGCAGATTTATTCTTGGCCTCCAAGGCTTTTAAGCACAAATTGACACCTATCTTCGAATTGCCACCATATCTCCTGGTTCTAACACATCACTAGGCATGTGTAATGATCCTAAGAACCCTCCTAACACTTGGCATCATCTTGTTCAATCCAAACAACTATAAATAGCAAGCAAATGTGAACTTTCAATTTGCTCATTTCCTCAAAATCTTTCTCTACTATCTCTTGTAGTGTTTCCTGGCCAAGGAAGCCTCCCAACTGAGTTCATACTCATCTTTGAGCACAAGTAAGTGTTCCATTTCAGTCAATTTTATTTTATAGGCTAATTATTAGCCGAAAGTCAAACAGTTTGACTTTTGATTTGACTTTCAGTTATGACCATTATGGTCAAGCCAATCTTCGATCCGAACGTGGCTACGTGATCGTAATTAATCATTGCATTACTTCTAATCACTAACTATACATTAGGTAAGTTGACTTGAAGCTCACATGTGACATGCACTGCTCCACATCATTGCCTCATCAGTATTGGTGGAACTCACCCATTAGTTAAAAATATTAGTTTTAGATTTACTCCAAAGAGATAAACACAACTTGAAGTATTTAAATTCATATTTTAGCTATTTTATACTTTATTTCTTTTCTAAATATCTACTACTTGAGCAGTTCATGAAAGTAGTAAATTTTGTAAAAATGAAAGAAGACCTTGATTCCGAGTTTGGATGCTTTTTATGTATAAAAAATGTAGAATTATCTCCAGCTACAAATCTATGCTTTTCTAATTTGGTTTGCTTACACTTTGCCACTATAAAGCATTTCACAATAAGCAAACCAAATTAGAAAAAGCAAATATTTGTAGCCGGAGATAATTCTACATTTTTTATACATAAAAAGTATCCAAACTCGGAATCAAGGTCTTCTTTCATTTTTACAAAATTTACTACTTTCATGAACTGCTCAAGTAGTAGATATTTAGAAAAGAAATAAAGTATAAAAGAGCTAAAATATGAATTTAAATACTTCAAGTTGTGTTTATCTATTTGGAGTAAATCTAAAACTAATATTTTTAACTAATGGGTGAGTTCCACCAATACTGATGATTCTGTAGCAGTAGTAGAGAAGTTAGAAGTTGCATGTGGACCAAAAACCTGCCATGCCCAATGTGGAGTAGATCCCATACTCTTCTCTGTCTGTTGTCCCATGATTATGACAAACATTAATGTACATGTTTTGGAGTTAATAGACCATTATACATTCATGAATACAAAAAAAAATCGTTCAACTTACCTGGTCAACAGGATATAAATCGGAAGCCACAACACCGCTCAAGTTGAGAGGGACATAATCATCTAAAATAAACTAAAAGTTCAAAAGTTAATTCCGTATCTATTATTTTAATGATTTAAAGCATATATGGTAACAACCAATAAATGTTTTTAATATGATTGTTGAATAATTTGAATCTAATTATTTATATAGAAACCGATAATTGTTGATTAGATATTATTAAACATTAGGATAATTAGCAATTATAAAAAATGAATGTAGTCAGCTTCTATTTCAGGTAACTTTATTTAAAAATAAGTCAAATATAATTTAAATTTAAAATTACTATAATATGCTGGAAAAGTTTAATCAAAATTATATATAAAATTTTAAATTTTAAGCCACTAATATGTCTATGTACATTGAACCCACCTAAAAAGGAAATCCAATTAATGTTATTAACTCTAAATCATTTACTTTCATATTATCCTCCAAATCAAATTTTTGAATTTAAAATCAAGTTATTATCTACCCTCTAAATAAGGAAATAATAATTAACAATAATAATTTTGTAACAAACGGATGGATAGCACCGAACCGTTATCATGATCTGAAATTCAATTGTCAAACATCAAGGATCAAACCATTAAACTCCAAGAACACATATGATATTCAATTAATCTTCAAACAAAACAATAGAAAGGTGGAGCAAAGATTCGACAACATAATGAAATAAAAAACAACCAAACACTTCTAAATTTCCACAAATTTATCTAGCCTAACAACAAATTACAAACACAACAATCATAATCCGATGAGCAATCACAATATCAAATCCTTAAGCAAAAAACAACAATAACACGAAAAATCATTCACTAAAGGGGGAGATAACAATCATATCTATTGCGATAGATCAATAATATATAACATATTGAAGATAAACTCAGTGAATCAAAAACATAAAGGAATAATAAAGATCAAAAGTAAGATTCAATTGAAAAAACCATATACAACATACTAAGATTTATTAAAATAACAAAGATCTTTAAAACCATAAAAAAAGAATCAATGGATACACACTTACAATCTCTAAAAAAGAATCAATCGATACAAACTTTTACCATACGAAGAGGAAATCTATGGAACAACGAATAAAATCGGAAGATGATACTTTATAAAATTTACATATTTTAAATAACAGAATTGTATACATAAATCATTCCAGATGTTTACTAATTACTATTGTTCATTATACATAACATTATGTATTCGATAATGAAATAAATATAATCTAAGCAAACCTTTAAGAAATCAAACAACACATATAAACCTTAGATCTTATACCTTGGTGATGAAGCCATTATAACAGAATCAAAGATTTGTGCTCAAAGACGTAAAAAACCTAGACACGAAACAAATCAAAATAAAAAAACACAAATACAATAAAACATGTTAGAAAGATGGATATCAATTAAAAACAATTTAGATAAACACTAATTCCGTACCTTGGTAATGATGCCATTAGATTAGCCAGAAAGATATATGCTCGAAGATGATGAAACCTTAGATACGAAAGGATACAAATTAGATAATATACATCACAAGATCAACATAATGTTTAAGAAAAAGAACATCTACATGTTAATAGTAACAAATCCGGATTGTACCTTGTTATTGAAGATTTCGAGTGATACGAATTAGAAATCGAAGGAACGATGAAAACCAAACAGAAACAAATAAATCAAGATCAAGGTTCAACAATAAACAAACAATTTTATTCGATGAACATATACCTTGGATCTTGTATTGTTTGATTGGAAAAGTAGGGAGAAAACCCTAACCGTCGTTTGTTTCTGTGATTGTGTGAGGAATATGAGAGGAAAAGCCGGGTTATGTCATTATATATGATACGAATTTGTGACCCGTTTTATGAATATGGATAGTCCATAGTGATGCATGATGTGTGCAAAAAGCAACATATAAATTACATCAATTGTGGCATAAAACTAACCCTTTTTTTAGTACTAATGTTGGGAAAAGTGTGCTTTTGTCTTCCTTTTGTATTTTCAGGATTAAATGAGCTCAAATTAACAAAAGAAGCAAAAAGGCAGCTAAATCTAACATAAATACAAGAAAAGGAACAAACGTGGCATGCCCGACCTCCCCGAAAGCATCTTCCCAAGCAAAACAAGAGAACAGAAGGCTGAACGCGCCCCTTGCTCAGTGAACACGGGGGCGTGCCCTAGTGTCAGCATAAAAGACAAAGCTGTAGAAGCTTCTATCGCCCACCACGGGGCCGTGCTCAGCGGACACGGGGCCGTGGTCAACTATAAGATTCGCAGAATCCAGGCAAATCTTGATAGTACAGATATGCTTCTGCACACGGGGTCGTGCCCAGCGGACACGGGGCCGTGGTCAACTAATGCAGACAAAAGCAATTAATGAAGACAGAGAAGAAGGATTGACACGGGGCCGTGCCCACTGGACACGAGGCCGTGCCCGAGCTACTGTTCAGGCTATAAATAGGGGTGCTTGGCTCATTTGCAAACCATCCCTTGGCACACCACCTCTCTCACACTTCACCCACCATCCACCACCATCACAACACCATCATCCACCACCATCATCCATTGTCCATCATAGAGTGTGTGAGTCGTCTCGAGATCCAAGATTGATCGTAAGAGTTATTGACAATCAAAGGCCATGTTTGCCTAAGTCTCTTACATCACTTGGTCAAGACAAAGTGTCTAGTCTAATACTTTTTTATTTTTAATCTTTTCGCACTTTTTACTTGGTTATGTATTAATGACTTTAATAACTAGTTTCTTATGTTGAAGGTGATTCTTCCTTATCGTTTGTCCGTGGTGTCTTGGCATTATTTTACTGTCTATATAAAATAAAAGATTTTCACCATTCATATCTCCACGGTCTATATGGAGGTATGTTGGCTACCTGGTCGGGGGTTAAGGGAACGGTTTGGTAAGAGTCTTGCCTTGTTCAGTGTATAGATCCTGCAAGGACCTGGGTCAAATTTAGTAGGACCTCCTTCAATACCCACCGGTATTGGATGGCGGGGGTCCAAACTCTTTGACCCCCTCATATGTAAGCTACTATTAATACTTTAATCAGGCTATTTAGGACTGTATCCCTGCTGACTCAGACTACTTAGTCGAGGGTAACGTCACCTTCAAAAGAGGGGCCTACCATAATACGCATTAATAACTTAATTAATTATCTTTCAATAATCTGACCCTTTAGGATTGTATCCTTGCTGACTCAAACTACTGGGTTGAGGGTAACGTCATCTTCAAAATAGGGGCCTACTACAATAACTAAGATAATCTCTTAAATAGTGCAAAAGTGCGGAAATAATCAAAGGTTACACTAAACACGAGTCGGAGCCAAGTGATTCATCTTGTCTATCTGTTTTACTTTTATTTTATTTTTCAGCATTTTAGTTAGTTTTTATTTTTCTAGTTTAAAACCTTTTTCTAAACTTTTGATTTGATTAGACGTTGAGGATAAACCGGTACTAAAAGCTCTTGTGTCCTTGGACGACCTCGGTATCTTGCCAACACTATACTACGCTCACGATGGTTGCACTTGCCCATATGTGTGTTTGGTGTTAGTAAAATATCATGTTTTATAAATTTAAAAGTTGACTAACGTGTAAAAAGGGCTTAAAATATACTTAAATTTATATCACACTTTACGCACATCAAGTTTTTGGCGCCGTTGCCGGGGACACAAGGATTTTAAGAAAGCTTAAAATCGACGGCCTAATCAGTTTTTCAAAACCTTTTTTAAAACGCGCGCACATTTTTCTGCATTTTAGTTTAGTTTTGCATTTACAGTAGGTTGAACTCGGGCCGTGCTCGCGGAACACGGGGCCGTGCTGCATATTCTTCATAAAACACCCAGTAACAGAAGCTGAACACGGGGTCGTGCTCACTGAACACACCCCCGTGCTCAACGAAATCAGTAACTTTAATTAAAACGCCCAGATACAGATTCTGTACGCGGGGCCGTGTCCACTGAACACGGGGCCGTGTCCAGCCTCTGTTTCCGTTTTTGTTTTTGTTTTCTAATCTCGAGACTTGGTTGTGGTCTGCTGAGTGATTCTTATGGATCAATACTCAGGATGTTACAATTACACCTATGAGGAGGATGATTATAGGAGTAACTATTGCACTAATTGTGGTGACCCGCACTCGGTTCAATATTGTAACTTATATCAACCGTCCACTTCATACACTTACTATGAGGAGCCCAGGTAGGAGCCATCAACTTCATACACATCCTATGAAGACCAAAGGTATGAACCTTCTCCCTCATACTCATATTTTGATGAACCAAGGTATGAGCATTCTTACTCATGCTTTGAGGAACCAAGATATGAGCCACCACCTTCATATGCTTACTATGAGGAACCATGGCATGAACAACCCACCTCATATGAGTATTATGAAGAACATTATTACAACTCTTATCCATCATATACTTACAATGAGGAACAATGGTGTGAACCATCTACTTCATATGGGTATTATGAGGAACAAAGGATCGAACAACCGGATTCAAGCTTTGAAAATTCCGATCCTTTTTCTATAACCGAAGTGACCGATAGGATATTAGAACACCTTAAAGTTATCAAGCGCTATATAAAAGAATATCGCGCAAGGGAAGAGGAGTCCCGCGCGAGAGAAGAATTAATTAAAGAAGAGATAACTGAAAGTGTAAAAATGGAAGAACAAATAAGTGAAAAACCGACACATGAGTTAAACAACGAAAAAGGTGAGTCCGTTAACGTTAAAATTCAAGAAGAGTCTAATTTTGAAGAAATTAATCTCTTGTCACCTTCTTTTGAAAATCATTGTTTAGTTCCAACTCATGCTAAGTTTTTAAAAGAATTAAACACTAACACTAAAATTGACGAAATGGTAAGCGTTAAGTTAACTAATGATCAAACCTCGCTAATAAAAGAAGACCCATTTGAAATCAACATTACACCGGTTCCATGTTTTTTTTCAAAATTCATTTATTAGTAATGTCACAATTGATAAAGATCTTTGTGTTAACATAATGCCCAACTACATTTTCGAAAAATTAAGTATTAGTGATTTTTCTCCACTTCAAATACCCATTTTTCTATCTAATCGGAGAATAATAAAATCAATAGGTATAGTTGAGGATGTCTTGGTTCAAACAAATCAAATGGTAATCCCAACCGACTTTGTCATCCTTGATGACGCTCCTCTAGTGTTGGGACGACCCTTTGTAAAAACTCACGAAGCTTTGAAAAACCGGAAGTTCAACAATCTACCTCTTCAATTAGGGGCATTTAAAAAGAGTGTCGATCTTGAGCGGTCAATGAAATACCCATTCGGCAATAATGACCCCCTAATTGAAGATGAAGATGAACCACCCGATACAAGTGAAAAGTTTGACCACTTTGTTGAAGAAGAGGTCGCCATAGAAAAAACTTTTAAAGTTCTTGATCAAAATGAGCAACCAAATAAGGAGTCTCCTAAAGACCCACCTCTTGAGCTCAAAGAACTTCCAAAAGGTTTGGAATATGATTTTCTAGACAAAGATGGTAAATCACCTGTAATTATTTCATCTAAGTTAGATAGTTTAGAAAAAGAAAAATTAATTAACCTTTTGAAAAAACACAAAAATGCGATTGCTTGGAAGCTTGTAGATATTAAAGGAATAAGTCCTTCCATGTGCACGCACAAAATTTTAATGAATGATGACTACAAATCGGTAATACAACCACAACGTCGAGTAAATCCAAATGTTCAAGAAGTGGTTAAAAACGAAGTCATCAAATTACTTGACGCCGGACTTATTTATCTTATCTCCAATAGTCCTTGGGTAAGTCCCGTCCAAGTTGTTCCAAAGAAAGGAGGTATGACGGTAATAACTTATGAAAAGAATGAATTAATACCAACGAGAACCGTCACAGGATGGAGAGTATGTATAGATTATAGACGATTAAATGAAGCAACAAGGAAAGATCACTTTCCTTTGCCCTTCATTGACCAAATGTTAGAGAGATTATCCGGTCATAAATTTTACTGTTTCTTGGATGGTTTTTCAGGTTACTTTCAAATCCCTATAGCACCCGAAGACCAAGAAAAGACAACTTTCACATGTCCCTATGGAACTTTTGCTTATCGACGCATGCCATTTGGTCTATGTAATGCCCCCGCAACATTCTAACGATGCATGGTAGCTATCTTCCATGACATGATAGAAAAGACAATGGAAGTCTTTATGGACGACTTTTCTATCTTTGGGGATTCATACGACCAATGCCTCGATAACCTTGAACGAATGCTATCCCGATGTGAGGAAACTAACCTCGCCCTTAATTGGGAAAAATGCCATTTCATGGTAACTGAGGGAATAGTACTTGGTCACAAAATCTCAAGCGAAGGAATGGAAGTTGATCGAGCTAAAATAGACACTATTTCTCGATTACCACCTCCATCCTCCATTAGAGCTATCAGAAGTTTCCTAGGGCATGCCGGATTTTATAGGCGGTTTATCAAAGACTTTTCTAAAATTTCAAGGCCTCTAACAAAATTACTTGAAAAAGATGCCCCTTTCATCTTTGACAAGGATTGCAATCAAGCAATTCTAACCCTAAAGGAAATGCTAGTCAATGCACCTATCATGATAGCGCCTGATTGGAAATTTCCTTTCGAAATCATGTGTGATGCTAGTGACTTTGCAGTTGGAGCTGTCTTGGGACAAAGAAAAGAAAAGCATTTTCACCCAATTTATTATGCTAGTAAAACACTTAACGATGCACAAGAAAATTACACAACAACTGAAAAAGAATTACTAGCTGTGGTATTTGCTTTTGATAAATTTCGTTCTTATCTTTTTCTTTCTAAAACTATAGTCTATACAGATCATGCAGCCATTCGATATCTCTTCAAAAAGCAGGACGCAAAACCACGTTTGATTCGGTGGATTTTACTCCTCCAAGAATTTGATATTGAAATCAAAGACAAAAGAGGAGCTGAAAACACCGCAGCAGATCATCTTTCACGCTTAGAAGACCCAGCTTTGGAGGCAACCAGGGACGAGCAAATCAACAAAAAATTTCCAATAGAGTCCCTAGAAATGGTGGAATACAAAGAAGAACCATGGTACGCCGACTATGCTAACTACCTAGCTAGCGGTATAGTCGCTAAGGGTTGGCCACATCATCAAAGAAAAAAATTCTTTGATAATGTGAAGCATTATTTTTGGGAAGACCCTTATCTTTTCAAAATGTGTGCCGACCAACTCGTACGACGATGCGTACATGGTAGCGAAGCAAGCAGAATTCTCCGCCATTGTCATGAAGGTCCATACGGAGGACATCATGGTGCCGCTAGTACCGCACGAAAGGTATTTGATTCAGGATTTTATTGGCCAACCATTTACAAAGACGCCGAAAGTCTTGTCAAGACATGTGATGCTTGCCAAAGAACAGGTAATATTTCTTCCAAAAATGAAATGCAACAAAATGGCATTCTTGTTTGTGAAATTTTTGATGTGTGGGGACTCGACTTTATGGGACCTTTCCCACCGTCAAAAGGAAACAAATATATACTTGTGGCAGTAGATTACTTGTCCAAATGGGCCGAGGCCGAGGCACTTCCAACAAACGATGGAAGAGTCGTGGTGAGATTTCTGAAAAAATTATTCTCTCGTTTTGGAACACCTAAAGCATTAATAAGTGATAGATGTACCCATTTTTGCAACCATCAACTTGAAATTTTTTTAACAAGATATGAGGTCTATCACCGGGTCTCAACAGCATATCACCCTCAAACAAACGGACAAGCCAAAGTGACTAATAGAGGTTTAAAACGTATACTTGAAAAAACCGCAGGGTTAAATAGAAAAGAATTGGCAGATAAATTAGACGATGCTTTATGGGCTTTTCGAACTGCTTATAAAACAACAATAGGTACAACCCCATATAAGCTAGTCTATGGAAAAAGCTGTCATTTACCAGTAGAAATTGCACACAAAGCTTACTGGGCAATTAAAAATGTAAACTTAGATTTAGAATTTGCCGGTAGAAATCGATTTTGTCAATTAAATGAGTTAGACGAACTTAGGAATTATGCATACTCAAACTCAGAAATTTATAAGGAAAGAATGAAAAACTTGCATGACAAACATATTAAACCTAATGAATTTCGAGTAGGAGATCAAGTTCTTTTGTTTAATTCACGACTTCGACTATTTCCTGGTAAATTAAAGTCTAGGTGGTCAGGACCTTTTTCCATCACCCATATTTTCCCACACGGCGCAGTAGAAATTAAATCTCAGAATGGACCTCCATTCAAAGTCAATGGCCAACGGCTGAAACTCTATCAAGGATTTATTGAGGATGAAGAGGAAGAAATCTCACTTCAAACGGTCGAAGAATAAAAGCAACAACATCATGCCTGGTAAGTTACGAACCAACGGGATGACATCATAATCGGTAAGTCTTCTAACCAAGTTTTTTGGGAAACTAAGGGCACTCACACGAGCACTAAAAAAAATAATAATAATGAAATTTTATTGCTCGGCACGAGGCCGTGTCCGCGCGACTGTCGGGATAAATCCCCTTTCTCATAACAGTTACACCATTCCACACGCCCCGTTTCCCCGAAAACGCTCTGGTTCAAGGAGATTTTCGGCAGATTTTCGACGTCTCCTATCATTCTAACAACATTAAGGTATGATTCTATCACTATTAGTAGTTAGATTAAGCATTTGCATGTAGTTAGAACATCAAAAATTTGGGGAAAAATCTAGGGTTCTTGAACTTCATCCGGATCGAACCTCAAATTTTTGCTTAAATCTGTTAGCATTAGTTTAGAGTAGTGTTATAGGAAGTAAATTCACTTGTATTGTTCAAAGATTCGCCCGATTTCTCACAAAAACCTCAAACCCTTGTTTTTGAACTGAAAAAGATAAAATTGAATGGGTAAACGGTTTGCTTTGGGAAAAACGGCACTTGGGGTTTCATTTTCGGGGGAAACCGCACCTAGTGAACCAAAAATTTTCAAGTTTTCGAAACCGGGTCGAAAAATGAAATATTTGAGTAACAGATGCCTGGACACGGGGTCGTGTCCGCTGAACACGGGGCCGTGTCCAGCTCACTGTTTGCAGTTTTGTCCAAAAACTCCACTGTTTCATGCTAACTTTTGGTGTATTCTTTCAGATTCAATGCAAATGATCTCGATGCTAGGGCTAGATATGAAGTACTTCAAACTAGACCGGAAGAATACCCAAGACAAGCATGCATGGATTTGTTAGCATTGGTGAACCAACTTGACTGCTTCAACAACCTAGTCACCGGGCCACTAAGAGTCACCCTGACCACTCGACTTCGCTCAGCCCACGAGTGCACTATGGAATTCTATAGCACCTTCTCGTTCAATTCAAGGTGCGACCCATTTGACAATGATGGGGTAGCATTCCGATGTGGTGGAACTAGGTACTCGATTTCAATGGCACAATTTGGGTCGATAATTGGGTTGTATGCGGAGGAAGATGCGGGTAATGAAGAAAACACCGGAGGGGTGTGAGAGTTGGATGAGAACGAACGCCAAGCCGCATGGGCTCAGATTGGTGAAGGGCACTACAACCCGAGCAGCACTAAGAGCACTAAGCTGAGGGACCCGCTTTACCGTTACATTCATAGAGTCCTCACTTACTCTCTTAGCCAAAGGCATGATAGCAGCGGCGTTGTGGGGTTGAGAGATTTGGTGGTCCTTCATTGCATTCATACCCACAGACACCTAGATGTTCCATACCTCCTGCTCCGTAACATGCATCTGAACCGACTTGCAACTTCACCAACCCCTATCTTCTTCGGGGGGTGGATATACCGTCTCTTCAAGCACTTCACGAACACACCTAGGTCCTTCAAAAGGAGTCTATGGTCGGGAAGAGTGGATGTACACATCTGCCGCTCCATGAACCTAATTTATGAGGCTGAAGACGGGTCGGTTAGCTTCCAAAGGATGCAGGGGCATGCATGGAACCCGCAAGAGGCACTCGTCCTTCACGCTCCACAACATCATCGGTATCAGCCCCATGGTGATCACTACTAGAAAAGTGGTCATTTTGCTACGGAAATTTCCTACGCAAAAAAATGCGTCGCAAATTCTGACACATTTACTACGCATTTCCTACGGAAAAAAGACCTTGATTTTTTTGGGCAATTTGTGACACAATAGTGACAAATATACTAATTCTAAGTATTGTGTCGGAAATGCGTAGCAACTTGCTACGCATTTCCGACGGAACCATTATTTATTTGTTGGAATTAGATTTATATGTTAAATTCATTTAAATATTAATAGTTACGTCAGAAATGCGTAGCAACTTGCTACGCATTTATGACGAATTATTTATTATTATACTTAGATTATATTTTAATGTTTAATCAGCATTATTATTAATTATTGCGTAGGAAATGTGTAGCAGGAAAACCTCATGTGCACCAGGAACACCTATAACATGACGAGCAACACGTACAACCAGATTGGAACAATAGAGAGAAACATATCCGATATCCAAGATGATATTGGGAATATCCGGGAGTACATTGCGGGGCACGGTGGAGGAGATGATGATGAGGAGGACGAGGACATGGACTAAGCGAGAGAAGCGGAGGCAGAAGCGGTTGTTTGGTGATCCCACAGGTTAACCCCCTTTTTATCTTGAACAATTTCCGGCCTGCGTGCCGTGTGTTGAACAATTTACTTTCCTTTAACTCTTTTTATTTTCTGCATTTGTTTTTCTTTCTAACTTTGTGATGGGGATGTTGAACGTTGGTAATTTAGGATGTTTGCTATGTTTTGGTGTAGTGTTTATTGCTAAAACAGGTACATAAGAGGCTTAGAGCACTAAACATTAGTGTTACTAAAGCCGGGACAGGAAAACCAGAGCCAGAAACCTGTTTTTCACCTTTGCAGATTGTCTACACGGGGCCGTGTCCAGCCAACACGCCCCCGTGCCCACTCCCCCAGACTAGCTGTTTGTCTAAATCTGCAGACTTTTACCAGACACGGGGTCGTGCCCAGTGGACACGCCCCCGTGTCCACCTTCTGTAAGTTTTCGTTACTGGCACCTGAACACGGGGTCGTGTCCATCGAACACGGGGTCGTGTCCATCGAACACGGGGCCGTGTCCAGACGCCCAATAACATAAAATTTTGCTTTTTCACACCTTTTACACATTCAATCAACCTAAAAACTTATTTTTGGGACACATTGAGGACAGTGTGTAATTTAAGTGTGGGGGGGATGCTAAAACTTTGAATCTTGCAAGTCCTAATTACAAGCCTTACACAAAACTCTATTGGAACCGCTAATCACCCCAAATTTTTTCAAAAATTTTTATTTTTTTTTTACTTGTCTAGGTTTAACTTTGGAATTTCAAATTCTAAAAAGGTTATATTTTTACAAATATAAAACCGATAGCGTCGTGATAAAAAGAACCAACATAAGAAAATTATGAAAAGGCATGACAAACTTAGTTAAAATTTAATTATATATACTTGATCACATAAAAACCCATTCCCACAAAAGTGAGTTTTGAGCCTTTGTTGAGCATACAAATACATATCTTTAAACTAAATGCTCATTTTTCGTTTCTTGTGTGAATAGCCGTTTGGTTCTTACAACTCTAGAACTTGCCACGACGATACATTCCCGGTCCTTACCAACTTAAACCCGAGTAAGTAAATGATGGAGGCATTAGGACTAACCCTTTTTATTTCTACACCATTATTTTTTTTACCACCTACCCAAAATCCCCCTAGTTAACCCCTTTGAGCCTAAACCTTTTCATTTCTTAACCCAAACCAAACACCCTTTTACCCACCAAAACTTTTTTTTTATTTTTAACCCTTTGTTTTAGTAACAAGCTCGGTTTTTCGTATGACTTCCTTAAAAAAATGTTGATGATGAAGCAAAAGAAATAAACAAGCAAGTTCATTAAAAATAACTTTGTTTGAATCATGGCTTCATCAAAATAAAAATTGCAAAAAAAAAAAAAGTCTTTCGAAAACCGACGCTTTTTACGCTTTTCGCCCTTTTTCTACTAACCACTAACCCAACCACCTACCTTTAACCCAAGCCTAACCCTTCACCCAAAAGTCCTCTTGATATTTACAAAGGTATATAGTTAAAAAGGAGGATGATTGATTGCTTGGCAAGCCTATGGTAGGAGTAAGTTTCATGCCGCTCTCGAGTGATTCACTAAAATACATCTTCGGCCGAGTGATGAGTGATCCCCCGTGAGGTATGTGAACTTGTATATAAATAGAATTTTAAAGAGGCATGTTATGCCCTAATAAGTAATTTATCTTATGAAAAGTTTTAAATAAATCATGACGAATAGGATTGTAAATAAATAAAAATAAAACTTAAAAAAAAAGAATCTTGGAAATCCCGACACTCTATAACAAGCCCAAAAACCTTCTCTTCTAACCATTCCATTTGGGAGTGTAAAGCCACATTATAAAGAGTTTTGCTTGAGGACAAGCAAAGATTCAAGTGTGGGGGTATTTGATGTGTGCAAAAAGCAACATATAAATTACATCAATTGTGGCATAAAACTAACCCTTTTTTTAGTACTAATGTTGGGAAAAGTGTGCTTTTGTCTTCCTTTTGTATTTTCAGGATTAAATGAGCTCAAATTAACAAAAGAAGCAAAACGGCAGCTAAATCTAACATAAATACAAGAAAAGGAACAAACGTGGCATGCCCGACCTCCCCGAAAGCATCTTCCCAAGCAAAACAAGAGAACAGAAGGCTGAACGCGCCCCGTGCTCAGTGAACACGGGGGCGTGCCCTAGTGTCAGCATAAAAGACAAAGCTGTAGAAGCTTCTATCGCCCACCACGGGGCCGTGATCAGCGGACACAGGGTCGTGGTCAACTATAAGATTCACAGAATCCAGGCAAATCTTGATAGTACAGATATGCTTCTGCACACGGGGTCGTGCCCAGCGGACACGGGGCCGTGGTCAACTAATGCAGACAAAAGCAATTAATGAAGACAGAGAAGAAGGATGGACACGGGGCCGTGCCCGAGCTACTGTTCAGGCTATAAATAGGGGTGCTTGGCTCATTTGCAAACCTTCCCTTGGCACACCACCTCTCTCACACTTCACCCACCACCATCACAACACCATCATCCACCACCATCATCCATTGTCCATCATAGAGTGTGTGAGTCGTCTCGGGATCCAAGATTGATCGTAAGAGTTCTTGACAATCAAAGGCCATGTTTGCCTAAGTCTCTTACATCACTTGGTGAAGACAAAGTGTCTAGTGTAATACTTTTTATTTTTAATCTTTTAGCACTTTTTACTTGGTTATGTATTAATGACTTTAATAACTAGTTTCTTATGTTGAAGGTGATTCTTCCTTATCGTTTGTCCGTGGTGTCTTGGCATTATTTTACTGTCTATATAAAATAAAAGATTTTCACCATTCATATCTTCACGGTCTATATGGAGGTATGTTGGCTACCTGGTCGGGGGTTAAGGGAACAGTTTGGTAAGAGTCTTGCCTTGTTCAGTGTATAGATCCTGCAAGGACCTGGGTCAAATTTAGTAGGACCTCCTTCAATACCCACCGGTATTGGATGGCGGGGGTCCAAACTCTTTGACCCCCTCATATGTAAGCTACTATTAATACTTTAATCCGGGTATTTAGGACTGTATCCCTGCTGACTCAGACTACTTAGCCGAGGGTAACGTCACCTTCAAAAGAGGGGCCTACCATAATACGCATTAATAACTTAATTAATTATCTTTCAATAATCTGACCCTTTAGGATTATATCCTTGCTGACTCAAACTACCGGGTTGAGGGTAACGTCACCTTCAAAAGAGGGACCTACTACAATAACTAAGATAATCTCTTAAATAGTGCAAAAGTGCGGAAATAATCAAAGGTCACACTAAACACGAGTCGGAGCCAAGTGATTCATCTTGTCTATCTGTTTTACTTTTATTTTATTTTTCAACATTTTAGTTAGTTTTTATTTTTCTAGTTTAAAACCTTTTTCTAAACTTTTGATTTGATTAGACGTTGAGGATAAACCGGTACTAAAAGCTCTTGTGTCCTTGGACGACCTCGGTTTCTTGCCAACACTATACTACGCTCACGATGGGTGCACTTGCCCATATGTGTGTTTGGTGTTAGTAAAATATCGTGTTTTATAAATTTAAAACTTGACTAACGTGTAAAAAGAGCTTAAAATATACTTAAATTTATATCACACTTTACGCACATCAATGCACCATAGGGAATGACGGAATGTGAAGAGTTTTGGCGGGAAAACAATGATTTGAGGCCCTAGATAAAGGACACGTGTCTCCTAATTATGGCTTTTATTAGGTAGGATAGATTAGTTTCTTTTAATACTAAATTACGATCACAATATCACACTTTTAGATTACTAATTTTATTTTTATTAAAAACATTTAAGGATTTAAACTTAATTTGTTGTTAAATTGTAACTTTTTTTAATAAATACATATGCCTAACTGATATTTTTCTCCACTATTTAGTTTAAACTTCCCTACTCGTATTTTTACTATTTTGGGTTATTGGATTTTATCACCTCTAACTATTGGCTATTGGCCGCTGTCACCCCTAACTATCATTTTGACGTTCGCCACCCCCAACTTAACACCTAGTGTATTCTGTCACCATATCGTTATCTGATCATTAACTTTTGAGCATGTTACTATACTTTTGAGGTGTCCTAAGATCCATAAAACCTTTCTAAGATCTCTATGACACCCCTAAAAGTATAGTAACAAGATCAAGAGTTAGCGATCGGTTAACGACGTGGTGACAGAACACACTAAGTAAGTTGGGTGTGACAGGCGTCAAAGTGATCGTTGGGGGTGGTAGCGACCAATAGCCAATAGTTAGAAATGATAAAATCCAATAACCCTAGTATTTTTTATAGCTTTAATTGGTCTCTGTCAATGCAGTTGGTCAGTAGAAATGTCCATGTATATCCCACTAGAAATTGTACAAACAATTAAGCATGGTATACACATTTATATTATTAAGCTTTACAAAAAAGATTTGTATGCTATCTAACACGACTTCTATATTTGTTTGTATTGTAAGCCACAACACAAATTTGTTTTAATTCAGAATAACCCATCGCATGTTTTCAGAGTATATTATTTGGCTAGGCTGCGAATTCAAGAGATTATTGCTAGTGCTATTTTTTGTCATTGAACTTTTGGATCCAATGTCTACAATAGTGTTGATGTTACTTCATTTTTCCTAAATTAATTAACAAAAATAAACACGATCAAAACAAAATCGTGAAAAATAAATTTTAAATAATATTTTGAAAATCGAACTTATTTGAACAATTAGGCATTCTGATCGTATATAGGTTTAAGAACTAGTTGGCTGCCCTGCCCCCGACCTGAACTACAACCGACTCGAAAATTCTAACGATACATTATGAAAAAATCTGAACATCAAGAAAAGTGGACCCTATTAAAAAAAAATCACGAGTCCACTACTGGATAAACCTCTTACCACTAGACTAAATTCTCAGGACTAATAAAAGGAAGTTAAAAGAAATTGAAAAAAATGGAAGTGATAAAAAACAACTTTAACTCTTTTTCTTCTATTCGTGACTAAGAATTTAATCTAGGGTCATGTAACATCCCGAAAATACAAATTCTTAAATTGCAATTAGGTTGCAAATAAATTAGTAAAATAAGCTAACTAGGAATGACACTAACCTAGTTAGATGATGACTTATGAGTAGTTAAGGAGTTAAAACAAAATAAAAACGAAAGTTGAGGGGCCAAAAGTGCTTAAATTGAAACTAATTTTAATAAAACAAAAAAAATTAAAAATCTCAAACACACTTGTGTGTGTGAGATCGACCAGACAAGAAGGAGGGGGCGACCAAGCTCTTTAAAACTCTAAATTCCACAAAACTCCTAAATTGAAGGTTCAAATCTGATCCAAAACGAAATCCGAGCTGAGATTAGTGATCCTCATTGCAAGGGGATTATAAAGTATGTAAAATTTGATGAAAATTCTCTACTTAAAATTCTCATGAAATTGGGAAATCTGAAATTTGATGATGCATGTTTGTTATTTGGATAGAATAGGGATGATATAGTGTCTAGGAGTAAAACCTAGACAATAACATGTGAAATCATGTCTAAATTCTGGAAATTTCATGAACACATTGAAGGTGATTCATGGGTTTTGTGAGAAATTGATAAACACTAGGGTTTTGAGCATTATTCTAGTGTAATATGGTTCATAGAAAGAGATTACTGAAATATGAATGTTAAATTTCTAGAGTTCTAGAGTTGTAAGAACCAAGCGGCTATTCACACAAGAAACGAAAAATGAGCATTTAGTTTAAAGATATGTATTTGTATGCTCAATAAAGCCTCAAAACTCACTTTTGTGGGAATGGGTTTTTATGTGATCAAGTATATATAATTAAATTTTAACTAAGCTTGTCATGCCTTTTCATAATTTTCTTATGTTGGTTCTTTTTATCACGACGCTATCGGTTGTAAATTTGTAAAAATATAACCTTTTTAGAATTTGAAATTCCCAAGTTAAACCTAGACAAGTAAAAAAATGAAAATTTTTGAAAAAAATTTGGGGTGATTAGCGGTTCCAATAGAGTTTTGTGTAAGGCTTGTAGTTAGGACTTGGAAGATTCAAAGTTTTAGCATCCCCCCACACTTAAATTACACATTGTCCTCAATGTGTCCCAAAAATAAGTTTTTAGGTTGATTGAATGTGTAAAAGGTGTGAAAAAGCAAATTTTTTGTGTTACTGGGCGCCTGGGCACGGCCCCGTGTTCAGGTGCCAGTAACAAAATTGAAAAAGAGAAACAGAAGCCTGGACACGGGGGCGTGTTGGGTGAACACGGCCCGTGTCCAGTTTACCTGAACTGGGCATTTTCTGCAGACTGTGCAGCACGGGGCCGTGTTGGGCGGGCACGGCCCGTGCTGAACTTGTTGTAATGAAGAAAGTTCGTCGGATGGCCCTGTTTTCGTGCATGGGGTGCTGGTTCAAGTTTCCCTTGTTATCCTTCACCATCCCGAGTGTGTTTTATTCCTGAAAATTTAAAACTAACTAGAAAATATAAAATTAATCTAAACTAAACTAAGGATAGTTCCACGGAATGCCTCCGTGGTGCGCCACATTTATAAGGGTCCTTGGCTAGACCCAAAGTCTGGTCATATG
This sequence comes from Helianthus tuberosus, assembly GCA_030545235.1. Lineage (NCBI taxonomy): Eukaryota > Viridiplantae > Streptophyta > Magnoliopsida > Asterales > Asteraceae > Helianthus > Helianthus tuberosus. Next base: position 34,681,968 of record CM060356.1, on the reverse strand, counting down.
TTAGCCAAGTGGGATGTTTTGCATCCCATGCTACACCGTCGCAGAGCATCATCCAAGCTTGAGTCAATGACCTTCATGTTGTTGACCGGGTCTTCGTCTTCTACTCTTTTTCCGACTCCAAACTTTACTTCCTCATCCCCAACCCTTAATGTTAGTGTTCCATCATTCATATCTACCACTGCTTGGGCCATAGCTAGGAATGGCCTTCCTAGGATGAGTGGTACTTCTGTATCTTCCTCCATATCTAGTATGACGAAGTCGGCCGGAAAGACAAATTCGCCGACCTTGACCAATAGATTTTCAGCGACACCTTGTGGATATTTGACGGATCTATCGGCGAGTTGTATTCTTATTTTTGTAGGACTTGTTTTTCCTAAGCCGAGTCGATTGAACATTGATGAGGGCATGAGGTTGATGCTTGCCCCGAGATCGGCTAGTGCATTACGAATGGGGGATTTCCCAATCGAGCAAGGAATTGTGAAGCTTCCGGGGTTTAAGCTTCTTTTGCGGGAGTTTGTTGAGTAGTAAGGCCGAGCATTCTTCACCTAAGTTAACTAATTGCAACGATTCAATTTTCCTTTTATGGGTGAGGAAGTCCCTCATAAATTTTGAATATTTAGGCATTTGAGTTAGGACTTCGATAAATGGAATATTAACATGCAATTGTTTTAGTAAATTTTCGAACTTTGCGAATTGCTCATCGGTCTTTTGACGAATTAACCGACCGGGGTATGGAACAGGAGGAGTCTTAGTAGGCTCTCGAACTGGTGGAGAAGCCTTTTCTTGTTGGGGCGCGGGTGGAGTTGTGGTTTGGCTAGATTGGCTTCTTTCAGTTTGTGGGAGTGGAGCCTCTTCGGGACCCACGGTACGGTTTCTCAATGTTATGAGATGTACTTGCGCCTTTGGGTTGGTCTCGGTATTACTTCGTAACGCGCCTTGTGGTCTCTCGGAGAAATTTTGAGCTATTTGATTTAATTGTTTTTCAATGTTTTGAATGCTAGCTTGTTGATTTCTAAAATTCGATTCCAATTGCTGAAATCGATCCGAGTTTTTCTTTTCGGTGTCGGAGATGAGACGAGATATGGTATCTTCAAGCCTTTCTCGTCCACCTTGTTGTTGAGAAAAATTTTGTGATTGTTGAAAGTTAGTTCGTTGATTTTGTTGGTTACTACTATTACCGGGATCTCTCCAACCAAGGTTTGGGTGGTTACGCCATCCTTGGTTGTAGGTACCCGTTGGAGGACCTGACGGCCTAGGTCTGTTATCAATGTAGTTCACCGTTTCCGTTTGATCATCTAATTCTTTCATACAACTCCAATTTTCGTGTGACCCACCACACCCTTCACAAGCCATAACCGAGACCGTTTTTGTCATTTCTAACTTTTTGATTTTTGAAGAAAGGGCCTCGATTTGGGCTTGTAAAGAAGTGCTTTCATCAACCTTATGGGCGCCCGGGGCAATAGATTTATTGCCTCGGGGAGTGTGCCATTGAAAATTGGTTTGAGAAATTTCCTCAATTTGATTATATATTTCATTTGGGCGACGATTACCAAAAAGTCCCCCGGAGCTAGAATCAAGTGTTTGTCTTGTGTGTGGCGACAACCCATTGTAGAAAGTGGATACTTGTTGCCATACCGCAAGACCATGATGAGGACACTTTCTTAGTAGCTCCTTGAACCTTTCCCAAGTTTCATATAAGGATTCCCCATCTTCTTGTAAATATGTATTAATTTCAGTCATTAATTTAGCCGTTTTAGCAGGAGGGAAATACTTATATAGAAACTTTTGGGCTAGTTCATCCCAGGTGTTTACTGAGCCAACTGGGAGGGTATTAAGCCAAGCCTTAGCTCGGTATTTTAGTGAAAATGGAAACATCCGAAGGCGGATGACGTCGTTTGATGCTCCATTGATCCGAAAGGTATCACATATTTCTAAGAAATTAGTAATATGTAGATGGGGATCCTCGTCCGCAAGCCCATGAAAGGTTGCGGAGTTTTGAAGCATTTGTATCAAATGCGGTCGATGTTCGAAGTTATTGGCTTCGACATTCGGTGCATTGATAGCGGCGCCGAGATTACCTACAGTGGGCCGTAGATAATCCATGAGGGTACGTTGGTCCGCCATTGGAGGTAGGTCCCCCGAAACTTTCTCTTGGTTTTTAGCTTTAAGTCTTTTTCTGAGAAAGCGTTCGGGTTCTTCTAGAGGTTCTTTTATGCTCTACTAGAACTGGAGATCATGCACTACATAGGAAGTTCAAATGTGGCGCCTGGGTTCCAAGTCCAGCAATAAAAACATAAAAGAACGTTGGTCAGAAGGTTCACCACGGCCCCGTGTTCAGCGAACACGGCCAGTGGTCGGAGATACAGTGGTTGTTTTCCGGATCCCTGTTACTGGGGAGTTGGACACGGCCCCGTGTTGCACCGACACGGCCCCGTGCTCAGCTCTCTGTAACTCGGAAAATAAAAACTGCCAGTAACAATGCTGGGCACAGCCCGTGTCCGACCAGGCACGGCCCGTGCTGAGCTCTGCAGAAGCTGAAAAACTAAGAAAAATCCTAAAAAAATGGAAAAAAAAGAAAAACGATTAGGCCGTTGATTCCTAACTTTCTTAAAATCCTTGTGTCCCCGGCAGCGGCGCCAAAAACTTGATGTGTGTGAAGTGTGTTATGGTTTTAATGTTTATTTTAAGCCCTTTTACACTTTTTTAGCCAAGTTTTAAATTTATAAAACACGATATATACCAACACTAAACACACATATGGGCAAATGCACCCATCGTGAGTGTAGTATAGTGTTGGTAAGATACCGAGGTCGTCCAAGGACACAAGAGCTTTTAGTACCGGTTTATCCTCAACGTCTAATCAAATCAAAAGTTTAGAAAAAAAGTTTTAAACTAGAAAAAATAAAAACTAACTAAAATGCTGAAAAATAAAAATAAAAATAAAAACAGATAGACAAGATGAATCACTTGGCTCCGACTCGTGTTTAGTGTAACCTTTGATTATTTCCGCACTTTTGCACTATTTAAGAGATTATCTTAGTTATTGTAGTAGGCCCCTATTTTGAAGGTGACGTTACCCTCAACCCAGTAGTTTGAGACAGCAAGGATACAATCCTAAAGTGTCGGATTATTGAAAGATAATTAATTAAGTTATTAATGCATATTATGGTAGGCCCCTCTTTTGAAGGTGACGATACCCTCGGCTAAGTAGTCAGAGTCAGCAGGGAAGATGGTGGTGGATGATGGTGTTACGGTGGTGGTGGGTGGTGGGTGAAGTGTGAGAGAGGTGGTGTGCCAATGGATGGTTTGAGCTTGAGCCAAGCACTCCTATTTATAGGCTGAACAGAAGCTCGGGCACGGCCCCGTGTCCATCGGGCACGGCCCCGTGTCCATCGGGCACGACCCCGTGTCCATCCTCTTCTCTGTCTTCATTAATTGCAGTTTGTCCGTATTAGTTGACCACGCCCCCGTGTCCGCTGGGCACGACCCCGTGTGCAGAAGCATATCTGTACTATCAAGATTTGCCTGGATTCTGCGAATCTTATAGTTGACCATGGCCCCGTGTCCGCTGAGCACGGCCCCGTGGTGGGCGATGGAAGCTTCTACAACTTTGTCTTTTATGCTGACACTTGGGCATGCCCCCGTGTTCAGCCTTCTGTTCTCTTGTTTTGCTTGGGAAGATGCTTTCGGGGAGGTCGGGCATGCCACGTTTGTTCCTTTTCTTGTATTTATGTTAGATTTAGCTGCCTTTTTGCTTCTTTTGTTAATTTGAGCTCATTTAATCCTGAAAATACAAAAGGAAGAGAAAAACACACTTTTTCCAACATTAGTACTAAAAAAGGGTTAGTTTTATGCCACAATTGATGTAATTTATATGTTGCATTTTGCACACATCATGAATCGTCTTTTGAATTCTGGCTATCTCCTCTTGCAGTTCACTGATGGTCCATTCTTTGTATTGATACTTTTCTGCCCTGTACTTCTTGTATGTCATGATGTATTCAAGGTAGTAATTTCTCATGCTTTCATTATCTTTTTCTAATAATTTATGACAAAGGTCTTTTGAGAACTGCTCTAAAGTTCTAACTTTGGTGAGCAGGTATTGCAAATTTATTTGAATCTCTTTGTCAGACTTTCCCTCTGTGTCTCTTTTAGATATATCCTCTGCTTGTTGGGCCTTTATTTTGAGATATTCTTCTATATTTCTTAGCAAAGGATAACCTTGAACAGATGGGATTTTCCTCTTTTCAGGGTCATCTTCAGAGTAGAAGGATTTGATTTCCTCACTGACTGCTGGAAGATCTAGAGGATATTGTACTCCTGTAGGGACAATGGCAGTGTTTTGATTGAAGGCTTGAACTGAAGATAATGGAACAGGGTTTGGAATGGTGACAAGGGACAGTGGTTGTGTAGATGTTAGAGTTGGGGAAGTGTCATCTTCCAGTACAATGTTTGTTATCCTTCTCCTTTTGTGCTTTGGAGAAGTTGGTGGTGTATTTGTGGGTTGAGTGGCAGTGATTGACGTAGTGGGTATCTGACTAACAGCTGTTGAAACAACTGGTGTTTCAACCACTGTTGTCACTACAACAGTTGATGTGTCAACTGTTGTCTTCTGCTTTTTGGCAGTGGTTTTTGTGGTGGTGATATTGTTTTTGGTATGGCAGTGGATTGAGTGTGGGTTGATGTAGTAGTGATGGCAGTTGTTGGGATAACATCTGTTGAAACCACTGAAGTACCAACAACTGTTGATACAACAGGTGTTTTAACATCTGTTGGTTTGGAGGTAGGTTGTCTTCTTTTAGGTTTAGAAGTACCTTGCTCTTCTTTTTCCATCAAAACTTTCTTCTCCTGAGCAAACCTTTTTGACCCTTTCATTTCCATTGACTCTTTCATGTTTGCTTTTAGTTCAGCAAATGCATTTTGAGTCTCATCAACTTTTTTAGAACCATCTGGCCTTGGGATTTCTACCACAAGTTTGGACATTGGATCTGGTGGCATGTATAAACCATCTTCTTTTCCCTTCTTGCCTTTAGTTTTCTCCCCCTTTTTGGCATCATCAGGATTTTCAACATAGATGATTGAAGGGGGAGCAGTGCCAGTGGTTTGAAGCAGATGAGCTTTAATGGCTTTGATATCTGCTTGAGTATCTTTGTACCTAGCTTCCATGACATTTCTGACCATTTGAAGTTGAACTTCATGCTGTTGATCTGCATATTGTCTTTGTTTGTGAAGCAGAGGTTGAAACAGATGCCATAACTCAGCAGGGGATGGAGCAGATGGTGCAGTAGTGGGTGTAGCCTTTTGAGCTTGTAACAACTGTTGCAGCATAGTTTTGATTTCTACAACAGATGTGTCAAGTTTATCAACCCTCTCCGTCAATTCTTTGTATTTTAAACCATCACCCAAGTTAATGGGATAATCTAATTTCCCACCAATGGTGGTTGTATCAGTGGTTGACTTAGGAAAAGTTTCCCAAAAATCATCCACTGATGCCCCTTGTTCTCGGTACCGGGGACTTCTTTCTTCAGCAGAGGTTACCATTTTAAGGTCACCAATGTATAATGGAAACACACCAGTGGACACTATGGTTCCCAAAGAAGAAATTTCCTTCAAGGGAGTCTCACTAATGAAACTACTGTCCAAGTGTAAACCAGTGGGTTCAACACCTGTAGTAGCTGCTCCACTTGAACTACTGACAGGAATTACTTGTAATTCCTGCAGTGTAGCCTCCTCAACTGTTGGTGGGTTAGCAGAGATAGAGACACCAGACTCAGTCACTTGTTGTGGTATATTCTTACTGACAGGTGATTGAGAAGAACTGATTTGTGTCTGGGCTATATCAAGTGCATCCAAAAGAGGTATCATTGATGATGGAAGTTGTGCAGTGAGGATTGGGGTAGAAAGAGAATTTGCCCCGAGAGATGGGCTGTGGAAGATAGATTCAAGTGAATCTGTTGCTTCATATTGTGGTGTCCCTGTTGATACAACCTGATCCTTTTGAGAGGATGCAGAAGGAGTTTTAGGTTCAGGTTGAGATCTTTCTTCCATCTGCGGTGAGGAAGTAGCAGCAGTGGTTTCAGGTGACTTTTGTGTTGTCACAGGTGTTACCTCTGGGATCTCATCTTCCAGAGTCACCTTTTTGGGGGGTTTGGGGGGCTTTTGGATAGTTTTCTTTTTGGTCTTTTTGGTGATTTTTGGTGTGGGTTTCACAGCAGGGGTTATGCTGCTGTGATCACCAGGAGCAGTGGGCTCAACAGCAGGGGCCTGAGGAGTAGTTGTTGCTACTAAATTCTGCTCAGGTACCTCTGTTTGTGTTTTTGGAGGTTTTGACAGCCTTGTGAATGTTTCAGAAGTTAGGCTGTTTATTTGAATAGGATTTCCTTGGATATGCACATGTGCATTATCCTTTGAAAATTTCTTTTGAAGATAAAAACTTAAAAACCTTGGAAACAATAAAAATGATTTTTTATTAACATTCTTAACCATATTATTGAAAATCTCCTGAGAGTAGCTAAAATTTTCTTCAGCCATGATAGCATAGCCCAGGTATTGGATTTTCAATGGTATTTCATTAAAAGCTGTTGTTTTATTTGACACACACATGAGGAGGGTATGGAATAAAAACCTCATGGCAGGTGGAAAACTGCCCTTTTGTAAAGTATCCTTTTTTCATTTCTTCTTCATACCATCTTTCAATGAAATCAGTTTGGTACTCTGTTTTTGGGAAAGAGCTTTTACCTGTAAGATCATTGATTTCAAAAACCTCTGAAATGGTTTGAGGTGTGATGGTAACTGGAATTCCCCTTATTGATGAAGTAATAGCTAAGGTATTTTTGTCCTTAGTTTCAAGCTTTGCATTTTTCCAGAACTCTCGTTGGGTATCCAGGTAGATGGTTTCATTGCAGGTCAACAAAGTTTTGTACTTTGAAGATGAAAGTGCATCAATCACGGAATGAAAATCTGTGTTTTGACTTGTTTTTGCAAGTGTACACAGGTAGTTATGATGGGTTTTGAATGGAAGATCCATGATGAATCGAAGGTGGTTAAGAACGAAGGTAGAAGATGAGTGATTTGAGAGAATTTGGTGAAAACTGCTTTTGAAAGGAATTTTGAATTCGACTCGATAGTGAAAACCCTATTTGGGGTTTTGATCAGGGTTTTATAGGTGGAAAAAGTGAATGCTGACGTGGCAGCGGTTACAAAAGATTCGACGGCTAAGTACTGTCCACGTGACAACCTCTGATGAATAATGGATGACAGTTGTTAGGAAACCACTGATGAATCAATATCAGTGGTTTACAGTGGTGAAAATGAAAACAGTGGCTGACTATAACTATCGGTGGATAGCCTATCAGTAGATTAAAACACTGAGGTTTAACAACAATGATTAACAAAGAAAATGAGAGAATAGAGGTTGAATTTCAGCAGTGGATAATATTTAGCAGAACAGATGTTTGAAACAAACAGTGGTTATGGCAGACTTTTAAGGATTTAATGAAAATTTTCATTTTTAGCTATTTTTAAGGATGAATTTTTGATTTTCTGAAAACATTTTAATGCTTTTATTCATAGAAAGACAAGATTTTGCCTATTATTCCATGTTCAGCATGCCAATCCTAGAGATCAAGCTTTCAAAGGTAGATGTGTCTAAAGCCTTTGTTAGCACATCTGCCAGCTGATCTTTAGTTGGAACATGGTGCAGAGAAATCAAACCTTTTTCATAGCAATCCCTCACAAAGTGATGTCTGATATCAATGTGCTTGGTGGTTGAATGTGAAACTGGATTTTTGATGATATTTTCTGCTGCCTGACTGTCCAACATGAGTGGTGTCTTTAAGGAAGTGATACCAAAATCCAGCAGTTGATTTTGAAGCCATAGCAGTTGGGCTGTACAGCTTGCAGCAGCAATATACTCTGCCTCAGCAGTGGATGTTGAAACAACTGCTTGCTTTTTTGCTTTTCCTTCAACCTCCACAAAACACTATTTTAACCCAACAGTGGTTTTAAACCACCGTTTTAACCCAACATCAGTTTCAACCATAGTTTTCTCCACAACAAATACATTTAACCTAACTCTGGTTTCAAACATCTGTTTTCCTCCATCTGTTGACCAAACAGATGTATCAACTACTGTTTTATTTTCAAGCATGTTCCTTCTCCAAAAAAACAATATTTTAACCCAACAGTCGTTTCAATCCCCTTCAACCTCCACAAAACACTATTTTAACCCAACAGTGGTTTTAAACCACCTTTTTAACCAAACAACGGTTTCAACCATAGTTTTCTCCACAACACTCTGCTTTATCTCAACAGTAGTTCCAAACATCTGTTTTCATCCATCTATTGACCAAAGTCAACAGATGTATCAACCACTGTTTTATTTTCAAACATCTATTCCCAATAACAGAGCTTTGATCATTTAAACAGACCTTTGCCAATATTACAAGCTTTTATACTCTCAAACCTAAATATTTATTTACTTAATTTAAATAACAAACATGGTTAATAATTTTAACACAACTAATTATATAAAAACTACAAGTGTCAAACAGAGGTAACTATATAATAAACAAAGTTCAAAACAGCAAACAACAATCAATAGAATATAGCATACTAATTCCTAATCAATGGGCGAAACAGCATTCATTTAGTCATCCATCTAGTCAACAGATGTATCAACTACTGTTTTATTTTCAAACATCTGTTCACAATAACAGAGCTTTGATCATTTAAACAGACCTTTGCCAATATTACAAGCTTTTTCACTCTCAAACATAAATATTCATTTACTTAATTTAAATAACAAACATGGTTAATAATTTTAACACAACTAATTATATAAAAACCAAGGTTGGAGAACTCGCTAGTCGCTAGCGGGTCGGTGAGGTAGGGACTAGCGACTACTCGGGATTACTCGGGATTAATCGGGATTAATCGGATCGGACTTTTTATGTATAATTTTAAGTTTTTATACATATATACATATATTTTTATACGTAATTTTTTTAAGTGGACAAGTTTTGACCGGAATCTGGGAGGTTTTGGCCGGAATATGTGTTTTTTTCGGATTTTTTTCGATTTTTTTTGTTTTTTCTCGATTTTTTCCGATTTTTCCCGACCGACTAGTCGCGATTAGGGCCGACTAGCGATTTTTTTACTGATTAGCTGAAAATTACTCAGTTGATGGGCGACTAGCGACTAGTCAGCGATTAATCGCCGGCTAGTCGCGATTTTTGCAACCATGATAAAAACTACAAGTGTCAAAACAGCAAACATCATTCAATAAAATACAGCATACTAATTCCTAATCAATGGGTGAAACAGTAGTCTCGATAAGTAAAGCTCCTTTCGGACCATTGTAGTTGTCAACATGTTGGAGGTATTTCAGAAGTTCGTTGCTCAGATCAACTTCAACCATATCCCCCCAGATGCTTGTTATCAGCCACTTGTTGTCTTCAATTATATTAGTCCTTCGAGGCCTATCTACATAATCAACTACACAAGGATTATTGAAAACAAACACCTTCATCCAACCTTCTTCTTCATATCTGAGCAAATCAGCAGTTAGCTCAACAGACTTTCCAATAACAATCAAATGCAGCCTTTTTGCGATGGTCAAAAAATGCCCTTGGCAAGGATTGACTACAATACTCTCTGGAAAACGAAGCATTCTGAAAGTCTCACTCAGAACATCAAAAGCAACGATGTTCCTCTCACCTAGTGGATACCAATAATTTGAAACCATAAAATATATGGTTTTATCAGCATAAACTCCTGTAGACCATGAATAACCACTTGAACCATAATTGTTCGCTACCGAAATTTATTGTTCTCCATGACTCACGACGTCGTGAGTAAACACGAGCAGCAGCTACATTACGGTAACATCTGATGTTCAGCACTTTCAGATCATTGAATTGATCAAAATAAATTCCACCAGTATCAGAGTTTCGATCATGATTGTAATTGAAGTAGTCATTAGACAAAACCTTATAGTGCCTGGTAGTTGGATTCCAAAGAATCAGGTCACAGTAAATCCCTTCATTGCAAACTAACAACAAACCATTAAATGACGATAGAATACGTAAGAAGCTAGGGTGGGCATTGTTAGGAAAACTTAAGGTTTTGCTTCTAACAACATCCAAATTACCAGCAACTACGTCGTCAACGACAATTGACGTGTCTTTAAAGGAGAGTAGTTTATTTCGTAGTAAATCTCCACTTCGGAAAGCATGCATCATCTGAAATCCATGACTTGACAATTCCCTATAAAAATTCTTGGAAAGACATTTGAAACGACCAATATCTTCTGCAGAGAGCCTTGTGAAAATTTTGTCAACAATCACTTGAAACCCCATGTTTTCCATTTTGCAGTGAACCAATGCGTCTTTGAAAGTAAAAGAAATTGTAATGAAATTGATAAACAAAAAACTTTTGAAGATGATTGAGTAGATGGATGAAGGGGTAAGGTCCCAAAAACCTCGCTTTGAGCACTTGGGACCATACCACAACCTTATCTTTTAACCCTCTTTTGACCTTGCGCGGCCGCGCACTGGTCTTACAAAGAGAGCTTAGAAGAAAAACGGCGAATAAACACATGCGTGCCAAAAGGAAACTAATGAATCCTTGCGCATAACAGAAGGATAAATTCCTGTTAGACACTTCCGCTCAAATAATACCCAGACTTGGGTATTATTTAAACTGATACCACACGATAAGGAGTCACACCGGATTATGGCAATAATCTTCTAGAAGACTCAATCGTGCACCACCAGACGGTTATAACCGTCTGGGACACGTGTCATCATCCCAGGCCACCCTGAAATCACGATGATGGCATGAAATTGGAGAGAAACCTCCACTTACCCACTTTCCACGTGGCAACACCTCAGCCGTTGATCTAAATCTCGATCCGTGTGCTTTCACGTCAGATCAAGAAGATTAATGGGGAAGGAAATAACCGCTTACGGAGTTAGTATCTTCCGTTAACATTTCAATAATAGGTTTTCCCGCCCAAACTCCCGGCTATAAATAGAAGAGTAATTCAGGTATGAACTTCAAGTTACATTCACTTCACTTATACCTTTCTTCTTCATATACCGATACTTATTCTCACGCCGGAGGGTGGTCACGGAGAAAACCCCCATTCTCCCCGTGACGAGGCTGATGGTGTTTTCTTTTGCAGCTATCGAGAAGAAGAGAGGATCCGTCCCATCGAACCAAACGAGAGAGAACCAACCCTTGTTATGTAGAACCTAACCCCCTGGATAATTTGATTCCGGTCATTTATCTAGTGTTTCTTCATTGGCGCCCACCGATTCCTCTGTTTCATCTGTTTTTTCTCGTTCGATTCAATTTTTCTTCATTCTCTGTTTCATATGGCAGAGAATTCGTCATTTCACCCATCAGGTCCTCGATCTGAATTCAAGGGTTTTGCAACCCAGGATGCCCAGATCGACGGAATCATGGGAAGTAGAGAAAGCAACAACGGTCATTCGGAAGGAAATGACTCCACAGTATAAGCAGGAGTTCATAACTGTTCAGATTTACTTCTAGAAAGAACTCCAGAGTACTGGTTCGGCAGATTCCAGATCACTATGAACCAAATTCTCACACAAATCAACAGATCTGAGTTGTCAAAAATCAGATCTGATACTCTAAAAAAAGAAGAACATTCAGGATCAACGAGCTGCAGATCTGAGGTCGCACAACGCATAACTTCCGGAGCTTTGTTTCTTGGGGCTATGAGCCTTGACTAATACGGTTTTCGTCAAAACCTAGGTACTACAGATTCCTCTGAAATATCTTTTCGTTTTTTCCTTAAACAAAATGAGGGAGAAAGAACAAATTCCCGAATCCCTTTACATAACGTGAACACCTTCTAGCATACACTAAACAGTTGGTGCTATCACTTATAAACATTTAAATATTATAAACTGGCATTTATACTAATTCAAGTGCCATGACCTTTCAACATGAAAATGTTACAATCTGACACTTATCTATGCTATAACGGATATATATGCACAAGCATTTATATTAACTAGCATGATTAGAGCGTCTATATCTGTACAACTGGTACTTAAAATTTGATGGATAAAAGAAATCATTAAAAAGACATACGCAATCCGATGGGAACAATATAAATACCATTGTTGCGGTATAATACCGCCGTTGAAAAACCACATCAAAAACTTTGGTAAAACTTATACTCCTTATTTAAGGATAAGAGCACGACGGTCTCCATACGAGTCTGCTGATACAAGCATCTCAGTCTCCATGCGAGTCGGCTGCTCCACATATGAGCACGTAGGTCGCCATACGCGCATGCTCCTTTACATTTGAGCACGTAAGTCGCCATACGCGCATGCTCTTTTACATTTGAGCACGTAAGTCACCATACGCGCATGCTCCTTTACATTTGAGCACGTAATTCGCCATACGCGCATGCTCCTTTACATTTGAGCACGTAAGTCGCCATACGCGCATGATCCTTTACATTTGAGCACGTAAGTCCCCATACGTGCATGCTCCTTTACATTTGAGCACGTAAGTCGCCATCCACGCTTGCTCCACATATGAGCACGTAAGACGCCATCCGCGCTTGCTCCTTATAAGCACGTAAGTCGCCATACGCATGCTCCTTTACATTAGAGCACGTAAATCGCCATACGCATGCTCCCTTACATTTGAGCACGTAAGGCGCCGTACGCGCACGCTCCCTTGCATTCACCTAAGTCGCCACACGCGCATTCTCCTTTACATACGAGCATCTCAGTCTCAATGTGAGTCTGCTGCTCTACATACAAGCACATAAGCCACGATACGTGCATTCTCCCTTATGAGCGATCACACATGCGCCGGCCAATACATGTTCCTCTATATACGAACGAGCACACACTTGCTCCTTTACATACGCGCAACCCTGACAATCCATGGCAATACGCTAGTACAAATGGCAACTGCTGCAACCAATCAACGTGCACCAAGTTTTGCATAACCGATTCCCATGATGAGCAATTGTATACTATTCACTATCTCTACATCTCTACTCACAGTTAAAGACAGACACAACAAGTGTGATCAACAACTGTTCCTCACACCTGGAATGCGCAGCAGCTGCGCAGGTGTTATATAGCCAAGCTATTCAACAAGTCAGATTCATACAGGCAATGTATTTTTCTATTTTACTTTGTATTATTGATGCAACAGTTATCCTTACACATGTTATTGTTTGTTACAAATTGCATATAATTCCTTTGGTATGCGCGAAAACAATATGGTGAACATTGTACACCTCATGAACGGTCTAAGGAAAACCCAAATCTGCGTGCATTCTAGACCTACGTTCACACATGAGCACAATACCATTCTCATTCGCTCTACCTAAACAAAGTAATTATGCACATGCAACATATTGTAATCCAAACACAACTTGTAAACTACCAAAGCAAATATACACAGCATTTCATCAAAATGTTACTAGTGCAGCAAAAGCACTTTAACAAACCATTTACGAAAAACACAACAGTGTTTCTTAAAAAATATCAGTTACAACACAAAGCAAACTAGGAAAGCATATCAAACACAGCAAACGACGTATGAAGAACTTCTCCATACTCAGACAAGGGGTAAGGATCAACAACCCAAGGGTTAGCATTCTCCCCATCATCTCCAGCAACGACAGCCGCATCTCCACCAGCCGGAACTTCAACCAGAGAAACAACATGGCGACGCCGTTGGTAGACAATGGAGGAACCCCCTCTCCGATCAGCCGGAAATGATCGAGTTACGAGATGTGCTGACAACCTAGTAACCCCACCATTGTTGTCATCTGCAAGACAAGAATGGATCCGATTCAAATCATAAAGGATTGTACCATTGACATCTTCGTCCCTTACAGCAGGAACAGTCAATGAATCCGAAAGATCAAGTAAAGCGTCTGCTGCATCAAGCACCCTGAGAATTTCAGAAACTCTTCACCGTCGGACTTGACGCCTTGTCCTCATCTTTTCCCAAAATTGGAAAGAGAAATACACACCTAATGTGAATATATAGGCCACAAAGGACCGGTGTCAACATCGAAAAAGGGATTGTGATGATTAAGTATCAAATCAACTGACTTCACAACGGCGCTGCCACTGCAAACGTCACGTCACATTTAAAACCCTCTGGCAGGGTCCACACACGTTCCCAGAGCTACAGTCAGATAGTAGACGAAGAGCCAACACAAACTATATTTCTAAAGATGACGTAAGCAATCGTCAGCTCATCATCACAAAAAGCCTTTAGTCCAACGAAACAAATAAAGACAAAGAGATTTAATAATCTTTCACCGAAAGATTTCCACCTTTCCCAAACAGCGATTTTTTCCAAGAAATCAAGAGTATCTTCCTCAAGAAAATTCTCCACTTTCGCGCCAAAAACTCTACAGCAAAAAACAGCTCTCTCTCATAGTCCAGTGCTCCACTTACTTGCATAAGAGCAACACTAGACTGGGGGGACTTGAAGGGGTAAGGTCCCAAAAACCTCGCTTTGAGCACTTGGGACCATACCACAATCTTATCTTTTAACCCTCTTTTGACCTTGCGCGGCCGCGCACTGGTCTTATAAAGAGAGCTTAGAAGAAAAACGGCGAATAAACACCTGCGTGCCAAAAGGAAACTAATGAATCCTTGCGCATAACAGAAGGATAAAATCCTGTTAGACACTTCCGCTCAAATAATACCCAGACTTGGGTATTATTTAAACTGATACCACACGATAAGGAGTCAAACCGGATTATGGCAATAATCTTCTAGAAGACTCAATCGTGCACCACCAGACGGTTATAACCGTCTGGGACACGTGTCATCATCCCAGGCCACCCTGAAATCATGATGATGGCATGAAATTGGAGAGAAACCTCCACTTACCCACTTTCCACGTCGCAACACCCCAGCCGTTGATCTAAATGGCGATCCGTGTGCTTTCACGTCAGATCAAGAAGATTAACGGGGAAGGAAATAACCGCTTACGAAGTTAGTATCTTCCGTTAACATTTCAATAACAGGTTTTCCTGCCCAAACTCCCGGCTATAAATAGAAGAGTAATTCAGGTATGAACTTCAAGTTACATTCACTTCACTTATACCTTTCTTCTTCATATACCGATACTTATTCCCACGCCGGAGGGTGGTCACGGAGAGAACCCCCATTCTTCCCGTGACGAGGCTGACGGTGTTTTGTTTTGCAGCTATCGAGAAGAAGAGAGGATCCGTCCCATCGAATCAAACGAGAGAGAACCAACCCTTTTTATGCAGAACATAACCCCCTGGATAATTTGATTCCGGTCATTTATCCAGTGTTTCTTCAATGGATGAAAACAGTAATGATCAAAACCTCTGCCCAATGTATTTTATATACCCAATGAAGGCAGTTATGACTAAACACATCGTCAGACGAAAGAATATGATGCGACACTCGTTAGGCTTTTAATGCATTTCCATGGGAAAATATAAAATTAAACACGTTATTATAATTACAATTAACCTCTTCATTTACCATAAGACGCCTTTACCATAAGACAGAACTGAGTGAGTGACATGCATTAATTACAAAGTACATATCCCCAGGCATTTTGAATTTGAAATTACCGGCAATTTCAAAACCACTGCTAATGTATATGTTTGCCAAAGGAAACATCTGCTAAGTTATACTTTCTTGGCGATGGGCAGCAGTTTGCCCTCTTGAATGTGGGCCAGACCTTTGACATTTAAATATAGAGCAGTAGTTTGAAATTAAATGTATTTTAACTCAGATAAAAAATCTCAGATAAAAAATCTATTCATTTAAAGACCAGCAATACAAAGATATTGTGAACATCTGTTAGCCAACAACAGATATTGCCAACACTAGCAAGTCAAACAGCCGTTAGATTAGCAGAAGATCACCACTAAACAAATGTTCTCTTTGGGTAGACTTTACCCTTGACAGAGAGTTAAAGTAGGAGATGCATCAGTATTTACAATTGAGAGGAGGAAATTCTTCAAAAAGCTCAATTAGGCAACAACAGATGTTGGCAACAGTAGCAAGTCAAACAGCCGTTAGATCAACAGATGATGATTTACAGGATATGTTCTCTTTTGGCAAACTTTAACTTTGATAGATCTATACACTAACAGAAATTGATACAACATCAACATAATCTAATTAAACTCAGAGACAATTTCACTTCTACATCAAAAGTACCGATCTGCAATAATCAGATGATATTAAAAATTACATAATAATACTTATTCAGCTTAAAATTAGATAAAAATAAAATGCTCCACAAACATTATGAAGATTAAAAGATCAACAATTACATCGAGTACTGAACAACGAAACTTTAAAATCTAACAACAACACCAAGAAATTTACGAATCTAACAGCAAAAAATTAGTGCTTTTAGCTTAAACTCCATCGAGTACCGAAATTTTCAATGTATATCTTCGACAATCGCCATGAACTCCACGGAAGTACTGAATGCATCAACATCAGGTTTCTGGAAACCTGGTCTCTCGTGAACAGACCAAGATGCAGTACATGAAAACACTTCTTCAGCTGTTGAAGAGCAACCCTATCATCATATACTTAATCCTTAACTTGCTTCATAAAGAGCTGCTTTAAACCAAACTTTATGCTTCTTTTAATACAAAAATGGCAGGAAAGACCATTGCTCTAGTAAGATAAAATCTTATCTTACAGCAGTAGCATATCCTTTCTTGCGTTTAGTAGGAACTACTGTGGGTTCTACATCATCATCATTTGCCTAAAGTCATTTTAAATGTACATTTAATAATCTTTCTTTCTGTTTAATTTAACTTTATGCTTCTTTTAATACAAACCTATAATAACCCGCAGCAGATTGTATGAATTTCAAACAACTGTGATTAGACTGAAATATAAAGCGAGAATTAGTGTATATCACTTCAAAATTAAAAATTCAAAATTTTAAAATTAGAGTAGCAAAAAAAACATACTTTAAACGATGTTGGAACAATGATGCTGGAAACAACTGTAGAACAATCATCATCATCATCTGCTCAGATCATTCACAATCATCATTTAGTCATAACTCAGATAAAAAAACTTTAGTAAAAATAAAAAACAAAAACAAACATAATCATATATATCACATTACCATCATTAAGGCAAACCACATATCCGCAAAATTTGTTCTGAAAGTGGGTCAGAGAGAGCTTCCGTTTTCTCTTATCCTTTATGAACAAATGTCGAGTATTGAGAAGATGGGATTTGAGGGAGAGATACATTTGAAATGTGGTTTGAAAATACAAAAGAATAGAACACGAGAATGTAAATATGAAGAGTGCAATGAGAATATAAATCAGTTTATATAAGAAGATGATTGACAGAAGTGTGACAACTGTCAAATTTGCATGCATCCGTACAATTATTAAATAATGATTAGTGCTTAATGACTGTGCTGAATTACAATTAATTGCTTGAATTGCTTTTTTGATTATTACCATATACATACATGTGCATCATCATATGTTGCTTAACGTCATGTCATTATTGCATGAGAACTTTACTGACTCAAATGATGCACGAAACACAGTTAGCACAGTTATCCGGCAAATCAGAAAAATGCTGACAGAGTTCAGTAGATAGATAGATATTGTATTGAGACATAGAATGAGCCAGAAATCAAGTATTACACTAGTATAGTGTGTAGGAAAGTAAGGATCACAAAACTGCCTTCCTAGTGATAGTTTAAGTGCCGGAAAGTGCCTAAAACTCACATAAACTGCAGAATTCTGCAGAAAATCAGCAAATTCAGCATTTAAACAATCTAATATCATGCATAAATATGGTTAAATGGTCCTGAATGCTTTCCTAAGTGTCGGGAATCAAAAGTGTCACAAAAAGGTACATAAAGCACACTAAACTGCAAAGTTTAGCACTTTAACGAACCGGTAACCAACCGAACAACCGGACACTACCCGAAACATCAAATTTACACTAGAAGCATTGTTTTAACATTACTAAGCTAGTTATGGTCCCAGAACATCATAACACCCCCTAAAATATCTAGTAACTACACCTTCTAACTAATACTTGATTTTTAAACATCATGTAACCAACTTAGTTAGAACCTAGTCTACATACCCCCCCACCTATAATCGGCCAACACCAAGGACCCACATGAGATTTTATTTTGATTAAATATGAGATCTTGTTTCTCCATATTAGACATATTACACATTGGATTGAGAAGTGTAGAAAGTTCAAGGATATAAACCACTAGATCACACATAACACTTCACAAACTTCACAACTCAAACTCTCCCTTCTTCCCCCTTTGACTCTCGGCCGTAACTCACCCCACACACACGCACCATCAACTTCCATTCTACAACCATTTTACACACACTCAAGGATGCTAGAAGCCGTATAAGGAAGCTTGGTGCCATTGGAAGTTCAAGGACCATCACCGTTTGCTTTTATCCACTTATTTTCTACACTTGATCATCCCTAGCCTTGTGCTAGTGGTAAGAACCTTGATCTTGCTAGTTTACTTCCATTTTAAGTGGTTAAAAGAAGAAACATAATGTTAATCATCAAGAACACTAAGATACATAAGAAGTAAACTTGAACATAAGCATGATTAATGAAGAAACTAAGTTGTTTATGTGTTGTTTTGCTTGTTGATTGATATTAATTCATGTATATGATGTAGATCATCATATGATCTTGCTAGATCATGATTAAAACCATAATCTAGCAAGATGAGAGAATAGAAATGTTGTAGGATGAAAGATCGTCCACACAAAGATCATGAACTTGAGAGAATAAAGTTGTTTCTTGTTAAGAAGCGATCAAAGTAAGTTAATAATCATGTAGATCTAAAAATTTCATGAATGATTTCTAAAGAAACCAAGTTAAAAATATAAGTTTTACTAAATCTTGGTTCTTACATAAACAAACCTTATTTTTGGTGGATAAACAAGTGTAGAAACACTTGTGTAACAAGAAGATTTCATAAAGAAACATTTTTAGAAATGATGATCACAAGTTGTAAAGATCCATAATCTTTAAAAATAAAGTTTTTAAAGAACTAATCACACTTTAGAAGGTAACAAGGCTTACTAATAACACTAGTAAGTTACTACAAATTTTTACAAATATTCAAGTTCATGAAGTGTTAGATTATGCTTGATTTGGCAAGATTGGTAAGTGTAGGTTGGTTATTGTTAATTAATGGTTGATTGTGTTGATTTTTACAAAAGAAAATGATATGCTTGAAAGCATGGAAACCTCCATTTTTAGGGGAAACTATGGCAAAATTTTCTAAAAATCTAAACACTTAGAAAAATATTTATAAACATACACTTACAAGTGTATTTTAAACCATAAATTGTTACAAAAACTTTGCCATAATTTTTGGATATAAAAATACAAATATTGGAGGTTGATTTTCATAAATAAATGTTGGATCGTCGTGTGACCCGAACGAGTCAATCAGAAGAGTTTAGCATCAATATCAAAGGCGGAATCAATGATATCGACGTGAATACAGCTAGATTCTCTTTAATTATCTTCCTTTTATTGATTTCAAAGCTTTTACAGATCGTTTGACAAATCGGCAGCACCTCAGCCCTGAATCGGAAAAGTTACAAATGACCAAGCAACTTAGCTATATATAGTGGTGTTAATTTCGCATGAAAGTGGCACTGGCCATTTCAAGCGAAATTACAATGTCTAATTTCGTGTGAAATAGCCAGTGACCATTTCAAGCGAAATTACACACACACAAACCCTAGTTTTTATTCTGCTGTGTGCTGGCTAATCCTATCTAGACATAAGACTCGATAAAGACGAAGTTAACAGACATTTGTGCACCAACAGACTCCCCCTTGGATGTTAACGAAGTCTTCGACGTCGAGTCTTCAGTCTTGATCTCTTTCCAATTTGTCTAACAATATATGCTTCCTTCAAATCTCTTCTTCTTCTATCAACAGCTAGCATGAATCACAGAAACTGAATCTTTAACAACCTTCAAACTCCCCCTTTAATGAAGATCCAGGAACTGTATCTGACTTTTAAGTCTTCAGACTCCCCCTATCTGTTAGCTGGGATTTGCTATGCTGCTTTCATAAATTCAAACTTGTTACCTGCACAATCTCTACCTAAACATAAGATTTATGATTATAACAATTTCAATCCAAACTTACCATTTGACTTCATTTGTTGGTTTTGTAAGAATTTAGAAATCCACTTAAGTATCCAGGTCCAAATTAATGACCCTAAGTACTTAATTTGTCTACCAAGTCCAATTTAATGACCTTGGTTGACCTGAGACAAAGCACACTGATATTTTGTACAAACTAGTTCAAACAATTTTCTGAAATTTACAAGTTTCAAATTAATGAACTTGTTTTGACTTTTCATATTTCACAAGTTTATCATAATAGACTCCAAACTAATCTTCCAGCTCAGAAACTTCCTACATCTGCTTTAATTGCGAATCTGAAGATCAGCTTTCCACTTTGGTTTGACGGAAAATAAAGCAGAAATATAAAATCTTTTTGGATTTTTAATAAAGTTTCTATGCTAGAATGATAAACAAAAATAAAATGCAGTAAAATGTAAACTATTTACAAACATATTATTGGTGAGCGTTCTAGGGAATCATATCAGCTATCGACAAGTCACAAGTACCGTTAAGCTTAGATTTCATACTCAGAATTAAACAATTCGCTTAGATTGTCGATATACTGATCCACTTAAATTCTTACACAAATTTCAATCTGTCCAGGATACGAATTAGGTGTATTAAGAACTTAAACTCATTCATGTGTCCCACCTCTTGAATATACTCCCGTATCCAGATCCTAATATTCAGTCTTACAGGTGAGTATACCACAGATGATATATGTAAGGGGTTAAATTGCGAGGGCCGTGAGAGCTCAGGCTATTGCTTCCGCAAAATCAAAGAGATGACGGCTTCGACTTTAGGTGTGTCCCCTTTAGAGGATCTTTTCTTCAACAGCACATGATTAGCATTTTTCAATGTTTCATCATTTTTTATGCTGAGGGCGGTGCTATATTTCAAGCAAGCAGTAAAGTATTATACGGGGACTAGGCCATTGCTTCCGCAAAATCAGAAGTCCCGGGATAATACCCCAGATATCACTGAGTATAAAGACCCAGTATTTCAGAAAGAGGGGTCCTTCAAACGAGATTTCGGGGGTTACCTATATATCCAAGTAGTGTTCCCCACGAAATAAGCAAGTTTAAATTTAGATTTATATCCCAAACAAACCTACTAAATGTGTAAAAACCTATCGGCATATCATCAGTGAGACTGCTTAAGACTTTAAACTTTACAATTCTTTAGCATACCGTAACTGTCAAGCCAATGTACTATCATTTTCCCTTTTTACACAAGCTCTTTCCGGTTTTCTATTGTTTTTGTATTTTGAAAATATCTCATGTTTTTGGATTTTTGAAATTTTTTACTGTTTTTGTATTTTTTTGAAAATATTACCCTATACTCCCCCTAAATACCAAAACAAGTAAAAAATCGACAAACCATTGCAGATTGCTTCTCAACATCATCTACAGTGGTACCTTCATCTACGCCAAGAATCTCCTCCAACACCGATAAAAGCTTCATACCGTTCAATTTTAACAAGTATTGAAAACGAGTTTTATCAAACGCTTTGGTATGTAAATCAGCTTTTTGTTCGTCAGTGTGAATTTTCTCAATTCGTATCAACTTCTTCTCGAAACAATCTCGGATGAAGTGATGAAGAATTTCAATGTGTTTCGTTTCAGCGTGATGAACAGGATTTTTAGTAATGTTTATCGCTGCCTCATTATCAACAAAGATAGGGGTGTTAAGAAATTGCAAACCGTAGTCGCGCATCTGTTGCTGGATCCACAAGATCTGAGAGCAGCAACTGCTAGCAGATACACACTCAGCTTCACATGTGGATAAAGCCACAGAGGTCTGCTTCTTGCATTGCCAGGTAACCAATCGTGGTCCGAAAAACTGGCACCCCGCTGTTGTTGACTTAGCGTTAACTATGCAGCATCCGAAATTGGAATCGGAATACCCTTCGAGCATGAAATCGCCTTCTCTTGGATACCACAACCCCAGTGATGGAGTTCCTTTCAGGTAGCGTAATATCCGTTTCACAATCACCATATGCGAAGCTCTTGGGTTAGATTGAAATCTTGCTATGAGGCAGGTTGGATACATAATATCGGGTCTTGAAGCTGTCAAGTACATCAGCGATCCGATCATGGAACGATACAATGTTTCATCTACCTTCTCTCCGGTGAGATCAGGGTTTATCCCATGGTTCGTTGCTAATGGGGTGGAAGCTGGAGTAGAACTTGACATCCCAAATTTCTCTAAGATATCATGAACATACTTCGTCTGATGTATGAAAATTCCCTTAGGCAGTTGATCAACCTGAAGTCCCAAGAAGAATTTCATCTCACCCATCGATGACATTTCAAATTTTTTCTTCATAACTCTTTCAAAATATTTTCACATATTTTCATTCGTAGACCCAAATATAATGTCGTCCACGTATATCTGAACTATCAGAAGATGACCGTCGACCTCTTTGGTGAAGAGAGTGGCATCCACTTTTCCACGGATGAAGCTGTTAGTAAGCAGGTGTTGAGACAATGTCTCATACCAAGCTCTCGGGGCCTGGTGTAAACCATACAGCGCTTTATCCAGCAAATAAACCTTGTCTTTGTGGATTGTATCGGTGAAGCCCGGTGGCTGTCCGACATATACCTCCTCTTTTACCTTCCCATAGAGAAAAGCCGATTTAACATCTAACTAATAAACTTTAAATCTTTTCCAAGATGCAAATGCTAGGAAGATTCTGATCGCTTCAAGTCTAGCAACCGGAGCATACACTTCAGTGAAATCTATACCCTCCTGCTGACTGAAACCCTGAACTATGAGTCGAGCTTTGTTATGAATAATAACCCCTCGATCATCCCTCTTGCACTTGAACACCCACTTGGTGTTTATCTTCCTGTGACCATCAGGCAAGTCTACTAATTTCCACACGCCTAACTTCTCAAACTGACTCAACTCCTCTTGCATCGCATTGACCCAAGAATCTTCAGTTAGTGCTTCCTTGTATGTTCGCGGTTCAATCTGCGAAATAAAACAACTAAGTGAAAACTCAGTTTGTAACGGAGCAACTATAGAATAAAAACAAGTAAGGCCTTGGTCAATTTGACGTCTAGTGCGAACGCCTGATTGTAATTCTCCAACAATCAACTCTTCTGGATGGTACGAAAGAGTTCTCGACATCACCTCGCCTGGAACATCTACCTCGCCTTCCAAATTTGTGACATTCTGATTTGCACCTTGTTCACTGACTGGAATTGTTTGACTTGAAATCTGGATCTGCTCCCCCTCAGAATCTGAATCACCATGATCAAATACAGGCCTATCATCAGATTCTTGATTATCATTGACTGCCGTCTGATTGTCATGAGCATGATCTGAAGATTGTTGAATATCATCATGTTCACCAGCATTGCTTGGACCGGCTTCATCATCATTTGAAGTTTGCCGTCTACTTCAAATATACTCAGCTGGAAACCTTTCTTGTGATTCTTCATACTCTCTTAGAATATTCAACTCATCAAAGAACTCTGGTTCTTCTTCTGTGTCAAACGAATCCCACAGAGTATCGTAATTAAAACGCCATGAGTCGCCTGGGTTCTGCGGTGGCATTGTGTAACCTTGGCATTCAACATTGTGTGCTTCAATAATCCGCTTCAAGCTTGGAACAAAGACTCGTTTTAATGGACTTGAGTAACCCACAAATATTCCTTCAATGCTCTTTGCACCAAACTTTCCAAAAGGCTCTAGAACAGTGCAGGGATACCCAAACGGTTCTAAATACTTCAGGTTTGGTTTGCAGTTGTTGATCAACTCAAAACACGTCTTGTTGAATTTCTTTACTGTGAGAACCCGGTTGAGTGTATAGCAAGCGGCTGACACAGCTTCTGCCCAAAAATTGACTGGTAATTTCGAATCAGCAAGCATCGTCCTGGCCGTTTCAATTAGCGTCCTGTTCTTTCTTTCA
This sequence comes from Helianthus tuberosus, assembly GCA_030545235.1. Taxonomy (NCBI): domain Eukaryota; kingdom Viridiplantae; phylum Streptophyta; class Magnoliopsida; order Asterales; family Asteraceae; genus Helianthus; species Helianthus tuberosus. Next base: position 34,657,850 of record CM060356.1, on the reverse strand, counting down.
GCTACTCCATTTTGTTGTGGAGTGTAAGGAGCACTAAATTCTTGCAATATACCTCTCTCATCACAATACTCTTCCATCTTGTTGTTCTTAAACTCAGTACCATTGTCATTTCTGATTCTTCTAATTCGAGTTTGGTACAAGTTTTCAATTTTTCTGAACAACACCATCAAACTTTCAAACGTCTCATCTTTAGTCTTCAGAAAAGATACCCACGAAAATCTCGAGTAGTCGTCTGTTACTACTAGACAATAGAGATCACCAGTTATGCTTTTGACATTTACTGGACCAAAAAGATCCATACGAAGTCTCTCTAACGGTCTCGAGATTGAGTTTTCCTTCTTCCCAGGGTGAGATTTCTTCTTTTGCTTGCCTTTGACACAGCTAATGCACTCCCCCTCAAGATGAAAACCTTTCACATGAACACCAATAACTAAGTCGATATGCACCAGGTGATTCATTTTTCGCAGATGAATGTGGCCCATCTTTCGATGCCACAATTGTGATTCTTTTTCCATTGCTCTTGACATAAAACAATGTGCCTGACCCGTGGTAGTAGCTGCTACACTCATGTCCAACACGTACAGAGCATTCACTCTGGGTGCTCTCATGATAACCCACTCTTCGGGAACAACAAATCCTGGTTTCAAGATCAAACATTCTTTGTCTGTAAAGTGCGTTGTATACATTCGATCACAAATCTGAGATATGCTTAGAAGATTGTTTTCAAGCTCAGAGATGTAGTTCACTCTTTCAAACGTTACAATGCCATTTGATAGAGTTCCTTCACCAACTATTCGACCACCTTGATTTCCTGCAAATCCCACATATCCTCCATTAAACCCTCTAACATCATACAGTAGGGTTTTCTTCCCTGTCATGTGCCGAGAAGCTCCACTATCCATAATCCAACATGAAACGGATCTTGGAAGCTCCTGCACATATCACAAACACTTAGTTAGATGTTGATGCCACCCAAGCCTCTTTCGACTCAGGTAACTTGACATTTAGGTCAGTTGTTGCAGTGTATAGTGGCAGAAAATTTTTGTCATTCATCTTTAAGCTCTCCTCAGACCCAATATCAACCTTTTTGTATAAAAAGAAATCATTTTTAGAAGGTTGACCAGATGATTGGTCTTTCTTTGGTACATACTTCTTTTCAGAAGTAGTAGACTCTTGTTCCTCAAATTTCTCATAGTGATCCAAAGGAACATTCATCTTTACCGTAGTAATAGACGATGATTGTTTTTCCTTCTCAGAAACCTTTGGATTTGAAGAACTTGATTTCTTTTCAACTGATTTTGGCTTCCAAGCTTGTTGAGACGAAGCAACCCGTTTGTAAAATTTGTCAGTTTTAGTTACCACATTCTTCACGGGTTCAGTTTTGATCTTGGTGTTTTCATTTTTCAAAACTTTCTTCTCAACAACCATTGGAGCTTTGCCTTTTGCATCAGCTTTCCTTGTCTGACTCTCAACAACTTCAGACTTAGGCTTTAAGTTGGTGCACTTTCGTGCAATGTGTCCAACTTTGTTGCACTTAAAGCATGTACGAGTATCAGCTACCCGACTTGTGCCTTCAGTCTGAGGCTGTGAGGCATTTTCTTCAAAAAACTCTTCATTTGATTTTGAAAAAATTTCAGACTCTTGCTCAGAATGAGAACTCGAGCTTTTTACAAACACCTTTTTCTCAACAAATCTTTTGTTTTGAACATTCCTTCGTTGATAATTCTTACCATCCTGATAACCACCCGACCATCTGTTTTGGTTGTTATTATGAAAACGCGGAGATACAACAGGTTTTTTATAGTAAGATTTATCTTTCTCAAAATTCAATTGCCTCGTGGAACGTTTCAAACCTTCGATCTCAGACACATTAATTTCGACCAACTTAAACAAATTTTTCAATTTTACTACATTCACATTCTCCAAAGGAAAATCACGATCCGAATACAACTTATCAGATCCCGCCATCTTGTACATCACAAGATTAGGTTCGTCACTTAAGTTGTTTTTGGATTTGTATTTTGGAATATACTTATCCAAAAAGCATTCATCATCCTCAGTAGTGTCACTTTCAGATTTTAAAACATTTTCAGCCATACTTTTAACAATTTCAGATTGAACACTATCTTCATCAGATGATGTGGTAAATGTGACATCAATCGTGTCTGGAAGCTTAACTTCATTTTCTTCTCCATCATTAACCAACCCTGATTTTTTCTTTGAAAAATTGTTTAAAATCGGTGGTGGAACCTGATGAAATCCAACCCCGGTTCCATCAAAGTATACATCTTCGCCTGCTTTGTTCTTTCCAATTGGTTTAGGAACTATATGTTGAAGAACAAAACTTGCGGAGTTGTAACTGTTTAGTTTCAACTGGATGCGTTCATTTTCAATTTTAGCTTCTTGAAACTGAAGCTTCAACTTAGCAATTTCATCCAGTTGCTGGTTGATTAACTCTTCTTTCACTCTAAGAACTCCTGACAATTGCATATTTTCTTTACTTGTCTTACCATTTCTCTCATCAGAATCTTTTACCATGCGTTTTAGCTTCTCAAAATTTTCTGAAAGTTGACGATTTTCATGAATTAGCTTTTCGTTTTCTTTCCTAATTCTTTCTACGTCACTTTTATCATTTTCGATTTTCTCAGTTAATTCCTTTAGTCTATCATTTGAAGCTTTTAACATTTTGTCACGGTTTAAGATCTGATCTTCAACGTCTCTGACTCTTTTTGTCAGCTCTTCGGTCTTTTTACCGCTTAGGTAAGTAAGTGTACTACAAACCTTGCAGTTTTTCATGCAATTTTTGCAGTCACTCTCAGTTTTAGCTTTCTTACCTGACTCATTGATTGCATCATTCTGACTGACCTTGCTTTTAGACTCAGTTCCAGAACTAGAAACTACCTCTAGCTCTTTCGCAGCAAGTACTTTGTCAGCCATCTTCTTCAAATTTTCAGCCGTAAACTCTTGTGATGTGTCAATAATCCCGTCATCAACTTTCTTTGGCTGAGGCTCTTTCTCCTTTTCGTTTTCTTTTTCTTTTACCTCAGCTTCTCCTCCTCCCCACCACTCTCTCTGTCTGGCTTCTTCTTCATCAGCAATTTGTTTGGTGAGGGTCTCAACATCAATAGTATTTGGATCAACAATAATGTTTCCATTGGGATCTAGGTAACATTCTCTATCAGTATCCCATCTTTTCTCCTGTTTAGCTTCTTTGTATGTATGATAGATTCTACTAATCCTGTTCTTAGCTAGCATCTTTCTGTTGATGTATTTCACTTCTTCTGTTCTGGAGTCTTTGAAAGGAACAATCTTTGTCACAAACGCATATCCCACTGCGTCTTCTTCTGGTAACACTTCACTCCAATCATATCCCTCATCGTCATGGATAACAGCAAGTGCTCCGGATTTTTCTTTGGGATTTTCTTCTATCTGCTTCATTCTGGGCGGTTCAGATTTGTTCTGATGATAGATTGCTCTTTTGTAGTAATCCTCTCTGAATGGATTTACAGTATCATCAGCAGGTGCATTTCGACATTCACGTTTAAAATGTCCCTTTTGTTTACATCTGAAGCACGTAACCTTTGATTTATCAAAACCAAGTTTTGTGGAAGGTACGCCAATAGAATGTCTGCCTGTAATCTCCATGAACCTTTGAGCACGTCTAACCGCACTAGCCATACACCACCTGATATCGATCAACTCCATCTCTTCTGGGTCGATCTGATCATAATCCTCCTTGGTGAGGTTAGTGTTTCCAATCTTGCCCGCAACAAGGCTCTCGTGTGACTCTAGAACAGACGTTAAAAACACCATTTGCTGCTTTGCGGATTCCTCACTAAAGTTTTGTGCATTTTTCAGATCCACAGCAATATTACATTGGAACAGATTCTTTGGAACTGATTGATTTGAAGTAGTTGACGATGAACCACTATGAAAACCACTGCTTGAACTTTCTTGATTTGACGTGTTAGAACTTTCAGCTGAGAAAGCTGTCTTAGGAGACACATTCTTCGGGATCATACTTCCTCGGTAATACAGCTCAACATTCTGCTGATATGAGGAATGATTGACTTTGTATGATTTCTTGATCTCCAGCTCATGACTCTCCAGTCTTTCAATTAACAGATCAACCGTCAGATCCTCCGACTTGATTGTATTCTTCAGCATCAAGGCAAAGTATTGCCAGTCTTTCTCATCCGGAAACGAGTCAAACAGTTTGTCAACCAATTCTTCTCGAGAATAAATGATTCCATGTCTTGCCAGCTCCATCTTCAAATGCCCAAATCTTTCAATCATCTTAGATACAGATTCGTTTTTCAAACATCCAAACAAATCAAATTCTTTTCTTAACAATTTCTTTTTGTTTTTAACTATCTCGGCACTACCCACACATTTCACTCTCAATTTCTCCCATAGATCTTTCGCATCTGTGTACTCAATCAATGATATTATGTCGTCTCTCACAGACCGATGAAGCAATGCAATGTACTTTTGTTCAGCAACATATCTATCTACCTCATCATTATCTGTCATATTTTCATAATCTGATCTTCCCAAATTGAAACCATTCTTCAAGCTCTTCCAACTTGGATATGCAAACGCTTTTAGCCACTCTTCAAACCTTTTAGCCCATCTATTGTATTCTTCAATCGCCATCAGCTTGGGAGGTTTGTTGTACGTCCCATAAGCACTCTCTACACTCAAAGCATCAGAAAGAGTTTTCTTTGCACTCGGATTTGAAACGTTTTCATTTGTGTTGTTTGAAGTATCATCTCCGCTGTTTCCTGTGAAAGCAAAGGCATCACTAAACGGATTCAGAAAATCATCCATCTTCAAATACTGAAACAATCAACAAACACTTAGAATTTTTTTTTTAATTTTTAACAAAAACAGTTTCAAGCGAAATTAGTTCAAACGGAATCAGATTTCACGCGAAATAAGCCTTTCAAATGAAATTATTTTTCACACGAAATACCCAACTCAAACGAAATCAGGGTTTTCACACGAAATAGTGTTTCCAAACGAAATCTCCAAGCGAAATCTAATTTCGTGCGGAATCAGCTTGGTTTCAAATGAAATCAAGCCAATTTGGTGCGGAATAGCTAATTTCGTATGGAACTTTCAAACGAAATCTGATTTCGTGTGAAATCAAAGGCAATTTCAAACGAAATTAGTGATTTCGTGTGAAATGGCAGTGACAATTTCGAGCGAAATTAAGATGACATCAGTATGTCGGCCACCATTTTGTCAAATTGATCCGGTTTTTGTACGAATTTTGGTCCAATTCTTTCAAGGATTCTATAAAACAGTGTTTTACATGATATATGTGAAATTCAGTTCATTTTGTCCGATAAATCTTGTTTAATTTTGAAAAGAATGAGTAGAAGTGATGAAAACAAGCTGAATTGGTATAAACTCTTCTTCCTGAGCTCTGATACCACTTGTTGGATCGTCGTGTGACCCGAACGAGTCAATCAGAAGAGTTTAGCATCAATATCAAAGGCGGAATCAATGATATCGACGTGAATACAGCTAGATTCTCTTTAATTATCTTCCTTTTATTGATTTCAAAGCTTTTACAGATCGTTTGACAAATCGGCAGCACCTCGGCTCTGAATCGGAAAAGTTACAAATGACCAAGCAACTCAGCTATATATAGTGGTGTTAATTTCGCATGAAAGTGGCACTGGCCATTTCAAGCGAAATTACAATGTCTAATTTCGTGTGAAATAGCCAGTGACCATTTCAAGCGAAATTACACACTTAAACACAAACCCAAGTTTTTATTCTGCTGTGTGCTGGCTAATCCTATCTAGACATAAGACTCGATAAAGACGAAGTTAACAGACATTTGTGCACCAACAATAAAAGTAACTAAATATGTATTTAGGAAATATATATATAGAAGTCACCATGTGTATGATTATTTGTATACTTTGTGTATTGGTTATATTATTTGAGGATTTAAAATAATATAACTCTTCAAAATACCAAGAAATTCCAATCCAAAATATTACCAAAATTCCAAGGATATGAAGATACAAGTTATACACAAAATATTGATGAAACCGAATCAAGGAATATAACTCACAAAATATTACGAAATTTATTCGCAAGTATATTTTGGTAAATAATATTTTGGACAATCAAGGGAATGAAAATGGGATTTTCATGATTACTACAAGAGAGTGGGGATCCTACGGAAAGTATGTTTTTCCTAAAAAGTGTAAAAAGTCATAAAACACAATAATTTTAGGCATAAAACACACCTAAAACTCACAAATAATAGAATGAATATTACTAAAACACCATATTCAAACTCTAATAGTCCATAAAAACTTCAAACACACCATCGTAGAACTATGAATATAAAACACACAATGCTAAACAACATAAAACACAATAATATTTGTCATTCCACAATCAGAGCCTTAACATCTAAAACACAACACAAAACAAAACCCACATACATGATGTTTTAGTAATCTTCATCATATTATTTGTGGGTTTTTTGTGTGTTTTATGGTTGACATTATGGTGTTTTATGACTTTTTACACTTTTTAGGAAATTTGGACTTTCTGGCCAACTCCTATCCACTACAAGAATATATCATATTTTTTGACAAGGGAAAAATATATTATTTTTGGCATGTATGAATATATATTTTTCTTGAAATTTTTAGAAGATACATTATTTTTAAGAAATATATATTTTCTTACACACACACGAAATACAATATTTTGAGGTGAAAGATATAATTTCTCGAATAAATATGAAATATGTCATTTATGGAGAAAAATGAGTTTATATATATATTTTCCAAGTTAGACATGAAAATATATTATCTTTGAAACTTATGAGAAAATACAAATATTCTTGCCAAAAGAAAAATTATAAAGAATTTTTCTAAATAATATTTATTACAATATATATTTTGGAAGATATATATTGGTGGACTTTTATTAAAGATAATATTCCGGAAAAATTAATACGAAAACAAGTATAAGAATACTTAATGAACACAATAAGAATACGTATTCTCGTACGTAAAGATACACACCGGAATACGACACCGATACATGGCAAAAATATACAAGTATAAGGATACAGATACAAGTACACCCATCCTTGGGAAGGATATATATGTATAAATACTTGAGAAGTATCAAGTTAAATTATATTGTTTTAACAATTATTCCAAAAATTTAATAAATATAATTTAAGTTAAAATATTTATTATTATATAACTTGGAATAATAATGAAGACACTTTGAAACGTAACTCAAGGACACTAAATAATACTAAGTCAAGGCACGATCCGCTCGTCTAATAGACCATAGTACATTGTAGGTAGCCGTGTACACTAGAAGAAACTTTGAGTTACAGGCGGATTCGAAGAACGCAAACCAGTGAGTTCATGTTCCCCCATTTCTTTTAACTGTTTTCAGTTTTATACATTCGGGGGTGAAATACATGTTACAAGCTGTTTACAAACATTTACACATGGTATGGTTAGCTAAGGAAGGGTACTGCTAGATCATGTGAGTGGTGGGTATGACGCTTAAGGCCATTAATCCTCTTTGTAGGACCGAGGACATGAGTGATAGATCTATTTGGGTGTAGTGAGCCCTACCCATGAGTCCGTCGAGTGGACCATGTGGTGACTATGTCTTATTGCCGGAGACAAGTCTGCTAGGTTTGAGCTTTCCTGCATCACGTCACAAATATTAATGTATTAGCTACACATTAATTGATCTGTTTCCTTGTTGCTTTCATACCGGGATTTCAAGTACATACAAACATACTTACAAAGGTTTCAAAGGTTTATTCACAAACACACACATGAACTCGCTCAACTTTTGTTGATGTTTTCAAACTACATGTATTTTAGGAAACTAAGTATGGATCTGGCGGGCGTTAAAGTTTCAAGTGTTGACTGGAATAAAAGATGTCATCCGGTGTCGAATGGTTTAGAGTGTGTATCCTATCCTGGATAGGATACATGTTTCGAAGCTTGGTTATCATTAGTGTCTTTTGAAAAGTCCTTATGGAACATAAAACCTGTTGGTGTTGTATTCTGAATACGAAGTCTGTGTTTTTGGGGTTAAATCAATGTCTTTGTAATGTTTCAAAACTTAATCAATGGATGAACATCTTGGATTTATCATATAGTTATTTGTTATGGTTGAATGCAATGATATTAAGCAAGTCACACCAAATCACGCTTCCGCAAAAGTCAGGGTGTGACAAGAAGTGAGTGAGTGACATGCATTAATTGAAAATTACATATTCCCATGCATTTTGAATTTCAAATTACCCGCAATTTCAAAACATCTGCTAACGTATATGTTTGCCAAAGGAACCATCTGCTACTTTCTTGTAGATGAACAGTGGTTTACCCTTTGGAATGTGGGCCAGACCTTTAACATTTGAAAACACAAAGCAGTGCTTTGAAATTAAATTAAATGTATTTTAAAGTGATTTATATATTAGGCTTTATGATGTAATAATGATATAAGAAAAACATTATTGGATAGCCTCTCCTGCTGACACATCAGCTTTTTTTATGTCATTGGGATTTCTCCTTTTATAGAAAGTATAGATAGATATAAATATTGATATATATGTATTTTAATTAATTTAATGGGCGTCAATAGAGGTTAAACCATTTCCTTAGTGTGAGATGAAGTAAAAGAGGGTTAAGTGAATAATGTAACGCCTACATGTAGTTAAAGACATAAGGGTATGAAAGTATACCCCATGACCTTAAAGCTTAACCATTAGACATGGTGTTAAGGAAAATATCATCAATACTCAATAGACTTAAGTACTTAACGATTCTTAAATCAAGAATATGAATAATTTTATTTATAACATTACAAATCTATACTATATAATAAAAGAAACCATTTTGGGGACACTTGTCATCATATTAAGTCATGTCTTATGGATAATTATTATTTTAGTTTAATCTCTTATAATTAATTATAGATAATTCTCCTCCTACATATTATTTAGTTTAATTATTACTTTTATATTTATCTATTTACTTCAAATTCAAACTTAGTTATCTAATTTGATATTAGAGTAAATTACGATTTTGGCCCATGTGGTTATATCACTTTAACCCTTTTAGCCCAAAAATGAATTTTTTAACATCTGACCCTCAATGTCTTTTTTCCTAACCCTTTTGGACCCCAACGTCTTTTTTTCTAACCCTTTTGGCCCCTAAAAGTAAATGGATGAGGTTAGTGTTAGGGGCCAAAAGGGTTAGAAAAAAGACGTTAGGGACTCAGATGTTAAAAGATTTATTTTTTGGCTAAAAGTGATATAACCACAGGGCCACAGTCGTAATTTACTCTTGATATTAACTATATATTTGAACGTTTTTTTAGTTTAGTATCAAATAGATTTTACGAAACTTAAAATAAAATTAACTATATTATTTATCATTTCTACATTTATAAGTTTTAAATAAATGGTTAAATTTATTGAGACTTCGTTACATTTACAAGTTTTAAATAAAAGGTTAAATTTATTGAGACTTCGTTAACACATTTTACTACAATATAATAATCTATTTATATCAATCTAAATATATATATCTATACTATACTATATAATAGAACATTAATGTGTGACTCCTATCATTCATTGTAAGCATTTATTTTATGATTTTCTCGCCTAGTTCCAAACTTATCTTATATTAATTAAATGAATAATGAGCTAATATTAAATTTCATCCTACTTGAAATTTTGAATACCATTCTTCTATTTTTCTAATAAAATAATATTCTAAAATTTAAATTGTTAATTTAAGATATTTTTAAATAAAACAAATTATTTATCACGAAAACCAAACATTGTATTAATATATGAAATATTTTTATTTTCATTACTAAAAAAATTATTATATCAATTTTATTTCATAATTCATAAATTAATTTGTCGGAATTGGTACCAACATTTTATCACTCAAATAGATGCTAATTTGCTTCTTGAATAACATATCTTCTTTTCAAGAACCATCTTCACAATCGCCATATCTATCGCGTATCGAGTATTATCCATCAGTATATTGAAAGATATGATTTTTTTATTATTGGTATATAAAATTAGATTTATTAAACCCGTGTAATACACGTGGTTTTTTAAATATATACCTTTTTATTATTTACTATACAAAATTACATTTATTCGACCTGTGTAATACATGAGGTTTTTTAATATATAACTTTTTATTATTTGATATATAAAATTAGATTTATTCAATTCGTACAATACACGAGGTTTTTTTAAGGATATATATTTTTTATTATTTAGTATAGAAAATTAAATTTATTCAACCGTGTAATACACATATTTTTAAAGATGTAATTTTTTTTATTATTTGGTATATAAAATTACATTAATTCAACCCGTGTAATAAAAGAGGTTTTTTAAAGATGTATTATTTTATTATTTGGTAAACAATATTACATTTATTCAACCAGTGTAATACACGTGGTTTTAAAGATATAACTTTTTGATTTGGTATATAAAATTATATTTATTCAACTCGTACAATATGGTTCTTATAGATATAACTTTTTTTATTATTTAATATATAAAATTATATTTATTCAACCCATGGAATAAAGAAGGTTTTTAAAGATATATTGTTTTATTATTTAGTATATAAAATTTATTTATTCAACCCGCGTATTCGCGTAATACACGGGGTTATAAGAGCATTCACAATAAGGAGATATTTTGGTGTTTTTAGGGAGAGAGAAAATGATGTGGAGGAGAGAGGGTGTGAGGTGGAGCAGAGAGGGTGTGAAGATGTTTGTGAGGAAAAATGAGAAAAAATGGATAGGTGTGAGTTATGTGAGTGTAGAGAGGAGAGAGGAGAGAGAAGAGAGAAAAGAAATGTGTTTGTGAGAGGGGCAAGTGAGAGAAATGCTCTCATTGGTTGGGCAGGTGCCACATTAGCACCCAAGAACACCACCTAAAAACACCTCTATTGGTGATGCTATAACCTAGTAGTATATGTATTTACGTAATTCCATGACCGGATCCTTTGATTGCTCATCTCCTTAAACCCACACACTCGCCGGAGATCCCAAATCACCACCGGCAATTCTCACCACACCACACCATGTTCACCACTACTCTCCTAACCCTCACCCTCCTCTCTCTCACACTCCCCTCATCTTCCACCACCGACATCTGCATCATCGGATCCGGCATCGCCGGCTCCTCCGTCGCCCACTTCCTCCGCCAATACTCCCCAACCCCAACCCCACCACCACCATCCACATCTTCGAACGCCACCCCGTCGTCGGCGGCCGCATGGCCACCGTCACCATCGCCGGAGAAACATTCGAAGCCGGCGCCTCTATTCTCCACCCTAAAAACTACCACGCGTTGAACTTTACAAATATGTTGAATCTCAAAGTCAAAGGTCCTTCTGCTTCTGATAGTTCTATGTGTTGGGAAACAAGCGGTCTCAAAATCCCAACAACCCTCCCAAAGCTAACAATAGAGAAATATAACTGAACACAAGAATATACGTGGAAACTCCAAAACCGGAGAAAAACCACGGGCCTCTAGAGAGAAAGATCCACTATGCGACAAATTTTTACAATCACACAGACTAATCTCTCAAGCCTTCCCCCGCCCAATTACAACCACACTTCTCCGAAGCGTTTAACCAAAACCTTCCTACACTCTAAGACAAAAGAACTAGAAAAGAAAGAAGGAACCAAACACTTCAAGTGTATTTTTGGTTGGGGCACTTTGAAACCAAAGCCTTGGACTCCTTTTATAAGCTTGGAGTCCTCCCAAGCTTTCATCCTTGCACCGATGTGGGATGGGCACATTTTTCATATAGCCAAAAATCCTAACAATCTCCACCTTGGATATATGAAAAAAACAACCACATCAAAGGAACACCGTCTTCAACCGACGATCATACTCCACCATAAAAGAGTATCTCCACTTAGAATAGACCATTCTAAGAATTTCTTCTCGGCACATGTTGAAAAAACCTGCTGAAAATTTTATGGTGCAACTTCCCCACTTGGCATACCCGGAAGTTCATCAGCCATCAACATCAATTTTTCACCACACATCTTGCATCTATGCCAACCCAATGCCCATGTGTAAATCCGTGAACCCGCTAACAAAATTTCATCCCCTTTCATGGTAGCGCGGGCATACCATAGGGATGACATAACTTCAAAGGAATTCATCACCGTCAACAATGACGGAGACATTGTTAGCTGACTTGGAGCTGCTTGCCGAATCTGCTCCACCTGGACAATTTCTCTTGACATGCCCAGACTGTCCACACTTCCAGCATACAGGAATCTTCTGTGAGTGCTTCTTCTTCCCGTTCCCGCATATTAAAACTGTTCCTTCTGACGAAGTATGACCGCTACTACCCAGTCTTTTCTCTTCAGACAATAGCTTCTCAGTAACATCCGCATACTTCAGGGTCTCTTTCCCATACATCAGAATGGGCTTCATATGCTCATAGGAAGATGTCAAAGATAATATGAGCCTTAGTGCTTTATCCTCATCTTCAACCTTCACTCCAATAGCCTCCAGTTCTGACACGATATTATTTAGAACACTTAGATGATCTGAAATTTTTGTATCTCCATCCATACGAAAGGTATGAAACTGTTCCTTGAGATACAACCGATTTGAGATGCCTTTGCCTTGATACAACTGCTCAAGCTTCTCCCACAAATCCTTTGCAGTTGATATCCCATGCACATTTGCAAGAACATTCTTTGCTAGACACAAACGAATCGCACTTGCTGCTCTCAAATCCAAATCTTCCCATTCTTCCTCATCGTCTTTACTGGTTCCGCTTGAATCCTTGCCTGGAACAGGGGCCGGTTTCCCCCTCAATGCCTTGTGTAACCCAGATTGAATCAACACATCCTTGACTTGAACTTGCCACAAGCCAAAATTGATTCTTCCATCATATTTCTCTACGTCGAACCTCATGGGACTGTATTTCGACATCGTATCCGTATCTTCAAAAACGATATTGTATACTAGAACACCAAGCCTATAAGCAGTACACCCAACAAAGGATTCCCAGGAAAGAGAGGTGGGTACAATGGACACACTTAAGTACCAAGTCTTTCCTAGCCAGAACCTTCCCAGGGCAAAATGCGTATATCCGGCTCGCGTATAACTCTACCGTATACAAACAGTCAACCGAATCAACCGAATCCTCGTTTCTGATGTGGAAGATCAGACTAAGCTGCAAACACAGAGCATACTACGAACCTTCAAAATACCAGGACACCCTCCAAGAAAATCCGTTTCTGATGTGGAAGATCAGACTAAGCTGCAACCACAGAGCATACTACGAACCTTCTAAACCGAGACCTCCCCCAAAACCTGGAGCTCTGATACCACTTGTTGGGAAAACAAGCGGTCTCAAAATCCCAACAACCCTCCCAAAGCTAACAATAGAGAAATATAACTGAACACAAGAATATACGTGGAAACTCCAAAACCGGAGAAAAACCACGGGCCTCCAGAGAGAAAGATCCACTATGCGACAAATTTTTACAATCACACAGACTAATCTCTCAAGCCTCCCCCCGCCCAATTACAACCACACTTCTCCGAAGCGTTTAACCAAAACCTTCCTACACTCTAAGACAAAAGAACTAGAAAAGAAAGAAGGAACCAAACACTTCAAGTGTATTTTTGGTTGGGGCACTTTGAAACCAAAGCCTTGGACTCCTTTTATAAGCTTGGAGTCCTCCCAAGCTTTCATCCTTGCACCGATGTGGGATGGGCACATTTTTCATATAGCCAAAAATCCTAACACTATGTCTCTTGGAATTTGGGACGGTCAACAGTTGTTGTTTAAGACCATTGATTTGGATTCGAAGAGTCAGATTGTTCAGTACTTTGTATCGTTTGTTAATTCGATTCGGATGCTGTTTCGATATGGTGTTTCTCTCTTGAAGATGAACAATTTTGTTGAGGTACTGATTTTGAGTGTATCAGTTACATATAGGTATTAATGTATCATGTGATATGCGCATAAAAATAACTAGAGTAATTATTAATGCGCTATAGTTTTTTAACTAGAGTAATTATTATTACGCTACTTTATTTGTTGTAGTGTAATTACCGTCTTTCAAAACTATAGACTAATAATAATTGCTCTAGTTATTTATACGCGTAGCACATAAAGCCTAATTGTACCGGATATCGCCGCTAGTTTTGAAATTATATAGTTTTGAGTATGCGGATATATTTGTGTGGGCCCTCGGGGGGGGGGGGGGGGCAAAAGTGAAAGTGCACTAATTTTAATGTTATTTTACTAATTTCGTGAAAATAACGCTAAAAACCGAGAGACGGTTAATCATGCATCATGTGGTGGCGTTGATAGCCGAAAGACAAGGGGGTACATGTGCTAATCGGCTTTTGTCCCAATTGTTGAGTGTTATGTGCCTTATGTCCAAGGCTTGATGCAAAACTACTACCGAGCCGGGGGTCTCACTGGAAGCAGCCTCTCTATTCCTACGGGGTAGAGGTAAGGCTGTCTACATCTTACCCTCCTCAAACCCTACCTTAGCTTTGCTATTGGTGGGATATACTGAGTATGATGATGATGATGAGTGTTAGGATCAAATAAGGTTTTATGTGCTTAAGCGTAAAAATAATTAGAGTAATTATAGTAATTATGACAACACTAGAGTAATTATTATTACGTTATTGTTTTTGAACTGGAGTAACTAGTTTTAGCTGCTTCATTTGTTGTAGTGTAATTACTATGGTTCAAATTGTTCTAGTTATGTATACGCTTAGCACATAAAACCTATTTGTGCTGGAATCCGCCCCTAGGTTTGAAATTATATCTTAGTGATCTTCAGGTTATATGTACTAGTTGTGGAACTGATGGATTAAGATATTTAGTGATTTGTGTCGGATTAATTTTATGGTTATGTGATAGGTTACGGTGGACAATTTTTTGAGGTATTATGAAAGTAAGGAGTCTAGACCGGTTTTTAGCAATGTGGAAGATATGCTTAAATGGGCGGATTTGTATGATTTGACAACACGGACGTTGGAGGAGGGATTAGTTGGGATTAACTTCTCGCCTCTGCTCATACAAGAGCTTATTACTGTAAGTTACTTGTTTTCGTAAATTCGGAATTTTGTTATGAATAAATGTATATAAACATCCAAATTTTAACATATTATGTATTCTGCAGGTTATTACAAGAATCAACTACGGTCAGAGTGTGCGCATCAGCGGGCTTGCTGGTGCTGTTTCTCTGGCTGGATCAGGCGGAAACTTATGGGCAGTTGAAGGCAGGAACTGGCAGATGGCTGCTGGGTTAATCAACCGATCAGATGTTACTTTGCATCTTAAAGAAGAAATAGCATCAATCACAAATGTTGGTGGGTTTTATGAGCTAAACTCCACTAACGGAAACAGTTACACATGCCAAGTCACAGTTGTCGCAACCCCTTTAGACGAACTGACCACTCAATTCACCCCTGAAATTCACATCCCAGAAAGAAAGTTACAGCATACACACGCAACTTTTGTTAGAGGCGTCTTGAATCCAGTGAGTTCTTTATTATCATTTAAATTATCATAATCAATTTATAAACTTGCATACGTCATAATGTTTATTCTTTTGCATAGGCGTACTTTGGATTAAATTCAGTATCAGACATTCCGGTATTGGTGGGGACCATAGAGAGCCCTGAACTTCCATTTACGTGCATTTCTGTGCTGAAAGAACACAGCGCGAATGACTTCACTTACAAGTTATTCTCTCGTCAAAGTTTGACCGATGAACTGTTGGATCAATTCTTTAGGTAACCCTATGTCGCATTTTCATTTTTTCTGCATTTTGTTTATATGAACATGTGGTTTACTTTATGCATAATTGGCGACTGGCAGCAAAAGGAATGAGACGCTGAGAATCAACTGGGGTGCATACCCTCATTATCATGCTCCTGAGGAGTTTGCTCCATTTATATTGGACGCCAACCATTTGTATTATGTAAATGCGTTTGAGAATGCAGCCAGCACCATGGAAACGAGTGCTGTTTCAGCTGAGAACATGGCTCGGTTGATCCTGTCAAGGTTACTCGGTCGGCAGCCTTTGGGTTCATCCGGCTTGAAGAGTTCTACCTCCGATTCAAATCTTCAGCATCCAGAGTTGTGATGATATAAATATATGGATTTTGTAACATTAATGTAATTTAGATGTTGTTCCACATACATAAATGGTCAAGGCTGGGTACTAATTAGATCTGTGGATGTGGTTATGATGTGAAATAATGATGTTTTGGGTAGTTAAGAGACACGATTCGGGTCTCTTGTTGTTTGTACCCCTTGTCGTGTGAACAGAAGGAAAAAAGATAATAATTTGAAGTGTCGTGTGTTGTACAAATGAGAATTCTGCCTTTGTTAATATATATGTTTAGATTCATCTTTGAGTAACGCGCAGCCAAGGGAATGGGTTTCGTTCCTAAAAGTCATATGTTCGGTATGTGGGGTTGGGTATAAAACAGAGAGAACTTCTCGCATTCTTAAATCTCAACCCAAAATACGGGAAATTGAACGGGCGTCACCATAACAAAGAACGGGTCGAAATGGACACCCTAAAAACCATGTGAATTTGGAACGGGTTAAACTGGGCATGAACAAGTCAGTAACGTGTTTGATGAGGAAATTCGAAAAATTTGATTACTTTTGGTATCATATGTGTATATGTACCATGTTACTCAAGCTAATCACTACCTCAGGGGCTGGGGCTGACCATGGTCGATGATCCTCCAACAAGTACAAAACTTAGATTTATCAAGATGTTGAAGACTTCTTAAAACTGAAAAAGGTTCAAAAGCTCCTTCGGACAACACAACATCCTCGTTTAAATAAATAGATGTCGGCCATACTTTTTATGGTTCCCAAGGATCTAATACGACCACTTCACTTAGGTCTACATTGGCACGTAATTGTTCTATGGAAGTCTCTTGCCACTTTTTAGTAGTTAGATATGAGGGATAAGTCAGGATTCTTGAATAGTCATAAAAGTAGTGTCAAGTGTGGTAACAATTACTGGTTCAGCACTTAACCATTCAGATGTTGCCAAACTGCCCCTAAACAGCTAGCATGACCTACTTCATCATGTGTGACACATATATATCCACATGATTACCCATATAAATAAAGGTTATTAGATTTTATCACCCTCAACTATTGTCTATTGGTCGCTGCCACCCCCAACTATCACTTTGACGCCCGTCACCCCCAACTTAACACTTAGTGTGTTCTGTCACCACGTCGTTAACCGATTCCTAACTTGTGAACATGTTACTACACTTTTTGGGGTGTCATATGGATCTTGGGAATGTTTTAGGGATCTTAGAACACCCCCAAAAGTATTATAACCGGATCAAAAGTTAGTGATATGGTGACAGAACACACTAAGTGTTAAGTTGGGGGTGACGGGAGCCAAAGTGATAGTTGGGGGTGGCAGCGGCCAATGGCTAATAGTTAAGTGTGATAAAATTCAATAACCCACCACCACAGATGTGACATGTAAACACCCCATTCCAATAAAGAATTAATCATTAAAAAATACATATTCAAAATAAAGATTCTTGGATTAAAAACAATCTCCCCATGCCAACACCCCAATGACCACCAATCCTGTATCCTCATTAAATAATAAAATAATTCTGATTGACCAAATAAAAACACACCAGTAATAAAAGAATCCAACACTTAAATAAATCCCATAACCAAACAAAAACTAACCACTTCTAACATCTGCTATTTGACTTAATAATAAAACACCCCCTATCCCCTTGTTCTTCATTCATAATCATATCACAGCTTTGTATAAAACAAAATAAATCACATTCAGCATATATATACTCCCCCACACAAACATCAAAACCACATCACAACCTCGATATCTTTTATCAATCGCTCAAGTCAAAACTGTCGCTGCGAGAACTGCTGGCGTTTCGACTGTGTAACGAGAGACCCCTCATGTGACCGCCAAGGGCAGAACCGTCATTTTTGTTTTCTTGGAAGAATTTCTCACGTTCATGGTGTTTTGAAGGTGGGGGTGGAATTGACACAGCTGCTGCAGATGGTAGAGTTGTGGTGGGCTCGGGTTTTGGGTCCAAACTGATGGGTCGGATAAGCGGTCGGTTAAGCCTATCTGGTGGGATTGACGACCCGAGAAATCCTAAAGGCCGGTCTGCTTGACGATTCTCGGCCTCGGGTCTTACACAAGCTTTTCCTTTTCTCATTCTGCCAAGGTTGCAGTGGTTAGTATAAAAAATAAATAAATAAAAACTAAAATGTAGATGTGTACATTAAGGATATTACAACATAGGTGAAAAATGGGCGGGGAATGGGTCAAGACTGACAACTAGTTTGGATCAAAATGGGTAAATTTTGAGTGTGGGTTGAAAAATATATGATCGGGTGGGCTGCCCGGCAAACTCTTTTGTGTATTTTCTTTATTGAATCTTAAAAGTAATTAATGTGTTAGATATCATTATAAAGAACTATATTTTTACAACAAATATCTAATTTATTTGAAGAAAGATGATTTAGGTGGATTTATATATTTTGACTAATTAGAGAAAAATACAATTGAAATCGACCCATTTATCATAAACGGGTCAAAACCGCAACCTCTACATAATATAAAACCATGTCAATTTGAGTTATATTTTATCTACAACTTGTAAAATGTAAAACGAGTAATTTCATGTATTCCCTCAAAACTTAGTAGAATATCATATTTACCAAATAAAAGAATCATAATATCAAATATACCCATTTTTAAGTTTATGACATTTATACCCTTCTCTTGAAACATGTATTAGTAAACGAGAGTTCGAAGTGTAAGGAAAACGAGTAGGATATAATGGTTATATCATACATTTTATTCAATGAAATGGCAAGTGTTTTGAATGGGTATATTTGACATTACTTTTTTGGTTACGTTTTTTTTTTTTTTTTTCTGAAAGGTGTGAATCATTCGCGAATTTCGGGAGGTCTAGCATACGTTGTCTTAACCGGATCCGCACTAGAGAGCCCCCTCGCACAATAGACCCCCAATTTAAATCCCTCAATGAGAAACCCCTATCACCCAGACTCGAACCTGAGACTTGGATGGGAAAACTCACACGGGCCCACCATAGATGGAACTTAAATACCCGTGGAGCACTAGTGATGGTTTACTTTTTTGGTTACGTAAAATAATGATATTATACATACCTTCTGAAGAGTTGTTCAGGATCTTCTTCTTCTTCCGCCTCTTCGTGATCAACGTGGGCTAATGTAGGCATTGATCTACCGGAAACAAGACCATCGTGTCTCGTAAGTGCCTTCTGGAGCTGATCATTTAACTCAATTGCTTGCGATATTGTTTTCTCGTCCCTAAAACAAGCACATGCATCAACTAAAGGGTGTGACTTTGTGCGTTTACACATTTCATTAAACAACAATTTTAGCATTCCAATCTTTTTGCCTTGGTATATCCACAGAAAAATAACTTACCGAGATGTAACTGCAAGATGCATTACTCTCTGTTTATGAAATGAACACTGTTCAACAAGATCAAGGGTAAATTCATCCTTCGCTTGCTGTAAAAAAACACGAAGATAATTAACAATAACAAGACATTAAAGTGTAAATGCAGAAAATATTTTTAGATCTAACTACAATTCTCAACTTTCGGGACGAGTCTTTTATGATGGCAGCTTGAACATTAATATGTAAAATAATAACCCAACGCACGTACGTACCTCTGGATGTCTGGCATCAATGGCATCGAGAACATCTCTTAAAACTTCAAGCGCAGATCCAGCTTTTTGAATAATACTGTTTATAGAAAGATAGTAAAATGTAATTATAAGCAAGCAAAGAGATATACAAGCTTTTTTGAATAATACTGTTAATAAAAAAATAGTAAAATGTAATTATAAGCAAGCAAATAGATATACGAGTTTTTTTTAACCATATTTTTTACAGAAAGATAGTAAAACGTAATTATGAAAATAGAAATATATGCATAATAATAAGGCTCATTTCATTTATAATATTACCAAATTATTTCACACAACCATCAACAAGCCCCTCTATCCAAAATAATACGTTCACTTCCATTATCGGTATTCTTCTCTCTTTAGTACGGCTCATTTTACACATTTACTTTTTAGCTAAATTTATTTTTATTTCACTCATTTGACCGATTAGAGATAAAACATAATCCAAATTTATTTTAGTTACATAAGGAAAAATCAAGACTTTAAAATTAGAACACATACCTAGATTCGGGAACTGGTGGCGGGGCCTCTTGTGGTGCACTCCTGTCATGTACAGCAGTTGCAGGTTCACCGTTGCTTGAGTTGCTTTTACTGCTATCTGACGTTGAACGATTTTTGGGAAGAACTTCCGGTCTCGGAGCTTGAGAGAATTGTACTCCAGAACTCTATCAACCCAATAAAATAAATTCAAGAGTAAATGAAGGTGTAAATATGTAATTGTATTTTACCCCATGACAATTATTTTTGTTGCAGCTCAAATGTACATATGTATATATATATATATATATATACACACACCTACCACCAAATCATAGTATGCATTGTAATATTGAGGGAACTTTCCGGAAGCTCCACCGACAGATGTTTGTCTTGCATCCAGAAGAAGAAATATTTTCTCCCGTACAGGCAGATCAGAGCTCGACTGATAAAAGAAGGAAAAAAAACTTAAATGTAAAAATCGAAATTTCCAAATAACATATTAGGTGACAGTTGGAAGGAATAAACATACCTTTTTCTTTACTATTTTCACAAGTATAGGAAGGATCCCGTTGTCGATCACTTGTGTGTGAATTGGTTCTCCGATGTTATTCATCAACATTTCTAGCAACTGGAAACAGATACGATAAAAGCCAAATTGTTAGTCAGAAAACTCGAGATGTAAGAGTATTGTGTACATCACATTGTGCAGAACATTTATAACTCACCATAACAGCATATAATTGAGAATCTTTGCCCTTACTTCCCAGTCGCTTTTTGATGGTCTTAATGACATCTTTAGCTTGCCTGTAAATTCGAACACGTATACATGTCAAGTAAATCATATATGTTAGCATTGATAGGTATGGTAGATGGAAGTTACATTTGCAATTGGGTAGTATTTTTTTTTTTTTGGAGAATACAATATGAGGTAGCAGGCATTATAAAGAGAATGTGGTTTTGACATTCGGGTTAAAACGTAAACTTTAACTGGTACAAAGTCCTAAGATGAAGGTAGAGCATAACTTTGTGTGTTAATATTAGAATATGCACAGATTTTATATCTAATTATGATAACACCAAATTAAATAAATCGACTTTTGTGAGGTCGGTTGGCTCTCTCACGGTTTACTTTCAAAAGGTAACAAACTCTCCAGCGATATCAAAATCACTTGTCGATGTTAAGCATAATCAAGACTACAAACCAAAAGCCCTATTTATATAGATTGTAGAATATCCGTATCCTAATATAAACCTATTCCCTATAACCTTTATCTATGTAAAACTAATACACCAATATAAGACTTATCCAAAAAATATTAAAAATAACTCTCTTGATAACCGAAGTCTTATCACATAATAGCTCTTGTTCACAACAAGACAACAAGTATACTAATAATAATATGCATTAAGAATAAAGTATTTGTCGACCACAATCGAAATGAAAGTATTTCTTGTTAAAGGTTATGACCAACATGGAAGTGAACTCGAAGTTGTGTCCATTTAGGCCTTACCCCTTCACTTATACCCTCTTTTGCTGAAGTCGGTTGTTTACATACACAAAAGGTCTACGGAAAATGGTTTGCATTAGTATACTACATATCTACTTATCTATAAAAGGAGAAGTAAGGATAATGTAAATTTGGGTACTTGTCAAGCATAGAGGCATGCCACATAGGATTTGATGATTTCATAAATATATCAATATTATGATGTCATAAATATATCAATTAAAATGTTAAAGATTAATATATATTGTATTTAGTTTGTAATTTTCGAAATTAAATAATAATAAGTAGATTGGGGGGAAATTTGAATTGCATGAGGAAAGGTTATTGCATTTAATGATTCTGAATATCATCATCACATTTCTCTTCACATCTCTCACTTCACCTAAATCTCTCATCTCTCTTCAAATCTCCGGAACTTCTTCTTCTTTACTCTCTTCTTTTTTTCTTTCTCTACAGAGCTTCATCATCAATAACACACGGAGATGTCAAAATCGCACATGTTTGAAGCTTCTGGATCGACTCTTTCTCTCAGTTTCATCGATGATCTCAATCCGTCGAAAGATATGTGGAACCTAAAGGCTCGAATCATCAGAAAATGGAACCAAATGTTTCGGATGGATCTGATCTTGCTGGATGAGAAGGTATATACTTATTAACTTTCTTTTCCATGACTATTGTTCCGTGATGTATTCTGGGATGAAAGATCCAGGCTTCAAATCATGACTATTGTTCCGTGTTGTAAGATTCGGTTGAAAGATTCAGGCTACAAATCATCTTTGTAAGATTCATTTATTCGAGTTAGGGTTTGGGTACATTATGATATTAGGTATTTTAACTTTGTAATTGTAACACCCCAACCCGGAAGGGCTGACGTGTCACAATAACAGTGGTATCATAAACAAAAGTCATAATTCCATTTATTTATTTGACAAGGATACAACCACACGACTACTAAACTTAAGGTTAATATACAAGCGGACACATTCGACTTGATTAACTTACATCTTCAGATTTAGTTCTAGGCTTTATTCTTCTCTCTTTACCCCGCCCGAAGTAACTTGTGAACCTGTACATACAAGAAATTTACGGAATGAGCCAAATGCTCAGTACGGAGTAATAGGCTCAAATAACAAATAATGCTTTATATGAAATGCTATCCGGATGGAACTTTATGTTAAAATGATACGATGCAAGTAACGAAATTTCATAATTTAAATCATACGGATGTACCCATGAGCCAAACTTAAAACGTGACAATACACAGGTAGCTACTCCTGCATAATTATCACACGAGATGGCGATTTGGCATACCCGGTATCCAACTCCTTAACTTAAATCCTAGGATCGATCCATACGCCTCCTAGTAGCATTGTACCTCACTTGTACCTAGGGACGCTGTGAACTGATCTCTTCGTCACGAAAGGAGCACATGATGTCGATGCCGCAACAACATGCCCGTGGGACACTCCACGAGAAGCGACACTCAGGGTATCAGAGTACAAATGGTCTTATTCACATAACTTATCGCAAATATATTATCATAACAAGGCGTAACATATATTGGAACATGCGATAATGAGTACAACTAAACACAATACTATCGCATGACATGAAAGCTAAATCCAATGTTATAATTAGAATAGGAATCCAGCGAACAGTCAAATGAATCGATAATCCAAAGATGTGAGGAGTTTTAAATTAGATATATTAATTCAACGGGTGTGTAACAATGGAGTATGAAATAACAAGGAGTGGGGTAAGGATCCGTACCTTTTATGTTCCCAAGTGATGTCAACCCGTTTATGAACTTTTGTAATTATCTACATACAAGTTATACCCAGTTAATTATGTTTGGTTCTCATTAATTGTCGGTTCGAAATAGTATATCAACAATTACTTTTTTTTTATTAATTACCTTATATTAAGTTAAAATTTGAAGCCTTTTGTTTTAAGACTTCTGCAACATTAAATTTATCTATTCTTGTAAATAATGACACTTAACTAGAATTCATGCCTGGGACGGTTAATAACGTCAGACTAACAACTTTCGTAAAAACTTTTAAATGTTGACCTATATGATATTTTTATACAATATTAATTGTGTCTTAAAAGTAATTGTCTTTTTAAAATTTCACATAATAATCGGCTACTTTATGATAAAGACTTTTGATAACTTATTCTGATACAATAACTAATTAAGCTTTGTTAAATAGAATTAGTATCCAATTTACTCTTTCTAAAGTTTGTATTTTAATAAAGTAAAACTATAATCATAAATTACAAAGCAAATTCCAATTCATAAGTTAAAGAAGTGGATACAATTTATTAAATGAAAAAGTTATAGTTAGTAAGCAACATATACAGTTGACGTTTTTATGAAAGTCTAATTCTAATACATTAGACAAGAAAAATAACATAACTCATAATATGAACATAATGTGAAGAATAACATATATATATAAGTTTTGAGAAACAAATGCTTGAGTCAAAGTTGTGACTTATTCTTAGTGGTTCATGTTAACCAAAATAATAAAATAACAAATATAATAACTTCATCTTCTTCATTTGAAGAAAGATGACAGAACGCATGTTGCCAACTTTGTACAATTTTGATTAGAATTTGTATGTACGTAAATAAAAACAAGAGTTAATTACTATTTTCGTCCCTATGGTTTGTCAAAAATCACTATTTCAGTCCATTAGTTTAAAAATTGCGATTTCAGTCCTTGTGGTTTCACTTTCGTAACCATTTCAGTCCACCTCATAACCATTTCAGTCCCTGTACTTAACAGAATAATGGTTTGAAATGGTTACGAAAGTGAAACCACATGGACTGAAATGGTTACGAAAGTGAAACCATAGGAACTGAAATCGCAATTTTTAAACTAATGGACTGAAATAGTGATTTTTTACAAACCACAGGGACGAAAACAGTAATTAACTCTAAAAACAAAAACGTATCGGTATATAATATTACCTGAAGCTTGAGATGAATAATAGATCGCAATAAGGAAGCGTTGCCGGAGATACGAACCGTCGTCTGAGAAATATCTGTTGCGTGGTGATGTCAACCGCGGTGTGGTCGGAAGGTGACAATGTTGATCAGTTCTGTTTAGACATAATGGAAAACATGAAAACATACTTTTGATTGCATCAGCACAGGCCAGCAGAGAATCCAGATGGAGACGCAGCAAGAGTGTTTGACATGATTGTCAGCTTGGTCTGGTTCCTCCTTAAGGTGCAATCTAATGATGGTGATGAAGAAACCGAATAAGGGAGTTCGGCTAGGAGAGAGGGGGCGATTTCATGAATGATGTTATTGTGATTAGAGTCTAACCCTTAAACCCTCTAATTATCTCCTTATATATGCACCCAAGAGGAAACCCTAATTAGTTAATAATGGTAATAAGGCCCATCAACAATTACCAACTAATTATTTAATAGGTTGTTAAATATTTTGATCTATTATTATATAAATGATTATAATGGCCATAAATAAATAAATATATTATTTATTTATTCTTACATTCTCCCACTTGGCCGAGTAATCATTTATTATGAGTATTAGGTAAGCCTGATCAGGAGTTAACACTCATTTTAGCCTTAAACAAGTACTATAGCAGAGAAATACAGCCGTTGAATCATTATGCGACTCAGGACCCCCATTAGTCATACTATAGCCTTAATTTAAAACCTAATCGTTATGATCAAAATATGCATAAGCCCTTTGTTTGATTTGTAACTTTATTTGTCTATATGCCATTATGTCGACTTGACATATTCTTAGAGACATACAAAATCAAACTGATGAGGAAAATTAACTAATACTTAGTCATTCATAGTACGATATGCAATTGCGCACAGCCATTAATTAATACCCGTCTATGAGCTCTCTTAATAAGACTTATGGGTAATAGCCATTCAGTTATAGGATCCTTAAGCATATCATGAATGTATTCGATACAAAACTTAGTTTCCTCAATTCGTTCATAAACGAATAATTAATTGCGTATCGAAATTTAATGCAGCACCTCTCGAACTGTTACTGTTCAAGGAGTCATGGTAGCTGACTTTATCACACTAATTCTTCAAAACATTAATTATATGGAGTTAATAAACTTATGAGTCCACTGATAAATTTCCAACAACATTTAGTGACTATATTATGTCGTTATAACTTAGGTTGTTAATATCAGTGCATTATGACTCCTCCATGAGATAGGTTTTGTCTGCTGACATAAAGATATACCCGAAATTACATTTTGTCATCTTTGAATATCACAAAGTTAAAGTAATAAACCGGTTTTAATTCTCACTTCTTCTTCAAATTGTAGTCTCTCGTTTCTTTTAAAGATATTGTAATACTCCATTAGATGCTTCACATTAATCTAGACATATCTAGTGTGTTGCAATGTGAGTAATATCTAAACGAGACTTAAACTTACATAAGGCTTCCAATTAATGAAGCGTAAAAAATAATCTCATTTACCATATTATCCTCTGAAGGAGAGCAGTATTGATTGTTACATATGTAAGGACCCATTTAATGTTAAACTTATGGAACGGAACTAATATCCCATTGGGTCTATCTCAGTATGTTATGATATCAATCACGTAAGAGATATCTCTGAGATTTATTATATCAAAGTTTGTGTTAACAATGCTTTGACTTATGTAACATATACTTGTCAAAAGAATGTCATCTATATAGACAATTTTATTTTAGTTGCTCCCACTCATCTTGAGGTAGGTACATTAACCCACTTGATTCTTGATGAAAATAATTACGTTAGCTTTTCATCACATTATGATGTTTGCATTAACCCATACATGGATTTTATTGACTTACAAACAAAGTGTTCTTTAACCTTCAGTTTGGAACTTTCAGGTTGTTTATGAACATGTAAATATGTCAGCCATTTGTTAGGGAAAATTGTTTTTAATGTTCATCTAATGTAGCTTTAAACTATTATAAGCTACTAGAACAGTGATGATCCTCAAAGAAATCTTTGATAATTTATCTCTTCCTAAGTATAACCTTTGACAATCAATCATGCCTCTTTGTGTCTTAACGCTTATATTAGGATTTGATTTAGTTATGAACACTCTTAGGTAGTTCAATCAAATCCCAAACATTATACGAACACATAAAATCAGTTTTACTAGAAAACAGTTTTATTCCATTCAGAAGATTGATTGACACTAATGGCTTAATTTGAAGAGATAGGATCGGTAAACTTTTCCAAAGTCCATTTCAACTTCATTAGGGAGGTTATGTAAACATCAAAGTTAGTAGGTTTTTAAACCTAGATGACCTCCTGAGTTGAAGATTGGGTTCATTAGAAGTTTCAGTTTTATGGATTAGCTCTTGGTTAGGTTGCTATCATTTTCATTCTAAGTTTGTAAGAGTTGGTGCAGTATGGTGTACAAGAGGTGTAATCGGAGTTAAATTCGGAGTGAAATTTAATGACACTCTTCCCCCCGCCTCTTGTATTCCTTGCAAGTCATGATAAGGACCTTGACTGCTCCCACTGACCTTAGAAAACTTTAGGAACTCGGCATGCTTAGGGTCAATACTTAACGACCAACAAATTCTAATAGAGAAACAAGTTAATGACGTTAGTCGTGATTTCTCTTGTTGAGGATTATGCTAGTTTAGGTAAGAAATCTAAGTGTGCCCACAATTAAGCAACAATGAAACTTTTGTAAGAGTAGCATTAGATTTTAAGGAGACAGGTATTGATGGAACAGTGTCGTGATAGAGCGGTGTCTTGTACAAGAGGTGCAAATTGAGGTAATATGAAGTTTTTCACTCCCCCACCTCTTGCAACTATTGCAAGTTATCATTAAGACACTTAATGCTCCCACTGATCTTTAATATCTCTAGAATGCTACAAGAGAAGTTTCAATGAGCAACGTGACGTGGGAACCTATCACATATACGTTAGACTTTATTTGATTTCTTTAATGTCCAGATATCATAAGAAACTTTAGGGACATATTTAATAGAAATCTTATTAAGTACATACATGAATAGATTTCTTCTAAGAACGTGAGCCATATGCGACAAAATTTAGATACAAGTTGATAGTCTTTCAAATGATAAATAAATTATGTCTGAATATTCCATTTGGAATAAGTTCCACGAATGTCAATGAATGACTTATGATGGACCCATACTTATTCCTTAAGCCAAGTAATATTTAGGGCTATAACGTCATGATTTAAAATCACTTAGAATGAGATTAGATGAAAAAAAATCATCCTCATTAACCATGTCATGATTTCTCATGAATTTTGGTTATAATGGATGAAATTTGTAAGTCTCATTTTCCTTTTGTCAAATTCTCATTTACATGATGACAAAAGTTGTGAAAGTGTAAGGTATCATCTAGTTTTATCTTAGTAATGTTTCAATCCAGATATTTAGAACAAATAAGATGAGAGTTTAAGGTAAGTGTGACTTTATTTTGACTATGCAAACCTCACAACCTTCATAACATTGCTTAATTATGATACTATATTCTGATTAATCTTCAGAATATATAAGGTGTCGAAAAGCGTTGTTAGAAGATTGCTTATTTTGGTTCCTACAGTCTTAACATTTAATTTTGTCACTAACTCTCATGTTAGTTATTTGTTGACTTCTGGTAAGGAAACCTATGGAACTAGAGTCAACTAATCATGTGTTAATAGGAATATTAAAGAATTATCAGACTTAAATATCATTAGTAAGTGACTATCTAATTAATTTATCCAACTGTTCTCTAGAATAATGGATAGTCTCGTTGCTTATGTCTAGTCTAATGACATAATTATGCATTGAGATTTTCCCTTGAAGAACCTTAAAGTTGGAATTTTTACTTGTAATTTGTCTATGGACCTTAGAACAATCCTCTTTTAAAGTATTAGTGGTTGTAAGGTGAATAACATCTTATTTTCTAGTTTCAAACATATATTTCTATGTACATATGTTGCTTATCAACACACTCATTGTACTTTGGTACTTTTGAGTGTTATAGTTGATTTATAAGGCATCAAATTGTACAAGTGAAAATCTTAGTATGTAATGTACTGAAAAAATGTACTTATTTCCATGCGTAAGCCCTTAACTTTATGGGTCATGGTATTGTACATTATTATGTATTCACATATAACACTTAGCTTATAGTTTAGAATTTTAAATGAAGGCATGCATATTAGGAATTCTTGTGATTATTCCACAATTATAGATTAGTCTTAGGAAAGACTTAATCTGGAATAACTTTAGTGATAGCAATTATGTTAGAGGGATCTTGATTATCATAAGAGACATCATGTTCGATTTGTCCTATTCATCATGCTCTACTTTTTCTTCTGTAGTGCTTTATCAGAAGAGAGCAACAGGATCATCGTGTCTTAAGAGATAATCAAGGATTTAATTTAGGAGCTAATTCTTATAGAAACTTTAAGCAAAACATATTAGATTTAGGAATTAGAGTGGATGAGATATAGACTTATAGAAGAAAATTATAGTGAGTAAAATTATGGGTACTAAGAATAAGGCAGACGAAATGATCATAAAAATTAATTAAGGATCATTAATATAAGGATCATTGTGTGAAGAGGTTGTGATATGTCTATTACTAACATCAAAATAATAGACTATTTAAAGTTCTACTTAAACGAAGACAAATCAGCTTTGGCCAGAAGTGTAATCATTTAAGCATGTGTGCAAAGTAATCGTGACAAATCAGCTTTGGCCAGAAATGAGACAATCACTTTAGTTATGCACTTGTCAAGCATGCTAAACATAAATGAATTAAATCAGCTTTGGCCAGAATTAAGACATTTCACGTTTGTAATGCATACTCAACATAGCTTTTATAATACTTGAACAATAAATAGATGCATCAAATCAGCTTTGGCCAGAAGTGATACATCAAAAGCTCATTCAAGTTAAGCCATTTTGGTTTTGTAAAACATTATTTGATCCTTATTAATTAACTAAGTATTTACAAAAACCAATTATTTAGTAGCAAACCACTCGTTAGTGCGGATCGAACTCCGCGGTGAGTTCGCTGGAGTTTTGCGGGGTTCGGGGCGGAGCCCCGGGCTAAATCTTAGTTCACATTAAACAGCCTAAAATAATGAGGTTTCGAGTGAGATCTCGACTCAGTTATGAGGTCTCGAGTGAGAACTCGAGTCAAGTCTCGACTCAGCTTATAACATTATGAGGTCTCGACTCATTAATGGTCTCGAGTCGCGACCTCAGTGTCTCGAGTCGTAATCATGGTCTCGACTGCCGTGAATTTTGAGATCTCGACTCCTTATGAGGTCTCGAGTTGTGACCTTTATGGTCTCGAGTCGCAACCTTATGGTCTCGAGTTATGACCTTATGGTCTCGAGTCGAGACCTTTGTCTCGAGTTGTACAGATTTAAGCCCTTAGTCGAAACCTCAGTGGTCTCGAGTCGAGTTCTTGTGGTCTCGAGTCGTTAAACAAATGATCTCGAAACTCCTGTTAACAGCTGTTAGTGTGATAAGTTTGAAATTCGAATTTTAAGGGATTATGGGATTTAGTTTCCTATTTTAATGCTAATCTAAATTTATCAAAATATTTCAAAATAATATCCATTTAATTTTTATAACAGATTTCAAAATACTAAGAGATAAATTTTAGATCAAGACTAGGAAAACACCCAATAATCTAAATTTAGTTCCAAAATAAGAGAATTATTCGAATTTCACTAAGAACACGAAGAACCCTAATATAAAATCAAAATTCTGGAAACCCAAAAACTTTGTATTAAGATTATTATATAAAAAAATTCTAGACGCAAATTTAGAGCATCTATCATGAAAATTTGGTGGGCTCTTTAATCGAGTAATATATATTAAATTAATACCTTTCGAATTTAAAGAAAAGATGGATGAATACTAATCAGAAGCATCATTACTTTATTGGATTAATAAATTCATTAGATGAAAGGAATGTACAGTATTCAATTCATTCATCCATTTTTGGTTTCGAGATTTTGGGAAAAGGGACTCGAAATAAGGCTTTGAATTTTATTAAGTTTTCAAAATTATGTTTTCCAGATTTTAATTCCAGAATAATGGATAGGAAAACAGAACTGATTAATCAACATAAGCTCTGATACCACATGTTGATCAGTTCTGTTTAGACATAATGGAAAACATGAAAACATACCTTTGATTGCATCAGCACAGGCCAGCAGAGAATCCAGATGGAGACGCAGCAAGAGTGTTTGACATGATTGTCAGCTTGGTCTGGTTCCTCCTTAGGGTGCAATCTAATGATGGTGATGAAGAAACCGAATAAGGGAGTTCGGCTAGGAGAGAGGGGGCGATTTCATGAATGATGTTATTGTGATTAGAGTCTAACCCTTAAACCCTCTAATTATCTCCTTATATATACACCCAAGAGGAAACCCTAATTAGTTAATAATGGTAATAAGGCCCATCAACAATTACAAACTAATTATTTAATAGGTTGTTAAATATTTTGATATATTATTATATAAATGATTATAATGGCCATATATAAATAAATATATTATTTATTTATTCTTACAGACAACAGAATGGAGGTAGTGGACACTGATGACGGTTTCATTGGTATGCGTCGGTTTTCTATTTCACCGGAATAAGGAGGGTGACCATGATGGCGGGTTCCGGCGCTTCTAATGGATCAAAGAAAGACAACATACAACAGCTAACAGAAAGGCTGATTTGGTTGTGTTTCAGGTGGTTTAGTAATATTTTGATACTCTAACAGTGGTGGTGTGGCCTATGGGCTGACCGAGAGTCATGGGGTGGCTATGGAGTGGTGATGGTATACATAGTTTTTTTTTTTTTTTTTTTTTTTTTAGACTAATGATTTTTTTTTGGCCAGATGGTGACTTTGTAAGAGGGCACTTCTTAAAATTCTCCACGTATGCATATGACTCGAATATCTTCATGTTTATCCATGAGTTCTATAATCAATTTTAATTTAATATTGATATATGTTCTTTTACGTAACTACATATTTGATATTCCATAATTTCTCATATTATTATTTTATTTTCTTAACCATTTATATATATAGGTAAAGAGTAAAATACAAATGCGCTTATCGTACGATACGTACGCGATTATCCCAGCCGTTCGATCAGGTGCAGATCTGGTGCGAATTCAATACATATCGCATATGAAAAAATGGTTAGCATGGGGTAGTGTGAAAAATGGCATGAGGTGTGTAGATGGACAAAATCGCATTTGGAAGATTTGAATATCGCATGTGAAAAAATGGCATGGGGAATTTGAAAAATGGCATGGGGTGTGTAGAATCGCATGTGGAAGATTGAATATCGCATGTGAAAAAATGGCTAGCATGGGGTAATGTGAAAAATAGCATGGGGTGTGTAGAATCGCATGTGGAAAATTGAATATCGCATGTGAAAAAATGACATGGGGTAATGTGAAAAATGGCATGGGGTGTGTAGAATCGCATGTGGAAAATTGAATATCGCATGTGAAAAAATGGCATGGGGTAATGTGAAAAATGGCATGGGGTGTGTAGAATCGCATGTGGAAAATTGAATATCGCATGTGAAAAAATGACATGGGGTAATGTGAAAAATGGCATGGGGTGTGTAGAATCGCATGTGAAAAATTGAATATCGCATGTGAAAAAATAGCTAGCATGGGGTAATGTGAAAAATGGCATGGGGTGTGTAGAATCGCATGTGGAAAATTGAATATCGCATGTGAAAAATCTGTGTGTGTGTTACTGTCAGTCTTCTTCCGTTTGACCATTACAACTCCCAAATTAGTAGTTCTTACTATCGATATCGCACTAAAAGGAACGAAGGGAGGTTGGGGAAGAAGATTTTCAGGTTTTTGAATTTGATTTAGGGTTTGATTTTGAACCATCATCGGTCAATTACAGAGATTTATGACCTCGCAATGACGTTTTTAACCTTCCTGATATGATTTAGATATATTAAAATGATTAATTTAATCATTTAAATTAGTTTCGCCCGCGTTTAATCGATTGAAGATCGTACGGCTGAAGGCATCGCGTACATAATGTATGATAAGAGGTAGTGTACGTTAACCGGCCTATATATATATATTTTAATATACGGAACTTTAAAAGAACTATTATTTATTGTTATTATTTATTTACTTTGCTATCATTATTCTTTTAGTTTTTGTTTTTTTTTTCGGATATTACAATTATCCTCCCCTTAAAAAATTTCGTCCTCGAAATTGAGGATTGATAATATGAACTCTCATTAAATAACGTAAGTGGAAGTTTTATAACATATATCAAAAATAAGGTTTACATTTATTTGGACTAAAGGTCCTATCACGTAAACATAGGATTTTAAATATTTAGAAAGTCACTTATCTATATAATAGGAATAGGAATTCAGAAGCGTACATTTGTACCTGTAATTCACAATTACGTTCATGACCATAATTGTTAATTACCTTACAACTGTGCCCTAACGGTCCTCCCACTACGCATCTTAATAACATATTTAACAATAAAAAAAATCAACGGAGACTTACAAATAACAGAGTGACTATTGGTACTGATATCTCCTACATAGATATGCTTAATCATAACTAAGATATGTTCACATAAGGCAAAACATGAATGACCACAATTGAATATAGATCAAAGAGTAAGATTCACCGTTACCTCAACTAAAATTCTATTGCTCGAATAGATTAGGGTATAGAGAGCGAACTGACTCTTCAGATTCCCATGTTGCTTCGCGTTCAGAGTGATTTTTCCAGAGGACTTTAACAAATGGAATTACTTTCCTACGCATAACCCTTTCTTGTCGATCTAAGATGGCTTCTGGTTCCTCTTCGTAGGACAAATCTTCGTGAATTGTAAGTAACGGATAACTAATGACATGGAGTGGATGATTATTATATCCTCTTAATGAGGAGACATGAAAAATGTTATGAACGTGAGAGAGCTGAGGCGGTAGAGCCAGTCAATATGATACTTCTCCAATTCTTTCATGGATTTCAAACGGACCAATGAAACGAGGACTAAGCTTCCCTTTAATTCCAAATCTACGAACGCCACGCCAAGGTGATACCTTTAAGAATACGTGGTCCCCAATTTTAAATTCGAGTGGTCGTCTATGTTGATCTGCATAGCTCTTTTGTCTGCTCTGAGCTTCTTTCAGTTTTTCTCGTGCCATAGTGACTTTTTCATTTGTAATCTGAACTAGTTCTGGCCCTTCAATAATCTTTTCTCCAACTTCATCCCAGCAGATCGGTGCTCGACATTTCCGACCGTACAAAAGCTCAAAAGGGGTCATACCAATACTTGCTTGCCAACTATTGTTGTAAGCGAACTCAACAAGGCATAGATATTCATCCCAGTTCCCAGACCATTCGAGTGCACATGCTCGGAGCATGTCTTCCAAGGTTTGAATTGTGCGTTCTGACTGCCCGTCTGTTTGTGGATGGAAAGCCGTACTAAACTTCAATCGTGTACCCCAAGCTGCCTGAAAACCTTTCCAAAATCGTGAGGTGAAACGTGGGTCTCTATCTGAAACAATGGAAGATGGTGTGCCATGAAGTCTAATAATCTCTTGAAGAAATATTTCGGATAACTTACTAACCGAAAATCCTTACTGAATCGGTAGAAAATGTGCTGACTTTGACAATCTATCGACAACAACCCATACAACATCATTCTTCTTGAAAGTCTTAGGCAAACCGGTAACAAAATCCATTGTGATCTCATCCCACTTCCATATGGGAATATCCAATGGCTGCAATAGACCGCTTGCTCGTTTGTTTTCAATTTTCACTTGTTGGCAAGTGAGGCATTTACTTACATATCGAGCAACGTCTTCCTTCATGCCATTCCACCAGAAGTTCTGTCTTAAGTCTCGATACATCTTTGTAGATCCGGGGTGAATTGAAAATGGTGAGCTGTGAGCTTCGGCTAACAATGACTCACGAAGGGTGGGGTCATCGGGTACACAAAGTCTTTTGCCGCACCCAATCACTCCATGATGGTCTATACGAAATTCAGATTGCTTACCCACCTCAAGATTTTGTACAATTGCCCAAAGTTCTCCATCTTGCTTCTGTGCATCTTTGATCCGTGATATGAGGTTGGGTTCTATCTGCATTCTAGCTAGATAACCATCAGATTTACTAACCTGAAGCCAAATGTTCATCCTTTCGAGATCCCTTATAATACGAGGCTGAATTTGTAAGCAAGTTATAGTCCCAGAATTCTTTCGGCTCAACGCGTCAGCTACAACATTGGCTTTACCTGGATGGTATTGAATATTTGCGTCGTAATCTTTTAAAAGTTCTAACCACCTTCTTTGCCTCATATTTAGCTCCTTCTAGGTGAATATGTACTTGAGGCTCTTGTGGTCGGTAAATATGTCACAACTCTCACCATACAGATAGTGTCGCCAAATCTTAAGTGCAAAGACGACTACTGCTAGTTCTAAATCATGTGTAGGGTAGTTAACTTCATACGGCTTCAACTAACGGGAGGCATAAGCGATAACCTTCCCATGTTGCATTAGCACACAACCTAATCCTTTCTTTGAGGCATCACTATAGACTTGGTAACCTCCTGATCCAGAAGGGAGAGCGAGTATGGGGGAGGATACGAGTCGTTTCTTCAATTCTTCAAAGCTTTTCTCTTGTTTCTCATTCCATGAGTACTTCACCCCTTTCCTTAGGAGTTTTGTGAGTGGTAACGCAATGACTGAAAATCTTTCAACAAATCTTCGGTAGTAGCCAGCAAGACCCAAGAAACTTCGTATTTCGGTAACAGAAGTGGGTTTTGGCCATTTCGTAATAGCTTCAACCTTTGTTGGGTCTACCATAATTCCCTCCGCTGATATGACATGACCTCGAAATGCCACTTGGCTAAGCCAAAAGTCACATTTGGAAAACTTAGCGTACAACTTCTCATGCCGCAAGGTTCCAAGTACTGCATGTAGATGTGCTTCATGCTCTTCACGACTCTTAGAATACACCAGAATGTCATCGATAAAGACAATAACGAATTTATCTAGGAATTTGTGAAATACTTGATTCATCAAATCCATGAAGACTGCGGGTGCGTTAGTTAGCCCAAAGGGCATAACCTAGAATTCGTAATGACCATAACGAGTACGAAAGGCGGTCTTAGGAACATCATCCTTCCTGATCTTTAGCTGATGATACCCGGACCTCGGGTCAATTTTTGAGAAGAACTGAGCACCCTGAAGTTGATCAAAGAGATCATCAATGCGAGGCAAAGGATACCGATTACGAATAGTAATGTTGTTCAGCTCTCGGTAGTCAATACATAAACGCATACTACCGTCTTTCTTCTTCACAAATAAGACCGGAGCACCCCAAGGTGAAACACTAGGTCTTATGAATCCCAGATCTAACAATTCTTGCAATTGTTCCTTCAACTCTTTCAGTTCCATCGGGGCCATACGGTACGGGGCTTTAGAAATAGGTTCGGCACCAGGGATCAAGTCGATGGTGAATTCTACCTGACGGTCGGGTGGTAATCCCGGTAGTTCATCCGGAAATATATCAGGATATTCACAGACAACGGGATGGCTATTGATACTATTAACACTAGCAGAAGTATCGTTAACCAATGCTAGGAATCCAGCACAGCCGTTTGATATGAATTTTCGAGCTTTGAGCGCAGAGATAATTTTAAGAGATTTATGAGCTTGAGCTCCCTGATATAAAATATCAGGATGATGAAGATCACCGAAAATAACACGGCGGGAATGATAATCTATAGTTACGTGATGTCGAGACAACCAATCTATCCCGAGAATAACATCAAAGTCACACATATGTATTGGAAATAGGTCTGCCTTACACACAATAGATTCAATACGGATTAGACAATCTTTATATACATGAGTGATTACGGATGAATTTTCCATGGGAGTGGAAACGGTTAAAGTATGATTTAAGAGAGCTGGTCTTATCGGAAGGTACTTAGTAAACGAGTGGGATACTAAAGAATGGGTCGCTCCTGTATCGAATAGCAGATAGATACTACGTTCACCAAGCTGAAGGGTTCCAGAGACAGTACCTGGGGCATTAGCAGCGTCAGTAGCAGAAAGTGCGAAAACTCTTCCTCCAACATTGGGTGGTGCAGCATTTGGTCGGTTATTCTTCTTAGTGTCTTTCTTAGTACACTCCTTGATGATGTGTCCAGTTTGGCCACATCTAAAGCAGGCTCATATACCTCGGTGACATACGCCCTGATGTCTCTTACCACAAGTATTGCATAGAGGGTATGTAGTTTGATTCGGGTTTAGATGTTGATTAAATGGTTGTGCTCTAATAGGTTCTGCATACAACTGAATCTGGTTTTGAGCGGGCCTCGGATTTTGCGGTCTAGGTTGCCATGGACGTGCCTGATTTCCAGAGTTTTGATTTCCTTGCACTTTGCGATCTTGATGGTATGGCGTAGTGGATGATTGGCCGATTGACTGCTTAAATTGTCCTTCTCTGTTTCTCTTCTTATTATCCCCAGTTCGAGATAAAAATTATTTCCTCTAGAACTCAAAAGTTTTGATAGCATCATCAACTTCGGTGATATCCTTAAATTTCATGTACATGATCGACTTCCGAATTCGATCATTGACTGCCCACTTGCATTTCTCTGCCTGGGCTTCTGCTGATCTTGCAACGTCTCCTACAATACTAGCCAACCTTGAAAATCGAGTAATGAACTCAGAGGCTGGTTCATCACTCCCTTGTCGAATCACTGCATACTCCCTGATATAAGCTTCTTTATCAGCAGTAGAAAAATACTTGTCGTAAAAGATGGTACGAAAGTCGACCCACGAAAGATTAGCGTCGAAATCATCCCCTCCTTTGACTTGCTTATATCCTTCCCACCAAGTTTGTGCATCATCTTCAATTTTGTAGGTAGCCAATCTAACTTTGTATTGCTCCGGAACTCCAAGAGCTCCGAAGATCTTTTCAACATGAGCTATCCAGTTTCTTGCTTCGATTGGATTAGTAGCGTGAATAAAGGACTTCGGCTTTTGTTTTTGGAATTTAGCGATCCATATGTCTATACTATAAGTAGTATGGTTCGTGGCATTCTCACGAATTTCTCCACCAGAGACTGGATTCGTGTTAGTACGTTCTGGATGACGAGTTTGTTGAATAACGGCCTCAGCTGTTTGAGCAACCAGGTTTGGAAGCAAACCAGCAACAGTCTGGTTGATAGCATTAATTATGTTTGGATCAACTGGAGTCTCGTTCGAAGAAGTGTTGTTACTTACATGGTTAGTGTGAGTAGTCCTACGAGGCTGACGACGAGGAGACATCTATAAAAATAGACGTAGGAGTTAGAAAAAAAAAATATACGAGACCAAGTTGAATCCTATCATAAATATCTACCCATTCCTCACAGGTTTTTAATTACTATCTTTAAGTTTTCTACAGGAAAGAGCCTTTGCTCTGATACCATAGCTGTAACACCCCAACCCGGAAGGGCTGACGTGTCACAATAACAGTGGTATCATAAACAAAAGTCATAATTCCATTTATTTATTTGACAAGGATACAACCACACGACTACTAAACTTAAGGTTAATATACAAGCGGACATATTCGACTTGATTAACTAACATCTTCAGATTTAGTTCTAGGCTTTATTCTTCTCTCTTTACCTCGCCCGAAGTAACTTGTGAACCTGTACATACAAGAAATTTACGGAATGAGCCAAATGCTCAGTACGGAGTAATAGGCTCAAATAACACATAATGCTTTATATGAAATGCTATCCGGATGGAACTTTATGTTAAAATGATACGATGCAAGTAACGAAATTTCATAATTTAAATCATACGGATGTACCCATGAGCCAAACTTAAAACGTGACAATACACAGGTAGCTACTCCTGCATAATTATCACACGAGATGGCGAGTTGGCATACCCGGTATCCACCTCATTAACTTAAATCCTAGGATCGATCCATACGCCTCCTAGTAGCTTTGTACCTCACTTGTACCTAGGGACGCCATGAACTGATCTCTCCATCACGGAAGGAGCACATGATGTCGATGCCGCAACAACATGCCCGTGGGACACTCCACGAGAAGCGACACTCAGGGTATCAGAGTACAAATGGTCTTATTCACATAACTTATCGCAAATATATTATCATAACAAGGCGTAACATATATTGGAACATGCGATAATGAGTACAACTAAACATAATACTATCGCATGACATGAAAGCTAAATCCAATGTTATGATTAGAATAGGAATCCAGGGAACAGTCAAATGAATCGATAATCCAAAGATGTGAGGAGTTTTAAATTAGATATATTAATTCAACGGGTGTGTAACAATGGAGTATGAAATAACAAGGAGTGGGGTAAAGATCCGTACCTTTTATGTTCCCAAGTGATGTCAACCCGTTTATGAACTTTTGTAATTATCTACATACAAGTTATACCCAGTTAATTATGTTTGGTTCTCATTAATTGTCGGTTCGAAATAGTATATCAACAATTACTTTTTTTTTATTAATTACCTTATATTAAGTTAAAATTTGAAGCCTTTTGTTTTAAGACTTCTGCAACATTAAATTTATCTATTCTTGTAAATAATGACACTTAACTAGAATTCATGCCTGGGACGGTTAATAACGTCAGACTAACAACTTTCGTAAAAACTTTTAAATGTTGACCTATATGATATTTTTATACAATATTAATTGTGTCTTAAAAGTAATTGTCTTTTTAAAATTTCACATAATAATCGGCTACTTTATGATAAAGACTTTTGATAACTTATTCTGATACAATAACTAATTAAGCTTTGTTAAATAGAATTAGTATCCAATTTACTCTTTCTAAAGTTTGTATTTTAATAAAGTAAAACTATAATCATAAATTACAAAGCAAATTCCAATTCATAAGTTAAAGAAGTGGATACAATTTATTAAATGAAAAAGTTATAGTTAGTAAGCAACATATACAGTTGACGTTTTTATGAAAGTCTAATTCTAATACATTAGACAAGAAAAATAACATAACTCATAATATGAACATAATGTGAAGAATAACATATATATATAAGTTTTGAGAAACAAATGCTTGAGTCAAAGTTGTGACTTATTCTTAGTGGTTCATGTTAACCAAAATAATAAAATAACAAATATAATAACTTCATCTTCTTCATTTGAAGAAAGATGACAGAACGCATGTTGCCAACTTTGTACAATTTTGATTAGAATTTGTATGTACGTAAATAAAAACAAAAACGTATCGGAATATAATATTACCTGAAGCTTGAGATGAATAATAGATCGCAATAAGGAAGCGTTGCCGGAGATACGAACCGTCGTCTGAGAAATATCTGTTGCGTGGTGATGTCAACCGCGGTGTGGTCGGAAGGTGACAACAGAATGGAGGTAGTGGACACTGATGACGGTTTCATTGGTATGCGTCGGTTTTCTATTTCACCGGAATAAGGAGGGTGACCATGATGGCGGGTTCCGGCGCTTCTAATGGATCAAAGAAAGACAACATACAACAGCTAACTGAAAGGCTGATTTGGTTGTGTTTCAGGTGGTTTAGTAATATTTTGATACTCTAACAGGGGTGGTGGCCTATGGGTTGACCGAGAGTCATGGGGTGGCTATGGAGTGGTGATGGTATACATAGTTTTTTTTTTTTTAGACTAATGATTTTTTTTGGCCAGATAGTGACTTTGTAAGAGGGCACTTCTTAAAATTCTCCACGTATGCATATGACTCGAATATCTTCATGTTTATCCATGAGTTCTATAATCAATTTTAACTAGTAAATAGACCCGCGCGCGTTGCGGCACGGGTACTTCGCAAATATCGAACGGATTAGTCCAAACGTTTTGTGATGCGTTAGCCATATGAAAACGAACGTTTTAACGTATTCGATTGAACTCAATGTATCATATAGTTGCATTGTGATTGGATCAAGGCAAAAACTCTCGATGGAGTCAAAGTGTATTTACAAAGTTCAAAAAAAGTTAAGTGGTTCAAAATTGCATTTCGTAAGCTTAAGGACTAAGAAATGGTACCACAAATTTGGGGTGTCAAAAGTAAAGTATTTGTAAAACGGAGTAGTTTTATTATTATTATTATTATTATTATTATTATTATTATTATATTGGAAAAAAGTGAACATTTTCATCATTATAATATTAAGCGTTTTAAAGTTCGGAATATACCGTTTGGATGTGTTTATCTTATTTATGTTTCATTAAAAGTGTGGATCAAAATTAAACGGGTCAAGTATAATTGACTTTTTTCTTTATTGCGACGAACTAACAATAATGGTACCGGTACCAATATCCGTTTCTATAGTTTTCTCGATGTTTCAGTATAAATTTCGTTAAAAAACGGACTTGTATTTGCAATAGAGTATGTTTGGATAGCATAGGTTATATCATGTGTAAATTGATATAAAACACGTGCCTATCACTATACCAAATGCTAATATTATACCAATAATGTAAGGAAATAAACCGATACCACCTGAAAACCCGTCCCGTAGCATAGAGACACCGTCAATTCTTCATGATATAACAATAGTCAAGTAACTTATAATTCACATATTTGTTAAAAAGGTATTTAGTAAAATCGAAATATATTAGGAAAGTCGATACACAAACATAAGATTAAAAAAAAAAAAAAAAGGGAAATGATAAGCATTCCCATAACCCAAAACATTACTGTGACATATTGTACATCATGAACAAAAACTTGTAACATTATCTGGAACATCAAGACCTATAAAAAGTATCCAGTCAGAACACTTGATGAAAGAGGGATAGAAAAGGAGATAGAGTCGGTTAGAAGATGAAACAAACAAATTGATCAAGAAACACACAATCCGGGTCATCAAATCTCCGTCCACAGATCCGTTAACTTTTCGTCACTTATCAAATCTCCGGCCACAAATCCGTTAGGTTACCGTTCGTTATCAAATCTCCGACCACAGATCCGTTAATTTTCCGTTTCTTATCCAATCTCTAGCCACCAGATCCGCTCGGTTTTTTATATTTATTAAATCTCCGACCACCAGATCGGTTAGGTTTTCGATTAAATTGCCGGCGGCTACCAGATCTGTTAGTTTCCGATATGGAAGACGATGACGAAACTCACTCACATCAATCCGTCGGATCCGGATCTGAAGACTCGCAGCGATCTAATCCACGGATCTCCGTCACGTTGCTGTCCGACGCACCGCTGCAGATGACGTTGACCTTAGTGCTGCCGATTCGGTATATCTGAATTGTTTTTGATTTCAGATCAGGCATAATTTGAGAATTGATTTTGTTGAGAATTGCTGCGTTTGACCACGTTTTTACTTTTTAGTCTTCACATTATAATTTGAGAATTGATTTTGTTGAGAATTCTTGTTGAGAATTGATTTTGTTGATTTCGTTGAGAATTAATTTGAGAAATGATTTTGTTGAGAATTACTTCTACAAATCAGATGACATGCATGTAAGACAAAAAACGGAGAAGTTGTCGGTGGCCGAAGCCACCGACTTTGTGTTTTAAGATAGTATATAATATTGATATGTTCTTTTACGTAACTACATATTTGGTATTCCATAATTTCTCATATTATTATTTTTTTTCTTAACCATTTATATATATATATATATATATATATATATATATATATATATATATATTAATATACGGAACTTTAAAAGAACTATTATTTATTGTTATTATTTATTTACTTTGCTATTATTATTCTTTTAGCTTTTGTTTTTTTTTCAGATATTACAATTATCCTCCCCTTAAAAAATTTCGTCCTCGAAATTGAGGAGTGATAATATGAACTCTCATTAAAATAACGTAAGTGGAAGTTTTATAACATATATAAAAAATCAGGTTTACATTTATTTGGACAAAAGGTCCTATCACGTAAACATAGGATTTTAAATATTTAGAAAGTCACTTATCTATATAATAGGAATTCAGAAGCGTACATTTGTACCTGTAATTCACAATTACGTTCATGACCATAATTGTTAATTACCTTACAACTGTGCCCTAACGGTCCTCCCTCTACGCATCTTAATAACATATTTAACCATAAA
The DNA here is from genome assembly GCA_030545235.1 of Helianthus tuberosus. NCBI lineage: Eukaryota > Viridiplantae > Streptophyta > Magnoliopsida > Asterales > Asteraceae > Helianthus > Helianthus tuberosus. Next base: position 34,614,883 of record CM060356.1, on the reverse strand, counting down.
AAAAAAAAATCAACGGAGACTTACAGATAACAGAGTGACTATTGGTACTGATATCTCCTACATAGATATGCTTAATCATAACTAAGATATGTTCACATAAGGCAAAACATGAATGACCACAATTGAACATAGATCAAAGAGTAAGGTTCACCGTTACCTCAACTAAAATTCTATTGCTCGAATAGATTAGGGTATAGAGAGCGAACTGACTCTTCAGATTCCTATGTTGCTTCGCGTTCAGAGTGATTTTTCCGGAGGACTTTAACAAATGGAATTACTTTCCTACGCATAACCCTTTCTTGTCGATCTAAGATGGCTTTTGGTTCCTCTTCGTAGGACAAATCTTCGTGAATTGTAAGTAACGGATAACTAATGACATGGAGTGGATGATAATTATATCCTCTTAACGAGGAGACATGAAAAACGTTATGAACGTGAGAGAGCTGAGGCGGTAGAGCCAGTCGATATGATACTTCTCCAATTCTTTCAAGGATTTCAAACGGACCAATGAAACGAGGACTAAGCTTCCCTTTAATTCCAAATCTACGAACGTCACGCCAAGGTGATACCTTTAAGAATACATGGTCCCCAATTTTAAATTCGAGTGGTCGTCTATGTTGATCTGCATAGCTCTTTTGTCTGCTCTGAGCTTCTTTCAGTTTTTCTCGTGCTATAGTGACTTTTTCATTTGTAATCTGAACTAGTTCTGGCCCTTCAATAATCTTTTCTCCAACTTCATCCTAGCAGATCGGTGCTCGACATTTCCGACCGTACAAAAGCTCAAAAGGGGCCATACCAATACTTGCTTGCCAACTATTGTTGTAAGCGAACTCAACAAGGCATAGATATTCATCCCAGTTCCCAGACCTTTCGAGTGCACATGCTCGGAGCATGTCTTCCAAGGTTTGAATTGTGCGTTCTGACTGCCCGTCTGTTTGTGGATGGAAAGCCGTACTAAACTTCAGTCGTGTACCCTAAGCTGCCTGAAAACCTTTCCAAAATCGTGAGGTGAAACGTGGGTCTCTATCTGAAACAATGGAAGATGGTGTGCCATGAAGTCGAATAATCTCTTGAAGAAATATTTTGGATAACTTACTAACCGAAAATCCTTGCTGAATCGGTAGAAAATGTGCTGACTTTGAAAATCTATCGACAACAACCCATACAACATCATTCTTCTTGAAAGTCTTAGGCAAACCGGTAACAAAATCCATTGTGATCTCATCCCACTTCCATATGGGAATATCCAATGGCTGCAATAGACCGCTTGCTCGTTTGTTTTCAATTTTCACTTGTTGGCAAGTGAGGCATTTACTTACATATCGAGCAACGTCTTCCTTCATGCCATTCCACCAGAAGTTCTGTCTTAAGTCTCGATACATCTTTGTAGATCCTGGGTGAATTGAAAATGGTGAGCTGTGAGCTTCGGCTAACAATGACTCACGAAGGGTGGAGTCATCGGGTACACAAAGTCTTTTGCCGCACCCAATCACTCCATGATGGTCTATACGAAATTCAGATTGCTTACCCACATCAAGATTTTGTACAATTGCCCAAAGTTCTCCATCTTGCTTCTGTGCATCTTTGATCCGTGATATGAGGTTGGGTTCTATCTGCATTCTAGCTAGATAACCATCAGATTTACTAACCTGAAGCCAAATGTTCATCCTTTCGAGATCCCTTATAATACGAGGCTGAATTTGTAAGCAAGTTATAGTCCCAGAATTCTTTCGGCTCAACGCGTCAGCTACAACATTGGCTTTACCTGGATGGTATTGAATATTTGCGTCGTAATCTTTTAAAAGTTCTAACCACCTTCTTTGCCTCATATTTAGCTCCTTCTAGGTGAATATGTACTTGAGGCTCTTGTGGTCGGTAAAGATGTCACAACTCTCACCATACAGACAGTGTCCCCAAATCTTAAGTGCAACGACGACTGCTGCTAGATCTAAATCATGTGTAGGGTAGTTAACTTCATACGGCTTCAACTGACGGGAGGCATAAGCGAAAACCTTCCCATGTTGCATTAGCACATAACCTAATCCTTTCTTTGAGGCATCACTATAGACTTGGTAACCTCCTGATCCAGAAGGGAGAGCGAGTATGGGGGAGGATACAAGTCGTTTCTTCAATTTTCAAAGCTTTTCTCTTGTTCCTCATTCCATGAGTACTTCACCCCTTTCCTTAGGAGTTTTGTGAGTGGTAACGCAATGACCGAAGATCTTTCAACAAATCTTCGGTAGTAGCCAGCAAGACCCAAGAAACTTCGTATTTCGGTAACAGAAGTGGGTCTTGGCCATTTCGTAATAGCTTCAACCTTTTTTGGGTCTACCATAATTCCCTCTGCTGATATGACATGACCTAGAAATGCCACTTGGCTAAGCCAAAAGTCACATTTGGAAAACTTAGCGTACAACTTCTCATGCCGCAAGGTTCCAAGTACTGCATGTAGATGTGCTTCATGCTCTTCACGACTCTTAGAATACACCAGAATGTCATCGATAAAGACAATAACGAATTTATCTAGGAATTTGTGAAATACTCGATTCATCAAATCCATGAAGACTGCGGGTGCGTTAGTTAGCCCAAAGGGCATAACCAAGAATTCGTAATGACCATAACGAGTACGAAAGGCGGTCTTAGGAACATCATGCTTCCAAATCTTTAGCTGATGATACCCGGACCTCAGGTCAATTTTTGAGAAGAACTGAGTACCCTGAAGTTGATCAAAGAGATCATCAATGTGAGGCAAAGGATACCGATTACGAATAGTAATCTTGTTCAGCTCTCGGTAGTCAATACATAAACGCATACTACCGTCTTTCTTCTTCACAAATAAGACCGGAGCACCCCAAGGTGAAACACTAGGTCTTATGAATCCCAGATCTAACAATTCTTGCAATTGTTCCTTCAACTCCTTCAGTTCCATCGGGGCCATACGGTACGGGGCTTTAGAAATAGGTTCGGCACCAGGGATCAAGTCGATGGTGAATTCTACCTGATGGTCGGGTGGTAATCCCGGTAGTTCATCCGGAAATATATCAGGATATTCACGGACAACGGGATGGCTATCGATACTATTAACACTAGCAGAAGTATCCTTAACCGATGCTAGGAATCCAGCACAACCATTTGATATGAATTTTCGAGCTTTGAGCGCAGAGATAATTTTAAGAGATTTATGAGCTTGAGCTCCCTGATATATAATATCAGGATGATGAAGATCACCGAAAATAACACGGCGGGAATGACAATCTATAGTTACGTGATGTCGAGACAACCAATCTATCCCGAGAATAACATCAAAGTCACACATATGTTTTGGAAATAGGTCTGCCTTACACACAATATATTCAATACGGATAGGACAATCTTTATATACATGAGTGATTACGGATGAATTTTCCATGGGAGTGGAAATGGTTAAAGTATGATTTAAGAGAGCTGGTCTTATCGGAAGGTACTTAGTAAACGAGTGGGATACTAAAGAATGGGTCGCTCCTGTATCGAATAACACATAGATACTACGTTCACCAAACTGAAGGGTTCCATAGACAGTACTTGGGGCATTAGCAGCGTCAGTAGCAGAAAGTGCGAAAACTCTTCCTCCAACATTGGGTGGTGCAGCATTTGGTTGGTTATTCTTCTTAGTGTCTTTCTTAGTACACTCCTTGATCATGTGTCCAGTTTGGCCACATCTAAAGCAGGCTCCTGTACCTCGGTGACATACGCCCTGATGTCTCTTACCACAAGTATTGTAGGGTGATATACATTTATATATATATATTTTTAATATACGGAACTTTAAAAGAACTATTATTTATTGTTATTTTTTATTTACTTTGCTATTATTATTCTTTTAGTTTTTGTTTTTTTTCAGATATTACAGTAATGTATTTTGATGTTACGGTTTTTTTCTTACATTTCAGGGTTGTAATGGATTTAAATGATTTTCATTTATTAAAAATGATTTGTATGAGAAGTTATTTGTATTTATTTCTGTTTGTTGTTCTAAGGATGTAAACAAATGAGTATTGTTCCGTGGTGTATTCTCTTTTGAAAGATTAAAGTATTCAACACCTTACTGTATTCTGGGTTGTAACATTCGGGAGAATAATTCAGGCTACAAATCATCTTTGTAAGATTCATTTGTTCGAGTTAGTGTTTGGGTACATTATGATATTATGTCTTTTAATAAAACTTTGTAATGTATTCTGGGATGAAAGATCCAGGCTTCAAATCATGACTATTGTTCCGTGTCGTAAGATTCGGTTGAAAGATTCAGGCTACAAATCATATTTGTAAGATTCATTTATTCGAGTTAGGGTTTGGGTACATTATGATATTAGGTTTTTTAGCTTTGTAATGTATTTTGATGTTACGGTTTTTTTCTTACATTTCAGGGTTGTAAGATTCAGGCTGGTATCAAGGGCCCTTTGATATCTTTTTTTGACTCCCAACTTCAGGAAGATTCGGTTGTTGTTTTGTCCAGGTTTGGTGTTGGTGAAAACCTGGACCCATACAAAGTTGTGAATCATGCTTATAAGATTAACTTTTATCGTTGTACAACTGTTAGACCTGCTGTTGGTTGGGAAGGTGTTGAATACGGTTTTAAGCTGATCTCACATTCACTTATTGACAAAGGAGAATGCCAAGACTTTTTTGACTGTTGGTATGTATTTTGTTTACTTCCAGTTTTTATAACTTTTCCGAAACATTTGTTAAATTTGGTCTGTATTTGGGTTGGGAAGTGATCGTCCTTACTTTATTGCAGATGTTGCTGGTACTGTCCTTTCCTGTAGTGATATGGACATATATGGAAAAGCTCCTAAAGAAAGGAAAAGGATCAACTTTGAACTCCAAGATGTGCAGTGAGTATTTTTCTGTGATATAAACAAATGTGAACATATTGTGAGATAATGTAGATGTTTAGATTTTTGTGAACATATTTCTGTGATATAAACATATGTGAACATATTTGTGAACATAGATTCAGTTCGTTTCTTAAGTTTGTTTACCATGAATATTGTTTAGATTTTTGTTCTTTTGTATGCGTTATTAGATATATGTTCTGTAAAATCATTTGCATTTTTAATTTCATTGGTATTATTTAGATGCAAATGTTTAGATATATGTAGGTTCATTCATCTGCAATTAATGCAAATGTTTTGGATTTAAATGATTTGCATTTATTAAAAATGATTTGTATGTATTTATATGTAACAAGATTGGTATTTATTATCAATGATTTTTGTCTATTTGTCATATATCACTTAAAGTATGAAGATGTATTAATTGCTGTTAGGGTTCTCTTATTTAATACAACTATCATGGTATATTAAAAAGATATTGTATGTTGGAGATTACTTGCTATTGTAATTCACCTTTAGTTAATTTTGAAGTTATGTGAATTTTTTTTGTAATAACAGCCATGTTTACATCTGTTTTTTTCTTCTTCAGTGGTAATATAGTGGGTTGTACGTTGTGGAATGAATACGCCCAACAGTTCAAAGATTTCTTGGATATAAAAAACCCGACTGAGTCTGTAATGGCTGTCATTCAGCACGGAAAGATTAATGAATGGCATGGTAATTTCGTTAATATAATTGATTGTTTTATTATTGTAGTCTAATTAATTGATGGTTTTCTATATCCAAAATGTTTGGGAAAATACACTGTTCAGAATGATAAGTTTGGTACACGTATCTTTTTTAATCCAGAAATCGATGAAGTTAGACAACTCAGGAAGAGGTATTTATTCAATATTCATGTGTTTAAATATTTTCAGAATATTATCTATTGTAATGTGAAGTTCTTACTGATTGTACAATTAATTTTATAGCCTTTTGGTACAACAAGGCCAAGCTGGTGGTTCTTCTTCTCAATCGATACTGTCATCTCAAACAGTTTTTCCTGTCCGGCAAGAATTTCTGATAGATTACCCGAAGAAGAATGTTGACGACATTATTGAGATTGAAACGGTTAGAATAATTCACATACATTTATACACTTTCTGCAATTCCAGAATTTTTTTATATATCTATATTAATCTACATATATACACTTTTGCAGTGTGTGTCTATAAATATATATATATATATATATATATATAGGGAGGGGCTCATGCGAGAACCACCCTTATTGTGAGAACCTTGAGAACCAATGTGAACACAACCTAAAATAGCTAAAAAAACCTAAAAAAGACCTAACCCCCACCCCCCCCCCCAAAAACCTAAACCCCCCCCCCCCCCAAAAAAAAAACCTAACCCCCCCCCCCCCCAAGCTAAAAAAAAACCTAAAAAAAATCTAACCCCACCCCCCCCCCCCCAAAAAAAACCTAAACCCCCTCCCCCACCCCCCAAAAACCTAAACCCCCCCCCCCCCAAGCTAAAATGCTAAAAACTAAACCCCCAAAAAACCTAAAAAAATCTAAAAAAAAATCTAAAAAAATAAAAAAAAAATCCAAAAATTTTTTTTTGATTTTTTTAATATTTTTTAGGTTAAAATCGCTACTTTTCGAAGCAAAAAAAAAAATTTAAAAAAAAAATTAAAATTTTTTTTTTGGTTCGAAAAGTAGCGATTTTAACCTAAAAAATATTAAAAAAATCAAAAAAAAAATTTTTGTGTGATTTTTAGCTATTTTTAGGCATTTTTGGTGTGTTCACATTGGTTCTCGCGGATCTCGCAATAAGAGGTGGTTCTCGCATGATCTTCTCCCTATATATATATATATATATATATATATATATATATATATATATAAACACACACACATACACATGTTGAATAATGCAGTTGAATTTATTTGCTATCATAGACAATGTCATGTGTGGTAGTCGCAACCATCAAGATTGTTCAAGAAAACTATGGTTGGTTTTATCCTGCTTGTCGAAAGTGTTTTAAGAAGGTGCTGACTAAAACTGGGTATTTGCAATATGCTCAAACTATTGCGGAGTCGGTGATGAACCTGGCGCCCACTTCTTTGGTCTGTCCCAAGTGTGAAGAAGAATGTACATCCGTAACCATCAAGTAAGATTACGTGGATGTTCCAATTATTTATGGGTTTTCAGCTGTATACAGAATTTAGAATGTAGATTTTTTAACTTTTTACAGAACATCTTATATATATTTCAGGTTCAAGGTTCATGTGAGGGTTCAAGATGAAACTGGTAGTGTGACGTTTGTAATGTTTGATAAATATGTTATGAAGATTGTTGGTTCAAGTGCAAGTGACATAAGGGAACGCCAAGTGAAGTCTAATGATACTCAAAGTTTTCCATCTGAGCTCACTCGGTTGCTTGAAAAGAAACTGGCGTTTAAGGTTGACATTACGCAATACAATCTTAATCATGACTCTCGTGTTTACACAGTCCAAAAAATATGTGACGATCCGGATATATTAGATGAACTAGTTGCGGATAATGTTGTTCCGCGTGATGGTGATGTTGCTGACGAGGTATGATGTTACTAACCATTCAAACATTAATGCTTTCAATAATTGAAATCTGTTACTAAATTTTCCATAGTAAAATTCAATTCCTTAATGTTTTTTATACTCTGTTATTAGGCAAGTCAAGAAGTTTGGGACTCGAAAGCCGTGCAACTATCTGAAGATTCACAGAGGGGCGGTGACTCGATCTCCAAGGTGAGTTAGAACATTATATGAGATTTTACTTCAATTTGTATTATATGAATCCGAATTTAATACTTTAATAGTTGTTTTGTGATTTAAGTCAAGGATGTGTTGTCTGTTACGGCCGACTCTTCCGCCGTTGAAGTAGAGAAGGATTCAGAATCCAGTCCGAATGGCAAGAGAAGCGTTCAGCAAGTGGAAGGGTTAAATGTTGGTGAACTATCTTCGAACAACAAACGAAACCGCAAGAAGCCATCTAAGTTTAACAGTTAGAAGATTAGAAGTGTTTGTTATATTTTGGTGTTTGTTTAAATGTCTTTTGGTGAATGGATTTTTAAGTAACGGTTTGTTGAACTGGTTTTTATGTTTTTGGTTTGGTAAGCTTTTGAAACTGAATTATGTAAGGATGTGTATGTACTTTGGAAAACATGTACTATGTATTAAGCCTGGATGTGGTTGATGTTTTTTTTTGCATTATAATCTTTTTTTAGGTTTGTGCAATTCAAAATATGTTAGTCAATTGGCTTTTAAATGTCAGCTTTGCGGACAAGATAAATTAATGTATTTAATTATTGTTGATAATAAATATTTTTATTAATAAAACTAAATTATTAATGTCCAAGGTTTGTATTAATCATGTTTGAGGGAGAATTTACTTATTGATGTCCAACAACACACATAAGATATGCCAGATAATCTGGTTTTAAACATCTTTTGTCGAGATCAAGTTTTGTAAAACATTATAACTTACCGAGCAATGCTGACGTCTTTCAACTGAGATCAAGTTTCAGTGTCTTAATGAAAATACAATGTCATTTTATTGGTTATGTTTGAATTGATATTTTCTACTTGATATTCAACAATCTATATTAAAATATCCTAATTGTAGTTTCATTTTGAGTCATATACCGCCAAAAAATTTTATTGTAGAAAATATGTTTTTATAGATACTTCTGCTTTTTTTTTCTGAGTAAATTCATATAGTTGGTTATAAAACAGGTTTAAACTTATCAACTGTTTGTACAAGCATGATTTGAACTTAATCAATTTGGTGGTTATAATATTTATGTATAAGTTTGTTTGTATTTCATGTTACCTATAGATATACATTGTACATAGGCCCAATAGTTTAAATATCTATATCTAAATCCATGGGTACCTAATTTATTAGCACATTTAATTATACAGAGTTAAAAGCCCAATAGGTAAATTAGGTAAGTTTGAAGACTTCTAATTTTCATCTCCGTTCTTTTGGTGAAATCTCAAATTCACCCGCCTTAATTACACGAAAACATACGGTAGCACCTCCAAGATTTCAACAATAAGATTTTCGTAATCTCTTGGCAAGGAATCGGACTAAATATCCACGGTATGATTTTTGTAAACAAATAAAGTTATTGTTAACACCTTCCTTGCGATTGATAGTCAGTTTGTTTTTGAACAATTAATGCTGTTGTAAGATTCGAATTTTGTTTAGTGAGTGTTGTTGTTATGTTCTTAATCAGGATACATATTGATATTTTATCACTTTGGTTGTTGTGTTTATTAGTGTAATACTTTAATCTAACAATGATAACCCTAAATTCGTTTGTTAAACAGTTATGGATTCAAATAATTATTTTTTGCAACGAAATAGAGAGTATCTTCCACGGTGCACAACAGAACAGTCTAAAGATTCTCGCCAGAGAAGAAAGTCTATGTTAAAAAATCGTAGAAACAATAGTGTGGGTCGTCTTATAGGTTCATCTATAAGTGTTGATAACAATATTGGAGGTATGTTTTTGTACAATGTATTTTTTAGATTTTAATTGGTTTGTTTCAATATATTATTTCAAACTTATGTGATATGGTATCATCCTTCATTAAAAGGTGTCCATGAAGTTTGTACAAGTGGTAATAGCGCATCTAAGTTAACACCCAATCGTACTGACGTGTTGAGTGAATCATCTTCTAAAAGGATAGGTAGTGTAATGTGCACTCCCGCCAACTTTGATCGAGGATCTCTCCGGCTGGGCCTGTCACCATCAAGTACTCTTGGTAATTCATCAATCCATGAAGTTTGTACAAGTGGTAATAGTGCATATAAGTTAACACCCAATCGCACTGACATTTTGAGTGAATCATCTTCTAAAAGGATAGTTAGTGTAATGTGCACTCCCGCCAACTTTGATCGAGGATCTCTCCGGCTGGGCCTGTCACCATCAACGACTCTTGGTAATTCATCAATTCATGAAGTTTGTACAAGTGGTAATAGCGCATCTAAGTTAACACCCAATCGCACTAACGTGTTGAGTGAATCATCTTCTAAAAGGATAGGTAGTGTAATGTGCACTCCCCCAACTTTGATCGAGGATCTCTCCGGCGGGGCCTGTCACCATCAACGACTCCTGGTAATTCATCAATCCTTTTTTTAACGACTCATTATCATTTTTATAGCTGCTCATTATGTTTAATTTACAGTTAAATCGACATACCAGGATGAAAATGGTGGTCAAAATTCCGTACCTGGTCAGCGAAGGTTCATTAGTAGTCTTCTACCAGTTATTGCACTACGTCTATTGACTTCGTCTTGTATCATGTAATCAGATAGGATAGGATATTCAGTGCCTGAGGTTCGAGAAACAGATTTTCAGGATATTGGAGGTGATTCCGCTTGAAAGTGCAAGGAGTCATTTCAAGCGAAATCAGAACTATCTGATTCCGCTTGAAACCACTCTTGTCCATTTCGAGCGGAATCAGGACTAGTATATATAGGGCACTTAGTATTTCATTTGGCAACAGTTCCGAAATCTGTAACGAAGTACTGCCAAAATTTGTTCAGGTTGTAATTGATGTTATAATCAATATTAGTGACAGATTTAAGAGTATCAAGCTGTTTCCACGTCCGTTTCACTGATTCCGCCTTTGAATCCGATTACAAGCTCTTCTGAACGACTCGTTTGGGTCCAACAACGATCCTACAAGTGGTATCAGAGCTCAGGAAGAAGAGTTTAGCTTGATATCATCTATTTTCTGACTTCTACACCTTCTTTTTCAAACTGGACAAGATTTCATGATCAAAATGGAATGAATTTTTCACCGAACGTGCATAACAGTATATTAACAAAGCCTTGAAAGTTTGAGACCGAAATACTGATTAAAAATGACAAAAATTGGACAGAAACCAGATTCCGCTTGAACAGACATCGAGATTCCGCTTGAAAAATCAACATGTTTTCACTTGAAATGTTGATTCCGCTTGGCATGTGTGTTTGATTTCGCTCGAAATAGAGATTCCGCCTGAAAAATTACTTGATTCCGCTTCAAATTGACTTGATTCCGCTCGAAGTGTTATTCAAGTGATTCCGCTTGAATAATAGATCTGATTCCGCTCGAATTGATGTTCAAGGGATTCCGCTTGAAAGTTGTTGAGTCTTGATTTCGCTTCAACAATTGATTTCGCTTCAATAGTTGATTTCGCTTGAAAAGAGGATTTTTGTGTCGAAATCATTTCACATCATCAGAGTGTCAGTCCGTTTCAAATTATTTGATATTATTTGAACTGATTGTGTTTGTTTGATTGTATCTGTTCAGGATTACATCATGGCTGAAGAATTCTACAATACGTTTTTTCAACGCGTTCACATCTGAATCTTCCGAGATTATAAATGTTACACCAAAAACCATCACGAAAGCGATCAATGAGAACATCAAGCATGATAACTTCTACGGAACACACTCAAAGCCACCAACCTTGGAGAGCATTGAGGATTATACATGGTGGAAGGAACGGTTTCTTAACTGGGCAAAAGCGTGTGCGCATGAAAGCTGGTTCTGTTTAGAGTTTGGATATGAAAGACCGAAGGATGATAAAGGTGAAGAGATTCCATTCAAGAAATTACCTAAAGACGACAAAGCAGAATATGCAGCCGAACAGAGGATGATTGCTTTGATTCAGACGGCAATTAGAAATGATATTTTTGCATTGCTTAATCATGACGGGTCGTCAAAATCTGTTTGGAAAGCTTTACAAGCTAAAGCTGAGGGGGGTAAACATATTAAAAAGAACAAAATTGCATTGCTTAAAAAAGAATTCGATCTATTTGATAACATTAAAGGAGAGTCATTGAGGCAAATGATAGAGAGATTCTGTCATTTAAAAATTGAACTTGAACGTTTCAAAATTGAGAAAACAAGAGAGGAAATTATTGATAAAGTCATTGAAGCGTTACCACGAGCTGATCAGTGGCAGACGTTTGTTTTTATCTTAAAAAATGATGCTTTATATGATGAAATTACTCTTGATGCATTGTTTGAAAAGGTTGAAAGTCATGATCTGGAACTACAGAAGCAAAGCAAGATGACTGGTTTTTCACATCAACAGAATGTTGGATTGTACTACAAAGGCAGTGTACCTTCAGAGAAAGGTGTTAGTTCACCAAAGACAGCATTCAGTGGTGAGAAGATGAAAGAACCTCAAACAACTTCATCAAATTACAATTCTGGATATCATTCATCTTCAAAATCAAGTTCTGATGAAGCAGAGGAGATTCTGTGCAACATTGCTCTCAAACTGAAGAATTCTCCATCGATGAGCATCAATGCAGCTAAACAGCAAATGAGTTTCCTTGCATCTGTTCTGGAGTCATATGAAGGTCTTGTAGCTGGCAAAATTGGAAACTCAGAGTTGACTAAAGAAGACTACGACCAAATTGATCCGGAAAAAATGGAGCTCATAGATATTCATTGGTGTTTAGCAAGCTGCATCCGAAGAGCTCAGAGATACATGGAGATTACCGGGAAACAATCTTTAGGTGGTCCGTCAACAAAGCTTGGATTCGACAAATCCAAAGTTACATGCTTCAGATGCAAGTAAAAGGGTCATTTCAAAAGAGAATGCAGAAATTCTGAAGTTGCTGAAGGAAATGAACGTCCTTTCAATGATGACTATTATCGAAAGGCGATCTACCACCGAAGCAAAGAAGAACCAAAGATGATTGAAGATAAAACCAGATCAAGAGCTTGTTTTGTAATTCAAGATGATGAAGGTTTTGATTGGAGTGAGATTTGTCCAGAAGAAGATCGTTTGGAGAATGTTCGAAAAACAGCTCATGGGAGAGTGATGACAGAGGAAAGAAAGTTTGTTTTTGTTGCTGAGATTCAAGATGGAAACAAAGACAAAGACACTGCTGTAATTTGTGAAGAGAACAATGAAGAAAAAGATAAAGTTGAAATGAAGAAGAAAAGTCGGGAAGAGATTTTGAGTGAGAAAACTTATCGAGAAAGAAATGTTGTTTTCAACAGAATGGATGACATGCAGGAAGAGTATGAGAATGCTGTTAGAAACAGAAGATGGGATAAGAAGAGAGAATGTTACTTCAACAGAGAAGGAGAACCAGTTGTTCCAAAGAAAGACATAATCTTTGATGATGTTCTTCTCATAATTCCTTTGAGAGCCGAATATTATAGAAATGTGATGAAAGATGACACATATGCTAAAAGGCATGAAAAGGAGATCAGATATGCCATGACATCATGTCTGAGAAAAAGGGATGAAGAGAGAATGAAAAAGAGTGTTGAAGAAATGGTGAACAATCTGAAGAAAAATGCTGAAGAGGTTGAAGTTGAAGTTGTGAAAGAGGAAGTTTTGAAAGTTGAGGAGACATAAAAGATTGAAGAAAAAGTTGTTGTGAATGAAGTAGTTGAGAAAGCTGTTACTGAAGAACAGCAAATTGGAGAAGAGGTGAGGAAAGAAGAAGAAGAAGAAGTAAAGAATGAAAATTTGGAAGCTGGTAATGCTGGTGATGAAGTCGGTGTTGAAGAAAAGCAAGATGATGCTGATCAGAAGCAAACTGAGGCAACTGCATCAAACACCGAAGTGTCAATCACTGAGGTACATTCTGATTCTGAAATCTTAAAAACGATTGATCAGTGCAAGAAATGCATGGAACCGTGCAGAGCTTGTACTGAAAAAGATGAGCAATTCAGAACAAGAGATCTTGAATTCACTAAAATTGAAAACATTTTTAAAGAAAAATGCAGAGAAATGCTAGAAAAAGAAAAAGTTTTGAAAGAAAATGATGAAAAACTTTCAGAAAAATGTAAAAAGTTAGAAACAGAAAATGAAGTTTTGAAAGAAAATGTTTCTAAAATGACAGAAGAATGTTCACAAAAAGAAATTGCTTGTCTAGAAATGAAGAAAGAATATGACTCAATGAAATTAGCATATCATATTACGAAAGAGTCATACGAAAAGGTGAAAGATGAAATGAAATATGCTCAATCAAGAATGAATTATCTTTCTGAAACAACTAAAGAACTTAAACGAATGTATTCAATAAAACAAGATGTTGTTAATTCCTATATTGAGGATGTTGCTAAGCTAAAGCGACAGATTGCTGATCTAGAACAGGATAACAACAAGTTAAAGAGTTATCACGTGTCGTCATATGTGCTTAAACGTATTTTCAATATAAAACCGGGAGATGGTGAGTCTGAGCAAAACAAGAAAGGCATTGGCTCAGAGTTTCATCAAGTTCCACCACCGGGAAAATTTGCATTTTATGATGATGAAAAGGTCGAAAAAGCTTTCAACATGGTAGACAAATTGCCAGACAACATTGACATAATCTATTCCAAATCTGATGATTCTCATGATTCAGAGGTGGTAGGTAAAGTCGTTGAAAGTGTGTTGAAAGAAGAGTTGGTTGATACAGGTAAATCTGAATCACATGATGAAGATGAAGGAAATCTTCATGATAGTTATCTGAAAAACACAAAATCCGAGAAAAGTTTGAATGATGATTCAAAAGGATTGGTTTATACCATGATTGGATCGGACAAATTGTTCTTAGATGTTGTATTCCCGATTCAGAATGTGATTTCAGAAAAGGTTGATAAAGTTTTCAAAATGGTTGAGATTGAGAAGTCTGAGATTTCAAAGTTTGCTGGTAAGAGTCATAGAAGTTCGTATAACAAATCTACTTTCAAGAAGAAAAACATGAAAGCTGGTTTGGGTTATAAGAAGAAACAGAATTGGAAGAAAAATGAAGTGCCAACTTATCAAGAAAAAATGAATTTTGTTCAAGGAAACAGTTTAGCAGAAGAAAAAGAACTCAAATTGAGACAGTCTAATGATGAGTTCTTTGCTAAAAAGAAAAGGCAACAACCACAGGTCAAAGATGTGTCCATGAGAACATGTTTCAAATGTGATCAAAAAGGACATCTTGCACGCAAGTGTCCAAATCCGAAACCTGTGGATGTTGACAAAAAGAAGATTGATGCTGAGAAACAAAAATCTGAGAATGTGAGACAAAGGTCAACCAGATTTGATTAAAAACAAACTTGGAGGTACAACACAAACAAGTTTGCTTCGAATCAAAATTGGAAGTCAAACCCATATAGGTTCGATTCTAGACAGATCTGGAATTCTCATATACCAAGAGTCAGAACAACTCAAAGTTGGAAAACAACTGTTGATATGACAAAACCACAAGAGTTTTGGAAACCAAAAATTGTTGTTCAAAAACAAAGTGTTCAAAAAGATTCACATTTTTACAAACGTGGCACTCCTAAAGGTCAAGCATGGAGTGAAAAGAAACAGGTGATTCTTGAAAAAGATGAAAAAGTTGAAGTAAAAGTGGAAAAGATTTTTGTGAAAGATGACAAAGAGTTTCCAGCATTGAATGAAAATTATTGTGTCGAAATGCCTAAGGTTCAATAGACCTGGGCTAAATTGTTCAAGTAATCAAGTAGTCTGAATGTGCAGGTGCTCAACAAATCCGAAGATTGTGAGAATGGAAGTTGGAGCAGCCTGGCACAACGAGGAAAGGAGGCTGCTGGATCCTGTGTTGGTTGAAACAGGAAGTTTATTTTCATTCTGTATATAAATAAACAATATTTTCAAAATCCTAAAAATTGAAAAATTAAAAACAAAAAAATATGTTTTTAGTTTGTTAAAATTTGAAAAACCAAAAATATGTGTTGATTGAATATGCCGAAACCCTCACGACGGAACAAACATGATTACTTTCACAAGATTGAAAAACGGTTTTCAAGCTGCCGAAAATCAATGGGTTGTAAATCATGGGGGTACATTATTTTTCTGCAAATCAGTGCACTTGAAGCAGAAAATGGATGGCGAGACAAAGCTATCAGCATCGTGTTGTCAAATTTTCTTTAAATGATTTTGCATTTTAGGGGGAGTAATATTGTGTTAGAAAATACAAAAACATTTGAAAATTTGAAAATGACAAAAACATGATAAAAACCTATTGGCAAAAAGAAAAAAAAACATGATAAAATGAAAATTGAGTTTTTGCGTAAAAAGGGGAAATGATAGTACATCAGTAGACAGTTACAATACGCTAAAGAATTGGAAAGTTAAAATGTGTTAAACAATCTCACTGTGGATGTGTCGGTAGATTTTTATACATTTAGTAAACTTTTTCGAGATATAAACCTAAATTCAAACTTACTTATTTCGTGGGGAACACTACTTGGATATATAGGTAACCCCTGAAATCTCGTTTGAAAGGTCCTTCTTTCTGAGATACTAGGTCTTTATACTCAGTGATATCTGGGGTATTATTCCGGGACTTCTGCTGAATGGAAGTTCTGACCTAGTCTCTGAATAATACTTTCCGCATTGCTTGCAACATAGCACAGCCCTCAGCAAAAATGATGAAACAATAAAATTGATAGTCATTGCTGTTGTAAAAAAAGATCCTCTAAAGGGGACACACCTAAAGACAAACCTGAGTTCTCTGCTGAACGGAAGTTCTGACCTGAGCTCATATGGTTTCATAATTTATTCCCCTTACAGATATCATCTAGGTATACTCACTTGTAAGACTGAATATTGGGATCTGGATACGGGAGTATATTCAAGAGGTGGGACACATGAATAAGTTTAAGTCTTTAAAACACCTAATTCGTATCCTGAATCAGTTGAACTTTGTGTGAAAATTTAAATGGATCAGTATATCGACAATCTAAGTGAATTGTTTAATTCTTAATGTGTAACTAAGCTCAACGGTACCTGTGACTTGTCAAAAACTGATATGATCCTTTGACGCATACTCAAACAAAAATATTGTCTGTAAATATGTTTGTACATTTTTCTTTATTGCTTTATATTTTCAGAAAAATACAAAAAGATTTTTGATTCTACTTTATTTTCGACAACCGATGTCTGAGATGCTGAGTTTCAAAATCTAAGTAAGCTGATTGTGTTTCTGAAAATAAAACAAGTTCATTAATTTGAAACTTGAATTTAAAAAAAAAAAATCAAAACCAGTTTGTGACATCTCCAAGGTCATTAAGTTGGACTTGGATGATTAACCGTGGGGGATTTGGATGCTTATATTGTTATAGAGCTAGTTTCCGATTCGATTCGCTGAAACTGCCAATTCAATGAAGTTTGATGACAGGGGGAGTGGATTAGAGAATTTGTTGATGATATGAAAACATTGTATTTATAGATGTTTGAGTGATTGCAGATAGTCCAGATTACGATCCCGAGAGCAGAATCTAAGGGGGAGTCTGAAGACAAGCTTGAAGCAAGAGAGAGCTTGTAGATGGATAGCTAGGTGTCGATCCCAAAGCATGGAAGCTTGACGAAAGGGGGAGCCTGAAGCTGATGGAAGAAGAGAAGGATTGATGGATGCATATAATGTTACAATTTGGATGAGAAGGCAGAATGATCAAGACCGAAGATGTGTCATGCTGAAGACTAGACACTGAAGACTTCGTCAATATCTGAGGGGGAGTCTATTAGTGCACTACGTCTATTGACTTCGTCTTGTATCATGTAATCAGATAGGATAGGATATTCAGTGCCTGAGGTTCGAGAAACAGATTTTCAGGATATTGGAGGTGATTCCGCTTGAAAGTGCAAGGAGTCATTTCAAGCGAAATCAGAACTATCTGATTCCGCTTGAAACCACTCTTGTCCATTTCGAGCGGAATCAGGACTAGTATATATAGGGCACTAAGTATTTCATTTGGCAACAGTTCCGGAATCTGTAACGAAATACTGCCAAAATCTGTTCAGGTTGTAATTGATGTTATAATCAATATTAGTGACAGATTTAAGAGTATCAAGCTGTTTCCACGTCCGTTTCACTGATTCCGCCTTTGAATCGGATTACAAGCTCTTCTGAACGACTCGTTTGGGTCCAACAACGATCCTACACTACCTAAATTTGATTTATCTATGACTGCCAATGAAACCAATATATCTTCATTGCGCGTAAAGCAGTGGGCGCCAAATACAATGGACAGAAGTCCATTGTCAAATATTACAAATGGTATGGTTTACACGTTTATTTAAATTTATACAAATATATATATATATATATATATAATCATATATTATTGACTGATATATTTAAATTGATCCAGTTTGTCCGATATATTTTAGTATTTCATTCTACCTTAAATAATTTGTATCAACCCAAGAAATGGAATGTTTAAACAATCTCTAATGTTTTTTTCTTACCAGTGGAATGTGGTAGGAAAAGGTCCTCTGGGCTTGAAACGATCCCTGCTATGAATTCTGATATTATGAAGTCTCGAAAGCTACCAAAATCTTCGTTATTAGACAATAATGGTATGTTCCTTCTCATTTCTTATAAATTGTAAAATATATATAAACGAGGTTTAAGTGGCGTTTACATGTTTATCTACGGTTCATGGTAATTCATTTTATCTATGGATATTGTACTGCATAATGCGACAAACGTTAATGGTCGTTCTCTTAATCAAGGAGAACAGAATGAAAGCTCAAACATCCATAATGCATCTCCTAACTGTGATGATTCCATTGCTGATGATATGGTCCCCGGTTCTTCGGTTAAAAGGATTTTTGGTGTTGCACGAGGTAAATAACCGTTTAGAGATGTATATATTCTTTATGACTTTCACAGCATCGTTTTAACTTCCTGTTGTTTATATAATTTTATTATTTTTGGTTGATTGAAATGTGTAGAATATGTTGATCATGGGGATGCAATATTTGTATGTTCTAAGTGTAATGCAATGCTATGGAAAGATGAAATGCTTAGGGGGAATCAAGATTCTAAGAAAACTGCTTTTTCTATTTGTTGTTCTAATGGAGAGATTGAATTGCCTCCGTCACCTGATCCTCCTCAATTACTTCGAAGGTTGTATAAAATGGACAATTCCGAGAGTCGCAATTTCATGAATAACATTCGAGCATACAATATGATGTTTTCTTTCACATCACTTGGTGGTAAGGTTGACAAAACTTTTAAAAATAGCAAAGGTCCTTATGTTTTTGGATTACAAGGTCAAAACTATCATCGTATGGGTAGTCTACTTCCGGATGATGGCGAAGAACCAAAGTTCTCACAACTTTACATATACGACTCAGAAAACGAGGAATTGAATCGTCAAAAGGCTGTAAGGTAGATAAACAATAGTATACATACTGTAATTGTTTAACTATCACAAGTGTTATTTTTAATAACACCGTGTTTTTTTTATAGTGGCGAAACTGGCTTCAAAAGATCAGCAAATTCTTGTCTTGATATTGCAATCATATCCAGTCTTAAGAAAATGTTGGATTCTTGCAATCCACTTGTGAAGTCATTTAGAATGGTAAGAGACTGTTTTAAAGAAAATGATTGGCGAAATGTAAGACTTAAGCTTATTGGTACAAGAGATAAAGACGGTAGAATTTTCAACTTGCCAACCGCATCGGAAGTTGCCGCTTTAGTAATTGGTGATTTTGATGGAGCATTTGATAAAAGGGATATTATTGTTCAGACAAAGTCTGGTGTTCTTCAAAGAATTAGTGAGCTTCATCCTTCTTATCTAGCATTGAAATATCCACTTATCTTTCCATTTGCTGAAGATGGTTTTAGACTTGGTATTAAGCATAGAGGTGTTTCTCTTGACTGTGATATACTTAGAACCAGCACGACAATGAGAGAATTCTTTTGTTACAAAATATAAGATAGAGCTAATAAGTTTTCATTGTTACTTAATGCCCAAAAACTATTCCAACAATTTTTGGTAGATGCGTATACAATGATAGAATCGGCAAGTTTAGAGTATATAAAGGCGCAACAACCAAAACTTCGAAGTGAAACTTTTAAGAATCTAACTCAAAGTGTTCAAAGTGGAGAGACTGATGCTTCAAATTGTGGTAAACGAATATTGCTACCGTCCTCATTTACTGGTGGTTCTCGATATATGATGCAAAAGTATCTTGATGCTATGGCAATTTGCAAATCTGTTGGATATCCAGATATGTTCATAACAATTACATGTAATCCAAATTGGCCTGAGATTTATCGTTGTTTAAATGAAAAAGGCCTAAAACCTCAAGATAGACCGGACATTAACTCAAGGTTATCCAAGATTAAAATCAATCATCTAATACAAGATTTCAAGAGAAATAAGTTTTTTGGTGAGATACAAGCAGGTAATTGATTGAAAATGTTTAAAACTGTTATTTATATAATTATCTTACTGACAAGGTTTCCTTTTCAATGTTACAGTTATCTACACAATCGAATTTCAGAAACGTGGTTTACCTCATGCTCATATTTGTCTGTTCTTATGTGCGGAGAGCAAGTTTCCGACAGCGAAAGAGATCGATCGTGTAATTAGTGCCGAAATTCCGGACAAAGAAACTGAACCGGAATTGTATGAACTTGTCAAACAGTTTATGATACATGGTCCTTGCGGTACAGATAACCCTAAATGTCCATGCATGGTTAATTCAAAATGTTCTAAAAAATTTCCTAAGAAATATGTACACGAGACTTCCATTGATACCGAAGGATATCCTATCTACCGTCGTCGTCCTACAGGAAATACAGTCGAAAAAAATCAAGTCACTCCTGATAACAGGTTTGTAGTCCCTTACAATGCACTTCTACTCAAGAGGTACCAATGCCATATAATGTTGAGTGGTGTAACCAAACGGGCTCTATCAAATATATGTTCAAATATATTAATAAAGGTCCGGATAGAGTAACTGCTTCTGTTTTCCAAGTCAATAAAACAAATGAAGTTGAACCGATTTCTGACATTCAGTCAAAGAAAACAAAAGTAGATGAAGTAAAAGAATATCTCGATTGTAGGTATATTTCTGCCTATGAAGCTGCTTGGAGAATATTCAAATTTGATATACATTATCGATATCCAGCAGTTGAAGTATTATCTTTTCATTGTGAAGATGGTCAAAGTATTGTTTATGATGATGATTCAAATCTCTGTGATGTGGTAGGTAACCCCACTGTCAAAATGTCAATGTTCATGGAATGGATGAAGTGTAACGAAGTTGATGAATTTGCTAGAACATTGAAGTACATAAATTTTCCAAGATATTATGTATGGATACGTAAACTACGAAAGTGGCAGCAAAGAAAAAAAATCCTTTTGGAGCAGTTGGTAGGATACATTATGTTCCTCCGTCACTTGGTGACTGTTATTTCTTGAGAATTTTATCGAATCATGTAAAAGGACCAACAAGTTTTGCTGATATTAAAACCGTTGATGGCCAACTTTATGATACATTTAAAGATGCATTATTCGCACGTGGTTTGTTGGATGACGATAAGGAGTATATAATTGCAATGAGAGAAGCAAGCACATGGTCGTCTTCCGATTTTTTGCGGACACTTTTTGCAACTTTACTGTTGTCCAACTCCATTTCTAGGCCGGGATATTTTTGGACAGAAACAAAGAGTCTATTATGTGAAGACATTATATACCAGCAACAAAAGATTACTGGTATTCCAAGTAATCATAGAAGTTTATATAATTTGTCAAATTCTTTTCAATTTTCATTGAATTTTTGAATAATACTATCTAACACTCGATCTTTTTTGTAATCAATTTTATAGATTTGGATATACAAGAGAAAGAAGTCAAAAACATTTGCTTATCACATATCCAAAAGTTGCTACTTTCTTATGGTAGTACATTAAGTAACTTTGATGATATGCCAAATCTTCCTAACAATTACATTTCTGCATTGAATAATCGACTGATAATGAAAGAACTTTGCTATGATCGGGCAACTTTAGAAAAGGAACTTGCTTCTTATTTAAAGTGTTTAACTGTTGAACAGAAAAATGTTTATGAGACCGTTATGAATGCAATTGCTAAAGGTGTTGGAGGTTTATACTTCGTATATGGTTACGGCGGTACTGGTAAGACATTCCTTTGGAAAACCTTTGCAGCGGCGTTACGATCGAAAGGAGAAGTGGTTTTAAATGTTGCATCCAGTGGGATTGCATCGCTT
Organism: Helianthus tuberosus; assembly: GCA_030545235.1. Classification (NCBI taxonomy): domain Eukaryota; kingdom Viridiplantae; phylum Streptophyta; class Magnoliopsida; order Asterales; family Asteraceae; genus Helianthus; species Helianthus tuberosus. Next base: position 34,592,990 of record CM060356.1, on the reverse strand, counting down.
CTTTTAGATGGTGGTAGAACGGCCCATTCAAGGTTTGTAATCCCAATAAATATTAATGAAGATTCTATATGTTCCATAGAACCGAATAGTGAGTTAGGCGGCTTAATTAAACAAACGAAGATGATAATCTGGGATGAAGCTCCAATGAAACACAAGCATTGTTTTGAAGCCCTTGATCGGACAATGAAGGATATCACCCGTTCAAGTAATCTGAGGATGCAAAAACAGCCATTTGGAGGAAAGGTTGTTCTGTTGGGCGGTGATTTTAGGCAAATACTTCCAGTCATTCCAAGGGGTACTAGAAGCATGATTGTAAATGCTTCATTGAATTCGTCTTATCTATGGAAACATTGTAAGGTACTAAAACTAACTGAAAACATGAGGCTAAAAGTGGGTACCCAACCAAGTAATTTACAAGAAACCAAGGATTTTGCAGAATGGATATTAAAACTCGGTGATGGTTTGCTTGGTGATCAAAATGATGGAGAGGCAGAAATTGAAATTCCTGATGATTTACTTATCAAAGATGAAGCTAATCCTATTGCTTCATTGATTTCATTCACATATTCGGAAATGGATAATTTTTTGGGTGATTTAAACTATTTCCAGCAAAGAGCTATTCTTGCACCCACCAATGAATTCGTTGATTCAATTAATACACAATTGTTAGACAGTATGCCTGGTGAGGAGAAGGTATATCTTAGTTCAGACACTTTATGTGAATCTGAGCAACAGTCCGAACTTAACATGGCGTTGTTTCTTCCGGACGTGTTAAATAATTTGCGTTTGTCAGGGTTACCTAACCATAAACTGGTTCTCAAAGTTGGTGCTCCAGTAATGTTACTTAGAAACATTGATCAAGCCAATGGTTTGTGTAACGGCACACGACTACAAGTAACAAAGCTTGGAAAAGTTGTAATAGAAGCAAAGATCATCACAGGAATGAACATAGGTCATCACACTTTGATTACACGGTTGAAAATGACTCATCCCGATAAAAGAATTCCAGTGAAAATTGCTCGTCGACAATTCCCACTATCAGTCTGCTTTGCGATGACGATCAATAAAAGTCAAGGACAATCCCTTGAACGTGTCGGATTGTACCTTCCATGTCCGGTTTTCAGTCATGGACAACTATATGTTGCGGTATCTCGAGTAAAAAGCCGGAAGGGTTTGAAGATTTTAATCTGTGACATGGATCAAAAAGTTTGTAAAACTACTACTAATGTGGTCTACAAGGAAGTTCTACAAAAACTGTAATTATGAATGTTGAACAGTGAAAGGTCGTAACCATTAGATCTTTTGATGTATTAAGTAATGTGGTATGATCTTTTGATGTAAAACTAAATAGCATTTTGGACAAAAGTCTTTTCATGTATTAAGTAATGTGGTATGATCTTTTGAACATCCTGTGAACATGTTCCTTTTATCTAATAATAATGAATGTTATTTTAGTGTATTGTTCTAAAAAATAGTATATATGTTTAAAAACTGATAGTTTTAACTATTATCCGAACCATGAAAAAGTAATTTCATTTGAGTCATGGCTTAACAAGTTAGTTGAAAAAGTAATAACGTTGAGACCTTTCAAGGTCTATATAACGTAGCATCTTTTGAAGAGACCGTTCACAGGATACACTTTAGTATTAATATGTTTTTCGTATCAAATTTAGTGTGATTGAATATGTAACATTTTTATTTACTATCACTTTTACTAATCATCATCTTATGTTTATTATGATATATATTTTTATCCAAACTTGATAATAATTAACAATTCTATCCTTATTGGCATATATTACATTTATAAATCAATATGTATATATATTAACTGTAAAACTGTAATAGATAGACATATCTAAAAACTATTTATTAATTTCGCACACTTATTAGGATTTAAATACAATTTTCAACTTAACACTTTTGTAAAGTGTTATATTTCCAAATCCTTTTTTAAAAAGGATTTAAATATTTAGTCATATGATAATTTTAACATTTTATGTGGTACTGGACATGCTGTTAAATTATTTAAAAACTTTCTATATTTCTAAAACCTCGATCCTGTGAAATTGTTATTGTTATTGTTATGTTTGTATATACAAATTTAAAGATAAATATAAATATAAACATCCTAAATTAAATCACATATAATTTCCGTTCATTATATTATAATTTAATATTAATATTGTATTTTATAATTAGTTGAATTTTTATTTTAAAGTTGATTTGATTTGCATTGGAAACTTGAATTCATCACCACCATCTTCTAACTTACTTCGATATTTGTTATTTTTTTGAACGGCAACTTCCTTCGATATTTAGTTCACCGTTTTCCTTTTATCAATTTTGTTTCAATATTTTCCTCATAAACATATATCAATCTTAGGGTTTCAAACAAGAGTTTGCTAAAATCAAAATCAGGTCATCAATCTTCCTTCATCGCATCATATTCCCCAACCGTAAGTATTTGCACCTTTAATCTCTTCAAACGTCTCTGTTGTTATGATGCTATCGAAATTTCACTACGAAATCTTTAATCACAAACTAAATGAACCATATTTATCTTCAATTTTACTTCCACAAGTATGAATGTTGTATAATTCCATGTTTTTTTCTTTGAAGAGTTTGTATAGTTTCTATGTTCAATAAGAGTTTGTCTACTTCCACAAGGAATTTCAATGGTGTTTTAGGCCGATTTTGATATGAATTTTAGTTTATAAATATATTTAATATTATTTTTCACCATGAAGCGGAAAGTATTTTTTTATTTGTAGATGTGTTATTTGTTTGATATATGAATGATAATTCAAGAATCTGTATTTTTTTTATTCTTAACCTTTATGTTCAATCGGCTATGTTAATTAATGTAACACCTGTGCCTCCATGGCCATCAAACAAATACCAAACCAATGAAATATTATATTTCATACTTGGGATTTGTAAAAATATGTGTATCATTTGCACATATCAATTCTTGTTCAATCTCAAACTCTAAATCGCTTTCTGGAAGGTTATACGCGCACCGATGCGTAAATATAACCAGTTTAATGCAACAAACACTCCGGAATAGTGACATAGGTTTAACATACCTTAAATAACCTTTACATAACTTAGAAATAAGTTTTGAAGGCTTTGGTATGGCAAAATCAAGTTAAATCGCTTACAGGGACTAAAGTTGACAAACTGCGAAAGTATGCCAATTTGAACTGTAACAGACATTCCGGAACATGACCATAAGTTAAACATACCATAAATATCCTTTACATAGCTTAGAAATAAGCTTTGAGGTGTTCGGTGTGCTAAAATAAACTTTTGGGTCATTCAGGGACTAAAAGTGTCAAAAAGTGCACAAGTTTGCACTTTCGCGCATAACTTACGTTCTGAATACATCCGGACATCCAAAAATTTATGTAAGCATGACTATATTATTCTTTAGATTTTGGCTTAAGAAAAATCCATTCGTCGCGTCATTTGGATCGTTTTTCGCGCTTATGCGCATTCCGTCGTAATTAGCCGAACAACGCAACTGTACGGCTAAACGAACCGACATCCGAGATATTTTTGAGAAAATTTTAAGTTCCCTTTACTTTAACTTCATTTTAGAGCTTTGAAATGGGGTTAACGGGCCTTAAACGCGTCGGAAAAGGCCTTATTACACTACAGGGACCAAATCTGCCATTTTTGAAACTTTCTGTGAAGAAACATTGAATCTGGTCTATACCACCTTTGCACATGGTTTTGGGCAATACTAGGGGTTTTTTTTGATGTGCACATGGTTTTGGGAAATACCATGGGCTCACATGGTTTTGTAAAACCATTATCTTGAGGTGTAAGGCCAAGATCAAAGCACGGTTTCCAAGAAACGATCTTAACGGTGGACCTTTTACTATAAATACCCCACCCCCCATGCTTCATAATCACTAGAATTTTGATCTTAGAAACTCTAAGTTGAAACCATTGTTTCATACCTGAGATTCTCGGATCGAAATTAGCATTCGGGGACCCTTCGTAAGTATTCTTTCGTTCTTTTATTGCTTTTCGAGTCTGAAAGTCAAACTTTGTTTGACTTTCTACATTGACCAGTTATGGTCAATGCGAAGTTCATTTGAACTTCGCAACGTGAGTGTAATCACGTTGGTTATAGTCCCTTGGGACTATGCCTACTGATTACCACGTTGTCTAGGGTCGTAGGGTAAGCGATCTAATAAATCGCTTATACCTCGAACCCGACCCATTTGGTCGATCATTAGGATCCGACCAAATACATTAGGTGACCATAGTAGGTAGGGAATAACCTTCCGAGGTTATACCCTATGGTCACATCGTTTGAGTAGTTGTATGATAGGTAGTTTATATGCCTTAGGTAAATTACCAGAATACCCTTTTCATGTATAATTGGTAATTAAGCATATGTAACCTAAACCTTTGTCACATAACTGATTATGTAACATGTTTAGGCATATTCTACTTGTCATAGGACTAGTTAGGCGGTCCGAACGCGTTTCACGCACACGACGCGTTAAAGTAGCATAAGCTACCTTAATGGGTCGCGATGGGTCGAAAGCACTTAGGTTTGGTTTCATTGTAGTATGTAGGCCTTGTTAAACCATATCATATGAGTTCCAATACTCATTTGGTTTACCAAGCCTCATCCTATCCGATCTCCCGATTTAAGTCCGGTTTATTTATATAGTTTTAGATTGCCGACTGATTCTGTGCTCCCTCAAGCTTTGTTTGGTTGTTGTTCAAGACCTCTAAGCATTCTCAGGCGAGTACATTATTCCCCTATTTTACTGCTTTCAATTGTTTTGGGGTGACTCATATGTGCTAAATGTTTTCGATGTTATAACGATGGTTTCAAAAACGATTAAGACGATTTATACAAAACTAATAACGATTTCATAAAGTGAACAAACTTGTTGGTTGTAGTTACATAACAAATGACATTCATTAGCAATGATCAAGCCGACCAGTATTAGGTTATGGTACCATAGGATCTGACAAATCCCGTTAGTTACTACACCCGTAGTTATGTGTGGGTGTTGTGGGTAGCGACTGAATCTGTAATTGTTAATTTACTCTTTGGTAAGGGTTTATTAATGCGAGATGTTAATCTATCCTTTGGTAAGGGTTTATTAATGCGAGTCAAGAAGGTTTGAATGTTATTAGCGAGACGACCATTTAAGTAGTTTCACGACCTAAAACGAATTTAACGATTGGGTAAACAATTGGTTTTCACACGATGTTTTAACGATTGGGTAAACGATTGGCTTCAAAGCGATATACGATTGGGTTTTGGTTATACATATTACATGATTTACATTGGGCATGAACATTACTTTGGTGGTTTGGTTTGACTAAGTGATTAAGTAACAATGCGTGTGGAATATGATACAAGCACGGTGGATACGCCGCTGGTACTTCCTATATATAAGTGTTTGTATGGTATTACATATTGTAGCGTTATTTGAATCATTTCAGTTTGAGACATAGAACATTTTATACAAGTAACATACTTTTCACAAGACATTTATTTACAAACAACTTATCTTATACAAACTCATTTTACATGGTTATTCATTTAATCATGCATTATTCTCCTATTTATACATATCACCTGAACTTATTATTTTTCAAATGATTTACAAAGACAAAGCAAATTACAAGGTTCATGACTAAACATTTTCTTAAACAGAAGTCATGAATCTTATTTTCACAAAACCTATGTACTCGCCAGCATTTCTTTGCTGACCTCGTTTTCACATATGTTTCAGGTATTGTTGAATGATATCGATTGATAAGATGCATGCTCACATAGGACTGGACAAGGCCTTAGTGACTCAATAACAATGATAGATTATGTTTAATTATGTTGTATTTCCTTGTTTGTTAAGACATTGTAACACTTTTAATCAATAAAACGAAACTTCAATTGCCATGGATTTGAAACAATTAATTCTGTTACAACACTCCCCGACATTTCCGCCGCGATTTGTTGTTTTACGCGGTCGGGGTGTGACAATTAATGTAAGATCTATTATATATATGTTAATAATTCAGGTGAAATCATGAATTTATCGTTTGTGAAGATTCTAGAAGACCCGAAATCTTTAAAGCTGGTATGATTATTTATGTTTTACTGAATAATCTGATGTTTAATAGCCTAATTCATATAATATTTATTTAACTTCATTATATACTTAATAGTACTATCTTTGTATTCAGGAGTTACCTCTCACTTTTGTTTATAACCATTGGGGTCGACCATGGCCACGTATTGATCTCCAGATCCGTCATGAATGTGGTAAGTCTTGGACCGTAAGCATGAAAACATTAGAGTCTAGACCGGCTTTGGCTGATGGTTGGGCAACAGTTGTTAAAGGCCTTAAATTGTCAAAGGATTCACTGTTGGTTTTCAAACCTATTCGACATGATGTGTTTGAACTTTCGTGTTTTATTGACGGTGTATGCGGTGAATCGTACTTCACATTCAGCGATACTCGCAATTGGGCTTAACTGTATGTATATTTTTTTCCTTTCGCACATTATTAATCTAATTGTATACATTTTATTTATTATATATCGAAACAACATGCGTAGTAACTTATGATACATGTTTCATTTAATGCAGGTAATATCAGATGCTTTTATTAAAAAGTTTTATAAAAAACATACACTAAACGGCACCTATCAAATACTAGCTGCTGGTACTCGCTGGAGTGTGGAATCTGCTAAAATACATAACTGCTATGCATTCACAGATGGATGGCCGACTCTTTGCGAAAGGCTTAAAATCTTTGATGAAGATGTATTGATCTTTAATAAGATTGATAATGTTGCCTTTCAGTTATCAGTTTATCGATATTCTATTCCTGTTGTTTTGAGTGACATAGTTGATTCTGATGATGATGTGGTCGTTGAAATAAGTCATGATCAGTTTGTTGATAAGTTAGACAAGGTAATTATCTACTTTTCTTATATACACATGATTTTATTAATTACTTACCCATAATTTACTTCAATGTTTTTTTGATAGGCATATGATATACATTCTGGCCACACCTTTCAACATGAACAAATAACAGTCAACAAGGTAATCTTATATTGCTATAAATCTTTATAATGGTTACAATTCATCGGAAATTTAACGATGTCACATAATCAAGTGGTTTATTTATGATAATTTGATATGTGTATCGACAAAGCTTCCTCACATTCATAAAGAAAAAGGTATCATCATTAACGAAGAAGTTGTGAAACCAATGAAAAGGAAACAAGATGTTGTTGATTGCACTCCAAAGGTATGTACCCGTGTTAAATATCACCATATCTTTCAATAGGCTATTTCTTCTGTATTATACTATTTTTGTTTTTTTTACCATCATAAGTATTTACTTTGTATTATTAATGGCACATCATCATCTAAACTTTTAATCCTAATGATTGTCATAAGAATAATATTACTTATATGTTTAACCAATCATATAGGTAAAGCAAAATGTACCCTCGGTTGGCACTTCCAGATTGAAGAAGCATAGCCTCCCGAAGAAAGGTCAAACAGGGAATGTTCACCTAGATGCTGAAAATTTTGACTTTACACGAAAAGGAGAATATAGGCTGGTATGATTTTTCGTTTCTTAAACTTTCGATTTACATTTTAGTAATTATTAAATAATTTTAAACAGCTTTGATTTTTAATGTACGTTTGTAAATGCAGCGTCTTCCTGTCGAAGTTGCTAATCGAGCCGGGTTTACGAAGAAGAAACATTCATCGAAAGTTCAGAACTTGGAAGGAAATTTTGTTGTTTACACAGCCAAGATTGAAAAAAACGGATGTGTGGTTCGTTATTCGGTCGAGAACTGGCAAACATTTATGGCTGACAACAACTTGATTGATGGTGTGATGCTTGATTTCACCTTTGTTAATTCAAAAAACACCATAATATTGAAAAACGTCTGATCCGATTAGTAAAACTCTATATATCTATAATGCGTAGTTAAGTGGTGGTTGATATGTACTAAGCTTTTGTTGGTTGGTTAACGTTTGTGTTTTGAACAAGTACCTTTGTTTATGTATATTATCGTATGCTTTGCTATGCTACTTATTGATGTTTTCAGTCTGTATGTCTATAACTTAATTAGACCATTTTGTTTGTATGAAGCGATATTGGATTTTGTTATGATACTGATATATATCTTGTAAATGTGACTTATCAAAGTAAAGATTAAGTGGCAATCATGATATCAAATCATGTTATTTAAAGGTACTTTAAAAGGATATTTGGGAAACAAGTCATTTTGATACAATGTTTTATTTGATCAAAAAGACACATGAATATTGTTTCAACATATGGGCCTTGGACCAGATTTAATAAACATGTGTTGTGCTTGAACCACATTTAATAAACAAGGTTTGGGTTTGGACCAGATTTATAAACAAAGATTATTTGTGTCAGTAAACATGTTTTGTGGGTTCGTTATGTTTCTCTTGTGTCTAAACTTAATTAGTCGACAAGTTGGGAATGACAGAATCCGTAGGGGCTTTTTCGTACTTCGGTTAGGTTTACATATAAACGTTATTAATGTATTCTTAAGTATAACGCGAATGTGAATTCATTAAATAATTTCACATCATATTTTACATATAAACGTAGGCTTACATTCAATGTTTACGATGTATTCGCGCCCGTCGGGCGGGTGTCCACCTAGTTAAGAAACAAAGTAGACCATGCTGTATAGTAAAGTACAGCAAGTTAACTGTGAACTAAAAGTACAATGATTGTAAATTCAAGAAATTTACAGTATGCTTACTAACAAAAGAAATTATAGAACTCAGGTTCAGCTAAACTTCACTAAATGAAGTAAACCACAACTACCGCGACAACATAGGGTTGGAGTGTTTTGTGCAGAATCAACATATCAAGAATTGAATATCATTAATAAGTAAAAAACAGAAAGTATCTGGGACTTCATAACAAAAGGTATAAATAGAATCAAAATTAACTTCACACATTATGACATATGATAATCATCTGAAACCCTGAAACCCGAATGTGATGACACATATAAGTATATAAGGTCGGTCCCTTTCTATTTGGTAAAATGATCACCCTACATGCGTAACTGTAAGCGCAGTATCCGGTGACTGAAGATTATCGATGCCGAACAGAACTGATAGCAACAGTTAAGGGGGAGTCTGTAAGTGCAGTTCTCGTCGGGTAACTGTGCTTTATCAGTTCTGGTCAACAAAGTCAAAGGCCCAAGTCAAAGTTGATGAAATACATGTTGTTATAAACTAACAAATTTGGACAGTTATATGTTAAAGGGTCCGAATTTGTGAGTTTGGTTTGTCAGAACTTGTGTTTTGGCTTGTCCGAATTTGTCTTCTTCTACATCTTTATATTTTGTTTGTGTTTTGATGTTTCACGTCATGAATCAAGTGCAATGTTGATCTTCGTCATCGATCCAGTACTTTCATAGTAACATACACATGACAGACACTCTAAATGGAAAAAAACTTGAGTTTTTTTTTTCCCAAAGTGGTGTTAGGGGAAACAAATATTTACCATTTTAGTGTTCCTTCAAAATTATTTACCAAAATAGTGTTTTCTCTTATTTTTTTATTTACTTTTTTATTAATTCATTCTTTTATTAGATAAAAAATTTGGAAAATGGCAAATTTACTCCGGTGCACAATTCAACATTTCGGTGAGTCATTTTTTGTTCTTTTATGATATTTTTTTATCTTCTTATTTGATTTACCATTTATTTGTTTTTTATTTTAGTTTTTTTAATTGTGAGTTTTATTTTTCTTAATTGTTGATTATTGTGCTACTTGGTCGTATGAGTGGAAAATCGTTGTCTGTCTAAGAGAGTCAGAGTGGTGCAAAGGTTGGCGTCATTTCATCTATAAGTGTATACGGAGGGATTATCCCGCTATTTTAGCACTCGTTACTGGAGCTAAGGCTGAGGAAAAGAGGATCGAGGATCCACCAATTGTTCGTGAATTCTTCCGATGTGCTATCCGAAGAACTTTCAGGTTTACTTCCACAACCGTGGGGTGGAATCTCAGTTGATCTCACGCCAGGGGCAACCCTGATTACTCGTACTCCCTATTGTCTTGCACCAGGAGGGCTGCAAGAACTGTCTGATCAACTTCAGGAACTGTGGGACAGGGATTTTGTCAGATCTAGTTTTTCGCCTTGGGGAGTCCCAGTTCTATCCGTGAAGGAGAAAGATAGGCCTTTCGTAAGTGTACCGGTTATAGAAAACTCAACAAGGTGACTGTTAAGAACCGTTAACCTTGACCGTGTAATGACAATCTGTTGACCAGTGCAAGGGTCAAGCTCCTTGTTAAAAGCAAGGAGTGACAGATCGCAATTAGCAATCTTTTCTTCCTTTGACTTTGACTTGTACTTTGACTTTCATAACATGGGGTGTTACTAGGACTAGGTCTTGACATTGTGTGACAATGTATGAAATATATATATTTGTTGGAATATATCTAAATACTTAGGAATTCTCGGATAACCACCCACCAACGCGTCATAAGAATTAAACACTTTTATTTAAAAAGGTTAACATCTCGTTGTCTAAACAAGTTTGGTGAACGACTTGTCGGGTAGACACATACAGACCTAGTGTCTTATTGAATTAGGACATGTGTAGGTCGGGAATTATTTTGGACATTTGGTTTTGCTAGCTTACGCAAGGAACACAATTTGTGAGTCTTCATGGCCCCTTTTACTTATTTAAATGTTTATTTAAATCGAGGGAAATTCATGCTTGGTTACGGGGTATGGTAGTGGAGAATGAAATCCATTTATGTCTATTTTGTGCGCATAAGTTGGTTGGTTTTAGAGCTCGGAAGTCCTCGTGTTATTGTTTCGTTTAGTAACCATTAGTCGTGGTAATGACCGCGGAATAATCGAATAGATCTATTGGGTTTAACGAGCCCTGCTCTTGGTCGGTCGTGACCCTGTGGGAGTGCAATTGTGTCCAATTATTCTTAGACATCGTCGTGGTGCACGATGTGGCGAGGCATCATCGTTATGGGTTAGTTACAGGCTTATCTCGGCACATGTATCACGGTTTTTGCAAGACCATGATTTGACTTTCGTGATTTTCATTAACTACGCACACTAAATTTTTATCAAATGATTTTAAGTTTCATTTGTGTTATTTAAACCTGTGAACTCACCAACGTTATGTTGACATTTTAAGCATGTTTTTCAGGTAAGTGAACTTCGGTTCGCGGCTTTTGGAAGTTGCATGCATCATGGACGATACCTTTTGGGGGTTTTGCCTTGTATATTTCATCGTATCGGAAATATACTTGACAAATCCTAGCAACTTATTAAACAATATAACTTTTGGTCGTATGTGTTTTGAAACTTGAAGTATTATATTTGGGTTATGTAAACTAAATATATTGTAATGGTTTGTAAACTTTAAAACTTCGGCATCGTTGATGCTTAATCATATTAGTTGTTTGCTTATCGTATGCTTGAAAACCTTTCATGGTCGCACCTTGCGTTTCCGCCTTCGGCGGGGTGTGACATCCATCACCATCATCAAACTACCACCTACCCCTACCCCCACACCCCATGACCATTCTCTTCAAATAAATCACTGGCCAAGTCCTTTACTACCGATGAATTCTACCAATTCCGACCACTACACAGGGTACCGCCCATACTTCATCTCCACCCATCAGCTAGGCCCCAAGTTTTCTTACTAATGCCGATTGTGATGGGGGAAATTATCTGGCCGTATCTAAAGAAACGGGGATAGTGAAAAGTAAAGTGAAAAGTACTGGTACTGTTTTTGGAATTTTTAGAACTAACGTACTGTAATGGATATTTTTAACAAACCAAAAAGACGAAAAACATAACTAACTTTTTATTTTATTTTATTTTAGTTTTAATAACAGTGATATTATGGTCATTTCAAATAAACTAACAGAATAACTGGATGGCGTTAGTGTGAGTGGACTGTAATAATTACGAAAGTAATACCACAAGGACCGTTTTAACAATTTTTAAACTAATTGATTAAAATAGTGATTTTTGACAACTCACAAAAACGAAAAACGTAATTAACTTTAACTATATCAAATATAGTATAATCCACTTTATCAACAGACGATGGATAAAAAAAATCTACTTTATTAAAAGAACTAGTATTAAGCCCCTGCGTTGCAGCGGTTGTTGTAAAACTATGTTAAGTAGTACTAATGCTAAACCACTGTCAGCGACCACCAACACCGAAAAAGCTCGTAAAAACAAATTAAATAAAAACGAAAAAAATAACGCCGAGCGAAAAGCAGACGTAAAATCTTTGAATAACTAATGCTCATTGAAGGGATCTTAAACCGAAATGTAAAACATAGAAAAAAAGTTACCAAGTCAATCCAGGACTCGCGCGTTGGTCGAACTTGTTAAACGGAGAAAAATAGATGTGCTGCGACGGGCCAGTCAAACGGGAAAAAATATACGAAAAAAATGTTGAACCCCACACGCACGTTGCGGTGCATTAACTCACAAAATTTAGAACGAAACGAAAAACTTTGGAAGGATGATAAGTATGGTGGACCAAAATTGAAAATTAAAAAGAGTTGGGATAAATTGCAAAATATGAAAAACTTTGGGTTAAAAGTAAAAATACAAAGGGTCTAAATTGCAAAATTGAAGTTATTTATTTATCTTAGATAAAGATAAGGTTAAGAATAAATCTATATCTATATCTATATATAGGGGTAGGATATAATAGGAAGTTTATTTGGCTAAGAAGGCTAGGAAGTGATCTTGACCATCCATTTAGTTAATCAAGGGCTAAGATTAAATGATGGAAATTGAAGGGAAGAAAAGAAGCGCGTGAGTTTGTCTAGAGGCATTCTAGTCAATCCAAGGCAATAGTTTCTCTCTCCTCCAATTCCCCCCCATTTTTTAAACGTTAATAACTCTTTCATACGACATTATTTTTTTTATAAAAATTGCACCAAAAAACGAGCTTTTTTTTTATCTTTAAAACGAGTATACTATTACTATATTTTCGATTTTTTTTTTGAAAACCCAGTTGCGTAAAACGCAATGGAAAAAACCCAGTTGCGTAAAACACAATGTAAAAAAAACCTAAAAAATGACATTTTTCTAAAACGCAATGCACCAAAAACACAAAGAAATGTCTTATTTGTAAAACGCAATGGCCAGAAAACACAAAGAAATGTGTTATTTCTAAAACGCAATAGTCTAAAAACACAAAAGAAAGTGTATTTTCTACAACACAATGGACTGAAAACAAATAAAAATGTGTTTTACCCAAAACGCAATGCACCAAAAACACAAAGAAATGTCTTATTTCTAAAACGCAATGGCCAGAAAACACTTAAAATGTCTGTTTTCTAAAATGCAATGGACTGAAAACACATAAAAATGTGTTTTACCTAAAACGCAATGCACCAAAAACACAAAGAAATGTCTTATTTATAAAACGCAATGGCCAGAAAACACTTAAAAATGTCTCCTTTCTAAAACGCAATGGCCTTAAAAAAAGAAAGAAAGTGTTCTCTCTAAAACGCAATGGACTGAAAACACCTAAAAAATGTGTTTTACCTAAAACGCAATGACTAAAAACACTTCAAAAAATGTGTTTTTCTAAAACGCAATTGCCAGAAAACACCTAAAATTGTCTTAGTTCTAAAATGCAATGGCCTAAAAATGTCTGTGAATTGTCTCAACCCCAGCCAGGGTGTCACACTCCGATATTTCCACGTATTACCAGTGGGCCCGGTGGGGAGTATCGTGACGTAGTTGATAACATCATAGTCAATAATCACAGTTCAATGCACAGCGGAAGTCTAAAAGTAATAATATTATAAACCGAATGAAAGTAACATAAGTATTACGAACAGAATGTAAAAAGGATCCACAGGCGGATCAAAACAAAGGAAACATTGTTCAATAGATTTTTAAAGTGATAAAGCTTGCAAGACTCTTTATTTATTCACTCCGGAGTAGCCAGCCTATTTCGCATAGTACCTGCACTTAACCTTTTGGAAAATACGTCAGTTTACACTGGTAAATACAATTAACCGACTCTTTTGAAAATATTTAAGAAAATTGATTTAAATGCACAAGGCACAAATAATCTTTTATAACTTGGGATAATTATAAAAATAATCTTGTATACAGTTTTATATGTTTGTCGTACGTCAGGGCCGGTTAGAAGAGCCGGACAAGATTAACTGACACACCACAAGTATAATGCCCACAAGGAAATTCCTTATTGTGGGGTACCTTTATACATACGCAACTGTCAGGTGTATGCCTACACCCCGTGCTTAAGTCGTGGCCATTTCAATGAATGAGCCAAGGATATCCAGGACATGGTCATTAACCCCCCAATGGCATTGCACCAAACAAAACAGATTAAAATGAGTTATGTAATTATATTAATCACAATCCGATTTAAATAATTACACACCCGACCAAGTGGTATTATTATAATACCGTATCCCAAGCCCGTATAACGGAAAATAAGTTAAAAGTATTTACCTGAGCAAAATATACAAATTTATCTCAGCCGTATACAATCAGCAAGTGCAAATGACTTTTACTGGGCTCCTAAATCTGGAACGAAGGTTTTAATAACCTATTAGATTCCTAACGGGTCTTATTTAAGTCTAAACTTAGACCGGTTAGTTTTAAAGAAAGGTTTACGGTTCAAAACGCAAGATTAAGTGAAGACCGGATTAGAATGTGATTTAGACCTGACAAGTATGAATACTTGTATAGTATGGGCAAACTAAACACATTCTGGATTTTGAAGCAAAAATGATGAGGTTTGACCCGTTTCGGTCAATTTATGCAAACTAGTTACATAAACTGCACCGAACGCGAAAAATGCATAACGGGTAACCAAATGAGTCATGAACAGGTTTCCTAAGTTAACATACCTTAAATATGTTGTGATATCAGTAGGATACCTTCCATTATGCCCAAAACGAATTTAAACTCAATTTAAGCCCTTTAGGGGTATTTTGGTCATTTTAAAGATTATAAAAGAGATTAAATAATAATCTGAGGTTTTGGTCTAAAATGATCAGTAAAAATATTTAATTTAATAAGTTATATCAGTAAGATATTGCACATATGTGAATTTTATCATTTATGACCTAACTATGCACCGAAGGGGCATCTTGGTCATTTCATATAAGCTTTAAGGGTTAAATTTGGAAATCTGAGTTCAAAACTTTTACTTACTGTTAAAGTATAAAAATTTACTCATAACATCAGTAGGTGACAAGTCTTAGGTGCCTAATATGGTTTTAAACCATACTATGCGCCTAAATCGCATAAAAGTCAGTATTTGACGATACTCGGGTTAATTTAGGAAATCTGAGATTTTAATCAGCCTTTACTATTTAAAATAAATTATTTAATATATAAAATCAGTAGAAAAAGGTTTGGTATGTAAAGGATGTGTAAAACTCATTTTATTAGCAAAAAGGGCATAACCGTCAATTAATGAATCAATGCAAGAACCCTATGTTATGATCTGTTTAAAAATTAATAAAAATCTCCAAAAATCCCAAAATATTATATTACATCAGTGGGTAAAAGGTTTGGTGTCAAAATCTGGGTTTAAATAGGCTTTATGCCGAAAATGCCATTTAATTAATAAAAAGGCTTTAGTTTACGATATTGAGCATAACTCCTAATTTAGACCTCAAACTGATGTCAAATTTTTAGGACATGTTTATAAATCAATAATAAAGGTTTTTGTCCTCTCACATTTTCAAAAATCTCGTTTTAATGTCATAAGGGCATAATGGTCAACATTTAAGCAATTAACGGAAACATGCAAATGAATCGGATTAATAAGGAACCATGTAGTATAACCTCAGAGGGTTTTACTAACTTATGATATGGTCCTAAAGGAACCTTAAGGCATATCTAAAACAAGCTAAATCGGGTCAGAACTGAAAGTCAAAGCAAAAGTCTACTTTTGCGACTTTCGGTTCCGAACCGAGCCTAAACTCATAATTGTCGGGTTGAACATGCCTAGACATGTTCTTACATTATTTACCAAGTTATTTTAGTGTTAAAACATGTTCCATAATGTCACACCCCGATATTTCCACGTATTACCGGTGGGCCCGGTGAGGAGTATCATGACGTAGTTGATATCATCATAGTCAAATAATTACAGTTCAATGCACAGCGAAAGTCTAAAGTATAATTATTACAAACCGATTCAAAAGTAACATCAATTATTACAATCTGATTGTAAGATGGATCCATAGGCGGATCTCAAAACAAAAAGATGAACACTGTTCAACAAATTTGAGACGTCTAGAACTTGCAAGATTCCCTATTAATGCCCTGAGCTCCCAGCCAATTACGTATAGTACCTGTCACTTAATCTTTTTGGAAAATACGTCAGTTTACACTGGGAAATACAATTAACTGACTCTTTTGAAAATGTTTATGAAAATTGATTTGGATGCACAAGGCACAAATATCCTTTTATAACTTGGGACAATTATATAAAAATAATCTTGTATACAGATTTACATGTTCGTTATACATTCAGGGCCCGATGTTAGAAACCGAGTCAAGATTAACAGACACACCACAAGTATAGGCCCACAATAGAGTGAGATACCGTTTCCCTTATGCAACTGTCAGGTGTATGCCTACACCTCGTGCTTAAGACGTGGCCATTTTCTTAATAATGATGCCAAGGATATCCGGGACATGGTCATTAACCCCCAAAGGCTTTTATTTCAAACAAGACAGATTAAAACGGGTTACCTCAATAATTTAATCACAATCCGATTAAACATTCAATACCCGACCAAGCGGTATTATTATAATACCGTATCCCAAGCCCGTATAGGGAAAATAAGTTAAGAGTATTTACCTGAGCTTAAAATGCAATTTATACTTAGCCGTATATCCTAATCAGCAAGCACAAGTACCTCTACTGGGGCTCTTAATCTGGAACGAAGGTTTTATTAACCTATTAGATTCCTAACGGGTCTTATTTAAGTTGTAACTTAGACCGGTTAGTTTTAAGGAAAGGTTTACGGTTCAAAACGCAAGATTAAGCGAAAACCAGATTTGAATGTGATTTAGACTCGACAAGTTATGTAGACTTGTATAATATGGGTAAACCAAACACATTCTGAATTTTGAAGTGAAAATGATAAGGTTTGACCCGTTCCGGTTAATTTATGTAAACTAGTTACATAAACCGTACCGAGCGCGTAAAATGCATAACGGGTAACCAAAAGAGTCATGAACATGTTCCACAAGTTAATATGCTTTTAATATGTTGTGATATCAGTAGGATACCTTCCGTTATGCCCAAAATGAATTTAAAACCAATTTATGCCCCGTAGGGGTATTTTGGTCGTTTTAATGTTTATAAAAGAGGTTAAATAATAAATCTGAGTTTCTGGTCTAAATAATCAGTAAAAATATTTATTTTATCAAGTTATATCAGTAAGATATCTCACATATGTGAAATTTATCATTCATGGCCAAACTTATGCACCGTAGGGGCATTTTGGTCATTTCACATATGCTTTAAGAGTTAATTTTGGAAATCTGAGTTCAAAACTTTTATTTACTGTTAAAGTATAAAAATTTATTTATAAAATCAGTAGATATTCAGCTTTAGGTGCCTAATATGGTTTTAAACCATACTATGCGACTAAATCGCATAAAAGTCGGTATTTGACGATATTCGGTTTAAATAGGGAAATATGAGATTTTGACCAGCCTTTACAGTTTAAAATAACTTATTTATCATATAAAATCAGTAGAAAAAGGTTTGACATGTAAAGGATGTATAAAACTCATTTTATTAGCGAAAAGGGCATTAGCGTCAATTACCGAGTCTATGCGATAACTCTATGTTATGATCAGTTTAAAATTTCATAAAAATTACCAAAAATCCCTAAATATTATATTACATCAGTGGGTAGAAAGTTTGGTGCAAAATTTGGGTCTAAATAGGCTTTATGCCGAAAATGCCGTTTAATTAATAAAAAGCTTTTAATTTACGCTATCGCGTATAACTCCCATTTTATACCACGAACTGATGTGAAATTTTATGGACATGTTTATAAATTACTAATAAAGGTTTTTGTTCTTTCACATTTCTAAAAATCTCGTTTTAACATCAAAAGGGCATAATAGTCAACTTTTAAGCATATAACGGAAACATGCATATGAACTCTAATTCTAAAGGACCAAGTAGTATAACTTCAGAGGGTTATACTAACACATAATATGGTCTCAAAGGAACCCTAAGGCATAACTATATTAAGCTAATTCGGGTCAGAACTGAAAGTCAAAGCAAAAGTCAACTTTTGCGACTTTCGGTTGCGAACCGATCCTAAACTTAGAATTGTCGGGTTGAACATGCTTAGGCATGTTCAATTAATATTTACCAAGTTATTAAAGCGACAAAACTGATTTTATAGCTTCTATATTATCATTTATGAATTTTATTTAAAAACTGACCCCTTTGACTTTTATTTTAATTACTTTGACCCGACAATTAACTAAGTAAACGTAGTAATTAGGAGGTGCCCTTTTGAGGGTTTAACACCTACCTAATTACGATCACGTAGCCATGTTCGTTGCGAACCATGGCTTGACCCTACAGGGTCTAACTAAAAGTCAAAGCGTTTATCGTAAACGCTTGACTTTTCGGCTTTAAGGGCCAAACAAAAATAACAAAGCAGGGAAGGATACTCACAAAAGGTCCAAGGGGCAGAAGATAACTCAAAAGGAGGTTCCCTAACGTCAGGATCCTCAGATTTGAGTGATAGAGAGCAAAACTCAAGAAAGTGTGAAATGAAATGAAGGATGAAGGCCCCTTTATATAGGTTTTTGGATTGCATAGGATCATTACAAGTGTTAGAGAGGTTTAACCAGATCATAACAGGTGTAATACCATTTTTCTAAACCATCAAAGGCCCCTAGAATCAAATGTGTGAGACAAGAAGCAAAACCAAAGCTGGTTTTCAGTTTTATATTGCTGGCAACCTTATACGGACTGCAAGGGGTATGGTATACGGTCCGTAAGGACCATACCAGCTCACAACATCTTTCATTTGTTGACAATTTTGGCCCCTGCACTTCCAAATGTCATTTCTGACACATTTAAGGCCCCTTATGTCACACCCCGACCACGTAAAACAACAAAACGTAGCGGAAACGTCGGGGAGTGTTGTAACAGAATCATTGTTTCACAACCATGGATTAAACAGTTTCGTTTTATTGAATTAAATGTATTACATTACATTGGAATTTGAAACAAAACATGAATAAATAGACTTTCATTGTTATTAAGTCACTAAGGCCTCGTCCATTCCTATCTGAGCATACACCAATATCATCATCAAATATCATCAACTATTGTACCTGAAACACATGTGAAAATACGTCAGCATAAAAATGCCGGCGAGTACATAGGTTTTGTTTGAGTGTCGGATTCATGGCTAGTTTGCATGTTACAATTCTTAATTCAAACCCTTGTTTTTTTGAAAAGTATAGTATTGCGACATATTTAACCAACTCAAATCAAGTTGGTTATAATTTATAAATTCTCATAGCCATGATTCTTAACCCCAAAACATTTATTTAGTTAAATCCAGATTGTAAATCGTTTTGAAATAAAAACTCGAATAGTATATATATATATATCGTTAGAAAAACCTTGTAATATGACTTTGTTTCGATAACCTTGCCCAAGTGATCTAGATAACGCAACGATATATAATGTATTAAAAGCACTTATATATAGGAAGTACCAGCGGCGTATCCACCATAATCAACGGTTACAAACGGTTCACATAGTAAAGTGGTCACAAACGGTTCACATAATCAACGGTTACAAACGGTTCAAAATGTAAAACAATGTGTCCATATGCTGGATGAGCATATGCGACAAAATGTAATATATGGAAATCAATGTGCTAGCATGTTAAGAGCACATACATAGCAAAACATAATGAAATCATGTACTAATAGTGTACTATTGAACATAGTAAGTATATGATATAAAAACATGAGAAACATGAAAGTAACAAGTAGGCACATGTGTTCCACCCCAAAACAGTTTGAAAACAGTAAAAGAGGGGGCTATGTACTCACTTGAGGGTGCTTAGAAGTCTTGAACAACAACCAAGCAAAGCTAGAGGGATCACGGAATCAAACGGCACCCTATATAGGTAACTATGTTAATAAACGGATCCTAAATCGGGAGATAGGATAGAATGAGGTTCTATAAATCAAATGAGTATTTGAACTCATATGGTATGATTTAATAGTCCCAACATTCTGATTTGAAAGTCTACCTAAATGCTCTTGACCCGTTTCGACCCATTATGGTAGCATAAGCTACTATAACGTGTCGGTTGTGCAAAACTATGTTCGGATGGTTATCTATGAGCTATGTCAAGTCTTACATGCCCAATTATACCCTAACATGTTACTAATTCAGATTAGATGTCAAAAATATGTTCACATATGCACATTACGGATTTATGCTTCAAAAGAGCATTTTGGTCATTTCCTATGGGCATACAAGCTAACTAGCAAATGACTAACCAATCCTATGTGATCATAAGGTATAATCTCAGAGGTTATTCCCTATGCAAATATGATCACTAAGTGTGCTTGGTCGGATCATAATGATCGACCAAACGGGTCGGGTTCGAAAGTCTAGGCGGTTGTTTAGACCGCTTAACTTACGACCCTAAACAAGCACAAAACTAATAGTGACTAGTTAAACATGTTAAACATGTTTAACCTACTTAGAAAACTGATTTGGTATCAAAACAAAGTGTTTTGATACCTAAAAGTAGTTCCGTTGCAAAATGCATGCTAAAACGCATTTTGACCGAAACTTTGACTCGTCACTACACTTAGTTAACGTGGTAATCAGTAGGTATAATAGCTAAGGATTATAACCATCGTGATTACAATCACGTTACAAAGTTCAACCGAACTTTGCGTTGACCATTGACTGGTCAAACTGAAAGTCAAACACTGTTTGACTTTTTTTAAGCTAGGAAAGCAATAAAAGAATGAAGGAAGCTTACAAAGGGTCCTAGCTATCTTTTCTACCAAGAATAAGTTTCCAATCAGATTAGAAAGCTCCCCAAATCAGATGTAGAGGAGAAATGAGAAGAAATGAGCAATGAATGAATGAAAGGTGATGGCTATTTATAGTTGTGTTGAGTTCATGAGATCATGCCAAGTTTTTGTGTAACTTCCAAGCAATAAATCTCCACCATACAAGTGTTGTAAGCAGGTTTAAAGCCTTGGGGAGGTGTTAACTTGGCTACCACACAAAGAATTTGCAAGATTGGCCCCTGAATTATCAAACAGTTGCTGAAAAACAACTTTCTGGTCACTGGGCAATTCACACGGCCCACGTAAGTAATGGGGAGGGGGTTACGCGGCCCGCCTGGGCTCCCCAGTTCAGCACAAGTTTGAAGATTTACAGTTTAGGTCCCTGCACTAGGTTTAAGCCCATTTCAGCCCATTTTGACCTCCGTTAAGCCATTTTCAAGGCTCTACAAGGTCAATAAAGTTTAGAGGACTCAAAATGTGCTCGGAATAGTCTCGGATGTAAGCTCATTTGGTCGTACGGTCACGTTATTCGTTAAATTACGACGAAACTCAAACGGATGCGAAAACGAACCAAATTAAACGACGAATGGAATTTTTGCATGCCGATCACTAAAATAATAATATTTTAGTGTGTACAAAAATTTTGGATGTCCAGATGTGGTCAGAACATAAAATATGCTCGAAAATGCAAACTTACGCCGTTTTTGACACTTTTAGCCCCTGTAAGATCATATAAGCATGTTTTCGCACACCGAACCTATCAAAGCTTATTTATAAGCTATGTTTAGGTTATATATGGTATGTTTAACTTATGATCATGTTCTGGACTGTACGTTGCCTTACGAAAGGCAGACTTTTGCAAGTTGACGCAAATAGTCCCTGTAAGTGAATAAACTTGATTTCGGCATACCAAACCATCCAAAACTTATTTCTAAGTTATGTAAAGGTTATTTAAGGTATGTTAAGCCTATTTCACTATTCTGGAGTGTTTGTTGCATTAAACTGGTTATATTTACGCATCAGATCGCGTATAACCTTCCAGAAAGCGATTTAAAGCCCGAAATCGAACAAGAATTGATATGTGCAAATGATACACATATTTTCACAAATCCCAAGTATGAAACACAATATTTCATTGGTTTGGTATTTGTTTGACGATCACAGTGACACAGGTGTCACAGTCTCCCCTACTTTAGGAAATTTCGTCCCGAAATTTATTCGTAGGAGTCTGTCTGTGACGCTGTGTTAAATAACCACCAGAGATATGTAAGGCATAATCCTACCATTTCCTTAACGGACATTCTTCAGAAACGAAAATGAACAGACAGAGTCATTTTCAGCAGACGCTTCATCAGAAACGAAAATGAAGGAATAATCAAATGGATTTTCATTTCCTCAACGGACATTCTTCATAAATGAAAATGAACGAACGGAGTCATTTTCAACAGATGCTTCATCAGAAACGGAAATGAACGGGGTAATCAAACGGATATTCATTTCCTCAACGGACAATCTTCAGAAACAAAAATGAACAGACGGAGTCATTTTCAACGGTTGCTTCATCAGAAATGGAAATGAAGGATTAAACAAACGGATATTCATTTCCTTCAACGGATATTCTTTAGAAACGAAAATGAACGGATGGAGTCATTTTCAACGGTTGCTTCCTCAGAAACGGAAATGAACAGGGTAATCAAACGGATATTCATTTCCTCAACGGACAATCTTCAGAAATGAAAATGAACAGACGGAGTCATTTTCAACGGTTGCTTCATCAGAAATGGAAATGAAGGATTAAACAAACGGATATTCATTTCCTTCAACGGATATTCTTTAGAAACGAAAATGAACGGACGGAGTCATTTTCAACGGTTGCTTCATCAGAAATGGAAATGAAGGATTAAATAAACGGATATTCATTTCCTTCAACGAATATTCTTTAGAAACGAAAATGAACTGACGAAGTCATTTTCAACGGTTGCTTCATCAGAAATGGAAATGAAGGATTAAACAAACAGATATTCATTTCCTTCAATTGATATTCTTTAGAAACAAAAATGAACTGAAGGGAGTCATTTTCAATGGTTGCTTCCTCAGAAACGGAAATGAACAGGGTTAACTCTAGACACATGACAAAACTCGCTGTGGTTTCTGTGCACTAAATTCCATAATTATGTATGCATCCATAATTACGTAATTCCTTGCATAGTCTGCACAGTTTGTTTTGTAATGTGAAAGGGATTGAAATTGAACAAGCTTGAGACAACATTGATTGGGTCAACTCATAAACACATAAGCACATAAATGTTTTTCTTGGATTGCTATTATCTTGTTACTGATTGCTATTAACTTGACGACGATTTGAACATGGGTATTCAAGGTATACCAGGAACCCAGTCGATGGACTTCAACGTCCTGAAGCATCTATCTGAAAAGATAGAATTATCTTCCAAAAATTTGATTTTTGATTACAAGGAATCACCTCATTCGAATTAAGGTATACAACAATTAAGGACTTATGGAAATACCCTTAGGTATCCTATCAAGGATTGGGTATTCGTCCAGAGTTGTAACTTGCGCCTTGTACTTCGTTTCCTTGGAGGAAATGGGTACTTAGGATTTTTGTGGAAAACGCAAGAGACCATAATATGGAAGAATTTTGGGGGTAGTCTGTTCTTCAAGGAATACGGTTCCTTGATTGTCGGTAATGTAGGGGATATGTTGTTTATACATGCAACCATATCAATATATATTGCGATGTAAAATAAAAGATTTATTTATAAACAACAATTACAACTGTTTCATGGACCATGACAACAAAAGAAATAATACATAAGGCTTGATTATTTCTAAACTGTGTTGTCTTCCAATTGGTCAGGTGCTTATCCCTACGCTGGATTCGCATTAGCAAACTTTGGGCAATTTCTTCGGAAATGGCCCATCTCGCAACAGTTGAAGCAAGAACCTGGTGGAAAACGACCTTGAGCAGGATTGTTGCCAGCTTGATTTGGTGCAGCTGCAGCTGGGCAAACTCTTGCTGTATGGCCTATGAGTCCACAAGTTTGGCATTTTGCGGCACTTTACATTGGCATGATGATGGAGGCTACATTGGTTGCACAAGGGTGCAGTTCCGTTGTAGGGCTTCCTAGCAGGGGGTTGAGCTGGTTGGTTGGGGACGGCTTGATCATTATGAGCAACCGCGGCAAAGTTCTGAGAAGCCTTTCGCTTCTTTGACTTCTTGGAGGATTCAGTCTGCTTATCCTTCGGTTTTGATTCCTCGATTTGCTTCTTATCACCTTTTCGGAAAAGTTTACCTTTCCTGATTTGAGATTCAGTCATGGTAGCAGATAGCTCAATGGCCTGCCTAACTGTAGTGGGGTTACTACCAGTCACAATGTCTTGTACTGAGTCAGGGAGGCCATCAATGTATTTTTCGATTGCCTTATCCAAAGGTGTAACCATGTTTGGGCATAACAGACTTAACTCCTCATAACGGTCCGTGTAGGCTCGATGCTCACCGCCATCTTGCTTAAGATCATCAAACTCCCTTTCCAAGGCCCTGATCTCGTGACGAGGACAGAATTCCTTCATCATCAGAGCTCGAAGCTCTTCCCACATTTGAGCCAGTGCCACATCGGCACCCCTATCTCTCATCACACCATTCCACCATGTCAAAGCTCGTTTCTCAAAGACACTAGATGCGAAATCTACCTTTCGCTCGTTTGGACATTGAACATGTCTGAAGGTGCTCTCTAGACTCTCGAACCATTGTAGAAGTGCAGTCGCTCCTTGAGACCCAGAAAACTTTGATGGTTTAGCTGAGTTGAACGTCTTAAAGTTGCAGGGAGCATTATTGTTGTTGAGAGCTTGGTTATATTGAGCAACGATGTTCGGGATTGCAGCAGTCATCTGCTGCGTAATGATAGCTGCCAGTTCTTCATTAGGTACTTGATTGTCACGTCGTGGAGGCATTCTAAAAAGGGGAAACAAGAGAGGAAACAAACGAAATGCCATTTGGTAAGAGTAGGATGTTACAATTCTCGATCAAAGGCATGGGTGATGGTCATTTGTTTGAACCATGAAACAAACAAACGACACACAAAGGCTGAATCAAAGTAAATAGGTCCTCATAATGTATCGTGAAGACATGCTCGCCTATAAGTGGACACTCACCCCAAGAGTTCCCAGGTAAGAGTGACTGGTCCGATGCTGCGGATTTGTACGAACACTCTAGCCTTAGACAGAAAACTCAGGGTACAGGCACCCACCCTTCCAGTTTGCACGTGTTCACATTATTTAGACCCAAACTCTGACGGGAATTTGAAAACTTTGAAGGTTCGAAGCCTTATAATAAATCATCCTAGAACAGATGATTAGTTTTCAAAGCAGATTCGAATTTTGTGTTCTTATTGTGGTTGTTGCCTAAGGATAGGCAACGGTATTGTTTTATGACTAAACGCAAGTAAACTCGCGTTAGGGTCCTAGGAAGGTTATAGTCTAGGTCAAAGCATTACTAATAACCTAATTCCCTATAACCATTGGCTCTGATACCAACTTTTCTGTCACACCCCGACCACGTAAAACAACAAAACGTGGCGGAAACGTTGGGGATTGTTGTAACAGAATCATTGTTTCACAACCACGGATTAAACAGTTTCGTTTTATTGAATTAAATGTATTACATTACATAGGAATTTGAAACAAAACATGAATAAATAGACTTTCATTGTTATTAAGTCACTAAGGCCTCGTCCATTCCTATGTGAGCATACACCAATATCATCATCAAATATCATCAACTATTGTACCTGAAACACATGTGAAAATACGTCAGCATAAAAATGCCGGCGAGTACATAGGTTTTGTTTGAGTGTCGGATTCATGGCTAGTTTGCATGTTACAATACTTAATTCAAAACCTTGTTTTTTTTAAAAGTATAGTATTGCGACATATTTAACCAACTCAAATCAAGTTGGTTATAATTTGTAAAATCTCATAGCCATGATTCTTAACCCCAAAACATTTATTTAGTTAAATCCAGATTGTAAATCGTTTTGAAATAAAAACTCGAATAGTATATATATATATATATATATATATATATATATATATATATATATATCGTTAGAAAAACCTTGTAATATGACTTTGTTTCGATAACCTTGCCCAAGTGATCTAGATAACGCAGCGATATATAATGTATTAAAAGCACTTATATATAGGAAGTACCAGCGGCGTATCCACCATGCTTTTAACACATTACACCCGCCCCGTTACCTAATCACTTCCCTAACCCAACGGTTCAAACAGATTTCAAACGGTTCATGTCAATCAAATGGTTACAAACGGTTCACATAGTCAAGTAGTCACAAACGGTTCACATAATCAACGGTTACAAACGGTTCACATAGTCAAGTGGTCACAAACGGTTCACATAATCAACGGTTACAAACGGTTCAAAATGTAAAACAATGTGTCCATATGCTGGATGAGCATATGCGACAAAATGTAATATACGGAAATCAATGTGCTAGCATGTTAAGAGCACATACATAGCAAAACATAATGAAATCATGTACTAATAGTGTACTATTGAACATAGTAAGTATATGATATAAAAATATGAGAAACATGAAAGTAACAAGTAGGCACATGTGTTCCACCCCAAAACAGTTTGAAAACAGTAAAAGAGGGGGCTATGTACTCACTTGAGGGTGCTTAGAAGTCTTGAACAACAACCAAGCAAAGCTAGAGGGATCACGGAATCAAACGGCACCCTATATAGGTAACTATGTTAATAAACGGATCCTAAATCGGGAGATAGGATAGAATGAGGTTCTATAAATAAAATGAGTATTTGAACTCATATGGTATGATTTAATAGTCCCAACATTCTGATTTGAAAGTCTACCTAAATGCTCTTGACCCGTTTTAACCCATTATGGTAGCATAAGCTACTATAACGCGTCGGTTGCACAAAACTATGTTCGGATGGTTATCTATGAGCTATGTCAAGTCTTACATGCCCAATTATACCCTAACATGTTACTAATTCAGATTAGAGGTAAAAAATATGTTCACATATGCACATTACGGATTTATGCTTCAAAAGGGCATTTTGGTCATTTCCTATGGGCATACAAGCTAACTAGCAAATGACTAACCAATCCTATGTGATCATAAGGTATAACCTCAGAGGTTATTCCCTATGCAAATATGATCACTAAGTGTGTTTGGTCGGATCATAATGATCGACCAAACGGGTCGGGTTCGAAAGTCTAGGCGGTTGTTTAGACCGCTTAACTTACGACCCTAAACAAGCACAAAACTAATAGTGACGAGTTAAACATGTTAAAACATGTTTAACCTACTTAGAAAACTGATTTGGTATCAAAACAAAGTGTTTTGATACCTAAAAGTAGTTCCGTTGCAAAATGCGTGCTAAAACGCATTTTGACCGAAACTTTGACTCGTCACTACACTTAGTTAACGTGGTAATCAGTAGGTATAATCGCTAAGGATTATAACCATCGTGATTACAATCACGTTACAAAGTTCAACCGAACTTTGCGTTGACCATTGACTAGTCAAACTGAAAGTCAAACACTGTTTGACTTTTTTTAAGCTAGGAAAGCAATAAAAGAATGAAGGAAGCTTACAAAGGGTCCTAGCTATCTTTTCTACCAAGAATAAGTTTCCAATCAGATTAGAAAGCTCCCCAAATCAGATGTAGAGGAGAAATGAGAAGAAATGAGCAATGAATGAATGAAAGGTGATGGCTATTTATAGTTGTGGTGAGTTCATGAGATCATGCCAAGTTTTTGTGTAACTTCCAAGCAATAAATCTCCACCATACAAGTGTTGTAAGCAGGTTTAAAGCCTTGGGGAGGTGTTAACTTGGCTACCACACAAAGAATTTGCAAGATTGGCCCCTGAATTATCAAACAGTTGCTGAAAAACAACTTTTTGGTCGCTGGGCACTTCTCACGGCCCGCGTAAGTAACGGGGAGGGGGTTACGCGGCCCGCTTGGGCTCCCCAGTTCAGCACAAGTTTGAAGATTTACAGTTTAGGTCCCTGTACTAGGTTTAAGCCCATTTCAGCCCCTTTTGACCTCCGTTAAGCCATTTTCAAGGCTCTACAAGGTCAATAAAGTTTAGAGGACTCAAAATCTGCTCGGAAAAGTCTCGGATGTCGGCTCATTTGGTCGTACGGTCACGTTATTCGTTAAATTACGACGAAACTCAAACGGACGCGAAAACGAACCAAATTAAGCGACGAATGGAATTTTTGCATGCCGATCACTAAAATAAAAATATTTTAGTGTGTACAAAAATTTTGGATGTCCAGATGTGGTCAGAACGTAAAATATGCGCGAAAATGCAAACTTACGCCGTTTTTGACACTTTTAGCCCCTGTAAGATCATATAAGCATGTTTTGGCACACCGAACCTATCAAAGCTTATTTCTAAGCAATGTTTAGGTTATATATGGTATGTTTAACTTATGATCATGTTCTGGACTGTACGTTGCCTTACGAAACGGCATACTTTTGCAAGTTGACGCAAATAGTCCCTGTAAGTGAATAAACTTGATTTCGGCATACCAAACCATCCAAAACTTATTTCTAAGTTATGTAAAGGTTATTTAAGGTATGTTAAGCCTATTTCACTATTCCAGAGTGTTTGTTGCATTGAACTGGTTATATTTACGCATCAGATCACGTATAACCTTCCAGAAAGCGATTTAAAGCCCGAAATCGAACAAGAATTGATATGTGCAAATGATGCACATATTTTCACAAATCCCAAGTATGAAACACAATATTTCACAGGTGTCACACGTTAAGCCATTTTCAAGGCTCTACAATGATGCCTAAATATAGGGAACATAAAACATGCTAAAAAATATGTCGGATGTCGGCTCGTTTGGTTGTACGGTTGCGTTGTTCGGCTAATTATGACGAAACACGAACGGACGCGAAAAACGATCCAAATTACGCGACGAATGGAATTTTATCAAGCCAAACACTAAAATAAAATATTTTAGTGATTACATAAATTTTTGGATGTCCGGATATATTCAGAACGTAAGATATGCGCGAAAATGCAAACTTATGCACTTTTTAACGTTTTTAGTCCCTATTGATCAAATAAGTTTATTTTTGCACACCAAACACCTTTAAGCCTATATCTAAGCTATGTAAAGGATATTTAGGGCATGCTTAACTTATGATCATATTCCGTAAGGTTCGATATCATACGAATCGGTATACTTTTGCAGTTTGACGCAAATAGTCCCTCTAATGCGCAAACTTACGCATATTATCGTTTAATAGCATCGAAGCCTTATCCAAACCATATTAGGCATTCATGAGAGTATGATAGAACATTACGATGCTTCAAGTTTGTTAAAAGGTCATTCAAAGGTATAATTAAACATATTGACGCTTTTAACCCCTTAAACTTGCAAAGTTGCGCGTAACTTCACTTATAGGCATAAAAGCCCTTAATGGCCAATATTTGGCATTCTCGAGAGTGTAATCAATTATCATGAAGCTCTCAGTTTGTTAAAAGGTCACTCAGAGGTAAGAATTAACATGTTGACACTTTTAACACTTCATTGCTCATGCTTTCAATTAATTACGCAAACGGCTACTCATGACCAACAAGTGGCCCATTTGTGAATATGATTACCATGTAATGTTATTCAGAGGCTTTTAATAAGCATGCTAACTTTTCCAGTTCTTCTATAACCAAAGTTTTCGACTTTTCGAAAAATTAGTCCCTTAAATTCAACGTTTGACTTTATTAAGGTTTATTACACGTGTCAATACATCATTGGACGTGATTTTACGAGGTGTTACATCCTCACCCCCTTAAAAGTAATCTCGACCTCGAGATTTGCTCAAAGGATGGTAGTACTTTCTGTCTTATAAAGGACTTAATCTTCCACAGCATGTTTGGGCCTCTAAGGCATCCAAGTTGACCTTTAAAATAGGTACACGTCTTCTTTCGGAGTTTCTAATCCTATCGATCCTCAATCGATACTGATTTATTCAACAAACACAAGTTTTTTTTATTAATCCACATATCATTATGTGACAATGCTATTGACCTATAGTCTAGCCATATCTTTAAATCACAAGTGTGGGACACATTGCGAGTTCCATCAAGCTCCTTAAATAAGTTTTAGCTTATAAGCTACTGATCTTAACACATTTGATTCTTCTCGAATGGTACTATATATCCAGAGCTTAACTTGCCCGTAGTATAAAAATTTCACCACACCCTTCTTAGGGTGATACTTTCAATTGAATCTTATTCCTTATTAAGGACTTAAGAGGGTTGCGACTTTCATCAATCCCAACTTTTTCGCCGATTACTGGAAACTTTCAGACGACTATGGATCTGTATGATTTTATTCGTTGTTTCCAAGGCAACTTTCAGACCCTGATAATTGGACTTACCAATCTTTTGTCTAGCAACAGATATTTATCATTCCATCTATACAAGGTCCCCAAAGGAGCAGCCTTGATACTTACATAATAACTATTATCGAAAAGCTTATTTAAGGTGAGATGGTTATTTCAACCACTGCTTAAAACCAATCTTAAGGAATAGCTAATCCTAACAGCTATTCGAACAAATCGACGATCCTGGGCAGCTGATGGCGATTCTTAATGGTTACCTAAATAGGGTTATGGTAAACAATGCATAAGCAAAATGAACCGTCTTTCTTAACTAATAATATTGAAACTCTTAGAATTACGAATTAGGCTTTAAGAACCTTTATCTTAAAATTCATCTAATTAGGGTTTCGATTCTCTCAATAATGATGGTACTAACTATTATGGAGATTTCATAATAATGCAGCCCTAAGCGAGATGTTAATATTAACTCTACTTGTTTTTCAGGAGGTAAACAGGGTACTTCTTTAGAGAAGATAATCAAGACACTAGGAGATTACAGAGATTTTCCAAATCTCAAGCTCCGGTTCATCTATCTTGTCTGCGTCAGATAAATGACACATTTTCTTTACAAATCCATGGATACCTTATTCAGTGACACTTATTTGGACATTTCCCTTCTGGATATCTTCTTTGAATGCTATTAGCTGACTTTAGTACAATATGACCATTGGGATATCTCAGTGGTTCCATGCATTAAACCTCCATACTGATCAGGCATGGAAGCAATCTATGGAACATATTAAGATACACCAATCCTCATATGGCTCTTTTATCATACAGTCTGGTATTCGCAGTTGATAGAAATCAAGAGATATCAAACTAACATACACTGTCGTACTCCATCTGGAGAAAGAGTACTCTAGAATTTTTACGACTGAAGATTTCTGACAGGAACAAAAGAAATGGTTCCTATGATTTTCGTCTGTAAGTTTTACCTTACACTTAATTTCTGAGGTTCTTATGAAAGATTATAAAAGTTTGCCATACTTATCATTTATGAAGGATTTATTGGTACCCGATTCAAAACAGAACTCTTAGCATTTATTCTACTTCATATTTTATGCTTAGGGTTCTAACAGGCAGATTTATTAACTTACAAAATTTATTATCCACAAACGACTTATCTGCATCCGAATCAAACAATACCCTTGCAAATACATCATTGATAAGGACGTACCGGTTATAACATTGTCATCTTGTATGGCCTTTTTTGCGCCCATCTGAAAGACCCCAGCGTTGGTCTTCTTAACTTCTTCATGCTTCTTTGCATATTTTGGGCAATTTGACTTGATATGCCCTTTCTCGTTACAGTTGTAACAAGTCACATCTCTTATCTTCTTGCATTCTAATGTTTTATGCTCACTAGATTTGCAAATCCCACAAGCCCTAGGCTGTGTTTGGGATTTTGATTTGAACCTGCACTTCCCATAATGGCGCTTCTTGTAGGTCTTGCATACAGGTTTCTTGTTGGACTCTTGCTTACCCTTTTTCTTAGAACCCTGGGAGTTATCTTCCTTCCTTTTCCTTTTTAGTTCATCCTTTTCATTTGGGGCATGAACAAGATCCTTCTCGTTAGTAAGGAAGTGTGGTTTTAGATGAGATTTGGAGCAAGCAGCATTGGGCTCCTTGAACTTTTTCATGACCTTTCTCACAGCTTTTCTAGCAGCTGCGTCAATCATAACTTGGAGAACATCTTTGTTAATTCTGAGGTTCACAATTGTAGCATCATTAGCATGCGTCGCATCATCAATGGCGCGATTGACGGTTGGCTTATCCGAATTTGCCATACTCGAGACTTGGTTCCTAACACCAAATGGAACAATTACTTAGTTGCAATGCAACAACCGTTATTCATCATCCTGATGTCCTAACATATACTAACCATGGTATCATTAAACCATACAGGCCAATATAGTACGAGCATTCTTAATGAATGTTATTTAAATATATATCAATTATACTTAGCCTAGGCCACAAAAAGGCCATCAATGGCAATTAAGGTTTGGACCTAGTCCATCACCTTTTTGGCAGAGGATTAAATGTCACATCTGTCTTGATTATATTGATGATTTTGGATAGCTTGAAAGCTTGTCATAAGGATATTGGAGAAGAGCGATTCCTAATGGATATAAAGCATCCATCTAAAGTTGTTGAAGCAGTCTCTAAAGTATTATCGGCTAATTCTACCTCGCGTTATATGTCCAGATTCCTAATCAGGCGGATACAACCGTTTACAACATTTATTGTCCACAATAGACTTATTTGCGCCAGACTCAAACAAATTTCCGCATAAACATCATTGATAAGGAAAGGTACCTGTTATGATGTTATCTTTCTGTACTGCCTCCTGGTGTTCATCTGGAAGACTCACGCATTTGTTTTCTTGGCCTCTTCAGGCTTCTTCTGATTCCTAGGGCAGTTAGTCTTGATATGCCCTTTCTCGTTGCAACCATAACAGGTTGCATCCTTCAACTTCTTGCAATCCAAGGTTTTATGTTCCTTAGACTTGCAGATCCCACAAGGTAGAGGCTGAGATTCAAATATGCACTTCCCAAGGTGATATTTCCTACAGGTTTTGCATCTGGTCTTTTCACCCAACTGCAGGTTGTCTTTCTTAAACCCGGAACTCTTCTTATGATCAGAGTTTCCCTTTTTCTTCTTATCGGAGCGATGAGAATTTTCATCCTCCCTTTTACGCTTTCCTTCTTCAGAAGCTTTGGCAGTCTTGTTTCTGACTACATCGAGTGTGAGAGATAGCGACAGATCTGCCGCTGACCTGAATGTAGTAGGCTTGATGCTTTCACGCTTGCCTTTATTTCTGGGGCTAGACCTCCAATAAAGCGAGCTATACGCATTGGTTTCGGTGTGATCAAGTAAGGAACCAATCAAGACATAGTATTGAAACTTGTAAGATATGCCTGGCAATCTAAGTTCTTCATGACCAATGTCAAGAAGTCAATCTTAATTTTCTCAACTTCATGTTGAGGAGAGTAATTTTCTTTGATAAGAGCAACAAACTGATCCCATGTCAAATTATACAACGGGATTTTCCCCGTAGCCTGGATCAGTGACCTCCACCAAGCTAGAGCTTCTCCTTTAAAAGATTGCGAAACAAACTTCACAATGTCTTGCTCTGCACATATGCTAATATCAACAATGGTGTCCATCTCATCGAGCCATGTCATGCAATCGATGGCTCCTTTTTCTCCTGTGAAGTCTCTGGGCTTGCAGGAGACAAAATATTTATATGAACAGGTTTTAACACTTGGCTCTTGATGAAGCACAACCTGTCTAGACAGAATACTCCTCTGATTTGATGAGTGATTAACATCATCTTCCTTTGACTCATGTGTTTTAGAAGGGGGCTTACTACGAGCCACAGATAGAGTCTTAGAGTGTGTACCACTTGATTCATTATACTGTCTGTCGAGAGCTCGTGTAACGGCATTATCTATTAATGCCTGTAGTTCCGCACCAGTTATATTAACTCTGGTAGCTTCATTATTCTCCCTCGGGTGGCTGTTAACCTCATTTGATCTAGCCATGTAGCTTAATTGCTACATAAATATTGACAATAATTTATTCAGAGGTTATTATGGAATCATCATCTTTGACGATTCATTAACCATGGTAATATAAACCATATTGGTTAATTTGTTAATTATATTTAATTAGTATTTTCATTATAATTTATCCTAGTTATAAAACATTAAGGATATTAAAGTGGCACAAAAGGCCTAATCACAAGGATAGTTTTAAATTCATAAGCCACGATTTCAGAGAATCGAGGCATTAAGGTTTGAACATAGTTCATTACCTTTTCTTGACAGAGAGTCAAAGACTACAACTGTCTTTTGTCCTTTAGGACAATAAATATGGCCCGTAGGCATTTCATCACTTTAGGGATGTTTATGATATGATCATCTTATCTGATGATATTAGTCAAGATCGCATTGATCATACAGACTATTATGCTTGGACGCAGTCCAACATCTTTAGACAGGAGGTCAAAGACCACCACTGTTGTTGTCTTATCGGACAACAAGTTTAGCCCGTAGGCACTTCAGCACTAATGGATGTTTATAATATGATTATCTTTATTCGATGATTTGAGCCATGATTTCTAAATCACTGGCTAGATAAGGAAATTGGAAGGATCCAATATAAGGATGGCTGTTGTGATTTTCTCGAACCACATTTGTCAAGAGTGCTAACACGTTCTTAGGTGTTAACAAGGATTTTAAATCTTAGAAAGGGTTTACCGTCTAGGCCACGTCTAAATGACATATAGGCTAGGTTATACCTTCAAGATTTTCTTTCAGTATTCAATGGCAGAGCAATTACAAAAGGGAATGATATTTTGATTCATTTTATATGTTATATTCATACATATAAGGACAAATGAAACTTTTTAAATTAAAACATTCCATTAAATGGAAAAGTACATAGACGCCCTAAACGGGACTTTTAAACAAGAAATTTGTCCACATAGGAACTTAAAAGATAAATATGTCCTTATAAGGACTAATTTAAGAAACAAAAAGCAACGAAAGAGTTTCTTCTTTACTTTATTTCTGGAAATTTTCTCCTTGGTTCTCTGTGTGAGGTATGAATACCGAAGGTTTTGGTGGGTGTTATGGGCCATTTTCTGAACACATATCCTGACTAATATTCTGCTTTTGATTGTTTGCTTATAATCAGGATACCGGATCAGGATATTGGTAACATCCTAGTACGATATCCTGGTATTGACTGAATTAATCACGTGCAGATTAGGAGGTGCAAGTCTCCAACGTTCAAGAAGACTTCTTCCCCCTGAGACTCGGGCTAATCGGTTAAATTAAAGACGTTGAACCCGAAAGACCAGGACTGCAATGTTAACTAGAGGAATATTCGAAGCATCCCGGTTTAATAGGATAGTTAGTTGATTTCGTTTAACTATAAATAGTATGATCGGATCAAGTTAAGGGACACGCTTTTCATTCGTACACTTTGCTCTCTAACTTCTAGCAATCATTACACACAAATACTTATACTCAAATTACATTGTAACACTTATTTGATCTGCATCATATCCTACACTGTATCCTGATATTTGAAGCAATAGAAGAACAAGGCAGCTGCGATTGTCAGCTCCCGAGGTTTTATCCCGGTGATCTAGATTGATCAAGGGCTTTCCTCGTACATCTTGTGTCACCCTTTACATTTTTGCTCATTGTTTGATCACAGCTACAGCTCTATATCCTGAGCCGTATCCTGAAACTGTTTTTCCAAATAACTTGAATAACATATTTTCGACACACATTTCTAGCACACTACCTCACTTAACTGATTTGATCACTTAATTGCTTCGGTAATTTTTGACCAAAACAATTTGGCGCCCACCGTGGGGCAAGTGGTGCTATCTTTACTAAAAAATTTTGTGAAATCATTACTTGGTTTTCTATTCTCAAAACATTTTACCACACTATTTACAATGGCCTCGAGATCAAACATGAGCTCTTCCACCGTGCCTGCTACAACCTATGCAACAGTTGGTTCCATGCTTCCACCACCTCCTCCGAGAATGCAAGCCTCTTTGCAAGGAACTGAAAGTCATGTGGCTCAGGATGTTATCCTTGCTCGCAGTGTCCAGGGATCCGCTATTGTTTTAGCTTCTAATGAAGAAATTTTAAATTTGTTTGGTAGTGTACAGCAATAGATGAGGCAACAACAGGAGACCAACCAGATGCTGATGAGGGAAATACAACTCTTGAAGTCTGGCCCGAGTCGGCCTGCTGAGGAGATTGTCACTCCTTTACAACCCAGAACTTTGAACTTCAGTTCAGCTGTATACACTGAGGATAACAGGGGAAATATTGTGCATAGCCATTCCCAGAATCATACTCCTGAAATACCCTCCTCGCTCAGGATGTCAACTGTGAGGAGCTCAGGATATGCTTCGGGATATGGCCAGAATTCTCAGACTGGTAACGTGTCAAATAATAATAATATTCTTGCTACTAACAACAGTGGATCTTTGCAGGATGCAGGTATGACATCAACATTTACCAGGGAGCTCCAGAAATTGAAGGACACGATATCCAGTGTACCTGGGGTGGTCCAACCAATTCAGGAAGTGTCCCAAGACAGCCACAGGATATCTCGGTTTGCACATCCTATTTGTGACGTTGAAATCCCAAAAAGATTTCAAACTCCCAATATGAAACTCTATGACGGAACTACGGATCCTGAAGAGCATATTGCCCAGTATAGGGAAAGGATGGAGATTAACCCTATCCCTCCGGAGCTCAAGGAGGCACGCCTATGCAAGGGTTTCGGTTCTACCTTAACAGGATCAGCCTTGAAATGGCTGTTAAACGTTCCTCCTCACTCGATTACTTCTTTCGCTCATTTAGTTAATTTATTTAACAGTCAATTTTCTTGCAACCGGAGTTTTGAGAAATTAACCAGTGACCTTTACAGGATAACTCAAGGACCTCAGGAATCCTTGAGGGATTATGTGAACAAGTTTAGTCGAGAATCCTTGGATATCCCACATCTTGATGTTGCAACGGCCGTTCAAGCGTTCAAGATGGGGTTGCAGAAAGATTCTCAATTTTTATCAGGATCTTGTAATGAATCCCTGCAGGAATCTCGACGAGGCTCGTAACAGGGCCTTGAGATACATTTGGCTGGAGGATGATAAAAAGATGCAAGAGAGAATGAATTCATCCACAACCTGTGAGTCAACCAACAAGAAATCAGAATCCTCGTATAAACCATATCGCTCAAAGCCATATGGCAGAAATGACAGCAAGAAAGTGAATGCTGTTGAAGACGAGGACCCTGAAGAATATCCTAATTATCTGAATATTGCTTTTCTGTTAACATACCTGAACTAACGTATGCTATGCAGGGTTTAGGAGACAAAGCCAGGTGGCCTCGGAAGAATCAACAAAAAGCTGATTGGAAGGATAAGTCCAAATGGTGTGCCTTCCATGAAGATTTCGAACATGTAACTGAAGATTGTATCGCTTTGAGAAAGGAAATAATTTATCTCTTGAGTAAGGGATATTTGAAGGACCTCTAGGGAAGGAAGAAGAATAAGGGCCAGGATCCTGAGAAGGATCCTGAACGAGCAGCATCACCTCCTGCGGATGCAAAAATAATTAATTTTATTTCAGGAGGATCCGACATTTGTGGCACATCGTATTCTGCAGCAAAGAGACACGCGAAGGAAGCTAAGGCAGAGAGGGGGGATAAGCCGACGAGAGTGTCAACCCTCACGACTGAAAAAGTCATCACCTTCGACAATGATGACAGGGATACTGTCCAGGATCCCCATCATGATGCTTTAGTAATAACCTTATATGTTGCTAACCATTTTGTACGCAGGATATTGGTGGATAATGGCAGCTCAGTCAACATAATTCAGCTGGAAACATTAAAGAGGATGAATGTATCCCCGATGGATAACACTTCAAAGTCCACTGTGCTTGTTGGTTTCAGCGGAGAAGCTAGGAATACCGTGGGAGAAATAAAATTGCCCGTGTATGTTCAAGGGGTCAACTCAATGCAGCGCTTTTGTGTCATGGACTCTCTATCCTGCTATAATATTATACTGGGTAGGCCTTGGATCCATGATATGAAGGCTGTTCCGTCAACCTACCATCAATGCATCAAGATCCCTACTCCTTGGGGGGTTGTCAAGGTGGAAAGTGATCAACAGGAAGCAAAGGAGTGCTATTCTTCTTCGATGAAATCCTCAACAAAACCTAGTGCAACATAGCAATTAAAGATGCGAGGCCAGGATATCATGGAGGCTTCAGAGCATGATGTAAAGAAAGTGATCCTGGATCAGAATAATCCGGATATCTCGGTGCTCGTGGGAACCAATATCCCTCAGGATATTGAAGATCAATTAATTAATTTTTTGAAATGCAGGATGTCAACGTTCGCGTGGAAGCACGAGGATATGACAGGTATTTCCAAGGATATTATAACACATAAGCTCGGTATTGACAGGTCATTCAAGCCTGTCCAACAAAAGAGAAGGAAATTTGCTCCGGAGCAAAATGTGATCATCCAAGAGGAAGT
The DNA here is from genome assembly GCA_030545235.1 of Helianthus tuberosus. Taxonomy (NCBI): domain Eukaryota; kingdom Viridiplantae; phylum Streptophyta; class Magnoliopsida; order Asterales; family Asteraceae; genus Helianthus; species Helianthus tuberosus. The sequence continues at coordinate 34,554,283 of CM060356.1, read as the reverse complement.
TGAAGGACTACTAAAGAGCAAGATGATTAGGGAAGTGAAGTTTCCTAAATGGCTGGCGAATGTAGTTGTGGTGCAAAAGAAAAACGGGAAATGGAGAGTCTGTGTAGATTACACGGACTTAAACAAAGCTTGTCCCAAAGACCCATTTCCTCTTCCTCATATTGACTCAATGGTGGATGCTACTGCCGGCCATGAGATGTTAACCTTCATGGATGTATCTTCAGGATTTCAGCAGATCCAAATGGAACCTTCAGACCAGGAGGATACTGCCTTCATGACACCAACAGGTATTTATTGCTACACTGCCATGCCCTTTGGTTTGAAAAATGCAGGTGCAACATATCAGAGATTGGTGAACATGATGTTTAAAGACAAGCTGGGGGACACTATGGAGGTATACATCGGCGACATGGTGGTAAAGTCTAAAAAGGCTGAGGATCACCTCCAGGATATCAAGGGAGCATTTGATATCCTGGATCAGTATAACATGAAGCTAAATCCTGCTAAATGCCATTTCAGAGTAGGGGCAGGAAAGTTTCTAGGATATATGGTGACTAAAAGAGGGATAGAGGCAAGCCCGGAGCAGATTAAAGCTATCTTGGATATCAAGTCACCTTCAAATATGAAGGATGTTCAACGGTTAACAGGCCGAGTAGCAGCATTGAACAGATTTATTTTAAGATCCTCGTAAAAGTGCAAGGAATTTTATGATATCCTCAAGAAGAATAAGAAGTTCGAATTGGGAGTAAAGCATGAAGCAGCCTTGCAGGATTTGAAGCAGTATCTTTCAACCGCACCCTTATTGATGAAGCCTGAGGATGGCGAGCCATTATCCCTGTATCTTGCAGTATCAGGGAATGCAGTAAGTGCTGTCCTTGTAAAGGATCATGAAGGTCAGCAGTATCCTGTTTATTGTGTTAGTAAAAGTTTATTAGATGCTGAAACTAGGTATTCCCACTTAGAGAAACTGATTTTAGCCCTAGTTATGGCGTCAACAAAACTTAGACATTATTTTGAAACACATAGGATTCATGTTAAAACCAACTATCCTGTTAAAAACATGCTGAGGAAACCTGAGATGTCTGGTAGGATGGCTAAATGGTCAGTGAAATTAAGTGCCTTTGATCTAGTATATGAACCTAGAAATGCCATAAAGTCTCAGGCTTTAGCTGACTTTGTGGCTGATTTCAGTAGTGATATTCAAAGTGAAGTAGACCTGGAAGTACAGCAGCTAGGAGAAAACTTAGAATCCTGGACGTTGTATACTGATGGTGCATCTAATGTAAGAGGTGTAGGCTTGGGTATACTACTAAAATCGCCACAGGGGGACATATTACCCCAGGCTATTAGATGTGAATTTCCTGCTACTAATAATGAGGCAGAATATGAAGCTTTAATTGCAGGATTAGAGTTGGCTAAAAGTATGAATGTCAGGAGTTTGCAAGTATATGTTGATTCTTTGTTAATCACTAATCATTTTAATGGAACCTATGCAGTTAAAGGTGAGAAGTTAATCGAGTGTCTCAAAATTCTCAAAAAATTAGCAGGATATTTCGATATTTTTACACTTGAACAGGTACCGAGAGAGGATAATGCTGAAGCTGATGCCTTGGAAAATCTAGGATCATCAGTCAGGATACCGGAAGGGACCCGAATACCAATATTACATATCCTATATCCTGTGACGGATCCTCAGGATAAGGAAGTACTAAGTATTCAGGATCCTGATGAGCATCCTGAGAAGGATCCTAAGTCTTGGATGGATCCGATCATAAGATATCTCAAGGGAGGATACATCCCAAAGGATGAGAATCCTAAGGCCTTTAGAATGAAGATATCATGATTCACTATTATAAATAATGTCTTGTATAAGAAATCCCTTGCAGGACCATATCTGAGGTGCTTAGAGGATCCCGAAACCAAGGAAGTACTTCAGGATATACACGAAGGGGATTGTGGTAACCATACTGGGGGCAGGTCGTTGTTCTCAAAGGCATTAAGAATAGGATATTATTGGCCTACCAAGAGAAAAGATGCTGCATAATATGCTCGAAGGTGTGATGCATGTCAAAGGCATAGCAACATACTACATCAGTCTACAGAGCCATTATATCCTATTGTATCCCCTTGGCCGTTCATGAAATGGGGAATGGATATAGTGCGAAAACTGCCAAAAGCTCTAGGAGGAAAAATCTTCATGTTAGCAATGACTGATTATTTCTCTAAGTGGGTTGAAGCTGAAGCATTTGTTCAAGTCAGAGATCAGGAAGTGGTATCCTTCATAAAAAGGAATATCCTGACTAGGTTTGGTGTACCAGCTGAAATAATTTGTGACAATGGATCTCAATTCATAAGTAAGAGGACTACTGACTTTTGCAAGAGTTGGGGAATCAAAATGATCACATCCACACCAGTACATCCTCAAGCAAATGGACAAGAAGAATCCTCAAACAAGATAATAATCAGCAACCTCAAAAAGAGACTAGGAGCCAAAAAAGGAAGATGGGCAGAAGAGCTACCCTTTGTTTTGTGGGCTGATAGGACGACGGTGAAAAATGCAACTGGCCAAACCCCGTTTTCCTTGGTATTTGGAGCAGAAGCGGTGATCCCGACAGAAATGGTAATACCTACAACAAGATCCAACCTCCGGGATCCTGAGCAGAATCCTGAAATCCTATGCCAGGAATTGGATACTATTGATGAGACAAGAGATGCAACAAGGCTAAGGATAGGAGCATATCAACAAAGGATATCCAAGGCATATAACAAGAATATAAGGACTAGAAGGTTCCAGGTTGGAGATTGGGTATTAAGAAAAGCCTTTCAGTATACTACTAATCCTGCTGATGGAAAGCTGGCCCCAAAATGGGAAGGACCCTATGAGATTGAATCAGAATCAGGGAAAGGAGCATACCGACTCAAGAATACGGAGGGGGATATGCTACAAAGATCCTCGAATGCTATACATCTGAAGCTCTATTTCAAGTGAGTTAGGAATTTAATTTCTAACTCAGGATGGTATGAATTTTATCTCTTTTAGTATATTTAATATTATTTATTATTTTGAACCTGTTACTGACTTAAGCATCGGAGGGGTGTTAGCCAAGCTAACACCCACCTTAGCTTACGATTTTTTTGCAGTATATGCTTCGGGATATAGCTTCAGGATGCACACTCAGGATACTTTGAAAGATTAGAGGATTGGCCCCCTCTCTCACGTTTAAGGGATCCTGATCCCTTCAAAGTTTTAAAGGTATTCACCTTTCTCACGAATTGGGTTTGAACACCCCGCCTGGAGCGCAAGTTGTCCAGGGATAGTTCAAGGTGGCGGGACCAGTTCATGTAAAAGTGGCTAACAATTTCGTCACTGTTGGCTATGTCGTGGACCCTTAAGGTATATGAGGATTGATCACCCTCTCTCCCGAAAGGGTATTTTCATACTCTCTAAGGTTTAAAGGTTTTCACCTTTCTAAGTCTTGGAGTTTATATACTCCCGCCTGTAGCGCATGAAAATTTGGGATTTTCCCCAGGATACCTATGGGATTTTCCCCAAGATACTAAGGATTTATCTCCAGAATGCTTTCGGGTTTTACCCCGGTAACACAAGAATTGTCCATACGGTCAAAACTTGAATTCAAAAATTTTCTAAGTGTTGGAAGATTTCGTGTACAGGGGACATTCCTCCTAAGGCAATTGTGTGGAGCTCAGAAAATCAGATTGGGACTTAAGATACTAAGTATCTCTAACTGGGGACATCTTTGCAGCAAAAAGTTATAAAAGGAGTAAAGTCCAATATCAGAGTTGTACTCTGTTCCTGGTATGATCTTTCCTTTGTGAATCTTACACAACTTGTTTGAACTTTTAAGTTTAAGTATCCTGATTAGGATATATCTTTAGGATATATTCTCAAAATATATTCTCGAAATATGATTAAGGATGTTCGGTTGGAATATTTGGATACAATACTTGGGTTTAAAAATTAGAGCTGAATTTGTTTATAAATGCTAAGTGAACCGTCTTTTTCCTTTGAAAACTATATTATTTGAGATTTTGAAGAATAAACTATTTTTAGAAACTTTGTCTAAATTGTGTGGATACCAATGAATATATTGGTTAGGATATTTTCAAAAAATAATTGTACAAATTTTGCAAAGCCAAAATTTAAACTAAGTAGAACACAAGGAAGTAATATTATAAGCAATACTAGGTGACAACCGAAGGCTTCATCCTAGAACCTAGGACCCATCCACCTTTGGTTATCTGACTGTTGAAATTTAAACGAAAATTGTTCAAAGACGTGAAAAGTAAATTGTTTAACAAACCATAACAGTCAAAATTAAGGAAAAGAAAGGGGTAAGTTTTAAGAGGCAGCGCCTTCTTCGTTCATCACAGCATCCGTCTCAGGATTAGCTTGAACATCCGTCTCAGCTTCGTCGTTGACACCAGTTGGTTTTTTAACTGCTTTTGAAGGCCTTTCAGCTGCAGGTTTGACAGGATCACCACCGAGACTCCTTAGTTTGGTCTCCCAAGCGTCGACATCCCAGGAAGGGCATTCAAACCCCAGGGATTTGGCTTCATTGGCCATCTTAAGCCTGGCCTGAAGAAGGGAAGTAACAACGGAGCTCTTAAGGCCCTCCCGGTAAGTGATCATGTCCCGTTCATGTTGAGAATGGGCGGCATCGAGATGAGCTTGGGCCTCGAGAGTAGCTTTATTAAGCGCAGCCTGGTGTTCCTGGCTCATAGCCTTGAACTTATCCTCATAATGCCAGGATTTGGCAGCAGCAATTACACCTTGGTCGGAAATGGTGACCTCAGCCTTCTTCAATTTGGACTCAAGTCTCTTGTTGAGTTCACAGGATTCTTGATATAGATGAACCAGACGTTCAAGGCCCTACATCCAAAAGTACAGGTATTATAATAACCGGGATATTGATTTGACATATATGTACAGGATAAGGAATAAGACTATATACCTGGTTGAGAAAAGAGGTCATGAACCCGCTCGCTTAGATAAACCCATGATTTTCATAGGGAAACGTATCAGAAATCAAAGGTGAGTCGGTCTCTTTCCTTTTGCCGGAATTTGAGCTCCGAGGTTTAGTAGCTGGTGATGGCTTGGGAATGATGATGGCTTTGGAACTGCTGGGCTTAGATGTAGCTGTAGCTTTGGGACTAGGCTCCTTCTTGATCTAGACTTGATCGGAGTAACTGTCTAACTCCTCGAGGTCAAAAACTTCAGGGATTTTTGCTGGTGCTGTATAAAAGGAGAATTCTAAACTTTTATTCCTCTTTCGTTATATTATCAATTGTTTGCAAAATAACTCTTACCAGACATCTCCGATGATGAGTATTGGCTGGAACTTGGGAGGTGTGTGGAAAAACTCATGTCTCCTTCTGCTAGTTGGTAAATTGCTTTGATCCTTCTTTCAGATTCTACAGTAGGGGGATCTACTTCCTTGAAATTCACTGCAAGAAAGACCGAATAAGAAAATATTAGCACAAGACAGAGGCCTGAAAGTGTCTTCGGATATTATTGAAACCCTAAACCCTACCGGTGGTTAACCACTCCACCGGAAGGCTAGCACCCTCGTCGATGGAATCTCGCTTGATGAAAAAGAATTTACGAGGCCATCCATCCTCGTTTTTGGTGGCTTTAAGAATGAGAGGTTTGCTGGAAGTTGAAAAAAGTAAGAATCGGCTGGAACCGTGTGATCGGAGGCGGTAAGCGATTGGGATATCTTCGATGCGGAGATCAGGACAGTGAAGATGTTTGATTTGGTTAAGCACGATTAGTACTCTCCAAACCATGGGCATTGTTTGGGCAAACGAGAAAGGGTATGCTGGAAAACAAACCCATTCAGCAGAAGAAACATCCGACCGAATTGATCGGTCAAATGGCCTAAAAATCGTGCCATCAGGGAAAGCGTCGGAGGCCATCAGCGCGGAAATATCCACGTTGTCGAAAGCACAAATCTCTCTCTCGGGATTTTTGAGAAGATTTTGCTAAACAAAGGTGCCCGATGATTCACCGGTTTGGGAATGGGTCCTGGTGGCCATTGGAAGAAGGATGAGAAAATCAACAGGAAATGAAGGAGGAATAAGTGATTACCTGGAGACTCTGTTGATGATATCTGATTTTCAAACAAGAAGAGAGAAGATATAGGGGCATAGTGGATATCCATTGAGTAAAAACCGTGTTGGAAGTTGTATAGAGCTACCTCAAACGTCGCCTCATTTTAATTACCTCGGTTTGTGAGATAAAGTTTTAAAATATATCCGTTGGATTGGTATACCAACAGATATATTTTGGGGACAATTGTTATGGGCCATTTTCTGAACACATATCCTGACTAATATTCTACTTTTGATTGTTTGCTTGTAATCAGGATACCAGATCAGGATATTGGTAACATCCTGGTATGATATCCTGGTATTGACCGAATTAATCACGTGCAGATTAGGAGTTGCAAGTCTCCAACGTTCAAGAAGACTTCTTCCCCCCGAGACTCGGGCTAATCGGTTAAATTAAAGACGTTGAACCCGAAAGACCAGGACTGCAACGTTAACTAGAGGAATATTTGAAGCATCCCAGTTTAATAGGATAGTTAGTTAATTTCGTTTAACTATAAATAGTATGATCGGATCAAGTTAAGGGACACGCTTTTCATTCGTACACTTTGCTCTCTAGCTTCTTGCAATCACTACACACAAATACTTGTACTCAAATTACATTGTAACACTTAGTTGATCCGCATCATATCCTGCACTGTATCCTGATTTTTGAAGCAATAGAAGTATAAGGCAGCTGCGATTGTCAGCTCCCGAGGTTTTATGCCGGCGATCTAGATTGATCAAGGGCTTTCCTCGTACATCCTGTGTCACCCTTTACATTTTTGCTCATTGTTTAATCACAGATACAGCTATATATCCTGAGCCGTATCCTGAAACTGTTTTTGCAAATAACTTGAATAACATATTTTCGACACACATTTCTAGCACACTACCTCACTTAACTGATTTGATCGCTTAATTGCTTCGGTAATTTTTGACCAAAACAGTGGGTAATCCAAATCTTCTATTTTTTGGAATCTTTGCAAACGTGGAATCCAAGGATTTTATGGTTAATGAATAATATGAATCATGAATAAGGTCAGGACAGGTATAATCCAAGTTGGATTCCAAGACTCGAAGGTAAGAAATATGAGTCTTTTGGGTCCATAGGTATTATTTTGAAGCTGGATCTTCAGGGACAGCTGGTATGAACTCCTCCGACGTTGGCTTCTCATTTGAAGTTTCAAAAGTCTTGGGTATAGAACTTGAAATATGGTTAATGGGTTCAAAAGGTCATTCCTCCATACTGGCCGTGTGCTTATTTGAGCTGTGATACGAAGCTTATCATTCTTATACTTTGGGTCTGGAGAGCTTCCACCAATGGCAGCTTCGCTCCGTGACACGATCTTGGGATGCATAAATATCGAAAACAATATATACACATAACAGGGATGAGATCATTCCTAGTTCATGTCTAGACTCGGAAATCAAGGAATGTGCTACTGTGTCATTGAGATTAAACACAAAAGGCTAGTGTTTAATTCACTCAATGTTGGCTCTGATACCAACCTGTCACACCCTGATATTTCCACGTATTACCGGTGTGCCCGGTGAGGATTATCGTGACGTAGTTGATATCATCATAGTCAAATAATCATAGTTCAATGCACAGCGGAAGTCTAAATTATAATTATTACAAACCGAATCAAAACTAACATCAATTATTACAATCGGATTATAAGATGGATCCACAGGCGGATCTTAAAACAAAAAGATAAACATTGTTCAACAGATTTGAGACGTCTAGAACTTGCAAGATTCCCTATTAACGCCCTGAGCTCCCAGCTAATTACGTATAGTACCTGTCACTTAATCTTTTTGGAAAATAGGTCAGTTTACACTGGTAAATACAATTAACTGACTCTTTTGAAAATGTTTAAGAAAATTGATTTGGATGCACAAGGCACAAATATCCTTTTATAACTTGGGACAATTATATAAAAATAATCTTGTATACAGATTTACATGTTCGTTATACATTCAGGGCCCGATGTTAGAAACCGAGTCAAGATTAACAGACACAAGTATAGGCCCACAATAGAGTGAGATACTGTTTCCCTTATGCAACTGTCAGGTGTATGCCTACACCCCGTGCTTAAGACGTGGCCATTTTCTTAATAATGATGCCAAGGATATCCGGGACATGGTCATTAACCCCCAAAGGATTTTATTTCAAACAAGACAGATTAAAACGGGTACCTCAATAATTTAATCACAATCCGATTAAACATTCAATACCCGACCAAGCGGTATTATTATAATACCGTATCCCAAGTCCGTATAGGGAAAATAAGTTAAGAGTATTTACCTGAGCTTAAAATGCAATTTATACTCAGCCGTATATCCTAATCAGCAAGCACAAGTACCTCTACTGGGGCTCTTAATCTGGAACGAAGGTTTTATTAACCTATTAGATTCCTAACAGGTCTTATTTAAGTTGTAACTTAGACCGGTTAGTTTTAAGGAAAGGTTTACGGTTCAAAACGTAAGATTAAGTGAAGACCAGATTTGAATGTGATTTAGACCCGACAAGTTATGGAGACTTGTAAAATATGGGTAAACCAAACACATTCTGAATTTTGAAGTGAAAATGATAAGGTTTGACCCGTTCCGGTTAATTTATGTAAACTAGTTACATAAACCGTACCGAACGCGTAAACTGCATAACGGGTAACCAAAAGAGTCATGAACATGTTCCAAAAGTTAATATGCTTTTAATATGTTGTGATATCAGTAGGATACCTTCCGTTATGCCCAAAATGAATTTAAAACCAATTTATGCCCCGTAGGGGTATTTTGGTCATTTTAATGTTTATAAAATAGGTTAAATAATACATCTGAGTTTCTGGTCTAAATAATAAGTAAAAATATTTATTTTATCAAGTTATATCAGTAAGATATCTCACATATGTGAAATTTATCATTCATGGCCAAACTTATGCACCGTAGGGGCATTTTGGTCATTTCACATATGCTTTAAGAGTTAATTTTGGAAATCTAAGTTCAAAACTTTTATTTATTGTTAAAGTATAAAAATTTATTTATAACATCAGTAGATATCAAGCTTTAGGTGCCTAATATGGTTTTAAACCATACTATGCGACTAAATCGCATAAAAGTCGGTATTTGACGATATTCGGTTTAAATAGGGAAATCTGAGATTTTGACAAGCCTTTACAGTTTAAAATAACTTATTTATCATATAAAATCAGTAGAAAAAGGTTTGACATGTAAAGGATGTATAAAAGTCATTTTATTAGCGAAAAGGGCATTATCGTCAATTACCGAGTCTATGCGATAACTCTATGTTATGATCAATTTAAAATTTCATAAAAATTTCCAAAAATCCCTAAATATTATATTACATCAGTTGGTAGAAAGTTTGGTGTCAAAATTTGGGTTTAAATAGGCTTTATGCCGAAAATGCCGTTTATTTAATAAAAAGCTTTTAATTTACGCTATCGCGTATAACTCCCATTTTAGAGCACGAACTGATGTGAAATTTTATGGACATGTTTATAAATTAGCAATAAAGGTTTTTGTCCTTTCAAATTTCCAAAAATCTCGTTTTAACATCAAAAAGGCATAATAGTCAACTTTTAAGCATATAACGGAAACATGCATATGAACTCTAATTCTAAAGGACCAAGTAGTATAACTTAAGAGGGTTATACTAACACATAATATGGTCACAAAGGAACCCTAAGGCATAACTATACTAAGCTAATTCAGGTCAGAACTGAAAGTCAAAGCAAAAGTCAACTTTTGCGACTTTCGGTTGCGAACCGATCCTAAACTTAGAATTGTCGGGTTGAACATGCTTAGGCATGTTCAATTAATATTTACCAAGTTATTAAAGTGACAAAACTGATTTTATAGCTTCTATATTATCAGTTATGAATTTTATTTAAAAACTGACCCATTTGACTTTTATTTTAATTACTTTGACCCGATAATTAACTAAGTAAACGTGGTAATTAGGAGGTGCCCTTTTGAGGGTTTAACACCTACCTAATAACGATGACGTATCCATGTTCGTTGCGAACCATGGCTTGACCGTACAAGGTCTAACTAAAAGTCAAAGCGTTTATCGTAAACGCTTGACTTTTCGGCTTTAAGGGCCAAACAAAAATAACTAAGCAGGGAAGGACACTTACAAAAGGTCCAAGGGGCAGAAGATAACTCAAAAGGAGGTTCGCTAAGGTCAGGATCCTCAGATTTGAGTGATAGAGAGCAAAACTCAAGAAAGTGTGAAATGAAATGAAGGATGAAGGCCCCTTTATATAGGTTTTTGGATTGCATAGGATCATTACAAGTGTTAGAGAGGTTTAACCAGATCATAACAGGTGTAACACCATTTTTCTAAACCATCAAAGGCCCCTAGAATCAAATGTGTGAGACAAGAAGAAAAACCAAAGCTGGTTTTCAGTTTTCTATTGCTGGCAACCTTATACGGACTTCAAGGGGTATGGTATACGGTCCGTAAGGACCATACCAGCTCACAACATCTTTCATTTGTTGACAATTTTGGCCCATGCACTTCCAAATGTCATTTCTGACACATTTAAGGCTCGTTAAGCCATTTTCAAGGCTCTACAATGATTCCTAAATATAGGGAACATAAAACATGCTAAAAAATATGTCGGATGTCGGCTCGTTTGGTCGTACGGTTGCGTTGTTCGGCTAATTACGACGAAACATGAACGAACGCGAAAAACGGTCCAAATTACGCGACGAATGGAATTTTATCAAGCCAAACACTAAAATAAAATATTTTAGTGATTACATAAATTTTTGGATGTCTGGATATATTCAGAACGTAAGATATGCACGAAAATGCAAACTTATGCACTTTTTGACGCTTTTAGTCCCTATTGATCAAATAAGTTTATTTTTGCGCACCAAACACCTTTAAGCCTATATCTAAGATATGTAAAGGATATTTAGGGCATGTTTAACTTATTATCATATTTCCGAAGGTTCAATATCATACGAATCGGTATACTTTTGCAGTTTGACGCAAATAGTCCATCTAATGTGCAAACTTGCGCATATTATCGTTTAATAGCATCGAAGCCTTATCCAAACCATATTAGGCATTCATGAGAGTATGATAGAACATTACGATGCTTCGGGTTTGTTAAAAGGTCATTCGGAGGTATAATTAAACATATTGACGCTTTTAACCCCTTAAACTTGCAAAGTTGCGCGCAACTTCACTTATAGGCATAAAAACCCTTAATGGCCAATATTTGGCATTCCTGAGAGTGTAATTAATTATCATGAAGCTCTCGGTTTGTTAAAAGGTCACTCAGAAGTAAGAATTAACATGTTGACACTTTTAACCCTTCATTGCGCATGCTTTCAATTAATTACGAAAACGGCTACTCATGACCAACAAGTGGCCCATTTGTGAATATGATTACCATGTAATGTTATTCAGAGGCATTTAATAAGCATGCTAACTTTTCCAGTTCTTCTATAACCAAAGTTTTCGACTTTTTGAAAAATTAGTCTCTTAAATTCAACGTTTGACTTTATTAAGGTTTATTACAAGTGTCAATACATCATTGGACGTGATTTTACGAGGTGTTACACATAACTTCTACATTATCAGTTATGAATTTATTTGCAAAAAATAGCTTCTGTTGACTTTTTAATATTAAGTTTGACCCGACAATTGACCAAGTTAGAGTGAGAATCAGTAGGTGCCCTTTTAAGGGTTTATTACCTACAGAATTACCAACTCATAGCCACTTTCAATTCGAATAATGGCTGGACCATTAGTGATTAATCACTAAGTCAAAGTTTAATTACGACGGCTTTGACTTTTGGTCATTAGACTAACAAAACTTGAACTTAGGAGGTTAAGAACACTTACAATGGTCCTTAACACGAATTTGGAACTTAAGAAAACTTGCTTGAACTTCAGAAAGCTCCAGGGAATGAGTTGTGAATGATTTGGTGAATGAGCAAATGAACTAGCAAACAACAAGTTCTTACATAGCCAAAAATACTTCACAAGATCACTCCACACAAGTCTACAATTGATTTCTGATGATTCCAGGTGTCCCCTATGCATGAAATACTGTTGGCTCAGCTCCTGGATTCGAAAAATGGCATGCAAAGGCGGTGTAACCTGACTAACCTACAGCTGTGCATATTTTTCTGCACCTGACACTCTTACTCAGCCCGCGTAAGAGTTGTCTAGGGCCTACGCGGCCCGCGTCAAGGGCAGCTCCGGTCACCAAGTTTCAGTTATTGCAATTTCAGTCCCTGGTCCCTCTAAACTTGTTTTAACTTTCGTTTATTGCACTTTTAACCCCCAAACTTGACTTTTAAGGGTCTTGAGTCTTTAAACATTTATCAATAAGCTTTCGGTTAGTTACGAGGTCACCCGAATAGTCTTGAATTGCAACGTTGACGCGTTTGACCCTTATTTCTTGGAATTAACACTTTAATTACTTATGTGCGTCGAAACTCCACGAATTAATATCCGATATTCTCAAGATCAAAATATATAATTATTACAATGTTTTTGGGCTCGTTAAAAGGTCACTCAGAGGTTACTTTTAACATGTTGACACTTTTAACCCCTATGTTTCGCAAGATCCTTATTTTTAACACAAACGACTTTCTAAGTTCGAAAAATTATTCGTTGAAGAATACGAATGTCGTGTGAGGTCAATCAGAGGCACACAAATGGCATGTTGACACTTCGGATCCCTTTACTTACATATTCACATTGTTTGACAACTTTAGTCCCTCATAATCAATTCCTTACACGTTTAAAGTCCATGACACGTGTCTTCATTATATTGGTCGTGATTTTACGAGGTGTTACATCCTCACCCCATTAAAAGAAATCTCGACCTTGAGATTTACTGAAGTAAATGAGGGTACTTCTGTTTCAATGTGGATTCAACTTCCTACGTATACTTTGGGCCTCTACGGGCATCCCATTTAACCTTCACGATCGGTACATGCTTCCTTCGAAGCTTCTTAACCTGTCGATCCTTGATCGACAAAGGTTTTTCAACAAACTTTAAGCTCTAATCTATATGCACATCCTTATGTGACATGGCTAGCGAATCATCAGCTAGACATTTCTTCAAGTTGCAGATGTGGAACACATTATGGATTCCACTGAGCTCTTCAGGCAGATTTAGCTTGTAAGCCACTGTTCCGACACATTCGATGATCTCGAATGGTCCTATGTATCTTGGACTTAGCTTGCCCTTCTTGCCAAAATGCATTACTCCTTTCCAGGGTGATACCTTAAGTAGCACTTTGTCACCTACCTCGAATTTCAGAGGTTTACGCCTTTTATCTGCGTTGCTTTTCTGCCTATCCCTGGCAACTTTGAGACGATCACGTATCTGCACAATCTTATCTGTCGTCTCCAAGACTATATCAGGTCCTGTTAGTTGGACATCTCCAACTTCCGCCAAACAAACTGGCGTCCTGCACTTTCTTCCATACAAGGCTTCGAAAGGTGCAGTTGAATACTTGAATGATAACTATTATTATACGAAAATTCAATCAACGGAAGATGATCATCCCAACTTCCACCTAAATCAATAACATAAGCCCTTAGCATATCCTCCAGCGTTTGAATTGTACGTTCGCTTTGCCCATCCGTCTAAGGATGATAAGCAGTGTTGAAGTTTAATCGAGTGCCCAATGATTGCTGAAAGCTTTTCCAAAAATGGGACGTATATCTAGTATCTCTATCGGAGATAATAGATACTGGCACTCCGTGGAGAGATACTATATTATCCACGTACACCTGGGCTAACTTATCTGAGCTGTGTGTTTCCTTAATAGGTAAGAAGTGGGCTGACTTAGTCAGTCTATCTACTATAACCCAAATAGTATCATTTCCATGCTTTTTCCTTGGTAACTTAGTGATAAAATCCTTAGTTACCATTTCCCACTTCCAGGTGGGAAGTTCGGGTTGTTGCAGCAAACCTGACGGCTTCTGGTGTTCGGCTTTAACTTGCGCACACGTCAAACATTTGGCCACATAAGTGGCTATAGATTTCTTCAAACCTATCCACCAGTAATTTGCCTTTAAATCCTGGTACATCTTATCACTGCCAGGATGAACAGAATATTTGGAGCTATGGGCTTCTTGAAGAATAACATCCCTGAGTCCTCCATAACCCATATTCGTCCATTCAATCTTGGGTTCCCATCCTTGCCATATGATAACTGTTCAGCAGTTACACCCAACTTCTCATTTGGGTAGTTAGCTTCTAACACAGCTTCCTTCTGAGCGGCTAACAACCTTTCATTCAAGCTGTTCTTCAATTCAATACTCTTGGCATTGATTCTAATGCGCTTAACCCTTTCCTTCCTGCTGAGAGCGTCAGCTACAACATTTGCTTTGCCTGGATGGTAGCGAATTTCACAATCATAATCATTCAGTGTCTCCATCCATCGACGCTATCTCATGTTCAGATCCTTCTGGTTGAACAAGTATTGAAGGCTTTTATGATCAGAATAGATCACACACTTGGTACCATACAGGTAATGCCTCCAAAGCTTCAGTGTAAATACAACGGCACCCAACTCCAAATCGTGGGTGGTGTAATTCTTTTTGTGCACTTTTAATTGCCGTGAAGCATAGGAAATAACTTTTCCCTTCTGCATAAGCACACATCCCATGCCTGTGTGTGATGCGTCATAATAAACCACAAATTCTTCAATCCCTTCAGGCAATGTCAACACAGGTGCATTGCTTAACTTCTGTTAAAGAATATCAAAGGATTCTTGTTGCTTAGGACCCCAATCAAACTTGATATTCTTGCGAGTCAATGAAGTCAGGGGTGCAGCAATCCTTGAGAAATTTTCAATAAAACGCCTATAATATCCTGCCAAACCCAAGAAGCTACGAATCTCTGTGGGCGTCTTCAGCTCTTACCAATTCATGATGGCTTCAATCTTAGTAGGATCCACCAGGATACCACGCTCACTAACCATATGTCCAAGAAATTGGACTTCACGAAGCCAAAACTCGCATTTGGAAAACTTAGCATAGAGCTTCTCTTGCTGAAGAAATTTAAGGATACATCGAAGGTGCTTCTCATGATCGGCTTGATTCTTCGAGTAAATAAGTATGTCATCTATAAAAAAATGACAAACTTGTCCAAGTAAGGCTTGCAAACGCGATTCATGAGATCCATGAACGCTGCTGGTGCATTAGTGAGTCTAAAAGGCATCACTAAGAACTCGTAGTGGCTATAACGAGTTCTGAATGCAGTCTTAAGCACATCTTCATCTCTGACTTTCAGTTGATGGTAACCTGACCTCAAATCAATCTTGGAGAAATAACTTGCTCATTGAAGCTGATCGAACAAATCATCGATCTTGGGTAACGGATATCTGTTCTTGATAGTAACTTTGTTCAGCTCGCGATAATCAATGCATAGACGCATCGATCCATCATTTTTCTTCACAAACAGAATCGGCGCTCCCCAAGGGATGAGCTAGGTCGAATAAAACCTTTTGCCAACAAATCATATAACTGAGTTCTTAACGCCTTCATCTCAGTCGGTGCCAACCGGTAAGGTGCTCTCGCAACTGGCGCTGCTCCAGGTATGATATCGATTCTGAACTCCACTTGCCTAACTGGAGGTAAACCAGGTAGTTCTTCAGGGAATACTTCTGGATATTCAGAAATAACAGTGATGTCTTCAACCTTGGGCTTTGGTTCATCAATAGTCACTTGTGCCATATAAATGACACAACCTTTCTTCATACACCTTGATGCCTTAAGCATAGACATTTACTTAGGCAACCCATACTGAGAATCTCCTTGTATTGTAAGTGGCTCAACATACGGAGTCTTGATAACCACTTGTTTCTTGTCACAAACAATCTGAGCTTGGTTATGAGATAACCAATCCATACCTATCACTATGTCGAAACCAGCTAGTTTCAAAGGAAGCAAAAATAATGGAAAAGAGTGGTTCCTAATGGATATAAAACATCCATCTAACACGGTTGAAGCAGTTTCTATGGTACCATCGGCCAATTCTACTTCATATTTTATGCTTAGGGTTTTAACAGGCAGATTTAATAACTTACAAAATTTATTATCCACAAACGACTTATCTGCATCTGAATAAAATAATACCCTTGCATAAACATCATTGATAAGAAAGGTACATGTTATCACGTTGTCATTCTGAATCGCTTCTTGTGCATCCATTTGAAAGACCCGGGCATTGGTCTTCTTACCTTCTTCAGGTTTCTTTGCATATTTTGGGCAGTTAGTCTTAATATGCCCATTCTCGTTGCAACCGTAACAAGTCGCGTCCTTTAACTTCTTGCAATCCAACTTCTTATGTTCTTTGGACTTGCAGATCCCATAACCAATAGGCTTTGATTGTGACTGTGACTTTGATACAAACCTGCATTTTCCAAAATGACGCTTCTGGCAGGTTTTGCATTTAGGCTTCTCATCCGTTTGCTGGTTACCCTTGTTAGACATTCTTCTTGTGGTCTGAGTTCCCCCTATGTTTCTTATCAGAATGACGTGAGTTCTCATCCTCACGTTTCCTTTTTCCTTCATCGGGACTCTTAAGCGATCTCTGCCTGACCGCATCGAGGGTATGAGATAATGACAAATCAACCACTGACCTGAAGGTAGTAGTTCTTGATGCTTTCACACTTGCCTTGATTTCTGGGGCTAGACCCCCAATAAAACGAGCTATGCGTTTTGGTTCCGGTGTAACCAAGTATGGAACCAATCGTGACATGGTATTGAAACTGGTAAGGTATGCCTGGCAGTCTAAGTTCTTCATGACCAAGGTCAAGAAGTCAGTCTCAATTTTCTCAACTTCATGTTGAGGACAAAAATTCTCTTTGATTAAAGCAACAAACTGATCCCATGACAGATTATACAACGAGATCTTCCTAGTAGCCTGGATCAATGACCTCCACCAAGCTAGAGCTTCTCCTTTAAATGATTGTGACACAAACTTCACAATATCTTGCTCTGCACAACCACTAATATCAACCACAGTGTCCATCTCATCGAGCCAAGTCATACAATCGATGGCTCCTTTCTCCCCTGTGAAGTCTCTAGGCTTGCAGGAGACGAAATACTTATAAGAACAGGTCTTAACACGTGGTTCTTGTTTGAGCTCAACCTTCTTAGATGGGACACTCCTTTGGTTTGATGAATGATGAGATTCACTCTTGATAGCTGTATGAGTCTTTGAGGGTGGTTTTAAATGTGGTACAAACTGAGTTCTGACGCGAGTGCCACTTGATTCATTAAATTGTCTGTCGAGGGCTCGAGTAACGGCATTATCTATTAATGCCTGCAGTTCCGCACCCGCTACATTAACTCTGGTAGTATCATTATTCTCCCTCGGGTGACTGTTGACTTCATCTAACCCAGCCATGTAGCTTGATTGCTACATAAAATATTGAGAAAGATTTATTCAGGAGTCTATTATGGAATTGTCTTTTATGGCAATTCATTAACCATGGTAATTATAAACCATATTGGTTAATTTAATTTATTTAAATTTTTATTATATTTTATCCCAGTTATAAACTAATAAGGATAATAGGGTGGCATACAAAAGGCCTAGTCACAAGGACAATTTTAAATTATAAGCCATGATTTTATAGAATCAAGGCATTTAGGTTTGAACGTAGTTCATTACCTTTTCTTGTCAGGGAGTCGTAGACTACAACTGTCTTTTGTCTTATATGATAATGAATATGGCCCGCAGGCATTTCATCACTAATGGATGTTTTAAATACAGAAAAGGAATTGGAAGAATCCAATATAAGGATGACTTGTGTGATTTTATCGAATCACATTTGTCAGGAGTGTTGACATGTTTTCAGATGTTAACAAGGATTTGAATCTTAATAAGGAACTACCATCATGGCCCTGTCTTGATATGACACATAGGCTAGGTTTTACCTTTAAGATTTTCTTTAATATTTATTGGCAGATCAATATAAAACGAAATGTTTTATGTTAATTTATTTCATATAATATATTTATACCTATAATGACAAAATGAAAATTTTGAACTAAAAACATTCCACTAAATTAAGAAGGAGTACATAGGTGCCCTAAACGGGACTTTTAAACAAACAAATTGTCCACATAGGGACTAAAAGGAAATACAAGTCATCGCAGAGACTGAATACATAAATAGATGTCCATACAGGGACTTAATTGAAACTTAAAGAAATACAAAGCAAACAAATAAGGAATTTCAATAATCCCTTCTTCTTTTCCCCTTGATTAAATCAGCCAAACCCTTAAGCAGACCCTGACGGCTTCTACGCTCCCTCTGAACATCCCGCTCTACTTGGTTCAGCCTCTGAATGATCTCCTGCTGCTGCGGTGGTTGGACAAGTGGCGGCTGCTGCTGCGGCTGAGGCTGAAGAGGTGGTGGGTATTGATACCCTTATGCTGGGTATCCAATCTGGTAGGAAGCTCCGTAGGGCCCTTCAGGATGAAGAGCATTGTAGTTTGCCGCTACAAGACATGGGTCAACAATAGGGGCATTGTAGTAGTTGTAGCCAGAATGGCCTGGCTGCTCAAAAGGGTTATACGCCGCTGCACCGGCGTATGAAGGTATTGGGTTATCAAAACCCATGTGTGATGGTGGTGGTACGACTAGCACAGAGTCCACCTCAGAAACTGGGTTAGAAGGCCCACCCATCTGCGGGTCTTCATACAGTGGCGGGTAGTGGCTGCCACTGGAGTGTTGAGGGGTGCTGAAGTGGAATCCCCCTCGCCGGACATCCGTGCTCCTGATCTTCTCCGCCTCGGTGGCTTCGGAGGCAGTTGCTGCTCTGGCGGTGGCGTAACCGCCTGGAAGGGTGAATCCTCGGAGGGATCCTGTTGCTGCTGTGGAGGTGCTGGGTTAAAAGGGGGAGTGAACTCCCAAGGGTACGAGACAAACCTTGCTTCATAGCTGTCTGGGCCCCGGTACGGTGAACCGTGAAAAGACGATACGTCAGAAATCTATATGGGATGCGTGGGTGTCCCAGATGGTGGCTCGGCAGGATCCGGATCTTCATCCATATCCATGTTTTGATCACCGGAAAAATGATCTTCTGGTCCCAATGGGTTAAAACCCATTGGTTCTTGCATCTGATTTGCCGGATTGAACCGGCTCTGAAAGTACGGGGTCGGATCTTGAAAGGCGCGGTGCGACCCCAACCGCTGCAGTGGTAGATATGAGTGATGTGAGTCATTGGGCTCGTTCTCTGATTGCGGCCCAAAAGAGTGATGGTACCAGGGCGAAGAACTTAGTAAGACTGATCGCCTCGCGGGTTCCAAATACGTCCTCCAATCTTCTTGAGGACTAGTGCTCATCGTTGCTGATGGAGTTCGCCGGTTTAATGGCCCGGCCTCACGATCATGACTGGTGAAAATTGGGGATTTACCGCCTCTTCCTCTTCCTCTAATGCGTGGTGACATCTTCTGTTCCTGCCAACACAACAAAAGAAACAACAAAGGAAAACAATAAAGGACAAATAAAGGATTAGGATTAGTCCTAAGTCCTTTGCCTAGACTTGGAAGTCAGGGAATGTGCATACTGTGTCATTGAGATTAAACACAAAAGGCTGGTGTTTAATTTACTCAATGTTGACTCTGATACCAACCTGTCACACCCTGATATTTCCACGTATTACCGGTGGGCCCGGTGGGGAGTATCGTGACGTAGTTGATATCTTCATAGTCAATAATCACAGTTCAATGCACAACGGAAGTCTAAAAGTAATAATATTATAAACCGAATGAAAGTAACATAAGTATTACGAACGGAATGTAAAAAGGATCCACAGGCGGATCAAAACAAAGGAAACATTGTTCAACAGGTTTTTAAAGTGATAAAGCTTGCAAGAATCTTTATTTATTCACTCAGGAGTAGCCAGCCTATTTCGCATAGTACCTGCACTTAACCTTTTGGAAAATACGTCAGTTTACACTGGTAAATACAATTAACCGACTCTTTTGAAAATATTTAAGAAAATTGATTTAAAAGCACAAGGCACAAATAATCTTTTATAACTTGGGATAATTATAAAAATAATCTTGTATACAGTTGTATATGTTTGTCGTCCGTCAGGTCCGGTTAGAAGAGCCGGACAAGATTAACTGACACACCACAAGTATAATGCCCACAAGGAAATTATTGTGGGATACCTTTATGCATACGCAACTGTCAGGTGTATGCCTACACCCTGTGCTTAAGTCGTGACCATTTCAATGAATGAGCCGAGGATATCCAGGACATGGTCATTAACCCTCCAATGGCATTGCACCAAACAAAACAGATTAAAACGAGTATGTAATTATATTAATCACAATCCGATTTAAATAATTACTCACCCGACCAAGCGGTATTATTATAAGACCGTATCCCAAGATCGTATAACGGAAAATAAGTTAAAAGTATTTACCTGAGCAAAATATACAAATTTATCTCAGCCGTATACAATCAGCAAGTGCAAATAACTTTTACTAGACTCCTAAATCTGGAACGAAGGTTTTAATAACCTATTAGATTCCTAACGGGTCTTATTTAAGTCTAAACTTAGACCGGTTAGTTTTAAAGAAAGGTTTACGGTTCAAAACGCAAGATTAAGCGAAGACCGGATTAGAATGTGATTTAGACCCGACAAGTATGGAGACTTGTATAATATGGGCAAACTAAACACATTCTGGATTTTGAAGCAAAAATGATGAGGTTTGACCCGTTTCGGTCAATTTATGCAAACTAGTTACATAAACCGCATCGAACGCGAAAAATGCATAACGGGTAACCAAATGAGTCATGAACAGGTTTCCTAAGTTAATATGCCTTAAATATGTTGAGATATCAGTACGATACCTTCTATTATGCCCAAAACGAATTTAAACTCAATTTAAGCTTCGTAGGGGTATTTTGGTCATTTTAAAGATTATAAAAGAGATTAAATAATAATCTGAGGTTCTGGTCTAAAATGATCAGTAAAAATATTTAATTTAATAAGTTATATCAGTAAGATATTGCACATATGTGAATTTTATCATTTATGACCAAACTATGCACCGAAGGGGCATTTTGGTCATTTAAATTTGGAAATCTGAGTTTAAAACTTTTACTTACTGTTAAAGTATAAAAAAATACTCATAACATCAGTAGGTGACAAGTCTTAGGTGCCTAATATGGTTTTAAACCATACTATGCGCCTAAATCGCATAAAAGTCGGTATTTGACGATATTCGGGTTAATTTAGGAAATCTGAGATTTTGATCAGCCTTTACTGTTTAAAATAACGTATCTAATATATAAAATCAGTAAAAAAAGGTTTGGTATGTAAAGGATGTGTAAAACTCATTTTATTAGCAAAAGGGCATAATCGTCAATTACCGAATCAATGCAAGAACCCTATGTTATGATCAGTTTTAAAATTAATAAAAATCTCCAAAAATCCCAAAATATTATATTACATCAGTGGGTAAAAGGTTTTGTGTCAAAATATGGGTTTAAATAGGTTCTATGCCGAAAATGCCATTTAATTAATAAAAAAAGCTTTAATTTACGATATTGAGCATAACTCCTAATTTAGACCTCAAACTGATGTCAAATTTTTAGGACATGTTTATAAATCAGTAATAAAGGTTTTTGTCCTCTCACATTTTCAAAAATCTCGTTTTAATGTCAAAAGGGCATAATGGTCAACATTTAAGCAATTGACGGAAACATGCAAATGAATCGGATTAATAAGGAACCATGTAGTATAAACTCAGAGGGTTTTACTAACTTATGATATAGTCCTAAAGGAACCTTAAGGCATATCTAAAACAACCTAAATCGGGTCAGAACTGAAAGTCAAAGCAAAAGTCTACTTTTGCGACTTTCGGTTCTGAACCGAGCCTAAACTCAGAATTGTCGGGTTATACATGCCTAGACATGTTCTTACATTATTTATCAAGTTATTTTAGTGTTAAAACATGTTCCATAACTTCTACATTATCAGTTATGAATTTATTTGCAAAAATAGTTTCTGTTGACTTTTTAATATTAAGTTTGACCCGACAATTGACCAAGTTAGAGTGAGAATCAGTAGGTGCCCTTTTAAGGGTTTATTACCTACATAATTACCAACTCATAGCCACTTTCAATTCGAATAATGGCTGGACCATTAGTGATTAATCACTAAGTCAAAGCTTAATTACGACGGCTTTGACTTTTGGTCATTAGACTATTAAAACTTGAACTTAGGAGGTTAAGAACACTTACAATGGTCCTTAACACGAATTTGGAACTTAAGAAAACTTGCTTGAACTTCAGAAAGCTCCAGGGAATGAGTTGTGAATAAATTTGGTGAATGAGCAAATGAACTAGCAAACAACAAGTTCTTATATAGCCAAAAATACTTCACAAGATCACTCCACACAAGTCTACAATTGATTTCTGATGATTCCAGGTGTCCCCTATGCATGAAATACTGTTGGCTCAGCTCCTGGATTCGAAAAATGGCATGCAAAGGCGGTGTAACCTGACTAACCTGCAGCTGTGCAGATTTTTCTGCACCAGACACTCTTACTCGGCCCGCGTAAGAGTTGTCTAGGGCCTACGCGGCCCGCGTCAAGGGCAGCTCCGGTCACCAAGTTTCAGTTATTGCAATTTCAGTCCCTGGTCCCTCTAAACTTGTTTTAACTTTTGTTTATTGCACTTTTAACCCCCAAACTTGACTTTTAAGGGTCTTGAGTCTTTAAACATTTATCAATAAGCTTTCAGTTAGTTACGAGGTCACCCGAATAGTCTTGAATTGCAACGTTGACGCGTTTGACCCTTATTTCTTGGAATTAACACTTTAATTATTTATGTGCGTCGAAACTCCACGAATTAATATCTGATATTCTCAAGATCAAAATATATAATTATTACAATGTTTTTGGGCTCGTTAAAAGGTCACTCAGAGGTTACTTTCAACATGTTGACACTTTTAACCCCTATATTTCGCAAGATCCTTATTTTTAACACAAACGACTTTCTAAGTTCGACAAATTATTCGCTGAAGAATACGAATGTCGTGTGAGGTCAATCAGAGGCACAAAAATGGCATGTTGACACTTCGATCCCTTTACTTACATATTCACATTGTTTGACAACTTTAGTCCCTCATAATCAATTCCTTACACGTTTAAAGTCCATGACACGTGTCTTCATTATATTGGTCGTGATTTTACGAGGTGTTACACAGGGGCTCTGCCCCTTAGACCCCGCCAGGTGCTTCCACCCCTGGGACCCTGCTACCAGGGGCGCCGCCCCCGGACCCCCGCTAAGATCGTAAAACGCAATGACTAAGTCAAAAACCCAGATCATAAAAATGAAATTAAAGAATTTCTTACATGGATCGAAGTCGGTTTCTTCAACGATTGATGAAATTTTAATGATAGAAACAATTATCAGCACTCGAATCGAACGGATCGAGTGATTATCTTCAAAATCACAGGAAAAAACGGCGATTTAGTATGAAATTAAACTGGGTTTTCTTCAAAAAAAGCTGAAGAACACGTTGATCAGGTGTTTGAATCATTGATTGGTGATGAAAATCGCACTGCAATGTAGTGATTATTGAGATAGAAAGTGAAGAAATGGTTGAAGATGGTGGGTTTTGAAAATGGTGGGTTTTGAAGATACTGGGGAGAAGAAGGAAGAAGAAAGGATAAGATTGACTAAAATACCCTTACTCTTTATTTTAAATTTTGCCGCATGTCCTAATCCTATTGCTTCCTATCCTTCCTAGCTAAAATAAACTTCCTATTTGATCCTCACCCTTTATATCTACACATATAATAAAAGAAACCAATTGATGGATACGTGTCGATACGAGAGACATCTATTTTTTAGTTTTCTTGCCATATATTTATGTTTATTTTTATCTTAAAAATTACAAGTTTTAAAATAATTTATCAAGTTATCCCATATTTTAAGTTGACACTTATCTATAACTATATCTTTATATTTATATTTATCTTCTAATATAATCTTTATACTTATCTTAGGTTATTATTTTGCGAGTAAATTGCACAAAACGTCCTTTATGTTTCCTCAAACTTGCAGGTTCCTATAACATCTATGCTTGTAATAATTATGAACAGTTCAATTATCAATAAAACAATGTTATTTGATCCCAATGTTTGTTTGGTTGTGTTTTATTTTTTTCATGTTTTGACTTTTATTCAATTTCAAACTCTATATCGCTTTCTGGAGAGTTATATGCAAACTGATGCGTAAACATAATCAGTTTAATGCGACAAATACTCCGGAACATCAACATATACTTAACATACCTTAAATAACCTTTACATAACTTAGAAATAAGTTTTGAAGGCAATGGTATAGCAAAAACAAGTTAATTCGCTTTCAGGGACCAAACTTGACAAACTGCGAAAGTATGCCAATTTGAACTGTAACGAACATTCCAGAACATGACCATAAGTTAAACATACCATAAATATCCTTCACATAGCTTAGAAATAGGCTTTGAGGGGTTCGGTATGCTAAAATAAACTTTTGGGTCATTCAGGGACTAAAAGCGTCAAAAAGTGCACAAGTTTGCATTTTCGCGCATAACTTACGTTCTGAATACCTCCGGACATCCAAAAATTTATGTAAGCACTAAAATACTTTATTTTAGTGTTTGGCTTGATAAAAATCCATTCGTCACGCAATTTAGATCATTTCTCGCGCTTATGCGCATACCGTCGTAATTAAGCGAACATCGCGTTCGTACGACCAAACGAGCCAACACCTGGCATATTTTTGAGCATGTTTCATGCCCACAATCTTTAGGCATCCTTGTGGAGCCTTGAAAATGATTTAACGAGCCTTAAACAAGTCGGAAATGGCCTTAATACGCAACGGGGACTGAAAGGGGAACACTTGAAAATGGTTGCTGATCAGGGGACCCCTAGCGTGACACCTAGCCCCCCCCCCCCTAGCGTCACGCTAGGCCCCTTCTGATCATCAAAAGCCATTTTAAGCACAAGTTAATCACCCCTAACACCCTCCAAAGGTCAAGTGCCACATGTTAATCTCCTATGGTGAGCAAAATCAGTAACCACAACATTTCAACAAGTGTAGGGATGTGATCATTCCCTCTTCTCCAAGAAATGATCCTAACGGTGAACCGAAAACTATAAATACCCACCTCCACCCTTCACTTTTCCTCACTAGAATCTGATCAATTGTGCTCTAAGTTGAATCCTTTGTTTCATACCTGAGCTATTTTGATCTAGATTAGCATTCGGGGACCCTTTGTAAGTGTTCATTCGTTCTTTTATGCTTTTCGAGTCCGAAAGTCAAACTTTGTTTGACTTTCTGCATTGACCAGTTTATGGTCAATGCGAAGTTCGTTTGAACTTCACAACGTGATTGTAATCACGATGGTTATAGTCCTTGTGACTATGCCTACTGATTACCACGTTGTCTAGGGTCGTAAGGGTAAGCGACTTGATCAGTCGCTTATGCTTTCGAACTCGACCCATTTGGTCGATCATTATGATCTGACCAAATACATTAGGTGACCATAGTGTATAGGGAATAACCTTCCGAGGTTATACCTTATGGTCGCTTCGTTTAAGTAGTTGTATGATAGGTAGTTTATATGCCTTAGGTAAATTACCAAAATACCCCTTTGATGCCAAAATTCATTTTAAACATATGTAACATAACTTTTGACATCTAAACTGATTTGACAACAATATTAGACATGTTAAGGCATATGTTACTTGTCATAGGACTAGTTAGGCGGTCCGAACGCGTTTCACGCGAACGACGCATTAAAGTAGGATAAGCTACCTAAACGGGTCGTAATGGGTCGTAAGCACTTATGTTAGGTTTCATTTAGTATGTAGGCTTTGTTAAACCATATTACACGAGTCTCCATACTCATTTGGTTTACGAACCCTCATGCTACCCGATCTTCCGATTTAGGTCTGGTTTATTAACATAATTACCTATACTAGGTGCCGTTTGATTCCGTGATCTCTAGCATTGCTTGGTGGTTATCTTAGGACTTCTGAGCAATCTCAAGTGAGTACATAGACCCCTCTTTTACTATTTTTCCAAACGTTTTGGGGTGAAACACATGTGCCTACTTGTTACTTTCATGCTCTCCTGTTTTCACATCATATAACTGCTATGTTCGTTAGTACATTATAGTACATGATTTCATTGTTTTCATGCTATGTATGCCCATTGTGTGTGTACTTAGTACATTGTTTTACATTACATTTTATGCTATGTATGCCCATTGTGTGCGTATTTAGTACATTGTTTTACATTACATTTCATGCTATGTATGCCCATTGTGTGCGTACTTAGTACATTGTTTCACCTTGCATTTCATGCTAGGTATGCCCATTGTGTGCGTATTTAGTACATTGTTTCACATTACATTTCATGCTAGGTATGCCCATTGTGTGCATACTTAGTAAAGTTGTTTTCATCACATGCTTACATTTTGGTATGACATTTGGTTTGTTTACATGGAACAATACATTCATTAACATTGATCACGCCGTTCGTTAGTAGGTAGTGGTACCATAGGAATTGACAACTCCCGTTCCTGAAATCCTGGGTTTGTTTGGATTGGAAGGAATGACCGAATTCGATATACATAACTTAGATAAACCTTTAATTTGTTTAAGGGTTTATCGCCACAGTCTCAAGGCTTGAGTGTATGCATTTTTACAATACCGCATAGATGTTTGTATCAGTATAGCATGCATTTGTTCCACAAAACATAACTTTGATTTAAACAATGTTTTACTTCAATACCTTGTTTTGTGCATTTTACATATGGTTTAGTTGATATATTTCACTTACCATACATGACATTTTTGGATACACATTACATGATTTACATTGGACATAAACATTTTGACATTGATGTACACGATTCATGATTTACATTAAACACGGACATTTGATATGGTTTACACAATAACATTTTGACATTTGATTATACATAAACAATTTACATTGGTGGTTTGGTTTGAGTAAGTGCTTTAAGTAACGATGCGTGCGTAATATGATACAAGCATGGTGGACACGCCGCTGGTACTTCCTATATATAAGTGTTTGTATGGTATTACATATTGTAGCGTTATTTGAATCATTTCAATTTATGACACATGACATTTTATACAAATAACATACTTTTTACAAGACATTGTTTACAAACAACTTATCTTACACAAACTCATTTTTACATGGTTATTCATTTAACCTTACATTTATTTATACATATCATCTGATCTTATCGTTTTTCAAATGATTTATAAGACAAAGCAAATTACAAGGTTCATGACTAAACATTTTCTTAAACACAAGTCATGAATCATATTTTTACAAAACCTATGTATCTCACAGGCATTTTTATGCTGACGTACCTATTTTCACATGTGTTTTCAGGAACTGTTACTTAGGACAATGATCGTGACACTAGGGCGGACCTGTGCCTTAGAGACATAAAACGAAGATAGACTTAGTTTAATTATGTTATGAACTCTTGTTTCCTGTTTAAGATGATGTAACACTCTTGTTTAATAAATAAAATATAACTTTGTATGCCATGGTTGTGAAACAAATAATTCTGTCGCTCCACTCCCCGACGTTTTCCGCCACGTTTTGTATGTTATACGTGGTCGGGGTGTGACAGTTCTAGCCTTAATGTTTAAAATTTAAATTTAAAATATATAATATATGAACAAGGTTTGGGACACATGTCGCGTTGTGGTGCAACCTCACTAGATTTTTAGCGGGAAAATGTGGAAATCCTTATATTTTTACACGGGATCCGAATTGGGACAACCATACCCGGTTTTTTGACCCGGGTATATAAACAATCTAATTAACCTAATTCTCTCAAACCTTCATTCACAGCTTCTCCTTCACGCTTTCTCATTTGACAACCCTAATTCTTTTTTATGCCGCTGCAATTCCTCTTGCCTTTATCCTCATGCTGTAACGGTGGAACATTAAGAACCTGGAAAAGCTTCATATCTTTGGATCCCAAAACCATCGATTTGTCTCAACCAAGTTTTTTTCATGTTTGCTAGATGTTTTTCAAATCACAGGTAAGATTTGAAAAGCGCGCCTTGGCGCAAAGCATGACTTACAACCAGTTCTGCATAAGAGCATAGTACCAAATCTTACTGGCCAGTCGGAGCGGAAACTAGCTACACAAGCAGCCCAGTCAAGTACTCTTGAACCTCCTTCATTTGGGCCAGTCGGTTCTGTGCTGGTTGTTGAACCGGTGAACCGGATTGATGGTTGGACTATATTTTCAAAGCCTTTTTAGTTTATTTTAAAGTATTTTTTGTTTTAAAATAGTAAAATCACATCTACAAATTCATTTTAAACTACAGCCTCTATGTTTTGCTTATTCCGATCTCAATTTTGTTAGCATTGCTGTGGCGTACGAACGACCACACCCAAGAAAGGAAGTCCCGGATCTGGTGGTGACACGACTAGGGTTCCGTCGTTGGAGCTGTGACTGTGGCGTACGAACGGGTATTCAGGTCAACGGTGGTGGTTGTGGCAGCAAGATAAAAACATATTGTATTGGACTTTGCTTCTGTTGCGGGTAAAAAATGCACTTACGACGCCCTATGATTGAACCAGAAAGTTTGTTGGAGGTACTTTGTTTGTGTAACTGGAACATTAAGATACTTTTTTGTAAGAAAAATACATGCAGGCATAATTTTTTTTTCTTTTCTTCGGTTCAAATTGTTTTGTTAATTGTGTGTTTGCTAAAGAGATTTGGGCTAGATTATCTTGGTTGAGTGAGTGTGTAGGGTAATATCAACCTTCAGGCCTATTTGAACCGCTTCAGTTTTTGCCTTGGTTTAAAACACACGCCTAGGAGCAAGGTAACTTCCATCGCTTTTGTGTAGGTAAGGCGGGTTTGAAAGTTTTAGCCTTGGCTTTGAAAAGCGCGCCTTGGCTTTGAAAAGCGCGCCTTGGCGCAAGGCAACCCCAGGTACAATCACTATCGCTTTTGTGTAAGTAAGGTGAGTGTTGTACGTAAAGTGGTCGTGAGGCTTGCTTATCGAGCAAAAAATTGGCATAAGACGCATGTATGAGGCGTGCTTTTTGAATGCGGACATATTTTGATCAAAATTTATATATTTTGACCCGTTAAAAATCCGAGTCCGATTTTACAAAATATATATATTCTGACCCGTTAACAGATACATGAGTTTATTTCGAAGATACCGAACTTTGACTGAGTTGTTACCAATCTAAATTAGAGTCAGATTGTTTTTGGTATCCAATTAACTGAATTGTTACCAATCTAAATTAGAGTCAGATTGTTTGGTGTCCAATTATGTCTGGAGTAAATAGTTACAATCTAAGGGTAGTTTTGGAATTTGGCTCAATTACGGGTCAAGTTTAGTTTGGATTTCAACTTAGTTAGGAGTAAACTGACATATATCAAGTGGATATAACATTTTATATTTGATAATTTCCACTTTTTTTGTTAGGGTATTGACAACCTATCAAAGTCAAAGACAAAGCACACATGAATTGGTTGAAAAGAAGGTGAAAGTCAGTTACAAGTGGGATTGAAAGTTATGTGTGTGTGTGTATATATATATATATATTACTCTAAAGTGAAACTATCATCCACATAACTATAAAGATATCGATATCTTTAGTAATTTGTTCTCTTCGCTCATTTGAGTTTTATAGGCTGTGCTTTGCTCGTATCAGCGTGATTAGGACCTCCCTTGATATTGATCCTTTGACATGGTTGGCAACTTTACAGGTGCTTTAACATTGGTCATTTTTTTTCTTTATTTTTTAATCCATTTATTTACTTATTATAGGGTGGGTTGTAGGTTGAGAGTGAAAATGCTTATCAGTTCTATATTTAGCCTCCTGATGCACCTTCCTTTATAGGGAACACTGTAAGTGCAGGCTACATTGCATAAAATATATATTCACGATCCAAATAAGTAGTTGATGAAATTG
The DNA here is from genome assembly GCA_030545235.1 of Helianthus tuberosus. Classification (NCBI taxonomy): domain Eukaryota; kingdom Viridiplantae; phylum Streptophyta; class Magnoliopsida; order Asterales; family Asteraceae; genus Helianthus; species Helianthus tuberosus. The sequence continues at coordinate 34,524,140 of CM060356.1, read as the reverse complement.
ATATTTCTGATTTTCTGTGTTCCCTTAATCACTTGCTTGATCCTTCATGATAGCCAGAGCAGTTATTTCATCGAAACAGATTCGATATTTATAGCGAGGAAATGATTGGAACCCGGGCCAGAGGTGACTCAAAAGCCCTTGATCTGCAGATAGCCCTTGAATTGGGATATATTTTTAACCAGCTTTAATATTTGGATATAATGACTACGAGTTTGACAATCGATTATTAAGCGATCAAACTATCAGTTTTGGATAATTGGTTTCATGCTAGCTGCAAAACAAGTTATTGTCTGTAAAATTACATGAATACCCAACCTGACTTTTTACGATCAATCTCACAAGACATATCTCCTGTTTTCACAAGAATGTCCTTTTTGGTCATTTCAAATAATTGATAGTTAGATTATGCATATTCACTATAGCTGATTATCTCGTACAAGAATAGCCATAAAACTATCTCCACCTCGATTCATTATAGCTGATTTATAAGATCTGATTATTTAAAATTACTATTTACTATCCAAACATCCGCTAAATCACTATAATAGTGTAATTATAATGTTTTCTTTTCCCTTACCTTTTGCAGCTCTAAGGATGACAATGGGTTCTCTATTGCGCGGGAGTGCATAAAAAGAAACTTATAGGTAAACATGAAACATTACTCAGTTGGGAGTTTTTGTGTGTGTGTGCAAGTACGCGTGTGGGTGGTGTATACTGTTTTAATTAAGACTGCTGGTACGGTTTGTGAACTTGTATATTTGTGAATGCATCTGTTCGACTCTGTAGGCTGTCTATACAACAATATTGGTTGAACCAGAGAAAACGATTCGAAAGCTGTCAAGAGTACAACACCTTTATGCTCAAATAAGAGGCAGACTAAGAAGTGAAGATGATGAGGTATGCTTTATACCGTAATTCATAGAATAGTCTATGATTGATGCAGTTTCATAATTATGTGAAATGACAAATACTCCTCTACAACATGGCTATGAAGGTTTTTGACTGGAGTTGCAAAATGGGTGGGTTGGGTAACAACTTAAAGTGGTTATCTGCTGGGTTGACCCACACACTTTTTGTCCCCTTGAAATTTTGTTTATAATTACTTAACATATTAAATATTTTAATAAAGCAATCCAGTTGGCAGTATGCGTTAGAAAACAATTTAAGGGACTTTCCACCCATTTAACCATTTCATTTTTTGCGAAATATTTGATTGACTCATTAGCTATAAAACATATTCAAAGTTGACCTATTTATAAGTAAATGGGACAAAATTGCTACCTCTGGTTTTGGTGAAGACAACAAATTGCTGTTTAACCTTTATACGGAAGGTATGTCAATTACCCATAGCGATAATCAGTAAAAATATTTCAAAAAAGGAAGCAAGTCAAGAATATTACACAAATGAAATATGTTTATAAGATGTGTAAATTTTAGCCTGCTCATCATAAAGCAAACCTAGATATGGTTAGTAAGCGATTTTATTTCGAATCTTCGGTTGTTATTAATTTTGGTTTCTTATTTGTAATAGGTTGCTGGTTTTTGGTGCCTCACTTGGATTGTTGACGAACGAAGGTCTGAGGAACGGACGGAATGTGGGAGATTGGTTCTGCATTGTTGGTTGGTATGTGTTTTAGGCATGCTTTATTGATTTAGCATTATATTATTCACATATAACTTTATGCCTTCTGTTACATATAGCTTTATGCCTTCTGTTTTATTTAATTGTTTATATGATGCTTCAAAAATTAAAAAAAAAACTGACTTTTCACCTTACTTGAATTAGAAAAAAAAACCTCATTACGATAATAAAGCTTTAATGCATTGAGAAATTCTCAATTTGTTTTGGTTTGAATTGGTTTTGTATATTTGGTTGTTATAGGTTTTCAGTTAGGAAACATGCTTTCATAATAAGGGACCAAAAGATGACCGATTTCGACCTAAATGAGAAGTTTTTGTTTCGATTCCCACCAAAAGGATCTAAGGTTACACCAGCACTTCAATCCGGGGACTCTATGTGGAAAGATTATTGCCCAATTGTATTATTAAAAATTTATAGCTTGACAAATTCCCATTGTTGTTGAAAGTTGAAAAGAAGGAATATGCAAGATATAGAAGTTTAAAAAGTTGGAATTACAATATAGGCCATGGGCTTGGAACTAGCAGCTCATTGAGCCCGTTTTAAAACCAGTTTTTGATACAATTGGATAAATGATTTAAAAGTTTCTAATTATGAACTAATATAGTAATATATACTCTATAGCTACTGTTAATATGCTGACCCAACATCAATCTTTCTTTCTACTTCTGTTTTAAAACATAGTTTTGCAAGTTGTGGTATTACACGGGATGAACCGGTGGTGTTCGAGAAAGATATGGTAATTTGAATATTGTTTTTTCATGAGCACAACGCATATTATATTGTTCATTACATTGACGTCTCATACTATATTGAGTGAGTGAGTTTAACTGATAATTTTCAAGTTTAGAGTGAATAAATGAAATTTGAACTTCTTAATGACTGGGTTTTATACTTTCTTTTTATTATACTAACAAATCTTATGGTATGGAATCTGATAATGTATTCGAATATATACATATTATATTACAGACTATTGTATTACACGGGTTGAAAATGAAAACCGTATAATTCATAAATCAATAAACACTTATCGATTAAGCATTTGAATACTTCCGACTCATTTGGACACTTCACTTTACAATCACAAATAATTTTTTTGTACGTTTATTAAATAGAAAAGTCGTTATAAAAAATGAATTGTACAAGTCGTGTTTATTAAATAGAAAAGTTCATTATCAAAAACAAATCGAAGAACCCTTAAATATTTTGATTAATTAATATTCGAATAGTTTCTTGGGGATTTATTTACTCAGAGGGGTGAAGCTTAATCTATTCTATGCTATATAATAGATAAAGTTTTTTATTCCACGTGTCAATCAATGAGACCACTTAATTTTCACTTTCTCGCTCATTGTATGACGTGGTAAACCCGCTAATTAATATGTTTCTAAGTTGACAATTATTTTCCAAGAAATTCAAGAACTGGGCATTCATGATGCCATATTATATTGACGGATGTAGTATGTACCCACTTATATACGAATCTTTATTCCCTAAAGTTAGGGCTGGCAATTTTACACGAATACACGACACGAACCTACAGGAAGTTAACAGGTATCGTGTATGGCCTTAACAGGTATCGTGTACCAAACAGGTAGGCACGAGATTACCTGTTAATTTTCGTGTATAAACAGGTTAAATACACATTTACCTGCTAATACCCGTTAGTACACGATAAGAAATTAAATTAAATAAAACTCATCAGCCATGTGCATGTGGGTTCCTTAATTCCTTTCTATTTTCATTCCTCATTCCATTCAAACAAAAATAAAACCCTAAACTCCCTCTGTAACTCTCATATAGCATGTTGTGTTCGTGTTTTTGTTCGTGTTAACATGTATTAACAGGTTATTTTCGTGTATAACAATCGAACAGTCGTGTTAACAGGTATTAACAGGTAATTTTCATGTATATCGTGTCGTGTTCGTGTATGGGATTTCGTGTATCGTGTCTTATCTTGTACGGGTATACACGATATGCCAGCCCTACCTAAAGTACTTCGTTAGCACCTCAAGCACACCTTTGTCTCGGTTGAAGACAAATCGAGTGTTAGCCGCACCAGAAAAAATAAACCTTTGTCTTTGTTGAAGACAAATCGAGCGTTAGCCGCACCGGAAAAAAAAGAGCTATGAGGTTCGTATTCTTAGATCTCTTCTTTAATTCTTCAATGACATTTTTAATGTTATGTGGTTTATCGGTTAAGTAATATAAGATATTTTTTGTATCGAAATTGGTTATTTAAGTTAGGAAATGATAAATGTTAGTGTGCTCCTGTTGTATTTGGTGCAATTCCATCAGCTCCTGTTGTATTATGTGGGCACATAAGTAGTTATCACTCAATCAGATACATAGGTCTACTTATTTATAGCTAATCATTAGCTAGTTACGGACTAATTCACTTCTTACGAAGTTCTCATTTGTTTAAATTTGGTTGGTTTTGCAACTATTGGTGCTCCTCTGCCTCATGTAGGTAAAATTTTACTCAAAATGGGTCGATTCATATAATGTGTTATCTAGAAAGTGGATAGTAAAATGTAAAGTAGGTAGTTGAATGGGTATGGTTGGTTGGGTAATGGATTAAATGGGTAACTTTTAGTACGGATACAAATGGGTCGAGTTGGGTGACCTGTCGAGAATATGTGTTAGTTTTTATTGTTTTATAAACAAATGATGAATAGATAAGATTGTAAAAGTATATTGATTGCTAAAATTGTTATTTGCTAGCTCTAATTGTGCCAGATATCACATTACATTGGTAAGATATTCTTTTGGTACTTTCGTATTTCATTCTTATTCATAATGTGTTGTTATATTTGATTCTTATTCATTAACTTAGCGAAAACAGAGTTTTAAGTTGCCTCATTTCAATCTACTATGTAATTTGAATCATTATAGTTTGGTTTTCAGGATCTCAACTTACGTATTTAAAATATTAAAATCATTTCTTGCAGATTTGTTGATAGTCACAGAAGTAATATATCCTAAAAGCTTAAGCTTCTACGTAATATATATTGAATTTTAATTTACACTATGTTTATAAATTCTAGAAGTCATATTTACATGAGATTCTACTATGTATAGGACGAGGATTTTCAAGGCTATAAGGTACTAAAGAATCACAGCCGCATTAATTATTGATAAATTTGTATAATATGTTTTAACTTCGGAAGTTTGAATGTCATTCTAAAAACTAAAATTTTAATTCAACTTATTTATTTAAGTTTGCAAATTTGAAGGTTATTTCTATAACTTTTAAAAAAATCAAGACTTTTACGGTAAATATAATTAATGAGTTTCAATCATTCAATCAATAAATGCATACATACATATTCAATTGTTTTGTAAAATGTTTGAATCTACTTAAATAAGAAAACAATAATGATAGTAATTTTGATTAGTTTTCAACTTTCCCTTTTTAAAAATACACGTTATTGAACTATAATTTTCATATTTTTTTTGAAAGGCCAACAAAGCCATTATATATATACAGATGCTAACAATAGTTAGACATACACCAAATTACATCCACCCAGATACATACATCCTAAAAGAAACAACCAATTGCTACATTAAACCCCCATACTTAATACATTTGCCGTGCACCAGTTGTCCCAAGAAAGAGCAAAAACCTTTGCTCTGTTTCTAAGCCAAAGGTGACTTAAGACCTTTATTTCATCCAAGACTTCTCCAACTTTCTGCAGCGAGTTGTTAAAGACTGCATCATTACGAGCTCGCCAAATGCACCAGATAGTAGTGAGACTTACCATATAAATAACTTTCTTCCACTTCGTCGATCCGCGGTTTTCATATTAAGTGTAGAAATTTCGGTACTTTTTGTAATTATAGTTATTTTTTATAAACCATTACCAAAAAATAAATTAAGAAATATAATTTACTTTCCATAACATGGTAACACTATTAGGTAATGATTTTGAGACCCTTTGTCACTCCATGAGGACCTCTAGAGTTGCGTTTTCCTGCCAAAACTACCATTCTTACTTTTGATAAGGTACCGTATTTATTTTATTGAGCATTTGGAAATTGAAATTGCATTTTGATTAGTGTTTTATTGAATATTGCTGCATGTCTAACAATTTTTGAAGGTTTGTTGCAGAAATTTTTTTTCATGACTTGCATGAAGAAGTGATGATGACTGCTGGTTGCTCATGGCCATATCTATTAATAGGCGTTCAACAACTTAAGTCAGAAATCCCTTTAATTGAAATTTTAAAGGCCACTTCTATCCAAAACATCCCATTCAGCCTTAAATGAGATGATCAATGTCATTTCTTAGTTTTTTTTTTTTTTTTTTGAACGGCCAACAAAATTTTATTAAAACTTAGCCAGCGGCTAACACCAAAGTTTACATACACCAAATCTACAAAACTACACCCAAATAAAACCAAGCACCCCTAATGTAATTCAGAATCAAAAAACATCAAAGCTTTTCCAATGCTCCCAGGTCATAACCTGTTCCTTCGATCGGTGCTTTACCCAAACGAAAGTTTTCGCCTTAATCTCCTCTACAACAGCCGTGACAGTCTTTGCTTTCCCCTCGAACATAAGTTCATTTCTAGAAATCCAAATGCTCCATAAAGTTACTAAGCACACCGCGTGAAAAGCTTTCTTCTTCTTTATCGAGCCACCGAAAAACTTGTGTGCATCAAGGATGTCTCGAATACTAAAAGCGATCATCGGATCCGTCTTACACCACTGACACACCACTTGCCATATTGTTTGAGCAAAACCACATGAAACTAACAAGTGATCAGATGTTTAGGCATAATCTCTATCACGGCCCCAGCCCCGGTTTTACCCGGTTAGGAGCCGCGGGACAGGAACCCGTGGTATTTATTAAATGATGCGACAGCGGAAGTTTTAACAAGATCTTTTAAAAACTTGAAATGCCCGATTATTTTATTTCATAATTCGGGATAAACCCCGTAATTTACAATAGAGGAATTTTACTAGGAAATTCCCTGATTTATAAAACATGTTTATTCATTTTTATTGAGCCACCTCTTCAAGCTTGTTAGTGCTCCGTAGCACGTTTTTCTTGAATCACAGCAGGTCGCCTGAAACATGTTTTAAAAATATTTTATCAGCGGGGAAATACTGGTGAATCATTCATTTTGCACAAAATGACACATAGTTATAAATTACAGCATAAGAGCGATCACAATGGCTTTTATCTTATTTTTATCCGGCGCCGTGTCACCTGGTGTCGATGGTCATACCACTATTGGGTCTTTCCCCAAGTAGTGACGTTTATCACTGTTAGGATTTATTAGCCTAACCGTGAGAAATTAGCAATGTGCACAATACCCCACTAGCCAGTGATTCAAGATAACCACGACTTAATCCCTGTAATTATAACATTTGAAAATAATTTGAGGTATTGTAAAATACTTTTGATAAAAGAGAATGACTCACATTGCAGATTTATACGGGCAGAGTTTAGCCTATTGATAAGCCTGATAACCTAATTTAAATAATAATGCACACGAACTAGGTCAGTAACTAATACAGCATTTACGATAACTCACGAGATTAAAACCCTCACAACGAATGACAAAGTGCAATACTTAAACATCCATCGAATTCATGACGAATGACAAAGTATAACCCTAATTTGAGCAGCACTTAAACATTCATCGGATATTTTCAATCGATCGGACATTGAATCGTAGCAGCGATTGAGTTAATACCCGGTATCGTAGCAGCGTTGCACTACTGTGAATTGTAATTTCGACTTTTGGATAGTATACTTCGTGATTTTGATTGAAATTTTGACACAGAATGATAGCTTGGGACCAAATCTATTTATAGGTGAAATATGGGTCTCACGCGGCCTGCGTGAGCCCTTGCTCGATCCTTACGCGGCCCGCGAGAGGGTATAGTCTACGTATAGGCTTGCTGGTTCACGAGTAGGTGTGCCAAGTGGGTGATACGTGGATCGGTAACGCTTATTCGGTCAACTTAAGGTTGACGCAGCCCGCGTAAGGGTCTGGTCATCCTTTACGCGGCCCGCGAGAGGACCATTTTTCTTGATTTCTTGATTTTTGACATGGATTAGGGTTTCGGGGGTCCGGGTTTCCACTTACGGGTCGGTTTGGGACATTTTTGAAGGTCCTTACATCCTCCCCACCTTATTTAAAATCTCGTCCTCGAGATTTACTGGAATAAGTGAGGATACTTTTGCTTCATTTCCGATTCCAGTTCCCAAGTGTACTCGGGTCCTCTCTTTGAATCCAACTTGACTTTGACCAGTATGAGTCTTTTGTGTTTGAGAAACTTGACCTTTCTATCTTCTATCTGTAGTGGCTTCTCAACAAATTTTAACTTTTCATTTACCTCTACATCTTGAAGAGGTACTACCAATGATTCGTCCGATAGACATTTCTTAAGGTTGGATACATGAAATACATCATGTACCCCAGCGAGCTCCTCTGGTAGTTGTAAGCGATAAGCAACTGGTCCTACGTATCTTGGACTTAACTTTCCTTTCTTACCGAACCGAACTACTCCTTTCCAAGGAGAAACTTTTAAGAGTACATTGTCTCCAACTTGGAACTCTAGTGGTTTGCGTCGATTGTCGGCATAACTTTTCTGGCGATCTCGAGCCGTCTTTAGTCTTTCCTTGATTTGAGTGATCTTGTCGGTAGTTTCTTGCATTATTTCAGGACCTGATAATTGACTTTCTCCTATTTCTGCCCAACAAACTGGAGTTCTGCACTTTCGTCCATACAGTGCTTCGAATGGGATAGCTTCTATGCTTGAATGATAACTATTGTTATAGGAGAATTCAATTAAGGGTAGGTGGTCATCCCAGTTTCCACCAAAATCTATCACACATGCCCTAAGCATATCTTCCAGGGTTTGGATCGTCCTTTCACTTTGACCGTCTGTTTGAGGATGCTAAGCTGTGCTTAATTTGAGTCGGGTTCCCATTGCTTCCTGGAAACTTGTCCAGAAATGGGAAGTGAAACGACTATCTCTATCACATACAATGGAGAGTGGAACTCCATGTAAGGATACTACTTCATCTACATATAATTTTTCTAACCTTTCCATGCTAAGGGTTTCTTTCATAGGTAGAAAATGAGCTGATTTGGTTAATCGATCCACAATTACCCAAATCGCGTCATTACCTTTTCTGGTTTTGGGTAACTTAGTAACAAAGTCCATAGTTATAAGTTCTCATTTCCATACAGGCATTTCTAATTGTTGAAGTAAACCTGAGGGTTTCTAGTGTTCTGCCTTAACTTGTGAACAAGTAAGACATTTAGAAACATATCTAGCTATATCCTTTTTCATTCCTATCCACCAGAAGTTATTACTTAAATCTTGGTACATCTTAGTGTTTCCCGGATGCATGGTATACCTAGATTTATGAGCTTCTTCTAAAATCTTATTTCTTAATTCTCCTTGCTTAGGTACCCAAAGTCTTTTCTTATGGAATCTCCAAATTCCATCACTTCCTTGTTCTAGTTCCTTTATTCGTCCTTTCATTCCTTCAGCATCATCCTTGATTGCTGTTTCCTGAACATTCTTTAATTGTTCCATTATGTCTAATTGTAAACTTAATCTAAGAGCACAAACTCGTCGTTGTTTCTCATGATACTTACGACTTAAGGCGTCTGCAACTACGTTTGCCTTTCCTTCGTGATATTGAATATCACAGTCGTAATCACTTAGGATTTCCATCCATCTCCTTTGTCTCATGTTTAATTCTTTTTTCCCAAATATGTATCTTAAACTCTTATGATCTGTATAGACAGTAAACTTACTTCCATACAGATAATGTCTCCAAATCTTAAGGGCAAAAATTATGGCTCCTAATTCTAAATCATGAGTCGTATAGTTTTCCTCGTGCTTTTTCAATTGCCTTGATGCATACGCAATTACCTTCTTGCGTTGCATAAGTACACATCCTAATCCTAATTTTGAAACATCACAGTATACTTCAAAATCTTCTGTTCCTTCTGGTAAGGCTAAAATTGGAGCATTTGTTAATTTCTGCTTTAGGATTTTAAAAGCCTCTTCTTGCTTAGGTCCCCATTCAAACTTAACTGCTTTATAGGCTAGCTTAGTTAATGGTACAGCTAGCTTGGAAAAATCCTCAATGAATCGCCTATAATATCCTGCTAATCCTAGAAAACTTCTAATTTCCATAGCTGACTGTGGGACTTTCCATTTGGTGAATGCTTCTATTTTGGAGGGATCTACGTGAATACCTTCGTGATTCACCATATGTCCTAAAAATTGTACCTCTTGTAGCCAAAATTCACATTTTGAGAATTTGGCATAAAGCTTCTTTTCTCTTAACAAGGTTAAGAGTACATGTAGGTGCTCACAATGTTCCTCCTGACTTTTGGAATAAATAAGTATATCGTCGATGAAGACCATTACAAATTTATCCAAGTACGGTTTATAGATTCTATTCATCATGTCCATGAATGCTGCGGGTGCATTCGTTAGTCCGAAGGGCATGACTGTAAACTCGTAATGACCATACCTAGTTCTGAAAGTAGTTTTAGGTATGTCTTCTTCTTGTACTTTCAATTGATGATATCCGGAGCGTAAATCTATCTTAGAAAAATATCTAGCTCCTTGAAGTTGATCAAACAGATCATCGATCCTAGGTAATGGGTATCGATTCTTAATTGTAACCTTATTCAGTTCTCTATAATCGATACACATTCGCATCGAACCATCCTTCTTCTTTACAAACAACACTGGTGCTCCCCAAGGGGATGAACTAGGTTGTATGAATTCTTTATTTAGTAATTCATCTAACTGCTTTTTCAATTCTAGCATTTCTGTGGGTGCTAACCAATAAAGGTGCCTTGGCTATCGGTGTAGTTCCAGGAATTAAATGAATTCTAAATTCGACTTCCCTATCAGGTGGTAATCCAGGTAGTTCTTCTGGGAATACCTCTGGGTATTCTGATACTACTGGAATTTCTTTGAGTTCCTTACCCTTAGTGTTAATGATTACCGAAATCATATATACTATTTCTTGTTTTCTTGAATAACTGGCCAACTTCACTACTGAAATGAATTTCAGTGGCTTTCGTGGCTTATCTCCTATAATCGCTATTAATTCTCCTGTGGGTGAATGTATTTCTATGGAATTCCTATCACAAAGAATTCAAGCATGGTTGGCTACTAACCAATCCATTCCTAACACGACATCGAATCCAGCTAAATTCATAGGTAACAGGTTTGTAGAGAAATTATGACCTGAAAGTTCTATCTTTCCATTTAGGAAAACCTTATCTATGTTAACAGAATTTCCATCTGCCGTTTCGACTGTAAAAATCTGCCTAAGGTTGGTTAAGGGTAATTTAAGAGCTTGGCAGAATGAAGTATTTATAAAACTTTGGTTTGCACTAGAGTCAAATAATACTTTTGCATAAACGTCATGAACTAGGAACGTACCAGTTATTACGTCAGGAATTAGTTCGGCTTCCTGCGTAGTTAGTTGAAAAGCTCTTACGTTATTCTTTGTAGCTCCTTCTGCAGGTTTGGCTTTGTTGTCAGCTGGTTTGACTAATTTCGGGCAGTCTGGCCTAAAATGTCCAGCTTCTCCACAATTATAGCAGATTGTGGATTTCTTCCTCCTACAGTCTTCCTCTTGATGCCCTGGAATTTTGCAGAAATTGCAATACCCTTTGCATCTACCCAAATGCTTTCTTTTGCAGGTATTGCAAAATGGAGCAGTGGGAGATTGCCTGGTCCCCCTTTTCTTGAAGTTGCTACTATTACCCACACGGAATCCTTGGGTAATCTTTTGGGCTACTTCCTTCTTCTGGTTTTCTTCTCTTGTGCGTACCAGCTCGTCAGTTAGGGTGTTAGCTAATTCCACAGCATCGTCAATAGTGCGAGGTCTCGCAGCTTTAACGATATTACGGATTTCGCCAATCAGTCCCCAAATATAGCGGGAAATAAGCACCGGTTCTGGCGAAGCCAGGGTTGGTACCACTCTCGCATACTCAAAGAATGTCGAAGTATACCCTCGACAGTCTACACCCATCATCCGATGGTTCAGGAATTTATTTGCCATTTGTTCTTTTTCGTATTCGGGACAGAATTTTCTTTCCATTAGATGTTTAAATTCTTCCCAACTCATGGCATAGGCCATATTTCTTCCTTTGGCTTGAAGTACCGTATTCCACCATTCTAGCGCCCCTTCTTTAAAAAGATGCGACGCATACATGACCTTGTCTTCCTCGACACATTTACTTATCATAACTACTGCTTCGGTTTTCTCCAACCAACGCAGCGCTGCAGTCGCCCCTTCATTGCCTGCAAATTCAGCCGGTTTACATGGCAAGAAATTCCTTGTAAGTGCAACCAGGCGTTGCAGCTTTCATTCTTTTGAGAATTGGGGTTTGCAGTACATTATTATTGTTGTTAGTACGGTTGCCACCTCTGTTTATGCTATTAATGAGGTTGTCTTCATGAGTACGTTTACTAGGAATAATTTGTTGTGGTTCAATAGGTTTCTGGGCAGCAGCCAGGATTGCTGGAATAGCATTGGCTATTCCCTGAGCAACGATATTCTCAATATCTTGCCTATTGAGGAAATGATCCTCATTATTCTGTTCAGACTGATTAACTTCGTTAACTGGTTCGTTACTAGCGTGTTCCATCTGGTAATTAATTTTTATATATATAATTATTAGCATAGAATAAATAACGATTATATGCAAAACAATCGCACAATAATCATTACACACGTATAGCCAAAATTGTCGATTTCTCGACTTCCATTTTTATAGATTATATTATGCATCCGTACACACTGTTATCTTACAAAAAGTTTTATTTTTAGTTATTTCACAGGATTTATATTTTTACTATTATTATTATTATACAACCACATCTTCACATCCACACTCTCACCCCCCCGGTCAGCTGGCACCTTAGACACGACGTTCCCTCTCGTCGTACTTCCAGGAGATCTGTTCTCCTACCTCCCGGATCCTATTCCCTGCATCTATCAGCTCCTCTCCAAAATGGCGGAGTTCAGCTAAGTTTTCATTACTCATTGGTGGGTTTGGTGCAGGTTCTGGGTCGAACTGAGGGAAAAAGGTGTAAGGATTATTTAGGAGGTTTTGAAATTGCCAGTCGTTGGTCCACCATTCGTCCATTCCTAGAGGTTGGGTATGGATCAGAGGTTCTGGGATGGCTGGTTCCAAATTTATTGGAAGTTGGGTTTCGGCAGGATAAGGATAGAGGTTTGTATTAATAGGCCTAACGATATCACAACTTGCCAATATGCGATCTAGTTCTTCCTGTAATGGCAATTCCTCGGTGTGCCTAGAACTTTCCCCAATTTCTATTCCTGCTTGCCTAGAACTTTCTCCAATTTCTATCCCTTTTCCTTTATCAATGGGATTTTCTATCTTGGGAACTTTTCTAGTTGCGGGTTTCCTTCTGCACACACGCCTCCAGCCCACAAATCTTCTTCTTTTCTTTGGCTTTTGTTTCTCTGGAGGTGGAGCTTGAAATTCCATAGGTTCCTCCACATCAGCCAAGTAATCAGTAAAGTCTCTGGAAACTTCTATTTTCACAGGATAGAGATTGAGATTCTGAAGAGCATCAGACAACTCATTCATGCTGTTTAGCATTTATGAAGAAACATACAAAATTTTAGTTTAAAATTTTGTAAATTAAATTTTCACATAATCACAGAATAGCAATTAGAAAATTAATATTAATTACGAATATCTAATAAACTAATTTATTGAAACAAAATATTTATTTTTAGTACAACTAAAATTTTAAAGTTTCGGGATTGTAGGTGATATAGATGCTAGTACTGGGTTAAGGTATTTAAAAGTTAGCATTTACTGCTATAGTGGCTAACATATAGAGATCTGACCATTTTTCATCTAACTTGTCTTCCCATGGTGGATTATTGCCTGTTCTCTGAGTTTCCTTATTATTCAATACTCCTTTTTGTTGTGACTTCTTTATTTTCTCTTGACTTTTTCTAATAATCCAACTTCTTTTATTAGGGGTAAGTGGATTCTCAAATTGTGCCTTTCAAACAAATATTCCTTCCTCAGTATCTGCTGAGTATCTTGAGGAATTTGATTGGGATGATATTCCCTTATCTGTTGGTGAACTATCTAATTGACGATAGATGTCCGAAAGCTTTTGCTTACCCATACTGTAACTGACAAGTAGTCAGTTAACTAAACACATAAGCATAGAATGGCAATTAGAAAAATTAAGTATTTCTAAATACTTAATTGGCTTAAATCAATGGCTCTGATACCACCTCTTCCTGTCACGGCCCCAGCCCCGGTTTTACCCGGTCAGGAGCCGCGGGACAGGAACCCGTGGTATTTATTAAATGATACGACAGCGGAAGTTTTAACATGATCTTTTAAAAACTTGAAATGCCCGATTATTTTATTTCATAATTCGGGATAAACCCCGTAATTTACAATAGAGGAATTTTACTAGGAAATTCCCTGATTTATAAAACATGTTTATTCATTTTTATTGAGCCACCTCTTCAAGCTTGTTAGTGCTCCGTAGCACGTTTTTTCTTGAATCACAGCAGGTCGCCTGAAACATGTTTTAAAAATATTTTATCAGCGGGGAAATACCGGTGAATCATTCATTTTGCACAAAATGACACATAGTTATAAATTACAGCATAAGAGCGATTACAATGGCTTTTATCTTATTTTTATCTGGCGCCGTGTCACCTGGTGACGATGGTCATACCACTATTGGGTCTTTCCCCAAGTAGTGACGTTTATCACTGTTAGGATTTATTAGCCTAACTGTGATAAATTAGTAATGTGCACAATACTCCACTAGCCAGTGATTCAAGATAACCATGACTTAATCCCTGTAATTATAACATTTAAAAATAATTTGAGGTATTGTAAAATACTTTTGATAAAAGAGAATGACTCACATTGCAGATTTATACGGGCAGAGTTTAGCCTACTGATAAGCCTGATAACCTAATTTAAATAATAATGCACACGAACTAGGTCAGTAACTAATACAGCATTTACGATAACTCACGAGATTAAAACCCTCACAACGAATGACAAAGTGCAATACTTAAACATCCATCGAATTCACGACGAATGACAAAGTATAACCCTAATTTGAGCAGCACTTAAACATTCATCGGATAGTTTCAATCGATCGGACATTGAATCATAGCAGTGATTGAGTTAATACCCGGTATCGTAGCAGCGTTGCACTACTGTGAATTGTAATTTCGACTTTTGGACAGTATACTTCGTAATTTTGATTGAAATTTCGACACAGAATGATAGCTCGGGACCAAATCTATTTATAGGTGAAATATGGGTCTCACGCGGCCCGCGTGAGCCCTTGCTCGATCCTTACGCAGCCCGCGAGAGGGTCTAGTCTACGTATAGGCTTGCTGGTTCACGAGTAGGTGTGCCACGTGGGTGACACGTGGATCGGGAACGCTTATCCGGTTAACTTAAGGTTGACGCGACGCAGCCCGCGAGAGGGTCTAGTCTACGTATAGGCTTGCTGGTTCACGAGTAGGTGTGCCACGTGGGTGACACGTGGATCGGGAACGCTTATCCGGTTAACTTAAGGTTGACGCGGACCGCGTAAGGGTCTGGTCATCCTTTACGTGGCCCGCGAGATGACCATTTTTCTTGATTTCTTGATTTTTAACATGGATTAGGGTTTCGGGGGTCCGGGTTTCCACTTACGGGTCGGGTTGGGACATTTTTGAAGGTCCTTACAATCTCGACATAAAATACACTCCAAATTTTAAACCGGAATGCCTCTCCTATGTAGTGCCATTCTAGTCGGCAACCTTTCCTTGTGAGCTCTCCAGGCAACCACTCCGACTTTTTGGGAACCCAATTATTCCACTTAACCACGTAGTCCGGTCGAATCCGATTAAACGTAGCTAATGATTTCCGAATGCTACAAACGCTGAACTAGCCAGAAGGATCTAGACTCAGGACCAAGAGTCGGGGCCGGTAGAGACCGAGCAGGACTGGACAATATTTAATAGCAGCGAGAACTCGCTGACTTCATCCGAACTCAACAGATTCCGTTTCCAAGACCAAATCCAAGTGGCACCCATTTGATCAGGTCGAAATTTGTCGGCTACTGAAGACATTTTATACTTTTCTAACAAAAATAGAGAAGGAAAAAGAACCTGAAAAGGTTGCGGCGTAGCCCAGACATCCAACCAAAATGCAATCTCCTCCCCACCTCTAAGAGACCCTATTATAGAATTATTAATATCGATCCCCAAAGGCGACAATCTAGAAGAAATAGCAGTAATTTGTTTCCAAGGCCCTGTAATAGAAAGTTTGGCAGGAATCGGATTCCATGAACGAGAATTAAAATGAATGGCCCATATCACTTTCCTCCATAAACCGTCTTTCTCTTTCTTGAATCGCCACCACCACTTTGCTAGCATAGCCAAATTAGTGTCTCTTAGTGACCCGAAACCCAAACCGCCATATTCTATCAGAGCGACCACGTTTTCCCACGCCATCCATGCCATTTTTGATACCTCCTCAGTTCCACCCCAGAAAAAAACTCTACGGAGACTTTCAAGCTAATTCAGAACCTGAGCCAGAGCCCGATACAATGAGAAAAAATAAGTCGGTAGTGAGGACAAAACCGATTTTATTAACGTAATTCTCCCTCCATATGATAGCGTCTTCGCCTTCCAAATGGACAACCTACCTTTAAAAAGATCTACTATAGGCTTCCAATTCCGTACAAGATTCATGTTTGCACCCACATATAAACCCAGGTACTTGAATGGAAATTAACCAACTTTACAGTTTAGGAGATTTGCCATTCTAGCCACTTCATGATCGTCCACTCCTATACCATACAAACTGCACTTGGACAGGTTAACTTTAAGACCAGAAGACATGTGGAAACACCTCAGAATCCGGTGTAAATTAATGTAACACCTCGAAAATTTATGTCCAATAATGTATTGACACGTGTCATAAGCTTTGAACGTATGAAAGAATACTTTAGAGGGACTAAAGTTGACAAACAGAGAAAGTATGTGAATATAAGGGTTCAAAGTGTCAATAATGGATAAATTTACTTCACAATAGCCCTACACGATGTTTATACCCTTAAGCGAATAAATCATGGATCATACGAAGCTAATTGTGAAAGAAAGTGAGGAATTACAAACTACAGGGGTTAAATGTGTCAACATGTTTAAAGTATACCTCTGAGTGACCTTTTAGCAACCCGAAGCTTTGTAACGATTAATTATGCTCACTAGAATGTGTGATAAAATTTCATAAGGTTCCGATAAAGTATGAGAAAGTTATGATAATATGCGTATACGAGGGGTTAAAAGCATCAATGTTGAAATTTATGACTTTTCAGGTGATAACAAAGTTAACCAAGGACTTAACAAAGTTTGTATATGCCTTGGAGCCCTCAAAAGGCAAGTTAGAGGGTCCAAAACGCAATAAATGAAAGTTAAATAAAGATTATATGGACCAGGGACCAAAACAGCAAAATTTGAAAGTTGAAATTCGGTCACAAGGGGCGTCGCGCTACGCGTAGGCTCCTTAAGGAGACCTACGCGTCATGCGAGGGGTCATCTGATGCAGAAACTCTTGACAGGTGTTTGTTCAGCCTGTTTAACCGACTTAGATTGCTTGTTTTCAATACCATGGGCTGCACAAACAAGTTTTTAGGCACTAGGGACACTTGTGTTGATCAGGGATCAATCCTAGACTTGTTTGGCATCATCTTGATCAATCAAGATCACTATATAAAGGCCTTATTGTTGCAAATTTTGATCACTCATTCATAACTTCATTTCTGGAACTTCCTGTAGCACAAGAGCAGACCCTAAGCATCATTAGTCGTGCATAGGACCTTGGTAAGCTTCCTTAACCTTCCCTAATCGTGTTTTACTTAGTTTATTAACTTAAAGTCAAACCGTCGTAATTAAGGTTTGACTTAACGATTAATCACTAATGGTTCAGTGTTTAGTCAAACTAAAAGTAGTTATAAGTTGGTAATTATGTGGGCATTAAACCCTTAAAAGGGCACCCTCTGATTCCCGCTCTAACCAAGTCATTTGTCGGGTCAAAGTTAGTTATAAAAAGTCAACAGAAACTTAATTTTCGAATTAACACATAATTAGCAATGTAGAAGACGTGTAACCTGTTTTACCACTCATATAACTTGGTAATCAATGCAAGAACATGTCTAAGCATGTCCGACCCGACAATTTTCAGGTTAGGACCGGTTCGGAACCGAAAGTCGCATAAATTGACCATTGCTTTGACTTTCAGTTCTGACCCATATTAGCATGTTTTAGAAATGCCTTAGAGCTTCATTAAGGACCAGCTTGTATGATAGTATAACCCTCTGCGATTATACTACTTGACTCGTTGATTGTCCGATGTTTCCGTTAAATGCTTAAATGTTGACTATTATGCCCATGTGACCTTAAAATGTGATTTTTGAAAAAGTAAAAGAGTAGAAACCTTCATTACTAATTTATAGACTTGTCCCTAAAATTTGACATCAGTCTGAGGTCTAGATTAAGAGTTATGCTCAATAGCGTAATTAGAACGCTTTTTATTAATTAAACAGCGTAATTAGCGTATAGCCTATCTAAACCCAATTTTTTATACCCAACTTTTTACCCACTGATATAATATAATATTTTGGGATTTTTGAAGATTTTTATTTATTTTTAGGCTGAGCATAACATAGAGTTCTAAGCTTATTTCGGTATTGCCGGTTTTGCCCTTTTGGGCTATAAAATGAGTTTTACAAATCCTTTTGATGCCAAACCTTTTTCCACTGATCTAATATGATAAATAAAATATTTTGAGCCTTCTGGAATAATAAAAATATCAGCTTTCCTTTGAAAACCCGGAAATGGCTCCAAATCGCCTTTTTAAGCGTTTTAAACTCATAGTATGCATTAAAACTATTTTAAACATATAAGGTTTGATGCCTACTGATATTTTTAGTAATTAATTGTACTCTAACAGTAAACAAAAGTTTTAAACTCAGATTCCGATTTTGACCTTTTAAGCATATGTGAAATTACCAAAATGCCCCTTCGGTGCATAGTTTGGTTATAATTGATAAATTTCACATATATGCAATACCCTACTATTATAACTTATTAAATTAAGTATTTTTACTAATTATATCAGACCTGTAACTCAGACTAATATTTAAACTCTTTTATAACATTTTAAATGACCAAAATACCCCTACGGGGCATAAATTGGTTTTAAATTCGTTTTGGGCATAATGGAAGGTATCCTACTGATATCACAACATATTTAAGGCATATTAACTTAGGAAACTTGTATATGACTCATATGGTTACCCGTTACACACTTTTCGCGTTCGGATCGGCTTATGTAACTAGTTGCATAATTTAGCCGAAACGGGTCAGACCATATCGTTTTCATCTCAAAATCCAGAATGTGTTTAAGTTACCCTTGTTACACAAGTGTACAAGCTTGTTGGGTCTAAACCACATTCTAATCCGGTTCTCGCTTAATCATGCGTTTTGAACCGTATCCTCCTTTAAAACTAACCGGTCTAAGCATAGGCTTAATTAAGACCCGTTAGGAATCTAATAGGTTATTTAAAAACCTTCGTTCCAGATTTAGGAGCCCAGTAAAAGCTATCTGTACTTGCTGATTTGATATACGGCTAGGGTTGAATTTATATTTAGCTCAGGTAAATACTTTTAACTTATTTTCCCTTATACGGGCTTGGGGTACGGTATATAAAATACCGCTTGGTCGGGCATTGAATCTTTAATCGTATGGAGGTTAATTCATTGAAATGACCCGTTTAAATTGTTTTATTTGTTTAAAGCCTTTGGGGGGTTAATGACCATGTCCCGGATATCCTTGGCATCATTCATAAAATGGCCACGACCTAAGCACGGGGTGTAGGCGTACACCTGACAGATGCATATGTAAAAACAAGTAACTCACTTAAAGGAATCAACCTTGTGGGCATTATACATGTGGTGTGTCTATTAATCTTTAACCCGGCGTCAATCCGGGCTACAGAACGTATAACGAACATGTAATTCTTTTACAAGTATTATATACAAATAATTATCCCAAGTTATAAAATGTTTTGTGCCATGTGCATTCAAATCAATTTTTCTAAACCTTTTCAAATTGAGTCAATTAATTGTATTTACCAGTGTAAACTGACGTATTTTCCCCAAAAAGACTAAGTGCAGGTACTACTCGTAATAGGCTGGCCTCTCCTTAGCATCAATAAGAGTCTCGCAAGCTTGGATGCATTTTGAGTCTGTTGAAATACATTTTCTGTTTATTTGATCGGCATGTGGATCCTTTACATTCCGTTTGTAATACTTGGATAATACTTTATATCGGTTTGTAATATATTTTATCTTTTGCTTCCGCTGTGCATTTAAATTGTGTTGTTTGACTATGATGATATCAACTACGTCACGATACTCCCCACCGGACCCACCGGTAATATGTTGAAATATCGGGGTGTGACAGGTTGGTATCATAGCCAACATTGAGTGAATTAAACACTAGCCTTTTGTGTTTAATCTCAATGACACAGTAGCACATTCCTTGACCTTCTGAGTTTAGATTTAACATAGGAATACTCTCATCTCTATTCGGAGATTTATTGCTTTTAATTCTATATATTTTAATATATCGCCAAGCAAAGAAGCCATAATGGAAATTCTCCCCATTTGAAGCCTAGGGAAGGCCGAGCTTCGTACTGCGACTAGGATTAACGTGCAACCAAGGAGAAAGCATTCAGAAATAAAATGAAGAAGAAACTCCTTTTACTGAAGTTCGTTTCCTTAGCAAGTCCTTATAAGGGTATACTCACCTTTCAGTCCCTTCATGGACAACATCATTCCTTTCAAGCCCCGTTTAGGGCAATTCTGTACCTGTTTTAAAAATCATTGGAATGTTTTATCTAAATTTATTCATCATTGCATATGAACATAAAATATGAAATAATAACATTCCTTTTATAAGATCTACCATTATAATAAAATGGCAAAATCTAAAAAGAACAAGACCTAGCCCAGGTGTCATTTTAAGAACAGGGCCAAGATGGCAGTTCCTCAATTAGATTCAGATCCTTATTAACATCTTAATTTAGGATTGTTCTGCGTTAAATATTAAAAAGAATCCTAAAGGTACAACCTAGCCTATATATCGTTTCAGACAAGGCCAAGATGGTAGAACCTATTCAAAAGATTTAAATCCTTGTTAACATTCCTGGAAAATGTGATTCAATCACATAAATCATCCTTATACTGGATTCTTCCAAAATCCTTTCTTATTTGGTGAATTAAGCATCCATTAGGGATGTAATGCTTACGGGGTCGTATTCATTGTCATATAAGACAAGAGACAATCGTAGCCTACAACTCCCTGTCAAGAAAAGGCACGAACAACGTTCGAGCCTAAATACCCTGATTCTACAAAATCATGGATTATAATTTTAAGTTGCCCTTGTGACTTGGCCTTTTGTGCCATAGTTATATTTTAATTAAATCTAGGATAATTATAATGGAAATCCTGAATAAAATAAATATCATTCCTTTCCTGCCAGTATACATATTAAAAGAGAATCTTAAAAGGTATAACCTAGCTCGAAGGGCATTAAAGACCTAGCAATGATGGTAAGATCTGTTTAACAGAAACTCAGATCCTCGTTAACATCTGAAAACATGTTAACGCTCCTGACAACAGTGATGCGATAAAATCACACTTTTCATCTTTATATTAGGATTTTTCCAAACCCCTTATTTAGCCTAAATGATCAATAGGAATCATGGCTAATAAACGTCGAACATGATGAGCACATCAAAACATCCATTGGGATGAATACCTTCGGGCAAAGAGGTATACATGAAAAGATAGATTTATTTCATAACTTCTTGTTAAGACAATGAATTATGAAATTTTCCGATCCAAAGGAATCATTTATTATGTTTTAAAATTTCCCTAGTGACAAGGCATCTATGCCATCAAAAAGTCCTTTGGAACAAGCCCTTGTGCTATATATATAAAAAATGTCAGTACGACATTGACAGTCGTGACTTATGTCCCCTGTCTAATAAATATGAAGGATTATATTCCGTTTAAACGCCAAAGATGGTTTATTAAAAAAAAAACCTAGGCAAAACATAATCAAATAAATTAAATACTATCTATTGGCCTATATGGTTTATTTGCACCATGGCTATTTAATCATCAAATTCGACAATTCGCTATATAATTAAACAAATTATTACTACTTGGTTTGTAGCCTTCAAAGCTTCACCATGGCTGACTCCTCTAAAGCTCACCATCATCCTGTTGATCAGAATAATAATGCAAGACTGAATGTGACAAGCACCGAGTTACAGGCTATGATAGATATAGCCGTAAACAACGCTGTGGACCGTGTGTTGAAGGATCATAAGCGAAAGTGCGATAATACCCCAAATAAAGGTTGTAAAAAGGGTAAGACCGGTTCAAGCTATAACCAGTCCAAGCCAAAGGAGGCAAAACCCAAATGTAAAACCTGCAAGAAGAAGCACTTCGGAAAATGCTTCTATGAACAGACCAGGGGATGTGACGTCTGTAAGGAAATGGATCACAAGACTCATGAATGCAAGGACTTGAAGGACAACCAGCAAACCGGTGAAAAGACCAGATGCAAAACCTGTAGGAAATACCACTTCGGGAGTTGCAGATTTGAATCTCAGCCTCTACCCTGTGGAATCTGCAAGTCCAAGGAGCATCAGACCTTGGAATGCCAAGACATAAAGGACGCAACCTGCTATGGTTGCAATGAAATAGGACACATCAAAACAAATTGCCCAAATAAAACCAAGAAGCCTGGGGAGGCTAAGAAGACCAAAGCTGGAAGCTCTCAAATGGACGCTCAAGAGGCTATTTTGGATGACAATGTCACAGCAGGTACTTTCTTTATCAATAACGCTCATGCTAGAGTATTATTTGATTCAGGTTCAGATAAGTCTTTCGTAGACAATAGATTTTGTAAATCATTAAATCTGTCTGTTAAAACTCTAAGCGTTAAGTATAAAGTAGAATTGGCCGATAGTACCTCAGAGACTGCTTCAGCAATATTAAGATGGATGTTTTATATCCATTAGGAATCATTCTTTTCCGCAGTCCTTGTTCCATTAAAATATGAGGGACTCGATATAGTAATAGGAATGATTTGGTCGTCTTAAAATCAAGCCCATATTATGTGATAAGATGCAAGTAGTTGTCAAGACTCCCTATGGTGAGCCTTTGACAATTCAAGGAGACACTGGGTATGGTTTGCCTAAGCACTTATTGAATATGGTATTTAATACCAAAGATTCGAGTATGGAAAACTCAGAAGAGATAAACAACAGTCGCGATGCCGAAGATGTGACAAATGTTAATGGTGCATCCAATGTGAACCTCAATGTTAATGGAGTTAATCTCCAAAACTGTAATTAACGCAACTATTAGAAAGGCTATGAGAAAAGTCATGAAAAGGTTCAAGAAGCCAGATGCTGCTCGCTCTAAAACACAGGTCGCTGCTCATGAGAAGAGCTTTATTCATACTTCAAATGCGAAGAATAACCCAAAACAAAATCATATGTGGCAAGGAGCCCATTCCTTTTAGGATGTACTTAAAAGTACTTCTTCTCTTGGAAGTCAAGAGACTTCAATAGTAAAAAGGGGCCACCGATTACAGGAAATTGTTGGATGAAGTAGAAACCATTAGGTATATCAGCGGTTATGCTGGAAAGCACATGGTGAGGTATGCATCACAATCATTCGATGGCAATACCCTTAATTAGTGAGGACATTAATGAAGTCCACAAGAAAGATCCTCTTATACAATATGAGATGGACCAAGTTTTGAGGACCTTATTAGGAAAACCTATTATCCGCATCACAAGATGGAAAAAGATGGAATAAGAATGTTCGGACTCTCACCATAAAAGTTCTAGTCTGTCAGCAGTATGTTGCAAATTTTAATGCATTGGCTGAGATAGTGCCCTATTCAGTTTACCCAAAATCTAAGCTTAATGCAATAATTATTGGTGGTTAGCAACGGCAATAAGAGGGCACATTAAGGTTTCAAAGCCTGCACATTATAAATCCATTATGGATCTACCTCGGCTACTCGCGTTATATAGATTAAGAAATAACCAGTCAAAGCTAAAACTACCCTAAAATTTGTCAAAGATTTCGCAGCTAAGTTTAAAAGGATTAAGATTGGAGGCGTTTAACCCTCCTGATGAAGGATTAGAGGCAGCTCACATTAATGACACCAGATAAATCCTTATTGTGATTTTATTACTAGGAGTTACGTTTGGGTTCAGATGCTGCTAAGTCTCTCATAAGACCATAATCTTAGCTAAACTTTTAGAAACTTTCCCGTAAGAACCCCAGACATTAAGTGCAAGGTAAAACTTACAGGCAACATCATAAGAACCATTCCCTTTGTTCCTGTCAGGAACCTTCAGTCGTAGAATCCTAGAAGTATCCTCTCTAGAGGAAGTGCGTCAGCATATATAGTTGATATCTCTTTAATCTCTATCCATTGCGAATACCAGATGGTATGATAAAAGCACCGTATGAGGATTGGTGTATCTTAATATGTCCCATAGATTGCTTCCATGCCTGATCAGTATGGAGGTTTAATGCATGGGACCACAAAGATATTCCGATGGTCATATGGCACTAAAATCAGCTAATGGTATTCAAAGAAGATACCCAGAATGGAATTGCCCAAGTAAATGTCTCCGATTAAGGGATTCGAGGACTCATAACATAAATGTGTCACCTATCTGACACAGGTTATGATAGATGAATTAGAACTTGAGATTTGGAAAATCTCTGTAATCTCCTTGTACCTTGATTATATTCTCCAGAGATTACCCTGTTTACCTCCTGAGGTAAGTAGAGTTAAGATTTATACCCCATTTAGGGCGGTACTATTATGAAATCTCCAAGACGGCTAGTACCACCTTTGGAAGAATCGAAACCCTGATTAAGTTTTAAAAATGGAGGATTTATATAGCCTAACCCATATTCCGGAAATTCGGTATAGTTAGTTAAGAAAGACGGTTCATCTTGCTTATGCATTGATTACCGCAACCCTATTTAGGCAACAATTAAGAATCGCCATCAGCTGCCCAGGATCGTCGAATTGTTTTGACTAGTGGCAAGGATTAGCTATTCATTCAAAATTAGTTTTAAGCAGTGGTTGGAATAACCATCTCACCTTAAGATAAGTTTTTCCATAATAGTTGTTATATAAGTATCAAGGTGGCTCCTGTGGAGACCTTGTATAGATGAAATATCAAAACATCCGTTTGATGGACGAGACTGTGGGAAGTCCAATTATCAGGATCTGAAAGTTGCATTGGAAACAACGAATAAGATCATACAAATCCATAATTATCTGTAAATTGCCAGTATTCGGCAGAAAATCAAGAATTAATGAAAATAGCAACCCTCCTAAGTTCTTGTTAAGGAATAAGGTTCAACAAAAGATATCACCCAGGAAGGGTGTGCCAGTTTGTTAAATTATCAGGCTAGTTAAGCTTTGAATATATAGAATCATTCGAAGGAAATCGAATGTATCAAGACCAAATAGCTTATAAGCTAAAACCTATTTAAGGAGCTTGGCGGAGCTCGCAATGCATTAACACACTAATGATTTAAGGATGTGTTTCCCCAATAAGTTGAGAAGCATTATCACATAATATGATGAGCAACCTGTATCGATTGAGGATCGACAGGTTAAGAAGCTCCAAAAAGGATACACGTACCTATTATAGAGGTCAACTTGGGAGCTTGGAAAGGCTCCAGATATGCTATAGAAGTTAAGTCTATTATACGACAAAAAGTACTTCCAGTATTTTAGCAAATCTCGAGGTCGAGATTTCTTTTAAGGGGGTGAAGATGTAACACCTCAAAAATTTATGTCCAATAATGTATTGACACGTGTCATAAGCTTTGAACGTATGAAAGAATACTTTAAAGGGACTAAAGTTGACAAACAGAGAAAGTATGTGAATATAAGGGTTCAAAGTGTCAATAATGGATAAATTTACTTCACAATAGCCCTACACGATGTTTATACCCTTAAGCGAATAAATCATGGATCATACGAAGCTAATTGTGAAAGAAAGTGAGGAATTACAAACTACAGGGGTTAAATGTGTCAACATGTTTAAAGTATACCTCTGAGTGACCTTTTAGCAACCCGAAGCTTTGTAACGATTAATTATGCTCACTAGAATGTGTGATAAAAGTTTCACAAGGTTCCGATAAAGTATGAGAAAGTTATGATAATATGCGTATACGAGGGGTTAAAAGCATCAACGTTGAAATTTATGACTTTTCGGGTGATAACAAAGTTAACCAAGGACTTAACAAAGTTTGTATATGCCTTGGAGCCCATAAAAGGCAAGTTAGAGGGTCCAAAACGCAATAAATGAAAGTTAAATAAAGATTATATGGACCAGGGACCAAAACAACAAAATTTGAAAGTTGAAATTCGGTCACAAGGGGCGTCGCGCTACGCGTAGGCTCCTTAAGGAGACCTACGCGTCACGCGAGGGGTCATCTGATGCAGAAACTCTTGACAGGTGTTTGTTTAGCCCGTTTAACTGACTTAGATTGCTTGTTTTCAATACCATGGGCTGCACAAACAAGTTTTTAGGCACTAGGGACACTTGTGTTGATCAGGGATCAATCCTATACTTGTTTGGCATCATCTTGATCAATCAAGATCACTATATAAAGGCCTCATTGTTGCAACTTTTGATCACTCATTCATAACTTCATTTCTGGAACTTCCTGGAGCACAAGAGCAGTCCCTAAGCATCATTAGTCGTGCATAGGACCTTGGTAAGCTTCCTTAACCTTCCCTAATCGTGTTTTACTTAGTTTATTAGCTTAAAGTCAAACCGTCGTAATTAAGGTTTGACTTAACGATTAATCACTAATGGTTCAGTGCTTAGTCAAACTAAAAGTAGTTATAAGTTGGTAATTATGTGGGCATTAAACCCTTAAAAGGCACCCTCAGATTCCCGCTCTAACCACGTCATTTGTCGGGTCAAAGTTAGTTATAAAAAGTCAACAGAAACTTAATTTTCGAATTAACACATAATTAGCAATGTAGAAGACGTGTAACCTCTTTTACCACTCATATAACTTGGTAATCAATGCAAGAACATGTCTAAGCATGTTCGACCCGACAATTTTCAGTTTAGGACCGGTTCGGAACCGAAAGTCGGATAAATTGACCATTGCTTTGACTTTCAGTTCTGACCCATATTAGCATGTTTTAGAAATGCCTTAGAGCTTCATTAAGGACCAGCTTGTATGATAGTATAACCCTGTTGGTGCATCCGTCTGTCGCCTATGTCTTATATCGAGTCTTGTATAGAGTTAGGGCATGAGAATCAAAGTTGTGTTTTTTAGAGGTGATTCCACTCGAAATGACACCTTGTCATTTCGAGCTAAATCACATAACTTTCTGATTCCACCCGAATTGTTAAATCCTGATTCCACCCGAAAGTAACATGCTGATTCCATTCCAAATGACACCATGTCATTCGGAGTGGAATCAGAAACACTATATATAGGTCATTTGGGGTGGAATCAGCACATAGTTTTAGGTGTTGTCTTCCGGTGAGCCACGAAGTGCTGCCGAAGTGTTGTCAGGTCTGTAATCGATTGCATATCAATAAAAACAACAGATTAAAGTGAATATGTGCTGAATTACACCGAAACACTTGTTTCCGCCTCTTGTTTTGGTGAAAAACTCTTCTAACCGACTCGTTCGGATCCGAAACCGATCCTACCATTGGTATCAGAGCTAGTGAAGAAGAGTTTTACACAATTCAGCCGATAATTCTGTTTCTACACTATTCTTTTTCGAAAATCAAAACTTTTTACGGTCAAAATTGGTTCAAACTTTCATAGTGTGCTCGGAATTAGTGTTTAACAAATCCTTAGAAGTTTCAAGTCCAAATTCGAATTATATCTTGACAAAATTGTGATTCAGCTCGAAATTGATCGAAGATATGATGACATCAGCCTGATTCCACTCCTAAATTGATTCTGATTCCGCTCCAAAATCGATTGTCAGACTAATTCCGCTCCTGAGTATAGTGTTAATTCCGCTCCTGAGTATAGTGTTGATTCCGCTCCTGAGTATATTGTTAATTCCGCTCCTGAGTATAGTGTTAATTCCGCTCCTGAATAGATCTTGATTCCGCTCCTATGTTTAAGTCTAATTCCGCTCTTGAGTACATTTGAGGTCCGCTCTTAGTGACATTGGTGATTCCGCTCTTAGTGAATTTTGAGATCCGCTCTTAGTGACACTTAGATTTCGCTCATCAGTACACTTTGTGATTCAGTTACAAAAGTGTATTGAGTTCATCGATTTGTGTGACACATCTATCGAGGCTGTCAGTTTGTGTAAAAGAGATAGTAACGTGTATCGGTTGATCAGACTTTGCATGTGTTTACATCGTTTGTAGAGTTAAAGTTCACAGTCAAAGTATCATCACATGATTTCATATGGATGTGTTTAAACAATTAAAAAGATTGTCGGCTCATGCAATGTTGTCGAGTTAGTGGATTCTTTGGTCAAATGGGAATTAAGTATTCATAGCTATATGGTTTTGTCTTTAGTCCATGTGAACAAAGTGTGTCAGGCGCATGTGAAGTCTTCAATTTATTGGCAAGTTATAAATTCAAAATTGCATGTGATCGAGATATTGAAACACTAAACAAGGTCGTTTTGTTGCTTGGTTCAAGAAATTGCCACGAGACTTAGTCAGTTAATACATGTGCTGAATTGTTATTGACCCAATCACAGTTTTTTTTTTCAGCCCAAATTTAATGAATTTGAAAGTCAATAGTGTAAGCCCATGAGATACTGTATGTGATTAAAGTTTGGCTGAATTCATTTGATTATTCTCGGCCCAAGGTTCATCTTCTTTAATAGCCCAAGTCAAGGCCCAAGTCTCAACATCCTTAATGATCCATTTTGAAATTAAGTAAAGTCCAAGAAAGTCATCGGTCTAATCAAGAAAGTCATTTGCAAGTTTATTCGTTCAGTTTGCGGAATTCATTAAACGAGTCCACGAATCTTCGACACGAGTCCTAGATTGAATCAATCATCACACACTTTTAAGTATTAAATCCGTGTTAAACTGATCATTTGTTTGTTTTTTTGTCAGGTATTTTACAAGGTGATACAGCTCATTTGAAAATTCGAAACATGGAGAACGAGTTCTACAATGCTTTTGCTAGTCCAATTACGATCACTCAGAGTGCTTTGCATGAAAATGAAACTGGAACGTCTCAGAAACCGCCCAAACTCATGGATATTGATGATTACAATGGATGGTCCGAACGGTTTGGAAATTGGGTTGAGGCGTATCATTTGGATGCGTGGGAACACACTGAAGTACCTTATGTTAAACCCACAACAAATGGTGTGCAGCAAACAATTAGAGAAATGAGTACGGAAGATAAAAAGAAATATCGAGATGAGAAATTAATGGTGAGTCTGCTTCAGCAAGCGATAAAAGAAGATATTTTAATACTGCTTCAACATGATGGAACTGCTTACTCAATCTGGACAGAATTGGAAGCAAAATTTGTTGGAAGTGATGATATGCTCAAAAACAAAATGTCTCTCATGAAGAAAGAATTCGATTTGTTCCGTGGTTTGAGAACTGAAAACACCAAGCAAATAATTGATAGATATTGTAACTTGGTGAGAAATATGAAAAAACTTGGAATTAAGAAAGATACTGATGAATTGATTGAAAAACTTGCAGATGCACTACCTCATGAAACTTGGGGAACATTTCTGATGATGCTGAGATCCAACAGAAAAGATTACAAAAATATGACACTGGGAGATTTCATCAAACACCTGGAAGCTCAAGAGATGGAGCAGAGGAAGATTGCCAGGATGAAGAATTACGATGGAGAACAAGATATCAGCTTGTATTACAAAAGTGGTGTCAACGAAAAGTCAAATTTTTCTCCAAAAATTGAAACTGCTTACAGAGTGAATGATTCTTCTGAGAAGAAATCATCTCAGGGATCAAGCAGCACAAGATTTTCATCATTCGATCCAAACATTTCTGCAACAAAGAATGGAAGAAAATTTCAATGCAATATTGTTCTAAGTCTTGAAAATGATCAAGATTATACTGAAGAGGTTGCCAAAAATCAAATGTCTTTGTTGGGAATGGTTTTAGAATCCTATAGTAGTTTTGTGGCCGGAAAGATCGGTAATCCAATGCTCACGAAAGAGGATTACGATCAAATCGATGCTGAGGAAATGGAATTGATGGATATTAAATGGTGCATGGCCAGTGTAATGAGAAGAGCTGAGAAGTTTAAACAAATTACGGGAAGAAATGATTTTCTTGATGCAAGTGTTTCAAATTTAGGCTTTGATAAATCTAAAGTTACATGTTTTCGTTGCAGGGAAAAGGGGCATTTCAAGAGAGAGTGCAAAAATCGTGAAGCTACTGGAGCCCAGAATCCTTTTGGAAACAACGATTATCACAAAAAGGAGATTTATCATCAAGTCACACCACCAGCACTGCATCAAGCACAAACTGCACATGGAATGATGGAGATTAAAGATTCAAAGAAAACTTGTCTGGGAAAGGATGGTGGATTCAGTTGGGATAAATATGTTCCAACAAACAGCAAAGTGTGTTTGGCAGAACAAGATGATGAAAAACTGGCTGAAGGTTTCAGTTGGGACAATTTTTGCCCAGATCAAGAACTTATGGCCAAAGAAATGTCCAAAAACACTTCAAATGTTAACGCTTTATTTGCAAATGCTTACGATTTGAAATGTGCCGAAAGGTGCAGAAAAGTAATGGAAGCTGCTGAAGAAAGACGAAGAAAGCTTGAAGAAGAGGAAGAAGAGGAAGAGAGATTAAAAGCTGAGGCAGAAGCTGAGAAAAAGAGAAGAGCTGAATTTTTACAATCAAACCGAAAAGTCAAAGAGGTTCCTTTAATCAAGCAGAACAATGAGTTGTGATTCTTTAATCAAGCAGAACAATGAGTTGCTGCACAACATAAACAGATTGAAAGAATCCTATGATACAATGAACAGAGAAATTAACAAGTATACTGATTCAAACGGTGAACAAGTTGTGGCAATGAATACATTAAAGAAAGCTTATCTGAGACAACTTGATGATGTTAACTTTCACATAAAGAAATGTGTTGATCTAGAGTTGAAGTTAGCAACACAAAAGATAGAAACTGAGAGAGTTAACAAGTTATTAGAAAGTTACTCATGTTCTACTTTTGTTGTTGACAGGATTTATCCAGTTGTGGAGAATTTGAAGACGTTTGAAGAAGTAAAGACGTCAGAAGAAAAGAAATCTGTGACAAAAGATGAAGTGAAGACTTCTGGTAAGAAACCAAGTATGGTTTACAACAAATGTCCGCCCCCGGTCGAAAATGGATTTTTACCTCGAAATCCAAATTCCGAAAGAGTCGAAAAGGCAATAAACTTACAATGGGAGTCTGGGCCGTCGGATAATTTGCCAGAAAATATTGATGTCACATACACGTCGTCCGACACTGATCATGAGTCAAAGTTGATAAAAAGTATGGTCGATCAGGTGTTAGATAAAGATGACATAGAGAAGTCAAAACCGGAGTTCAAATCCAAGTCAAAGTCTGAGTCCGATGCGTCAAAGTCAACAGTCAAAAAGGACAAACGGGTTTATGATAAAGAGTTTTTTATTTCAAAATCTAATTTGAATGATGAATCATTCAAAGTGGCATATACTTTGAAAGATTCTGACAAATTATATTCTGATGAGATTTTTCCAATAAGAGGTGTTAAAACTGAAATGATTAAAATGGTTTTCAAACTAACAGAAATCAACATTTCTGAAATAAAAGATATTAATCTTTCTGAAAATCCAAGACCTTACACCTCAAGAATTCAACAACGTTTAAACAAGAAAAAGGGTTACAGTTCTGGTTCTGGTTTTCAAAAGAAATCAAACCAAAACCGTAATTTCAAAAAGAATGGTCTAGGTTTTATACCACCGAAAAACTATAAAAATGAGAAAATTTATAAACCAAAAACTGTTTTTGTTTCAGGAACAAGTGCTGAGAAAGTACAAAAGAGTTCATTCTGGAAGGAGACAAACCAAGAATTCCTTGCCAAGAAGCAAGAAGAACTGAAGAAAAATGATGTTCCAAAGAAGATTGAAAAGAGAACATGTTTTCAGTGTAAAACTGTTGGTCATGTTGCTAGGGACTGTCCGAAGACATTCAAACCGAAACAGGAAGTCTCTGGTAAACTAAAAGAGAAAGTGATCGAGAAAACTGAACTTTCAACCCGAAAGTTTACAGGCTTTGAAAATTCAACCTTTGAGATTGGTGAATGTTCAAAGAATGTGGTTAAAAGAAAAGAAAATTTGATAAATCAAAAATGGGTTGTTAAGGGTTCAGGAAACAGTTCTGGTGATGAATCTGATTCCACAAAATCAGAGGAGCCAAAAGTTGTTAAAGAAAAAGTTGAGAAATCAGTTCCAAAAGTGGATGATGTGAATTTTCCACCTCTGCGGGTTGAAAATTTTAAAAAGAAAGTTGGGAAAGTTGAAATTTCAAATCAATTTTATTCTGATAAGAAGAAATTTGATGTTGATAAGGCTTTCAACGGAACTGTGAAACATATTTTTGGCAAAATGGTCAATGGTAAAGCCAAAGGTGTTAAAGAATTTTACGCTGCCAAAAGAGGAGTTCACAGGTTCGCTGAAAGAAAAGATGGAAAAGAAAATGTTGTTACACCCAAGGAAGGTCAGGCTTGGGTGGATATATTTTTCGAAGAATAAAAACCTGACTTGCCGGAGATCCTAAGTTGGTAATCGTGGATCATGAATCGGCATCATTCATCATTTTTATCATGTTTGTATAATGTGTTTGAGAAGTTTTGCAGGACTTGCCGGAACTCCCAGGTTTGTAAGTGAGGAGTAGGAATCGGCACCTTGAGAATTCAACCAACAGATGGTAAATTGGTTGAAAAACAGGTTTGAGTTGTATGTTTGTGATGGTTACAAGTGGTTCAGAAGTTGAATTGGATTGATCTTAGAAGTGGTAAATTAGGGACATTAAGTTGTATCTGATTTTCTACAAGTGGTTGAAAAACAATGTGATGAACCAAATCCCTAACCTACTAATGGTTTACAAAATCAACACAACTTATTTTCCGGAAAAACCATTTGATTAAAACAAACTTAAGTGTTTTGAAATCAATGGGAAAATAGTTTGTTGTGAGGGGGAGTTCTGATTGTTTATGTCAAGTGGATGGCGAATTGAAGTGATTCGATATCAGTTGTCATGTTCTTGTACAGTTTGTTTTCAAATTTCCTAAAATGTGTTTGCATTTTAGGGGGAGTAAGAAATTTTAGAAAATCCAAAAACATTTGAAAATTTGAAAAAGTCAAAAACATGATAAAATGAAAAATGAGTTTTTGTTGCATAAAAGAGGAAATGATAGTACATCAGTGGACGATCACAGCATACTAAAGAATTGGTAAGTCAAAATGTGATAAACGGTCTCACTGATGATATGCCAGTAGATTTTTACACATTTAGTAGATTGTGACGAGATATAAACCTAAATTTCAAACTTGCTTATATTGTGGGGAAACATCTCTCGGATATATGGGTAACCCCCGAAATCTCGTTTGAAAGGTCTCGTATTCTGATATACTAGGTCTTTATACTCAATGATGTCTGGGGTATTATTCCGGGACTTCTGCTGAACGATGGTTCTGACCTAGTCCTCGAATAATACTTTCTGCAAATGCTTGAAACATAGCATCACCCTCAGCATATATGATAAGACAATAAAATTGCTTAGCAATGCTGTTGTAAAAAAGATCCTCTAAAGGGGACATACCCACAAGTTGAGTCATGATCTCTCTGCTGAACGGTAGTTCTGACCTGAGCTCTCATGATTCTTCATAATTTATTAACCCCTACATATATCATTTGTGTCATAATTACCTGTAAGACTGAATATTGGGATCTGGATACGGGAGTATATTCTGAGGTGGGACACGCGATTGAGTTTAAGTACTTAAGACACTAATTGCATATCTCGAAGCAGTTGAACTTTGTGTGAAAATTTAAGTGGACAAGTATACTGACAATCTAAGTGAATCATTTAGAACTTAAAATGAAATGAAGCTTAACGGTGTTGGTGATGTGTCTCATAAACTGATATGATCCTCTTGCACGAACTCACAAAAATATTGTTTGTAAATATTTCGTTTTCTGCATTTCTATTTCAGAAAATCCAAAAAGATTTTAGTGTGTTTTAGCATAAATTTTTGAAAAATCCAAAAAGATTTTCGACAACAGATTTTGGAAAGCTGATTTTCAAAATTCCGAGTGCTAAACATGATGAACAAATGGTTTGGGTGAAAGTGTTTGAAGATTGTTGAAATGAAATGAGAAAAGTTTTGCAATATAAAATGTTATTCCTGCAAGTGGTAAATTAGATTTGAAAATCTTATCCACAAAATGGTTATCAGAAAATTTATTTTTGGGTAGAGTTTTTGCAGGTTGGTCAGGTTCCAAAACCTGAGTTAGATGAGTGCCAGGTTACGATCTAAGAACCTGTGGAAAGTGAATTCCAGACTACGATCCCAGCAGAGTGAGAGGGGGAGTCTGAAGACACCATGATATTCAACATTTGAGAGAGAGGAGTTTGTTGAAGATAAAGATAGAGAATGAGGATGCTTGCAATGACAAATACTTCAGAGGAAGATCGAAGACTGATAAAGACTGAAGGTTTGACAACCGAAGACTCGACACTAAAGATTCCGTCAACATCCGAGGGGGAGTTTGTTGGTGCATCCGTCTGTCGCCTACGTCTTATATCGAGTCTTGTATAGAGTTAGGGCATGAGAATCAAAGTTGTGTTTTTTAGAGGTGATTCCACTCGAAATGACACCTTGTCATTTCGAGCTAAATCACATAACTTTCTGATTCCACCCGAATTGTTAAATCCTGATTCCACCCGAAAGTAACATGCTGATTCCATTCCAAATGACACCATGTCATTAGGAGTGGAATCAGAAACACTATATATAGGTCATTTGGGGTGGAATCAGCACATAGTTCTAGGTGTTGTCTTCCGGTGAGCCACGAAGTGCTGCCGAAGTGTTGTCAGGTCTGTAATCGATTGCATATCAATAAAAACAACAGATTAAAGTGAATATGTGCTGAATTACACCGAAACACTTGTTTCCGCCTCTTGTTTTGGTGAAAAACTCTTCTAACCGACTCGTTCGGATCTGAAACCGATCCTACAAACCCTCTGCGATTATACTACTTGACTCGTTGATTGTCCGATGTTTCCGTTAAATGCTTAAATGTTGACTATTATGCCCATATGACCTTAAAATTTGATTTTTGAAAAAGTAAAAGAGTAGAAACCTTCATTACTAATTTATAGACTTGTACCTAAAATTTGACATCAGTCTGAGGTCTAGATTAAGAGTTATGCTCAATAGCGTAATTAGAACGTTTTTTATTAATTAAACGGCGTAATTAGCGTATAGCCTATCTAAACCCAATTTTTGATACCAAACTTTTTACCCACTGATATAATCTAATATTTTGGGATTTTTGAAGATTTTTATTTATTTTTAGGCTGAGCATAACATAGAGTTCTAAGCTTATTTCGGTATTGCCGGTTTTGCCCTTTTGGGCTATAAAATGAGTTTTACAAATCCTTTTGATACCAAACCTTTTTCCACTGATCTAATATGATAAATAAAATATTTTGAGCCTTCTGGAATAATAAAAATATCAGCTTTCCTTTGAAAACCCGGAAATGGTTCCAAATCGCCTTTTTAAGCGTTTTAAACGCATAGTATGCATTAAAACTATTTTAAACATATAAGGTTTGATGCCTACTGATATTTTTAGTAATTAATTGTACTCTAACAGTAAGCAAAAGTTTTAAACTCAGATTCCGATTTTGACCTTTTAAGCATATGTGAAATTACCAAAATGCCCCTTCGGTGCATAGTTTGGTTATAATTGATAAATTTCACATATATGCAATACCCTACTGTTATAAATTATTAAATTAAGTATTTTTACTAATTATATCAGACCTGTAACTCAGACTAATATTTAAACTCTTTTATAACCTTTTAAATGACCAAAATACCCCTACAAGGCATAAATTGGTTTTAAATTCGTTTTGGGCATAATGGAAGGTATCCTACTAATATCACAACATATTTAAGGCATATTAACTTAGGAAACTTGTATATGACTCATATGGTTACCCGTTACGCACTTTTCGCGTTCGGATCGGCTTATGTAACTAGTTGCATAATTTAGCCGAAGCGGTCAGACCATATCGTTTTCATCTCAAAATCCAGAATGTGTTTAAGTTACCCTTGTTACACAAGTGTACAAGCTTGTCGGGTCTAAACCACATTCTAATCCGGTTCTCGCTTAATCATGCGTTTTGAACCGTATCCTCCTATAAAACTAACCGGTCTAAGCATAGGCTTAATTAAGACCGGTTAGGAATCTAATAGGTTTTTTAAAAACCTTCGTTCCAGATTTAGGAGCCCAGTAAAAGCTATCTGTATTTGCTGATTTGATATACGGCTGGGATTGAATTTATATTTAGCTCAGGTAAATACTTTTAACTTATTTTCCCTTATACGGGCTTGGGGTACGGTATATAAAATACCACTTGGTCAGGCATTGAATCTTTAATCGTATGGAGGTTAATTCATTGAAATGACCCGTTTAAATTGTTTTGTTTGTTTAAAGCCTTTGGGGGGTTAATGACCATGTCCCGGATATCCTTGGCATCATTCATGAAATGGCCACGACCTAAGCACGGGGTGTAGGCGTACACCTGACAGATGCATATGTAAAAACCGGTAACCCACTTAAAGGAATCAACCTTGTGGGCATTATACCTGTGGTGTGTCTATTAATCTTTAACCCGGCGTCAATCCGGGCTACTGAACGTATAACGAACATGTAATTCTTTTACAAGTATTATATACAAATAATTATCCCAAGTTATAAAATGTTTTGTGTCATGTACATTCAAATCAATTTTTCTAAACCTTTTCAAATTGAGTCAGTTAATTGTATTTACCAGTGTAAACTGACGTATTTTCCCCAAAAAGGCTAAGTGCAGGTACTACTCGTAATAGGCTGGCCTCTCCTTAGCATCAATAAGAGTCTCGCAAGCTTGGATGCATTTTGAGTCTGTTGAACTACGTTTTCTGTTTATTTGATCCGCCTGTGGATCCTTTACATTCCGTTTGTAATACTTGGATAATACTTTATATCGGTTTGTAATATATTTTATCTTTTGCTTCCGCTGTGCATTTAAATTGTGTTTTTTGACTATGATGATATCAACTACGTCACGATACTCCCCACCGGACCCACCGGTAATATGTGGAAATATCGGGGTGTGACAATTAAGGATATTAGAATCGGACCATTCACCCAAGAAAATCGCATCGTAGGCGTACAGTAGATGAGAAAGCGTAAACCCATTACTAAAGCTAATACCACGAAATAAGCCAACATCCGAAGCCTTCTTCATCATACCAGAGAGGGCTTCCATAGCAATGAGATATAGAAACGGGGATAACGGTTCCCCTTGGCGTAGACCCCTCGAGCACTCAAACTCCATAGTCGGAGACCCATTAACCAACACCGAAGCTCATGCGGATTTGATTAATGCCATTATCCATTCACACCATCTTGTAGGAAAACCCATTTGCTCTAAAATAGATACAAGAAAAGACCAACTAAGAGAATCATAAGCCTTGTGTATGTCCACTTTAAACATCACACCAACTCTTTTAGCCGGTTTCATCCATGCTAAAACTTCATTTAACATCAACGGCCCGCCCACAGTATTCCTACCAGCTAGAAAAGCTGATTGCACCACCGAAATAAGCCTCCCAATTACTTTTTTCAGCCAGTTAACCAAAACCTTAGATAGGACTTTATTGATACACCCAATAAGGCTAATGGGGCGGAAATCCGAGGGCCGCATCGGATCTTTTACTTTAGGGATCAAGGAAATAAAAGATGAGGAACAACTCGTACTCAAAGACGGCTGCCTATAGAAATCTTCAAACAATTTAATAAAATTACTTTGCAAACCAGCCCAGCATCGCTTCAAAAAAGAGAAATTAAAACCATCCGGCCAGAGAGCAGGGTCACCATCACATTCCCAAACCGCTTCTTTAATTTCAAAAAGAGTAAAAGGCCGAATTAAATCCTCACTTTCTCCTGTCGACAAAACATTTAGATGCGGATATACAAGCTTAGGCCAATTACTCATTGGCTCAGAAAATAACTGAGCATAGAAATCGAAGAATTGTTGCTTAATAATAACCGGGTTAGAAACCCACTCATCGCCAACAAAAACCCCATTGATGCGGTTAGAACTGAGATTGGAGTTCACCACCGAATGAAAGAAGCTAGTATTTTCATCCCCGTCACGTGCCCACCTAATTCTAGATTTCTGACGCGTATCCGCCTGCCTTTGTTTATCGAACTCCAACATAAAATTCCTGCAATCGCTCCTCAAATCCAGCTCAGAAGCATAGAGGTTCCTCTCCTCAGCCAATAACTCCAAATTAGCCAATGTTTTCTTGTGCGCGGAGTAAGTATCCTCACCCCTTCTTTTTTCCACTATAATCCATTCTTTGATCTTACCTTTCAACCATCTAAGTTTAGTGGCAAGCGCTAGGTCCCCCGGACCATTAAAAGTAAACTGATTACATTTAATCAAAACAAAATCCACAAAACCTTGCATCTCAAACCACGAATTATAAAAACCGAAAGGAATATGACCAAAATCACAAGGATTTGTAGACAATAAAAGGGGTATGTGATCAGAATATAACCTATCAAGAGCCGTCAACGCCGCCCCCGACCAATTTTCCATGAAGCCGATACACACTAAGAACTGATCCAATTTACTTAGCTTATCCCCGCGGTCCGATATGTAAGTGTATTTTGCACCACCCATATCGTACTCTTGTAAAGCTGCTGATAAAATGAAATCATTAAACGCATCTGCATTCGCCGCCACGAAATCCGAATTTAGCCTTTCATCCGCCTGCCTGACATCGTTGAAATCCCCCATAAAGACCTACACACCTTGTCTTGAATTCCTAAGATTCACCCGTTCTGACCAAAGAGATCTACGAGCCAACGCATCATTCGGAGCATAAATATTAACCACTTTCAGCTTCATGCCACTCGGAATTAATTCACCGCAAACACACAAGAAAAATCTATGCTTGATTACATCCCTACCAGAAAAAACAGATGGGTCCCAAATAGACACCAAACCACCGGACCTCCCACATGAATCCACTGCTACCATATTAAACGCTGACCTACCCCACATCTGATTAAAAGCAAAACCAGCCGATTCACTCAATTTTGTCTCTTGAACGCTTAAAAACTGAACCCCATGACTTGTCTTAAGACCACGAATCCAATCTAATTTCCGAAAGTCTCGGACCCCCGTAAGTTAATTGACAGAAAATTCATTGGAAACGAATATTAGCACCTTCACTGATGATGGTCGCACGAATTTCCGCTTCAAATCCTTGCAGATTGACACCCACAAATTCCCCAACTACCGCCGTTGCTTCAATCTCTTCCGCAATCGGAGACTTGACATCCTGAGGATCCTTATTCCGAACACAAAAAAGACGATCCCTTGTTTCTACACCCGAGGGCCGATCCTGAGGACAGGAGGAAACCCCATCATCACCAGGGTATAATTGTTCAGCGGTGCGATTAAGATCCAGCGATGAGCTCTCCGTATTGACGCCTTCCTGCCTGATTCTAATATGAGGCCCTTGAGTTGAGCCCACAGAAGGTGGGCTCCTTTGATCTCTAGTCCGTTTACCAATAGAAGGAGGAACACAAGGCCCAGGAGAGTTAATAGGCCCATATTGTGATGAAACACGTGGATCCAGTTCCGAGTGTGGCCCACCACTAAAGTTGTTATCCTGTGCAAAACTGGACACATCCACATGGACACTTTCCAAATTACCAGGATCCATAAATACTTCCCCATGCAAAGAATTATCCCTGACATCTTTAGCCTTTTGGTTTTCCATATTCTCGTTTCCGCCGTAATAATTACCACCATTATCCAAGAATGTATCAACATTTAACTCCTCGAACATCGGAACGTCAGCCGATACATTCACTCCAACATGATCATGATGCATACCTACCTCGGGAATGATGCTGGGAGACTTTTCAACTTCCAAAGACTCTTTGCAGCTGCTGTCAACCTGGTTACCACCTGCCGGCACATCTGACCGGATTTCCCCTTCTTCAACCTCATCTAAATCAGGATGGTCATCATCTTTATTGTCTGAATCCGAACCCGAGTCCTCCGAAGATGATCCGTCTTCTAAATCAGGTGACCACAACTCCAAAGTTTCAGTGACCCACACAACAAATCTCTTTTCCTTCCATTGAACAACCACCGATTCGTCTATACGTTTTTCGAGAGGGACCAAGACCTTAACTGAACTATCAGAATTATCCGACACAAGCCAGGAAAATTTTGATTCCTGGACCACCCTACCAAACAAGTTCCCTATACGATCAAATGGAGAATTATCCTTAAGTAGTACCGGTACACCTGTAACTCGGAGAGTTGCCACCCTATCCACCGGAAGGTCCTCACCATTCCATACACTAAACCTACTAAACTCTTCTGACAGGACTCCCGAGTGGTCGTCCAAAACTTCTCTCACATTTTCCGGATTGCCTAAAGTAAGCAATACACTAAGTCCCCCCACATACGACAGGCCATAGTTATCCAGTCCACCATTATTAAAAATACTTTGCAAGCTATTCGAAGTAGCCAAGTCTTTTGCTTTCCCATGTATCGAGCGACCCCTACAATGTAACGGATACTTGGATCCATTACCATCCACCGCAATCGTCTTAGAACCAGAGTTTGAAGCATTTCCTTCTGTCCGAAATAAACTCGCAAAAGACTGGCCTTCCCGAACTTCCGCACCCCCGGGGGGTTTCTCACCATAACCTTGTTGACTTCTAGGAACTGTGTCTTTTGGCTTCCAAACGTTTTCACCCAAAACCTTAGAAGTATGATTTTTATCGTACTTTGCAAGTGAAACCATTACCTTAGCTTCAAAAATCTTGACAGTATTCATCATTGTCACTGTTGCTCCTACATCTTCTACCCCCACATAACGGATGAAGCCGAAACTATTCCCCCGCTTGTCATTTCTTAGTTAGTGGAGCTTTTCTTAAGATAAACTATATCATTAATTTAATATATTTTTAGTTTATGGTTTTTATTTTTGTTTTATATTTTATTTTTTTATTTGTATTGTGTACATGTTGACTGAATTCATTCATATCATCAACGTTATTTAAGTGAATAAAAGTGCTTGAGTTTTGTAACGTTTATAATATTTCATAATTTATATAGGATTATCAGTGAATGTCCTCACAAATTTTTAAAAAAATAGCTTTACACGAAAACTATGAATACAAACGGAGACAAAGTTAGGATACTGATGAAACGGAACAAATAAATTATTGTGGGAATGGAAAGAAGATACTAATGAGTTTGAAAATGTTGTTTATGTACTTTTTATTATTGAAAACTAAAATTTTTCTAGCCCGTGATGTTCCCGGGTGATAGCCTAGTGATATCTATATATTAGTTATTAATATTTATATTAATATTAATATTAAAAGAAATTTATTAAATAATTATAAATAAAATTTATGAGGATGATGAAGAAAATGTCATGTGGCATTATTTGGAGTCTTTTATTATAAGTTAGATTAGATAATTTGTTTTTCTTAAAATAATTTAAAGTTGGTAGATTATATTTCAAATTTAGAAAAGATTTTTTAATTATTTATAAAGTTACAGAGACCGCATAGAAATTTACTCAAGATACATAGAAATTTACTCAAGATACAGATGATAG
This sequence comes from Helianthus tuberosus, assembly GCA_030545235.1. Lineage (NCBI taxonomy): Eukaryota > Viridiplantae > Streptophyta > Magnoliopsida > Asterales > Asteraceae > Helianthus > Helianthus tuberosus. The sequence goes on along the minus strand of CM060356.1, from coordinate 34,482,375 downwards.
TTAAGTAGACCCCATAGAAATTTACTCAAGATTTCTTGTCTGGTTTTGTTATTTCTCAAAAGAAAGACTTTAAGACGACTGTATTCATAAATCTTTTGGAAAATACCAACCAGTTTCTTGGTATATTATTTGATATAACTTTTTTATTATGTGGTCTATAATATTATTTGATATAACTATTTTTATTATTTGGTCTATATAATTACATTTATCTAATCCGTATAGTATGGTTCTTATAAATATAATTTTTTATTATTTAATATATAAAATTACCTTTATTTAACCCATACAATAAATGAGGTTTTAAAAGATATATTATTTTAATATTTAGTATATAAAATTCATTTTATTCAACCTGTGTAATACATGGGGATTATATCCTAGTTATTTATAAAGTTACAGAGACTGCATAGAAATTTACTCAAGATACAGATGATAGTTAAGTAGACCTTGTGGTCCAGTGGTGGAAAGTGTTTGAGTTCTGAAATGAGGCTCAGGTTCGATCCCCATTAACTGCAAGTGAGGTGGTAAAGTTTACCCATCTTGGTGGGGTTCCTGACCGGGGTCATGGGTTCGAGCCTGGCGGTCAGGATTAAGTTTCCACGAGGTGTGAGGAAGGGCTCTGCACTGCACTTCCCCTCATTCGAACCCGGGTGGCTGGGCTTTCAATAAAAAAAGGTTGAAGCGCAGTCTGTAGTGGATTTCCAATCGATCTACACCTTAAAAAAAAAAAAAAAAAAAAAAGTTAAGTAGACCCCATAGAAATTTGCTCAAGATTTCTTGTCTGGTTTTCTTATTTATCAAAAGTCAAAAGAAAGACTTTAAGACGACTGTATTCATAAATCTTTTGGAAAATACCAACCAATTTCTTGGTATAACTTTTACTCTTTGTATAATTATTAATCGTCCCCAACTCTCAAATCATATGTTCGCCGTTCCTTCTCAAGACCTCAACTATTCTGATGTCCATCCGCCCTCTCTCGCGCACTGCTACAACCATCAGGCACACCACCGCTTTATCCCTTTAAGGTGGTCGTCGAACCCCTTACGCCCCGTCACACTCACACCGTACAACCCAGATTTCCGTCATCAACGCGGCTCACATCCATCATTCTCCCTGTCAGGCGCACCACCACTAACACCTCCTTTACCCAACAAAGAGGTACTTTAATTAGAAAAAAAAAACTTTTTTTTGTTCCCAGATGCTTTAAGATCTAGGCATACCAAGTAAGATTTTGTTTTGGATATGGATTTTCTTGTTTGTTTCTATATCGAATATTGCCTGTGTTTAGATATGCATTTACGACCAGAATGCTACTTTTTTTCCTTGATTCTCAGAGCAAAGACTAAAAAGACGACTTTAATAATATGTATGGACAATACCAACCAGTTTCTTGTTCTGATACTCTCTGTAGGAAAATACTAAACCGTCCTCATCTCTCAATCAAAACAATCATAGCTTCCTGTATTCATAATGGTTTCTCTCACGGAAATTGCTGAAGCATCTTCATCTTCTGATCCGCCATCAACAACTTACAATCATCATTATTATAAGTACGACGTGTTTATTAGTTTTAGAGGCTTTGACACCCGTCTTAGCTTCACCAGTCACCTCCACACCGCCCTCGTGAAAGCTAACCTCACAACCTTTTTGGACGACGAAGAGATTCCAACCGGAGAATTTTTGAAACCGGAATTAGAGAGTGCAATTAAAGCATCGAGGGCTTCCGTTATCGTGTTGTCTGAGAATTACGCTTCTTCAACATGGTGTCTTGAGGAACTGGTACTAATCCTTGAGCAAAAGAATAACTCCAACCAAATCGTTATCCCTGTTTTTTATCATGTGGAGCCCACCCATGTGAGGAAGCAACAAAGCAGCTTCGGAGAAGCAATGGAAAAGCATATACTGAAGATGGAGGCGGAGACAAATGTGGAAGAAAAAGGTCGATTGGCTGAGAAGATGAAGAGATGGAAGGATGCACTTACTCAAGTTTCTAATCTGAAAGGGAAGGATGCAAAGGGTAACTACATTCTTTCCCATCCTATCTCTCACGTACCGGGCAAAAACCGATAAATACCGGTACCGAACCGGTATCGAAAATGTCAAAAGTCAGTACCGAAAAAGTACCCGGTCCGGTAAATTCGGTACCGGTTCGATACTAGTACCGGGTCATCCCGGGTATGAAGTGGTGTTTTTTCTTATCAACATTAATCTGTTTTTTACCAACATTAATCTGTTTTTTAAATAATATTAATCTTGTAATAACATTACTTATATTTAAATTGTTTTAATATATAATAATGTTATTTGTCTCTAAAATTATAAAAAATAGTTGAGTGAAGAGTAAACGGATCGGAACAATTTAATTACTGAGTAGGGATGAGCATGGCACTATGCTTGGAAAACGAGAAAAATAGGTACCGGTACCAGTACTGAAAAAGATGGGTATGGTGATCGATACTGATACCCGTTAGACCATGAGTAGTGGTAATGCCCCTACCCTTGAGCGTTTTGCGTCATGTGGCAGACCAGTCAACAATGGGGGATTATGAGGCGTTTTCTAAAATGGGTGTATTGGGGATGTGTGCATTGTGGGGTATTATGTTAAAAAGAGGTGAAATAAAATTAAATTAAAAAAACATCAAAAATATTTTATTGGGCATTATGTTTAAACTTGCATGTGATTGGTCGGTTCGAATTGAACTGTTTTTTAAATAATATTAATCTGTTTTATTTATCTTTTTTTAATATAATGATTTTCATTATTTATCTTTTTCTAATATAATGATTTTCATTATTTATCTTTTTTTCATATAATGATTTTCATAGTTAATATAACTTTTCTCAACAAATTATACACGTGTTAATAGTTAGTCTGTTAATTAGTTTTAAATATCTCTTTTTAACATAATAAAATGTTGTTTTTGTAATAGTTCATGTCCTAAAGTTTTACTTTTATTTTTAATGATTAATGCTTTATATTTTATCCGACAAATTTTACAAAAAAAAAAAAAAAATTACACCTTTGGTCCTTATGGTTTCTGTCAAATTTCAATGTCGTGTACTAATAGTTTTTTGTTGCAAAATCATGTATTAATATTTTAATTTATTAAAATGTTGAGTACTAAGGTCAAATCTTGAGTACTAAGGACAAATCTTTTTAATTACTTATATTTGACTAAAATAATTTAAAGTTTTATTTATATTTTTCTGTTTTATTCATATTTTTTTATAAAATTAAATGGTTTGAAGTTTATTATTTATAAATCTGGAATAGAAATGTGTTTAAACGTGCTTTTATCACTATGTGGTGTTGGTACAATGCTCATGGGCATAAAATTAGACTATGAAAGTCATTGTCGGTCTGAGGCGCCGCGTGCCCGGGTTTTTTGAAGCTGCATTCGTGTCCGCAGGTGCGGGCACGCATGAGTTCAACCAAATTCCAGCTCAGAAACTCATTTTTGCACCTCCCTGCGCGCGGGTAGGACTTGTGGTAAAACATGTCATAAAGCTACAATAGAGTAGTAAATGTTTTACCTTATAAACAGCCACTCACTTTGTCCCCACACCAATGGGGGACAAATTATTTACCACCTTTTGAGACTTTTATTCACACACCCAAAACTTACAACATATAAGTCCTAAACTTTTGCTACTAACTATTAGCTCCATGATCTTAAATGACATATATAATAGTTTTTTTAATTTTATATGTGGAATCTTATTTATTTTCAAAGCATAACATATTTTTTATATTTTTTTTCTCTATGTGCGCTTTTCTTAAAAATGCCCACGCTTTTTTTGCGCCTTGCGCCTAGGCTCCGGGCGAGGCCGATGCGCCTCGCCTGCGCCTTGCGTCTTTGACAACATAGGTCGAAACGGTTCGCGCCGAAACGGTTTGACTCGAAACGGTACGGGTCAAAACGGTTCGCGTCGAAATGGTTCAATTCGAAACGGTACGCATCGAAACGGTACAGGTCAAAACGGTACGGGTCAAAATTATGGGGGTATTAATTACATGGTTAGTCCTTGTGGTGTACACAAACTAAAAATCTAAGGTACTAATAGTGAGTCCCTGTGGTTTACACAAATTAAAGTAAATACCCCCTGATGTTAAAAAATGGAAAGTTAGTACCCTAAGAAGTGATTTTAAACTATTAGTACCTTAGATTGTTAGTTTGTGTAAACCACGAGGACTAACTATGTAATTAACTCTCAAAGAAAAATAGTTTGGCAACACAAATTTATGTTTAGTTAATTCAAGTAAATTGTTTTTTGATATAATTTATTAAGACTATGTTAAGTGATTTAACTACAACAAAGGAAAGGGCTCTCACTAACTAAACGTTAAAAAGTGTATAATGATTTAACTAACAAAACACTTTATCAAATAATATGTAAATTAATTAAGTAAAAAATTAAATAAAAACAAAAAGTTGTGAGGTGTAAATTTTTATTGGTTTAGAAAATTAGATGGGTATGTGAAAAGGCGCAACGGGCATTGCCCAGCTCAGGCCCTTCACATGCATACGGAAAATGGTTTCACGGGTGTCAACGCCAAAATATGAGGTGGAGTGGGGCGCCAATCGGCTACATATTGTCTATCTATTATATAGACTTAACCTAGTTAAGTCACATGGAAAACTGATTAAAATATTACCCCAAAAGTTTAAAACTTGATGTAACAATATCAATGGTTAATGTATTTACTTTCAAAACTTGTCTATACATTACAATATATAATCATATAATTGTGATGTGAAACTTTAATTAATACAATATTTGTAGTATTATTTTAATATTTTTTTTTTAATCTTTTGGTTGTTTAGTTTCATGAATTGTATTTTTTAGTTCTCATTAATATCCATTGTCAGGTCAGGTCGGAGACAACGCTTATTGAGGAAATTGTTGACGAACTCTTCAAAAGATTAGGTTTACCATTAGGGACTACTACTCTCCCACACCTTATCGGGAGGAAATGTCACATTAAACGCATCAGTTCATGGCTAAAAGACGGATCCAAACATACCGCTGACATTCTCACTATTTGGGGTATGGGCGGGATAGGGAAGACTTCTTTAGCCAAGTACGTATATGAATTACATCGCCATGCATACACAAGCTACAGCTTTATTGAAGATATCAGCAGGAGATGTACCGGAACTCATGGCTTGCTTAAATTACAAAAACAACTTTATGGTGACATTTCAAAAAGAAAGTTGACTCGAGTTCATAATGTTTCAGAATACACCTCGATTATTTGTAAAGCACTAGCACATGAAGAGGTGCTTGTAATTCTTGATGATATTGACAGCTATGACCAGTTGGATCAGTTACTTGGTGACAAAGGTGTTCATCCCGGAAGCAAAATCATAATTACAACAAAAGACGCATCTTTGATAGAGAGGTGTGCATTATTCAAAACAAAAGGCAAACCCAAGCATGTTGAGTGTATACTTGAGGGCTTATCTGTGTCTGACTCTATGGAGCTTTTATGTCATCATGCATTTATGTGCAACTATCCCCGTGAAGGTTATGAAGATGTAGCAAAAAAACTTGCAAGGTATTGTGAAGGACACCCGTTGGCTCTTGAAGTTCTGGGCAAGTCTCTACATAAGCGAGATGTAGCATATTGGGAAGAGCGCATAAAGGGGCTAAAGAAAGAACCTCTTTCTGGTATAGAAAAGGCAAAAACGGCATTACAATTGAGCTTTGACTCTTTGTCATCCGAAAATGATAAGGAGCTGTTTAAGCATATTGCTTGTTTCTTTGTGGGAGAAGATAGGGATATGACTGAAACAATATTAAAAGCATGTGATATAAACACAACATCTGGGATTACAAATCTCATGGAAAAATGCTTTCTTCGTATCAGATGGAATGATGAATTGTCGATGCATTCATTGATTCAAGAGATGGGAAGAGATTTAGTACGTCAAGAATCACTTAACAAGCCATGGGAGAGGAGTCGATTATGGTGTCATGAGGAGTCATTTGATGTGTTGAAACGTAAAAAAGTAAGAGGCCATTTATATTATAGTAGTAATGCCTGTTCTAAGTATTATTATTGTCTATATACATGTATATAACCTTTATATATTATTTTGTTTGTATTCCTTTTCATCGTAGGGAACCCAAAATATTCTAGGCCTTGCCCTTGACATGAGGATGCTTGACAAAAAGAAGTTGCGTGGATCATTTGAGCTGAAAACAGAGTCATTTAGTCAGATGAATAATCTAATGCTACTACAACTAAATAATGTGCAATTAAATGAGTGTTTCCACAATTTTCCGGAGGAGTTAAGATGGTTGTGTATGCACGGGTTCCCTTCAAAGTCTATTCATTTAGACCTACCAATGGAGAATTTGGTTGTTCTTGACATGTCTCGCAGCAATATTGAATCTTTTGACATGTCATACAGTGACCCACAACCACCTGCGGAGAAGCAAAAGGTAAGATTTTAGATACTTGTATATGAGATTCCGAATAATCAATAATCCGCTTACACGTAATCACAATGTACTATTTTAACCCAAGAATTGCCTAGGCTTACACGTAATCACAATCAGATGATTCAGATTCACACTTAGGTCTTAGGTATAAAACCAAACACATACACTAGAATCGCGTAAATTTCAATCATTTAACATGACTGATGACACTAGAATCGCCACACAAGATAACTCTTATTATTCTTTCATATTGAGTAAATGCATGTTTTACTTATTTTAACTTATCTCTGTTTCACCAGTTGGTTGGATCATACTCAAACGACGAACCATTGCTTGGATCATTGAAGATTCTAAATCTGAGTTTCTGTGAACAGCTTCATAGTGTTGGTGGTTTTTTTGAACTACCTGCACTTGAGAAGTTAATAGTTACACACTGCATAAGTTTGATGGAGGTGTGTGAATCAGTCGAGCAATGTGTTGAACTTGTCCACATTGATCTGAGTTACTGCTACAAGCTTAAAAACCTTCCAATATCCCTAGGCAAGTTACAAAAGGTTCAAACACTATTGCTAGATGGTTGTAATTTATCTGATTCTGCCATTATGGATTCATCAGATCTTAGCATAAGCTCACAAACCTCTTCATCAGCCATTATAAGGGAGGCTATACCAAGTGATTTCAAGTTCTTTATGACTTTTTTACCAAGCTCGTTGAGAATTTTGTCTCTTGTATATACTAATTTGTCAAACGAATCCTTTCCGATGGACTTGAGTTGTCTAGCCATGTTAGAGGAATTATGTTTAGATTACAATCCAATTGTTTCACTGCCCATTTGTGTGGGAACCCTTCCTAGGATTCAGAAACTTAGTATTAACTTCTGTCATGATGTGATATCAGTTGAGCATCTTCCACGTACCCTAAGAGAATTCTCCATGTGGACAAAAGATGAATCTGCGATTAGGAAAATTAAATTTGATCCAGAACTTCCTCCACTCAAATTAGAAAATATTCCTTGGTTGGCATCACATTCGTCGGTTGAAATTGAAGGCATGATCAAAATTGAACCAATGGCAGATGTTGAGGAAAAGTTATTACATAGTTTGGGCTGGAAAAAGTCAGACTTTATTAAAGAAGGACACTTGTTAACTCATGACATCCAGGTATCCTCTAATTAATTGTCTCTTGTTGTGTGTGTTTTATGAAAGGTGATTAATGTTGTATTTATTTGGCAGATGTACTATGAATTTGGAATATTTAGCACCATTTATAGAGGTAAAGGGATGCCGGAGTGGATTAGGTGTAGAAGTTTGGGCCCATCAATATCATTTATCATCCCATCATCTCCTAAGAAGCTCCGAGGATTGAATTTCTGTTGTGTGAATTGGCCTCCATTTACAAGTGATTATTTTCCCATGCCAACGATCAAAATTAGTAATATTACAAAAAAGCAAACCTGGATTTATCATCATTATGGTGAAAGCATCTGGGTATGTGGAAATGACTGCTTTAGTTGGTTAAGCCATTGGATGTTTGGGCCAAATGAGATGAAAGCTGGTGATAACATTATAATAGAGTGTGACCGTAGTAAAATGGAGTATAAAATGGAGTGTGGGGTTGGTGTTGTGTATGATGATGGTAGTATGGAAGAAGAAGAAGATGTGTTGAGTTATTACAAGTCATGGAATCACATCATTGGTGGAGACCTCTCTGCTTTTCAAACTACAACAGGAGAATACCACCTATATAGCAGAGAATTTACACGGGATTCCGATGATAAATTTGATAATCCTTTCACTGGTGACGACAACAGCTATAAGGGTAAATGTCGTCTCTCTATATAAAATTTAGCCAAGTCTTGTGTATTACTATGTTTTGTAAGATCATATCTAAAATAAATAATATAAAAGAATTTTATCTTTTTTTTTTCTTTCAGAAAAGGAAGTGATGTTTAAAGCTTTTTCCACAAAGAAGTCTGAAATAGTTGGGTCTCAGGTTCATTTCAACACCTAAACCATTCTCTCATCACATGATTGAAAACCTCACAATGCGAAAAAGATTGGATTTTTATATTTTATCCATGTAGGCACAGTGTTCACAAAAGCGTCCAACTGCAATGCCACCTGCTGAAGCTCCTTGCATGCCTAACTTCCCACAAGGTTTAGGTCAACAAACATTTGATGGTCAAGCTCTTGTTCCAGGTATGAGCTCAGATGGAGGTCCAATGGCGAACTTTTACATGCCAATGGTTCCGACATGTCAAGAGGAACCGCCCCCAGGTGGAAGCCGTGCCGGTGTTTCTGGGCCGCTGAATCACCAACAACCTCTTTCTCTTATGCAACAACAGGTTTGATGTACTCTTCTCTGTCTCTGTTTTCTTGAAGGTTAAAATGAATAACTATTTTTTGGAGAACATTGTTAACATTATTATGCTTTTAATATTGTAGATGTTGGATGACAATCTATACCCACTCACGGAACAGGACATCACAGAGGTTCTTCACGGGCTGGAATTACCATAAGTACTAAAGGTCATGAAGAGTGGTGCATGGCCGTTCTTATGAATTGGTGGGTATGGGTTGCAATTTATCTCAAACAGGTCAAGTAATTCAATAAAAAAAATTAACTAAAAGGGAGACGAGTCAAACACTTAAGTCATATAAAGTCTTTCTAATACTTGCTGTTGGTTCAGGCCCCAATTGCACTCAAAGAAAAAAACGCACTTTCAAAAGAAGTTTATTGCTTTCAGGATTTCATATTTCATTCAACATACTAGGGTGTTTAAATACCCAACAAACATACGTAAACATAAGAAAAGTAAACAACTAACTCCCTACTAACTTGCAACTAAACATAAGACTCGGACTAAACAAACTAATTAAACACATGCTAATTTGACTTATTAGAATGACTCTAGTACCGACCCGACTTGACCCGTACTTGACCCGTATCCGTCGACCCGAAATAACCCAAAACATCAAGATTAAACCCAACACTTGCACCCCCTATAGTTCTATTCACAGTTAAGATTATAACTAATTATGTTTTTGTAGTTATAATTATTGTAATGACCAATGATCCATAAATTTCCATTTACGGGTTTCATTCCTTCACTTTTAGCACAACATTTGAAGTTAAACGTTTCATGTTCATTCCATCAACTTTTGACCCGTAAACATGTAGTTAACGTGTTCATTTAAAACTAAATTGGTTGGGTGGTGATACTAGACTTGATACACATGTAATGTGTATGATTATTGCACCAAAATGAAAAGTCAAAATAAGACTTGTTTGCAATAAAAAGTCGTGTGGTTGTTAACTTGTTATCATGCTGCAATCACACACATAAAACACAAAAGTGAATTAGTTAAACTAGAAGAAAAAGTGATAGTAGGTTAGTAAAATGATAGTAGGTTAGTTTTGTGAAAACTCAAAAGGTTAAAACTTCCGTTTGTGCCACCACTATAAAATAAAATTTGGTACCTAGACTTTTCATACCGAGTATTATTTTGGACCCACTACTGACAATTTAAACCTTTAATAGGCAACTCATTTTCTTTTATTGTTATTTTAATCAGTTATTAGACTCTGTTCAGCTACAATTTCATTGAAAATATAATGATGGTATGTCCAGCTGTGTCTTTGTAGAAAATCTTTGGTTTGATTTTAAGCTGCTAAAGCCAATGGCTTTGTCCGGTGTACACCCGGCAAAACGGGTGGGTCGGGTCGGGTTGGGTTGCGGGTCAAAATGGGTCCGGGTCAGAACGGGTCCGGGTCAGAATGGGTCAAATAAAAAAAGGGTTTTTTGGTTCGGGTCAAAACGGGTTCGGGTCGGGATGGGTTCGGGTCAAAACGGGTTTGGGTTGGAACGGGTCCGAGTTGAAATGGGTTTCGAGTCGGGTCAGGTTGGATTTAAAGTATAAAACCTGTGATGTTGGCGGCCAACTTATTTTTTTTTAATTGGTCCAGTAGCAGATTCAAAATGCAGCAATTTATCAAATGGAATTTCATCAACAAAATATTTTAGTTTGACTTTCGAAAGACCAATCATGTTCTCGATGCAGCATGCCTGTACCTTTGATAGTGATTGTATGTTTGACTTTTATTAAGGGTGAGAGGGGCACTCCTCTCTTAGGGGAGTGACCTCTCTTACACACACCCAATCAGCACGCGCCACGTCAACTCTCCTCTTAAGTCCTCATTTTGCACTCAAACGTTGGCATCACTCCACTCACACAATTATTTGTTTATAAAAAAAGAAGAAAAAAATATGATTGGTGGAAAAAGAGTGGACCACATTAACAACCAATCACCCCCTCTCTCACTCCTCTCTCTCATGCGGTAACCTCTCACCGCAAATCCATCCCCTCCATGCGGTGAACCTTGATGGCGGTGAACCTTGATGGCGGCACCTCTCCCCGTGCGGTAACCACTCCCCGCTTAGACTCCCCGCAAAGCGCCCCCCACACCCTAATATGCATTTGCTAAACATCAAATTGTTGTTTATTTATAAGCTATGCAAACATTTTAAATATGGAAATGAATTTCAGTTGTCATTCAAGATTTTATTACTAGGGGGTTTTTTGGCGTATTGTTACGTATTGTTTTGAGAAGAAGAAATATAAGACCACCCGTATTGTTTTGAGAAGAAGAAAATATAAGACCACACGTTATATATGTATTATATATAAAAATAATAAATAAAATGTATCATTTTTATTCGAATTTCGAATCGAATTTGAAATTATAAATTCGTATTCGATTTACTTGACTCGAATTGAATCGAATTCGAATTTGAATTCTTATAATCGAAACGAATTCCTGATAATCGAATCGAATTTAATCGAATTTCGAATTTTTCGAATTCGAAACGAATTCTGAACACCCTTAGGGGGTTTGAAAAAAACGCCCAAACACGCCTGTTAACCCGCCCCCAGGGGAGTTTTTTTGAAAAAAAAAATTGTTGGAGCGCGCTTTTTCAAAAGCCTTCAACTTTTTCTTTGGCCAATAAGACCGTTGCCAACGGTCCAAAATAACGGCTAGATTAACTTTTTTTTTATTTCACTTTTTACATATATACTTACCTACATCTCATTTTATACAAATCAAAACAAAAAACCTACACATACAACCTCAAACTACAAACCATTTCTATAAAAAATGGATTCCCTCACTTCCTCGTCGTCCGTTGCCAATTTTTATTACAAAGAGTGTTTAGCGGATGAGGGTGACTCGACTGATGAGGAGGTCGAACAAGAGGCGGTTACGAGTGCGCGCGAGCTCATGGCGCGGTATACGAAGCATTGTAGCTGGCCTCAACGTGAAATTTTACCAAGAGAATATATTGAATGAGACCGACGTGCGGCAAACGATCGGTTGATAAAGATTACTTTGATGAATCGCCTACTTACCCAAACCCAGAAGTTTTTAGGCGTCATTTCCGGATGAGTAAACGTTTATTTTTACGCATGGCTGAAGACTTAGAAAACAACTTTGATTATTTTAAACAAAAGCCGGATGCGAGAGGGACACTTGGATTCACCGGTATTCAAAAGTGTACTTCAGCGCTATGAGTCCTTGCGTATGGAAACTCGATGGACATCAACGACGAGTATTTAAAAATGGCCGAGAAAACAACGCGAGATACCTTGGAGCAGTTTTGTCACGGTACATTACTATACTATAAACATTACATGCATTCATGTTTTTTTAGTTAGCTTAAAGTTATATATGTTTATTAAAGGTATCATAAATTTGTACGTTGACCTTCAACAAATTTACGAGGTCCATTCTAATCTCTATGGTTTACATGGCATGATCGGGAGCTTGGATTGTCGTCATTGGTAGTGGTATAATTGTCCGACTGCATGGCGAGGTCAACACACCCGTTTGAAGATAATGCCCCATAATTACCACATGCTGACTGGACCGTCACATGGCGCAAAACGCCCAAGGGTGGGGGCATTATCTTCCCCTCCCACCATACATGGTCTAAGAGGAGAAGATGGGTTAATCCATTCAAATGAATATGCTAATGACGTTTAAGTACCCCTCTTACACACAATTTTCTATATTTTTACGACCAAACCCTGTACTACTAAACAATTACCATTATACCCCTTATCCCAAAGTATTTTGTAGAAGCACCAAGATTATTAGTGTTTATATATTCCAACTAGTTTAAGATCACGTGTGTTACACGGGCTGCATAAAGAAAATACTTCTTATAAGTCTATTGATTTAATAAATTATACATAGATTTAGATGCTACTATGCTCATGAACAAAAACCAATTGTTTTAAGTACAAATCAACATTTGATAGTGATTGTGTCTTTGACTTTTATTAATTTCATTTGCTAAATATCAAATTGTTGTTTATTTATAAGTTATGCAAACATTTTAAATATGGAAATGATTTTCAGTTGTCATATCAAGATTTCTTTAGTATTTATTATATTGATTTCTTTCAACAAAAAAGAAGGCAATTTATACTATTACCGTTCTTGAACATAATTAAAAACTTTAATTATTTTATAATTTGAATGCATAAAATATATATTACATTTTTAGAAGTCAGTTATAATTTATACCAGCGTTACAATTATAGAATATATTTTAAAAAGTCATTGTATTTGCTAAGTGTTTTAGGAATGACAACTTAAAAAGGAAACTAAAAATTAGTATAGTTATACGAAATTACATTTACAATTTAGTTACAGAAACAACTTTATATAAAGGAGAACACCATCTCGAAATTAAAGTAAAAAATCCCATACATATAAAAAAGATTTGATTAATCTTCAAAAGAAATGTAAGTAAAAAAACAATGATACATCAAAAGCATTTTTACTTATTTAATTTATATTTAAAAAAACCTATGCAATCTTGAATAAACTATTGACAATTCTATGTTGAATTGAAAAAAATATTATTAAATGTCAATAAATCAAATGATATATTTGAATCTTTAAAATAGGATTGAAGTTTTTATTTGAAATATCAAGTAATTAAATATTGACAAATTTAACGGATCAACAATACCTAGTTAAAAATCGGTGTAAAATAACTAATCATATGCAAGCTTCGGTGTAAAATAACTAATCACATGCAAGCTTCTGCAAGTCATTTTTTAATGAAGAAAATACTCTTAAGTAACTTTTTAATGAAGAAAATATTGTTCTAAAAGATAACAAAGGAAAGTGCATATGTTTAAAAAAGAAGACACATCCCTAATATCTTCTACAAGTAATTTTCTACATTAATATATATTAGTGATATAGAAAGGAAAGAGTTTCATATTTTGGAAACAATATTGTGAGAGAAAGTTGTGTGAGAGGAAAAAGAATATTGCATACTTATATCATAAATAGCGATAAAGAAGAAACTGTGTCTTCCGTATTTGGTTTTGCCGCTCAAACCAAAAAATGATGGGGTGTATAATTGTCACGTGACACTTAAAAGCCTAAAAGAATGACATGTGGCCAAAGTTGGTTTTGATTTATTATAATTTATTACTAGGTTATCACCCGTGAATGCTCACGGGTTCGGATATTTAAATTTATTAAACACAATTGTATATCTATTTTAAAAATGAATAATCCGTGACGAATAAGGTATATTAATTAAATGATAACAACGTCTTCAAAATTAAAAACACTTATAAATAATGTGACGTTAATATCATCCGAATGGGTTAACTAACGGGTCAAAATGTGTTTAGATCAAAACATGTCATTTCAATACACAGTGGCGGAACTAGCCCATTAAATCAGGGGTATCCCTAAAAAAATTTTTACCGTGCAATTAACAATATTAAAAAAAACGATAATAAATAAATTATTAAAAAAGACAATAAATAAATAAAGTAAAATAAGTGCCTAATAAATGTGTCCATTTTGATCACATCACATAACTCTGTCTAAAACCTCAGTTTTAACCAGGAGTATTTTGGGCATTTTGGTTTTAAACCTTTCAACTTGCCATTTTAATCTATTCTTATAACACATTATATAAACCCATTTAACCTTTTTTAAAACCCTATTTCACCGTAATCATCCATCGTCTTTATACTTCTTCTCCAAAATCATCCACTCACCCATCATATTAAGAATATACATGCAGGTGCATGCCCTAGCTAGTTTTTACGTTGAAAAAAAAGAATTTTATAAATATATAATAATGAAAATAGATTTATAAGTCATAAATTAGACTTTCAATGTTCCGATATTGTTCCTATCTGTTTTGCCGCGAACCTTTCTATTCAACTTCATCCTAATGAGATTTGATTTGTCATCTCTTCCATATTTATCTCCTAGACTATTGCCAGACTTATTTCCTTTTCTTTATTTTGCTTCCTGTCATCTCTATATTGTCGCAATCCTCGATCCCTGTGTCCCGGGAACGGGCGGCCGCGAGCCAGTTTCGGTGGTATCTGGTGTTTATCCATTTTGGCAGCGGAAATTTTCATCAAGATCGTAGTTAGGAAATATTTTATCAGAGTAAAACCACCATATTTTATTAATACCATATCCGTATAAACAATACATGGGAAAAACCCAAGTTTCTTATTACAACATTTTCATAGGAATAAATCATATTTTTATTTGATAAAAACATCTTCTTTATCTAGGTAACTTTTATAGCCACTTTTCTCAAGCCTTCAGTGCTCTCCAGCTGGCTTTTATTTGGCTCTTACATTTTGTTACCTGAAACGCGTTTTAAAACATTTGTCAATGGGAAATACTGGTGAGTGAATCCCAATTTAATCAAGACAGATTTTATCATTCGCAGTATTGAGGACGATCGCGTAATTACATTTGTTTATTTTCTACCTTAATTACCACCCACGGTACTGTCAATCTGACTTATGGTCATGTTACTACTCACAATGTAGCAACAAATTTTGTATACAAAACCCCAAATATACCGACGATAATTGTAGAATACAAATACTCAATTACTGGTAACATAATATAAAACCATTGAGGTTTTGTAAAAACAGCTTGCAAAAAGGTTTATACAAAAAGGAGATTACTCACAAAAGTGAGCTTATAAAAGAAGGATTACTCACATTGCTGTCTTAGATTATCCTTTAGGGTTTCCTGGTGACAATCTATAATTTACACAAATACACATGTGTTAGTATAATAACCCATTTTAACATTAGTAATACCCTCCCCGATACGGCATTCCAACGACTACGTCGGGCAGAACCACGACAGCCGTTACGGAACCCTTGATCAATCGGACAGAGTATCTAATACGTATCCAGGGGTTATGATACTTACAACGGAGCAGAACTTCGTTATTTAGGGGGTATTATACTCGGGAATTATGCCTATTATTCAGAATTTTCGAGAGAGAAAAGTGTGCGAGCGACTGGAACTGAAAGCCCGAGGCCTCCTCTTTATAGGGCCTGATTTTGGGTTTTACGCGGCCCGCGTAAGACGTAGCAAGAGGCTACGCGGCCCGCGACGTAGGGTAGTAGGGCCTAGGTTTGATTGGTCAGCGTTATAGGGTCGACACGCGTGACGACACGTGGCAGCACCGGGTGTCGTCCTAATCTCTTGCTGTCGCGGCCCGCGTAGAAGGTAGCCAAAGGCTACGCGGCCCGCGAGGATCCTATTTTTCTGGTTTTTAATTAATTTTAATAATATTAAAGGTATTCGGGCCCTGTTTTCGCATACGGGGTGTATTTTAAGACATATTGGGATATTTTAAAATATATTAGGGTGTCGGAAATATTTTGGAGGGTTGTTATATCCTCCCCACATTGTTTTAGAGCTCGTCCTCGAGATCTACTTAAATAGGTGTGGGTATTTCCTTTGCATCTCTGATTCAAGTTCCCATGTATAATCTGGTCCTCGTTTGGAGTCCCATTTTACTTTGACTAGAACTAATCTCTTGTGCTTGAGATTCTTGACTTTCCTGTCTTCAATTTGTAGAGGTCTTTCTACAAACTTAAGTTGTTCATTTACCTCTATGTCCTTAAGAGGTACTACCAGTGATTCATCAGCTAAACACTTTTTAAGATTACATACATGAAATACATCATGTATTCCTGCTATTTCCTCTGACAGTTGTAGCTGATAGGCTACAGGTCCTATTCTTCTAATAATTTTAAAAGGTCCAACATACCTGGGACTTAGCTTTCCCCTTTTGATGAATCTTACTATTCCTTTCCAGGGAGAGACTTTTAATAACACTTTGTCACCTACTTGAAATTCCAATGGCTTTCGCCTGTTATCAGCATAACTCTTTTGTCGATCACGTGCTGCTTTTAGTCGTTCCTTGACTTGAATGATCTTG
Source organism: Helianthus tuberosus (assembly GCA_030545235.1). NCBI lineage: Eukaryota > Viridiplantae > Streptophyta > Magnoliopsida > Asterales > Asteraceae > Helianthus > Helianthus tuberosus. The sequence continues at coordinate 34,465,615 of CM060356.1, read as the reverse complement.
TCTATTGTTTCTTGTACTATCTCTGGTCCAGATAGTTGCTTTTCCCCAATTTCTGCCCAACAGACTGGGGTTCTGCACTTTCATCCATAAAGTGCTTCGAATGGTGCAGCATTGATACTTGTGTGATAATTGTTATTATAAGAAAATTCTATCAATGGTAAGTGATCATCCCAATTACCTCCGAAATCAATTACACAAGCTCTAAGCATATCTTCCATTGTCTGAATCGTCCTTTCGCTTTGTCCGTCTGTTTGAGGATGATAAGTTGTGCTTAGATTTAGCTTGGTTCCCATGGCTTTTTGGAAACTTGTCCAAAAATGAGAGGTAAAACGGCTATCTCTGTCAGAGACAATTGATAAAGGAATTCCATGTAATGAAACTATTTCATTTACATATAACTTAGCTAATTGTTCCATACTGAAAGTTTCCTTTATTGGTAAGAAATGGGCTGACTTAGTTAGCCTATCTACAATTACCCAGATTGTATCATTACCTTTTCTTGTTTTGGGTAATTTGGTAACAAAATCCATTGTTATCAATTCCTATTTCCATACTGGCATCTCTAATTGCTGCAATAAACCTGTGGGTTTCTGGTGTTCAGCTTTTACTTGTGAACAAGTTAAACATTTAGAAACATAAGCTGCTATATCCTTTTTCATTCCTATCCACCAGAAATTCTTTCTTAAATCCTGATACATCTTATCATTTCCAGGATGCATCGTATACTTAGATTTATGGGCTTCTTCTAATATACGGTGACGTAAATTTCCTAATTTGGGTATCCACATTCTTTTCTTATGGAATCTCCATATTCCATCTGGTCCCTGTTCTAATTCCTTAACTATTCCTTTTAATTTTTCAGTATCTTCCTTGATTACTGATTCTTGTGCTTCCCTAATTTGATCATTTAAATCTACTTGTAGATTTAATTTAAGAGAACGTACCCTTTTTGGCTTTTCATGATACTTTCGGCTTAAAGCATCAGCAACCACATTGGCTTTTCCTGCATGGTACTGGATATTACAATCCTAATCACTAAGTAATTCCATCCAGCGTCTTTGTCTCATGTTTAATTCATTTTGCCCGAAAACGTACCTTAAACTCTTATGGTCTGTGAAAATGGTAAACTTACTACCGTAAAGGTAATGTCTCCAAATCTTAAGGGCAAAAATTATGGCTCCTAATTCCAAATCATGGGTTGAATAATTCTCTTCATGATTCTTAAGTTGTCTAGACACATAAGCTATAACCTTTTGACGTTGCATTAACAAATATCCATAACCTAACTTAGAAGCGTCACAATAAACTACAAGGTCTTCCGTTCCTTCCGGTAACGCTAGTATGGGTGCATTGGTTAATCTTTGCTTAAGGATTCTAAAGGCTTCTTCTTGTTTTAATTCCCATTCAAACTTAACAGATTTACAAGTTAGCTTAGTTAAGGGAATGGCTATTCTAGAAAAATTGACGTGTGCGTATATATACATAATTTTGCAATGAATTTACACACGAATCGGTTTTAAATTTATAAAAGTGATTATTACTTTAACATCAAAACACACACGAAAGAGGCAAGTGTACCCCGTCATATATGTAGTAAAGTATCGGTAAGAACCAAGTATCGATCCAAGGAAATGGGCGGAGGAATAATACTAGACCTTTGTCACTAAACTACCGGTAAAAACATAAGTTGTTTGATTTTTAATAAACTAAAGTAAGCATAAACAACTACTTATAAAAACATAATAGATTTCAAATATGAAAATAGATAAATAGCCTTGCTTAATACACAACCAAAGCATGTCAACTAAGTCGGTTTTGGCACTAGAAGCATTTGATCAATTCTCCAATTTTGAGACAATTAGTATCCCTTTGGGGAATCCTAACATGACAATCATTCGGAAAGTTAAAACGATAAACACACTTTAACGACCTAAAATTGTTCTTTAACGTGCAATTGATAAATGTCTATGAAAATCTCTTAAAAATAAGTTAGTCATCCGTTAGGAGTTTTCTAACCTCACTTAAACAAGGAAAGTGACACCGATAAACACAATGTAACCACCGAGACAAGCATAAACTAGATTAAATTACAACCGAGTTCATTTTACAAATCTTACACATAAATTCACCAAGATAGCAATTTTGGCCTAAACTACTAACTAAGCTAACAAATCATGGCAAGAATTTATAACGACACCATTTAACCCGTTAAGGTCCTTACGTGACGGCAAGCTTTCTTGATTAACAATAATTACATTTTATTAAACCACTAACCATTTCTAGTATCATGGTGCATACATTTTAACCAAGCTAAACTAGTTAACCAAGTTTAAAGTTTACTAATACAAGATTAATTAAGCTTCATTTTTCAACTATCTTAACTAACCAAATACCAATCATCCAATACAATTACTTATAATCAAGAAATCAATATCAATAACAAGGTTGCAAACTAATCATCAAAGATAAACATAGAAAATACTTCCAAATGTCATTACAAACAAAGATTAACATACTAATGGCTATAATCAAGCAAGGGATTGTTGTGTTTTTGCCCAAAGGCTATAATAATACATAAACATTAATCTAAATGCTTGAAAGATTAACAAAATCATGGAAAGATTAGAAAACCCAACCATAAACAAGCTTAAGATTAAGAATCTGGAAGATAACGAAGCTAATCGGCACAATGTGGCTTGAATCCGGGTGAAAGCAGAAGCCTCCGGAGCCTGAAAATCGCCAGAATCGCTTCCAAAATGTCCAGAGTTGCGAGCAGAATGTTTCTGCAGGTTTTTTATATTTTTTCGATCTCGCACAGTCGTGCACTTTATGGCACGACCGTTCACTTTTTGCATTATTGAAGTTACTGTGCACCATACCGCATGACGTCATCAGATCTTGACCAGATTCGATCTCGCACGGGCGTGCCATGGGGTGCACGGGCGTGCATCACCGAGTTGGGGCTGGTCATCGCATCCGCACGGGGGGTGCGTTCAGTCGCACGGGGGTGCGTTCAGTCGCACGGGGGTGCGTTCCTGAGATTTCGTTGCACTCCTGATCGCACTAGGTGTGCAACGCCGAGCTGAGCTTTGTTGTCGCATCCGCACGGGGGTGCCACCAGTCGCACGGGGGTGCGTTCTCGGGATTTCGTTGCACTCCTGATAGCACTATGTGTGCAACGCCGAGCTGAGCTTTATTGTCGCATCCGCACGGGGGTGCGACCAGTCGCACGGGGGTGCGACTTGCCCAGGTCATAATTTTCCACAGAATGTTCGCAGTTCAGCCGTTTCGCCCGGAAAATCCTCGTTTTCACTATCATCTTGTCGGGTATGCTGTTTTAGGCCGGTAAACAAAAGTATACTTGATTAAGTATCCGAATGACGGTTTTACGGCCGAAAACGCATAAAATGGGGATAAAATGGGGGACTAAAATATGTATAAATTAGTGAATATCAAAAATCTTGAATAAATCTTCTATAATAACCGGCCAATCCTAAGAAACTTCTAACCTCGGTTGGTGATTCAGGGGTTTTCCATTTGGTAATTGCCTCTATCTTTGTGGGATCCACATGAATTCCTTCATGATTGACTAAATGTCCAAGAAATTGTACATGTTCTAACCAAAACTCGCACTTTGAAAACTTAGCGTAAAGCTTTTCTTTTCTCAATAAACTTAAAAGTGCGTGCAAATGCATTACATGTTCTTCTTTACTCTTAGAGTAAATGAGAATATCATCTATAAAAACAATTATGAATTTATCCAAATATGGCTTACATATTCGGTTCATCATGTCCATAAATGCGGCTGGGGCATTGGTCAGACCAAATGGCATGACAGTAAATTCATAATGACCATACCTTGTTCGAAAAGAGGTCTTAGGAATGTCCTCTTCCTGTACCTTTAATTGATGATATCCTGATCTCAAATCGATTTTAGAGAAAAATCGAGCTCATTGTAACTGATCGAACAGATCATCGATTCTTGGTAATGGGTACCGATTCTTAATTGTGACTTTGTTCAATTCACGGTAATCAATGCACATACGCATTGACCCGTCTTTCTTCTTGACGAATAAGATTGGTTCTCCCCATGTAACGCCCTAACACATTTTAACCAAATTTAACGCAGCGGAAAATACATACTAAAATTTTCTTTATAAGTTATTCTTTCTTTCACTTAAATACATTAATCCCTTTTCATAAATTAATTAAAAACTAACATACTTATATCGAATTAAGGGACCACATACACACCCACGTACAATCCATGTCTTGACTCGATCTTCAACCACGTACACATCTTGAGCAAACATTCATAAACCTGTACAACCTGCAGTCACCACAACCAATTACTTCATTAGCAACCGGTGACATAATATATATACTTTAAAACGTGCATAATCAAGCATCAACATCTCTTATTCTCGTTCATACAAGTCCATTCGTCCATCCATTCGGACACTCTCGTCTGACTTCCATACTTAACCTTCATTCTCCATTATTAGTATACCTGCACTTCCATTTCATTCTTAACAGAAAACAATTAGCATCATTATACTTTCCTATCCACTTTCGACTCCTTTTTCCGTAAACTTACCTATTTACTTCCATTGTTTAATACTTTCTCACATGTATCACAATAATCATCATACTACAATATATTTTACATCTAAAGTGTAAGTCCGGGATTTACTTACCTTACGCGTCCGTATTTGCATTCGCTTACTTGAGTCTTCTTGTCCCGTTAGCCTTCCACGCTCCCATCCATCTTGACATGATTCCTATACTTTCATGTCATTACATTTACATCCTTATTAGCATACATGATTATTCATATGAACGATCATATCAAGTTCATATCTCACATATGTATTTCATTAGCCGATTCAAACAAGCATATAGCATACTCAACATCATCATAACACAACCTTCACCTATTATTGTCATTTAGACATTTCATCAAACACGTGGTGTGCGTACTACTTCCTAGGCACCATGTACAACTAGTTTATGCATAATCTTCCTAGTTCATTCATATTTCATCAAATCTTCTTACTAATTAACAAGTACCATTAACACATAAACATCAAACATATCAACACCATATTTCTTTCGATTCACTTAACAATAGTTCACCATAACACAACATAATTCATGAATATTGAACAAGGATTGTACATGATGAACACCCATGTCATCTTAATCATCCAACTAGTGGGTTTACATCCTTAAACATCAAAATAGTCAAAATTATGCATAACACATGTTCCCTATGATGATGTTAACACATATTCATGCTTAATTTCATACAAATTCGTGGATTGATCATAACCCACTTCTTACAAGATCATCAAATCTTAAATTACAACTTACCACATGTTTGCTAGGGCTAGATCATCAAGAAAACGAGTTCATGCAACGGATTTGAGCCTAATCTCCTTGTCAATTTGAAGCTTTCTTGTGAACTAGGGTTTACACCCATGTCCTCTTCCCCCTGATCGATCTCACGCACACACACACACCTAGTGTGTGTGTGTGTTTTCCTTTTTATTTAATAAATCATGTTTCCTTTTTTTTAACGGTTTTGGTCCCTCAAACTTTGTTTCAATTAATAAAGAGACTAACACTCATTATCTTGTTACTTATATACATGTCATCACTCGGTCAATTATTCCTAGTCAACTTTTATTTACGGGTTCACTTTTACCCCAAACGGTATTTTACCCGTTCCTTTATATTAACCGGTTTTAAATTATCAAACCCATTTTTGGGGTGTTACACCCCAAGGTGATGAACTTGGCTGTATGAATCCTTTTTCCAACAATTCGTCTAATTGTTTCTTCAGTTCTTGCATTTCGGCGGGTGCCAAATGGTAAGGTGCCTTGGCAATTGGTGCTGTTCCTGGTATAAGGTGGATTCTGAATTAAACTTCTCTGTCTGGCGGTAGTCCTGGTAATTCTTCTGGAAATACATCTGAAAACTGAGATACTACTGGAATATATTTTAGTTCTTTTCCTTTAGTGTTAGTGATTATAGAAATCAAATATACTAAGGATCCTTTTATTATATAACTTGCAGTTTTCATCACAGAGATGAATTTTGTGGATTTAGATGTCTTATCTCCTTTAATTGTGATATTTTCACCTTTTGGTGAATTTACTTGGATTGACTTTTGATCACACAAAATACTGGCTTTATTGGTTATTAACCAATCCATTCCTAATACAATATCAAATCCTACCAGATTCATTGGGTAAAGGTTTGCACTAAACTTGTGATTTAAAAATTCTATTCTTGCTCCCTGCAAGATTTCAGATATCCTAATGGTTTCCCCATTGGCTGTCTCTACCAGACATTCTTGGGTGAGTTTAGTTAATGGTTGATTGAGAAGTTTGCAAAATGAAGTATTAATAAAACTTTGGTTCACACCAGAGTCAAATAATACTTTAGCAAAAACATCATTAACTAAAAACGTACCGGCAATCACGTCCGGAATCATCTTGGCTTTATCTGCAGTCAGAACGAAAGCTCTAGCATTTTTAGTAGTCTTGTTGTTCATGGCTGGAGCTAGTTTTGGACAGTTCGGCCTGATGTGACCCTTTTCTCCACAGTTGAAGCACACTCCATTACTAGGTTTCTTCCTGTAGTCTTCTTCCTTATGTCCTGGTATTTTGCAGAAATTACAGTAAGTGGAGCATCTTCCTGAATGCTTCTTCTTACAGGCTTTACAGTAAGGTGCAGATGTAGAACCTACATTTTTCCCACGGTTGGAATTTCCAGAACGAAATTCCTGAGTAAGCCTTTGAGCTAGGTTTCTCCTCTGGTCTTCTTCTCGTGTACGCACCAACTCGTCTGTCAAGGTATTTGCTAGTTCTACAGCTTCTTCTATAGTTTGAGGTCTAGCTGCCTTGACTACATGCCTTATCTCACCAATTAATCCCCAAATGTAACGGGAGATTAATACGGGTTCAGGTGATGCAAGGGTTGGTACTATTCTAGCATATTTAAAGAATGTAGTGGTGTAACCCTTACTATCCACTCCAGTCATCCTAAGGTTTAGGAACTTATTTGCTATCTGTTCTTTTTCATTGGGAGGGCAGAATTTCCTTTTTACCATATTCTTAAATTCATCCCATTCCATATTGTAAGCCCTATCGCTTCCCTTAGTTTGAAGAATAGTGTTCCACCATTCTAAGGCTGAGTTCTTAAACATATTAGAAGCAAACATTATCTTGCCTTCTTACGCACACTTGCTTATTTTTAAGACTGCCTCAGTCTTTTCTATCCAGCGTAGAGTTGCAATGGGTCCTTCGTTGCCCGAGAATTCTATTGGTTTGCAGGACCAGAATTCTTTATAAGAACAACCATAAGACATGGTTCTTCTTCTTTTGGGAATGGGCACTTGAAGTACCGGTCCATTGTTTAAGCTGTGTTCCGGTTCAGTTGGTCGCTTACTGCTATGTTTACTATTATTATCCGCTTCTCTAACAGCTTGGACAATATTAGGCATAGCATCTATGATTCCTTGTGCCACTAGGTTTTGGATGACACTGTTATTCACTTGGTTTCCATTGTTTCCATTGCTATCATTGTTCAGATTATCATTATTCGAGTTATTGTCGTTCTGGTTTTCATTATTCTGGTTTTCCTGGTTCACTTGGTCGGCCATCTGAATTATAAACAATTTCCAAGTATTAATATCACAAAATAATATTTAACACAACCAATCACACGACACACATATTGGTCAAAAGCGTCGATCATTGCGACTTACTTTTTCTTATATATATAATATGCATCTAATACACACTGAAACTGGAATTTAAAATTACAATACAACAGAAATAAAAATTACACTACTAGTAGGCATTTGTAGTTATGATTTTTTTTTTCATACACACATATTATATATTATTATATTATATTTTATTATTATTATTACTAATACCGTTTCCACTTTCACATTCATGGATATGGATTCATCCAGAAATCCATATTGCGCTCGTCGTACTTCCAAACGAGACGCTCGCCAACTTGTCTCATTCTCTCGCTACTTTCTAAAATTTCCTCACCAAATGTCTTGAGTTCTTGTACATTTTCTGCACTCATTGGGGGTGCAGGTTTTAGGACTGGGTTCGGAATCTGGGGTGCGGGTTCCTGGAATGGGGGTGTGGGTGCCTGGTACGGGTATGGATTTTCTAAAATCTCCCTAACGTATTGGTTAGTGTTCCAGTAGGGATCTAGGACGTCAAGGTCTGTGTAAGCTCCTAGGTTTAGCATAGGGATGTCTTCGGGTATAGGGTAACGTCGCACATAGTCCCTATTGTCGTCTAGCCATGGATCGTAGTCTGGATCCAAGGGATTAGGTGCTGGAACCCTAGGTATCTCCATTGGGTCGAAGTCATGCATTTCGACTTGATTTTCAGGGTTGTTTTCTACTTCCATTGGTTGTAATGGTTGGGGTGCTAACAGTTGTTCCAGGTTAGGGTCGGCTGCTGTGGTTGCTAAGATATGGATGTTGGCTATACCCCTATTGAGCATGTCTTGGGTATGGGCATCCGCCTCTCTTTTAGCTGCTTCTAGTGCTCTCTGGTCTTGTAACTTTTTCATACATTTCCTACGCTCATGTGCTCCCCTACTGAACCATCCTCTCTTTTTCTGAGGGAATGACTCTTCAGAATGAGCCTTAAACACAAATATTCCTTCTTCATTATCAGCAGAATACCCAGAGAGGGCAGGCTGTGAAGAGGCGCCTTCGCTTCTAGGCGAACCAGACAACTGACGATACGCGTCGGATGGCCCTTGGTCGCTCATACTGTAAACTAACAAATAGTCAAATAACACAAAAGGATAATATACATATATACACGTAATCACATAGATTATTTCCTAACACTTTGAATAATATTTTGATGACAGCAGAACACTTTTGTGGCTGAATCAGTGGCTTAGCTCTGATACTGTAACAACCCTCGGTAAAACCAACACTCTCATAAATATTATGACACTCTAGTATATTGTAAAAATATTCTAATACATCTTATATTACACCCCGTATGTGAAAACCGAGCCCGAATTATGTTTTAGTATATAAAATAAATCATAAATAAGAAAAATAGAGTTGAGGCGGGCCGCGTAGACCCACCCCAACATCTCACGCGGGCGGTATGAGGGCTAAGATCTGACTTCGCTGACTTCTTTAGTTGATACGGGCCGCGTAAGCTTAAGCTAACACTTACGCGGGCCGCTAGAGACCATCACACGCGGATACATCCTGAGCCGACACGTGTTGACATCGTGGCGGACCTATACGCTGACCCAGCTAAGCTATATGTTGACCCGGTGTTGACGCGGGCCGCGTAAGGCTACGCCTTACCTTACGCGGGCCGCCTGAGAGTCGAGTATCAGCAACTATAAATAGCAGGCATCGGATTTCATTTCCGTTCGTCCCAAATTTCATTCTCAATCACAATTTCTGTAGTAGTGATATTACAGTTGGGTATTATACCCCTAATTAGCGAGGTTCTGCTCTGTTGTAAGTATTATAACCCCGGTTTCGTAATAGTTACGCTGCCCGATTGATTTAGGGTTCCGTAACAACTGTCGTGGTTCTGCCCGACGTAGTTGTTGGAATGCTGTCTCGGGGAGGGTATCATTAATAATTTCAAAGGGTTATGATACTAATCAATGTACATTTGTATAAATTATAGATTATATCCAGGAAACCCTTACAAGAAGCTTAAGATAGCAATGTGAGTTTATCCTCTTTTTGTTAACCTTTTTGGAATGTTTTACAAAACCTTAATTGTTTACAATGCGATTAAGCGGTGATTGAGTCTTTGTAGTTCTTCAATTACTGCCGGTATTATGGGGTTTTGTATACAAAATTTACTACGAGTAGTAGTAAGTCTGAATGACAGTGCATTACCATTGGACGACGAGTTAGCCAATGGGTAATTTGACCATAGCCATAGATCCGGTCGAGTGGCAAATACTGAATGAGTAATTGTGTAGAAATAAACAATGTGATCGCTCTCAATACTGTTTTAATTGATAAAATGTTTCTTGATTAAACTGGGATTCACTCACCAGTATTTCCGACTGACAAATGTTTTTAAAACGCGTTACAGGTAACACAATGTGAACAGCCAATTAGTGAAAAGCCAGCTGGAGAGCACTGAAGGCTTGGGGATAATGTGGATATAAAAGTTACCTAATAAATGATGTTTTAAATTCAATAAAATAGGGTTTGATGTATTGTAATAAGAAACTTGGGTTTTGCCCATGTGTTTATTAATATCAAATATGGTGGTTTTACTCTGATAAACATTTCCTAACTACGGTCCTGATGTAAATTCCGCTGCAAGATTAAATTAACCTGATACCACCACAACTGAGATCGCGTCCGCCCGTTCCCGGGAATAAGGGATCGGGGGTTGCGACAGATACCACCTTCTGTCGCAACCCCCGATCCCTGTGTCCCGTGAACGGGCGGCCTCGAGCCATTTTCGGTGGTATCTGGTGTTTATCCATTTTGGCAGCGGAAATTTTCATCAGGATCGTAGTTAGGAAATATTTTATCAGAGTAAAACCACCATATTTTATTAATACCATATCCGTATAAACAATACATGGGAAAAACCCAAGTTTCTTATTACAACATTTTCATAGGAATAAATCCTATTTTTATTTGATAAAAACATCTTCTTTATATAGGTAACTTTTATAGCCACTTTTCTCAAGCCTTCAGTGCTCTCCAGCTGGCTTCTATTTGGCTCTTACATTTTGTTACCTGAAACGCGTTTTAAAACATTTGTCAGTGGGAAATACTGGTGAGTGAATCTCAATTTAATCAAGACAGATTTTATCATTCGCAATATTGAGGACGATCGCGTAATTGCATTTGTTTATTTTCTACCTTAATTACCACCCACGGTACTGTCAATCTGACTTATGGTCATGTTACTACTCACAATGTAGCAACAAATTTTGTATACAAAACCCCAAATATACCGACGATAATTGTAGAATACAAATACTCAATTACTGGTAACATAATATAAAGAGTTAATTACACAAATGGGTCCTGTGGTTTGTACCTAGTTTCGCCTTTGGGTACTAACTTTTTTTTTAACAGGTTTAGGTCTTATGGTTTCAATTTTGTAACACCTTTAGGTACTAACACCAAAATTTGTTAATTAATGACCAAAATACCCTTGCATTTTTTTTTAAGTTTATGAATGTAACACATTTGGGTACTAACACCTAATTTTATTTAAGTTTAAATCAATTTTACTAAATCTATTTATTTTTTTATTTTCATCTTTTTATTATATCTCTTAATTAACATAAAATCTATTTATTTTTTTTATTTTCATATTTTTATTAAATTTCTTATTTAACATAAAATCTACTTGTTACACTAGTATTTTTTTTTAAATAAAATCTACTAGCTATATAGTTTTATGTAAATTAAATTTCCTACTCGTTTGAAATAATGTAAACCTTACTCGTTTTCAATTTTGGATAGATATGATTGATAATAATAAATATCTTTCATGTAAAAAAATTTAAGCTTTTTTTTAACTCGTTTTTTGGTCATTTATATTTTACTATTTTAGAAAGATATTTAATTTACATAAAATCTGCTAGTTACACCAGTAAAATCTACTAGCTATATAATTTTATGTAAATTAAATATATTTTTTTACAAAAAAAACTAGTTTAAAAAGGCTTATTTTTTTGTAGTTTTATCTACAATACCTAGCTATATAGTTTTATCTACAATACCTAGCTATATAGTTTTATCTAAAATACCCAGCTATATAGTTTTATGTAAATTAAATATATTTCTAAAATAGTAAAATGTAAATGAACAAAAAACAAGTTAAGAAAAGGCTTAAATAAAAAATAAATAGATTTTATTTAAAAAATCTATTTAAAAAAATACTAGTGTATCAAGTAGATTTTTTTTTAAAAATCTATTTAAAAAAAATACTAGTGTAACAAGTAGATTTTATGTTAGCTAAGAAATTTAATAAAAATATGAAAATAAAAAAATAAATAGATTTTATGTTAATTAAGAGATATAATAAAAAGATGAAAATAAAAAAATAAATAGATTTAGTAAAATTAATTTAAACTTAAATAAAATTAGGTGTTAGTACCCAAATGTGTTACATTCATAAACTTAAAAAAATGCAAGGGTATTTTGGTCATTAATTAACAAATTTTGGTGTTAGTACCCAAAGGTGTTACAAAATTGAAACCATGAGACCTAAACCTGTTAAAAAAAAGTTAGTACCCAAAGGCGAAATTAGGTATAAACCACATGACCCATTTGTGTAATTAACTCTAATATAAAACCATTGAGGTTTTGTAAAAACAGCTTGCAAAAAGGTTTATACAAAAAGGAGATTACTCACAAAATTGAGCTTATAAAAGAAGGATTACTCACATTGCTGTCTTAGATTATCCTTTAGGGTTTCCTGGTGACAATCTATAATTTACACAAATGCACACGTGTTAGTATAATAACCCATTTTAACATTAGTAATACCCTCCCCGAGATGGCATTCCAACGACTACGTCGGGCAGAACCACGACAGCCGTTACGGAACCCTAGATCAATCGGGCAGAGTATCTAATACATATCCAGGGGTTATGATACTTACAACGTAGCAGAACTTCGTTATTTAGGGGGTATTATACTCGGGAATTATGCCTATTATTCAGAATTTTCGAGAGAGAAAAGTGTGTGAGCGACTGGAACTAAAAGCCTGAGGCCTCCTCTTTATAGGGCCTGATTTTGGGTTTTACGCGGCCCGCGTAAGACGTAGCAAGAGGCTACGCGGCCCGCGACGTAGGGTAGTAGGGCCTAGGGTTGATTGGTCAGCGTTATAGGGTCGACACGCGTGACGACACGTGGCAGCACTGGTTGTCGTCCTAATCTCTTGCTGTCGCGGCCCGCGTAGAAGGTAGCCAAAGGCTAGGCGGCCCGCGAGGATCCTCTTTTTCTGGTTTTTAATTAATTTTAATAATATTAAAGGTATTCGGGCCCTGTTTTCGCGTACGGGATGTATTTTAAGACATATTGGGATATTTTAAAATATATTAGGGTGTCGGAAATATTTTGGAGGGTTGTTATATATATATTGAGGCCTTGTACCGCTTTTTGATATGAACAAAATATATAAAAAACTTCAGCTTTATTATGGTATCAGAGCGGGTTACGCTCCTGCTCTGACAAAAACCCTAAACCACTTTCTCATCCCACCAGTCTGTTGATTCACAGCCTGACATGGCTGGTGATGAAGGCAGATCACAAAAAAACCAAACCGATAACAACACACCAGACCACAATTCCCCTTATTACCTACACCCTTCTGAATATCCAAAACAAATGCATGTTAATGATTCTTTGTCAGACACAAACTATGCTGATTGGGTGTAGGAGATGGAGAACTTCCTGTTTGCAAAAAATAAAATAGGTTTCGTTGATGGAACCATTAAAAAACCCGAGAAGACATCAGAGAACCATATGGCATGGATGCGGTGTGACGCTATGATTAAGGGATGGCTGACTACTTCCATGGAGAAAGAGATTAGGAGTAGCATCAAGTACGCAAACACTGCCTCACAGATCTGGACCGATTTGAAAGAAAGGTTCAGAAAAGAGAGCGCTCCTAGAGCGTACGAGCTAAAAAATCAGATTGCTACTACCCAACAAGACAGGACCTCTGTCTCTTCGTACTACACCAAGTTACGGTCCTTATGGGACGAGATACAGTCGGTTTTTCCTACGCCTCAATGCACCTGTAACGGGTGTACGTGTGGGGTTGGAAAACGGCTCAGTGAACATCAAGAGAAAGAAAAACTATATCAGTTTCTCATGGGTCTTGATGATGAGTTTGCAGTAATAAAATCTCAGATTCTTGCCACGACCCCAACGCCTGCTCTCGGAACAGCCTATCACCTTGTTGCAGAGGATGAGCGACAGAGGACCATCTCCGCAGACAGGAAACCAACCACAGAAGCCACTGCGTTTAAAGCCTTTATTCCTACAAGAAAAGGTAGCTCGATGGCACAACAGAAGAATAGACCGCCTCAAAAAGGTGTTAAAAAGGATGAAGAAGTGGAACACTGCACCTTTTGTGATAGGGATGGGCATGTTCGTGATGGCTGTTTCAAAATAGTTGGTTACCCGGAGTGGTGGCCAGGTAAAGGAAAGGGAGAAAAGGTGAGGCCAAGAGCTGCCCATGTGGAAGCGGAACCGAGCCCAATACCAGGTATCACAGGTGAACAATATAAAGTCTTCCTGAAGCACTTTGGGGGGTCAAGCAAAGGAGATAAGGAGACCACAGAACCTATTGCTAATATGGCAGGTAGGTTAAACGAACATGAGGATTATTGGATTATGGATTCGGGGGCTTCCGAACACATAACGCATATATCCGATATTCTTGAAAATGAAAGAAAAAGCATATATGAGAGACCCGTGATAATACCAATTGGCGATGCCATTCCGGTTGATGGCAAGGGTGATTATACCCTTCCAGGGGGCACTAAGATTAAAGGAGTATTGCATGTCCCAAAATTTAATTGCAATTTTTTATTTGTTAGTCGTTTGGCTAAAAGTCTCCAATGTGCAGTGACTTTTTTTCCTGATTTCTGTGTCATGCAGGGGCTACGTTCGAGGGCCTTGATTGGTGCGGGTGAGTGCAGAGGAGGTCTATACCGAATAGGGATTTTTGGAAATAAATGGAAGGCTATGACAGCAACAGTTGAGAGATGGCATAAAAGATTGGGTCATGCAACAGAAGGAAAACTTAGTAAAGTTGGTTTTCTTAAAAACATTTCTTTACATTTCAAAGACAACGTTTGTGATTCTTGTGAAAAGGCTAAGCATACTAGATTACCTTTTCCTGCTAGCGAAACTAAAACTAAAGAATGTTTTGAATTATTGCATTGTGACGTTTGGGGGAAATATCGCACTCCTTCCTTTTCGGGGGCTAATTATTTCTTGACCATTGTTGATGATTTTAGTAGATCTGTATGGGTTTTTCTTATCAAACGTAAAAATGATGCTAGCAGACACTTAATCGACTTTCAAAAAATGGTAGAAACCCAATTTAGAAAGTCTGTCAAAAGAATCAGATGTGACAATGGTGGTGAGTTCACATCCATTCTGATGACGGATTTTTATAGCAAGAAAGGAATCCTCCTAGAAACCACTTGCCCTCACACTCCCAAACAAAACAGGGTTGTTGAGCGTAAACACAGGCATCTACTCGAAACCACACGAGCTCTCAGGTTTGGAGCTAACTTGCCCAAGAGATTCTGGGGTGAATGTGTTTTAACAGCTGCCTACCTCATAAACCGATTGCCGTCTGAGGTCCTCGACAACAAAACTCCTTATGAAATGTTATTCAACGAAAAACCCGACTATTGTCATTTAAGGGTTTTTGGTTGTCTGACATATCACAGGAGCACCGAGACCATTGGAGATAAGTTCGAGGAAAGGGGGAGACCCGGAGTTTTTTTGGGTTATCCGCAAAGTACAAAGGGATACAAAATTCTCGACATGGAAAATAGAAAAATGGTCGTTTCGAGAGATGTCAAATTCTACGAGGATGTGTTTCCTTTTTCAACCACTAATGAAGAGGGTGACAGACACGTAGCAAATGACGCCCCATATATCTTTGATATCGTTGACGACCCATTTGTTCATAGTGAAACCCACAATGTCAACGAAAACAATGATCAGCCCATTGGGCCAGAAAGCCCACAAGAAGAAGAGTTCCCTAACGACAGCCCAACAAACCTTGAAAGCCCAACACAACAAAGCCCAACGAGCCAAAGCTCAACCAATCTAGAGAATACCACGGCCTAACAAGAAGGAAATGTGGAAGATGAGGTTGCACATTCAAATGTTGACACCGTTGAGATTAGGCCAAAAAGAACCAAAATGCAACCAAAGCGTTTGAATGACTTCGTTGTAAAGCTTCCTCATTCGGTCGACCATGCACAAGCCACCACCGATCAAGAGGCCTCGACGGTACACCCTATCACAAATTACGTCTCTTATGACAATTTTTCTAGTGCTCATAAGGCTTACCTAATGGCCATCACCCTAAATGATGAGCCCAAATCTTTTAAACAAGCCATGCAGGATCAACGATGGATAGAGGCCATGAAAAAGGAGATACAAGCTCTTGAGATGAACGAGACGTGGACTTTAGAAACCTTACCTAAGGGAAAACGTGCCGTCGATTCAAAATAGGTCTACAAGATAAAGTACAGACCTAATGGAGAAGTTGAGAGGTACAAAGCTCGGCTTGTAGCAAAGGGTTTTACGCAAACTGAAGGAGTCGATTTTCACGACACCTTTGCACCAGTGGCAAAACTAGTTACCGTCAGGACTTTATTGGTCATTGCTACCAAGAAGGACTGGATTATCCACCAGTTGGTTGTCAATAACGCATTCCTTCACGGTGACTTGGAAGAAGAAGTTTATATGAAAATTCCCCAAGGTTTCTCCAACAAAGATGAAACTAGAGTTTGTCGCCTAAGAAAGTCTCTATGCGAGCTTAAACAGGCTTCCCGAAACTGGTATAAAAAATTTACAACTGTTCTTCTTGAGATTGGTTTTGTTCATTCAAAGTCAGATCATTCCCTTTTTATCCTCAAAGATGGGGAGACTTTCATTGCCATCCTTATCTATGTTGATGATGTTATTGTGGTGGGAAATGATTCAAGAAAGATTCAAGAAATCAAAATATGTTTGAATGAAAAATTTAGCATCAAGGACCTTAGTGTTTTGAAATACTTCCTCGGAATCGAAGTAGCCAGGACCTCTGATGGACTTGTGTTAAGTCAAAGAAAATATACCATTGATATCTTGAAGGACAGCGGAATGGAAGGGTGCAGGCCTAGTGCATTCCCAATCGAGCAAAATCTCAAACTTATTATGAATGAGAAGGAACCTAAGGTGGATGCTCATCAATACAGACGACTGATAGGAAGACTGCTGTACTTACAAGTCACTCGACCAGACATAGCCTATGCAGTTAATATTCTTAGTCAATTTTTGCAGATCCTCGACAAAACCATCTTGATGCCGCCACTAGAGTCTTGCTGTATCTCAAAGCAACACCAGGTCAAGGCATACTCTTGTTTCGCAAAGGAGGCACAAATTTAGTGGCATACTCGGACTCTGACTGGCTCGGTTGTCCTTTCACTAGGCGATCAAGAACAGGTTACTTACTTTTATTGGGTGGCGCTCCGGTTTCATGGAAAACCAAAAAGCAGTCGGTTGTTTCTCGCTCTTCCGCTGAGGCCGAATATCGTGCCATGGCTAGCACCGTTAGTGAAATTTTGTGGATGCGTTGGCTTCTCAACGAATTGGGAGTCCCACAACACAAGGCTACCGCTCTCTTCTGTGACAATGAAGCAACTCGGCACATTGCAAATAATCCTGTATTTCACGAACGTACTAAGCACGTCGAGATGGATTGTTATTTCGTTCGTGAAAGAGTCGAATCCGGAGAAATTCATCCTATGTATATTGAAACCAAGCTGCAAATCGCTGATTTGTTTACGAAGGGGCTAGGAGCCAAACAACTACGATTTCTTCTTGACAAGATGGGCATTCGTGACCTGCATGCTCCATCTTGAGGGAGAGTAATGAGATTTGATTTGTCATCTCTTCCATATTTATCTCCTAGACTATTGCCAGACTAATTTCCTTTCCTTTATTTTGCTTCCTGTCATCTCTATATATTGAGGCCTTGTATCCCTTTTTGATATGAACAAAATATATATAAAAAACTTCAGCTTTATTACATCCATGTCATTCAAACTTGATAGCAAAAATTTAATATTTGCCCTTTTAACGAACAAACCAACACTATGGGATGCGATATTTGTTCAAAGTTCGTTATAAACCCGTCAAAACAATAGAATGTCACTCGAGTCTCCGTGTGAGCCACTGCAAACGTAACTCACTGCACCTAGTGGCGGACTCAGGATTTTTTTTATGGGGGTGCGGAATATTTTTAAAGATTTTAGGCCCTTAGGTATATGAAAAAAAAATTCGGTTCATATCGGGCCGTATCGGGTCGGGTCATGTAAAACAAAAGAATATCAAGCTAAAATTTATATAATCATCAAAAACATGTCAAACGTCGTTACAAATATATTTAAAATGTCGCCCTACGGGTTTTTATTTTTTAAAATCTGTACAAACATTATTTAGAGCTACTTTTATAAGGAAGTCTTTCTCTATACAACATATACAACTAATTTTTAACACTAAACACTTAAAAAATCATCATCAGACTTCATAATTTTTAACTTTAAAATCAAGCCCTAGTTTTAATTGTTGATTCCTTATAACTAACCATTTAAACACACTAAACTTTAACTAAAACAACAAAATCAGCCAACTAAAGTTTCAAAAAACAACAAAACAACTAAAATTTCAAACATTTTTAACAATTTTATTTCTCCTAAAAATTCAAATAAAACAAGAAAACAACAAAATAATCGAACCATACCCGGAAAGAGTGATGAAGATGCTGTTTTCGTGAGTTTGATGGCCATAATTTACTATTCTCCGGTGGAATCCGAAGTTGTTGTTGCTGCCTGATGAAGAGCTGTTGTGCGCTGTTGTTGTCATGGGCCTGGGATCACAAAACAAAGAGCGGGACGAGAGAAGGGGAAAGGGCGGTGGGTTGGGTTATTATATTTTAGTTCAAAATATATTATTAATTGGGTTGGGCTCGGGTTATGGAGTGTTTATTAGGCTAAAAGTTAAGAGAAAGTTAATTGGGTTAAATGAAAGTTAATTAGTTAAATGGAAAGTTAATTAGGCTGTATTTAAAAAAAATCAAGGGGTGCGGTCGAGATTTTCCACGGATGCGGATGAAAATTTTCAAGGGTGCGGTCAATATTTTACCGGGAATTTAGCACTTAATCTTTTTTTTTCAAGGGGTGCGCCCGCCCACCTTGAGCATAAGGTGGGTACGCCCCTAACTGCACCACCGTCAACTACACCATGACCACCTTTGTTCGTTGGAGCTTTCCATCATGCCACCGGTTCCGTCACGTTAATTCTCTGATCACGATAAGGTACCAAGTTATCATCACCCTCTTCGCCTTGTTTCTGTTATAATGCTAATTAAATTATGGCTATCTTCACAGCCCTGATCCAAACCGTCATACGGCTGTTGCACTCCGCCGTGACTGTTAGCGCATCGATCAGGTCAATTTGATTTGTGGCCTGAGTGTCAGAATCAGTTTGTTCTTTTGAATACCACTTCTTAGAACCTTGTTTTAAAAGTTTATTGATTCGTTTTCGTGATTGAATCATAAGGCGGTCGCTTTAACTCGATTCAGATTGATCGTTCGAGAAGAAGTATGGTGGGTGAGTGGATGATTTTGGAGAAGTATAAAGAAGATGGATGACTATGGTGAAATAGAGTTTTAAAAAAGGTTAAATGGGTTTATATAATGTGTTATAATAATGGATCAAAATGACAAGTTAAAAGGTTTAAAACGAAAATGGCCAATATACCCCTGGTTAAACTAGGGTTTTTAGACGGAGTTATGCGATGTGATCAAAATGGCAACAAAATGGAAAACTCAGAGACCGAAGGGCAAGAAAAAAACTATTTGGACTAAATTAGCAAATTAAGACAAACCTTAGGAACTAAAATGACAATTTACTCTTTCCTTTTCCTCAAATCTTCATCCATACTTCCCTCTCATCAAAGGTAAAGGTCCCTCCAATGGTGGTGGTCGCCGAATGATGACCTGTCGTTAGGATCATGCGAAAACTAAAATATCTAGGTAGCTAGGGTAAGTCAGATATCAAATCCACGGGGAGCATGCACCCAGTATCACACGTTTCGTTTGATTATTTAAACTAAATTAATTTAAAACTGAATTTGGATTTGATTGATTCACTAAAATAACTAAACAAAACTTAAATTAGGTTTATCAAAATATAAGAACGATGATCAATCTCCAGGTTTCATGTTTAACATACCACACAAACTTATTTAATCATTTGGAAATCACATTATCATGTTTAAGATACCACACAAACTTATTTAATCATTTGGAAATCACATTGACATGGTCTTGTAAATAGTTTAATCAAAATAAGGATTAAAAACAAGTTTTTAATGCAAACTCGTACTATCTAATTACCAAATCACAAATGGTAAATACCCATTAATTATCAAAGTGCTCACAATATAAGAAAACTGAATGCGAATAATATTAGAAAAATATTTAAAACATAAATAATTCCACAAGTGTTTTCAAAGCGTTAATAGAAGAACAATCCAACAATTTGAATCAAATAAAATCTTACACCAGGGTACGCCCCGCTTGCGGTATTCGCATATAATGTATATATGTGTGGGTATTCGGGGGGCAAAAGTGAAAGCGCACTAATTTTAACATTATTATACTAATTTCGTGAAAATAACGTTAAAAGAGAGGATGGTTAATCATGCATCATGTGGTGGAAAGACAAGGGTACATGCACTAATCGGCTTTTGTCCCAATTGCTGAGTGTTATGTGCCTTATGTTCAAGGCATGATGCAAAACTACTATCGAGCCGGAGGTCTTACTGGAAGCAACATCTCTATTTCTACGGATAGAGGTAAGGTTATCTACATCTTACCCTCCCTTAGCTTTGCTATTGGTGGGATTTACTGATATGATGATAATGAATCTTACACTAGGGGAAGATCACATATATTAGTTACGCATACTTATCGCGTTCAAACCGGCATCTCCCAAATCCCTTTGGTCGTTCTTGATTAAAGTGCAGCCTTTTTGTTCCGTTGCGTCAAAACTTCTGCGTATGCAACTCGTCCTAATTCAGCCGTATATAACAGTTGCCGTCCCATTCTATTGTGCGTCGAATCCTTTTAATTTACCCCTTCCTTCTTTTTCTCTAAAACCACGTGAATGTGATACATTTAGGGAGTGTTTGTTTTTTCAGTTTAATCTCTTCTGGCCTCTTATGTCTGCGCCGCGCAGACCATGCGCAGACATTTAGCTCTGCAGACCATTTGTTTTTTAGAAGACATTTCATTAAAAAATGTCTTCAAACCTCTGCGCGTCCTCTTCCCCACGCAGACATGGTCCAATGTCTTCCCACCTCTTCCAACCTCTTCCACACCTTCCTCCTCTCAACCTCAAGGAACTAAAAAGAGAAAACTCATATACCTCTATTTCAACTTCTGTCAACCAACTTTCAACTTCCGGCACCGGCGAACGATGGTTCCGGACTCCGAACTCACCAATCGGCTGCAACAAATCCTGACCAACGCTGATTTAACCACTACCACAACCGCCAGCATTCGCCGTCAACTAGAACACGAATTCGGAATCGATTTAATTGAGGAAGAACCAGAGGAAGTTGAAGAAGATGAGGTTGAAGTTGAAGAAGACGGCAATGGCAAGAGCGGCGGTAGCAGAAAGTTAGGGTTTGATGCTTATCGCGATGAGTTTAGGGCTGGAAGCGAGGGTTTAGGGCTGGAAGTTGAAGAATCAGAGGAAGTTGAAGAAGATAAGGGCTATCGTGATGAGTTTAGGTGTAAGGACTCTCAAATATGTCATAAACCAACCCATAATTGAAAACCTGGACCCCTGAAACCATACTGTGCATGAATAAACCAAGAAAACAAGAAGTGTGGTCTTCAGGCGGGCCGCGTAAAGGTTAAAAATACCTTACGCGGGCCGCGTCAAACCTATGTTGACTGGATAAGTGTTCCGGATCCACGTAGCGACCACCTGGCTAACCTACTTGTGACTGGTCAAGGCTAGTCGTAGACTGGGCGGCCACGCGGGCCGCGTAAGATATAGAGGATAGTTTACGCGGGCCGCGTAAGGTCCTAAAATCACCTATAAATAGCCCATCACTTGCACAATCCACTGGTGTCGATTAAAACTTTCAAAAACGAAGTTTTAGTACTCTGAAGTTGAATTTTCAATTTTATTAGCGAGGCGCTGCTCCGATACTCGGTATTAACTCGATCGCTGCTACGATTCAATATCCGATCGATTAAACTATCCAATGGATGTTTAAGTGCTGCCCACATTAGGGTTTATGCTTTGTCATTCGTTGTTAATTCAATGGATGTTTAAGTATCGCACTTTGTCATTCGTTGTGAAGGTTTTAATCTCGTGAGTTATCGTAAATGCTGTATTAGTTACTAAACGCGTTCGTGTGCATGTTATTAAATTTAGGTTAAAAGGCTAATCAGTAGGCTAAGCTCTGCTAAATCTGCAATGTGAGTCATTCTCTTTTTTATCAAAATAATTTATAAATTCTTAAATGTTTTCAAAGTTATAATTACAGGGATTAAGTCTTTGTAATCACTAAATTACAGCCGGTATGTGGGGTTTTGTATACATTACTTGATAATCTTCACCATTGGACAAACGGGTGGCCAATGGTGATATGACCATAGTCACAGATCCGGTCGAGTGACAAATATTGTGGGTAGTTGGTTGATATATGGAAACAATGTAATCCCCCTTAATACTGTAAATTATAACAAACGGGTCGTTTTAATAAAAAGAATGATTCACCAGTATTTCCCGCTGACAAAACCTTTTTCAAACATGTTTCAGGTGATCTGTTGTGATCAAGGAAAAGTGTCGTGAAGCACTACAAGCTTAAGGAAGTGGCTCAATATAAAATAAAAGAAACATGTTTTATAAAGGATTTCTTAGAGAAATCATATGATTGTAAATTACCGGGGTTTTATCCCGAGTTGTGAAATAAAAAAAAATAATCGGGAAATTTTAGTTTTACAAAGATCCTGATGAAATCTTCCGCTGTCAACTTAATTAAATAAATACCACGGGATTTTCTGTCCCGCGGCTCCTGGAACGGGTCAAACCAGGTCGGGGGCCGTGACAGAAAAAGGTGGTATTAGAGCCACTGAATTAAACCAATTAAGTATTTAGAAAATACTTAATTTTACTGATTGTCAATTTGTGATTATGTGTTTTATTATTTGAATATTTGTGTACAGTATGGGTAAGCAAAAGCTTTCAAACATCTATCTTAAATTAGATAGGTCATCAAACGAGAGGTGAAGTTCATCCCAAACAAAACCCTATGCAAATCCTGAAGAAGGAATATTTGTCCGAAAAGCACAATATGAGGAACCACTTTCTCCTAATAAAAGAAGTTTGATTATTAGGAAAAGTCAGGAGAAATTAAAGAAATCACAACCAAAAGAAAAGAGAGTTAATCAGAAAACCCAAGAAATAGGCAGTAACCCTCCATGGGAGGACAAATTAGATGAAAAATGGGCAGATCTTTATATGCTAGCCACTGTAGCAGTAAATGCAAATCTTTAAATATTTTGACTCAAGTTTTAGCACCCTTATCACCTACAATCCAGAAACCTTATCCAATAAATAAATAAGTTTACAGTAAACCCTAGTGTGTTTTAATTTCAGTTGTTTTTATTAAATTAGTCACATGGTATGCAATAATATTTAAAGGTTATTTATGAAATTTTGTTATAAAATTTTAACTTAATAATTTTTGTATTTTGCATATGTGTTAAACAGCATGAATGACATGTCTGAAGCCCTTCAGAATTTAAATCTCTATCCGGTAAAAATAGAGGTTTCCAGAGATTTCAATAGGTATATACCAGATATAGAAGAACCTATGGAATTCAATGCTCCACCCCCGGAGAAACCCAAGCCCAAGAAAATGAGGAGATTTGTAGGATGGAGGCGTGTGCGCAGAAGGAAACCCACAACTAGGAGAATTCCTAAAATAGAAAATCCCTTAGATAAAGGGAAGGGGATTGAAGACGGGGAAGATTATAGGCAGATGGAAATACAGTTTGGGGAATATTCTAGGCAGATGGAAAGGGAGTATGGGGAAGGTTCTAAACAAACCAAGATAGAAATTGGAGAAAGCTCTAAGCAAACCCAGGAAATGACATTACAGGAGGAGTTAGATTTTATATTGGCAAGCTGTGATACTATTAAGCCTGTCAATGAAAATGTTGTTACTCATCCTATTGAAACTCAACTTCCAATGAATTTGGAACCAGCAATCCCAGAACCTATAATCCACACCCAACCTCTAGGAATGGACGAATGGTGGACGAATGATTGGCAGTTCCAAAACCTTCTCAACAGTCCTTATTCCTTTCTCCCTCAATTCGACCCAGAATGTAAGACCCGTCTCTATTAGTCAATATTATAATATTAAACACGCATTTTATACGAAAATGCAAGCTTACAAAAACTTTTCCAAGTTAACTTCTTACATAATTTAAAAACATTCCAAAATATAATTTCAAGTGTTTACAATATCCACTTTTTAAACTAGAACAAAATAAGATCGTTGCGGAAGCTTCAAGTCATGTGTTCGGTTCTCCTTTCTTGCTTGATCCTCATCCGGAGTTCCATAAGACATTCCTAAAATCAAAACCAACATAAAAGTTAGTTTTGACAGTTTCACAACAAGTTATAAACATATTTACATCCAATTCAAAATTCTTGTTTCCTTCGAATTCAAATTTCCGGTTCTTAAACCGAATTATTTGACCCGTTATGGGTATTTATGTCAAAACTATAATTTTATCAACTCTAAAAAAAACTCTTATTTCCTCCAACCATAATCCATATTATGGTTGGTACATGTACCCTTCACGAGAGTATCATTCCTTGTGCGTACCTGGCACGGGTCAACATTGACTCGTTTTTAATACATTGCATTACCTTTCGCCAACCTTGGCAAAACATGCTCATACATTCCGCTTGCCTGTATTTGTAACACTTAACAATACATAATATTACTAATCATCATTTATATTATTATACAACTTCTGACCAAGTATTGAGTCAAAACTAAGTGTGTAAGACCCCGAAACAATTTCTACAAGTACGGACCTGCTTGCTGTCAACAACTATTTTGTTGACAAAACGTCCACAAAAACCACGTTAAACAACTTCCGAAAAGTTTATAAAAATTACCAATCATCATTTATATTGTTATACCACTTCTGACCAAATATTGAGTCAAAACTAAGTGTTTAAGACCTCGAAACAATTTCTGCAAATACGGACCTGCTTGCTGTCAACAACTATTTTGTTGACAAAACGTCCGCGAAAACCACGTTAAACAACTTCCGAAAAGTTTACAAAAATTATCAATCATCATTTATATTGTTATACCAATTCTGACCAAATATTGAGTCAAAACTAAGTGTTTAAGACCTCGAAACAATTTCTGCAAATACAGACCTGCTTGTTGTCAACAACTATTTTGGTGACAAAACGTCCGCGAAAACCATGCCCATTTTATTATTCACAATGCTATCCATTATACAAGTAAGTATTCTATTCTAGAAGGTGTAAGCTTTACTTACCTTCCATCCGGTTATGTTCTTTTCCTTCTCATACTTGATTCATTTGACCCGCTTTCTCCCCTTGCTTCCACCTAGTTTGTTAAGCGCCAAACTATTATTCAATATTCACAAGGTGGTTAGATTAACCATAATTTAATACCATTATTCCACCTTACACATTTCATATCACATTATCATTCATCGTATTGGAGGTCAGTTTGACTTTTAAAAGTCAAATGCCTATTAGCTTATAAATGCACATTCAAGCTCGACAACTAGTTTAGGCATTTCATTAATTATCCGGTAGGCATTATTTTTAGGCCACCGTTTTAACTAAAGTTCTAACCAAGTCCATTGCATTTTCAACACTTCAACTAGTTCAAACGATTATCAAAACTAATTTATTCACTCATTTTGCAAGAACTAAGGGTTCTCATCTATAAGTGAGACCCGTTTCATCATATCACTAGCATTCATCCGAACACCTAATATATTCAAATTCTTCATATAAACTAGTGCATAACACGATTTCATTCATCTATTTACATGATTTGAAATTACCGATTTCATCATAACATACACAATCCATTTCAATTCTTGTATGAACATACACTCAACTAATAATTTGATCAAGTATCTTGCTTCTACTATTCAATATGATAATTCTAAGCATACATATATCATCATCATCATAATTTCGAACCCCACTTATCTAAGTGTGGTAAATCATCTAGACATTCAAATCTTGACAACACATGTATAATTTACACTTAGGGTTTTGTTACTAAGCAAGTTTACATCATAGTTCAGCCATAACTTCTATGATTAACACAAAATTCGCAGATTATGATGTTTCTTCAAATTTTCCAACTTCACGAATGTCAAGAATTCGACATACCTTATGATCCCCTAGCTTGAGTGATCGTTAATTCGCGTTCATTCATGAATTTGAGCCCCGATTAGCCCTTCAATTTGATGTTATTCGATGAACTAGGGTTTGGCACCCTTTGCTTCTCCTGGTCGTTCATTCCAGAACACACACTTAGTGTGTGTTTTGTTTTGTTTCTTTTTTTTTTAATAACTAAACTTCCAAGTTTTCCATTTTGGTCCCTTATGTTTAGTTAGTTATTAAGTAGGCCACAACTTACTTATTTTCAATAATGTTTACCCCTTTTTAACTAGGTTAAACATTCCTAGTTTACTTAGCGGGTTCGGGGGAGATACTACTTTGTTTTGTTTTAAGTCCCGTTAAATCGGGCCTCTTATAATCTTTATTTCCTCAAAAGCTTTTATTCACTTTTTATTTAATATTAGGTTTATTTATTAAATTCCTAATATTCACCGGGTTTACTTTTACCACTAACGGTATTTTACCCGTTCATTATTATTAACATGGTTTAATTACCAAATTCCCGATTTCGGGGTGTTACAAGTCTACCCCCCTTAGAGAGGTTTCGTCCCCGAAACCTTTCTTACTTAGTTTATTGAGCTTGAACTCAATGCACTTGATCTCGGTAATCTTTTGAGCATTGCTCGTACTTTGACTACCCAACACTTCATTTGTGTTGCCTTATGATCGCTTAGTGTAGGCGATCAATGCTCTTCGTTAGTAAGACCTCGTGAGCCGTCATTTTTGTTTTGTATGCATTTACCCTTATTGTTTTATTTGACCGAGTCGCCAATTTGACCACTTGGTCATATAAGTTTATCACTTATATTTATTCCACGCTAATCTTATAATGAATAGCATATTAGACAAGCTCTTAATTTAAATATTAACCTTAACCGGTCTTACTGGCTAGACTTATTAGTCCACTTGCCTTCTACCCAACACTCGGACTACAGTGTGATTATATTCGACATTACTTTCCTTGACCGTGACTACATCACGTCATATCTAAGTTTATATCAAAAAAAAATTTAGTTTAACGTTTTATTTTTAATTTATGTCAAACAATTTTGACAACTTGGCATTCATTCTTTTACAGTTCTTGTTTTACGCGGGGATTCTCAACTGGGTCCCTCGATTTGTCTAAGTAACCCATAGGTTCTTTTACTTGACCTCGTAGGCTAGTTCTTTAGGCTTTCACCTTTTAAGGCGAGGCCTCTATAGTTCTTTTCTTTTCATTCATGACCCGAGGGTCATTTTGGTTCCGTAGACCTTTAAAATGTTTATAACCCATAGGTTATAATGATCCCGTAGATCATTCTTTTTACCAGTGTCATTCTTGAAATGTATATATATTTATATAGCATCAAGGCACCCCTCGTTATGTTTGGGACCATTTATTTTTGCCTTTAAAATTCATTCGACCTTGACTGTAGTCTAAGGCCACATCCATTTTCTTTCGGATTATCTTTCCGGCTCTATGACTTCTCACGTCATTTACACGTCGGTTTGTCTCAATCTTATCGTCATTCAGTTTACTCCTCTATTTCCTTTCAAACCGCTACCCGGGTTCTTTATCTTAGTGTTTTTAACACTCCAGTTTCACTGGTTTGCGTTTTTCCTTTCTATACTTTTTTACGACCTATCACATAGGTTCATTAATATTTCGCGCTTTCATTATTCAGCTTGCGCTTACTTTCATTTTCAAGAGTTATTCTTTATTATTCTCGTTTGACTTGTTTGTGTGAACTTCATCACTTATGAATGTAAAACTTCATTCTTTGTTCGACCCGTTCACTTTAAAATTGTTGAACGTAATTATCAAAAATTTCTGTTTGCAAAATATTTTCGTCTTTTAGTCTTGACTCCAAAACCCGAGTCTTTTAACTTTCCATCCAAGTTCTCGTTTCTCGGTCTACGCATGTATTTAAATCCTTTCCCATCAACCGGGTGTTTTACCAAAGTCGTTGTTATTGCAACTCTTCCAGTATACATTAAGACTTCGCTTCATTTTTATATTCCGACTTTGTCCTCAAGTTTGACGTTTTACAAAAACGGCCCGTTAAGAGACATATTTTCATTCTCCGGGTTCGAGTGTAAGTACACCCCCTCCCAATGCATATCTTAATCATTTTACATGTTTGGATTCTCCGGGTTCGAGTGTAAGTACACCCCCTCCCAATGCATATCTTAATCGTTTTACATATTTGGATTCTCCGGGTTCGAGTGTAAGTACACTCCCTCCCAATGCATATCTTAATCATTTTACATTAATCTTTGTCCCTTCACTCGGGCTCATTATCCTAATGTAATAAGCTTCCGTCACCCGGCTGTGCGTTTACATTATTATCAAATATTTTGCTCATTTGATTTATTTGGGTACTTTTTAATTTGTCCCACTCACCCCGTCCTTACTACATCGGGTGTAAGCATGTCCATCATAAAAAGTTCATGGCACCACGTGCTCACCACTTATTTGGCCAGAGTAAGCGATCAATACCTGATATACATGACATTTTTATAATTTTCACATTACACCCCATGTAAGTAACGCCTCTATTTGTTTTTCTTGGAAATAATATCCCGGATAGGTTTTCTATTCGGGTTTTTCCAAGTTTTCTATCTACATATGCAACTTTCAATCTCTACGTATTTGTTGCATATTACTATTTGTGCAATTAAATTTAAAATGTGCACCTGGTAATGCTTGCCCTAACGGGCTTCTCTTGCCATTAGCCTTGTTCGCGATCGCTACGCGATTTAGGTCCTTGGTGAGCATGTTCTACTTGTCGTACTTTGGACCGTTCCTCCATCAAATTCACAATTTGTTAGACACCCGCTATCTTTAGATGCAAGTATCCTTCAACAAAACATTTACAAGAGTCAATAATATCAACTTCAATAATCGCCCGTATTATAATACAAGGCTTTTTCTACTATACGCGTCAACGCGCGTAATTTCGTTAACTATATAAATCATTTTAATTGGGGTAACGTGTATTACACGATAACCCTATGTTTTGTTTACAACACTTTAACACGCTAAACCATTAACATACATGTACTTACCGGATTTGCGATCAAGCCTCGAACCGAACACTTTATTCTTTTAACCTTGAGCTCTGATTACAAACTTGTAAGACCCGTCTCTATTAGTCAATATTATAATATTAAACACGCATTTTATACGAAAATGCAAGCTTACAAAAACTTTTCCAAGTTAACTTCTTACATAATTTAAAAACATTCCAAAATATAATTTCAAGTGTTTACAATATCCACTTTTTAAACTAGAACAAAATAAGATCGTTGCGGAAGCTTCAAGACATGTGTTCGGTTCTCCTTTCTTGCTTGATCCTCATCCGGAGTTCCATAAGACATTCCTAAAATCAAAACCAACATAAAAGTTAGTTTTGACAGTTTCACAACAAGTTATAAACATATTTACATCCAATTCAAAATTCTTGTTTCCTTCGAATTCAAATTTCCGGTTCTTAAACCGAATTATTTGACCCGTTATGGGTATTTATGTCAAAACTATAATTTTATCAACTCTAAAAAAAACTCTTATTTCCTCCAACCATAATCCATATTATGGTTGGTACATGTACCCTTCACGAGAGTATCATTCCTTGTGCGTACCTGGCACGGGTCGACATTGACTCGTTTTTAATACATTGCATTACCTTTCGCCAACCTTGGCAAAACATGCTCATACATTCCGCTTGCCTGTATTTGTAACACTTAACAATACATAATATTACTAATCATCATTTATATTATTATACAACTTCTGACCAAGTATTGAGTCAAAACTAAGTGTGTAAGACCCCGAAACAATTTCTACAAGTACGGACCTGCTTGCTGTCAACAACTATTTTGTTGACAAAACGTCCACAAAAACCACGTTAAACAACTTCCGAAAAGTTTATAAAAATTACCAATCATCATTTATATTGTTTTACCACTTCTGACCAAATATTGAGTCAAAACTAAGTGTTTAAGACCTCGAAACAATTTCTGCAAATACGGACCTGCTTGCTGTCAACAACTATTTTGTTGACAAAACGTCCGCGAAAACCACGTTAAACAACTTCCGAAAAGTTTACAAAAATTATCAATCATCATTTATATTGTTATACCAATTCTGACCAAATATTGAGTCAAAACTAAGTGTTTAAGACCTCGAAACAATTTCTGCAAATACGGACCTGCTTGCTGTCAACAACTATTTTGTTGACAAAACGTCCGCGAAAACCATGCCCATTTTATTATTCACAATGCTATCCATTATACAAGTAAGTATTCTATTCTAGAAGGTGTAAGCTTTACTTACCTTCCATCCGGTTATGTTCTTTTCCTTCTCATACTTGATTCATTTGACCCGCTTTCTCCCCTTGCTTCCACCTAGTTTGTTAAGCGCCAAACTATTATTCAATATTCACAAGGTGGTTAGATTAA
This sequence comes from Helianthus tuberosus, assembly GCA_030545235.1. Classification (NCBI taxonomy): domain Eukaryota; kingdom Viridiplantae; phylum Streptophyta; class Magnoliopsida; order Asterales; family Asteraceae; genus Helianthus; species Helianthus tuberosus. The sequence continues at coordinate 34,434,855 of CM060356.1, read as the reverse complement.
CCATAATTTAATACCATTATTCCACCTTACACATTTCATATCACATTATCATTCATCGTATTGGAGGTCAGTTTGACTTTTAAAAGTCAAATGCCTATTAGCTTATAAATGCACATTCAAGCTCGACAACTAGTTTAGGCATTTCATTAATTATCCGGTAGGCATTATTTTTAGGCCACCGTTTTAACTAAAGTTCTAACCAAGTCCATTGCATTTTCAACACTTCAACTAGTTCAAACGATTATCAAAACTAATTTATTCACTCATTTTGCAAGAACTAAGGGTTCTCATCTATAAGTGAGACCCGTTTCATCATATCACTAGCATTCATCCGAACACCTAATATATTCAAATTCTTCATATAAACTAGTGCATAACACGATTTCATTCATCTATTTACATGATTTGAAATTACCGATTTCATCATAACATACACAATCCATTTCAATTCTTGTATGAACATACACTCAACTAATAATTTGATCAAGTATCTTGCTTCTACTATTCAATATGATAATTCTAAGCATACATATATCATCATCATCATAATTTCGAACCCCACTTATCTAAGTGTGGTAAATCATCTAGACATTCAAATCTTGACAACACATGTATAATTTACACTTAGGGTTTTGTTACTAAGCAAGTTTACATCATAGTTCAGCCATAACTTCTATGATTAACACAAAATTCGCAGATTATGATGTTTCTTCAAATTTTCCAACTTCACGAATGTCAAGAATTCGACATACCTTATGATCCCCTAGCTTGAGTGATCGTTAATCCGCGTTCATTCATGAATTTGAGCCCCGATTAGCCCTTCAATTTGATGTTATTCGATGAACTAGGGTTTGGCACCCTTTGCTTCTCCTGGTCGTTCATTCCAGAACACACACTTAGTGTGTGTTTTGTTTTGTTTCTTTTTTTTAATAACTAAACTTCCAAGTTTTCCATTTTGGTCCCTTATGTTTAGTTAGTTATTAAGTAGGCCACAACTTACTTATTTTCAATAATATTTACCCCTTTTTAACTAGGTTAAACATTCCTAGTTTACTTAGCGGGTTCGGGGGAGATACTACTTTGTTTTGTTTTAAGTCCCGTTAAATCGGGCCTCTTATAATCTTTTTTTCCTCAAAAGCTTTTATTCACTTTTTATTTAATATTAGGTTTATTTATTAAATTCCTAATATTCACCAGGTTTACTTTTACCACTAACGGTATTTTACCCGTTCATTATTATTAACATGGTTTAATTACCAAATTCCCGATTTCGGGGTGTTACACAGAACCTATACCTAACCCACCTATGAGCAATGAGAATTTAGCTGAACTTCATCATTTTGGCGAGGAGTTAGTGGATGCAGGAAATAGGATCAGGGAAGTAGGAGAACAGATCTCCTGGAAATACGACGAGAGGGAACGTCGTTACTAAAAATATCAACTGATGAGGGATAATGGGTTTATGAGACTGTGGTTGTATAATAGTAATAAGAATATAATCATGTAGAATAACTACAAATAAAACTTTGTAAAATAATGGTGTGTATTGACGCATAGTATAAAATATATAAAATGGGAATCGAGAAATCGATAGTTTTGACTATATGCATTGTGAAATTTGTATGATTATTTTGTGTATAATTGTTATTTATTTTAATACTAATAAATTATATATATTAATTATCAGATGGAAAACGCTAATAACGAACCAGTTAATGAGGTTAATCAATCTGAGCAACATCCGGAGGATCAATTTCTAAATAGGCAAGATATTGAAAATATCGTTGCTCAGGGAATAGCCAATGTTATTCCAGCAATAGTTGCTGCTGTTAGAAATCCAATCGAACCTCAACAAATCATTCATAGCAAACGTATTTCTGAAGATAACTTCAGCAATAGTGTAAATGGAGGCGGTAATCATACTAATCACGATAATAATCCACGGCAGGCTCCGCTCCCTAAGAAAATGAAAGCTGCAACTCTTGGTTGCACTTACCAAGAATTTCTTGCTTGTAAACTCGTTGAGTTTGCAGGCAATGAAGGAGCGACTGCAGTACTGCGTTGGTTAGAGAAAACCGAGGCAGTGATTACAATAAGTAAATGTGCCAAGGACGATCAGGTTATGTACGCGTCAAATCTTTTTAAAGAAGGGGTGCTAGAATGGTGGAATACAGTACTTCAAGCCAAAGGAAGAAATATGGCCTATGCCATGAACTGGGAAGAATTTAAGAGTCTTGTAGAAAGAAAATTCTGTCCCGAGTATGAAAAAGATCAAATGGCGAATAAGTTCTTGAACCACCGGATGGTGGACATAGATTGTCGCGGCTATACTTCGACATTCTTTGAATATGCTAGAGCGGTATCAACACTGGCTTCGCCAGAACCGGTACTCATTTCTCGCTATATTTGGGGATTGATTGGTGAAATCCGCAATATTGTTAAAGCTGCGAGACCTCGCACTATTGACGATGCAGTGGAATTAGCTAACACCCTAACCGATGAACTGGTGCGCACAAGAGATGATAACAGGAAAAAGGAACTGGCTCAGAAAATTACCCAAGGATTTCGTATGGGTAATAATAACAGCTTCAAGAGAAGAGGAACAGGGCAATCCTCAAATCCACCGTTCTGCAAAAATTGCAGAAAGAAACATTATGGAAGATGTACTGTGACCTGCAACTTTTGCAAAGCCATAGGACATCGTGAAGAAGACTGCAGAAGGAAAACAAGGATCTGCTATAACTGTGGAGAAGCTGGGCATTTCAAAACAGAATGTCCTAAAGTGGTTAAACCAGCAGACAATAAAGCCAAGGCAGCTGATGGAGCTACCAAAAAGAATGTTCGAGCCTTTCAGTTAACAACTCAGGAGGCCGAGTTAATCCCTGATGTGATAGCTGGTACATTCTTAGTTCACAACGTATATGCAAAAGTATTATTTGACTCTGGTGCAAACCAAAGTTTTATAAATACTTCATTCTGCCAAGCTCTTAACTTACCCTTAATCAACCTTAGGCAGATTTTTACGGTCGAAACGGCAGATGGAAATTCTGATAGCATAGATAAAGTTTTGAAAAAGGAAAATATAGAACTCTCCGGTCATAAATTCTTTGCAAACCTGTTACCTATGAAATTAGCCGAATTCGATGTTGTATTAGGAATGGATTGGTTAGTAGCCAACCATGCTCGAATTCTCTGTGATAAGAACTCTATAGAAATTCAGGCACGCACCGGAGAAGTAATTATGATTACAGGAGATAAACCACGTAAGCCTATGAAGTTCATATCAGTAATGAAAGTTGCTAGTTATGAACGAAAGAAAGGAATAGTATATATGATTTCAGTAATCATTAGTACTAAGGGTAAAGAACTTAAGGAAATACCAGTAGTCTCAGAATACCCAGATGTATTCCCAGAAGAACTCCCGGGATTACCACCAGATAGGGAAGTAGAATTTAGAATTCATCTAATTCCAGGAACTATACCGATAGCCAAGGCACCTTATCGGTTAGCACCCACATAAATTTTAGAACTGAAAAAGCAATTAGATGAATTACTAAGTAAAGGTTTCATACAACCTAGTTCATCCCCGTGGGGAGCACCAGTGTTGTTTGTAAAGAAGAAGGATGGTTCAATGAGAATGTGTATTGATTATAGAGAATTGAATAAGGTTACAATTAAGAATCGATACCCATTACCTAGAATTGATGATCTATTTGATCAACTTCAAGGAGCTAGGTATTTTTCTAAGATTGATTTACGCTCCGGATATCATCAATTGAAGGTACAAGAAGAAGACATACCTAAAACTGCTTTCAGAACTAGGTATGGTCATTACGAGTTTACAGTCATGCCCTTCGGATTAACGAATGCACCTGCAACATTCATGGACATGATGAATAGGATCTGTAAACCGTATTTGGATAAATTTGTAATTGTTTTCATCGACGATATACTTATTTATTCCAAAAATCAGGAAGAACATTGTCAGCACTTGCATGCACTATTAACTTTGTTAAGAAAAGAAAAGCTGTAAGCCAAATTCTCGAAGTGTGAATTTTGGTTGCAAGAAGTGCAATTCCTAGGTCACATGGTGAATTACGAAGGCATTCATGTAGATCCTGCTAAGATAGAGGCAATTACCAAATGGAAGGTTCCACAATCCGTAATGGAAATTAGAAGTTTTATAGGTTTAGCTGGATATTATAGACGATTTATTAAGGATTTTTCCAAGATAGCTGTACCATTAACTAAGCTAACCTGTAAAGCAGTTAAGTTTGAATGGGGACCTAAGCAAGAAGAAGCTTTTAGGATTCTAAAGCAAAAGTTAACAAATGCTCCAATCCTAGCCTTACCAGAAGGGACTGAAGATTTTGAAGTTTACTGTGATGCTTCAAAACTAGGATTTGGATGTGTGCTGATGCAACGCAAGAAGGTAATTGCGTATGCTTCAAGACAATTGAAAAAGCACGAAGAGAACTATACAACTCATGATTTAGAATTAGGAGCTGTAATTTTTGCCCTTAAGATCTGGAGACATTATTTATACGGAAGTAAATTTACTGTCTATACGGATCACAAAAGTTTAAGGTACAGATTTGGGCAAAAAGAGTTAAACATGAGGCAAAGGAGATGGATGGAAATTTTAAGTGACTACGACTGTGATATTCAGTATCACGAAGGAAAGGCAAATATAGTTGCAGATGCCTTAAGTCGTAAATATCTTGAAAAGAAAAAGCGAGTTCGTGCTCTCAGATTAAATTTACAATTAGATTTAATGGAACAATTGAAAAATGTTCAAGCTACAGCAATCAAGGATGATGCTGAAGGAATGAAAGGAAGAATAAAAGAATTAGAACAAGGAGCTGATGGAATTTGGAGATTCCACCAAAGAAGGATTTGGGTACCTAAACAAGGAGAATTAAGAAATAAGATTTTAGAAGAAGCTCATAAATCTAGGTATACCATGCACCCTAGCAATAATAAAATGTACCAAGATTTAAGAAATAACTTTTGGTGGATAGGAATGAAAAAGGATATAGCTCGATATGTTTCTAAGTGTCTTACTTGTTCACAAGTTAAGGCAGAACACCAAAAACCTTCAGGTCTACTACAACAATTAGAAATGCATGTATGGAAATGGGAACTCATAACAATGGATTTTGTTACTAAGTTACCAAAAACCAGAAAAGGTAATGATGCTATTTGGGTAATTGTGGATCGATTAACCAAATCAGCTCATTTTCTACCTATGAAAGAAACCTTTAGCATGGAAAGATTGGCAAAGTTGTATGTAGATGAAATAGTATCTTTACATAGAGTTCCACTCTCCATAGTTTCGGATAGAGATAGTCGTTTTACTTCCCATTTCTGGACTAGTTTCCAAGAAGCAATGGGAACTCGACTAAACCTAAGCACTGCATATCATCCTCAGATAGATGGACAAAGTGAAAGGACAATCCAAACTCTAGAAGACATGCTCAGAGCATATGTGATAGACTTTGGTGGAAATTGGGACGACCATTTACCTTTAATTGAATTCTCCTATAACAATAGTTATCATTCAAGTATTGAAACTGTCACGACCCCCGACCCACCCTGGACGGAATCGGGAGCCGTGAACAGCCCAGTGGTACCGGTGATTATTTTGAAAAATATTGCAGCGGAAATTTCATCAGGACCGTGAGTTAGGAAAAATATCAGAGTTTAGAAAACACCGGATTTTATTTATTAAATAGATGGGATAAACCCGTGTTTTACAAAGGTAGCTTTAATAAAGATACATTTGATTACATAAAACAATATTTCTTAATTTTTAATTAATAAAATAAGCCACTTCTTGAAGCCCTTTCAGTGCCGTATCCAACTCTTACTCCAATCTATTGTAATTACCTGAAACGCGTTTTAAAAAGGTTTTGTCAGCAGGAAATACTGGTGAATCATTCTATTTAATAAAACGACCTGTTTGTTATAATTTACAGTATTAAGGGTGATTACATTGTTTCTATATCAACCAACTACCCACAGTATTTGTCACTCGACTTATTTCTGTGACTGTGGTCAGACCACCCATAGGCTAACTCGTTGTCCAATGGTGGCGGGAAAAAGTAACGTATACAAAACCCCACATACTGGCTGTAATTTGGTGATTACAAAGACTTAATCCCCGTAATTATAACATTGAAAACAAATAGAGTTTTGTAAAGTAATTTGATAAAAAGAGAATGACTCACATTATAATTATGTAGATTCATACGGCCAAAGTTTAGTCTACAGATAAGCCTTGATATATTGCAGATATATAGGCAGAGCTTAGCCTATTGATTAGTCTTGTAACCTAGTGCACACGAACTAGGTAGGTAACTTAATACAGCATTTACGATAACTCACGGGATTAAAACCCTCACAATGAATGACAAAGTGAAATCACTTAAACATCCATCGGATTCACAACGAATGACTGAGTATTCCCCGAGTTCGGGTGGTACTCAAACATCCGGTCGGAATCACGACTAATGACAAAGGATAGCGCTTAAACATCCATCGGATAGTTTCCATCGATCGGACATTGAATCGTAGCAGCGATCGAGTTAATACCCTGTATCGTAGCAGCACCCCGCTATACTAATTAGTGATTTTGAGACTGTTTCTACTATAACTCGGAGTGTATAACGAATTTCTTCGTCGAACGAACGCCAGAAATCAAATCCCAGACTCTGCTATTTATACACAAATTTGACATCGCTTATGGACCGTAAGCCTAATCCCTTACGGTCCGTAAGGGACACATTTTCACTATAGGGTAGCCACGTGTTTGTGTAGGCTTGCTGAGTTGACGGAATATTAAAATTCAAATTTGACAACGAGATATAAAGATAATCGTCAAGTGGGAATATCCCCCCCTGAGTTTTAGGGGCCCTGATCCTGATTCTGATTGTTCTGAAATTTGTAGGGTTTATGTAGAATTACTTGGGAGTCTCAATTAGGGTTTCCGATTGGGTAAATAAAAATAATAAATAGGACTTCTAATGAGATTTGTTATGATTTGGGATAAAAGGGAATAAAATGATGAGAAAAGAAAATGGACCTACTTTATAACTTTAGGGTTCAATTAGAAAGTCTCCTGGTAGAATATTGGGTAAAATCTTTTGAGGTATATAAAAAATATATTTTTGTAATTGTGTTAAGTATAGTACCCCTAATTCAACCTTATCCCGATGTCCCGAGACAGAACCCCAATAACTTAGTCGGGCAGAGCCCTGACATATGTTATGAGGCTCAGATCAATCGGAAAGGGTAGCGGTGATCTGGAGTTAAAACAATTAAAACGAGGCAAAGGCTTATTATTATTATAGGGTAAATAATAATAAAAATATATATATAGAGAGAGAGAGTAAGCGATGAGAGAGTAGAAAGAAGAGAGAGATGGCGAAATGAATGAAGGGAAATATATTGAAATGGACCATCTTATTTATACTGTCCTCCCAAGATTTCGGAAATGCATGCATTTAGACACGTAAGTTGGTCACCTGTGCATACTGTGTACTTAACCCATTGGTGTGAAATGAAATTATATTAAAAATGGGACACGACATTGAAAGATTCACAGAATGGAGGACACGTCCTTTTCTTTTCATATAAATCTCTAATTATTATTTATTATTATTATTATTATTTAATATATATATATTTTTTTTTGAAAAAGGCGATATATTAAAAGCTCTTAAGCAAGCTGCTCAAGAAGTTAAAAAAATTACATGAAAATGAGATAACATACTGGAAAAGAAAGCTGCAAAACATACAGACTCAATTACAATTTAGATGCCCAAGCCACTTTAAACTCTTTCCATTCCTTCCAGTCCAGCTTAATAGATTCCACCCTAGAGTTAATCCACAAAAAAGATAGGGCCTTTATTTCGCCTACTATTTTTGACAGTTGCGGAACTATTCCTTTGAATATTTGCTGGTTTCGTGCTAGCCAAATAGACCAGCAGGCTGTAGCCACAATAAGATACGCCGCCCTTTTCATTTGATTTGTTAGTTGCAGATTATCAAGGTATTCAAGTGTCTCAATAACGCTGAGCATGTACCTCGGCATAGGAACTTTTATCCATTGCGAAATAGCTACCCAAACCTGATGAGCGAACTCGCACGAGATGAGTAGATGATCTGCCGACTCGACTGACCTGCTGCACATAACGCATCTGATGGATGATATCGGGACGTGCCTTGTGGCTAAGGCTTCCCGTGTTGGTATACCATCTAGTACTACTCTCCACAAAAAACAATTTATTTTTTTCGGTAACCAACTTAACCACTTTAGTACTCTTGTTTCAGGAATGGTAGGCATGCAGTCAAGTTCCCTCCGTAGATCACAGACCCGAAATGACTCTGTAACTGTACCCGATTGCCACAACCATTTGTCAACCCCTTGCCCCATAATTTGATTTTGCAGTAGCAGTTTACAGCCGTTCCATTCCATCTTATGTCTGTTTTGCACCAGAGTTTTTGTGCTACCCCAGATCCATTCGATGCAGCCTTGCGTAAGTAGATATCTTTCCCGAATCGTACATAATTTGTCAGATTCCAAAGTGAATAGATTAGGGAATAATTCCCGCAAAGGTCTGCTACCTACCCAGACATCGATCCAAAAATACGTTTTGTCACCAATACCCACCTTGACTTTCAACCTGTCTTGCACTTCGACCGCCCGGTTCCCTGATGCCCTTCCCATGTTTATTATACTCTTCCACACCCCGCCCAACGTACTTTTAAGCGGTATGGAAGTGTAGGTACGAGAGCCTTGATGTATTGCCGCAATGACCCTCGCCCAAAGTTGTGATCGTTCGTTTTTGAATCTTACACTCCACTTGACCATTAACGCTTTATTTATTGCCGATAGGCTTCCAACACCCAAACCGCCTTGTTCCATAGGTGCCACAACCTTATACCATGGAGCCCAACTCATCTTCTTGTTGTCGATACACCCACCCCATAGGAATTTCCTTCGGATTTTCTCTAAACGTTTGATCACTTCCACGGGAGCATTAAACAAAGAGAAGTAATAGGTAGGGAGATTTCCTAGTACCGCCTTGATTAATGTTAACCTACCACCAAATGAAAGTGTTCTTGCCTTCCATTGTGATAACATATTTTCAAATCTTTCCACAATCGGCCGCCAATTCTTTATAAGACCCATATTCGCACCTACCGGTAGACCAAGATAGATGAATGGGAAGACACCCGAATTGCACTCCAATATTGATGCCATTCGAGATATTTCGACATTGTCTACCCCCACCCCATACAAATGGCTTTTTGTGAAGTTAACTTTGAGGCCGGATGACAAGTTAAAACATCTTAGCATTCTCGCTAGATTATGAAAATTCTGCCCGGACCATTCTCCCACAAAGAGGACATCATCCGCATATAGTAAATGGGAGATATTTGGACCCAAACACGGTGTATTTACACCATTTAGAAGCCCCAAATCCTTTGCCTTTTCCGTTGCAACGTGGAGTGCTTCCATAGCAATTATGAAAAGTAGTGGAGATAACGGGTCTCCTTGTCGGACACCTCTTTGGACATTAAATTCCAAAGTAGGTGAGCCATTGACAAGGATGGATGAACGGGCCGAAGAGAGAATACCCGAGACCCATTTTCTCCATAATGCCGGGAAACCCATTTGTAATAATACCGAGTCCAAGAAAGCCCAATTTAAGGAGTCGAATGCTTTTTCAAAATCCACCTTGAAAAGCATAACCTTACGTTTCGCCTTTTTTGCCCACGACACAATTTCATTCACTATCAACGGGCCCTCAAGTATGCTTCTTCCTTCAATGTAAGCGGATTGTACATCACTAACTACCGAACCGATCACCTTTTTTAATCTCAAAGCGAGGATTTTTGATATCACTTTTGAGATACAACCGATTAGATTGATTGGACGAAAATTTTTGATCAATTGAGGGCTTGAAATTTTTGGCACAAGAGTGATGAAACTCGAATTACATCCCCTGTTTAGATTACCATGGACATAAAAGTAATCCAATACCGAGTAAAAATCCGCTTCAAATAGGTCCCAGAAATTCTTTATAAACTGAAATGTGAACCCGTCGGGTCCCGGTGTCTTATCGCCACTACAACTCCAAACCGCGTCTTTTATTTCATCTCTTGAAAACCGTTTAACAAGCATTGCCGATTGGGGTAGATCAAGCACTTTGAAGCCGTCATTTACGAACCTCGGTCTTGCTTGTGGAATTTCTTGAAATAATGTTTGGAAATGAGCTTTGATTGCAGATTTAAGCTCATCCGGTTGAGACACCCAAACATGATTAAAATTCAGCCCATTTATCCGATTGTTTTTCCGATGACCTTTGATTATGCCGTGAAAAAAGGATGAGTTTTCATCCCCATCCACCGCCCATTTTATCTTCGCCCTTTGTCTTAGGTCTTCCAATCTAATTGCATCTAATTCGTTGATTGTATTCACCCAAACTTCCCTGTTTTTTATCTCAGTTTCAGACAAATTGAAAGATTCAGCTTTCAAATCCAATATTTCCACTTTCTTTTTGAGACCCGATAATAAACCATTGTTACGTTTATTTCTTTCATCGCACCAGGTCTTAATGGTTGCTTTTATTGCTTTTAAGCGAGCCGCCATAAGCTTATCCGGAGGATAAAAGGGGACAACACCAACGTAAGCTTTCCGTACAAGGTCCGAAAAACCATCTTCTTTAATCCAGGAATTAAAAAAACGGAATGGTGGTGCACCGAAATTTATATCTGAGCAGAGTAGTAGCAAGGGTCTGTGATCTGATTTGTATCTTGGTAGCCCGAAACATTTTGCCGCAGGCCACTGAGATAAGAAGGAGAAACTTACCAGGATTCTGTCGATTTTGCTGAATTTTCGACCATTGTTCGTCATGTACGTGAAATTGCACCCCATCATGTTATATTCCGATAGACCCGCATTGTTAATGAAAGAATTAAAGTCTCCAGCAGACTCGCTGCAAAACTTCGAATTACGTCTTTCACTCGATTGTCTTACGCAGTTAAAATCCCCTAGGAGAATCCATGAACCAGTGAAGGAGTTCAGTAGACCCAGGAGATCCAACCACAATTGCCTTTTCAAATTTTTTTCCTGTGGAGCGTATACGTTCACCACGTTTATCTCACCACCCCCATTACATAATTCCCCAATGGTCGCTAGGAAAAACCGGTTTGGTACTGAGGATTTTTTGTTGAAAACACCCGGATCCCATATGTTCAACAAACCCCCTGATCTCCCATTTGAGTCAACCGTATCAAAATCAAAAGTTGTGTTACCCCAGAAGTTACTAACCTGGATACTCGAGGAGTTAGACATTTGAGTTTCTTGTATGCCTATAAAGCTGAGATTGTTGTTCCTTCTCAGACCCCTGATGTGTTCCGCCTTTTCATTGTCGCCTGCCCCCCTAATGTTTGAAGATAGAAAATTCATTGGTGATAGTTTGACTCCTGCGATTGCCTAATTTCTTCACGTAAGACCTTCTCACAACCCGCCATCATGAAACCTAATTGCTCTCCTACATCAATCGTTAAGCTTGCCTCTGTATCAACCCCAGGTGCCAACGCAGTGGGTTGAGGTATCGGAGTCCCATCAGTTTGTTGACCACCAGCCGCCCTGTGTCTGTGTTTCGTGACATCTCCATTTTTCCCAGACCATAGAGAATCTTTCATTCTCATCGAAGGAAATTTGAAATTCGAATTTTTGTGCATCTGCTTCTTAGTGATCGTTGGGGAGGGTGGTTTGGAGGCGTTGGAGGTGGAAGGGGAATTGTTGAGATCAATTACCTTATTTGCTTTGCCTTGCTGATGTATTAGTTCTCGTAAATTGAAAGGATCAGGGGAGGTCTCGTCATCAGTAATAACAATATTATTGGGCTCCCTATCTCCAATTTCTTTATTGGGCTCCAGGTTAGGGCTATCCATAACAATTTCCTCTTCATCAAAAAGGTCATGTAGGCCCAAATTAGAGTTATTACTCCAAAGACTAGGGGGCCTCTTATATGGTGGTGGGGGAGGGGTATCGTAAGGACCCACACTTTCTCTGTTATCATCAGATAAGGGACTTTCCCTAGGAGACTTCTCATTATTACCTGCCACCTTTGAAAGAGGTTCCCTAGGTAAGGGACTTTCCAATCTTCCACTTTGATTGGATTGTTGTTTTTCCCAACAAGTATTCCCAGACCCCAAGACCGTCCCTATAGCTTCCTTGTGACCGTTGGCCAACTCGTCCACTTCCATAGTCTCCGACCCAGATTCCGGTGGACGCCGGAAATTCTGGCGACATAAGAAATCTGGAATACACTGTGGTTCTATTTCTGCTATCCATACATCGTAATTAAAACCATCCCAGGTAATACGAAGCTTGCTGTTGATCCTTCCAACTTGTTCTGTTAGGACGGCCACCTTGTTGTTTGATAGGTCGATGTCGTCTGCCGACGCTATTGATGGGATGACGATCCTTCCTAACATGTTTCCAATCTGATCGAAGACAGCGGGTCCCCAAAATTGCAACGGGACACCCATGATAGAAATCCATACTACTCTTTGAAACTGAAGATGTTGTCCCTCCCAGATTTGCAGATTCGAAAACCAGGTTGACCAAGCTGGTTCGTTGTCGTGTAACATCTCCAACGCCTTCTCATGTGTGGGGAAATCCAACATAACCCTCAAGCCTCCAAGATACCTAATTGTCGAACCAACTAGCCCATCTCCTTCCAGTAGACTACCTAAGTTTTTAAGGTCGAACGGGTTCCTGAGCTCCCCAACTAATGATTTGCCCCGCCACGTTTTCGATGCGGTGCTTTCCGTAAGGTATAATTCCGGTGTCTTCTCTACCGGCAAGGTGTGTTGGATCCCTGTAACAGACTCCACATATGTTTTTTTTCTTACAGTTGCATTGTTACCCTGAGCCGCCTTGTGTACCGGTCTTTTCTCCGGCCTTACGTGTCTTCTCTGCATGCCGACATTGTTTGTTTCCTGGTTCCTGGTGTTATTCAACTTACCATGAGGCTGGTTGTGAAGCTTGGAGTCTTCACCCTTAACGAACTTTGCTAAACTGACAAATACTTTCCGATGATCAATTCTGACCGACCCCAAATGATGAATCAGAGCTTCAGCATCTCTAACACCTGTAAATCTGATGAAACCAAAAGTATTGCCCAAATGGTCTTTTTTCCTTGGTACGTAAGCGTCTGTCATTGCGCCGAAACCGAAAAAAACATCCCATAGCAAAAAGCTTGAACAACCATCTGGGAGATTACCGATGAAGAAGGTAGTCTCCTTAGCCCTTGCCACTGGTCTTCTCCGCGTTTGATCATCACTGATTAGCCGACGTCCCTTATACTTCGCCACATGCCACCGTTCTTCCCTTCTGCCGGATGGTTGGCAATCTCCACCGAAGCGTCGGTCTCTCTCTCTCCCTCGGTCTCTCTCCATTGCTAAAAGTACGATTTATGAAGGACTAATATATATATATATTAAATGGGACATGAATTTAGAAAGAGGACAAAACATGTCCACGAAATATTCAACTTTCAATTATATATTTTATTTTATTATATATATTATAATTAATTTAACTGCTTTATTCATTTGGAGTGTATAACTTCTAAAATATAAAGTTCTAGAAAATAATAAATATGTCTTTAGAATGAGAATATTTTTGTCTATATTTGGGTCTAAGTTTTATTAAAAATAGAGTAGGTTCAAAATACAATGTATTTTATAATTTAATTTATTATACGGTTCCTAGGCCCATCTAGGAACTTCATATTTCTTATGGTCAACTTACCCGTAAATTATCTGTCTAATAATATAAGTTTTTATAGACTTTTATTTTATTAGAAAGACACTCATATACAAGCCAATTAATTAGTATAATATAGTGTTTAAAACTTATTTAGGTTGAATATTTATATTAAAAATAAACTAGTTACTAGTTACTAGTGGTTAATAAATTTAAATAATCTATAATTCTTATATGATAAAATAGGGATGTTACAGAAACTGCCCCTTTCGAGGCACTGTATGGAAGAAAATGCAGAACTCCAGTTTGTTGGGTAGAAATAGGAGAAAGTCAATTGTCAGGTCCCGAAATAGTGCAAGAAACCACCGACAAGATTACACAAATCAAGGAAAGACTGAAGACAGCTCGAGATCGCCAGAAGAGTTATGCAGACAATAGACGGAAGCCGTTGGAATTCCAAGTGGGAGACAAAGTATTATTGAAAGTTTCTCCTTGGAAAGGAGTAGTTCGATTTGGTAAGAAAGGAAAGTTAAGTCCAAGATACATAGGACCACTTTCAGTGATCCAACGTATAGGACCAGTTGCTTATCGTTTACAACTACCAGAAGAGTTAGCTGGAGTACATGATGTATTTCATGTATCCAACCTCAAGAAATGCTTATCAGACGAATCTTTGGTAGTACCTCTTTAAGATATAAAGGTAAACGAAAAGTTAAAATTTGTTGAGAAACCTCTTCAGATAGAAGACAGAAAAGTGAAGTTTCTCAAACATAAACGGTTAGTACTTGTCAAAGTCAAGTGGGATTCAAAAAGAGGAGCTGAATACACTTGGGAGCTAGAATCAGAAATGAAGCAAAAGTATCCCCACTTATTTCAATAAATCTCGAGGACGAGATTCTAAATAAGATGGGGAGAATGTAAGGACTCTCAAATATGTCATAAACCAACCCATAATTGAAAACCTGGACCCCTGAAACCATACTGTGCATGAATAAACCAAGAAAACAAGAAGTGTGGTCTTCAGGCGGGCCGCATAAAGGTTAAAAATACCTTACGCGGGCCGCGTCAAACCTGTGTTGACTGGATAAGTGTTCCGGATCCACGTAGCGACCACCTGGCTAACCTACTTGTGACTGGTCAAGGCTAGTCGTAGACTGGGCGGCCACGCGGGCCGCGTAAGATATAGAGGATAGTTTACGCGGGCCGCGTAAGGTCCAAAAATCACCTATAAATAGCCCATCACTTGCACAATCCACTGGTGTCGATTAAAACTTTCAAAAACGAAGTTTTAGTACTCTGAAGTTGAATTTTCAATTTTATTAGCGAGGCGCTGCTCCGATACTCGGTATTAACTCGATCGTTGCTACGATTCAATATCCGATCGATTAAACTATCCAATGGATGTTTAAGTGCTGCCCACATTAGGGTTTATGCTTTGTCATTCGTTGTGAAGGTTTTAATCTCGTGAGTTATCGTAAATGCTGTATTAGTTACTAAACGAGTTCGTGTGCATGTTATTAAATTTAGGTTAAAAGGCTAATCAGTAGGCTAAGCTCTGCTAAATCTGCAATGTGAGTCATTCTCTTTTTTATCAAAATACTTTATAAATTCTTAAATGTTTTCAAAGTTATAATTACAGGGATTAAGTCTTTGTAATCACCAAATTACAGCCAGTATGTGGGGTTTTGTATACATTACTTGATAATCTTCACCATTGGACAAACGGGTGGCCAATGGTGATATGACCATAGTCACAGATCCGGTCGAGTGACAAATATTGTGGGTAGTTGGTTGATATATGGAAACAATGTAATCCCCCTTAATACTGTAAATTATAACAAACGGGTCGTTTTAATAAAACGAATGATTCACCGGTATTTCCCGCTGACAAAACCTTTTTCAAACATGTTTCAGGTGATCTGTTGTGATCAAGGAAAAGTGCCGTGAAGCACTACAAGCTTAAGGAAGTGGCTCAATATAAAATAAAAGAAACATGTTTTATAAAGGATTTCTTAGAGAAATCATATGATTGTAAATTACCGGGGTTTTATCCCGAGTTGTGAAATAAAAAAAATAATCGGGAAATTTTAGTTTTACAAAGATCCTGATGAAATCTTCCGCTGTCAACTTAATTAAATAAATACCACGGGATTTTCTGTCTCGCGGCTCCTGGACCGGGTCAAACCATGTCGGGGGCCATGACATTAGGGCTGGAAGCGAGGGTTTAGGAAGAACCAGTGATTTTTAGGAAGAACCAGTGATTTTGAATGTTGTGTTGATTTGACTGTGTTTAAATTTAAGGAATGTATGCTCTGTTTAATGTTTAGGTTTGGGAGAAGAGAAGGTTTGCAGATGTGGGGTTTTGAGATAACCAAACAGTTTTTTTATTGCGCTCTGCAGACATTTGGTCCACCTCTTCTCGTGCAGACGTTTGCAGATGTGGTCCGCAGACTGCAGACCTTTTACATCAGAAAAAACAAACACCACCTTAAATGAGCCCAGTTATTTTTAACGATCTTTTTTTTAACGACAAATTTGGATCACTGACGTATCACTGGAGTATCATTATACCATCAGCGGAACCATCTGATCATATACACCAATTCAGTAGAAAACCCAATAAATACGAGAAAAACCCCCTCGTGGGAATCGAACCCAGAACCTATTGGTCCCAAAGCCTTATCTCACCCCAAGATGCCACTAGGCTATAAAACCATAAACGTTCAATTACCGATCTAACTTCAATATTTTTGTCTCCACCTGTATTCCAATTTTACAACCAATTAAATATAACAATTACTTCTTGATATACAAGGATTATACGGTTATTATACATATATTAAAAAACAAAGCTTGTGACTAGTAAGTTCAATTCCTCAGTCGATATTATTGTATATATATATATATTTTTTCTTAGCAAGATCTATATTGGCATTTGGTAAAGTGGTTGATGTGTAGTGTTTCTTAATAAATGGCGCCGGATCGAACCTTCTTCTTATCTTTTTTTTTTCCCACTTTATTTCCCCTTCTCAACAGCCAAATGCAGAGACGGAGAAAGAGAGAGAGAAACAGAGATCCGGGAGCCGGTGAGTCACCGGCAACCGGCCTTCGACGCGTCCTCGCCTCCCACAAACAGAACCGAAGTCGTCGACTGTAGGGATTTCCGGTGAAGATTCGACCGATGAGAGGTGGTAGTGGCGAGTTCCGACAAGTCTAGGGTTCCGCCGTCACCCATGATGACGGCGGCGATGTGGTCAATCTGCTTCCAAAACCACCTCTTGCTTTACCGTTCCAGATTTCACGACAACCTGTGTGGATTGAGGTAATTTACTGAAATTCGGGTTTCATAATTTCTTATTATTGTTCTTATTATAGGATTTCAAAATGTTAAACTAACAGTGTTGCTAAAAATGTGAACTTTAGAGATCCATATTCATTGTTTGGTCAAACTGATCATAATTGAAATTGGTCAAATTGACGTTTCCTTCTTTACTGAGCCATTTGATAGGCGAGTTGGATCAAGAAAGGAGATAACCATTAAGAAGAAATTGGAAAATTGTTGGCCACAATTCATATCCTAACAAATAATTAGCAAGCAGCAAATGACTAGGGCACAAACTATATACAGTTTGAAAGTTAATCTATATTTTCCATGAGTATGAGTAGCTTTACAAAGTGATTATGAGAAACTTGAAGAATCAAAATAGATGATTAGTTGAGTGAGGTTGAAGATAGTTAGGCATTTTTACTTAGTAATTATCCTTATATTAAAAACCAAAGTGAATGAACAGTGATTTTAGGTTAGGGCATTTAAGGTATTTAACCCAAGACACGTGTGCGTCTCCTCAGCCTCCACCGCTTCCCATTCCATTTTCTTCTCCAGTATCAACACACAGATTAGGGAGATAGGGAGGAGCGAGAGAGAGACAAAGATTAGACAGGTAGAGAAAGCTGAGCGACGGTGATGGAGGAACGGGTGGTGGTCTCCGTCCGGCCCCCGACCGGTGGTGATGGTCCGGTGGTTTTGACGCAGCAAACAACGGTAGAAGGCGGTGGTGCTTAAGGGTTCCGCTGTGACACTACGACGACGGCGATAATAAACCTCCCTTTAGACTACTCCGTTCTTTTGCCAGATCTGAAGGTTCTGGTGTACGGCGATGGTGAAGGTTCTGGTGTACGGCTGTACTGGCGATCGTTCTGGCGAGATCTTAGGTATTCGATTTTTTATGGTTTTCTTTTTCATGATCATCAGGTGTTTAAGAAATATATGGCCAAACTTTTACAATCAACGAATCGAAGGGATTTTAGGCCCTTCAAAGGAAGAATTTAACGATTTTTTTATTGCAAATCGATCAGTACATCCAAGTAACATTAGTTATGCTACTAACATTTGAAAAAAATACACAAATAAAGATCAAAAATTAATTTTATGTTAACAAATAAGCAAAGTTATATGTACCAGTTATATATTAATATAGGAAACCAGCAAGTAGCTGGGCAAAATACAACCAGAACAGAAAGAGATTACAATGCTGCAGATAATATTAAGTATAATGTGTTCGCTACTTCATTTTATTACTTATTTAATTAGAATAAATCATTTGGTAACAAGTTCTGGAAAAGCCATAGCCACCTACTTTTACCAATGAAAACCATCAGCTATTGTTCAAATCGTTCGAGTGCGCGCAACATTGTATTACGGACTGTTATTTTTCATGTTCTTTGTCTTTTTAATAATAATTTGGATGCCAACAGAACTTTCAAGAAAAGCTTTACTTTAGGGCAACACTGAAAACATCAACACAAGCATTTCGTTTGTCTGTGTATTAAAGTAGTTAACAGTAAATATCCGAAATGTTTGTGAGCATCTTTACAATCTGACCCTTTAGTGGTGGTTGCTTGGCATGTTATTTTGGATCTTTTTAATGGGGGTGGTTGTGCATGTGTTTCAAGTTGACGGATGTCACTGTTGTCCAAGTGAATCTATATTTTCTTTCACTTTATTTACAAAGAATGGTCACAAAGCCTATTCACTTTAAATTCGTGTGTTATGTTCTTAGATCTTTAATTTGTACGATTATGACCTTTGAAATGCCAAATGTGTGTTTTTTAGTGCAGTTTTTATTCTTTAACCATATGGAGATTAAAAGCATTCAGTTACAAGGTTTTATAGATGTTCATTTGTTATTTAGTGGTTTAACTAAAAAAAAGTAGGTTTATACTTGAAAGATATATCAAACGGTACATTAAAAGATATATCTTTTTGGTCATGGTCAACTGTACTGTATGTCGAAAGAGTGACATACGGTTGACTATGACCAAAAACTGTAACCATCAAAAACTGTATCCATCAGATTCTTACAGTACAGTTGACCATGACCAGTAAGATATATCAACTGTATGTCGCTCTTTCAACTTTCAAGATATATCAACTTAGGCAATTATGAGAGATATATCAAACAGTACACTAAAAGATATATCAACTGAAAAAAGTAGGTTAATACTGCTGTTATTTAGGTTGTCAGCACACAAAGATATATCAACTTAATTTCGCCTTTTAAATCTTAAATTGTTATTTAGTCGTTTAAACTGTGATGTTATTAAGGTAAGTATTGTTACAATCCTTCACAGAACGCTCACCTAACCAACTTCTTCTTTGACAGTAATCAAGACATGAGCATTGCTCTGTTGAAGGAAATAGCAACCTCTATCCATCGATTCAATCGTCGAAGCATCGAGACGTCTGCCTCGCTTGCCATTGTGGCGTTCACGAGTTTGAAAGCTAAAAACCAAGGTGGTAATGTTTTCGTGTTATCTTAAACAGCTGAAACACATTTTATCCCACAGTTAACAATTTATTTGACCCGTTCAGGTTAAAAATGCAGAAGTTGTTATACAAGAGTGTCGTGAATACGCTTTAGATGCATTAGGATAACTATAGTACTAAACTCGGTATTATACGCTTTAATTCCTTCAGCAACTGTTTCAATAGGCGAATCTGATGGTTACTATTACTTTTTTCGTCCGATAGCTTTCATTTTGTTAGTGACCTCAGCTAACTGAAAAATTAAAATGTCAGGATGAGGCAAGTGGCTGGTGGTTTGAATGGGTAATTTTCATAGGCCGCTCAAAACGTGCAGGGTCGTATTGAGCTGGCCGCGCCACTACTTGCCCAGGTTTTTTGTGTTTTCTGAATATTTAATGTTGGAACTATATTAACGAGAGCTTTAGCACTGAAATGATAATATATATATTTTTTAAATAGAACGATTTTGGTCGTCGTGAACATATGAGTACAAATAAGACTCATTTTGACCTGTTTAGCCCCTGACCCATTTTGTCTTTGCTTAAATTATATAATTTACCCACTTCAACAGGTAGAATACAACCTAGGTTGTTGATAGCTCGTCAATATGTTTTATTGTACAATAATTTATTAATTTACAAGTAGTTTTTAAATCAAACTAACTGGCCAGAGAAATAAAATAAACACATAATCTGCTAATACAAACTGGTTTCATTGAAACAGGTCTTCAACTCCAGCTAAAAAAGAAAGCATTACAACTAGAGCGAAGCGTCAATTGGAATTCCACGGTAAGGCACGTCAACCAAAACATTTACACATCCACACAACACAAATACTCACATCAAACGTGCTTTCTTTCACCTGCAGATTCAGATCCACCGTCGAAAAGGCCTGGCAAAGGCAGCCTCACGAACTAAGACCCAGTTAACAGAAGTTCGTCCTTTTGTCCACCAATACAAGAATGGCGAGTGGGATGGCGGTCAAGAGCTAATTCCTTTTGTGCAGATGATGATGACTGCCTGCTAACTACACGCTGCATATACAAGTAGCGTAACACATCAGCCTTGTAAAACATGGCTGAATGTTGTTAATCAAACCAACATGTATGCCTGAACATACAATTTTTTGATGGCTGCGTTTGTTAACAGCAGCGTGATAACATAATGATATTCAGTTATCGACATAACGAAATCTAGCTGCTGTAACCAAGTGAATGTCGCGCAACGCGCGAACGCTCGAATACCCCTAGGTAGTGTTTGGTATGCAGGAATGAGAGGTGAATGGAATGGATGATTACGAGGGAATGAAGAAAAGAGTGTTTGGTTGGTCAATGGAATGGAATCACCCATTCCAAAATGCATTCCATTCCCTCAAAATCATTCCTTCCACCCCCCATGTTTTTTTTTTCCATTCCATCCCCTCTTGCACCATTCATCAACAACAACACAACCCATCACAACCCACCACCTTCGCCACAACCCACCACCACCACCACTCACCACCGACGCCATCGCCGCCACCCGCCACCACCTCACCTCGACAGCCACCGCCGCCGCCGTCGCCACCCACTCGCCACCGTTATCACCCACAGCTGCGACCAACCGCTATGGACACTCGCCGCCACCGCCGCCCACCACCATCGTCAACGCCACCGCCACCGCCGCCACCAACCGCCGCCGCCGCCACCAACCGCCACCTCTGCTGCCACCCACCACCAACGACCACCTTGCCACCACCACCACTCGTCGTCGTCGTCGCCGCATCGCTACTCGCCGCCACCGCTACCACCACCACCCATCGCCGCCGCCGACACCCACCACTGCCACCTATAACCACCCACAATCATTACCACCGACCACCACTGCCACCTATAACCACCCACAATCATTACTCCGTTTTTCTTGCCTACCGAACAATACACAATAATAACTCATTCCATTCACACATGGAAACCAAACAAGACATGGAATGGTAATGATCCATTCCATTACCTCGTCCATTCCATTACCTCGTCCATTCCATTCCTTCGTCCATTCCATTACCCCATACCAAACAGACCCCTAGTTTTATATATAAATGTATTAGTATTTGAATAGTTCAAGAACTATATAACTTGTCATATCCTTTTAGAAAATGTTTTTAGTTATAAAAACTCTACTGATTGTTATATATTTTTGGATATCTAATAATCATATTTTATGGTTTAAAAACTCTAGAAAAATTATGTTATATACATGTTTACAAGTATATGAGCTATTTCACATGTTATACGAATTTATATGCTCCCTGGGATTTTGGGCAAAAAGGTATAAAATACATTTTTTCGACAAAAATCAGGTTTCAATAAAGGCCTGGTCTATTCGCACACGGCCGTTGTCTGTCAGTCCTTGTCTGTTGACCTTGGCCAAAGCGCCCCGCTATGGCCAAAGCGGGGCGCTTTGAGTGTGCAAAAAGACAAAAAGTGTTGGCTGTAATTTGTGTTGTTTTTATTTTGAAATAGGTGGGATGTGGGTTAGTTTAGTAGTGTTTTTTGGAGGAAAAAATTGTATTTGAGTTTTATAATACGTTGTTTTATAATTACGTTTTTTTACGTCATTATTTTTATAGAACGTATATAATATAAGTGCGTCTTTATAAACTGTTAACCTAGTTTATTTTGTTAAATTAAACGAACACGTTAAATAAATTGTACAGAAAGCCATAAGAATTAAACGTAAACAATCCAAAACCAACGTGATGTAAATATATATCAGTTTGTACATACAAAACAAAAAGGTACAACTGACTACATAATACATAACAAAACACTATACAAACAAACTAAGGTACTAATCCTCGTGCGGTGGGGACGGTGGGAGGGGAAGTGGAGGCAACCCAGCGAGCTCTCGTAGAGAAACGAGCGTCTCGATGATCCAGTCCTGGCGTGCGGCCTGGCGTCTCAGGCGCCGGTCGAAGTCCCGAGCCACCTCACGCGCTACCGGAGGCAGGTCAGCGTAAACGTGCTGCGGGTACTGTGGCGGCTCCGGAGCTGGCTGAACTGGTGGTACCGGGATCTCCTCGATATGCTCCTCCTGAGCCGGATCCTCTAATACAGGCTCAGGCTGACCCTGAGCCTGAGGCTCAGCCTGAGCCTGAGGCTCAGCCTGAGCCTGAGGCTCAGCCTGAGCCTGAGGCTCAGCCTGAGCCTGAGCCTCAGCCTGAGGCTGGCCCGGGAACTCATCGAGTCCCAGAGCCTGTAGCTGAGCCTGCCGAGCGGCCGCCTGAACATCAGGAGGGGCCAACACTCCAGGCCTCACCTCAATAACAACCGGGATGACCTCCTGCACCGGCTCCGGCTGCCAAATCAGCCTGTTTCCGCCCCTAAACCTCAGACCAACATCAAAGCGACGGGTGATCTGCATGCTAGAAACTGACGCGCGTCCCAACCTGGTAGACGGGACCGGATCGGACAGCACCGGATCTCCCTCGGGCACGATCCCGAGCGAGCGTGCGATGGCGGTGATGAATGAGCCAGTGTGCACCCACCCGCGGAGCTGCCGGTGGTATGTTGTGGCAAAGTAATCTGCCAGGCAGGCTGCGAGATTGCAGGGCTGGCGGCGCAGTAGGCAGTATAGAAAGAAAAGGTCACTGAGGTTGACCTTCTCCCTGCTGGCACCCCGCGGCACGATAGTTGCCGCGATAACATGCTGCAGGTATCGGAACAAGGGGTCTCTAATGGTGGTGGCCTTTTGCCAGGATCTCCCAAAGGGAACCCTGGAAATGGACCTCCAGAAACTGATAAGCGTCTGCCTGTCCATCATCGTAACCGCCTGCGTATATAAATCAGTATCAAGCTCGGCCTCTGTGTACAAACCTGTATAAACAAATAATATTAAATAAACAAATAAAATTAAATAAACAAATAACATTAAATAAACAAATAATAATAATAAACAAATAATATTAAATAAACAAATAACATTAAATAAACAAATAACATTAAATAAACAAATGATATTAAATATAAAATAATAAATAATATTATTTAAACAAACCTGTATGGACAACAAACTGCCGCACACTCATCCGAAACTCCTGACCGGCAAGACGGAATGTAACCTCGTAGACTGGAAAATCCGGGTCCTCCACGTAATCCGCCGGATGCGGCGCGTATGTAAACGTGGAAAGAAACTCCCACGTAAGCTCAGGGTACGAGTCCTCCATCGCTAACTCAAATAGGCGCGACCAAGGAGTATCTAGTCCAACTATCTCACGCGCCCGCGCGGCCTCTCCCACGGTCTCCAACAGGCCCCAGTCTATCCCTACATGCTCCCCAATGGGGATGGCGCGCAACCTCGCGCATCTCCCCCTCGCCCGTGACCCCGGCGGAAACTGCAGGTACGGACATGTCGGCTCTTCCTGCTCTCCCTCATCTCCCTCAGCCTCCATATGCTCAATCTCGTCATCGGAGGAATCCATCCCTGCACGTTGATAAGATAATATTAAATATAAAATAATAAACAAATAATATTATTTAAACAATTTAAATAATAAACAAATAATATTAAATATAAAATAATAAACAAATAATATTAAATATAATTTAAATAATAAACAAATAATAATAATAAACAATTTATATTAAACAAATATTATTAAACAAATAATAAAAAAAAAATAAACTTGAACCAAAGCGCCGCGCTTTGGCCTTGGCGCGGCGTTTTGGTTCTTCATTTTGAAGAACAGATCCAGCAATGGATCAAATCCGGCCCAATCAAAACAAGTTGGCAACCACAGCTTGCACCGTAGGCTCTCAACCCGTCTTCCTTACGTTTTAGTTCCCTACTCAAAAGCTCAATCGCATATATTGAAACCTTTCTGAGAATATATGCAAGCATGGGCTGCTTCTTGTGGTGCGTCATCACTTTTCGGAGGCTTGTTTCAAAGCTTGTACTAATCTCGGTGTATTGTCTATCAACAACATGATCAACATACAGTACAAGTTTATCCAGTGTGTTGCGATGACTTGGAAAGTGACTTTTTAGTGTTGCATGCATGCCCTCAACCCTGTTGGTCGTAGTTTGGTGAAAGTTGATAGTTTTGTTAATCCAGCATGATACAAACTTTTCACGGTACGGATCCAACCAGGATTTCTTCATATAATCAAAAACCTCTAAAATTAAAAAAAACGTAAATAGTCAGTTTTTGTTATTATATAAAATTTGAACATAATTATGTAAGAAATACCTACGTTCACGGTCATCTTCTTTCAGCTGTGCTTCAAGGTTTTCCAAGTTATACCTGTATATTTCCTCGGTCGTAGACTCGCACAATAACCAAAAACTACGTACGAATTCTTTCCAATCCTTGTCAGAGAATTTCTTCTTGCTGTTCTTATTAATATTTTGTTGAATATGGAACCGACAAAGATACTTATGCGCTTTTGGAAAAACTTGTTCACACGCGTTCATCAGCGCAAAATCCCTGTCTGTTAAAATCACGCGCGGTTCCATACATCCTACCAGCATAGACTTGATCCTCTGCAACACCCATAGGTAGTTCTCTGACTTCTCAGCGGAAATTACCGCACAAGCAGCCGTAAACGATTTGTTTGTCGACGTCATGCCTACGACCTGAACAAATGGCAGGTTGTACATGTTCGTTTTGTAGGTGGCGTCAATAATTAGCACATGCGGGAAGGCACACCACATATTGAATGATCTTTCGTGAACAAAGAAGACATCTTCAACTTCGTTTGATATCTCATTCGTGCGCATGTAATAAGTGTAATTTTTTTCGAGAAGAATGCTTTCAAGTTTTTGCATCGGAGACTTACCGACATTTTTTTCGGCGTTGATCTTCTGAACAGCGTTGTGTATATCTTTCGGAATAAGCTTTCTAGCCGGATTGTTTTTTGTCAACGTTCGCCAGATACTTTGGTTGGGAATGTCTTGCTCTGCCAGCTCCTTAACCAGTTTTGTATCCTCCGAAGAAAGCCTTCTCGCATACGCGTGACCCTCTAGGTTTTCAATAGGAGTGTGGTTATGCTTCGCCTTCGTCACCTCGATCCTCCAAACACTTCCGGATGATTCCGAAAACCCGATCATCTCGAACGGGCAGCCTATTTTCTTGCTACCCGTTTTCCTCTGTGTAGCTATACTCTTATGCTCCCCACCAAAAGTACATTGAAACCAAATCTTGTAATTCTCTCCTCTTTTATTCGACCTCTTAGTCACAATGAGGTAACCGTTGTCTTTTGCCGTGTCTTGTACCCAACGCACCAACTCTTTACGTGACGAAAAGGTCTGCGTCGTATCAAACGAAAACGTAACCGGGTAACAGCCTTCCTCGTCAACAGACACATCCCCCGGCTCACCATCGTCACCGAGGTCCGAATATACTTGATGTTCAAAGTTGTGCTCGCCACCGTAACCGAAATTCGAATAACCTTGTAAGCTCTGTTGACAACCGTAACTGTCGTTTGGACCACACTCCTGCTGTACAAAGCTGTACTCGCCACCGTAACCGAAATTCGAATAACCTTGTTGTGCGTAAGGGTCCTCCACAGGGGTATTCAAATCCAGCGTCACCGTGTTATCACGATAATGAATGCCAGATACAACCTCTGCCTCCCTCAAGTTGGACGAGACCGGTTTCTCATACGAGTCAGAAATAGCGGTCCCCTCGTAAGAATCAGGAACAACTGTCTCGTCAGAATATTGACCGAAAATATAGTTGTTTAACCACGACATCGTTTTTTGTAAACAACAAACAACAAAACACTCGAATACCCACGTATGTTTGTAAACAACGTGAAGAAGAAGAAGAACGAGCTTTGGAGCTTTGAAGCAGAACCTCAATCAGTAGTTTGCTTTTTAAAAGTGAAAATTTGGGTCGAAGCGCCGCGCTATGGCCAAAGCGCGGCGCTTAGGGTTAACGACAAAACATCATAATCAGCTTTATGTCTGTCAAACAGTATCGAATGTTTCAAACGTCAATCGAACCACGTTTTGTCGATCGAAGCGCCGCGCTTTGGCCATAGCGCGGCGCTTTGGGGTGTGAAAATAATTTTGGGCGTGTGCAGCTAGCATGACCCTTCAATAAAATGGTCAAGTCTTGACATTTACGGACAAATATATTTGTCAAGTTGAGGTAAAAAGATATATTTTCAAGTCGATGTAAATATATATATATTTTCAAGATATTGTAAAAATACATTCTAATAATATATTTCCTAAAAAACGATTAATAGGTTAAGTGTGGAGTGTTAAGAATATATAATTATATACTTTAACGCTTAGCGGATACGGATAAGTGTGTATATGTATGCGTATACTTGTACACGAATGACAATTAAAACGTTCGTGACAACGAACGGGTTTTCGGCAAATAAACATAAATAATAAGAAATATATTATTATTTTTATAAGTTATCGAACTCGAAAAAATATATTTATATTACCGGGTTAATATATTACGGTTAACTTACCGATTTGGTGAAAGGATATTCATAAGATAAAAATAGTATATTTTGACAATGAAAATATATATTTTTTATTGGATCAATCGTGTGCCGACTCGAAGTCATACAAGGGGCTAGGCTCCGGATACGATACAAACAAGGGTATATATGTATAGAGGTGGGATTTAGAGAAAACGCATAAAAGTGTGAAAACGGTGAGAACGATTTTGGTGTTGACATGTGGCGTTGATGCTAACTTACACTAAGGGTAATATTGTCAAAAAGGCCCATGCGCATGTCACTCACATGTCAAAGACCATGCACATGCCACTCACATGCATATTCCACTATCTTTTTTAAACTCTCGTAACTTTTCTATACGTGATTATTATTTTTTTTAAATACACCATAAAATCGAGTGTTTTATTATATTTCTAACAAGTATACTATTGCTATACTTTTGAAATTAAAAAAATAACATGAATTGGGTGTTCAAATAAAACCGCCATAAAAACACTCAGTTCAGAAAACGCCATGAAAGATACCAAGTTGAAAACGCCATAAAACACCTAGTTCAGAAAACACCATAAAAACTCAGTTGAAAACTCCATAAAAACACCCAGTTCAGAAAAAACGCTATGAAAATACCCAGTTGAAAACGGCATAAAACACCCAGTTCAGAAAAACACACTGAAAAACTCAGTTGAAAACGCCATAAAACACTTAGTTCAGAAAACGCCATAAAAAACTGGTTGAAAAACGCCATAAAAACCCAGTTGAAAACGCCGTAAAAAAACAAAGTTTAAAACGCCATAAAAAACCCACTTCATTTTTTTTTTCGAAAAAATATATCAATAACTCGTTGGAAAGATAAAAAAAACGCTAAATTTTATGGTGTGATTTTTCTGAAAAAATAACCGCGTATAAAAAAGTTATTGGCGTTTAAATATGATCGGGGAAATAGCATGTGATTAGCATGTGCACCCTTGTTTGGATCTTTCTATTTTACCCCTCCTGGTAGTTTCAAGGCCCCCAGTATTTACAAAAATGTCACCGCATCAATCTCAACCATAAACCACTAAGATCTTGTGGCTGAGAATCGTTATCACCGTTTTCACACTTTGAGGCGTTTTCTCCTGATCGTGTATGTATATATTTGTGATAGTATACAAGTATAAACATTCAGATAATCACTCACCAACATGTCTAACAAACGAGCGTTTTTTAAACGAAAAATATATTAAATCTTAACAAGCTTGGTGAAATACTTGTAAACGAAACACACTATTAGACCTTAGTGTCTTGTTAACTTAGGACACTTGTAGGTCGGAAACATTACACATTAGACACTGATTGCTAGCATACGCACGGAACGCAAAGTTGTGAGTTTCACGACCCATCTTTTAAATATTTTTGTTTTCAAAAGTAGGGGAGATACATGTTACACAATGGTATGATAGTTATGGAGTGAAATCAACTAGATCATTATGTGTACATAAAGGGTAGTGCAATTAGTAGCCATTAGTCACATTAAAGACCGTTGAACAATTGGATAGATATATTGAGTGTGGGCAAGCTCCACTCATGGTCCTTGAGACCCTGTGGGAGTGTTTTTGTGTCCGGTAGTCGTGCGTAGCCAGGGTAGTGGCTCGGTATGACAGAGAACATTGTCAAGGGTTGGTTACTAGCTTATGTCAACACATACGTTAATGTTCTTGTAAAACATTAATCGATCAACAAATTTCATTACATATAGGTTTCATTCAAAGTTTATCAAATGTTTTTAAAGATTCATTTGTGTCAAACAAAACCTGTGAACTCATCAACATTATGTTGATGTTTTACTTAACATGTATTTCAAAGAAATGAAAGACGTTGCATAGTTTTTGGAAGTCAAGGGCTAAGGTTGCATGAAGGATGTCATTTTGAGGGTTTGCCTCTTATCTTCCGCCTTCGTGCGGAATGTGTGGGCCAAAGCCTAGTTATCAGAACTATCTTTGTTAAATTATATTTTGCAAAACTTGAAGTATTTGGTTCATGTTTGTAAACAAAAATACTATGGTTTGTATTGTATTTTCAAGTAATATATGTATTCGGCATCGTTGTTTATTATAAATAGTGTAGACGTTTACACATCGAATGCTATGAAAGCATTTCGTGGTCACGCCTTGAGTTTCCGTCTTCGACGGGGTGTGACAAAAATGGTTTCATCAAAAATCACATGTCGATTGATGATGATTTTGTGTATGGTTAGATCAAGACAATTATAACGACGATGATTAGGTGGATAACCTAGGAAAACACATGGCATGGAACGATAATCGAGTTTATGCATTGTAGTGTGAGGGATTAGAGGATAGCAAAGGCATCCAAACACACGAAGGTGTGTGTAAGATGGAATACGTTGGTATAGATGTTGGGCGGGAGAGTGGTTGTATAGTAATTTACTAGGTAAAATATTAAAAAGATAGGTGGCAACTTCGAGTGCATGATGCCAATATGTGTTGGGTAACGAGGAGTGAGCAAGAAGTGTCCGAATAACATTGTTAATGGATCAAATTTTGCATTCTGATTTGTCGTTTTGAGAAGACGTGTGTGGGCAAGAGAAACTAAATTGCATTCTGTTTTGTTTATAAAAGTGTTGAAACATGGAATTAGCATATTCTTTGCCATTGTCACATTAGAATTTTTTGATGTTACGTTCAAATTATGGTTTAATGAGATTATAGAATAAGGTGAGGGTAGAACATACATTAGATTTGTTACTTAGAGGGTAAGTCTATAGAAAACTAGTGACATCGTCAAGTAATAAGATATAATAACGGTGACCACCTGTGCTTAAAACTAGGGAGGTCCAAAGATCACTATGTATGATATCAAAAGGCAAAGAAGTAAAATTTATTGAATCAACAAAAGGTAGTCTAATATGTTTGCCAAAAAAAAAAGGTTTGCCAAAACACAAGATTGACGAACTTTATTTTTCAATGTTCCACAATTAATAAAAGTAGAGTTTTTAAGAGAATGCAATAAATTAGATCTTGGGTGCTCGAGATGTTGATGCCATGTGTCTTGAGTGGTACCAATGACGGTTATAAGAGAAATGAAATAGAGAACTTGTTTTGGATCAAATGTGTTAAGATCCCCTGAGTTGTTGCATCGTAGGATAAGGGTCTTAATCTTGAGATCCTTCACCAAAAAAACCATACGGGTCAAATTCAATGGAAAAGTTTATTGTCAGTTGTGAAACGACGAATAGAAAGTAAGTTTTTGATTAATGAGGTGGCATATAGGACTTAGTTAAGTTTAAAAGGTGGAACGGGAGGGGGTAGGGTTAAGTTTCCTTGTCCACAAACGGGAATGACCATTACCCACAATTATATTTCTAATCATTCTAGTATTAAAATTAGACGAAAAAATAGAGTTATGAGTCATCTGACCTAAAGCACCTGTGTCCATAGTCCATGTGTGATTAGGCGAGTTGAGTGACAAAGCATTGCTTGATCAATATCTGTTGGTGTGTAACTGGATGCATATGACTGGGCTGGACGAGGGCCTAAAATACCTGGACCGGATGTAGAAGAGGTGCGCCGCTGGGTTTTAGGGTATGGCCATGGAGGTAATGAGACCCAAGGAGCCCACTGGTGGGCCGAAGCATAGCTATTGTTGTTGTTCGGATATAAAGTGGGCCATGCAGGAAAATAATTAGTCTTCCATGGCATGTAACCAGTTTGAGACTGGTTCGCTGAAAAGTTTTTCGTGCATCCCCTTCCAGATCCACGTCCGCGACCTCTGCTTCGGCCCCGCTCGGAATTTTCCCGCCTAGCGCATGGAGGTGGATCATTGCGATTCGTAACAACATTAGGAGCGGTATCAGGCTGCTAGTGAAGTGCTTCTGGTTGGTTTATTTTTCAGGTTTCAGCCATACACAATCCGAATCGAGTTTCATAAAAATACGACAAGAGTTTGGTTTGTTGTATGAGTAAAGTAATCCATTCGTATTGTTAGGCGAGACTAGTGAGGATTTGAAGAACAAGTTGCTCGTCAGATAATGGAGACCCGACATTCGTGAGTTGGTCAAAGATTACTATCATTTCTTGGCAATATGCAGACATGGATGTTAACTGGTTGAGGCGATGTGAGCAAATTTATTATTCAGATCAATGATGCGAGTGGCGTTATTGTCTTGAAATAATTTTTCTAGTGCAATCCAAGCATCATAGGTTGTGGTATTAGGTTTAAGGATAGTATGGAGGAGATCGGTTGAGTTTGTACAGTAAATCCATTGCAAAACTTTAGAATCAAGTCGTTCCCAAGACTCGTATTGGACCTTGTCTTTGTCTTTGTCAGAAAAGGTGTTGCGGGTTTGGGTTGAAGATGATAGAAGACTTGATAAGCCTTACAATGGATTTTGAAGAGCTCCGACCACGTAGTGTAGTGGTCGGATTCTATGTCAAGAGAGATAGGGATAGGTTGTTTGATGTTTGACACAGTGACTGTTGGGTGTATATTAGAAGCCATGGAAGAAGGCATTTGAAGATTAGAGATAGGAGGGTATTTATCGGGGGAAGAGAAGTGGGGTTAGGATTAGCGGCAGTAGGGTTTTGCAAGGCTCTGATACCATGAAACAATATAATTCTCGTTGATCTGTTTCATTGATTTACAAATGAATATAGAGATGATATGGTTAAATTGTTGGAATATATCTATTCCTAATATACAGGATATATAATCTATTAGATAAGTCCTAAGGTAGCGTTTGGTATGGAGAAATGAGAGGTGGAATGAAATGGACCATTGAGAGGGAATGAAGAAAAGAGTGTTTGGTTGGTCGATGGAATGGAATCGCCCATTCCAAAATGCATTTCATTCCCTCAAAATCTTTCCATCCCTCCCCCCTGTTTTTTTCTATTCCATTCCCTCTTCACCCTTCATTGACAACACCACAACTCACTACCCACCACTGTCATCCGCCGCCGGCACCCACCTTTGCCGCCACCCACCACCACTATCATCCGCCGCCGGCACCCACCTTTGCCGGCACCCGCCGCCGCCGTCACCAGCCTCCGCCGTCACCCGCCACCGTCGTTGCCGCCACCCACCTCCATCCCCGCCACCGCCATGCCGTCGCCACCATCCACCATCGCCGTTGCCACCTCCGATCACCGCTACCACCCACATTCGATCATCGCCGCCGCCATCGTCGCTGCCACCTCCGATCACCGCCGCCCTCGCCACGCACCTCCGCCATCGCTATCAACCACCACCACCTCTACCACCTACCACCACCGTCGCCACCGCCTCTGACCACCACCGCCACCCACCTTCGCCGTCACCCACCACCACCACCACTGTCACCACCCGTCGCCATCTCCACTCGCCGCCGTCTCCACCCACCACCGCCGCCGCTACAACTTCCACCTATCACCACCCACCATCGCCGCCCATCATTGACCACAACCATCCGATTTTATTCCTGCGTCTTTTCTCGCATACCAAACAACAAAAAGTAATGGTTCATTCCATTCTCACATGGTAACCAAACAAGACATGTAATGGTAATGATGAATTCCATTACCTCATCCATTCTATTCCCCCATCCATTCCATTACCCCATACTGATGTCTGTCGTTAGTGACATGCAAAAACCTATTTAAACTATTAGTATAGAATAAGCAGGGTATCGAACCAAGGGAGGATTGTGGAAAGCCTTATTATGCTAAGTATTGATTAATGTTACTGGATTGAGAAATCGGTTTGTTTGATTATGTGAAAGAACTAAATTAACGAGTAAAAAGTGTGATTTAAATCAGTAGGAAGAAAGATGGTTCCTCCAGATTTTAGGTTTTGCAGTTAACTTCAACTATGTGTTTAATCGTTACCTACATAGACATAGGTGTTAATTTTGATTAACTAAATGTGATAACCAACGACTAAGTACTCCGATCAATACATAACGGGAGGTTATCGAATGATTATCAATTACAATTTACAAACCCTAACCCCATGTCAAATATATCCCAATTACTAGAACTCTCGGGAACTGAATGCTTAGAAATTAAGGTTTAAATAAATGTAACTGTTTACAATCAATAAATCAAGTCAATGATGAAAAGCATCGAATGCTTAGATCACCAAGTTAAAACGATTGTAGCAAACACATAGTATCAATTAACTTACAAAAACCCTCAATCCGGAGGAAACCACTAGGAGATTAGCCGCTCATGGTGGTTGAGTGATCTTCAGATGCTTCCTGAACGGGTGACATCGTCTTCTCCTTTTCTGCCGTCGAAGATGTGTCGGCTCCCTATATTGTCTGCCGCCAATTCCCTCTTTTTTCGATGTGATGATGATTCCCTTTTTTTAAAATATGATTAATGTTGTCAAACCTTAAAACCCATATGACGGCTGCCTCTTCTTGATATTGCCGCCCTTGACTTTTTAGTGCAAATCCCTTTTCTTATCAACCGTAATCTACGAAGTGAAACGTAAACTACGATTCGTAGCTTCTGTTTCTTTTGATGATTGCTGGCTTTTTACAACCGTAGGCCACGGTTAAAATTCCGTAGCCTACGTCCATTCTTTCAACCTCACATAAAACCACTTTATGACTTTCACTTAATGACCAATTAGCCCCTAGACTTCAATGTTTCGCGTTTCTTGTATGTTCAAGCTACATTTTGGCCGCGAACCAGTCCCGCATGATATGATATCTCTTTAATAATCATTCATGCTTGTTCCGTTTCATCACTACGCTCAGTAACTTCATCTTTAACCATCGTAAATGCATAGAATTACGTGTTTAACCTGAAAATCAACAAATTCTCATAGTTACTTCATTCTAAGCAATAAACACATCAAATATACCTAAAACATCATATTTAAACACTCTAAAGCTCGGGTTTCACCCTCTCCATCACATACCAAACAGACCCTAAGTATTACTATTTTACTGATTAAGGCTTTAATTTTATTTGTTCAATATTACAAAACAACGGAACAAACCATATAAATCAAATTTTGAGAAACTGATCAGCAAGAAAAATAGTTTACCAATCCAAGTAAGAAATCATCTACAAAGGGTTAAATTTCTAAGAAGGCTAAGAAGTCATAGGAATTTAACATGTGGCGATCACTAAAATTAAAGGCGGGGGATATAAGAGTAAATTAGACAACTATTTAACTATGATAAAAATACCATGTTCCTGCAACATAAAGCACAATACACCATTTGTTATATGCAAAATATATCACCCTGCATCAAAAATAAAACACCATATACCTACTACTAATAAAACACTACATAATTAACCCTTTGTTACCTATAAAGTAAAACACCATATAACAGCTACAAACAAAACACAACTTGATAAAGAACAAAAAACACCAACACCCAGTTAAAATGTATTTTTTTTATATATCAACATGGGACTCATATTAAAGAAAACAAAACATTGGATAAACATACTTAACATAGTCAGTTTGATCACATACAAAACTAATAAAAAACCACCTTTATAAAATCAGATGTGACAGTATCAATGGTCTATGTATTTGTTACTCTCATCTATACAGTTAAACATTACAATCTAAAATTATAGTACAACTGTAATGTGAGAACTTAATACAATATATCCTAGCATTATTTAAAAATTTGATTGGGAATCTTCTTGTTTATTCGTTTGATGGAGTGTGTTTTTAGTTCTCAATGATATTAATTGTCAGGTCGGAAATAGTGCTTATTGAGGAAATTGATGATGACCTCTACAACAGATTACGTTTACCATTAGGGACTACTACTCTCCCACAACTTATCAGGATGGAATGTCACATTAAACGCATCAGCTCATGGCTAAAAGACGGATCCAAACATACTGCTGACGTTCTCACTATTTGGGGTATGGGCGGGATAGGAAAGACATCTTTAGCCAAGTACATATACAAGTTACATCGCCATGCATACACAAGCTACAGCTTTGTAGAAGATATCAGTAGGAGATGTACCGGAAATTATGGATTGCTTGCATTACAAAAACAACTTTATGGTGATATATCAAAAAGAAAGTTGACTCGAGTTCATAATGTTTCCGAATACACCTCGATTATTTGTAAAGCACTAGCACATGAAGTAGTGCTTGTAATTCTAGATGATATCGATAGCTATGACCAGTTGGATCATTTACTTGGTGGCCAAGGTTTTCATCCCGGAAGCAAAGTCATAATTACAACAAAGGACGCATCTTTGATAGAGAGGTGTGCATTATTCAAAACAAAAGGCAAACCAAAGCATACTGAGTGTATAATTGAGGGCCTATCTGTGTTTGACTCTCTGAAGCTTTTATGTCATCATGCATTTATATGCAACTATCCTAGGGAAGGTTATGAAGATGTAGCAGAAAAGCTTGCAAGGTATTGTGAAGGACACCCATTGGCTCTTGAAGTTCTGGGCAAGTCTCTACATAAGCGAGATGTAGCATATTGGGAAGAGCGCATAAAGGGGCTAAAGAAAGAACCGCTTTCTGGTATAGATAAGGCAAAAAAGGCATTACAATTGAGTTTTGACTCTTTGTCATCCGAAAATGATAAGGAGCTGTTTAAGCATATTGCTTGTTTCTTTGTGGGAGAAGATAGGGATATGACTGAAACAATATTAAAAGCATGTGATATAAACACAACATCTAGGATTACAAATCTCATGGAAAAATGCTTTCTTCGTATCAGATGGAATGATGAATTGTCAATGCATTCATTGATTCAAGAGATGGGAAGAGATTTAGTACGTCATGTAAGATTAAATATATTATGTTTAATATTTAATCTAGTAGCCATTATAATCATTTACATAATATAGATCAAAATATATAATAACCTATTAAATAATTAGTTGGTAATTGTTGATGGACCATATTACCCTTATTAACTAATTAGGTTTCCTCATGGGTGCCTATATAAAGGAGTCTTATGCTGAGGTTGAGGGTTTACACAATTAGACACAAAAAACCCATAAGCATAACATCATCACCATCGACCTCCTCTCCTATACCGATTCCCTTGTCGGTTTTCTTAGTCCCCATCATCAGTTAGCACCCTAAGGAGGAACCGGATTACGCTGACAATCATGTCGAACTCGATGTCATCTTCTCTGACTGGATTCTCCACTGCATTGAATGCTGTAACAGGTATGTTTTCATGTTTTCATTCATGTTTGAACAGAACCGAACCAACATGTGGTATCAGAGCATATGTTGATTAGTCGGTTCTGTTTTATATCTGAAAATCTGGAAAACAGAATCGAAAAATTCATATCAGATTACGTTTTTGCCATCCGAAATCCTCATTACGGATGATTTCGGATGATCACGGATCTGGGTTTCATCATCTCGATTGCATCTCCGATCATTACGGATGATTTCGGATCTAGAGTTTCATCATTACGGATCATCACTGATCATTACGGATGATTTCGGATCTGGAGCTTCATCATTACGGATCATCTCTGATCATTACGGATGATTTCGGATCATTACTGATGAATTTCGGATGAATGTTTGAATTTTCTGATTTAGGGTTCATAATAAGTTATTGATTATCAACATCTGTTTGATCATTACGGATCATTTCGGACTTAGCATCACCATTTCGGATCTATCTTGGATACATCTACTTATCGTTCAAGTATTACGAAAGCTATGTTGTGTGTGCATCATAAGCATGAATGTCTTAATTTCTGGCCAAAGCTGATTTAATTCATTCATAGATGGCATACTCAACAAGTGCATAACTAAAGTGATTGTCTCAATTTCTGGCCAAAGCTGATTTGTTACAACCACTTTGCACATATGCTTAAATGATTACACTTCTGGCCAAAGCTGTTTTGTCTTCGTTTAAGTAGAATTTTTTAGCTAAGTCTATTATTTTGATGTTAGTAATAGACAATATCACAGCTTCATAATGTAAAATGGTCATTATTTATGCCTGCCTTAGTTTAACGTGCCCTTAGATCACATTAGGACTTCTTCCTTAGTATCATAACTTGCTCATCTTATTTCCACTATCAGCACCAAATTGCGGGATTCCACCTTTGACTGGTGATAACTTTGCTGCATGGAAGGATGCTCTCATGCTTACTCTTGGGCTGCTGGATTTTGATTATGCTCTAAGAGAGAATAAGCCAGCGGATCTTACCACTCAAAGTACTGCTGCTGAGCAGTTGACTCATGATAAGTGGACTAGGTGTAACCGCATGTCTCTCATGTTTATGAAGCAGTCCATAAGCAATGCAATCAGGGGAGCCATTCCTGATTCTGAAGATGCTAAAACCTACTTGGAACATGTGGAGGCGCAATTCAAAGGGACGTCTAAAGCACACGCTAGTACTCTTATTCTCAAGCTGGTGACAACTAAGTATGATGGGAGGAGCGGCATTCGCGAGCACATCATGATGATGAATGATATGGCCAATAAGCTGAAGGGGCTGGAAATGGAAATCAGTGATGGTTTCCTTGTTCATTTCATCATTACTTCGCTTCCTTCGTCCTTTGAAGCATTCAAGATCAATTACAACAATCAGAAGGACAAATGGACGATGAGTGAACTGGTCGCTATGTGCGTACAGGAGGAAGAGCGTATGAGGATGGATCGCCATACTGATGTTGCCAACTTCACTACCTCCAACTCTAAGAAGAGGAAGAACAATTATCAGAGGAAGGATGCTTCAAAAGTCCAAAGGCCTAATCCTAATCCTAATACAAGTGCACCTTCCAGCTCTAAGAACTCCTTAGGCAGTATCCGCTGTAAATTCTGTAAAAAGACAGGACACATGCAGAAGGAATGCCCTGACTTTAAGGAGTGGCTGGCTAAGAAAGGTAACGATTATTTTATGATACTTGAGTCCTATAATTTAAGTGTTCCTGCTAATTCTTGGTGGTTTGATTCTGGTTCTATGGTTCATGTTACCAATTCAACTCAGGGATTCCTTTCAATCCGGAAGCTGGAAAGAAACCAAAGAACGCTTAAGGTTGGGGATGATCGAGAATTAGAAGTGAAGGCCATTGGAACATTACAATTAGTTATGAAAACTGGTTTATGTATTAAACTTTATGATACCTTATATGTTCCTGAGGTAACTCGGAACATTGTATCAGGACCAAAGTTAGACATGGACGGTTTTATTGTTTCCCATGGTCATCGCAAACTCTCTATCTTTTATGATTCTGTTCTTTATGGTACTGGTATTCTGGATGGTGGTCTCTATAGATTAGAACTAGAAGATAACTTTTCCAAATCTTTGTTGTCATATAACATTAATGAATCACTCACAAAGATGGAAGAGAAACGAGACTTAGAGACTTCATCCATGTTGTGGCATCAGCGTTTAGGCCACATTTCAAAATAACGATTAAATCGTCTAGTAAAGGATGAAGTCTTACCTCCTCTCGATTTCTCTGATTTTGGAACATGTGTCAAATGTCTTAAGGGTAAAATGACATTAGCGAATAAGAAAGGTGCCACTAGGAGCTCTAATTTATTAGAACTCATTCACACTGACATTAGTGGTCCCTACCAAATCGCTGGCATAACAGGACATACTTCATTTATCACTTTTATTGATGATTATTCTCGTTACATGTACTTGTATCTTATTAAGGAAAAGTCTGAATCTCTTACAACTTTTAAAGATTATAAGGCTGAAGTTGAAAAGCAATTAGATCGTCAGATTAAAGTTGTGAGATCAGATAGAGGCGGTGAATATTATGGAAGACATACTGATGTGGGTCAAGCTCATGGTCCATTTTATGAGTTTTGTAAGGGCCAGGGGATTGTGAACCAATACACCATGCCTGGTACACCTCAGCAGAATGGTGTCGCTGAAAGAAGAAACCGTACCCTTATGAACATGGTGCGCAGTATGTTAGCCAACACTAATTTACCATTATTCCTCTGGACTGAAGCGTTAAAAGCAACTGTTCATATACTCAATAGAGTTCCTTCTAAGTCTGTCCCTAAAACTCCTTATGAACTTTGGACAGGAAGGAAACCGAGTCTTAAATATATGAAAGTATGGGGCTGCATTGCTGAAGCAAAACTTTACAATCCTTTCCTAAGGAAACTTGACCCTAAAACAGTTACCTGTTTCTTTATCGGGTATCCTGAGAACTCTAAGGGTTATCGTTTCTATTGTCCTTCCCATGTCACCCGTATTGTTGAAACCAAGCGTGCCGCGTTCCTGGAGGATTTCAAGGTCATTGGGAGCAGTACCAACCCTTACGAAGAATTGCAAGAAGTACAAGACGCGGGGGGGAGAGACTCGTCGCTTACCATTACTCCGATTACTCCTCTTGTACCCAATGCAACTACTGTACCTGAAGCTACTGCACCAACTCCAAATTTACCTCTACAATCAGAACCAATTATACCTCATGACGAAGGCACATCAAACGCTCAAAACCAAGACAACGCTGAACCCGATAATCTACTCAGGAGGTCATCTAGGCAAAGAAGGCCTACTAATTGGGATGATTATGTTACCTACCTGACTGAAATGGATCCCGGAAAGCTCAATGATCCTATCTCTTACAATGAAGCCATTAGCAGTGACCAGTCTTCTGAATGGAATAAAGCAATGATTGAAGAGCTTGAATCCATGAAGAAAAATGACGTTTGGGATTTGGTAGAATTACCCAACGGAGCCAAACCCGTAGGATGTAAATGGGTATTCAAAACAAAACTGGATCTGAATGGGAACGTTGAACGCTACAAAGCGAGATTGGTTGCAAAGGGCTACACTCAGAAAGAGGGAATTGATTATCAAGAGACGTTTTCACCTGTCTCTCGTAAAGATTCATTAAGGATCGTCATGGCCCTAGTAGCTCATTTTGATTTAGAGTTACATCAGATGGACGTTAAAACTGCTTTCCTTAACGGAGATTTGGACGAAGATGTTTACATGAAACAACCTGAAGGCTTTAAACCTGAAGGTCAGGAACATCTAGTATGTAAGCTGAAGAAATCCATTTACGGGTTGAAACAAGCATCACGTCAATGGTACCTAAAGTTTGATGAAGTCCTGAAGAAACAAGGTTTTATGAAGAATCAAGTGGATCAATGCACCTACCTCAAGATGAGTGGGAGCAACTTTACTATACTTGTCCTTTACGTAGATGATATTCTATTGGCAAGTAATAGTTTAGACATGTTGCATGAGTTGAAGCGGTTACTCTCGCATAACTTCGACATGAAGGATCTTGGAGATGCTTCTTATGTCATTGGCATCGAAATTCACCGAGATAGACACAAAGGGATCTTAGGATTGTCCCAAAAGGCTTACATAGATCGTGTCCTTACACGATATAACATGCAACAGTGCAAACCCTCCGTCGCTCTAGTAGTTAAGGGAGATGTTTTCGGTTTATTCCAGTGTCCGACAATAGAGGTTGAGAAGGAGCAAATGAGCCAGATACCTTACGCGTCAGTAGTAGGGAGCTTGATGTATGCTCAAGTCTGTACTCGCCCAGATATCGCTTATATTGCTGGAATGCTAGGCCGTTATCAGACTAATCCTGGCCTAGATCACTGGAAAGCAGCTAAGAAGGTACTTCGATATCTGCAAGGGACGAAAGACTATAAACTGACTTATAGAAGAAGTGATCATTTAGAAGTGGTGGGCTATTCTGATTCTGACTTTGCCAAGTGCAAAGATGACAAGAAATCCACTTCGGGCTATATCTTTATGTTAGCAGGCGGCCCTATCTCATGGAAGAGTCATAAACAACAGTTGACCACAACTTCCACAATGATGGCAGAGTACATTGCTATTTATAACGCAACCTGTCATGGAATGTTGCTTAGAAATCTGATCACTGGACTCAAAATCGTTAATTCCATTTCTAGACCATTGAAGCTTTATTGTGATAATTCAGCTGCCGTTAGTTTCTCGAACAGTAACAGTTCGACTGGAGCTGGTTTATATCTCGATACAAAATATCTGTTCGTACGTGAACGAGTTGAGGAAAATAATCTTTGTATCGAGTATATTAGTACTAAGGATATGCTTGCGGATCCGACGACTAAAGGTCTCCCTCCTAAGGTTTATGAAGAACATGTTCGGAATATGGGATTTAGTAAAGACCTTATTTGAGCATATTGTACTAGCTTATGTTTTATGTTAATGAAATTTCCTCAGTTTGATTTTGTATGTCTCTTAGAATATGTTCAACCGGTATAATGGCATATAGACAAATAAAGTTACAAATCAAACAAAGGGCTTACGCGTATTTTGATCATGACGATTAGGTTTTAAATTAAGGCTATAGTATGATTAATGGGGGTCCTGAGTCGCATAATGATTCAACGGCTGTATTTCTCTGCTATAGTA
This sequence comes from Helianthus tuberosus, assembly GCA_030545235.1. NCBI lineage: Eukaryota > Viridiplantae > Streptophyta > Magnoliopsida > Asterales > Asteraceae > Helianthus > Helianthus tuberosus. Next base: position 34,393,445 of record CM060356.1, on the reverse strand, counting down.
CTTGTTTAAGGCTAAAATGAGTGTTAACTCCTGATCAGGCTTATCTAATACTCATAGTAAATGATTACTCGGCTAAGTGAGAGAATGTAAGATTAAATATATTATGTTTAATATTTAATCTAGTAGCCATTATAATCATTTACATAATATAGATCAAAATATATAATAACCTATTAAATAATTAGTTGGTAATTGTTGATGGACCATATTACCCTTATTAACTAATTAGGTTTCCTCCTGGGTGCCTATATAAAGGAGTCTTATGCTGAGGTTGAGGGTTTACACAATTAGACACAAAAAACCCATAAGCATAACATCATCACCATCGACCTCCTCTCCTATACCGATTCCCTTGTCGGTTTTCTTAGTCCCCATCATCAGTTAGCACCCTAAGGAGGAACCGGATCACGCTGACAATCATGTCGAACTCGATGTCATCTTCTCTGACTGGATTCTCCACTGCATTGAATGCTGTAACAGGTATGTTTTCATGTTTTCATTCATGTTTGAACAGAACCGAACCAACACGTCAAGAATCACTTAATAAGCCATGGGAGAGGAGTCGATTATGGTGTCATGAGGAGTCATTTGATGTGTTGAAACGTAAAAAAGTAAGAGGCCATTTATATTATAGTAGTAATGCATGTTCTAAGTATTATTATTGTCTATATACATGTATATAACCTTTATATATTATTTTGTTTGTATTCCTTTTCGTCGTAGGGAACCCAAAATATTCTAGGCCTTGCCCTTGACATGAGGATGCTTGACAAAAAGAAGTTACGTGGATCAATTGAGCTGAGCAGAGAGTCATTCAGTCAGATGGATAATCTAATGCTACTACAACTAAATAATGTGCAATTAAATGAGTGGTTCCACAATTTTCCGGAGGAGTTAAGATGGTTGTGTATGCACGGGTTCCCTTCAAAGTCTATTCATTTAGACCTACCAATGGAGAATTTGGTTGTTCTTGACATGTCTTGCAGCAGTATTGAATCTTTTGACATGTCATACAGTGACCCACAACCACTGCATTAGTTGGTTAAGTCATTGGATGTTTGGGCCAAATGAGATGAAAGCTGGTGATAACATTATAATAGAGTGTGAGGATAAAATAGGGTATAAAATGGAGTGTGGGGTTGGTGTTGTGTATGATGATGGTAGTATGGAAGAAGAAGATGTGTTGAGTTATTACAAGTCATGGAATCACATCATTGGTGGAGACCTCTCTACTTTTCAACTTACAACAGGAGAATACTACCTATACGAGCGCTCTTTTGTCAGTAAGCTCGGCAGGGGTAAATGTCATCTCTCTATATAAAATTTAGCCAAGTATTGGTGGCGTATTCCGGTGTGTATTTGTACGTATGTGAATACGTATTTTCTTGTATTTATTAAGTATTTTTATACTTAATTTTGTATATAATTTTACGGAATATTATTTTTAGACAACTAAAAATCACCAAACTTATATTCTCAAAATATATATATCTTAAGAGAATTTTTATAGGAAAATAACTGTAACTTAACTTTACTTGGCAAAAATAATATATTTTCATATAAACCTCAAAACTAATATATTTTCAAGATTAACTTAGAAAATATTTATATTTCTAATTTTCACCCAAAAATAATATATTTTCTATTTGACAAAAATGATATGTTTTTGTAATACTTGTAAAAATCCATATTTTTCGTTTCTTTGGTTTCCAAAATACCGTTTAATACATTTGTCGAAATATGAATTTATTTCCGGAATATATATAAATTTATAGTCCATAGTCCTTGTCCGGTTTGTCCAATCTTCGGGTATAAAATTATATATTTATTTTCTTGGAATTTTAGTAATATTTTGTATTACAATTTTGGTATTTTGGGTGTGTTACATTATTTTCAAGTTCCTAAAATAATATAACTAATACACATAATATACATGTAGCACACAATTTGTGACATCTAAATATATATTTTCCTAAATATATACTTAGTCATTTTCATTTATCAAAAACCAACCTCCAATATTTGAAATTTTGAAATAAAAATTATGGCAAGTTTTTATATGAAAACCATGGTAAAAATTTACTTGTAAACACTTGTTTAAAAATATTTTTCTAAGTGTTTAATTTCTACAAAAAATTTGCCATAGTTTCCCCTTAAAAATGGAGGTTTCCATGCTTTAAAAGCATATCATTTTCTTTTAAAATTCATCACCAATCATCAACAATTTAATCAATACTTACCATGAGCCAAAATTAAGCATTTTACACTATGTCATGAACTTGAAAGTTTGTAAAAATTTGTAGTATTTTAACATGTTGTTTAGTAAGTTTAGTTACCTCTAAAAACAAGGTTTATAGTTTATAAAACTCATTCTTGGAAATTTTAGTTCTTCGCAACTTGTATGAAGATTTTCTAAAAAGGATTCTTCTTGTATTCTTCTTGTTAACAACACTTTTCTAACTTTGTTTTAACACTTAAAACATGTCCACTTTCTTTAAAAACCATGATCATGTTAATCTTGTAATGAACTTTGTTCACTTGAAAATATTATTTTTTAAATCATTCATTTTCAAGACTTATAACATGTATCAATAATCATCATACTCTAAAACAACTTCATTTTCAAGTTCATGATTAACATAAAGGATGATCATCACAACTTTCACAAGAATCATCCTTATACTTGCTAGATCATGTGTTTAATCATCATCTAGCAAGCTTCTTATGATGATTAACATCATAAACACAAGAAATCAACAAACAAGTTTCACACATACACTAAAACAACTTAGATTTTCATGTTATTAAGCTTTATGTTAGTGATCATCTTCATGTTTCTTTGAGATTCTTAAGATTAACACATTACATAATCTTTTAACCACTAAAAGTAGAAGTAAAATCAAGTTGTGAGGAGCTTACTACTAGCTCTATGGCTAGGGAAGAATCAAAGATGAAGATGATGATGTAGGAGGTGGATAAAAGCTCTTGGTGGTGGTCTTTCAAACTCCAAAGCCTTCAAGCTTCTTAACTATGTTCCTTGCACCTCTAGATCACCTTAGATTGCTTGAGAGTTGATTGAAAATGGAGGTTGTGTGGTGGTGTGTGGTGGCCGTGAGCAAGGAGAGGAGGAAGAGAGGTGAGAGTAGTTTGAAGATGATGAAATGAGATAGAATGAAGGTCTTGTTGTTATAAATAATAACTTTCCAACATCAATTTATCTATTGGTTATAATGTTCCTAAAGTGATTAACAAATCCATTAAACAAATGAAAGAAAATCAAGGTGGTGGCCCACCTTGTGACCGTTAACATTAGGGGGGGGGGGGGGGGGTCTTGGTTGTGATTCAATGGTAAGTTGGTTACCTTGGTTAGAATGTAATGGAATTAGTTAGTGTTATGTGTGTTTAGTGTTTATAAGATGTATTATGATGTTCGGTGACCATAACTAGTTTCGTAACACTAAAACAATGTTTCTAGTGAAAATTTGGTGTTTCGGATAGTGTCTGGTTGTTCGGTTGGTTACCGGTTCATTAAGGTGCTAAATTACGCAGTTTAGTGTGCTTTATGTAGGCTTTTATGACAGTTTTGATTCCCGACACTTAGGAAGGTATTCTGGACCATTAAATCATAATTCTGCATTATATTTTGTAGTTAAAATGCTGATTTTTGCTGAAATATGCAGAATTCTGCAGTTTTGTGAGTTTTAGGCACTTTCCGGCACTTAAACTATCACTAGGAAGGTAGTTTTATGATGACTACTTTCCTACACACTATACTAGTGTAACTCTTGGTTTCGGGCTCATTCTGTGTCTTATCATCATGTCTGTCTGAGTACTGAACTCCCGTCAGTACTTCTAGTTTGTCTGATAACTGTGCTAACTTTGTTTCGTGCACTAATTGAACCATATTGTGTTGCATGCAATAATGATAAGAAATCATGCAACATGTAATGCACTTGTATAAATATGACAGTAATCAGAAAATCATTCATGTCATTAACTTGATCAGGCACAGTCATTAAGTTACAAATTACTGTTTAATTATTGTACAGATACACGAAAAATTGACAGTTGTCACATTCTCCCCCCGTTAAGAAAAATTTGTCCCGAAATTTAAGCTGCGTTATCAGTTGCAGGGGAGTTGTGAAACAGATGCGGATACTTTGATTTCATTCGATCTTCACGCTCCCAAGTAAACTCTGGGCCGTGACGTGAATTCCAACGAACCTTGACAAGCTTAATGCGACTTCTCCGTGTCTTGTGGACTTTCCAATCTGTCACACCCCCAAATTCCACACGCGGAGTATCACCGCTTGAAGGCGTGACTGACCAGGATCAAGCCACCAATCATATTGAACATATCATAATAGTAATTGTAACACCCAACCTCAATATAACTGGTGTTCAAATCAAAACATAGTTTAAGTAGTAAGCGGAAGCATAATGTTTAAAACCCAAGTATAAGTTCCAAAGTATGATAAATGTTTAACATGGCATCCACGATCCATGTCCACAACGACCGCGCCTCCCAGTGCAAGCTCCATGTGTACCTATTGACCTGCAAGGCATGTAGCAACGAGTCAACAACATAGTTGAGCGAGTTCACAGTTGGTTGTTTAGTTATAGTATTCGTTTCGTAAACCGTATGTTTGTTTAGTAAACTATGTATCGTATTTATATGTATCGCGGCCTTCCAGGCATGTTTGCGAAGATTTGTGGGGGTTTCCCATGTATTCTAGACTAGTTGTATTTGTATCGCGGCCCTCCAGGCATGTTTGCGAAGTTTAGTATTCGTATCGCGGCCATTCCAGGCATGTGTGCGAAGATTAGTATTCGTATCGCGGCCATTCCAGGCATGTGTGCGAAGATTAGTATTCGTATCGCGGCCATTCCAGGCATGTTTGCGAAGTTTAGTATTCGTATCGCGGCCATTCCAGGCATGTGTGCGAAGATTAGTATTCGTATCGCGGCCATTCCAGGCATGTGTGCGAAGATTAGTGGGGGCTTCCCATGTGTTACTAGTCTAGCTGTATCTATAAGTGACCTTCCCCTAACGAGGCCAGTGGTACGTATTCCAGTAACGATGAAAGTACAAGTAATCATTTAATCCCATTCCCAACCCCGAGAATCCCATGCCTTGGTAAAAGTGTGAACTCACCTTGGTTTGCTCGGTATGCTAAACTATGCGCTCGCAAACAATCAATCCAGTCCTATAGTATGCACGTATATTAAATCAGTTCCAGTTCGTGAAGTTTCCCATACAATCTATGTCATAAACTGCTTAGCAACTAACATCATGTATCACGTAAGCAGTTAAATCAATTAACAGGTTTAACAGAGTTAACATACCACAGAATTAACGTATCAACAGAGTTATCATTCTAACGGGGTTATATAACTTAACCGAGTTAATAGAGTTAACAGAGTTACTAAACTAGTAATGTTATGTACTGAACAGTGTTAACATGTTTGTCATAATCAAATAACCTAACAGGAGTTAACAACTTAACAAGGTTAATGACTTAACAGAGTTTGTACAATTAACAGAGTTGACAACTAACTGAACCAAAAACTAACTGAGTTTGCTGACATAACGGAGTTAATACTTAACAGATTTATAGAGTAACCGAGTTAATAAAATAACAGATTTACATACGAGTTACAGTTCAATAGCCGAAAACACTTTGGGATTTCGTCGAGATGATTTAAAGTGGGGTGGGGGTTTTCGTCGGCTACATCATCATCAACACAATCCGTTACGTAATAACACTAACAGTTTTGAACAGTTTCATCCAACAATCGTTCGATCATAATAACTATTATCAAATCTCATTCATAAGAAAAACAATCAAACATTCCCTGTCCATTCACATGCAATTATGATTACATTTCAGTGGCCGACAATATGAAGTGATACTTATTTAATAGCACACATATAAATCAAATAGCAAACTGATGAGTTATTTGTTGTGAAACTTTAATTGGACCTCAAATTTTGATTTCAAGTCTCAATGTTTATAGACAAAATCCTGACAATCCACGTGATGATCTTGATTCACTTTAATTGATTTAACATGGGTAGGAAACATTCATGTACATATACTTGGAACCAGGAATTCTTGTATAACTCTGATTATTAACATCACACATCATCACTGTAGGATCGTGAAACGACCTAACGAGTCGATCAGAAGAGTGCTCAGACCGAATCAGAGGCGGAATTCATTGATTCGGTCTTCGTTAAGCTTGTATTCACTATTAATTGTCTCGTTTATTAATCTCTGAACGTTTACAAGACTGGAGACACCTCGACAGCACCTCGGCGTCGGAAACTAGAACCTTACAAATGAACTCGTTTGAAGGATATATATAGGGAGGACCCTTCCGTTTGAAAATGACATGATCATTTCAAACGGAACCCTTCAAACGGTCACCTATTTCAAACTTTACATTCAAACGGACAACCTCAAACGGTCAACCTCAAACTATTACAATTTTAACTTTCAAACCGTATACTTCTAATTTGTCTTCATATGCCCATGATGCAATGGATGATGTAAGCATGATGATGTCACTATTGTGATGTCATCTTTAAACATGATGACATCATGCTTGATCAGCTTTGCAACGAACCCGAGACTCGACATAAGACGAAGACGACAGATGAATGCACCAACAGACTCCCCCTCAGATGTTGACGAGTCTTAAGTGTTGAGTCTTTGCATCTTCAGTCTTTATCAGTCTCTTTTCTTTCTTAGCATATACCAGGATCTCCTCTTTGGCTCTAGCCTCGTCAGACTCCCCCTCTCATCATGATGGGATCGCTGTCTGGAATTAGCTATCACCTTGAGATCAATCCCTGGCTTTATCTCTGTTTAAGCTCATATCCTGCATACATTTTCTCATCAAAAATATAAGTTTTTACTTAAAACAATAAGAAAAACTTACTTGAAATAGTTACATCAAGTTCAAATTAATGACCCTGATTAACTAATTTTAACTTTCTTTCTCAAAATCAAAATTTCTCAATTCAGTACACACACTCCCAAACCAGTTCATCTTGTTTAGCACTTGGAATTTTGAAAATCAGCTCACCAACATCAGTTGTCGAAAATCTTTTTGAATTTTTCAAAATTTATGCTAAAACACACTAAAATCTTTTTGGATTTTTGAATATAACAAAGAAATGCATTAAAGAAATATTTACAAACAATATTTTTGTGAGTTTGCGTAAGAGGATCATATCAGTTTTTGTGACCAATCACTAGCACCGTTAAGCTTTAAACATTTTAAGTTCTAAACGATTCACGTTGATTGACGATATTGTTGTCCACTTAAACTCAATCTAAAAACTTTCAATCTGCTTACCGATACTTTAAGGTACATTTAGATAGCACTAAGTTCTTATGGACCCCACGATCTTAGCATATCCCCTCATCATGCAATACACTAACTCAAGTAATGCCTTTAAACTTTTATCAACTGTGATTTGTGCGAAAATAAAGCAGAATGTTTAAACATTAACAATCTGGTCGATACTTCCGTATACGCAGAGAAAGTCCAATGCTTAAACAAAATAAAGAAATAAAACAAGTTTAAATCTTTGCAAAATGAAATGCACAATCACAACGACTTTTCAGCAAAGTTGTGAAAGTTCACAAACTTAACCAGTTTTATGTCTTTCGACAATCAGCGATTACCGAGTAGGCACACAATCAAGAAGGACAAAACTAAGTACTATGCTTTCGATCATGTTTCCCACTAGAACTAGGCTTTTTTGCTTTAGGTTTGTATCGTTATCGCAAATCTACTAGTCTAGCTGAGCCTACCGTCACATCTTTAGTAAGATCGCTTATCACATTTTATCTCTCCATTTCTTTAGCATGCTGTGACAGTCCAACTGATCTACTATCATTTCCTCTTTTTCACAACAAAACTCATTTTTACATTTTTCAATGTTTTTTGTAATTTTCAAATTTTCAAATTTTTTTTTAAAAATTTTTCTCCCCCTAAAATCAAAATATGTCTCAATTTTGATTTTCTGGGAAAATTTGAAAACCAACTGTACAAGAAATGTGACAACATGATGAGAATTGCTTCAATTCTCCATTCACTTGGCTTGAACAATCAGAACCCCCCCTGACAACAAACTATTTTCCCATAGTGATTTCAAAACACTTAAGTTTGTTTTAATCAAAATGGTTTTTCCGGAAAATAAGTTTTGTGTGTCTTTTCACAAATTCGGGGTTTCATCCATCACCTTGTTTTCTTTAACCACTTGTAAAAATTTAACATTTGTAAGATCAATCCACAAACATCACTTGTAGAAAATCAAGTACAACTTAATGTCCTTGATTTACCACTTGTAAGTCGAAATATCACATTCGTGAATTTCTCAAGAAATGTGCCGATTCCTGTTCCACGCTTACCAACCTGGGAACTCCGGCAAGTCAGGTTTTTTTATTTAAACAGACTCACCCAAGCCTGATGGTCCTTGGGTGATTTTGAATTCTTGTTCAACAATGGTGGAAAATTTGCATCATCCATTGTTAAACCTGAATTCTCAGTTTTTACCTCAACAAATGGCTCCTCTGGCTTTACCATACCAGAATCATTGCCTGAATGTGGCTTGTCTGACTTTGATGAGCCAGATTCATCGCCTGGCTTGTCTGACTTCGACATGTCAGATTCATCGCCGACCATTTTCTTCTTCTTCTTCTCTGCTTTCGTCCTCAGATTTGTATCCGATGAATTCGTCTTGCTTGACTTTGCAATCGAGAGAGTTGATTCATCAGAACTCTTATTCTTAACAGATGAACCCGAGGACAAAATCTTCTCCAGATACTCTCTGGCCTTCTTCCTCTTCTTCCTCAGTCTGTCTTTTTGCCCCTGTGAAAGCTTCACTTTCGTTTCTTGAACTTTAGGTTCTTGAACTTTAGGTTCTTGAACCTTCTGTTCTTTGGGCTTGACATTGACTGGTTTCTTTGCCATCTTCTGAGAATTAACCCTCAATCTTTCATTTGATTTCCTTGGGCAATCTCTGGCAATGTGACCTTTGATGTTGCAATTAAAGCATCTCCTAGTCTCATAACTCCAACCTTGGCAGTTAACAGCAATGTGTCCTCGAACACCACAAGTGTAACACACTCTGTTATCGTACCAATCACCACTATCACACCAAACACTCAGATCATAGCATTGTCTGGCTTTGTGGTGATCATCACTCCTCCTGAAAGCTGAATTTGGCTTTGAAGCACTGTGGTCAAACCTGCACCACTTATTACCAATAATTTTAGAGTTTTCATTTTTCGATTTTTGTAATTTTTCATTGCGATTGGATGATTGATCTGATGAACTTTTATTTTCTTTTTGAACATTTTTCAAAATTTTCTCTTTTTGTTTTTGTTCCACTTTCTTCTTCAAAGGTTTTTGCTTAGAGCATTCTCCCTTTTCAGTTGATTGTGGAACAGTTTCTTGAAACTTTTCTTTTAACTTCAAAAATAAATTCTTTTTCTTCATTTTTTCATTTTCAACATCAGATTTCTCATCACAATCTTCAACTTTGACTTTTTCAAAGTTTGTGACATTGTCACTTATTGGAACGGAATTGATCGGTTTTGGACATGGATAAACTGGTGTTGATGGCGAAGTCTCAAAACCTTTCAATTTCTCTTCAAGCTCTTTGATTTTAATTCGAGCTTTTTCAGCTTCATTTTCAAGCCGAATGATTTTCTGAAGATGAGAATTTATTTCAATTTGTTTTTCAAGATTATTTTTAAAAATAGCAGATTTCTCATCTTCTAAAATCTTCATTTGACTTTGAAAATCTTTTTCAAATTTCAAATTTTCATTTTCAAATTCTTTTTCCTTTTCTTTCAAAATCTCGTTTTCTAATGTCAAACTGTTTAAATCATTTAACAGTTTGTCATTTTCAGATTTCAACCTCTCACAATTTTCCTGCAAATCAAAAATATGTTTCTTATCAACTTTCATCTCGTCTTTCAAAACTGAAATTTCTTCAGTCTGTTCCTCTCCCACTTGGACCCCTTTACTCTTGCTCTTCTTTAAAATTGATTTTCCACCTTGACTTTTCTTCTTCTCAGCATTGATCACCATCTGTTCTTCAATCTTTTTAATGAGTGGACAAATTGTCAGTTGGGAAAATTCTCCAGAAATCTTCAAGTTTAAGATATAATTTTTCCATTCTTCTTGAGGTAAAGCACTGACAAATTTTTCAACCCATTCTTCTGATTTCTTTTTAATACCCTTCTCGGACATTGAACGAACAAGATGGCTATACCTCTCAATGATGCTCTTTGTACTTTCACCTGGACAACCTGAAAATGAATCAAATTCTTTCTTTAATACATTTATTCTATCTAATGTTTCTTGAGACATATTAAAGAAATTAATATTCATGATTCTAAAACCCGTTTTTCAAGACAGTCCCGTTAAACGAAATATCAAGTCCAAGCTAGATCAATTTTCAAACAAAATACTAAACACTTTAAAAAAAAACTTGATTGGACCTAATACTAAGATGCAATTCGATATGATTAATACTCAATGATGATTGGGCCAACAAACTCCACTAAATCCAACAACTTAAAATGTGATCACATGGGCTGATATTAACCACTTTGTAAAACTGAGATTGAGCCGCAAATGTCTGCTATCACTTGGGCCGAGGACACCAGTAATTCACGTGGATAACATATGCAATTTGACTTAATTTTTTAATTTTCAAGACCTGACAATTTTTGATCTCTAAATTCCCATTTGACCTCCCAAATCCACTTAACCGACAATTACAAATGTTAAATTCTGATTGGGCCGTTGTTAATCAGATGGATTATTAAATTGTGAATATCTTTCAAAACAACAATTTCAATCAATTTTAATAGAGTCCAACAAAATCACGTGATACCTTCAGATCTCAAATTACTCTATGAATTTCAAAACTTTAACCCATGTGCAACCGACAACCTTTTTAATGACATTACACACTTCGATGCACTTTATCACATGTAAAAATTTAATAGCTCGTGCAAACTAACACTAGACACATGATGTCCTTTCCCGATGTACTGACAACCTCAAAACATGTTACACACAACTCGATGTATTTTTTTCAAACGGTCAGTGCAAATTTCAAACGGCCAGGCCGGTTTCAAACGATAAGTTCAAACAGAACACCAGTTTCAAACGTAACAGTCCTGTTTTCAAACGATAGGATCAAATTTCAAACAGAAGGGTATGCATTTTCAAACGGGATGGCAATTTTCAAACAGAACACCTATGCTTCGTTCAAACGGAACCCATATTTCAGTCCTTTTTTACCGGTTAAACTTCGAATTTAGGTCCGATATTCTCAAGGATTTGTTAAAACACCATTACGCACATTTTGTGAAAGTTTCAGCCGATTTTATCCGTGAAAATTTGTTCAGTTTTGAAAAGAAGGTGTAGAAATCAGAATATGCTAGCGAAAACGAGCTAAACGGTAAGAACTCTTCCTCCTGAGCTCTGATACCACTTGTAGGATCGTGAAACGACCTAACGAGTCGATCAGAAGAGTGCTCAGACCGAATCAGAGGCGGAATTCATTGATTCGGTCTTCGTTAAGCTTGTATTCACTATTAATTGTCTCGTTTATTAATCTCTGAACGTTTACAAGACTGGAGACACCTCGACAGCACCTCGGCGTCGGAAACTAGAACCTTACAAATGAACTCGTTTGAAGGATATATATAGGGAGGACCCTTCCGTTTGAAAATGACATGATCATTTCAAACGGAACCCTTCAAACGGTCACCTATTTCAAACTTTACATTCAAACGGACAACCTCAAACGGTCAACCTCAAACTATTACAATTTTAACTTTCAAACCGTATACTTCTAATTTGTCTTCATATGCCCATGATGCAATGGATGATGTAAGCATGATGATGTCACTATTGTGATGTCATCTTTAAACATGATGACATCATGCTTGATCAGCTTTGCAACGAACCCGAGACTCGACATAAGACGAAGACGACAGATGAATGCACCAACAATCACAAATTAAATCGACTATAACTATCTTCATACAAATTATATCCACATCAATACACATCAATACATGATCACATATCACATAAAATCAATACGTAAATATGAATAGCACAAGACAAAAGACACTAACCAATAATGATCAAAACAAAAGAGATTCGGCTTCGAATATGAGGAGCAGCCGTCGGGTTTAAAGCAAACTGAGAGAGAGAGAGAGAGGAGGAGATGCGATTAGGGTTTAGTTAGTTATTAATTACATGCACAGATTAAAACAAATCCTATATTCATTCGATACTGGGCCAAAGCCCACTTTTGTTTTCGATGAACAGAGGGTGGACGAAAACACTCTCTAGTGTTTTCGTGGGAAGAGTGTTTTCATGTGGGGTGTGATTTCAGCCAAAGTTCCATTTCATTGTTATTAAATATATATCATAATATTAATACCAAGCATACTACAAACATGCACCCACATAATGCACACCAAGGACATATCAGTCACAAAACAATTTAACCGATTACAAACGTGTACATTTGTGAAACAAACAAGTCGTGTGAACAAACGACTTAAACAATTAACGTGCAATTAATGCGAAACTGGAATCTTGGAAACTCGAGTTGTCACATTATCCCCAACTTGAAAGAAATTTCGTCCCGAAATTTAGCATGTGGTTACTGAGGAAGCTAGTTGTGTTGTGTAGTTTACTGGTTTTCCTGGGGTGTCACATCATCCCCCGTTGATTTGGAATTTCGTCCCGAAATTCTGTAGTAGCTTCAGCCTCAGTAGTGGTTGCACTGTTTCCGAACAACTGGGGATATTTGAGTTTCATTTGATCTTCTCGTTCCCAGGTAAACTCTGGGCCACGACGGGAGTTCCAACGAACTCGCACAAGAGGTATTCTTGTGTGCTTGAGGACCTTAACGTCCCGGTCCGTGATTTCAACTGGTTCCTCGACAAATCGCAGCTGTTCGTCGATAGTGAGTTCCTTGAGAGGAACTACGAGGGTCTCATCTGACAGACACTTCTTCAGATTAGACACGTGGAAGACGTTGTGAACTGCACTGAGTTCCGCTGGTAGTTTCAGTTTGTAGGCCACCTTGCCTATTTTCTCTATGATTTCAAAAGGTCCGACGTATCGCGGGTTAAGTTTGCCTCATTTGCCACAACGAACCACACCCTTCCAGGGTGAAACTTTGAGTAGCACTCGATCCCCAACCTGGAACTCGAGTGGTTTCCTGCCCTTATCGGCGTAGCTTTTCTGACGGTCACGAGCTGCCGCCATTCGTTGTCGTATTTGAGCAATTCGTTCTGTTGTGTCTACCACAAGTTCTGGGCCAGTGATCCGACTACCCCCCACCTCTGCCCAACAAAGAGGTGATCGGCATTTACGCCCGTACAATGCCTCAAATGGTGTAGCCCGAATGCTGGTGTGGTAACTGTTATTATACGAGAATTCAACTAGTGGCAGATGTCTTTCCCAACCATTGCCAAAGTCAATCACACATGCCCTAAGCATGTCTTCAAGGGTCTGGATGGTGCGTTCAGACTTCCCATCCGTTTGCGGGTGATAAGCTGTGCTCATATCTAAACGTGAGCCAAAGGATTTGTGCATTGCTTGCCACAGTTCTGAAGTAAAACGTGCATTGCGATCAGAGATAATAGAGGTGGGCACCCCATGCCTCGAGACAACTTCCTTCAAGTAAACGTCTGCTAAAGTAGAGAACTTGTCTGTTTCTTTGATAGCCAAGAAGTGTGCGGACTTTGTGAGTCGATCCACGATCACCCAAATAGTGTCATTTCCGCGCTGAGATCTAGGTAGGCCAGTAACGAAATCCATGGAAATTTGCTCCCATTTCCATTTTGGTATCTCTGGTTGTTGGAGTAGGCCTGAGGGTTTCTGATATTCGACTTTGACTCTCGCACAAGTCAAACACTTGCTGACGTAAGTTGCTATGTGAGCTTTCATGCTAGGCCACCAATACGTAGTTCTGAGATCGTGGTACATCTTATCCGAACCAGGATGTACTGAGTAACGAGACTTGTGTGCCTCATCCATCACAAGCTCTCGTAGGTTATCATATAGTGGGACCCAAATGCGTCCTGTTACGTAGTAGGCGCCGTCTGCCTTTTGTTCCAACCGTTGCCTTGAACTGCGTAGGGCTTCAGCCCTGACATTTTCTGGTTTCAATGCTTCTACCTGAGCATCTCGTATCTGAGAAGGAAGACTAGACTGAATAGTGAGTTGCAACGCTCGCACACGCCTAGGTGTAGTATCCTTTCGACTGTGGGCGTCAGCCACCACATTGGCTTTGCCCGGATGGTACTTTATAGCACATTCGTAATCGTTCAGTAGTTCGACCCATCGGCGTTGACGCATGCTCAATTCCTTCTGCTTGAAGATATGTTCGAGACTCCTGTGATCGGTGTAGATGGTGCACATGGTACCGTACAGGTAATGTCTCCATATCTTGAGCGCAAAAACAACAGCTCCCAGCTCTAAATCGGGTGTAGTGTAATTCCGTTCGTGAATCTTAAGTTGGCGCGAAGCATAAGCAATGACCTTATCCCGTTGCATCAATACACATCCCAGACCCTGAATTGATGCGTCACAATAGACCACAAAATCGTCTGTGCCCTCCGGCAATGAAAGAATAGGTGCCCTACAAAGTCTATCCTTTAAGTGCTGGAATGCTGATTCCTGTGTATTACCCCAATGGTAGATAACGCCTTTCTGAGTTAGTGAGGTGAGGGGTTTTGCAATCCTGGAGAAATCCTTGATAAACCTTCTGTAGTATCCAGCCAAGCCCAAGTATTGGCGGATTTCTGTTGGTGTTCTTGGTGCAGGCCAGTTCTTGATCGAATCTACCATGGATGGATCAACATGGATCCCATCCTTGTTTACCATATGGCCTAGGAAATGGACTTCACGAAGCCAGAAGTCGCATTTCGAGAACTTTGCATAAAGCTGTTCTGTTCGAAGAAGTTCCAAAATGAGTCGTAGATGCTGCTCGTGTTCCTCCAGACTCTTCGAATAGATCAGGATGTCGTCGATGAAAACAATAACGAACTTGTTAAGATAAGGTTTACACACCCTGTTCATAAGGTCCATGAAGACTGCCGGTGCGATTGTTAATCCGAATGGCATGACCAGAAACTCGTAATGGCCGTAGCGTGTTCTGAATGCTGTTTTGGAGACGTCCTCGTCCCAGACTCTCAGTTGATGGTAGCCTGACCTCAGATCAATCTTTGAATAGTAGCTCGACCCTTGCAACTGGTCGAACAAGTCATCGATGCGTGGGAGAGGATAGCGATTCTTCACGGTCACCTTGTTCAGTTCGCGGTAATCTATGCACATGCGGAAGGTACCGTCTTTCTTCTTCACAAATAATACTGGGTGCTGCTCCAGGAGCTAGCTCGATCTGAAATTCGACCTGGCGATGAGGCGGTAGCCCAGGTAAATCTTCAGGAAACACCTGAGGAAAATCGCGTACTACTGGGATATCCTCGATCTTCTTCTCTTTCGTTGATGGATCAGTAACGAGTGCTAAGATAGCAGTGTGGCCCTTTCGCAAACACTTCTAGGCCTAAAGAAAGGAGATGATGCCCACAACAGCACCACTCTTGTCGCTTGAATCACGAGAGGTTCTTCACCTGAACGGGGAATACGAACAATCTTCTCTTTACAAGGATCTCTGCTTGCTGTTGGGATAACCAATCCATTCCAATGACGATGTCGAAACCATCACAACGTTGGGGTTATTCCTAGCATCACCCTGACCAATCACGAACACTCGACCCCTGGCACCATTGCCGTTGTTATTACCCCCATTGCTGCCTCCATTATTGTTCCCGTTTCCGTGGTTGTGGTTCTAATTCTGGTTCTGGTTCAACTGTGGGCAGTGTCTCTTGAAGTGACCTTAAGCACCACACTGATGGCATCCCCTGTTACCCTACTGTTACTGCTGATTATGTGGAGCTTGTGGCTGCTGTTGTCGGTTCTGGTTTGCAGGACGCGAGCTTCTATAATCTTTGGCTCCATGACCAAGCTTGTTGCATCTCTGACAACGATCTTTGTTGCACTGCCCACTGTAGTGCAAATTACATCGATTGCACTTAGGGTGGTTTCCCCTGTATCCACCCTGACTTCGATTACCAAGAGACTGCTGACTGGGGCTCCTGTACTCATCCATTTTTCGCTGCTGTGACTGAGGCTGAACTGAAGTGGAACCCTTGCTCGAATTTCCATCCCACTTGCGTTTGTTGTCACTGGGAATAGCAGAAGTAGTAGTAGTAGTAGTAGCACCGATGCGCTTAGGTAGCCTGTTCTGTTCCACTGCCTGGTCTGTGAGACGATGAGCAAGACGAGTAACATCCTGGATAGTAGCAAGGTTAGCAGCAGTTACATGGCTTTGAATCTCTGGTACTAAGCCTTTGAGGTACAGCTCAATGCGCTTGATGGGAGGATCCACCATAGTTGGACACAAAATTGCCAGTTCGTTAGATCGCTTCGTATACGCCTCTATCTCTAACCCCGTCATCTTCAAGTTAAAGAACTCCACTTCCAGTTTGTGGATGTCATCACGGTTACAGTATTCTTGCTTGATCAGTTCCTTAAAATCATTCCATGGGGTGGCATTAGCAGCCGCCAGCCCCAGCATCTGAACTTGCGCGTTCCACCAAGTTAGCGCAGTGCCTTCGAGAGTACCAGTGGCGTACTTCACCCTACGAGCCTCAGGGCATTCACACATTTCGAAGACTGACTCGAGCTTCTCGAACGAGTGGAGGAGTTCAACGGCCCCATTAGTGCCACTAAAAGTACTAGGACGCCAGTCCATGAAAGTTTTGAACGTGCACACCGGTGGCTGAGCGTGTTGACCTGTCGTGTGTGTAAGAGTAAACATACTTAAGCACGAGTGTTGGTTTACGAGAGTAGGATCTAAAGATCCTAGAGTAAGTGGTGATGGCAGGTTATACCTCCTGCCTGGGCAGCTGCGAGTGCTGCAGTAACTTGTTCGTTGATAAGAGCCGTCATCTGGGCTTGAGTTAGGTTCACACGTACACTCATGATCTTCACATCGAAGGGAATATGAGTGAGAAAGGTTCGCGAAAGTGCGATGACAGAAGAGAGTAAGCACACATGTGTTTTCAATCAATAGTTGTTACGTTTATCTAAGCATACCATGAGCAAAGTTCTATGTAACAAACAAGTAGGCAATAAAACATAAACCATATCACCTAGAATGTCGAGTCTTGCACATGGAGCGAAGCGTCGTTGTGGATCGTTGAGCACTGTACAGGTTATAGTCTGGTTTTAACAAAAAAATTTCCCTTATTAACACCAAGTTCACTATAACCAATGGCTCTGATACCAATCTGTCACACCCCCAAAATCCACACGCGGAGTATCACCGCTTGAAGGCGTGACTGACCAGGATCAAGCCACCAATCATATTGAACATATCATAATAGTAATTGTAACACCCAACCTCAATATAACTGGTGTTCAAATCAAAACATAGTTTAAGTAGTAAGCGGAAGCATAATGTTTAAAACCCAAGTATAAGTTCCAAAGTATGATAAATGTTTAACATGGCATCCACGATCCATGTCCACAACGACCGCGCCTCCCAGTGCAAGCTCCATGTGTACCTATTGACCTGCAAGGCATGTAGCAACGAGTCAACAACATAGTTGAGCGAGTTCACAGTTGGTTGTTTAGTTATAGTATTCGTTTCGTAAACCGTATGTTTGTTTAGTAAACTATGTATCGTATTTATATGTATCGCGGCCTTCCAGGCATGTTTGCGAAGATTTGTGGGGGTTTCCCATGTATTCTAGACTAGTTGTATTTGTATCGCGGCCCTCTAGGCATGTTTGCGAAGTTTAGTATTCGTATCGCGGCCATTCCAGGCATGTGTGCGAAGATTAGTATTCGTATCGCGGCCATTCCAGGCATGTGTGCGAAGATTAGTATTCGTATCGCGGCCATTCCAGGCATGTTTGCGAAGTTTAGTATTCGTATCGCGGCCATTCCAGGCATGTGTGCGAAGATTAGTATTCGTATCGCGGCCATTCCAGGCATGTGTGCGAAGATTAGTGGGGGCTTCCCATGTGTTACTAGTCTAGCTGTATCTATAAGTGACCTTCCCCTAACGAGGCCAGTGGTACGTATTCCAGTAACGATGAAAGTACAAGTAATCATTTAATCCCATTCCCAACCCCGGGAATCCCATGCCTTGGTAAAAGTGTGAACTCACCTTGGTTTGCTCGGTATGCTAAACTATGCGCTCGCAAACAATCAATCCAGTCCTATAGTATGCACGTATATTAAATCAGTTCCAGTTCGGGAAGTTTCCCATACAATCTATGTCATAAACTGCTTAGCAACTAACATCATGTATCACGTAAGCAGTTAAATCAATTAACAGGTTTAACAGAGTTAACATACCACAGAATTAACGTATCAATAGAGTTATCATTCTAACGGGGTTATATAACTTAACCGAGTTAATAGAGTTAACAGAGTTACTAAACTAGTAATGTTATGTACTGAACAGTGTTAACATGTTTGTCATAATCAAATAACCTAACAGGAGTTAACAACTTAACAAGGTTAATGATTTAACAGAGTTTGTACAATTAACAGAGTTGACAACTAACTGAACCAAAAACTAACTGAGTTTGCTGACATAACGAAGTTAATACTTAACAGATTTATAGAGTAACCGAGTTAATAAAATAACAGATTTACATACGAGTTACAGTTCAATAGCCGAAAACACTTTGGGATTTCGTCGAGATGATTTAAAGTGGGGTGGGGGTTTTCGTCGGCTACATCATCATCATCATCATCATCAACACAATCCGTTACGTAATAACACTAACAGTTTTGAACAGTTTCATCCAACAATCATTCGATCATAATAACTATTATCAAATCTCATTCATAAGAAAAACAATCAAACATTCCCTGTCCATTCACATGCAATTATGATTACATTTCAGTGGCCGACAATATGAAGTGATACTTATTTAATAGCACACATATAAATCAAATAGCAAACTGATGAGTTATTTGTTGTGAAACTTTAATTGGACCTCAAATTTTGATTTCAAGTCTCAATGTTTATAGACAAAATCCTGACAATCCACATGATGATCTTGATTCACTTTAATTGATTTAACATGGGTAGGAAACATTCATGTACATATACTTGGAACCAGGAATTCTTGTATAACTCTGATTATTAACATCACACATCATCACAAATTAAATCGACTATAACTATCTTCATACAAATTATATCCACATCAATACACATCAATACATGATCACATATCACATAAAATCAATACGTAAATATGAATAGCACAAGACAAAAGACACTAACCAATAATGATCAAAACAAAAGAGATTCGGCTTCGAATATGAGGAGCAGCCGTCGGGTTTAAAGCAAACCGAGAGAGAGAGAGAGGAGGAGATGCGATTAGGGTTTAGTTAGTTATCAATTACACGCACAGATTAAAACAAATCCTATATTCATTCGATACTGGGCCAAAGCCCACTTTTGTTTTCGATGAACACAGTGTGGACGAAAACACTCTCTAGTGTTTTCGTGGGAAGAGTGTTTTCATGTGGGGTGTGATTTCAGCCAAAGTTCCATTTCATTGTTATTAAATATATATCATAATATTAATACCAAGCATACTACAAACATGCACCCACATAATGCACACCAAGGACATATCAGTCACAAAACAATTTAACCGATTACAAACGTGTACAGTTGTGAAACAAACAAGTCGTGTGAACAAACGACTTAAACAATTAACGTGCAATTAATGCGAAACTGGAATCTTGGAAACTCGAGTTGTCACACAATCCGTAACCTCAATGGGTTCCCCAGTAAATTGGAGGTTATTGTCGATATGCACCTCATTCGCAGGGATGATAACTGTTTCATGAGTTGGGCTCTTCTTGAGGGTTGACACATGGAATGTATCATGTACACCGTGCAGTTCTTTTGGTAGTTCTAGTTTGTACGCTACGGTACCAACCCTTTCCAAGATCTTGAATGGCCCAATGTAACGAGGATTTAACTTACCTCGTTTTCCAAATTGTGCTACACCTTTCCAAGGTGAGACCTTCAACAAAACCCTGTCTCCTACCTCAAACTCTAAAGGTTTCCGTCTTCGATCGGCGTAGCTCTTTTGTCGATCACGAGCCGCCTTGATGCGTTCTCGGATCTGCATGATCTTGTCGGTCATTTCTTGAACCAGTTCAGGACCAACCAACTGTTTATCTCCAGCATCTGCCCAACACAACGGTGAGCGGCATTTACGGCCATAAAGAGCTTCGAACGGTGCGGCATGAATGCTCGTCTGGTAGCTGTTATTATAGGAAAACTCAACTAGAGGTAGATGAGTATCCCAACTGCCACCTAAATCCATCACACATGTGCGAAGCATATCTTCCAGTGTTTGTATGGTTCGTTCGCTCTGACCATCTGTTTGCGGGTTGAAGGCCGTGCTTAGATCTAACTGAGATCCAAAGGCCTCTTGAAAGGATTGCCAAATCCTTGATACAAACCGTCCATCTCTATCTAAGATTATCGAGATAGGCACTCCATGACGTGCTACTATCTCCTTGAGGTAAAGCTCGGCTAGCTTTCCCGTGTTATCTTTCTCTCGAATCGGTAGGAAGTGTGCAGACTTTGTTAGCCGATCCACTATTACCCATATCATATCATGCCCTCTAGGAGTCCTGGGTAACTTTGTTATGAAGTCCATCGAAATTTGTTCCCACTTCCACATGGGTATTTCAGGTTGTTGCAATAGACCGGAAGGTTTCTGATACTCGGCCTTAACCTTAGCACAGGTTAGGCATTTCCCAACATAAACAGCAACGTCGCTCTTGAGTCTTGGCCACCAGTAATACTCTTTCAGGTCTTGATACATTTTGTCCGATCCCGGGTGGATCGAGTATCTCGACTTATGAGCTTCGTCAAAAATAACCTCTCGAATTCCGCCATAGAGCGGAACCCAAATGCGTCCCATGAAATATAAGGTTCCTTTCTCATTTGGCACCAACTTCTTCTCCATTCCCCGGAGATATTCAGCCTTAAGGTTTTCCTTCTTAAGGGCTTCTTGTTGTGCGTCACGTATGCATGAAGTGAGATTCGTCCAAATTGTCATTTCTAAAGCTCGAACCCTTAGGGTCTTAACCCTTTCTTATGACTTAATGCGTCTGCTACCACAGTTGCCTTTCCAGGATGATACTTTATCTCACAGTCGTAATCATTCAGTAACTCAACCCATCGTCGCTGATGCATATTCAACTCCTTTTGATCAAATATGTGTTGCAGGCTCTTGTGATCTGTGAAGATAGTACATCGAGTACCATATAAATAGTGTCGCCAAATCTTCAAGGCAAATACCACCGCGCCTAGCTCCAGGTCGTGAGTGGTATAATTCTTCTCATGTACTTTAAGTTGGCGTGAAGCATAAGCAATGACCTTTTGGCGTTGCATGAGCACGCAACCCAATCCCTGACGCGAAGCATCGCAATACACCACGAAGTCTTCAGTGCCTTCGGGTAGGGATAGTATCGGTGCATCGCATAGCTTGTTCTTGAGTAGTTGAAAGGCTTCTTCTTGCTTGTCTCCCCAGTCATACTTCTTGTCTTTCTGAGTAAGGGAGGTTAGCGGTTGAGATATTTTGGAGAAATTTTCGATGAATCTGTGGTAATAGCCCGCTAATCCCAAGAACTGTCGAATTTCGGTCGGTGTCTTAGGAGTCTCCCAGTTCTTTATCGCTTCAATCTTTATGGGGTCCACATGGATACCATTCTTGTTTACCACATGACCAAGGAACTGCACCTCGCGAATCCATAATTCGCATTTTGAGAACTTGGCATAGAGATTTTCCTTCATTAGTAGTTCCAGAATGGCTCTGAGATGTTGCTCGTGCTCTTCCTTTGTTCGTGAATAAATTAGAATATCATCGATAAATACAATCACAAATTTATCGAGGTATGGCTTGCATACACGATTCATCAAGTCCATAAATACTGCTGGTGCGTTAGTCAATCTGAACGGCATCACAAGGAACTCGTAGTGTCCGTAACGCGTCCTGAACGCAGTCTTTGGTATACTCTCCTCTTGAATACTTAACTGATGATAGCCGGACCGAAGGTCAATCTTGGAGTAGTAGATCGATCCTTGCAATTGATCAAACAAGTCGTCAATCCTCGGTAATGGATACCGATTCTGGATAGTTAACTTGTTCAGCTCCCGGTAGTCAATACACATTCGAAAGCTACCATCCTTCTTCTTAACAAACAACACTGGAGCTCCCCAAGGCGAGAAGCTCGGCCGTATAAATTGTCACACCCGCTCATAGCGGAAGCGCGCGGTGTGATCTGTATGGTTTTCATTGCATAAATATCGATGTACATGAACATACTATATGAATAAACATACTCCAATGCCATTACATAATTGTTTTCAAAAGATTACAACATAAGTTTAGTGTGTCGGTTACAAACCATTAACAGAAAAGTAAAGTGTTATTGTTTCATACATCAAAATGAAAATAAACTACTAAGGTTTAAACCATCATATTGCCGCAAAGAGGCGGAATATAACCGTTAAACCCTCCAAAAGATGGCATGGAGTTCCGATACTTGTTATCTTGTTTGAGAATCCCATCATGGTCCACTAATTCCCTGAAATACATGTTAAGTTTGGAAAACATCAACAAAAGTTGGCGAATTCATGCAGTTTAGTTGTAAAAGATGTATTTAAAATGTAAGTTGTAGTATGTAAAGCGTCAATGAAATCGTTGATCATTAATGTTTTGCAAGGACATTAATATGTGTGACCAAAAAGGAAGCAATCCAACCCTAGACGATTTTTGTGTCGACTACTATCGACTGGGACACAAAAGCACTCTTCTGTATGGGTCCACGACCAAGAGTGGGGCTCGCCAAAACCCATTAGATCTAAACCTTTGTACCTAGGTCCAAACTGGATTAATGGTGCTTAGATGTATTAACCCTATTCGCACATGATCTAAGGTGTTTCATTCCATGACTTAACATACAATTGAACATGTATTTTCCCCGATAGTTGTAAAGCATTTAAAATGAATTGGGGACATGAACTCACAGTATTGCGTTCGTGAATGGTACGTGTTTGTGATCTTACGCGTGGTCGTCTCGAACAATGTTGCGACCTACAAATGTTCTTATATTTGTTAGACACTTCGGTCTTTGTAAATGACTTGAGTACAAGTCTTCTGTCTTGAATGTGTGTTAAGACTTGTATGTCTTTGTTGTTCGTTGAACTGTGTCTTAGATGTATTAACTGTTAACTATTTAGTGTATATATATATTTCACCAAATATATATATTCTTGTATCGTGAGTTGTATCGTAGATGTATAAGTGTGTTATCACCAAGTGTTAGGTGAAGTATATGTGTATCGTTGTACATATAGAGATATGTATGTTCTCGTGTGTATTATACGTGCTCTTGTATTCTTAGAATATATATGCTTATATATTCTAAGATATAGGTGAAATATATAATTAACACTTGGTAATAAAAGGTATAGAAAAAATATCTTAAAAATAATCTATTTTTAAGATTGGTTTTAATAATATAATTTTAGTCTTTTACTAAAACTATATATTTTAGATGTTTAGAAAATATATATAACTTATATCTTCCAAAAAAAATACATTTTTAATAATAAACCATAAGTAATATTTTAGTATATTTGTAGAAAAATATATGTTTACTTCTTTGGTTTTAGAAAATGTAGTTTTTACCAAGTCATCAATATATGGTATATTACAGTGTAACGCCCAAAAATTCGAATGTTTATAATTATTAAATGTTCTCGTATGGTACATCAAGAAATGAAGGACTAGGTTATTTAACCAAGTTAACAAAATGATAAAAACAATTTAAGGAATGAAAGTTGTGCCCATTTATGATTAGTGACAACTTGAGGGGCCAAGGTGGGTTAAATTGAAAGTTTAATTAATAAATGAAAATTTCACACACAAACACACACGATCGTGTGTTCTAGAGAGAGCAGGAGCTCTCATGAAGCCAAAACCCTAACTCCATTTAATCCATCAAATTGGAAGGATAAACGAAGCTCAAACTCAGAACCGAACACGAATTTGTGATCACCTACACGAGGGGATCATAAGGTATGTCTTAAATTCTAGATTGGTGATTATCCACGAAGTGGGTTATGTTGTAAATCATGAATTGGTATGAAATTGAGCATGAGGATATGTTAGAATCATCATATAGAACACGGGTTATGCATTATTTAGGTTAATTTGGTGCTTAGAGGTGAAACCCATTAGTTATGGTGAGAATGATGAGTTGAATCATCATACATGTTTAATTCTTGTTGAATATTGATGAATTGTGTGAGTAATATGGAGTCTTGTTAGAAGAATTGAAAGAAATATGATGATAACATGTTTGAATGTTTATGTGTGGATGAATTAGTTGTACCTTATGTTTAGAAGGTTGTACGCCACCAAGTGTATGATGAAATGCTTAAGTGAAGTTAGGATGCAAAATATTATGAAAAAGCTTGGTGTATATAGGAACGAAATACGAAAATGATGGCATGATCATGTTAAATTACTAATTTGAATATGGTTGTAAGCACATTTGCATCGAGAGTAGATAATGTATATGGTGCCTTTCGTATAGCCTACTTTGATATTACGAGTAGATGAGAATAAGTCGAAAGTTCACATGATGAATTGTTGACTTCTGAAAGTCAACTACGCATAAGAAGCATGATATGATTTGTTGTCGTAAAAATAGGATTATAGGAAGTCGTAAGTTACATGTTATGTCATTACGTGAAAATTGTGATGGCATGATGAATTACATGAGCTTGAAAGGATATGAATTTGATTATATGTCTTATGCTTGTTAATTGTGACTAAAGAAAGTCAAATGTGAAATACGCGATTGATAGGATCGTTAACATGTACAATTGTGTATGCTAATAAGAATGTGATTTCGATAACATGGAAGTATAGGAATCATGTCGAGACGGAATCAAGCACGGAAGGCTAACGGGTCAAGAAGTGGCGAGGATACGAATATGAACACAGATGCATGAGGTAAGTGATTCCGTAATCACTTCTTAGTTTTTTTTATGTAAAGTTATGTGCAACTTAATTAAGTATGATAATTGAGGTCATATAGGAATGAATTGTATGATATCGATGAAGTATTAAACGGATCCTAGCTTTGATCCGAGTAAGGTATGTGTGATTAAGAATTGTAGCTAAGTAGTAGGATTGGTTACTTATGCGAGGAAGTCCTTTGTTGTATTGGATGGAACAAGGTTGACAAAAACGCCCTTGATAGGTATATCAGGCAAACGACATTAAAAGTCATTTGGAATCGAGCTATTCGATTAGAGTAATGTCTCGGTCAAGTATGAAAGCGAGGAATAGGGTTTTGTATGTCATAGACCTTAAAATGCACAATATACCTTTAACGGGTCTAAATAAGCTTTTGAGCGAAAATGGGTTAAGAGGATGCATGACATCCGAGAATTTAGTCTTTTATGATAGACGTAATTGATATTATTAAGTTCATAAGAAATTATGGTCAAACAAACGAGTTATGTTGATAAATGCATGAACGGGTCGAATAATGGTAAATGAATAATAAGCCTTAGTGCGTAAGTTAAGAATTTCCTTAATCCGGTTATGGGATTTCAAGGTTATATGATAGAATGTCAAATTACTAGCATGTAGGAAGAAACGGGAGGTTAAACGGGTAAACAGATAAAAAGTTATGCAAGTTTTAGTGCGTTCGGACGACGAAACGGATCTGCAGTAAATCAACATTTAGAGGGGCCGTCGCCAACGCCCAGATGGGCCGTCGCCGACGCCCTCTATGGTCTCCGTTTTTCCTGACGCCTTAAGTCGCTATCTACGCGAGTTGACCCGAC
Organism: Helianthus tuberosus; assembly: GCA_030545235.1. NCBI lineage: Eukaryota > Viridiplantae > Streptophyta > Magnoliopsida > Asterales > Asteraceae > Helianthus > Helianthus tuberosus. The sequence continues at coordinate 34,367,392 of CM060356.1, read as the reverse complement.
GCGAGGTGGCGCACGGTCGTGCGCCTGGGCCGCACGGTCGTGCGTTTCCGAGTAAATCATTGCACTGGCTTGTGCACTGCCAGTGCTCCCGACGTCGTAGGTTCCGCACGGTCGTGCGGTTGGGACGCACGACCGTGCATCAGCTGCCAGTTCAGTAAAATGTGTAGAATTCGTCCAAATCAGTCCCGTAGCCCATAAGGTGTCCCAAAATGTAATCTAAATTCATTGTAAAGTGTTTATGAGCTGCGATGAGCGTGTGCGCAAGCATAAATTGGAGCGAGTTAAGTATAGAGGCATATGTAAGTTTATGAATATAAAGGTGCGTATGTGAGTAGGCATGTATGAGTTAGGTATGTTGCAAGTAGGGACGTATGCTTGCATATATGTATAACATCATGAGTGTACGTAATGATGTAGGTATGAGTGTATGTAGATACGCATGAAATGACGTAGATGTGTTTACATATGGGTATGAACGTACGTATGTAATTGGTTATGTGTGATTGTATATTTATGTACAAGTATGTAAGAAAATAGCTACGCATGTACCCAATGAAATTAGTACTAACGATATTAATAGCATGCCTGGTGAATGAAGTGCAATGCAGGAATAGCAAAGAAGTCTCACCGTGGATTGTATGATCAAATGGAAAGCCGGAATGTAAAAAGTTAATGGAATGAAAAGTAAACGTGAATAAATCTTGTATGTTTATGATGTGTGCTAATGTTATGTCCTTATGTGGTGAGCGCAGGTAGTACGAAATATGAGGATCATCAAGGGATAGCGATCGAAGACCGAGTCACAAGATAGATTGTACGGGAATGTTTAAGCGTGTAATTTAGTAAAGATAAGTTATGTTTTTAAAGTATAAAATGAATTTTAAGAATGTCAAGACGTTTATAATGACAAGAAATTTTATGGTACGATTTTTCCGCTGCGACTTTTGTCAAATACGTATTAGGGTCTAACAAGTTGGTATCAGAGCCCTGGTTTGAGAGAATCAAGTACGAGAGTGTAGGTACTTGAACTCAAACCTGTGTGCTCTTGTGATAAGGAACCCGTACAATCCAGGACTCGATCAAGATCTAAAGGTAGAAATGGAATGAAAACGTGTATGTATGCATTCATATGAAGAAACTACCGGTTATATTATGTGTAAGGTAAGCATAACTGCTTGGAAAGGATGATCCGGGAATGCGGTCTAGAACCGGCATCAAGGCAAGTAATAAGACAAATGGACCCAAGGTGCGTAAATTTAACGTGTGGGAGTATGAAGTGGTATAATTAAACGAGTGAAAGAAAATTTAAAGGAAATATAATAGTGATATGGCAATGAAGTTTTGAAAATGATGCACGTGCTGAAACTTAATTCTTCGGACATAAGGTGGCGATTACACGAAGACACGAAACTAGTATGTGGATTTTGTACCTGGCCAGTACACAAGAAACATATGACGTTCGTGAGACCGTGATAATTGTTACATGTATGTCCGTTAGAATTAGGTAGTAGGTGGACGTGTGGGTAAAGAGAAATGTAAGACTTTCAGGAATGAAATTATGAATGATATGTTAGAATCCGCCAGACGGATTCGAAACATGAAAGGAATGAAAGTATGAATGATATGTTAGAATCCGCGAGACGGATTCGAAACATGAAAGAAATGAAAGTATGAATGATATGTTAGAATCCGCGAGATGGATTCGAAACATGAAAGAAATGAAAGTATGAATGATATGTTAGAATCCGCGAGACGGATTCGAAACATGAAAGGATTGTAAGTATGAATGATGTGTTAGAATCCACGAGATGGATTCGAAGCATGAAAGGAATGAAGTATGAATGACCTGTTTGAATCCGCGAGACGGATTCAACACATGTAAGGAAGAAAAGGTATGAATGATATGTTTGAAACCGTCTAACCGCTAGACAGATTCAAACCTAGAAGGAATGAAGGATATGGATGTTACGTTTGAATCCTCGGGACGGATTTAAAACATAAAAAGGATGTAATGAATGTTTTTATAAGTAAACATGAATGAAAAGAGGTACGAGCATGTACCTCAATACATATTTGATAATTAAGAATTGTCAGTTTAGCCTTGAAAAGTCGAATAATAATTGACGAAATAAGTAACTAAAATGAAAGAATTTCATGTGAGAAATGAAATGTGCTAACTGCTAAATTTATTGATGATAATGTTAGAACCCTTGATGTGATGAAACCAATCGAATTGGTGGAAGGATGTGTACGATTGGAAGCACATTACATGGATGAATGAAATCTAGCCTAGTACGGCTAGTACTCGTGAAGAATGTGGTCAGGTCTGATTTACAGATCGCTGAAGTATGGAAGGAAATCGAGGTAAGTAAAGTGCTTTAATTTATGTCAGATAAGTATGAATTAGTAAATTGAAAACGCCCTACAAAATGCATGGTGGAATGAGTATGGTATAGTACGGAATGTTCGATTCCTAATACTTGACATAAGAAGAAGACTATGTCGTTAAAGAATGAATCTCAAAGGTCTTAAGTGAAAATTTCGAGAATTTGCTAAACTCTTGTATAATGAATTTGCGTGACACGTGGGCTTATGCAAATTAAATAATGCATGAAATGAGAGGAATAGTAATGTAGAATGAACAAGGTGAATTGAATGTAACGTAAGAGTATGTATGGTACAAGTAGTTATAGAAAAGGTAGAATGATGTTAACTTTGGAGTTAAGCGCGTATATGTGACTATGAGATAGTAGTTTTGATGTGATAACAAAACAAGAACTAAATATTATATGATATGTGCATAGAATGTAATTTTAGGAAATGAGATGAAGGTATTAGATCTGTTACAAACGGATCATACGAATGTAAGTATCATTACAAGTCTGAATGAGTATAAATATAGACCTGTTACAAACGGGTCGAGGAAATGAGAATGTTATGTAAAAGTAAAGTATGAAAAGTATGGAACTGTTTGAAATGGGTCAATTAGATGAATAGTTTATAAGTAAAGAATGGGTAGTATCTATTATTATGATGTACCTATTGAAGATAAACAGATTGGTGTATGTATGAATCTTGGAAGTAAGATCATATAGTCGACGAAAATAATATGAATATCGTATCTAAACAAAAGGATTGTTATTAAAGAAATGTTACAATTGTTTCAAGTAAACAAAAAGATATATAATGCATATGATATACAAGTATTAGAATGATAAATGAACCATTAGCTATGAAGGCTGTTAGGAATTAAAGCTATTAGTGAAAGCGACACTAATAAGAACTCCGGGACGGGTTCTTGAAGATAGAAGATTGTCATTAAGATGGGCTAGCGGTCATGTTGATGAGTTGGAAGAAAGGATAATAAGTGTTTAATGGAAATGAGAAAGGTTTCGGGGACGAAACCTCATTTAAGGGGGGTAGACTTGTAATGCCCAAAAATTCGAATGTTTATAATTATTAAATGTTCTCGTATGGTACATCAAGAAATGAAGGACTAGGTTATTTAACCAAGTTAACAAAATGATAAAAACAATTTAAGGAATGAAAGTTGTGCCCATTTATGATTAGTGACAACTTGAGGGGCCAAGGTGGGTTAAATTGAAAGTTTAATTAATAAATGAAAATTTCACACACAAACACACACGATCGTGTGTTCTAGAGAGAGCAGGAGCTCTCATGAAGCCAAAACCCTAACTCCATTTAATCCATCAAATTGGAAGGATAAACGAAGCTCAAACTCAGAACCGAACACGAATTTGTGATCACCTACACGAGGGGATCATAAGGTATGTCTTAAATTCTAGATTGGTGATTATCCACGAAGTGGGTTATGTTGTAAATCATGAATTGGTATGAAATTGAGCATGAGGATATGTTAGAATCATCATATAGAACACGGGTTATGCATTATTTAGGTTAATTTGGTGCTTAGAGGTGAAACCCATTAGTTATGGTGAGAATGATGAGTTGAATCATCATACATGTTTAATTCTTGTTGAATATTGATGAATTGTGTGAGTAATATGGAGTCTTGTTAGAAGAATTGAAAGAAATATGATGATAACATGTTTGAATGTTTATGTGTGGATGAATTAGTTGTACCTTATGTTTAGAAGGTTGTACGCCACCAAGTGTATGATGAAATGCTTAAGTGAAGTTAGGATGCAAAATATTATGAAAAAGCTTGGTGTATATAGGAACGAAATACGAAAATGATGGCATGATCATGTTAAATTACTAATTTGAATATGGTTGTAAGCACATTTGCATCGAGAGTAGATAATGTATATGGTGCCTTTCGTATAGCCTACTTTGATATTACGAGTAGATGAGAATAAGTCGAAAGTTCACATGATGAATTGTTGACTTCTGAAAGTCAACTACGCATAAGAAGCATGATATGATTTGTTGTCGTAAAAATAGGATTATAGGAAGTCGTAAGTTACATGTTATGTCATTACGTGAAAATTGTGATGGCATGATGAATTACATGAGCTTGAAAGGATATGAATTTGATTATATGTCTTATGCTTGTTAATTGTGACTAAAGAAAGTCAAATGTGAAATACGCGATTGATAGGATCGTTAACATGTACAATTGTGTATGCTAATAAGAATGTGATTTCGATAACATGGAAGTATAGGAATCATGTCGAGACGGAATCAAGCACGGAAGGCTAACGGGTCAAGAAGTGGCGAGGATACGAATATGAACACAGATGCATGAGGTAAGTGATTCCGTAATCACTTCTTAGTTTTTTTTATGTAAAGTTATGTGCAACTTAATTAAGTATGATAATTGAGGTCATATAGGAATGAATTGTATGATATCGATGAAGTATTAAACGGATCCTAGCTTTGATCCGAGTAAGGTATGTGTGATTAAGAATTGTAGCTAAGTAGTAGGATTTGTTACTTATGCGAGGAAGTCCTTTGTTGTAATGGATGGAACAAGGTTGACAAAAACGCCCTTGATAGGTATATCGGGCAAATGACATTAAAAGTCCTTTGGAATCGAGCTATTCGATTAGAGTAATGTCTCGGTCAAGTATGAAAGCGAGGAATAGGGTTTTCTATGTCATAGACCTTAAAATGCACAATATACCTTTAACGGGTCAAAATAAGCTTTTGAGCGAAAATGGGTTAAGAGGATGCACGACATCCAAGAATTTAGTCTTTTATGATAGACGTAATTGATATTATTAAGTTCATAAGAAATTATGGTCAAACAAACGAGTTATGTTGATAAATGCATGAACGGGTCGAATAATGGTAAATGAATAATAAGCCTTAGTGCGTAAGTTAAGAATTTCCTTAATCCGGTTATGGGATTTCAAGTTTATATGATAGAATGTCAAATTACTAGCATGTAGGAAGAAACGGGAGGTTAAACGGGTAAACGGATAAAAAGTTATGCAAGTTTTAGTGCGTTCGGACGACGAAACGGATCTGCAGTAAATCAGCATTTAGAGGGGCCGTCGCCGACGCCCTCTATGGTCTCCGTTTTGCCCGACGCCTTAAGTCGCTGTCTACGCGAGTTGACCCGACGCGAGGTGGCGCACGGTCGTGCGCCTGGGCCGCACGGTCGTGCGTTTCCGAGTAAATCATTGCACTGGCTTGTGCACTGTCAGTGCTCCGGAAGTCGTAGGTTCCGCACGGTCGTGCGGTTGGGACGCACGACCGTGCATCAGCTGCCAGTTCAGTAAAATGTGCAGAATTCGTCCAAATCAGTCCCGTAGCCCATAAGGTGTCCCAAAATGTAATCTAAATTCATTGTAAAGTGTTTATGAGCTGCGATAAGCGTGTGCGCAAGCATAAATTGGAGCGAGTTAAGTATAGAGGCATATGTAAGTTTATGAATATAAAGGTACGTATGTGAGCGTGTAATTTAGTAAAGATAAGTTATGTTTTTAAAGTATACAATGAATTTTAAGAATGTCAAGACGTTTATAATGACAAGAAATTTTATGGTACGATTTTTCCGCTGCGACTTTTGTCAAATACGTATTAGGGTCTAACATACAGTCCATAATATATATATTGTCCGTATATTTTTCCGTAAGTCCGATTTGTCCATAAGTTGTGTCCGAAGGCTCGGAACATCCGTAAGTTGTTTTTAAGGCGTATTTACATGTAGTCTTGTAAGACTTTAGTCGAAATGTACTGTGTGTTTATTTGTACCATTGTATTCAAGTTCCTAGTTATCATACATATAACTAATACAAACAAATAACACTTAGCACATAAGTTGTTAAGATAACTAAATATATACTTTCTCAAAAATATATATTTATAACTAGTTTTTGCTTTTATAAAAACTATTCTTTAAAATCTTTTTAATCTAATAAAGATTTTGTCAAAAATAATAGTTTTTATAACTTATGTTTTTTAAGAAAAATGGCCATATTTCCTTTGAAATATATACTTTGCCATGTTTATATAAAACATATCTTTTTCTTATAAAATCACCAATAATCTTCTCATATTTTCCTTAATAAAAACATATGAGATTTATATCAAAATCTTAACAAGATGAAATCAATAACATGTAGGGTTTTGGTATGATCATAATATAAGTTAACTAGTTCAAAATCCATGCTTTACTTCTAGTTTTAACAAACTTTTTATAAAAACCCATCTTGTATGTTTCTTTTATAACTTTGTAAAAGTATTATTTTTAGTGAAAAACCTCTTATACTTTAACAAAATCCAAGATTATGATCATCCATTCAAACATTTATGTTTAACAAAACCCGTAAACATTAACATGTACACTTGTTAGATTATGTTTTTAAACATCATCTAACAAGTTATTCATATGCTAATCATCAAAACTAGATCAAATATGCAAGTAATCATCCTTAAATCACAACATAAACAAACTTGAATATCAAGATTATTATTTTGCTTCTTTGTATTTTCATATTATTTTGTACGATTATTTAGTTTATTACATGTTCTTTAAACAAATAATACATAAATAAGTATGAAAAAGAGATTTTAAAAGCTTACTTCTAGCACTAATGGCTAGGGATGATCTTGATGATGATTAAAGAAAAAAAAAAGTGTTGATCTTTATGTTTGGAAGCTATGGAATGGATGCAAAGGCTTGCTTCTTCTTGTTGTTGCTTTAGATCACCTTAAGTATCTTTAAGCTCCATGTTGTTCATCAAAGAAGTTTTAAAAAGATGAGGGTTTTTGATAGTGTTCTTGCCTAAGGTATGAAGGTTGAGAGAGTTTTCTTAACTATGTGAAAGTAAAGGTGAAAATGAGATGAATGCGGTTAGTGATTATGGTAACTAGTTGTTTATTACTTTCACCATGTTCACCACTTGGTCCACTTAGTTAAACAACTTGCATCAAAGGTAAAATATCAAGATATTTGTGGAGACTAGTTGAAAGGGGGGTCCCACAAGGGGTTTTGTAACCGTGCATGTGGGGGGGGGGGGGTACCTCATGCTTTGTGAACTTGTTTACTTGGTAAAAATGTGTGAGTTTTTATTAGGTGTTTGTTAGTAAAGCATATATGGTTAAGTGTTTAAGTGTTTTAAATGTGTTAAGTGACCATTACTAGACCATAATGATCCAATTAACACTAGATGGTCACTAAAAAAAGATTTGATATTGTTCGGATATTCGTTTCGAATTGTTTCCGTTAGACGTTATTTGAACGCTAAGTTGTGTAACTTGTGTGAATTGATGTAGTTATTGGTTCGGATGATACCCGAAGGTATCCTCATATGAATTCTATGTTAAACAACATTTTTACATGTTGCAAAAATATTAAAAAGCTGATTTCTGCAGAATTTCTGCGGAAAAGTGTTGAAATCGTCGCTTTTAGTGCTTTTCGGGTATTTTTTTGTGTTATCGGACTTCGGCAAGGTTTTAAACCAAACCCTTGCATTCCTAGTTAGGGTTTAATATATATTAGATGTTGGACTTTTGTCTGAGTCCTAAAGATGTTGTTTAGATGGTTTATGCGGATCCTGCGTTTTCGTCAGAATACTAGTTTACTAGATGCTTTTCTAGTTGTTTTGATGCATTGTTTAAATTGTTTCAAATGTACTTAATAAAAATGGATCATATGCATCATAAGTAAGTATTCCATGAGTATTCTAAGTGTATTTCATGAAATAAGCAGTTCGGATGTTCAAAAACGCATAAAAATCTAGCTAAAAATGAGTACTTTAAGTGTAAGAAAGTTACCGAAAAGTGGCAGTTGTCACATTCTCCCCCTGTTATTGAGAATTTCGTCACGAAATTCAAGCTGAGTCATCCTTTGCAGGAGTCTTCGCGAACAAGTGAGGATATTTTGCCTTGATTTGATCTTCACGTCCCCAAGTATACTCGGGTCCGTGTCGAGAGTTCCAACCGACTTTTACTAACTTGATACGACTTCTCCGTGATTTCTGGATCTTCCAATCCATGACCTCAACAGGTTCTTCGGTGTATTAGTGTTTTTCGTCAATATGAACTTCATCCGCCGGGATGATAACCGTTTCTTGTGTTGGACTCTTCTTAAGATTCGACACATGAAATGTGTCGTGTACACTACTTAGTTCTTCTGGTAACTTCAGTTTGTAAGCAACGGTGCCAATCTTTTCTAAGATTTCAAATGGTCCTACATATCGTGGGTTAAGCTTTCCACGCTTACCAAACCTCGCTACAACCTTCCAAGGCGAGATTTTTAACAAGACCTTGTCTCCGACCTCGAAAGATAACGGCTTCCGTCTCTTGTTTGCGTAGCTCTTTTGTCGATCGCGAGCCGCCTTGATACGGTCTTTGATCTGAAAGATTTTATCCGTAGTCTCTTGGACTAACTCTGGACCGATTAGTTGTTTATCGCCTGCTTCCGCCCAACATAGCGGAAAGCGACACTTTCGACCGTAAAGAGCTTCGAACGGTGCAGCTTGTATACTTGTGTGGTAGCTGTTGTTGTAGGAAAACTCAACCAACGGTAAGTGATTATCCCAGTTGCCGCCCAAATCCATAACACACGCACGAAGCATATCTTCGAGTGTTTGGATTGTCCGTTCACTCTTGCCGTCAGTTTGTGGATGAAAGGTCGTCCTTAGATTTAAATGAGATCCAAAGGCCTCTTGAAATGACTTCCAAATTCTTGAAATGAAGCGACCGTCTCGGTCTGAGATGATTGAAATAGGCACTCCATGACGAGTCACTATTTCTCTGAGATAGAGTTCCACCAGTTTCTCTGTACTGTCCTTCTCCCATATCGGCAAGAAGTGTGCGGACTTTGTCAACCTATCGACGATTACCCATATCATGTCATGGCCTCTTGAGGTCTTGGGTAACTTCGTAATGAAGTCCATCGATATTTGTTCCCATTTCCAAACGGGAATCTCGGGTTGTTGTAGCAAACCCGATGGTTTCTGGTATTCTGCCTTGACCTTCGCGCAGGTCAAGCATTTTCCAATATAGATAGCGATATCCCTTTTGAGGTTAGGCCACCAATAGTACTCCTTCAAGTCTTGGTACATTTTATCTGATCCAGGATGGATCGAGTACTTTGACCTATGAGCTTCCTCAAAAATAAGATCTCGAAGGCCTCCAAAGAGAGGAACCCAAATTCTTCCTGCAACGTACAAAGTTCCATCCTCCTTTGGCACTAACTGTGCTTCCATGCTTTGAAGTGATTCTGCTTTAAGATGTTCTTCTTTAAGTGCCTCTTGTTGTGCATCATAGATTCGTGTGGTAAGATCCGTGTGAATTGTCATCTCTAAGGCTCGAACTCTCAAAGTTCTAACCCGTTCCTTGCGACTCAAGGCGTCTGCTACAACGTTTGCCTTGCCCGGATGGTACTTAATTTCACAATCGTAGTCGTTCAGCAATTCAATCCAGCGTCGCTGACGCATATTTAGTTCCTTTTGATTGAGTATGTGCTGAAGACTTTTATGATCCGTGAAAATTGTACACTGAGTACCATATAGATAATGTCGCTATATCTTCAAAGTGAATACCACTGCGCCTAACTCGAGGTCGTGAGTGGTATAGTTCTTTTCATGAACTTTTAGCTGTCGTGATGCGTACGCGATAACTTTATCCCGTTGCATAAGTACGCAGCCCAAACCTTGATGCGATGCATCACAGTATACTACGAAGTCATCGGTATCATCAGGTAGTGATAAGATTGGTGCCTCGCACAACTTATCCTTGAGTAGTTGAAACGACTCTTCTTGTTTCTCACCCCAATCGAATTTCTTGTCTTTTTGGGTAAGGGAAGTTAGCGGTTGAGCAATTTTTGAAAAATTCTCGATAAACCTCCGATAATACCCCGCTAATCCCAAGAATTATCGGACTTCTGTTGGAGTCTTGGGCGCTTCCTAGTTTTTAATTGCTTCGATCTTCGAGGAGTCTACTTGAATGCCTTTCTCGTTCACTATATGCCCGAGAAATTGTACTTCACGAATCCAAAACTCGCATTTGGAAAACTTCGCGTATAGTTTCTCCTTCTTGAGTAGTTCTAAGATGGTTCTCAAATGTTTCTCATGCTCTTCTGCCGATCGTGAGTATATCAAAATGTCGTGAATGAACACTATGATGAATTTGTCGAGATACGGCTTGCACACGCGATTCATTAAATCCATGAAGACCGCTGGTGCATTCGTTAAACCAAAAGGCATAACGAGAAACTCGTAATGACCATAACGAGTTCGAAAGGCCGTTTTCGGTATGCTATCTTCTTGTATCCGTAGCTGGTGATACCCCGATCGTAAGTCTATCTTGGAGTAGAAGCTCGAACCTTGCAGTTGGTCAAATAAGTAATCAATCCTCGGTAGCGGATACCAATTCTTGATGGTGAGTTTATTCAACTCCCTGTAGTCGATGCACATTTTGAATGTCCAGTCCTTCTTCTTCACAAAAAGAACTGGAGCTCCCCAAGGCGAGAAGCTTGGTCTAATGAATCCCTTATCCAACAACTCTTGAAGTTGTGTGGATAACTCTTGCATTTCAGAAGGTGCTAATCGATGTGGAGATCTGGCTACAGGTGCAACTCCCGGTACCAAGTCGATGTGAAACTCGACTTGTCGATATGGTGGTAGTCCCGGCAAGTCTTCAGGAAAGACTTTAGGAAAGACTTCAGGAAAGTCCTTTATCGCAGGAATATCTGTCAGCTGCGGCCCATCGGCCTTCTTGTCGACAATATGCACCAGGAAAGCAATACCACCCTTCTGTAGGCACTTCTGTGCCTCCATGCAATTGATAATCCGCAATTGTGTGTCACGCTTCTCTCCATGTATAACAAGTGTCTCTTTGTTCGGTAGTGGTAGGCGAATGATCTTCTCGTGACAGACGACTTCGGCTCGGTTATCGGATAGCCAATCCATGCCAACCACTACGTCGAAACTACCCAACTCCACAGGTAAGAGATCGATATTGAATCTTCGCTCGCCAAGTTCTAAGGAACATCCCTTAGCAGCTTCCCCGGACTCGACTAGTTTACTGTTTGCCAATTCTATTGAGTAAGGAGCATCTAACTTACTTGTTTCTATGCCTAGAATATTTTTAAAGTCCATCGAAATAAAGCTAAAATCGGCCCCAGTATCGAATAATATGGATGCGAAATGATTGTTGATGAGAAATATACCAGTGACCACATTAGGGTCTTGGCGTGCATCCTTTGCTTCGATCACAAATGCTCTACCCTGAGCTGGGTTTTCCTTAGGACAGTCTTTCTTGAAGTGATCTTTGCTTCCGCATCCAAAACATCCTTGACCACGCCCATTACCATTCCCGTTCTTGTTACCATTTCCACTTCCCGATCCAGTATTATTTCCCGTTCCCCAACACGCTTCAGCACTGTGGCCATTCTTGCCGCACTTGTCACACTTGACAACCCGACAATCGCCCAAGTGATGATATTTGCATCGTTCACACTTGGGTAAAGTACCAGCGTACTTCTTAGGACCAGTGTCGTTTGTGGCTACAAATGCCCTTGCATCCTTTTGCGAGTTATTCTGTCGCATGTTGTTGTTATTGTTGGGGTTATTGTTGTTGTTGTTACTGTTGTTGTTATTGTTATTACCACGAGTTCCCTTCTTGAAATTCGAGTACTTCCTCTTCCCACTGTTGGAAGACTTGACATGAGTTTCCTTCTTCTCATCACCTTTCACAGAAAACTTGTTCATCCTAACCCCGACCTCAGTGAGACTCACAGCTAGAGTCACAGCCTGAGTAATAGTCGCGGGTTCAGCTGCAGTAACTAGACTTCGGATCTCAGGAGCAAGTCCCCATATGTAGCGTTCGATACGCTTGTATTCCGGTGATACAAGATAAGGAATCACGCGAGACAAGTCGTGAAACCTTTGCGTATATCCAGTGATATCAGCTCCAATCATGGTAAGGTTCCAAAATTCGTTCTCCAATTTCTAGAGTTCAGCACGCGAACAGTATTTATCCCTCATACGTTCCTTCAGTTCATCCCATGTCAATGCATAAGCAGCGCTATCGCCCAAAGTTTGCACTTGTAAGTTCCACCATGTAAGGGCCTCGTTGAGAAACAGGCCAGTGACGAAAGTGACATGCTGAACAGCGGAACATCTGCTCATTCTAATGGTGGAATCCGTTTTCTCAGTCCATCGCACGAAAGCCACAGCACCGCCTGTGCCGTCGTAGTTAAGTGGCTTGCAGTCCAGAAACTGCTTGAACATGCACCCTGAAATTGGACAAACGGATTATGAATGAGCAAACAGTGCAACGCACGAACAGATTACAAAAGGAATTTGATGAATTGTAATCAAAACAACTAAACATTACTAGGAACATTGTTTCCTCCTGTTCCGCCAGTGCCACCACTGCTTTCGGCACGCGATGCTTCATACAGTGCTATGGCTTGCGATATCCTTTCCTCTATCAGTGCGTTCAGTTCTGCCTCAGTTGAAGGCATTAGTGGGGGTGGGTTAACTGTTCGTTGGCATGGGGCTCTCCTTGGCGGCATGATTCTTCCAAAGGAGAAATAGGATAAAGATTAGACGTTGATTTGGTTACTAAATATTTTTACTAAGTAAAAAAATATTCATAACATTAATAACAATATCACCAAGAAATACATCATGTGAGTAAATAAGTTAACATAAGCAATAAGACATGTCCAACCAGACCATTCAGATGCATATAAAAGATAACACCAAGTTTTTCATATATATCATTCAATCGGTTACATAATCGTTTGAAAGGAAACAAAATGGACTCGGGCTACATAACCCGGTCATACTAGTCCAGTACAAACAAAAGAGATAACAAAATCTTCCTTCAAACTGTGCGATCTGCTGTCTATCGGTTGCCTTCAAAAATCGGTGTAGCATCACTATGTACACAAAATGGGTAACTATATCCCGTCACAAAAGATAACCTGCAAGTGAGCGTCTATGGTGGAGGGAGGATAGGTGGTGGAGTCAGAAGTACCAAACTGTGAAGGTGAGTAAGCTCCTCCTCGAGTTCATGAACTCGACGGATAAGGAAGTCTATCTGCTGCTCGAGCGTCAGTACACGAGCACGTAAGTCAATTGGTGGCATATGAGGTGGTAGTGGAAGTAACTCAGGTGGTGGTGGTGGAGCATGTGGTGGTGAATGAGCTGGTGGTGGTGGAGGTCTAGCGCCAGTAGGCTGCTGTAGCTCATGAACTCTAGTGAAAAGTATGTCGACCTGAAGCTGTAGAGAGAGAATAAGGTCATCAGCAGAGATGCTCGGGTAGTGAACTGGATGGTACGGGTCAGTAGTAGGCATAACATGTGGTGGAGAGTGCGGTGTCGCAAGGTGCTCGACTGGAACATGCGGTGGATAATAAGGGTCCGTCTCTCCAGGTGGTACATGTGCATGTCCTGAAGGTCCTGCCTCATCTGTGTGACGAGGGGGCAAACTGGTAGGAGTAAAGCGCATAAGTCATATGCGAACTGCTGACCCATCTGAAACAGGTGCCTGAATAGGCTCATCAGTAGGTGCGCGAACTGAGACATGTGGTGGAGCAAGAATCTGATCAGGCGTAGGGATGACTGGTTCAGCTGGCAAGATATCATCCCAAAGTCTGGGTATCGCTGTAGGCCAACGGCCTGTAGTGCAGATGAAGTAACAGATGCACCAGAGGGAGCATCTGAATCGGTGTCTGAATCTGAAGAAATGTCCATCACCGAGACCCCAGGTGATGTGACATCCAAAATGACCAAGTCATGAACTTATCCGTCTCCTAAATCAGCGTCCATGTGATCCACGGGAATCACTGGAATGACGTCGTCTTCATCGTCGAGGTCGACGATAAAAGGTACAACATCAAGAGGAATGACGTCAAATGGTATAACCTCAACTACGTGTTCACCCTCTGGGTGACCCATAATAACTACCTCGTTGAGTAGAGGTGGAATGGCTAACACATCATCGTCGATAATGTCGCCCAGTAGTGCGAACAGCTGAAAGTCGTCCATGTCGCTGTCAGATGTAGAGTCGCTATCTGATGAGATGACCTGAACTGCCGGTACATACTCGTCGTCGGAGGCTAGCTCCATTGGGTCTACGTCGTCGTATACATTGCTTCCTTCAGAAGAAGACATGGTGTCCTGAGAAATAAGTTGTTCGACATTTAATGATTAATTGTTACTTACATATATACACGAAATGTTTGAATTCACATAATGTTCATTTTAAGTTATCCTAATTGGGTTGTGTGGATTAACTTAAAGTTTCATGTCTACCATTTAGAGATTAAGACACTAATGTCCTTGCTTGATTTGTATGAGATGAATTCTTGTTGAAAATGGACCATGAAAAATGTTTATGCAAATGAAAACATTTTGTTTATGTGTAAATGGTTTTCGTGAGAGATCCCTAGTGATTGTAGACTTAGACTCGAGAAAGAATCCTGGTTCACTACAATCGATGCTCTGATACCAACCTGTCACACCCACCATAGCGGAAGCGCGAGGTGTGATCTGTATGGTTTTCATTGCATAAATATCGATGTACATGAACATACTATATGAATAAACATACTCCATTGCCATTACATAATTGTTTACAAAAGATCACAACATAAGTTTAGTGTGTCGGTTACAAACCATTAACAGAAAAGTAAAGTGTTATTGTTTCATACATCAAAATGAAAATAAACTACTAAGGTTTAAACCATCATATTGCCGCAAAGAGGCGGAATATAACCGTTAAACCCTCCAAAAGATGGTATGGAGTTCCGATACTTGTTATCTTGTTTGAGAATCCCGTCATGGTCCACTAATTCCCTGAAATACATGTTAAGTTTGGAAAACATCAACAAAAGTTGGCGAATTCATGCAGTTTAGTTGTAAAAGATGTATTTAAAATGTAAGTTATAGTATGTAAAGCGTCAATGAAATCGTTGATCATTAATGTTTTGCAAGGACGTTAATATGTGTGACGAAAAAGGAAGCAATCCAACCCTAGACGATTTTTGTGTCGACTACTATCGACTGGGACACAAAAGCACTCTTCTGTATGGGTCCACGACCAAGAGTGGGGCTCGCCAAAACCCATTAGATCTAAACCTTTGTACCTAGGTCCAAACTGGATTAATGGTGCTTAGATGTATTAACCCTATTCGCACATGATCTAAGGTGTTTCATTCCATGACTTAACATACAATTGAACATGTATTTTCCTTGATAGTTGTAAAGTTGTAAAGCATTTAAAATGAATATGAGACATGAACTCACAGTATTGCATCCGTGAATGGTACGTGTTTGTGATCTTACGCGTGGTCGTCTCGAACAATGTTGCGACCTCAAATGTTCTTATATTTGTTAGTCACTTCGGTCTTTGTAAATGACTTGAGTACAAGTCTTCTGTCTTGAATGTGTGTTAAGACTTGTATGTCTTTGTTGTTCGTTGAACTGTGTCTTAGATGTATTAACTATTAACTGTTTAGTATATATATATATTTAGCCAAATATATATATATTCTTGTATTGTGAGTTGTATCGTAGATGTATAAGTGTGTTTTCACCAAGTGTTAGGTGAAGTATATGTGTATCGTTGTACATATAGAGATACGTATGTTCTCGTGTGTATTATATATGCTCTTGTATTCTTAGAATATATATGCTTATATATTCTAAGATATAGGTGAAATATATAATTAACACTTGGTAATAAAAGGTATAGAAAAAGTATCTTAAAAATAATCTATTTTTAAGATTGGTTTTAATAATATAATTTTAGTCTTTTACTAAAACTATATATTTTAGATGTTTAGAAAATATATATAACTTAAAATCTTTTTAATCTAATAAAGATTTTGTCAAAAATAATAGTTTTTATAACTTACGATTTTTAAGAAAAATGGCCACATTTCCTTTGAAATATATACCTTGCCATGTTTATATAAAACATATCTTTTTCTTATAAAATCACCAATAATCTTCTCATATTTTCCTTAATAAAAACATATGAGATTTATATCAAAATCTTAACAAGATGAAATCAATAACATGTAGGGTTTTGGTATGATCATAACATAAGTTAACTAGTTCAAAATCCATGCTTTACTTCTAGTTTTAACAAACTTTTTATAAAAACCCATCTTGTATGTTTCTTTTCATAACTTTGTAAAAGTATTATTTTTAGTGAAAAACCTCTTATACTTTAACAAAATCCAAGATTATGATCATCCATTCAAATATTTATGTTTCACAAAACCCTTAAACATTAACATGTACACTTGTTAGATTATGTTTTCAAACATCATCTAACAAGTTAGTCATATGTTAATCATCAAAAGTAGATCAAATATGCAAGTAATCATCCTTAAATCACAACATAAACAAACTTTTATATCATGATTATTATTTTGCTTCTTTGTATTTTCATATTATTTTGTATGATTATTTAGTTTATTACATGTTCTTTAAACAAATAATACATAAATAAGTATGAAAAGGAAATTTTAGAAGCTTACTTCTAGCACTAATGGCTAGGGATGATCTTGATGATGATTAAAGAAAAGAAAAAGTGTTGATCTTGGTGTTTGGAAGCTATGAAATGGATGGAAAGGCTTGCTTCTTCTTGTTGTTGCTTTAGATCACCTTAAGTATCTTCAAGCTCCATGTTGTTCATCAAAGAAGTGTTAAAAATATGAGGGTTTTTTATAGTGTTCTTGGCTAAGGTATGAAGGTTGAGAGAGTTTTCTTAACTATGTGAAAGTAAAGGTGAAAATGAGATGAATGTGGTTAGTGATTATGGTAACTAGTTGTTTATTACTTTCACCATGTTCACCACTTGGTCCACTTGTTTAAACAACTTGCATCAAAGGTAAAATATCAATATATTTGTGGAGACTAGTTGAAAGGGGGGTCCCACAAGGGATTTTGTAACCGTGAATGGGGGGGGGGGGGGTACCTCATGCTTTGTGAACTTGTTTACTTGGTAAAAATGTGTTAGTTTTTATTAGGTGTTTGTTAGTAAAACATTTATGGTTAAGTGTTTAAGTGTTTTAAATGTGTTAAGTGACCATTACTAGACCATAATGATCCAATTAACACTAGATGGTCACTAAAAAAAAGATTTGATATAGTTCGGATATTCGTTTCGAATTGTTTCCGTTAGACGTTATTTGAACGCTAAGTTGTGTAACTTGTGTGAATTGATGTAGTTATTGGTTCGGATGATACCCGAAGGTATCCTCATATGAATTCTATGTTAAACAGCATTTTTACATGTTGCAAAAATATTAAAAAGCTGATTTCTGCAAAATTTCTGTGGAAAAGTGTTGAAATCGTCGCTTTTAGTGCTTTTCGGGTATTTTTTTGTGTTATCGGACTCCGGGAAGGTTTTAAACCAAACCCTTTCATTCCTAGTTAGGGTTTAATATATATTAGATGTTGGACTTTTGTCTGAGTCCTAAAGATGTCGTTTAGATGGTTTCTGCGGATCCTGCGTTTTCGTCAGAATACTAGTTTACTAGGTGCTTTTCTAGTTGTTTTGATGCATTGTTTAAACTGTTTCAAATGTACTTAATAAAAATGGATCATATGCATCATAAGTAAGTATTCCATGAGTATTCTAAGTGTATGTCATGAAATAAGCAGTTCGGATGTTCAAAAACGCATAAAAATGTAGCTAAACTGAGTAATTTAAGTGTAAGAAAGTTACCGAAAAGTGGCAGTTGTCACATAAATCCCTTGTCCAACAACTCCTGGAGTTGCGTAGACAACTCTTGCATTTCGGATGGTGCAAGTCGATATGGTGCCTTGGCTACAGGCGCGGCGCCTGGAACCAAGTCAATGTGGAATTCCACTTGTCTATGCGGGGGTAATCCTGGCAAGTCTTCGGGGAAAACCTAAGGATAATCCCTCACCACTGGGATGTCTTTAATCTTCGGCTCTTCGACTTCCTTATCCACCACATGTGCTAGGAAGGCAACGCATCCTTTACGTAGACACTTCTGCGCTTTCATACAATTGATAATCCGTAAGGGCGTATCATGCTTCTCTCCATGAATCACGATCGTCTCCTCATTTGCTATCGGAATGCGAATGATCTTCTCATGGCAAACTATCTTTGCACGGTTGTTAGACAAACAATCCATTCCGACCACCACATCAAAGCTTCCCAACTCAACTGGTAGAAGATCAATAGAAAATTCGCGCTCTCCAAGCTCCAAAGTACAACCCTTAATCACCTCATTCGCCTCTACTAACTTTCCATTAGCCAGTTCTATCGAATATGGGACGTCTAGCTTACTTGTAACTAAACCAAGTATATTCTTAAAGTCTATGGATACGAATCTAAAATCGGCACCAGTATCAAACAGCACAGATGCATAACGTTGGTTAATAGGGAACGTACCAGTAACCACGTTTGGATCCTAGCGTGCTTCCATGGCTCCAATGGTGAACACCCTTCCTCGAGCTTGATTGTTTTTAGGGCAATCCTTCTTGAAGTGCCCCAAGTCACCGCAACCATAACAGCCTTGGCCGCGTCCATTTCCATTACCACCCTGGTTGTTGTTATTGTTTCCTCCACGATTTCCATTACCCGCTTGGTTCCCGTTTCCATTCCTATTCCCATTACCTCCTTGATTGTTATTACCTCCCTGGTTTCTGTTTCCATAACCATTCCCACCACGATTACCATTACCATTACCATTACCATGACCACCCTGGTTTCCATTCCCGTGCCCTGCGCCATACCAGCACGTATCCTTAGAATGTCCAATCTTTCCACAATTTTCGCACTTATGTGTCCTGCACGGACCGGTATGATGGTACTGGCACCTATCACACTTGGTTAGAAATCCTGCGTACCCTTTTCCCTTGTTTTCAACATTTGCTGCGCCAGTCTGGACCTCAGCTGGCTGATTGGTGTCTCTACGCTTGTTGGCATTGTTGTTGTTGTTTGCTCGGGTGCTCTTTTTGAAATTAGTAAACTTCCTTTTGTTATCACCCGAGGACTCCACATGAGTCTCCTTCTTTTTTGTCTCAGAGATGGAAAACTTTCCCAAACGAACTGCCTCCTCAGTAAGTGCCACACTTAGGTCTATAGCCTCAACAATAGTTAGAGGCTTGGAAGTTGTAACCATACTCAAAATCTGAGGTGCCAATCCCCAGATAAAACGCTCAATTCTTTTGAATTCTGGCTCCACAAGGTAAGGAACAACCCTTGACAAATCATGGAAACGTTGGATATACTCGGCTATCTTCGGACCATCCATCTTTAGGTTCCAGAATTTTGTCTCCAGTTTCTGAATCTCAACTCGTGAGCAGTACTTTTTGCGCATTAACTCCTTAAACTAATCCCATGTTAATGCGTATGCAGCAGCTTCGCCAAGTGTTTGAACTTGGAGGTTCCACCATGATAGCGCTCCGTCCAGAAACAATCCAGAAATGTAAATAACCCTTTGTTTAGGAGCACACTTGCTCATCCTCAGCACAGAGTCGGTTTTCTCTACCCAGCAAACAAACGCGACAGCACCCCCAGTGCCGTCGAAGTTGAGAGGCTTGCAATCCAAGAATTGCTTGTAAGTACAACCTGTAACACAAGCAATACAATTCACGGTAAGCATTGGCAAAGCACAATTGGAAATATCCAAACGAGTTGTAATGTGTCTTAGGTGACTTAACATTACCGGTTGGGAGGTTATTTCCAGAGGTTCCACCGCTATGCTCGGAGCGGTTGGCCTCGTGCTGGGCAATAACTTGTGAGATGCGTTCTTGCAGTTCTGCTTCAGTCCTTGGCAGTGTGTTGTCGGTATTGACATTTCGTCGGGGCGGCATTGTTCTTCTAGTAAGAGGATCGGGTAGGTTAGGCCTTATTCGTTAAATAATTGTCTAAGAGGCGTACATAAATATATAATATAGATAATTGTCACAACAAGTAATCACGCAATAACACAATCATCACATGAACACACAAATCAACATTGTATTTAATGAGAACACGACTATTGAGCTTTTCATTGATATTTCACCACGAGATACATTGTTTTTTGCAACATACCAAAAGAGATACGGGGTCACACTACCCTGGTCATACAAGTCTGTCATATACAAAAGTAACAATCAAAAAGTGGTCTTCATTTCTTCACAGATCTCGGGCTCAATCGTAGCGTTCTCACCAAAAGTAGGGTACCTGCATAAAACCAAAAATCCTAGGATGCTGACGGTGGAGGAGGAGGAGGGTAAAAGAGCAAACTGTGAACGTGGGCGAGCTCCTCCTCTAGCTCATGAACACGACGAATCAGGTAGCTGATCTGCTGCTCAGCTGTGAGGAAACGGGCATCAAAGCCCAGAATGGATGTGGGAGCAGCAGGTGGGGGAACAAAAGAACTCGACGAAGAGGGTGGGGGAACATAAGTAGGATGAAATGGAAATGGTGATCGTCTGGCACCCTCACCAAACTCTAGCTCGAGAACTCTGCGGCTCAGTATCTCGAACTGAAGCTGCAGGGATAGAAGTAACTCATCACGTGTGTAACCGCCTTAGTGTGAGGGGTGATATGGATCAGAAATAGGCATGGTGTAAAGTGGGAACCATCTGAATGGCTCATCAAGTGGTGATGGTGCAACAGGAGTGGGCTGTGGGATAGGTGGGAAGTCAGCTGATGCGAAAGGGTCGAAGCTCGGCGGCTGACCAGATGTGCCTTCCCCTGGACGGGGAGCTGGAATCTCCTGTAGGAAAACAATAGGGAGATCAGTGCGGTGCTCGTCTGAAGTGAAATGAGGGGGAACAATATTAACAGGTGGAGGCTGTGGAACAAGTGGATCAATAGGTGGAAGATCGAGTGGAGCGGAAACAGGCTCATGAATAAGCGGTGCAACAAGAGGTAAACCGAATGGTACTGGATCTGGGTCAGGTACATGATCTGGGACGTGAGGGGGTGTGGGGGCTATAATAGGAGATGATGGATGGTGTGTTTCGGGTGTGATATATTTTTATCTATATTTTAAGCCCTTTTTAACACATTAGTCAAGTTTTAAATTTATAAAACACGATATTCTACTAACACTAAACACACACATGGGCAAGTGCACCCATCGTGAGCGTAGTATAGCGTTGGTAAGATACCGAGGTCGTCCAAGGACACAAGAGCTTTTAATACCGGTTTATCCTCAACGTCTAATCAAATCAAAATTTTTAGAAAAAGTTTTAAACATGAAAAATAAAAACTAAAATGCTGAAAAAAAAAACAGATAGACAAGATGAATCACTTGGATCCGACTCGCCTTTAGGGTAACCTTTGATGATTTCCGCACTTTTGCACTTTTTAAGAGATTATCTTAGTTATAGTAGTAGGCCCCTCTTTTGAAGGTGACGTTACCCTCAACCCAGTGGTTTGAGTCAGCAGGAATACAATCCCAAGTAGCCGGGTTAATGTATTAATAGTAGTTTACATATGAGTGGATCAAGCCATTCGCACCCCCGCCATCCAATACCAGTGGGTATTGAAGGAGGTCCTAGTAAGCTTGACCCAGGTCCTTGCAGGATCTTTACACTGAACAAGGCAAGAACCTTACCAAACCATTCCCTTAACCCCCGACCAGGTAGCCAACACATCTCTATATAGACCGTAGAGATATGAATGGTGAAATCTTTTATTTTATATAGACAGTAAAATAACGCCAAGACACCACGGACAAATGATAACGAAGTTTCACCTTCAACATAAGAAACTAGTTATTAAAGTCATTAATACAAAACCAAATAAAAAGTGCGAAAAGATTAAAAATCAAAAGTATAACACTAAATGCTTGTCTTCACCAAGTGATGTAAGAGACTTAGCCAAACATGGCCTTTGATTGACAAGAACTCTTACGATCAATCTTGGATCCCGAGACTACTACACACACTCTAAGATGGATGATGGATGATGGTGGTGGATGTAGGTGTTGTAGTGGTGGTGGAGTAGTGGTGAAGTGGGAGAGAGGTGGTTTGCCAAGGGATGCCTCTGAAGTGAGCCAAGCACCCCTATTTATAGCCTGAACAGAAGCCCGGACACGGCCCCGTGTCCGCTGGACACGGCCCCGTGGCCATCTCTTTTCTCTTTCTTTATTAATTGCAATTGTTTGTATTAGGCTCCACACGCCCCCGTGTTCACTGGGCACGGCCCCGTGTGCAGAAGCGTATCTGTACTATCAAGATTTGCAAGATTCTGTGAATCTTAGCGTTGACCACGCCCCGTGCTGAGCTGGGCACGCCCCCGTGCTGGGAATAGAAGCTTCTACAACTTTGTCATTTTCTGCAGACACCTGGCCACGCCCCCGTGTCCGCTGGGCACGGGGCCGTGGGCAGCCTTCTGTTTCTTGTTTTTGCTTGGGAAGATGTTGTCGAGGGGGGCACGCCACGTTTATTCCTCTTCTTTGTAATTATGTTAGTTTTTGCTGCGTATTTGTTCCTTTTGTTCATTTAAGCTTATTTGGTCCTGAAAATATAAAAGGAAGACAAAAGCACACTTTCTCCAACATTAGTACTAAGAAAGGGTTAGTTTTATGCCTCATTTGATGTAATTTATATGTTGCATTTTACACACATCAATGGAGCAGCAGACATCGCATCATCGTCATCGGTAGCATAAAGGCGGAGTCCCGCAACCCGCAGTGCTGAAGAGGTCACAGACTCAAAGGAGTCTGCAACAGAGTGTAAGCTGGAATCTGAAGAGATATCAATGACAGGCACAGCAGGAGGAGGTATGTCCAATGCAACAACGTCATCCACCTCCCCGTCACCCTGCTCCCCTGCAGGTTGATCACCCACAAAAAGATCAACATCGAAGAGATCATCGAAAGGCCAGTCCTCTGGAGGGACGGCGGCAAGGGGAACAGCGTCAATGGGAATCGGTGCAACAAAAAGCTCGCCATCAGGGTGACCGATGATGAGATGCTCGTGAACAGGAGCAGGGAGTGCAAAAACGTCATCGATAAGGATGTCAGTATTCGGGATATCATCCCCAAAATCCGGTAGAGCAAACGGCTGGAAGTCATCCCCGTCCTCCGACAACATCTCTGGGTCGCTCTCTGTATCAGACGTGAAAATCTCTAGAGCTGGGGCCACCTCATCGTCCGACACAACCGCCATGGGGTCCAGCTCCTCCGACAAGCCACTCTCAGACAAAGACATAAGTACCTGTAACATAATAATCATGGCATATGCACATATGTTAACTACTATTGTTGGACCCAGTATGGCCTTAGCAACTTCTTCTCACGTAATATGGCAAGTGATTTCAGTATATGTGAAAAAGATGTTCGGAAATGGAAATCAGACTTTCAAGAAACAAGACCTACAGAATTATCAAGTTTATATCACTTTGAAACAAAATGGTTTACAAGGTGATTGTAAGATTATTATCTAATACAAATGAATCTTGATTTCTGTGGGTGAGAGGGCAATGGAGTTTGTGTATTGTATATGAATGATTAGCTCCAAACTCAAGTCTCCTCTTCTTGATGAGCCTTCTATTTATAGAAGGCTGGGTACATGAATAAACATTTGTTTATTCATGCAATAAGTCCTGCATAAAGTAACAATTTGACATATACATTGAATCCAACCTTCAAGTTGCTTTTGTAATCATGATATCCAATAATGTCAAGTTGCTTCGGTCATTGTGGCAGGATAGAGCCAATTTCAGAAAAGTGGGGTATTTCATCAGAATTTCTGATAAACCACTTCATCAGAAATTCTGGTGAACAAATCATCAGAAAATTATGATGATCAGAATCGTCAGAAACTGATGATATCAGAAATATCATCAGATCCATCAGAAATGACCTTCTCTGATAATCCAATTTAGCTCTTGATCAACTTGTAATTCTTTGAAGTAGATGTTGTGCATTTCAGTTGTGCTATCTGATCTTCTTCTTCTTGTTGTGATCTTCAGGACTGTTATCTCTTCATACATCCAGTTGATTGTGATTTTCTTCAATACTTACAAATAAAGTTTCCTAACAGTTTCCCCCTAAGTATTGTAAGAAAATGAACTATCTCTATATCTAACATAAACAACTTTCAACTTCTTCTTGAAGGAAAAATTCAAAACAACTAAGTTCAGAAACATAAAAAAAATAGTCAAACCAATCATTGTTCAAAACAGACAAAAATAAAATGTTGTTCAAAAACAGAAATTCAATCACATCAATTCATTAATTGGTCTTCACTCCACTTCTGTATTTGTCTCTTGGTTTCGGTCTTTTCTTGTGATCAATTTCCTTTTGAGTTTCCTTGTACATATCTTTGTACCATCCTCTTGACTCCATCCAATTTTCAATACATTCTTCAATTGTTTTTCTCAGCTGTTCATTGTTCTTTCCCTTCTTTTTGAGTTGTTCTTGTTTTTCATTCATGCAGTTCCATATATAATTCAGAGTTTGATTAGAATACCTGCATATTTCGCTAATTCTGAACAAAGCTTTCTCATCATGAGCATCTTTGAAGACTACACACATTTCTGGTTGGTCAAAGATTGCTCCAGTTCTCACTAGTTTAGAAGGAATTTCAACTGGAATAGAGTTGTTTGGAGGAGGTATTAGCACCTTTTTGCTGAACTCAAAATTGATACATAAATCAAAGTCTGCCAGTGCAACCCTTTTATATATCTTGGCTCCTGCTCTTTTTATGCTACCAAGAGCTCTTCTGATCACAACTGAACCACTTTTATCTTGATCAATGATATTCTTCATTTTTACTATGTCCAGTGGGTGAATATCATCAGCCAGATTTGCATCAGTAACCTTTTGCTCACTTTTATCTTTTCTGATTAAGGTGTATTTGTTTTGCCCTTCAGTACCCAAGATACCTCCTCCAGTGTGTAAAGTGATGATTCTTTCAATAGAGATTGTTGGATTTGTCATTGGTTTGTGCAGAATTTCCCAGCTTCCCTCATTTCTGAGTTTGACAATATTTTTGCTTATTGGAGAGAGTGGCCTTTCTGGGTTGTCTTCTGGACCTTTCCAATAATAATGCTCCAGGTGTTCTTCAGGGTACATGATTGTGTGTAAATCACCTTTTAGCACTTCTATTTCTTTGATGTTTCCAACAGAATCTTCTATCATTATTTTTCTTGGCCTTTTTGAGGAGGTCACTTCATGTTCCATTCTTCTTTTCTCTTTTGTATCCATCTTTATGCTAAACTCTGTTTCTCCTGTGATGGCTGTAGAAGATGACTGAACTGGAACATGTTCTTTCTGTTGGGCTTTTGAAGTATCTAACTTTGGGACATTTGGTGGAGAACCCATGAATAACTTTTGTTTATTTGGAGGTGGACCCATGGGTTGCTTCTGTTTCTGAGTTGTTGGAGTTTCTGTTTGTTTGGTTTGATCTTGTTGAATGGTTTCTGGTTGTTGTTGAGGAGTTTCTGATCCTTTTTCTTGCCTTTCTTGTGGAATTGGGGCTTTCAGTTCATGAAGATCAACTTTTGCTAGTCTGACAACATTATACTGCAATCTCTTTAATAATAAGTGAACATTAGTAAGAGCTTGAGTATTTGATTCT
The DNA here is from genome assembly GCA_030545235.1 of Helianthus tuberosus. Classification (NCBI taxonomy): domain Eukaryota; kingdom Viridiplantae; phylum Streptophyta; class Magnoliopsida; order Asterales; family Asteraceae; genus Helianthus; species Helianthus tuberosus. The sequence continues at coordinate 34,341,425 of CM060356.1, read as the reverse complement.
TCTTGTTTCTTCATTTTCTGAAACTCCAGATTTTCTTGATTTTTCTATGCAGTTAATTCCACCATTAGCTTCTCAAATGCCTCAGCCATGCTGCTATTGTTGGCTCTGAGGAGCTGTAGATCTTCAAGAATTCTTCCTGAGCTTGAGCTTTCTCCTGCAGTTGCAACCTCAGCCATCTTTTTTCTTGATATCTTGCAGTTCTTTGAGAGCTTTCTCGAGTTCTGATGAGCTCTCTCTGTTTTCTGATGACTCTTGCAGTTTCTTGAGGGCTGCAACATTTTCTTTTGTTTGCTTCTGCACAACTTTGACAGTTTCTGATGGAACTTTGATATCTGACTTTTGATTTCTGATTTCTTCCAGCATTATATCAAGCTTTCCTTCAGTGGCTGTTTTCTTAGTAGCAATTGTGTCTTCAAGTTTATTGTGAAGTTGTTTAGGGGACATAGATTGATGTCCTTGGTAAAATTGAGAAACAACAGATGTTCCTCTTCTAACACCAGCAGAAAACACATTCTCTGCTGTTCTGAGGTTAAGAGGATTGGAAATTTCCAAATTCTCTGTATCCTCACCAGATAATTGAAACACATTCAAGTTCTGGTTTTCCTCATATCCTTGAACCTTTTCAGGTTCTCCATGAGTTGTTGAGAAACTCTTAGTTTTCTCATCCAGGTTTCCTTGATCAGTAGACTGGTCTCCACCTGTTGCCACCACATTTTCCTCCTCATAATCTGATTTAGAAAATGGGTCTTTGGTTCCACTCACATTTTGTTTTGTAGAAACAGTGCATCTATTTAAAATTTCATAAATTCCTTGAATTGAATCATCAGAATCACTCTTAGAATTATGAAATAAGTTTAGTTTTGAATGTTGTGCACCTGTTTCTCCCATATGTGAGTCTTCAGCATGATGTTCTTCTGCCACAGGACTCATATTCACATCTTCATCAGCTGGGTGAGGATCTGATTCACCCTGCTGCTCTATTCTTGGTGTGCTAGACTCTTGTGCATCATGCTCCATGGGGGACACACTTTCAAAAACTTCTTTGTTTTCTGGCTTTTTGCTCAATATCCTTAGATATTCTGCTCTATAAGGTGAGTCTTCTGGTATAAGATTCATCATTCTTTCTGACAGAGCAGGCACATCATGATCTGACTTCCAAGACCCTCCAGCATTCCAAGGTCTCATGATTTCTGTTTTCCACATATTTTCTGATGTTGGAATTTCTAGATTTCTTTCAGAAAATACATCAGAAATTATGATTGACAAAAATCTAGGAAAAGGTATATGAGAATCTATCCTTCCAGTTTTAGTCAGAATTGATCTTCTGATCAGATTAAATATTTCTGTTCCGAAATCAATATTCAATCCACTAATGAGACTGAACATGATTGTTAGAACATTCATATTTATCTGATCTGTACCTCTACTTTTTGATGATAAGCACTTGTTCAAAATTTCCATTAATACTTGCCAGAAGGCTGGTAGCTGTTTTCTCTTGAATTCATTGATTTTTGAGATCTTTGTCTTATAGCCCATTACTGCATCAAGTTGTGAGAACATAACTTCCTTTTCTGGTACATCTTCATAGTTTTGATTTAAGGGTAGTTCCAAACTTTCCCTTAGTTTTGCTGGTGAGATAGTAACGAAGATATCACCCCACACATGTGCTGTGAGTTCGGTTTGATTTGAAAGTTTGAGAGTTTTTACAACTTGCTGTAAGAGTTTTTCTGGTACCTCTTTTGTCTTTGTAAGAGCTTGAGCTATTGGACATCTGGTTAGGAATTCAATCAGAATTTGACATTTTGCATCATATTCTTTAATATCATCATTCATTGCTTCATTGTTGCTCTTTAATGGAAGAAATTCAGCTTCGGTGATGAACGGAACAGAGTGTTCAATTGGTGGTGTGTTGATGTTGGTAGCAGCCATTGAGAGTTTTAGGTTTTTGTTTCGGAAAAGGGTTTTTAGGGTTTTGAGTATGAAGGTTGAAGATGGAAGTCTCTGTTTTGAATGAGGTATATATAATGTTTTGTGACAGATTTTTGAGTGTTTTTTTTTTTCGTGGGTTGTTTGTGTTCAAGGTGGTTTATGACACCTTAATGATGTTTTAATCCTTTTAAGGAAACAACCGTTTTGAAAAGCCTTTGGTTTATCTCTAACTAGGCTATCACCTGGGAACATCCCGGGTTAGGAAAATTTAGTTTTCAATAATAAAAAGTACATAAACAACACTTTCAATATATTTAATATCCTCTTTCCCTTCCCCACAGGAAATTTTATTTTGGTTTCATAAATATCTCAAGTTTTCCTAAATGTTTTTTTTTAAATTATATTAGAATACGTTATCAGTTGAATTTGCAATGAAATACACTAATAAAGGAATTATAATAAACGTTTTTTTTTTTTAAATCTTATGTAATTGGTTTTGGTTTTTCTTTTATAAAGATTCATTGATTTATGTTAAATAGAGTATTTTGACCAATGTGATAAAAGCCTTAAACGTCAAATGTAAGGACGATTAGCTAAAATAAAAACAAAATTATTTGCTTTAAAAATGGTAGAGTTATTCATACATATGAAAACAAAATAAACATCAAACAGTAAACTCAACAAACAGAAATAATAAAAAAAACAATGTTTAAGACGTAAGAAACATAAAAACTAATTTTCAATTCGTAGATATACGAAGCTCAACCTCTTTCTTGCTAACTTTCTTCGAATCCTTGACGTTACTTGAAGTTGGAAAGTTATAAACGTCAACCAGTTTACGCTTGTTTATTTTATTATTATCACAACTGGTATTCGCATCATCGTTGTTAGCGGTTGTGATAGGAGCTTGACTTTTGACATATTGAAGAATGTTTTCCTGCGACAAATGTAAAAAGTAAGTGAGTAACACAATTTTATAAACTATAAATATAGAACATTTCGACAACCTGCAGAAACGATCTCATGTATTTATTATGTCAATATACATGCAGTTTGGATAAAGTAGATCTCGCTTAAAAATTTAAAGAAAAATACCTAACTCGGAAGCGGTTATCATGCCTTCTGTGCTGACGATGACACTCATTGCTCTGATCATCTGAATGATACTCCCTTTAACTGTGCCATCCACAGCTATGTCTTCAACACGACAAATCTGCGAAAGGTTAAAATGCAACCACCAAAATCAGTACCAAGTTTATCCAGTTTCAAATGACCGATCATCAATGCGCGATCCAACGCTTTTAATCAAAGCTAAAATGAACAAAATATAAGATAATTTATCAACCCATTTACAACCTGCCAACCCATTTGACACATCTAGACTGGTTATGTGGGTCATGGGTTAGGGTTAAGTTTTTTCGACGCGAGTAATTAAATAGGTCATGTTAAATATACTTGCATTACCTGCTGAGTGGGTAGATACTTCCTCCTATAGTTAAATATTGCATCTTTCTCACTTGTGTCCGCACATGAACCCGCCATGTTTAGTCCAAAAGTTTTTATTTATTTTACTTTGTTTTGCATGTTAATACACTAAAATTACAAATTTACAACAAAGAGTAGAGATCTATGTAAAATACTTACGTTTAAAATAAAAACATGATGCTCATTGTTTTTTGATCTTTTAAAATTTGACGAATTATACCAGAACAATTTAACTTATGACACAACATATTTTTCAAAATTTTAAAAATCAAACATATTAAACTGCTCACCTGGTCAAGGCACGACCCGTTAAGCGAAAATACAATTATACCAGAGCAATATCTTAACCTCCTGTGTAACATCTCCAATGGCTATGGCTGTTTTCATGTATGGAATCATAATAAAATACAATTAAAACACTTTCAGATAGCTCAAATCACCCAAATGAAGTTCATATATGAAGGCAAAAAGGTTTGAAATCTTGCCATTTTCATCCAACTCGTTAAGTGAAGGGCATTTTCGTCATTTTAGCTATTTGTTTTGTTTATTTATAACAAAATGGCAAGATTAAATGACGGAAACACCCGACTTGTGGTTAAAAATGGATGGAGTTAACGATTCGGGTGAAAATGGCAAGATTTCAAACATTATGGACCCAAATGCACCAATTCTGGAAGTTTTAAGAAGAGAATAATAAGTGAAAGCATTTAGACTTACCACTTTAACAGGCTTGTAATTCTGAGGAACAGAAAGCATAAGCTCTTCATTCCAATCTGGATTCAAGTTGCTATTCCTTACGGTTGTCTGTATTGTTTAGCAATTGAGCCAAAGAAGCACATACCCACATATAGGGATGAGCATTTCGAACCGGTACCGAACCGTACCGGGTATATTCGGTACTGATACCGGTATCCACTTTCTCCGTTTTTCGGTACCATACCGTACTGAACCGGTATATTCGGTACCGGTACCCACTTTTTCCGTTTTTCAGTACCGGTACCGAATGGGTACCATGCTCATCCCTACCCACATATTAACACCACTCAAGAAGCATCGACCAAGTAATAAACAAAATCATGCCCTAAAAGATACCCGATCTTGGTCGTCTAGTAGCATCTTTTATAGCATTCGCCAAAATGCCAGTTACAAGTATAGAAAATAAAATACCAGCAAAAAATATTAAAAAAATACTAATCATTGAACTCAAATAAGGGCATGTATTTAAATATAAACCCATTTCACTTTGGGTAACTTCAAGCTCTTATTTTGACTAATTTAAGATAAAATTTTATAGCTTCATATTTTTTAACCATCTGGATATAAAACAACCCAATATAAATGGGTCGAAATTTGTTACATCTAATTATATGGTCTATTTCCAAGATATAAGTATAAAAGGAGGTAAGCCCATAAAGTGAAGATTATAAGGAACAATACCTCTTTAGAATCTTTGAAACCGACTCTCAAGTCTAGACCACCATGTAACCAATAAGCAATCATTTGCATTTCAAGTAGTCAATAAAGGTGAAACCGGTTATTATCAGTTTACATATCCATACCAGTTCAGTCCATTTGGGCCACCCCAATTTTACTTACATTGTTTTATTTGACCCGTTTTAGATACAAATACAGCTGAATCAACTCGTTTGCAAGTAAATAGGTCAAAATTACCATCTTTTTGTATAAAAAAAAACTAAAAGTAACTCTTTCGGAAGGAAGAAGTTAGGTAAAGACTTGAAGACATTACTAATTTAATAATTAATTAACCAACAAATAATAATCAATCATACATACCATGATTATTTGTTGGGGAGTCTTGCTTTGAGCTCATCAGCAACATCGTCAATGAACTCGTCGGTGTTCAAATAATGCTCCCTGCTCAGACTGGAAAATATTTTAAAAGTGTTTAGAGATATAAAAAAATATTCACTAAACTAAATATGGAAATGAGACCTACTTTAGGTGACTCTTTCCCCATTCTATCAGTTCGTTGCGTTCTCTACTGTTGCTCAAATCCAAACATATCAGATCCAGAAGACACAGCCAGTGTACCTACGTTAATGTAATCACATCAAAAATCAATTTAAACCTAAAAAGTCCCCAAATGTAGATAAATGACAAAATCAACACACAATTATCAAATACAGAGAAAATAACTAAAATATACATCCTTGAGCAACTTTTTTCCAAAATAGACATCACGTTTAGACTTTTGAAAACTACTTAAACCAATCAGATTGCACCAAGTAAGCTTCGTCGGCTGAGGTGAACACACTAAGCCGTCAATTGCCGACAAAAGTGCAAGCTAAGCCATTGATTTCTGACAAAAGCATCGGCTGAGCCACCGATTTCCTACGAAAGCGCCAGCTAAGGCGTCACTTTTTGAACTTTTTGGGAAAAAAATACCAGCTTAGCATACACTTTCAACGAAAGCGAAGGCTGAGCCAGCATTTTTGTTTATGTTGGAAGTTTTGAAGTCAATAGTGATTATTCTTGTAATTTTACAACTACTTCACACAGGACCACCGCTTAAAAAGCTTATAGAGAACTCTGTTACTCTTGACATTATACGTCATCAACTACATGCAGTCTGCTTCAAAAAGCTTCAAAAAGCTGAGTTAACTAACAGTCATGTACAGACACACAACCGGACTACAACTTACAATCTACACACATGAGGTTAATTTCTGCTAATACTTAATATTATTACCATCAGACGTCATCATTCGTTTTCATCCTCTCACTCTGTTACTCAATTCACCTGCAAAAACAACAAAAAATGCATCAAAAACCTAAAATCAACAGCAAAGCAAGCAAAAACTACACAATCACAGAATCATACAGCACCATAAATCATGTAAAACACATCAATTAAAAAAACTTCACAACGAATTACACTTTAAAGCAGCAAACAGCCGAGCGATACATCCACAAAAACAAAATCAAACTGCGTGCCTGTGTGTGTGAGAAAGAGATAGATATACATACATATATATACAGAAATCAAGTATCCGTTTCACCTCAAAGTAACGAATTAATCGAAAATCATACAACAAAGTAAAATATATATACAGAAATCAAGTAATTGATTCACCTCAAAGTAACTAACTAACCGAAAATCATACAGCAAAGTAAAATTAAGAGAGGAAAAAGTGAAGAACTCGAAGTTGTAATAAGATTTCAAACATCATATGACTTTGAATCAAGAAAACCAACATCGTAACAATCAAAGAATCTCAATAGAAATCTGGATGAGATGATTTCCCGCCAAAAATCTAGTGAAGTTGCACCACAACGCGACACGTGTCCCAAACCTTATCTGTTTATTATATATATAGATGTCATTAAACTTGTTAAATATGCATGTGATTATGAATTTTAAAAAATAATGACCAGTCAACTTTTTTAAACTTGTTAAACTAAGTTGCCGGGTCACCTTTTCCTAGCAAAAATCCCAAACAACCCGACCCTAACTAACCCGAACCCGAATAACCCATACCCGAACAACTCGAACTTTAAATGGGTCGGTTATCGGGTCACCTTTTCCTAGCAAAAAAACCGAACAGACTTGATTCAACGCCATAGATTACCGTAACTAAGATGAAGTAACCGACATGAAGAGAGATACCTGAGAAGGCTTTATGGAGTTGTTCGACGTCGTCCGAGACGGAGATATCATGTGCCGGAACGATCAAAACCTATCCAAAATACCTAAATTCTTGTAAATTATTTTCTTTATAATGCATCAAAACGTTATTGAAACCACCGAAACACACAAATTATCATATATAATGAATAATAACAATCATCAAACTAAACAATTCGATTTCATTATTTCAATCAACATGATCAGATCACAGTACTGATTGCGTTTTCAAGATCAGATTCATCATAATAATATTTCATAGAAGACTGAATCAGAGTTGATTCAACGCCATAGATTACAGTAACTAAGATGAAGTAACCGACATGAAGAGAGATACCTGAGAAGGCTTTACGGAGCTGTTCGACGTAGTCGGAGACGGAGATATCATGTGCCGGAACGATCAAAACCTCTCCAAAATACCTAAATTCTTGTAAATTATTTTCTTTCTAATGCATCAAAACGTTATTGAAACCACCGAAACACACAAATTATCATATATAATGAATAATAACAATCATCAAACTAAACAATTGGATTTCATTATTTCAATCCACATGATCGGATCACAGTAATGATCGTGTTTTCAAGATCAGATTCATCATAATAATACTTGATAGAAGACTGAATCAGACTTGATTAAACGCCATAGATTACAGTACCTAAGATGAAGTAACCGACATGAAGAGAGATACCTGTGAAGGCTTTACGGAGCTGTTCGACGTCGTCGGAGACGGAGATATCATGTGCCGGAACGATCAAAACCTCTCCAAAATACCTAAATTCTTGTAAATTATTTTCAAGACCATGTACTTAGCTGATTATTTTCAAAGCAATTAACCTATTTGACCTATCTTAGAAACACATGCCTTTTGTTTCATTTCTATGAATCTTTTGAATATCATTCAGATTATTTTCAAAGCATTTGACCCAATTAACCTAGCTTAGCTTGTTTGACCCGTTAAATAAAAGACATAACCTATATCGATGTGTTTCTAAGATAATGAGTTGAACCGCCACCAAGCCACCACTATCAACTCACAAAATCTAGTGCAAAGATAAAAAAAAAATTGCTTTCTTTTGTTTAAACCCTCGCGGAGCATGTATATCTCAAACTTATTTGTTATAAATCTCTAACCATTTGAACATACATGTCAATGTGTCATATTCACTGATATCTTTCCTCTATTCCGAGAGACTGTGACAAAAAAAAAAAGGAATTGCTCAACGTCCTAAAATTAACACTATGACTCTACTCAGTAAGATCTTTTGGTCCAGTTTGAATAAATAAGCGAAAAAATCTATGTATTTTTTTATAGCCTGAGTCACATATTGATTAATTAAAGGAAAGGAGAAAATTTCTTACCATTGTATACGTTTTTATTAAATTCAGTTGAACCATATGCAAAGATGCAAACATTGTAACCATCACGTGCATAGCGAATGAGGGACCTGGTACCAATCTACAAAAACCCCAACTGCGTAAAGGAAAAAAACATATTCATATTGGAAAAAATTAAGAAATAATTACATAACGCCAACTAATTACATAACGACAACTAAGACCATATGCATATTGGCCAAATTTCCATGGAGAAACCCTTTCTGGTCTCATCATCAACGTGGATTCATCCCAATTGACCTGGAGTTAACGGGGCTTAGGGTATTTTTCTATTAATTCTCTGTGGGCCATTTAGTTATGAACAGGTTGATTTGGGTTATGACGTCTCTAAAGGGGACAATCAGATAAAAGAAACTAAAAAAAATACAACTTCGAGACAAAATATAATTTGGTTGGGGGAACCCAACTTGACCCGAACAGTACAAATGATTACTCGTTTTGATCCCTATGTGTTAGTAGATATGTTCATCAAGAGATTTTTACCAGTAGGTCGATTACCTTAAACCCTCAACCCATTTTAAAAAATAAACCAATTTCGAAGCTAAACTAATGTTGAAATAAAGCCAATATTTGGGACCTGATGATTTACCGGTATAGGCAATGATGTAGAAGTTTATTATGAATATATATTCATTTGAAACACAAACCATTAAAACAATTGTAACAAAAGATTGTCAAGAGCAATACCTGCGGTGAGATCATCTGCGCATCTTAAAGATGTCAAATTACCTAACCTTTCACGTTCCCCATCAGCATGCTTGACCTGGATGGGACACACTCCCTGTAAAATAAACTCAAATCATTATGCCTTTCCCTTGAAAAGTTATCACCAATTTCTTAAAAATGTACCATCATAGTGAAAGAACACACTGAACCTTAGCAATGTATGCTGATTATGTAAGGCATGTATTGCCCTATCAGCCTCTTTGGCTATCATTTCACCAATTATAAACTCACTAAAACTCAAAACAGAAGCCATAATAGATATAAAAACAAACTGCATACTTAAACTTTTACCTACACTAATATGACTTCAAATGCAGGTCTATTAACAGGATCTTCAACCATCCGCAAAACTCTTTTATGCGTGATCACATCCTCCCCACTCTCCACGTTCACATCCAACACATATCTGTCACCAACATGAAGAACTAAAAATCAAGAATGTGAAGAATCAAAAAGTTTTTTTTTAACTAAAAAATAAATAAAAGAGGGGGGGGGGTGAACTTGGATCTTGAGAAGCTTAAAGTCTTCATCTTTAGCCATCTCTTCAAGCGCCTTGAATACGTCTTCAGCGTTAATTGTTTGCCTCTTCGATTCCTTGCATATGTCATTTTCCCTAAAAAAATCACAACAAAACTGGGTTAAAAGATCACACCAACATCAAACTATATATTAATATATCATTTGCCCTATAAAATTTACAACAAAACTGGATTAAAAGATCACACTAACATCAAACTATACATTAATACGTCATTCGACCTATAAAGATTACCACGAAACAGGATTAAAAGGTCATACCAGCATCAAACTATACATTAATATGGCATTTGCCTTATACCTATTACAACAAAACTGAATTAAAAAACCGCACCAACATCGAACCATACATTAACAGCAATTAAAACTTATTTCCCACAAATTAACTATTGAAATCAACTATAACATAAAATTAGCCTGTTCAAACTCAGAAAATATTACTTAATTGTACCTATCGCCATGAACAAATTTGCTAGTGTTATTGCCGAGCATCACCATGCGTTCGAAAATTCACGAGATAGATAACCCTGTATAAACAAATATTATCAAAATCATCAACAAAACTCCGAATCAACAAAATGACCAATTGACAAATCTAAGAAGGATAAAAATACGTATATAGAAGGTAGAAGATGATACCTGAAATCTTTATTCGTGAGGTATTGACGACAGAGATGTGATGCGATTTAGGGATGAATGAGAATATTATTCGATGAATCAAATAGTAAAACAATTAAAATAGAATCTGAAGATTATAGAAGAACACTGGATTGAATGTAAACCCTAGCCTTGTTTTATGAAAAACTTACATAATAAAGATCGAAAAACAACTTACCAGGTTTCTTTCTCAATCGTAGAGTAAACATATCTAGGGTTCTTTCAAGTGGAAAGAGATGAAACGACGGAAGATACATAGATGAAATGGCGGATTTGAATGGTTAGGGTTTGGGAGACGCAATCGATTGAGGGAAAATGATTGAAGCAGAAGGCGATGCTAGGGTTTACACAAGAAAAGAAACATTTATACCCGGGTCAAAATATGCGGGTATGGTTATCTCCATTCGGATCCCGTGTAGAAATAACATGCCTCCCACATTTTCCCGCCAAAAATCCATTGTGGTTGCACCACCACTTGACACGTGTCCCACATTTTATTCATATATTATATATATAGATTTAATGTAAATCCTTTAAAGAGGCTTAGAGATTCCAATGAGTTTGCGGATAAACACTAATGTCCAACTTGCACCTTTCCTTCATGTGGGACCCATTTGGTTTTTGTTTTTTTTAAAGGTCCAATAGAAACCTTTTGTGTATACTCCCATGTATTTCCCATGATGATATATATCAGAAAATTTTGAATTAAACTTTTTTTTTGAAAGTTGTATTTCTTCATATATCATCAGAATGCAGATGATTCACTTACAGAAAATGAATCCTCCTTTTTTTTTTTTTGAGATGAGAGGGAATGAGTAGAGTTCCAGGATGTTTACTTACATTGCATTTCTGAACTCCACACCTTTGATCTGATTTTCAGGAAGTATTTGTCATATAGCTTGTTTCAGTCCTCAGAAAAAAATATTTTTGAAAGAAACTTATTAAAAAATTTATATGATTATAAGTTCCTTTGAATTCGGTTTAAAGGCAATGTTTTCTGATGATTTGTCAGACTTCCTGGTTGTCAAGAGATTTTCAGTTTATTTTGAGAATTTTCTGGTGAATTAGCAGATTCTGATGGCTTATTGGTTTTTTTTTTCTTAAAGATTACTAGATTTTCTGATTCATCATCAGATTTTCTGACTTTCACAAAGTCCTATCAGATTTTCTTTGTATTCCACCATATTTTCCTTCTTTTTATCAGATATGTTGTTTAAGTTCCCCCTAGATCTAATGACAATTTTTTTTTAAGAAAGCAAACAGGAAAAACAATAAAGTCAACAGGATAGATAAAGGAAAACACACATTAAACAAAAACAAACAACAACTACTACTCCTCCTCCTCCAGGACGTTGTACATGCACTTCACATATAACCAGAGACTGGTTATCCTTCCAGTGTGATTCGTTGATGGAACCAGGGTAGGATCACTAATGTTTTCTTGAAGTACCAGCATAGCCCTTGGATACCAGCTCCTCACTCCTCCAAAGTCCAGCTGACTAGTGATCACCTTGGTTACGAATCGGGGGTAGATCAGAAAAGGTTGACGGTCATGAATGTTTGCTTCTAAGTCTCTCATGAGAAACTTAGAGTAGTTGTAAGGTTTTTCCTGTACAACTGCATGAATCACCTCCATCATCCTATAGGACAGCTCGTTGAAGTGTCCAATCTTCTTCGAGAAGCAGACACTTAGCTGTGTTACCAAAAACTGGAAAGGTGGTATAAAACCAGATTTGCTTATCTGTCTTGACACGTTGTTTGAATGATAGCCCATTTTCTATCAAGGTCAGTTTCACATCTTCCTTATCCAGGTAGGTGTTTTCATGTACATCACCCAACCGGAGGACATCTCTGAGTGTCTCCTCCTTTAGGGTGATATTTACCCCCATAACCTTGCTATCTATCCACATGGAAGTGCCACTAAAAATGATTTGAGCATTCCACCAGAATTCTTGAAGAAGTTCTGGATGTATAGTGACATGTGTTGATACAGCAAAGCCCAATGGACTTCGCATGATCATATTATACACATACCTGCAGTCCTCCCATGCAGGTCCTTCCAAGTTCGATCTTAGCCTAAGATTATGATGTCTGTGAAGAGGGAGAGGGAATTGTGAAACTTTCATAGATTTTGGTCGACCCATTTTTAAATAAGAAATTTCTGATGAAGAGCTTTTGAAGAGATGATTTTCGTGTGAAGAATGTCCTTTTTAGGTTGTTAATATTTATAGATGAAAGTGATAGTTTCTCATAAATGATATTAACAGCAAAAGGTTTTCATTTTCATCTCTTCAATTAAGATGATATCTGTTGCAGTGAATACGACAGTCTATTAAGCCCCATGTGTGAGTAAGCAATAAATAGCTAGGCGGCTACTTTCATAGCTTCTAATCATTTTAGTGCCTACGTGTCTCTTAAGCTTCTTATGAAAAAATGACGTTGCATGCATTGGTATTGTTAGAATAATTCAATTTTCTGAAAAAAAAATTCTTGTGACGATTGATTCAGCTATATTGAATTTTATCTTAATGCATGTTACTTCCCCCTTTTTGTTTTTTTTAATAAAAGAAAGAAAAAAAATACAGAACCAGACTATACATAATTACGAATTTATACATATGGGATATGTATGAGGATGGAGAGATTTTTGATGATCTGTGATCATTTTTAAACAAAGTTTCTGATGTTATATCAGAATTTCTGATGATTTCATCAGATTTTCAGATTTTCTGATAAATCATCCCATTTATTGATGATTTATCAGACCTTCTGATGTTCCATCAGATTGATGGATTTCTTTTTCAGAATCTTGTTTATTTAATCTTGAATTTTGATGATCATCAATTTGGTTTTCAATTTGTGTTATTTTGTTTTCTGAAAAATTTTCATCTCTTATATTCACCATGCCAAGTTTGCTGATCAAAAAATTATGTCTCTTTTCATCAAGAGGTTTTGTAAAGATATCAGCAATTTGGTTTTCAGTTGGTACAAAATACATTTCTATGTTACCTTTCTCCACATGATCTTTTATGAAGTGATATCTGACATCTATGTGTTTTGTTCTTGAGTGATGAACTGGATTTTCTGTTATTGCAATTGCACTCTTTGAATCACATAGGATCGGTATTTTTGTCAGATTTGCTCCATAATCTTTCAGTTGAGTTTGCATCCACAGCACTTGTGAACAGCAACTTGCTGCTGCTACATATTCTGATTCTGCTGTTGATGTGGCAACACAGTTTTGCTTCTTGCTTGCCCAACATACCAATTTTTCTCCTAAGATTTGACAAGCATCAGATGTGCTTTTTCTGTCAATTTTGCACCCTACATAATCTGCATCTGTGTATGCAATTAATTCAAGGTTTGTATCTTTTGGATACCAGAGACCAAGTTCTGATGTGCCTTTTAGATATTTGAAAACCCTTTTTACAGCTTTTAAGTGGGATTCTTTAGGATCACATTGATATCTGTCCAGAAAGCATGTTGCAAACATAATATCTGGTCTACTTGCAGTTAAATATAGCAGTAATCCTATCATTCCCCTATAGGTTTTAATATCTACACTTATTCCATCTTTATCAGAATCTAATTTGTTCCCTGTTGCCATGGGAGTTTTTGAAACAGAGCAGTTTTCAAGTGAGTATTTTTGTAGAATTGTTTTTACATATTTTGATTGACTCAAGAATATACCATCAATTCTTTGTTTAACTTGTAAACCTAAGAAAAAGGTTAACTCACCCATCATACTCATTTCAAAGTGGCTGGTCATCAACTTTTGAAACTTTTCACAAAATTTTTCATTTGTTGATCCAAATATAAGGTCATCAACATATATCTGGACCAACAAGGTATGACCTTTGTGTGTTTTGAGGAAAAGTGTGGTGTCAATAGTACCTTTAGTAAACCCAGAATTGAGTAAGAAGTATGATAATGTTTCATACCATGCTCTTGGGGCTTGCTTCAATCCATAGAAGGCTTTGTTTAATCTGTAAACATGATTTTAAAATTTTGGATCAACAAAGCCTTCTGGTTGATGCACATAAACTTCTTCCTCAATTTTACCATTCAGGAAAGCTGATTTTACATCCATTTGATAAACTTTGAAATCTTTGGATGCAGCATAAGCAAGAAAAATTCTTACTGCTTCTAATCTAGCTACTGGTGCAAAAGTTTCATCATAATCAATACCTTCTTGTTGACAATAACCTTTGACCACTAACCATGCTTTGTTCCTGGTGATTATGTCATTCTCATCAGATTTATTCCTGAATACCCATTTTGAGCCTATGACAGATTTGTCCTTAGGCTTGGGTACTAGATCCCATACCTTGCTCTTTTCAAATTGATCAAACTCTTCTTGCATAGCTTGAATCCAGTCTGAGTCATTCAGAGCTTCTTTGACAGACTTGGGTTCTATTTTTCTTAAGAACCCAGCATATGCACATTCATGTGCAGTAGCAGATCTTGTTCTCACACCATCATCTGGATTGCCAATGATGTCAGAATGAACATGTCCTTTGATCCATCTTAACTTGTTATGAGTAGTTGTTGGTTCTGATGGATTTGAAGTTTTCCCCTGAACAGTTAACTCAGTTGTGGGTGGACTACCAGAATTTTGATTTTCTGATGCACTTCTCACTTGTTCTGCAGGGTTAGTACATGAAATATCTGTTGATTTGTATATGAGAGATTTATCATGTTCTAAAAGATCTTCAGGTATTATTTCAAAGAGATATTCATAATTTTCTTGTTTGTTAGAAAAATTTATTTCTTTCATGTATTCATCAGAAACCTCTGGTCTGATGAGTCATCAAATGCAACATACAAACTTTCTCTGATTGTCCTTGTGTTAAGAATAAAAATTCTATAAGTTTTTGAGGACAAAGAATATCCAAGAAAAATACCTTTTTCTGCTTTTCTATCAATTTTTTCAAGGCTTTCAAAATCATTGAAAACAAAACATCTACAGCCGAATGTGTGTAAAAATTTTACACTTGGAATCCTTCCATTAATAATGTTGTAAGGTGTTTTGTTTAGCCTTTTGTTGATTAGGGTTCTGTTTTGAGTAAAACATGCATTTGCTATTGCTTCTGCCCAAAAGTGAGTGGGCAATTTAGCATAAGCAAGCATTGTTCTTGGCAGCTTCTACTAAGGTTCTATTCTTTCTTTCAACAACCCCATTTTGTTGAGGTGTTCTGGGAGTAGAAAAATCGTGAGAGATTCCTTTACTCACAAGGAAGCTCTCAATTTTTGAATTTTTAAACTCTGTCCCATTGTCTGATCTGATCCTTCTGACTGTTAGTTTTAACAGATTTTCAATTTTCTTGATAAAATTAATGATTAGATCAGGTGTTTCACTTTTCTTCCTTAAAAATTCGACCCATGTATATCTGGAAAAATCATCAACTATTACTAGTATGTATTTCTTTCCAGAAAAACTTTCTGTACTTATGGGTCCACACAAATCCATGTGTAAAAGTTCCAAATTTTGTGTAATAGAAGACTCAGAAATTGATTTATGTGAGCTTCTTTTGGATTTTCCCATCACACAAGCATCACAAATTTTATCCTTCTTGGAGGATATAAAAGGTAATCCTTTTACCAGACCCTTGCTTGCTAGTTTGCTTAGGTTTTTGAAATTTAAGTGAGCCAACCTTTTACAACCAACTACTTCCTTTGTTGATTTTTGAAAACAAACATAATTTTGGTTGTTCATTTTCTTCTTTTAAATCAAAATAGTATATTGATTGTCTTATTCTTTTTCCACTTAAATAGATTTTGTTATCATCCATTCCTATCAGCAAGCATTTTTCTGGTAAAAAGGTTACCTGAAAACCTTTGTCACAGAATTGACCACAACTTAGCAGATTATACTTTAAGCCTTCAACATAGGCTACTTTCTCTATGGTCAGACATCCGTACTTTATGCATCCATATCCCATGATCCTCCCTTTCACTCCATTTCCAAAATTTACTAATTTACTCAGCTTTGGAACAAAGTTGCTGAGTAAGCTCCAATCCCCAGTCATGTGCTTGGAGCTTCCTGAATCGCAGTACCAGATCTGCTGCACATGATGGTCCTGAAATGGAATGGTTAGAGGGTTTTTGGTACCCAGGTATCCTTGGGTACTTTTTCTGATGAAAATCTAAATTTATTTTTTCTTGATGGCTTTCTATCAGAATATCTGTAATATGCTGAGCCATAAACAGATTTTACATTTTTCTTTTGAAGATGGTGTTGAACAAGCTTCAGTATGTCAACACACATACAAGATTTATCAGAAATTTCTGATATTCTTTCTTGTGATGGAATGATAGGATAGTTTTGAAAAGATGAGTGAACTGCTTCTGGAGTTTGTACAGACTCTTGTTTGCATTCACTTCTTTTTGATCCAAAGTTGGGTTTATCAAAAGAGTATTCAGAACAGGTTGACTTGCAAGTTTCAGAATCAGTTTCTGATGGAAATTTATCAGAAATCTGTTGAGTTACTTTTACAAAGATAGTTGGTTTGTTGTTACATGTTCTCACATATCCCAAACCCTCTCCTTTGTTCTTTGGTGTGGATTCAATGAAGTTTATAAATTCTTTTGCTTGTTGAAAACCCCTTACATTAATTTCTTTTTCATTGATTTTCTTGTAAAGATCTTTTCTTTCACTTTCATATAACTCAATTTTAGCTCTTTGATCTAAACTTTCTTCTATCAGTAATTGATTTTCAAGAATAATTTTATTCATTGTCCTTTGCAACTCATCAGATTTTTTAATATTTGATTGATGTTTATCTTGCAGTTTTAGAAAATATGACATGAGCATGTTTAGCTTGTGTTCAAGATCAAGATTGTCTAAATTTACCTGTTGTCCTGAAGTTTCTGGTATGTCATCAGAAAGTGCCATGAGACAGAAGTTAGCCATTTCTTCTTCTTCTTCATCAGAAGAGTCATCAGAAAGCCATGTATCTGTTCCTGCTATTAAGCTGACTTGTTGCTGCTGCTTCTTAGCTTCTTCCAGCTTCTTTTCATAATAGGCAACATCTTTCAGCTTCTTGGTCTTGCATTCTGATGCATAATGACCTCTTTGCTTGCATTTGTAACACACAACTTCATCCTTCCCTTTATCCTTAGATCTAACTTCTTCTTTAGATCTGCTATCCATCCTTCCTCTGTCACTTCTCTGGTATCTCTGACCTCCTCCCCTCAACCTCTGCTCAAATGCTTTGGTGAGTAGTGCTATGGCTTCAGCAAAAGCTGAAAAATCTGATGATGTATCAGAAATCTCATGATTTTGGCTGTTTGAAGGTTGTGGGTCATTGGAAGGTGTTTGTCTTTGTGAGTTTGAGATAAGAGCTAAAGATCCCCCTCTTAGAATGGTTTCTTCAAATATTTCTTCTTCTCTGGGGATCAAGATGCTGTATAAGTCATGAAGACTCATATTCCCTAGTTCTAAGGTTGAGGACAAAGTCATGGTTAGACTTCTCCATTCTCTAGGAAGTGCATTAAGAAATTTTATATTTCTTTCATCATTTGACTTTGTTATACCAAATTTCTTTAGCTCGTTTAAAAGTTTTGTAAATCTTTGATATGTATCATTTAATTTTTCATTTGGTAAACTTTTAAACCTTTCATATGAGGAAACATTGTTTGTCCTCTTGTTTCTCTTCATCCTTTCTCCTCCTTCACAAAGATTTTCCAACTGATCCCATATTTCCTTAGCTGATGCACATGCATCAACTTGTGAAAATATGTCATTGGGGATGACCATAATTAAAAGTGACTTTGCCCTTTCATCCCTAGCCACCAGTTCCTTGTCTTACGTGCTCCAGTTTATTTCACTTTTGGGAGCACGGGAGGCAGGGATTCCTGGTGATTGGTCAATTGCTGGAATAGCTGGTATTTCAGTCATTGGTATATGTGGACCCCTTTCAATGGATTGAAACAGAGCTCGGTCATGACCATTAAGGAAATTGACCATCCAGATTTTCCATTGGGGGTATTCCTCTCTGACCAGAGTCGGAGGTTTGGACATAGAACCAATGTTAAAATCATTATTCCAGGATTGAAAGCTGGCCATATTTAGAGAAAAGAAGATGAGCGATTGATCGTTTGAAAATAGTTTATTCAATCTGCTCTGATACCAATTGTTGGACCCAGTATGGCCTTAACAACTTCTTCTCACGTAATATGGCAAGTGATTTCAGTATATGTGAAAAAGATGTGCGGAAATGGAAATCAGACTTTCAAGAAACAAGACCTACAGAATTATCAAGTTTATATCACTTTGAAACAAAATGATTTACAAGGTGATTGTAAGATTATTATCTAATACAAATGAATCTTGATTTCTGTGGGTGAGAGGGCAATGGAGTTTGTGTATTGTATATGAATGATAAGCTCCAAACTCAAGTCTCCTCTTCTTGATGAGCCTTCTATTTATAGAAGCCTGGGTACATGAATAAACATTTGTTTATTCATGCAATAAGTCCTTCATAAAGTAACAATTTGACATATTCATTGAATCCAACCTTCAAGTTGCTTTTGTAATCATGATATCCAATAATGTCAAGTTGCTTCGGTCATTGTGGCAGGATAGAGCCAATTTCAGAAAAGTGGGGTATTTCATCAGAATTTCTGATAAACCACTTCATCAAAAATTCTGGTTAACAAATCATCAGAAAATTCTGATGATCAGAATCGTCAGAAATTGATGATATTTCATTAGAAATATCATCAGATCCATCAGAAATGACCTTCTCTGATAATCCAATTTAGCTCTTGATCAACTTGTAATTCTTTGAAGTAGATGCTATGCATTTCAGTTGTCCTATCTGATCTTCTTCTTCTTGTTGTGATCTTCAGGACTGTTATCTCTTCATAGATCCAGTTGATTGTGATTTTCTTCAATACTTACAAATAAAGTTTCCTAACAACTATCACTCGGTATATGCAGACAAAGCTAGACATCTGGTGTGTATAGGCAAATAAAGACATGTCACGTCATTCCTACGTGAGACTTTTCTATCTTAACAAGTCTACCCCATGCAAACTAAACCACCGACTGTGTCTTTGTTCGTGTTTCTTCTCTTTCCTTTGTAAAATGTTTGTTCCATGGATCTTGGCGTTTTGGAAATGCAATGAAAAATATTTAAAAAAAAATATTTTCGTGAGAGAGTCCTAATGATTGTAGTCTAGACTCGAGAAGGAATCCTAGTTCACTACAATCGAAGCTCTGATACCAAACTGTCATACCCTGACTTTTGCGGAAGCGTATGATGTGTGACTTGCTTAATATCATTGCATTCAATTATAACAAACAACTATATGATTAAAACCATGATGTTCATCCATTAATACGATTCAAAATAATACAAACCAAATTGTTTAGTACCAACCATCGACTTCAAGTTTAACTTACAACCCATTGAAATGAAACAAGTTCCATAAAGGACTTTAAACAAAAGACATAGATAAATCAAGGATTTGATTCATGTATCTTATCAAGGATAAGATACACGATTCAAACCCTTCCAAAAAGGATGACATCATATCTTGTAAATACTTCTTGAAACCTTTAAAACGCCCGCCAGATCCATATTAGTTTCCTGAAATACATGTAGTTTGAAAACATCAACAAAAGTTGAGCGAGTTCATGTGTCTTGTATGTGAGCTCGTAATGACTTGTAAACATTTGAGAGAATTCCTTTGATAACTGGTATGTAAGCGTGTATGAACAGATCATTAATGTTTTGCAAGGACATTAATATGTGTGGTATGTAGGAAGTGCTCAAACCTAGCGAATTTCCTCCGGTCCATCCGACAGGAACGACATAGTTACCACATGCGGCCACACAAGGACCCATGGGTGGGGCTCGCTACACCCAGATAGATCTACCACTCATGCCCCTCGGTCTTAAACTAGATTAATGGCACTTAGGAGAGATACTACATCATCCACATGATCTAACAGTTCATTCCCTAGCTAAACCATACCATTGAAACATTTGAACATTTGAAACATGTATCTCACCCCCGATATTTATAAAAACCGAAAACAGTTAAAAGAAAAAGGGGGACATGAACTCACTGATTTGCGTTCTTCGGTCTAGTAACTCAAAGCTCTTCCACCGGTCGTACAACTACCTACACACGTACTATGTTTTATTAGACGGCTAGGTCGTGTAACGACTCTTAGTCTTAATTGTTATGACTTATTTTGGAATTTATGGTATACTTTGAGTTATATCATTATATAATTCCAAAGTATATAATTATTAGTTAAAATAATAATATTTTAACTTAAATTATATTTATCAATTATTTGGAATATTTGTTAAAATAATATATTTTTGACTTATTTCGTTTTGTAATTCCTTCATGAATATTTCCCAAGTATGTGTATAATTATACTTGTGTATTTTGCCAAGTATTTGTGGTGTATTCCGGTGTGTATTTGTACGTACGAGAATACGTATTTTCTTGTATTTATTAAGTATTTTTATACTTAATTTTGTATTTAATTTTCCGGAATATTATTTTTAGACAACTAAAAATCACCAAACTTATATTCTCAAAATATATATATATTTTAAGAGAATTTTTATAGGAAAATAACTGTAACTTTACTTGGAAAAAATAATATATTTTCATATATACCTCAAAAATAATATATTTTCAAGATTAACTTAGAAAATATTTATATTTCTAATTATCACCCAAAAATAATATATTTTCTATTTGACAAAAATGATATGTTTTTGTAATACTTGTAAAAATCCATATTTTTCGTTTCTTTGGTTTCCAAAATACCGTTTAATACATTTGTCGAAATATGAATTTATTTCCGGAATATATATATAGGGTAAGGTTCATGCGAGAACCACCCTTATTGCGAGAACCGCAAGAACCAATGTGAACACAACCTAAAATAGCTAAAAAAAACCTAACCCCCACCCCCCCCCTCCCAAAAAAACCTAACCCCCCCCCCCCCAAGCTAAATGCTAAAAACTAAAACCCCCCAAAAAACCTAAAAAAAACCTAACCCCCCCCCCCCCCCCAAAAAAAAAACCTAAACCCCCCTCCCCCACCCCCAAAAACCTAAACCTCCCCCCCCCCCACCCACCCCCCCCCCCAAGCTAAAATGCTAAAAAACTAAACCCCCAAAAACCTAAAAAAATCTAAAAAAAATCTAAATTTTTTTTTTTAATATTTTTTATGTTAAAATCTCTACTTTTTGTAGCCAAAAAATTTTTTTTTAAAAAAAAATGTTAATATTTTTTTTTTGCTTCGAAAAGTAGCGATTTTTTTATAAAAAATATTTAAAAAAATTGTGTGATTTTTAGCTATTTTTAGGCATTTTTGGTTGTGTTCACATTGGTTCTCGCGGTTCTCGCAATAAGAGGTGGTTCCTAACGGATCTTTGTCCTATATATATATATATATATATTTATAGTCGATAGTCCTTGTCCGGTTTGTCCAATCTTCGGGTATAAAATTATATATTTATTTTCTTGGAATTTTGGTAATATTTTGTTTTACAATTTTTGGTATTTTGGGTGTGTTACATTATTTTCAAGTTCCTAAAATAATATAACTAATACACATAATATACATGTAGCACACAATTTGTGACATCTAAATATATATTTTCCTAAATATATACTTAGTCATTTTCATTTATCAAAAACCAACCTCCAATATTTGAAATTTTGAAATAAAAATTATGGCAAGTTTTTATATGAAAACCATGGTAAAAATTTACTTGTAAACACTTGTTTAAAAATATTTTTCTAAGTGTTTAATTTCTACAAAAATTTTGCCATAGTTTCCCCTTAAAAATGGAGGTTTCCATGCTTTAAAAGCATATCATTTTCTTTTAAAATTCATCACCAATCATCAACAATTTAATCAATACTTACCATGAGCCAAAATTAAGCATTTTACACTATGTCATGAACTTTAAAGTTTGTAAAAATTTGTAGTATTTTAACATGTTGTTTAGTAAGTTTAGTTACCTCTAAAAACATGGTTTATAGTTTATAAAACTCATTCTTGGAAATTTTAGTTCTTCACAACTTGTATGAAGATTTTCTAAGAATGATTCTTCTTGTATTCTTCTTGTTAACAACACTTTTCTAACTTTGTTTTAACACTTAAAACATGTCCACTTTCTTTAAAAACCATGTTCATGTTAATCTTGTAATGAACTTTTTTCACTTGAAAATATTATTTTTGAAATCATTCATTTTCAAGACTTATAACATGTATCAATAATTATCATACTCTAAAACAACTTCATTTTCAAGTTCATGATTAACATAAAGGATGATCATCACAACTTTCACAAGAATCATCCTTATACTTGCTAGATCATGTGTTTAATCATCATCTAGCAAGGTTCTTATGATGATTAACATCATAAACACAAGAAATCAACAAACAAGTTTCACACATATACTAAAACAACTTAGATTTTCATGTTATTAAGCTTTATGTTAGTGATCATCTTCATGTTTCTTTGAGATTCTTAGATTAACACATTACATAATCTTTTAACCACTAAAAGTAGAAGTAAAATCAAGTTGTGAGGAGCTTACTACTAGCTCTATGGCTAGGGAAGAATCAAAGATGAAGATGATGATGTAGGAGGTGGATAAAAGCTCTTGGTGGTGGTCCTTCAAACTCCAAAGCCTTCAAGCTTCTTAACTATGTTCCTTGCACCTCTAGATCACCTTAGATTGCTTGAGAGTTGATTGAAAATGGAGGTTGTGTGGTGGTGTGTGGTGGCCGTGAGCAAGGAGAGGAGGAAGAGAGTGAGAGTAGTTTGAAGATGATGAAATGAGATAGAATGAAGGTCTTGTGGTTATAAATAATAATTTCCAACATCAATTTATCTATTGGTTATAAAGTTCCTAAAGTGATTAACAAATCCATTAAACAAATGAAAGAAAATCAAGGTGGTGGCCCACCTTGTGACCGTCAACATTAGGGGGGGTCTTGGTTGTGATTCAATGGTAAGTTGGTTACCTTGGTTAGAATGTAATGGAATTAGTTAGTGTTATGTGTGTTTAGTGTTTATAGGATGTATTATGATGTACGGTGACCATAACTAGTTTCGTAACACTAAAACAATGCTTCTAGTGAAAATTTGGTGTTTCGGGTAGTGCCCGGTTGTTCGGTTGGTTACCGGTTCGTTAAGGTGCTAAATTACGCAGTTTAGTGTGCTTTATGTTGGCTTTTATGACAGTTTTGATTCCCGACACTTAGGAAGGTATTCTGGACCATTAAATCATAATTCTGCATTATATTTTGTAGTTAAAATGCTGATTTTTGCTGAAATATGCAGAATTCTGCAGTTTTTGTGAGTTTTAGGCACTTTCCGGCACTTAAACTATCACTAGGAAGCCAGTTTTATGATCCCTACTTTCCTACACACTATACTAGTGTAACTCTTGGTTTCGGGCTCATTCTGTGTCTTTACATCATGTCTGTCTGAGTATTGAACTCCCGTCAATACTTCTAGTTTGTCTGATAACTGTGCTAACTTTGTTTCGTGAACAAATTGAACCATATTGTGTTGCATGCAAAAATGATAAGAAATCATGCAACATGTAATGCACTTGTATGAATATGACAGTAATCAGAAAATCATTCATGTCATTAACTTGATCAGGCATAGTGATTAAGTTACAAATTACTGTTTAGTTATTGTACGGATACACGGAAAATTGACAGTTGTCACATTCTCCCCCCGTTAAGAAAATTTCATCCCGAAATTTAAGCTGCGTTATCGATTGCAGGGGAGTTGTGAAACAGATGCGGATACTTTGATTTCATTCGATCTTCACGCTCCCAAGTAAACTCTGGGCCGTGACATGAATTCCAACGAACCTTGACAAGCTTAATGCGACTTCTCCGTGTCTTATGGACTTTCCAATCCGTAACCTCAATGGGTTCCTCAGTAAATTGGAGATTATTGTCGATATGCACCTCATCCGCAGGGATGATAACAGTTTCCTGAGTTGGGCTCTTCTTAAGGTTTTACACATGGAATGTATCATGTACACCGTGCAGTTCTTGTGGTAGTTCTAGTTTGTACGCTACGGTACCAACCCTTTCCAAAATCTTGAATGGCCCAATGTAATGAGGATTTAACTTACCTCGTTTTCCAAATCGTGCTACACCTTTCCAAGGTGAGACCTTCAACAAAACCCTGTCTCCTACCTCAAACTCTAAAGGTTTCCGTCTTCGATCGGCGTAGCTCTTTTGTCGATCACGAGCCGCCTTGATGCGTTCTCGGATCTGCATGATCTTGTCGGTCGTTTCTTGAACCAGTTCGGGACCAACCAACTGTTTATCTCCAGCATCTGCCCAACACAACGGTGAGCGGCATTTACGGGCATAAAGAGCTTCGAACGGTGCGGCTTGAATGCTCGTATGGTAGCTGTTATTATAGGAAAACTCAACTAGAGGTAGATGAGTATCCCAACTGCCACCTAAATCCATCACACATGCGCGAAGCATATCTTCCAGTGTTTGTATGGTTCGTTCGCTCTGACCATCTGTTTGCGGGTGGAAGGCCGTACTTAGATCTAACTGAGATCCAAAGGCCTCTTGAAAGGATTGCCAAATCCTTGATACAAACCGTCCATCTCTATCTGAGATTATCGAGATAGGCACTCCATGACGTGCTACTATTTCCTTGAGGTAAAGCTCAGCTAGCTTTCTCGTGTTATCTTTCTCTCGAATCGGTAGGAAGTGTGCAGACTTTGTTAGCCGATCCACTATTACCCATATCATATCATTCCCTCTAGAAGTCCTGGTTAACTTTATTATGAAGTCCATCGAAATTTGTTCCCACTTCCACATGGGTATTTCAGGTTGTTGCAATAGACCGGAAGGTTTCTGATACTCGGCCTTAACCTTAGCACAGGTTAGGCATTTCCCAACATAAATAGCAACGTCGCTCTTGAGTCTTGGCCACCAGTAATACTCTTTCAGGTCTTGATACATTTTGTCCGATCCCGGGTGGATCGAGTATCTCGACTTGTGAGCTTCGTCAAAAATAACCTCTCGAATTCCGCCATAGAGCGGAACCCAAATGCGTCCCATGAAATATAAGGTTCCTTCCTCATTTGGCACCAACTTCTTCTTCATTCCCCGGAGATATTCAGCCTTAAGGTTTTCCTTCTTAAGGGCTTCTTATTGTGCGTCACGTATGCGTGAAGTGAGATTCGTCTGAATAGTCATTTCTAAAGCTCGAACCCTTAGGGTCTTAACCCCTTCCTTATGACTTAATGCGTTTGCTACCACGTTTGCCTTTCCAGGATGATACTTTATCTCACAGTCGTAATCATTCAGCAACTCAACCCATCGTCGCTGACGCATATTCAACTCCTTTTGATCAAATATGTGTTGCAGGCTCTTGTGATCTGTGAAGATAGTGCATCGAGTACCATACAAATAGTGTCGCCAAATCTTCAAGGCAAATACCATCGCGCCTAGCTCCAGGTCGTGAGTGGTATAATTCTTCTCATGTACTTTCAGTTGGCGCGAAGCATAAGCGATGAACTTTTGGCGTTGCATGAGCACGCAACCCAATCCCTTACGCGAAGCGTCGCAATAAACCACGAAGTCTTTAGTGCCTTCGGGTAGGGATAGTATCGGTGCATCGCATAGCTTGTTCTTGAGTAGTTGAAAGGCTTCTTCTTGCTTGTCTCCCCAGTTATACTTCTTGTCTTTCTGAGTAAGGGAGGTTAGCGGTTGAGCTATTTTGGAGAAATTTTCGATGAATCTGCGGTAATAGCCCGCTAATCCCAAGAACTGTCGAATTTCGGTCGGTGTCTTAGGAGTCTCCCAGTTCTTTATCGCTTCAATCTTAGTGGGGTCCACATGGATACCATTCTTGTTTACCACATGACCAAGGAACTGCACCTCGCGAATCCAGAATTCGCATTTTGAGAACTTGGCATAGAGCTTTTCCTTCTTTAGTAGTTCCAGAATGGCTCTGAGATGTTGCTCGTGCTCTTCCTTTGTTCGTGAATAAATCAGAATATCATCGATAAATACAATCACAAATTTATCGAGGTATGGCTTGCATACATGATTCATCAAGTCCATAAATACTGCTGGTGCGTTAGTCAATCCGAACGGCATCACAAGGAACTCGTAGTGTCCGTAACGCGTCCTGAACGCAGTCTTTGGTATACTCTCCTCTTGAATCCTTAACTGATGATAGCCGGACCGAAGGTCAATCTTGGAGTAGTAGCTCGATCCTTGTAATTGATCAAACAAGTCGTCAATACTTGGTAATGGATACCGATTCTTGATAGTTAACTTGATCAGCTCCCGGTAGTCGATACACATTCGAAAGCTACCATCCTTCTTCTTAACGAACAACACTGGAGCTTCGCAAGGCGAGAAGCTCGGCCTTATAAATCCCTTGTCCAACAACTCCTGGAGTTGCGTAGATAACTCTTGCATTTCGGATGGTGCAAGTCGATCTGGTGCCTTGGCTATAGGCGCGGCGCCTGGAACCAAGTCAATGTGGAATTCGACTTGTCTATGCGGAGGTAATCCTGGCAAGTCTTCGGGGAAAACCTCAGGATAATCCCTCACCACTGGGATATCTTCAATCTTCGACTCTTCGACTTCCTTATCCACCACATGTGCTAGGAAGGCAACGCATCCTTTACGTAGACACTTCTGCGCTTTCATACAATTGATAATCCGTAAGGGTGTATCATGCTTCTCTCCATGAATCACGATCGTCTCCTCATTTGCTATCGGAATGCGAATGATCTTCTCATGGCAAACTATCTATGCACGGTTGTTAGACAACCAATCCATTCCGACCATGACATCAAAGCTTCCCAACTCAACTGGTAGAAGATCAATAGAAATGATATAGAATGAAGGTCTTGTGGTTATAAATAATAACTTTCCAACATCAATTTATCTATTGGTTATAATGTTCCTAAAGTGATTAACAAATCCATTAAACAAATGAAAGAAAATCAAGGTGGTGGCCCAACTTGTGACCGTCAACATTAGGGGGGGGGGGTCTTGGTTGTGATTCAATGGTAAGTTTGTTACCTTGGTTAGAATGTAATGGAATTAGTTAGTGTTATCTGTGTTTAGTGTTTATAGGATGTATTATGATGTTCGGTGACCATAACTAGTTTCGTAACACTAAAACAATGCTTCTAGTGAAAATTTGGTGTTTCGGGTAGTGTCCGGTTGTTCGGTTGGTTACTGGTTCGTTAAGGTGCTAAATTACGCAGTTTAGTGTGCTTTATGTAGGCTTTTGTGACAGTTTTGATTCCCTACACTTAGGAAGGTATTCTGGACCATTAAATCATAATTCTGCATTATATTTTGTAGTTAAAATGCTGATTTTTGCTGAAATATGCAGAATTCTGCAGTTTTTGTGAGTTTTAGGCACTTTCCGGCACTTAAACTATCACTAGGAAGGCAGTTTTATGGTCCCTACTTTCCTACACACTATACTAGTGTAACTCTTGGTTTCGGGCTCATTCTATATCTTAACATCATGTCTGTCTGAGTACTGAACTCCCGTCAGTACTTCTAGTTTGTCTAATAACTTTGCTAACTTTGTTTCGTGCACTAATTAAACCATATTGTGTTGCATGCAATAATGATAAGAAATCATGCAACATGTAATGCACTTGTATGAATATGACAGTAATCAGAAAATCATTCATGTCATTAACTTGATCAGGCACAGTCATTAAGTTACAAATTACTGTTTAATTATTGTACGGATACACGGGAAATTGACAGTTGTCACACATTTCCTACCACTACCCCTCCCCCACCCCCACCCCCACCCTCATCTTCTTCCCCATCTATTTCTCTCTATCATCTCTCTGTAATAACAGCATCTCAAGAGACAAGCATGGCTGTGTTTGTAGCCCTAAAAAGATGCAGAAAAGCCCAAATTCCAAAGGAACTTTGTTGGATTTGAATTGAATTAAATAAATTGGAGTTTGTGAAAGAAAAAAAAAAGAAGCAGAAGTTATTTAGGGTTAAAGAGATACACAGCAGATGAAGAATTGGGTTACAAGTATGCAGAGAAGGAATGATGGGGAAATTTTTGGGTAAAATCTCTTTGATCAGAGTTCTTCGTCACAGAACACGAAGGATTACGGAGACGCGAAACCAATAAACTGAAATGGGGTTTGGTTGAATTGGGTGTGGATTTAGGACAAGAGAATAGTGAATAAAAAAGACTACTTGAAAATGGAGATTGTGATAAGAGAGAAATAGATGGGGAAGAAGATGAGGGTGGGGGAGGGGCAGGGGTAGAAAATGGGACCCACTTAAATTTATTAATAATTTTAATTTGTATATTTTTAGTTTTCTTAATTGTTGAGGGGCAAATATGTCATTTCACATACAATTAACTGAAAAAATCTAACTTAGATTAATCATAAGGGCCACCCGAGTGTTAAAATTACATACACTGAGACCAAGTGTGTAATTATTAAACCACTAGGACCAAGTCTGCAATATTTGCAAACTACAGGGATCAACCAAACATTTAACTCTTATTTTAAAAAATTTATCTTTTTTTTTAGGAGACGAAATGATGTTTAAAGCTTTTTCCACAAAGAAGTCTGAAATTGTTGGGTCTCAGGTGCATTTCAACACCCAAACCCCTCTCTCATTACATGATTTAAAACCACACAATACGAAAAAGATTGGATTTTTATATTTTATCCATGTAGGCACAGTGTTGGCAAACGCGTCCAACTGCAATGCCACCTGCTGGAGCTCCTTGCATGCCTATGTTCCCATATGGTTTAGGTCAACAAACGTTTGATGGTCAACCTCAACTTACTCTCATTCCTCCCCAAGTAATCTCCCATAATCACATTTTTAAACATTTTCTAAAGGAGACTGAAAACTGCTTTAGATTTAAACCTGAGATTTCTTATTTATAAATGATTTTGTGGTAATACCTGGTTAGCCTGGTTTGGGGCACCAGCATCAACTTGTTCCAGGTAGCTCACCAATGGCAAACTTTTGCATGCCAATGGTTCCGACATGTCAGCAGGAAGCAGGTGGAAGCCGTGTTGGTGTTCCTGGGCCGCAGAATCACCAACAACCTCTTAGTCTTAGGCAGCAACAGGTTTGTTTTACTATTCTCTGTCTCTATTTTATTGAAGGTTAAAATTAGTAACTAATTTTTGGGAATAACAGATGGTGCCATTTGGACCAATGTATTCTCACCCGCCTGGTAGTGACGCTGGTAATGCGTTAATGGCTTCTGTTCCGTATGATGTTGAGAAAGCGATGCATTTGCGTGATGCTGGTGGAATCTTTCCCCTTACAAATGCTTCTCCAACAGAGCAAAGGACTGTAAGCGCTTTTGATCATAGTTTATAAAAACTGACACAATTTATTATTAAATCATTATGTTTTAGATATATGTGTGACGTGTAAATATTTTAGATGCCAGGTGAGGATCAGTACCCACCATTGGAACAGCTGGAGGCTGAGTCAGAAGCAACGGTAACAAGAAATTTTCTTCGCTTGCTAGATTTACCAGAAGCACGAAAGGCAAAGGTTGCAGAGGCAATGGAGATCGAGCAGGGTAGCCCGCCTCATGAACTGGCTTCATTTTTATCTTTGTAAGCGGATGTGTCTTGTACAAAAGATCTCAATAACGCCAGGTCGCCAACAAATATACAAACTCTAAGTCATAGATTGGATTATGAAATAACAGGTGACTAAAAACCATAAAACCCTGCAATCAATAACAATCCAATTTTATTAGAATGGTTACCACTGAGAATGAGCACATGCAAGCATGATCATGGTCTCTCTAAGTTTAATATGCATTTTTTTCAAAGATGACAAATTCGACCCGTTTACTTGTAAATTGGTGTACTTGGATTGTGATTTATCTCAAACCGGTCAAGTGATTCAACAATAAAACGGTTCACTACAACAGAAACATGTAGGTGAGGTTAAATGTCTTGCAAAGTTTTTCTAATGCTTTCAAGTTACAGTTAGTTTTATTAAAAGATAAGATTATAACTGTAATACAATGTTTTGTAAGCATTTATAGAAAGTTTTAAAATGAACAACAGAACCCAATCCGTGTAAGACTGAAAAAGCGTGCGCAGTTTTTTGATATCTTGTAACAGCAGTGAGAACGCAATAAAGCTTATTCGGGCTGCTTGCATTACGTTCGCATAGTACTTAGTACCCATCACAACTTTCCCTATTTTTACAATGAAGCCCTATACTACTAAATAATTACCATCATACCCCCCTCCCCCCCCCCCCCCCCCCCCCCCCCATTCTTTTTAAGATACAACAAAAAACAACAGAAGTTCTTTATTGATTTTCTTTGGGAGTACTCTCCATTTTGACAGCTTAATCTAAAACCCCTTAAACACCAACTTGTTGACTTTCATCTGCATTGACCACCATTCAAATACCAACAGAACCACAGTTGAAACCAATCTTCCATTGATTTTAAAACAACTACAAAACACTTTATAGCTTTGAGTTTTCATGGTAATATTTAGAGGTGGCAAAAGTGTAGTTGCAACTCCAGGTGGGGACATCTCTGGCAGTCTTTAGAAGCCCATTAATCATTCTTTCAAAAAAGTTAAATGGATTAACTTCACCATCATAGTTGAAAAATATATCAACTAAAATATGTGAGTCAACACGTAATCTTTTAAGAAATCGTAGTAGTACTAGTATCATATTTTGCTGAAAATTAGGTTGAACAATTAGAGGAAAGAATACTCCAAATTTCGTCTTTAAACGAGCTCCAAATCTTGACAACAAGCTAATGAAAATTGACCTAGAGGGTTGACATATAATTACAAGAGTTGATGTACCATTCTTGAGCAAAGACAAGCATAAGTACTGCTTAATGGCGCCTTCATACTCACACCAAGAGACCCCTTCTTTTTTATTGCAATTAAGCCATGAAAGTTCAATACTTATATCTATGAAACAACAGCCCCTTATAATCACAATGAGAAACATCGGTTTTGCTTTCCATTTGTGCCATACGTACGCTCTTGCCTTCTTTATCAAACAACCACCATCCATAGACAGAATGGAAAACAACCGTCTAGATTCCCATTTCTGCCACGTATACCCCCGTTCCTTCCTTTTATAAATCATATATTTCCTTAAAAACACCTCGCTATTATTGTGCTTTGAGTTCATATATTTAGCAGCAATAGAAACTTCTAAGTTTTCAACAGTTTCATTAGATTTCCATTTATGCCATGTGGGCATTGAATCGAAACCTCTTACTTGATTAAAATGATCATTAAAAACATTTATAACTTGATTTAAAGCACCAAATCCATGTTGATCATTCTCGTACGTAGTAATATCAGAATCAATCAAATGATTATCCTTATTATTACGAGCCCTTTACCACATCAACACCATATTCACGACTCATTACTAAGATCCTATGTAAAGCATCATGTTCATGTGTTTCTTTCTTGAATTTCTAAAACCTCAACAACAGCTGTTTCATGAATATCATTCCAATTATTCGATTCGCCCATTGTTTCTTGAATCTCTTTTTTAAAACTATGGGACATTTCATCAAACACCATAGGGGCATACTCAACTGTTATGTGTAGGCAACACTTTGGAGCATAAGAAGAAAGTGAATCTTTCAACTCATTTGCATCCAATTTCAAGGCTAATTAAAAAATGACTGCGTGAAGACTACATTAATGCCATTGTATAAAAACATCCATAATTTTGGGTTCAAGACCATCTATAAAGACTTAAAGAGATATATTATATAGTATTCACTAATTTCTTCAAAAAGAATTTGACTTGATCGAACAAAAACTGGAATTCAACACAATACTTGCTAACCGTACCTTCTTGCATCAAGGACATAATCTTCCATGGTGTTCTGAATTTCTGATGAAATCTTGATTATTGTTGTTGCCAATCACACGAATTGCCTTCTATCGTTGCTGCCAAGAACACGTGGTTGCCCTAACTGTTGGATCAATTGGTCACTTTCTTCGATTGTTACGTATTGTTTTGAGAAGAAGAAATATAAGAGGAGAAGATGGATTAATCCATTCAAATCAATATGCTAATGACGTTTAAGTAACCCTCTTTACTACCAAGGCTGGACGGTATGGGGTTAGTCTCAGCCCCGTCTAGGTCCGGCGACGGTCCAAACACCGTACCGCCCCCTCCGTCCCCGTCTTGACCGTCGAGAGCTGGACGTTGGAGACGGGCCATGTCAAGACAAAAATCCCCCCGTTTTAGGCGATTTTGTTTATTAGATATACTTTAAGATACGAAATTACGAGATACAAACCGACATATATGTTAGTATAGAGTGGAGATAACGTTTATCGTCAAAATAACACGCTAAGATGATGAGATTAGGCGGTTCCGGGTTCACCGGAATTCCGCCGGAAAATCGGAATGGATAAACGAAGAAGAAGCTGATGGCTTTTGTTGTGTTTCAAAACTTTCGATAATTACCATATTAGTCCTTGAGGTTAAAGAATATCTTCAAAACTCTTAACCTTATAGTTTCTAAAGTTTACAAGAATGGCAGAGTTTATATATACAACAATAAATTGATTAATTTTTTATTTTAGTTATAATAATTAATTTTAACTAATTTCTGGTTTACTTAGTTTTTTTTTTTAAGTTTATGTAATGTGTTTTAATATTAAGGGAAATTGGCCTGTAATAATCTCACCTAGATCTTATTGGCCATTAATAATCCCACCTTAGAATATTCCCCCCACCAGTCCCACCTTTCACTTATTTTTCCTACAATGGTCCCCCGTTAAAAAAACTTAACGGAGTTAAGCTTTTTTTTCCAAATTACAAACAGATTTTTAGGGCTTTTGTTTAAAACGACGATACGAGTCTATTGATGTAAAACTTGCCTCGAAACGGTGCTCCAAACGATGAAAACAACGCTTCAATTCGGGTGTTTAAATTTCCAATTAACCAAAATCAAGTCACTTGGAGTACCATTTCGAAGTAAGTTTTACATCAATGGACTCGTATCATCGTTCTGATCAAAATCCCTAAAAAAATCTGTTTGTAATTTGGAAAAAAACTTAACTCCGTTAAGGTTTTTTAACGAGGGACCATTGTAGGAAAAATAGGTGAAAGGTGGGACTGGTGGGGGGAATATTCTGAGGTGGGATTATTAATGGCCAATAAGGTCTAGGTGAGATTATTACAGGCCAATTCCCCTAATATTAATGAAAATATTTTCTTAATTTATTTGTTAAACTAGCATTAAGCCCCCCCGCGTTGCGGTGGGGGCGTAAAACCATGATAAATAGCACTAATGTCACACCATCGTCAGCAACAAACAACACTAAAGTTGAGGCGTGTTAATGCGAAGAAATTATATTGAAACGTAAAACATAGAAAGTAATAATTAAGACTATTTAAGACCCGCACATCGTGACGAACTTGTCAAACGGTAAAAAAATAGATGACATAAAAACGTTGAACCACACATACACGTTGCGCCATGTTTACTCGAAAAAATTTAGAACGAAGCGTAAAACGAAACGAAAAAACGTTGAACCACACACGAACATTGCGCCGTGTTAACTCGCAAAATTTAGAACGAAACGTAAAACGAAAAATTTACGAAATATGAAAAGTATAAGGGACCAAAGTTGAAAGTAAAAAAGTTGTGAGGTTAAACTGGAAAATATGAAAACTTTTGGGTTTAAAGTAAACAATAAAATAGTTTTGGACTAAAAGTGTAATATGATTTTTTTTTTTTTGAAAACTCCCCTAAGCATATGTTACAACACCTCTATGCATGAAAGTATTGCTTATTTATAGTATTTAAATGTTAAAAATAGTGGAAGATTAATATATATATATATATATATTAATGTTAAAAAATGGTGGGGTAGGATCATCTAGGATCATCCTCCCATTTCCACTAGTTTTGTGGGATGGACCATCCTTGGGAGGTCTATGATGTGGCGCCTACGTGGCGGATCATCCTCCAAGGGAGGATGGGCACCATAGCGCATAGCCTAAACAATTGCCATTATACCCCTTAGGGGCTGTTTGTTTACATCTTAATGAGTCTCTTAATGGTTCAGACCTCTTACTGGTTCAGCACTTAATGGTTCAGACTGTTTGTTTCATGAGCAAATGTATGAATGGTTCAGACATTTGCCTCTGAATGGATAAGATTTATACAGAGTCTGAATAGTTAAGACCTCTAATCTGAATTGGTCAGACATTTGTGTAACACCCTTGCTATTATTTTAGGGTTTTCGTAATATTTACGTAAATAAACATGTAATTATAATTACATATACATTGAAAATATGGTTAAATTAAAACATTTTCAGATTTGAAACAATATAATACAATATGTATAAATTCGTCGTTTTTAAATGACGACGAAACCATGTGCGGAAGCTTGTATCTTGATCGTGTTCGGTTCTTCAATGAGCTTGATCTTCATCCGGGACGTCTTCGCATTCACCTATGATCAAAACCAACTTAACAGTTAGTTTCAATATCATAATATTAGTATATTCAAGTTCTAGTATCGAACAATCAAAAACAAAATAAAATTTAGGAATTTAGTCTGCCGCGCCACGCGACAGGCTCCTCTCGATCTTTCGCGTGCCGCGAGCGCCCATGCGTGTCGCGCCCGGATTACCGCTCCCTGTCGCGTGTCGCGGGGGAGATGATTTTCCAGCAGTTTTGTTGCTGAAACCTGCGTTTTTCCCAGCTATGGTTTTAATCGTAAAACGATCTTTAAAGTGTCATAACTTTTTATCTACAAGTCCGTTTTAGGTGATTCTTTTTCCTACGCGTTTGTAATAAAAATACGCATCAATTTATCCTATTTTCCGCATATGAAACCTGAATTATAAACGATTAGTTTATAATTTCTTATTTCGTTTATTCGACCCATTTGTTTTAAAAGTTTACAACCTTGTTTCTAATTAACCATTTAGCATACATCAACATGCTTAACTCAAAATCTATAATTCGGGTTTGTAACTTTTATGAATGACGCGGCTAGTACTCAATCTATGCGCATAATTCTTTTGACCCGTTTCGAAGACTTAAACCTTCTAAGTTTAATTTTTTCCCTTTTATTATGCACAATCCACTTTATACTTATCTATAACTTAGATTATCATAATACACGATCTTAAACGGCTCATAAAGACCGTTTACCCGGTTTAGCGTTCATGGTTATATTGGTCAATTTCAGTCCCTCATTTTACGACGAAGGGCTTTCACTGATATTTGACCAACATATTACTTCTAACTATAATTTAAAATATGCGTACCTGGCTCGGGTCAAGTATTGACCCGCTCTAATATCTTTCTTTAATGATTTTGCTAATTTATAGCAAATGCAAACTTCCGTAAGCCGTTCTTATCCTGTGAGCATTAGACTCGACAATACTTATTAGTCGTTA
This sequence comes from Helianthus tuberosus, assembly GCA_030545235.1. NCBI lineage: Eukaryota > Viridiplantae > Streptophyta > Magnoliopsida > Asterales > Asteraceae > Helianthus > Helianthus tuberosus. The sequence continues at coordinate 34,305,574 of CM060356.1, read as the reverse complement.
TTTGTCAAATGGCGCTAAAAATTGCCCTTTAACCCGTTTGGTCTAAACGACCAAACATTTTGCATTTGTATTTGAATGGTATATATATATTTACCATTTCGTTAACTAACCCATTTCGACTTACGCCGTAGGGTATCATTGAACTTTATCTTACGTTGGTCGTCACGCTTCTAATTACCATTTTATCCCCATCATTATTATGAGTTATCCCATAGGGCAACATTTCAAAACTCGTTGTATGTTTGTCATTCCATGACTATACCACCATTTACCCATTTTTACCATCCATTATGGTTTTCCATCGTTTTTACTTATTTCGAGCCGTATCAACTACGTCGGAACACCACATTTTAACCATTAGCTTAACATATTCGTAACCCTTATAATGATTAAACATTTTATAAAATAAGGAGTGTAAGCTTTACTTACCTCGCATCAAAATTACGCTTTTCTTTTCGTACTTGCTCCGTTTGACCCGCTTCATTCCCAAGTCTCCATCTAGCTTGTCAAGAGTCAAACTATCATCATAATTCGTAAGACGGTTAGATTAGTCATAATCATTTACGACTATTTCATCCTACGGGTTTTATGTCGAATTTATCATTCGACCATATCAAAATTATCATTTGATCTAATCATTGGTCGGTTTGGCTTTTTAAAGTCATTTGACTTATCAACATATTCAAATGCACATTTGATTCAATGAACTCACTTAGGCATATTTCATCCGAACTCTTAACGAAATCAAATTTTACATACTAACTAGTAGGCCGCGATTTCATTTAGGCATTTCATATCACTGAAAATGGGCTGTTTCTTGTGACTGTTTACAAGTCTTCAAAAATTATGATTTTTTTATGTGGCGTACCTCTCGGAGGGTTAGACCTTGTGTTAAAATTTCAAGATCTAACTCTTTACCAAAAATTCGTAAAAATTCATTTACTAAGCTGCAATCAGATTCGTCACTTCTGACTGCAGCTTACGGAAAAATTCATTTAAAATTCCTCATTTATCCGATTGACGAAATTCCAATTGGCGATTCTTTTAATCACTTAAAACTTTCTACAGTAAGAATTTGAGATCATAACTCAATTCCTAAATTGAGTTATGGCATTCGTAATGGGCTGAAAATTCTGCCAGAAAACGCAGCTTGAACCTTTGATACAGAAAAATTCATAAAACGCCCAATTTTAGTCGAAAAAATGAGATTCAAGTGGGGTTTTAAAGATATTTCCTGGAATTACATTTTAGACTCAAGAAACACATGTTTTTGTCACGTTTTTTCCAGGTTACAGCCAATACAAGTCGGCTGTAAATTCTGATCAGAAGCTGTTTGAATTCAACTATCAATTTGAACATGTTTATGACATTATAACACTTATTCTTAGCAATCAAAACCCCTAAAAGCATCACATACACGAATTTAGTCAAAACCCACTTAGCACATGCAAGAGTAATCATCAAATCCCTAGTCTTTAATACTAATTCATCAAGTTTTTCAACTAGGGTTAGTTTCTAAACATGAATTCATCCTAGTTTCACCCAAACATCAATCATTCAAGCTTGAATTTCGATTTCTCATAAGCTCATCAAAATCTCAACTTCATAAATATAAAAAAATTGACATACCTTACGATCCCCACGACTAGGTGATCGTTTCTATGTATTCATGCATCGATTTGGCCTTGAATTGATCCCTCAATTTGGAGATTCTCTTGAGTTAGGGTTTAAACCCCCCTTTTTCTCCTGGCTCCTCCTGGTCGATCGAAAACACACATGTGTGTGTGTGTTTTTAATTTTTTTTATAAATGATTTAATTAAATCACTTTCCTAGTTACCCACATGTGACAACCCTCATAATTGCATGTATCCGTACGATTTATTAATGTTAATTAAGTGCTTAATGACTATGCTGAATTACTTGACTGCTTCCTGATTACTGCGTCATACTTACATGCACTTTTTAACATACTAGTCTTGTGCAGAAAAAAAATGACTAAATGATCCTGTATACTTTCCCAAGTGTTGGGAATTAAAAGTGTTGCAAAAAGATAAATATAAAAGACACTAAACGATATAACTTGGCACTTTAACGGAACGGTATTTAACCGAACAACCGGACATTACCCGGAACACTAAAATATTGCTAGAAGCATTGTTTTATTATTTCTTGGCTAGTCATGGTTCTCGAACACCCTAGCACCCAATAAAATATCAAGTAACTAATTAAACTAACCAAGTATTTGGATTTGAATTACAAGCTAACTATATGATTAATATTTACATCTAGACCCCCTCCATATGCTAGTAATCGATCCCCCACATGCCTAATTAGAGATTTTATGGAATTGTTTATTTGATTATGTTTTGTACTTCAAGAACACTAAACCTAGTGGATAAAACTCTTGTTGGAGATTATAATAACAAACCCTTGGACCATAACCTTCACAACATCTCACCATTTTCACCACACTTTCTCCTCTCCCCTTGCCCTCCCACTCTCGGCCGATCATAGGGTCACCACCATCACCATCGTTCGATCTTCATCATCTAATTCTACATATGCTCAAAGGTGTTAAAGGTCATACAAGGAAGCTAGGAGCTTTCGGGAGTTCAAGGACCTTCTTCGTTTGCTATTAACCACCACTTTTCTTCTCTTGAACTTCCCTAGCCTTGAGCTAGTGGTAAGAACTTGAATCCCTTCATTTTACATCTTATTTAAATGGTTAAAGTAAGATACATGATGTTAATCTTAAAGAACATTAAGAAACAAAAGAATGAAACCTTAACATAAGCTTAAATCATGAAGAAACTATGTTACTTTAGTGTTGATTTGTTGTTGATTATTGTTTGCTAGTGAAAATGATGTTGATCATCATGTAATCTTGCTAGATCATGATTGAAAACATAATCTAGCAAGATGAGAGGATGAACATGTTAAAGGTTATGGATCATCCTCACTAAAGTCATGAACTTGAATGAATATAGTGTTTCTTGTAAAATGATGAACAAAGTAAGTTTAAAGTCCTGTAAATCTAAATGTTTCAAGTATGATTTACCAAGAAACCAAGTTAAAATACAAGTTTTACTAGATCTTGGTTCTTACATAAATATACATCATTTTTGGTGGTTAACAAAGTGAAGAAACACATGTGTAACAAGAAAAATACATGAAGAAACATTTTTAGAAAATATGAACATAAGTTGTAAAGATCCATATTCTTTAAAAATGGAGTTTTTAAAGAAGCAATCACACTTTAAAGGGGTACAAGACTTGCTAAATACACTAGTAAGTTACTACACATTTTTATAAACTTTCAAGTTCATGATATAGAAATTAATGCTTGTTTTTTTTTACAAGATTGATAAGTAAAGATTTTATATTGTTGGTTGAGGATTGTTTGGATGAATTCTTGAAAAGAAATTGATATGCTAATAAGCATGGACACCTCCGTTTACAAAGGAAACTCTGGCGAAATTTTCTAAAAATTCCAACACTTAGAAAATATTTTTCTAAACAAGCGTTACGAGTATATTTTATAACTTGTGTTTCGAATATAAACTTCGCCATAATTTTTGTAACAAAATACAAAGTGTCGGAGGTTGGTTTTTGTAAATGAAAATGGGTAAATATATATTTAGAATATATATGTATATTTTATACTAGAACACTTGTGTGGATACTTGTTTATTTTGTGAGATAGTTATATTATATTAGGGTAAAATAATATAACTTAACAAAATACCTTGACGTTAAAATTGTGTGGTACGTGATAGAAGTAATGAGTAGATAAACCGTATGTAGGATACGTGTTATGTATGGGAAACTGATTGTTATCTGTACCTTATTAGGACGTGCTTGATTTCCTGATTATTTGAGTAATTAATCTAACCGAGCAAACCGAGGTGAGTTCACACACTTTCTAAGGCATGGGATTCCCGGTGGTTGGGAATGGGTTAAAGAATTAAAACGGAACCTACATATCCTCATTGGGTAGGATATGCACCGCCATCCTCCATAGGTAGGATGCCGATATTAATCCTGCGTATTCTCCTTGGGTAGAATACGTACGTTCGTCCTCCTTGGGTAGGACAACAACCTTAAAACTTACTAGACAAAACTCTATCATTAAGTCCCTCATTTTATATCGACTTAATCCCCAGGCCAATGGCGAGCGGGTCATTAGTTAATAGCGCTATTAGGTTTAACAAACCTCACACCGTGCCAGTCGGACGGCGTGTACTAATGGACTATGGCAAACTGTCAATGATGATAGACATTGACGTAGGGCACAACTATTGTTCGTCGGTTATCGATATGGTAACGGTCTAGTGGTTCACATGGGGAAGCCCCCATTGATCATGGATATGGTTTAGGTAATAAAGAAGGAACTAGTTAATCATATTTTCAACTATGGGGTAACCCCCACGGCAAGTAAGCCAGCAAAAGACAAACCATGTTTTTCGGAAACAAGTTAAAACTAAACAACCAACCGTGAACTCACTCAACTTTGTTGTTGACTCGTTGTTACATGCCTTACAGGTCATTAGATGCATATGGAGCTTGCACGAGGAGGAGGTCATTGTGGGATACGGACTGCTATGTCCCGTGCTTAATATTTGAAACTTATGAACTTATAAGACTTATGTTTTGGTTTCACGTTTTATGCTTCCGCAGTTTAATTTGAACTTGGTTAACTAGCTTTTGATCACCAATTATATTGTGTGGTTGGGTTTTATCTATCTTTAATACATTGTGCAATATGATTGGTGGCTTGATCCTGGTCATGTCACGCCTCCAAGCGGTGATACTCCGCATGGTGGATTTTGGGGGTGTGACATTACATTTAGCCCCTCATGTTTAGAGTTTTTATAAAGAGGGTTATAAGTCTAAACTTTCATTCACTTAATTACCCATTGGTAACCAAGTTAATTATTCCCACTTAACTTAGTAAGTTCCGGGGTTCATAACCCGTTTTACTTTAAGTTTTGTTAACTCTGGCCCTTTTTATATACTTTGTTTCTCTCAAAGTATTTATCCTCCTTTTAATAAATGTTAGATTTATGTATTTAATTCCTAATATTTACCGGGTTAATTTTTACCACTAACGGTATTTTACCCGTCATTACTATTATCGTGGTTTGATTATCAAACTCGTTTTCGGGGTGTTACAAGTCCACCCCCTTAAAGAGGTTTCGTCCTCGAAACCTTCTTTACGTAGCTCATTGGTAACTAAACGAACTTGGTTTCGTTTTCAAGACATTCATTCTTCTTGGTCAAAAGTTATCATCTGTATTGACATGGTTATCTTTTATGTATTAATTCTTATGGACTGTAGCTTTCACCTTGAAATCCTTATCTTTGTCGCTTATTTGACCGAGTTATCATTTGATCACCCGATCACTACATCTGTTAACATGTTTACTTCACGCTAATCTTATATTAACGAGCGCTTTACATAGTTCATATTTTTACTTTAACTTCGAATGGTTTTACCGGCTAGACTGACTAGTCACCGTTATTTTACTCCCTGTCATTCGGGTGTACCACATTGCCATCCCCGGCCTTATGTGAATTCGTGATCTCACATTACTTATGTTTTGTTAAATTGTTTCTTTTGACTAAAACATAATTTTAGTTTAACATTTTTCTCTTTAACTTTTGTCAATTACTCTCATCAGGGAATTGATGACCCATGATTTATTTCTTTCCGTTATTATTTTATGCGGGGAACCATAGCTAGTTCCCACGCTTTACTTTATCGACCCGTATGTTCCTTCACTTAGCCTCGTAGGCTATTTTATTAGATTTTTCACCTTTTTAAGGCGAGACCCCTAAAGTTTGTTTCTTTATATTTTTTGACACGAGGGTCATTCTGGTCCCGTAAACCTTAACACTTCTTATAGTCCTGAAAGTTGTGATGATCCCGTAGATTCATCTTTTATTTATGTCATTCTAAAATATATTTTTGGTATCGACGTACCCTTTTTAGATTTAGAATTAATTCATTTTCATTCCTTGAGTCCTATGGATCTTTACCGTAGTCTAAGGCTACATTTGTTTTCTTTCGGACTAACCTTCCGACTTTATGACTCCTTGCGTTGTTTACCCGTCGGTTTGTTCTTACACTTACCATTTCTCAGTCCATACTTGTACTTCTTTACAACCCATTACCCAGGTTCTTTTATCTTAATGTTTTTAGCTTTCCGGTTTCACCGGTTTGGGTTTTCCTTACTATATCAAGCGTTATTCCTTAATTAACTCGTTTGACTCATTTTGGGTGAAATTTAATCACTTGTGAACGTCAAACTCCGTTCTTTATTCAACCCGTTCGACTTTAAAACAGTTGAACGTAGTTATCAAAATTTTTGTTTGCATATTCTCATCGTCCTTTAGTTATGACTCATATTCTGAGTCTTTTGACTTTCTATTTCGTGTTCCCGTCTCTTGGTTTACGCATTCACCCACAATCCTACCCGTCCATCGGGTATCTTTACTGAAGTCACCATCAAGTAACCATTCTTATATGGTTTTAGACGTCACCTTAATTTATTTGGTCGTCTTAGCGAAATCAATCGCTTTCATTCAGTCAAGTCCTTTATTTCTTTATTCTACCCCCTTGACTGGTCTGTGTGAATTTCATCACTTTGACATTCAAACTTTACCCCCTATGCCTTAGCATTCACATTAGTTGGTTTGTGTTTTCATTTACTTTAATCTTTGTCCCTTCTCTCGGGCTCGTTATTCTAACGTAATACGCTTCCTTCATCCGACTTGCGTTTACGTTTACTATCGAACATTTTAATTATTTGATTCTTTTGGGTACCTTTTTAATTCGTCCCATTCGCCCCGCCCTTACTACATAGGACATAAATGCTTCCACTACAAGAAGTTCATGGTATCATATGCCACTACTTACTTGGCCAGAGTAAGCGATTAACACATGACACACACGACCTTTTTATAGTTTTCACATCACACCCTATGTAAGTAACGCCTCTATTTAGTTTTCTTGGAAATAATATCCTGGATAGGTATTCTATTCAGGTTTTCCAAGTTTTTAATTTACATATGTAACAATCATTCTCTACATGTTTGTTGCATATTGCTATTTGTGCGATTATATTTAAAAGCGTGCACTTGGTAATGCTTGCCTCGACGGGCGTTCCTTGCCGTTATTCTTATTTGCGATTGTTACGCGATTTGGTCCTTGGTGAGCTTGCTCCTCTTGTCATACCTCGGACCGTTCCTTCGTCATATCCGTAATTTATTCAATTCTCGTCATCTTCATATGCGAGTGTCCTTCAATCAAAACATTCACAAAGGTTAGTAATGTCGACATCAATAATCGCCCGTATTATAATACGAGGCTTTCTGCTATACGTGTCAACGCACGTAATTTCATTAACTGTATCAATCATTTTAATTGGGGTAGCGTGTATTACACGATACCCTATGTGTTGTTTACAACACTTTAACATGCTAAACCACAAACATACTTGTACTTACCGGATTTGCGATCAAGCCTCGAACCGAACACTTTATTCTTTTAACCGTGAGCTCTGATTACCAACTTGTAACACCCTTGCTATTATTTTAGGGTTTTCGTAATATTTACGTAAATAAACATGTAATTATAATTACATATACATTGAAAAATATAGTTAAATTAAAACATTTTCAGATTTGAAACAATACAATACAATATGTATAAATTCGTCGTTTTTAAATGACGACGAAACCATGTGCGGAAGCTTGTATCTTGATCGTGTTCGGTTCTTCAATGAGCTTGATCTTCATCCGGGACGTCTTCGCATTCACCTATGATCAAAACCAACTTAAAAGTTAGTTTCGATATCTTAATATTAGTATATTCAAGTTCTAGTAGCGAACAATCAAAAACAAAATTAAATTTCGGAATTTAGTCTGTCGCGCCACGCGACAGACTCCTCTCGATCTTTCGCGTGCCGCGAGCGCCCTTGCGTGTCGCGCCAGGATTACTGCTCCCTGTCGCGTGTCGCGGGGGAGATGATTTTCCAGCAGTTTTGTTGCTGAAACCTGCGTTTTTTACCCAGCTATGGTTTTAATCGTAAAACGATCTTTAAAGTTTCATAACTTTTTATCTACAAGTCCGTTTTAGGTGATTCTTTTTCCTACGCTTTTGTAATAAAAATACGCATCAATTTATCCTATTTTCCGCATATGAAACCTGAATTATAAACGATTAGTTTATAATTTCTTATTTCGTTTATTCGACCCATTTGTTTTAAAAGTTTACAACCTTGTTTCTAATTAACCATTTAGCATACATCAACATGCTTAACTCAAAATCTATAATTCGGGTTTGTAACTTTTATGAATTACACGGCTAGTACTCAATCTATGGGCATAATTCTTTTAACCCGTTTCGAAGACTTAAACCTTCTAAGTTTAAATCTTTCCCTTTTGTTATGCACAATCCACTTTATACTTATCTATAACTTACATTATCATAATACACGATCTTAAACGGCTCATAAAGATCGTTTACCCGGTTTAGCGTTCATGGGTATATTGGTCAATTTCAGTCCCTCATTTTACGACGAATGGCTTTCACTGATATTTGACCAACATATTACTTCTAACTATAATTTAAAATATGCGTACCTGGCTCGTGTCAAGTATTGACCCGCTCTAATATCTTGCTTTAATGATTTTGCTAATTTATAGCAAATGCAAACTTCCGTAAGCCGTTCTTATCCTGTGAGCATTAGACTCGACAATACTTATTAGTCGTTATTTGTCAAATGGCGCTAAAAATTTCCCTTTAACCCGTTTGGTCTAAACGACCAAACATTTTGCATTTCTATTTGAATGGTATATATATTTACCATTTCGTTAATTAACCCATTTCGGCTTACGCCGTAGGGTATCATTTAACTTTATCTTACATTGGTCTTTCGCGCAACTAATTACCATTTTATCCCCATCATTATTATGAGTTATCCCATAGGGAAACATTTCAAAACTCGTTGTATGTTTGTCATTCCATGACCATACCACCATTTACCCATTTTTACCATCCATTATGGTTTTCCATCGTTTTTACTTATTTCGAGCCGTATCAACTACGTCGGAACACCACATTTTAACCATTAGCTTAACATATTCGTAACCCTTATAATGATTAAACATTTTATAAAAAAAGAGTGTAAGCTTTACTTACCTCGCATCAAAATTACGCTTTTCTTTTCGTACTTGCTCCGTTTGACCCGCTTCATTCCCAAGTCTCCATCTAGATTTTCAAGAGTCAAACTATCATCATAATTCGTAAGACGGTTAGATTTGTCATAATCATTTACGACTATTCCATCCTACGGGTTTTTTGTCGAATTTATCATTCGACCATATCAAAATTATCATTTGATCTAATCATTTGCCGGTTTGGCTTTTTAAAGTCAATTGACTTATCAACATATTCAAATGCACATTTGGTTCAATGAACTCACTTAGGCATATTTCATCCGAACTCTTAACGAAATCAAATTTTACATACTAACTAGTAGGCCACGATTTCATTTAGGCATTTCATATCACTGAAAATGGGCTGTTTCTTGTGACTTGTTTAACCTGTTTACAAGTCTTCAAAGATTATGATTTTTTTATGTGGCGTACCTCTCGGAGGGTTAGACCTTGTATTAAAATTTCAAGATCTAAATCTTTACCAAAAATTCGTAAAAATTCATTTACTAAGCTGCAATCAGATTCGTCACTTCTGACTGCAGCTTACGGAAAAATTCATTTAAAATTCCTCGTTTATCGGATTGATGAAATTCCAATTGGCGATTCTTTTAATCACTTAAAAATTTCTACAGTAAGAAGTTCAGATCATAACTCAATTTCTAAATTGAGTTATGGCATTCGTAATGGGCTGCAAATTCTGCCAGATAACGCAGCTTGAACCTTTGATACGGAAAAATTCATAATACGCTCAATTTTCGTCCAAAAAATGCGATTCCAGTGGGGTTTTAAAGATATTTCCTGGAACTCAAGAAACACATGTGTTTGTCACGTTTTGTCCAGGTTACAGCCAATACAAGTCGGCTGTAAATTCTGATAAGAAGTTGTTTGAATTCAGCTTTCAATTTGAACATGTTTATGACATTATAACACTTATTCTTAGCAATCAAAACCCCTAAAAGCATCACATACACGAATTTAGTCAAAACCCACTTAGCACATGCAAGAGTAATCATCAAATCCATAGTCTTTAATACTAATTCATCAAGTTTTTCAACTAGGGTTTGTTTCTAAACATGAATTCATCCTAGTTTCACCCAAACATCAATCATTCAAGCTTGAATTTCGATTTCTCATAAGTTTATCAAAATCTCAACTTCATAAATATAAAAAATTTGACATACCTTACGATCCCCACGACTAGGTGATCGTTTCTATGTATTCATGCATCGATTTGGCCTTGAATTGATCCCTCAATTTGGAGATTCTCTTGAGTTAGGGTTTAAACCCCCCCCCCCTTTTTCTCCTGGTTCCTCCTTGTCGATCGAAAACACACATATGTGTGTATGTTTTTAATTTTTTTTATAAATGATTTAATTAAATCACTTTCCTAGTTACCCACATTTAGCCCCTCGTGTTTAGAGTTTTTATAAAGAGGGTTATAAGTCTAAACTTTCATTCACTTAATTACCCATTGGTAACCAAGTTAATTATTCCTACTTAACTTAGTAAGTTCCGGGGTTCATAACCCGTTTTACTTTAAGTCTTGTTAACTCTGGCCCTTTTTATATACTTTGTTTCTCTCAAAGTATTTATCCTCCTTTTAATAAATGTTAGATTGATTTATTTAATTCCTAATATTTACCGGGTTAATTTTTACCACTAACGGTATTTTACATGTCATTACTATTATCGTGCTTTGATTATCAAACCCGTTTTCGGGGTGTTACAATTTGCCGCTGAACGGTTAAGCATTATACATGCTCTTAATGGTTCAGACCTCTTACTGGTTCAGCACTTAATGGTTCAGACCTCTTACTGGTTCAACACTTAACCATTCAGATGTTGCCAAACAGCCCCTTATTTCGATGCACAATTCTATTTCGATGCACATCCTATTTCGATGCATATCCGGGTATAAATAGCATTGTTCTTTCATCCTCATCAATTTCTCCCCAAAAAATGTTGAATCCCTAATTTCTTCTCTCATAACGAAATGCTGCCAAAATTTCTTTTTCTATCCTTTTTTTTTCTCACTGAAAATCCTTCGTCATCCGAGGTATATGCTTTCATCATCGAAACATTGTTAATGAACACTGAAACTAAATCGAAAACATATCTTAAAAATTCAAGTGGTTCTGTTTTGAAAGTCATGTTGCTACAGTAACTTTGAAGTATTAGAGAAGATGAACAGTTGGTATCGATATACCGATGTATTTGGATGTCTGCATATTGTGTTTCGATCTTTTATGTTTCATATCAATCTCGAAATAAGGACATCGAAACATGAGGTATCGAAATACAGTATGCATGTGGGAATTGATCTTCTATTCCGAAATACAATATGTATTTCGAAACATGAGGTATCGAAATACAGTATGTTATCAATCTTCTATTTCGATAACTTATATATCGAAATATGTTTAATTGATATAGATGAGGAAATTGATACATGGTATATCGAAATACATATTTCTGTTCAACGCTATCAATTTCTCATCATCAACAACAGTCATTTCAATCTGCAATATTCATTACATTTTCGACTTCTCATTACGCGTAAGTTGTTTTGCGGTTATGGCACCCAAACAGGAAAAGAAGCGGTCACGTAGTAAGTCGGAACCAAAGGAGAAGTCCAAAATGTAGATAATGTCCGAACCCCGACACAACACGGTGGCATATCTTGGTGATGAAAACAATCCATCGGCTGATTTTGAAGAAATTTTGAAGTTCCTAAGGAGGTCAAAGATTCGTTATGCAATTACTAATGAACATACGGCCTGCATAAGTCACATTAAAGCATTTTGGGATTCGGCGAAAGTTGAGAAGGACGATAATGTGGAAGTGCTTCAAGGGAAAGTTGCTAACAAAAGAAGTGAATGTGTCGGAAGAAATTATAAGAACCGTGTCGCAATTTCAAGATAAACCGTCCGACCCCTCCATGATTTCCGATACATACATTCAGGGGTGTCTCTTACGTATGAAATGCATTGGTGATGTCTTGGGAACACAAATAAACAAATATACACTGCCTTTGCAATACAAGTACTTATTGCTTGTGTTGATTCTCGAAAACATGAAGGAAAATGTTGAGAAAACGACAAGCAAGGGCTACAAGTTTTGGATGTAGTTAAGATTCTTGCAAATGATTATCGATTCACAATTGGAGGGGCTTGTTAAAGAAAAGGAGGACATTCTAACGATTGATACTATGAATTAAGGAACTTTGATGATTGTGAAAAGGATGAGCAAGTACAAAGAGGGTCTTGTGCCTCGAAAGATGATCGGTTATCTTGGAAGTCCTACGTACGTAACACCTGTTGATAATAAATGGAGGAATGCTGATAGTGATTCTGATAATGAAGATGTGAAACTTGATACATTGATTGAGCAAAAGAGAAAGGATGCTGAGGCAGGTGTAACTAGAAAGGGTAAAGGAAAGGAAGTTACAATTGAAGAAGGTGAAGATGATGCGGATGATGATGATACTAAGGATGATACGGTGAAGGATGAGAATGATGGTGATAAAGATGATGATGATGATGACGGGTCGGATTTGAAAAAGAAGGGCAAAAAGGCAGCTGGTGCAAAGAAAGTTAAAAGGGTTAGTTCAGATCAGCTCTTAGCCGATGTTCTAGTTGTCGTGCAACCAACTGAAACTCCTGCAGCTGCACAACATGCGTTTACTGAAGATGAAATATCTGAGATGCTTCAATCTGGTCCACCACAGTCTCCTCAAGTTGTTTAGGAACCAATTGTGCCAGCCAAACCAATTCAAGCCAAACAAACACCATCCACGGCAGTTCCATCAGTAACCAAAGTAGCTTAAGGTTCCTCACAATAGCCTAGAAGAAAAAAAAGGTGCAAAGTTGACTCATAAAGAAGAGATTGTTATGTTAATTCATTAGTTCGAAGAATTCTCGGCCCAATTCGTTTGTCAAGGGCAATTTATGACCGCTAATCGCCATACATTAATCAGGAATCAGCTCGAGATTGTTGATACACTTTTTGTGGACGCGACTCGGCTCAGTTCAACTCGTTTCGGTTTGACTCGGTTAGGTCCGGCTCAAGCCCGACGTCACGACATTCCTCCGTCGTGCGCCCCAGAGTTCGACACGCGAAGCACGGAGCGCCGCAAACCAAGTCCCGCTGACACATCATCATGACATCATCATCATGATGTCACAAGTTGTCAAATGTTTACAAATCTAAATATGTGTCGTATGGAATGCATGTTGGGCCGAATGAATTGACATTGGGCCTTGACTTCTCATTTGGGCCAGAACCATTTGGGCCGAATATTAACATCGACGCGACCTCCATTTTGGCCATGTTTAAGTGACGAAACCCTTATGGTTTCGTCACTTTTAATGTTTCGTCATGCCATCTTTGCGTTTCGTCATGGTCTGTGTCTTGTATGCCTATAAATACCCCTCATAGTTTCTGTGTGAAACTGATGAGTATGAGAGAGCTGTGAGACTTAGTGAGAGTCTGTAAACATTGTTTGTATATGTTTGTGGTTGTACTCATCCCTAATCAATAGATATTGAATCTTTGGTTACGCGTGTGTTTTACACTGTGTTTGGTTTGCACCGTCACGGGGATTCCGCACCCGTTACCGTGTTTGATAAATAAGGTTTTCATATCGGATCCACCGAGAAAAATGGACCTACAATTGGTATCAGAGCTTTGGCTCTTTTCCTTGTTTAAAACCAAACATTGTTGTGTTTTATCAAGTGGTTTTTAGTGATTTTCCAGATTTTTGTTCTTGAAAAGTTTAAATATTTTCTGGAAAAAGGTTCAAAAATCATTGTTAGTCTTGTTATTTTGCTAAAAGTTTGTTCAAAAACCTTGTTTGTTTGAATGTTTACATGTTACTAGTGGGTTTTTTATTGAAAGTTTAAGCAAAATCGTGTTCGAAACTTTATCAAGTTCATAAGATCTTCAAAAAGTTCATATGTGTTCTTCATTTTTTTTCCTTTTTGATCTTCTGAGAAGTGACTCATAAGTTGTTGGCAAATTTAAAAATTAAAAGGATAAAAGTTTATTTGAATAAAATATTTAAGACCATATGATTAGGCATGTTGTTGTTTGAAATTGGTGTCATGTGTCAGAAGGATAAGATTTCTTTTTGAAAAATCTAACCAAAGCTTATCCCTTTGTTGACTAAAGTGGCAAGAGATGAAAGCACATTGAGTTACGTCACTAGAGTTTCACCAAGAATATATTAAGTTTCGTTATCACATGCTACGCTGTCAACAGCAGATTTTCAACATTAGATTTCGTCAAACACACAAACCACATTTAGTCTTCGTCACCCCTCACAGTCTTTGTCACTCATCACAATTTTCGTCAAACATACATCTTTATTAAAAAAAAAATTGTAAACAAACAAACCGATTTCGTCAAACAGGACTTCGTCACTTACAACCTTAGTCACACCATACAACTTTCGGCAAGACACAACTTCGACACAGCAAAAGGTGTTGTCGCCGATCATTGTATCTTTTTCTGGTGTTTTGGTTCCATCTACAGTTGCTGATGTGTATCGAAGAGGGACTGTAGAGAGAATTTGTTGAATTTCAGTTTTGATGTTATGTTTAGGGTTATGTGGAGAAGATGAAGTTTGGGAATTTTGATTGTTGATGTGTGTATCGATGAGAATGAAGAAGACAGAAATGAACTCTGTTGCTGCACACAAGTGTTTAAGTGACAGGGAATGAAATTGGGGTTGCTGTTGCTGGTTATCGAAGAGATAAGTAGAGAAGGGCTGTTGAGGATTGTTTGACTTCTGGATACTTGTATCGAGTAGAGAGAGGGAGACATAAGATTAAGTTTGTTGACCCTTTATTTTTATTGGATTCTATCTAATTAAAATGGGCCATCATTCATGTGGGCTTGTGTAACATTTTTTTTTAAAACAAGATCCTAGTTGGGCCTCACCAGATCGTATCGTGGACTTTAAAACTTGGGCTCACTAAAAATTGAGGTTTATTTGTCCATCATTTTTCGTGAAAGTGGGTTTGGCCGAAATACATATTTCGTGGATCAGTATTTTTCGTGGGTTTCAAAATTGATTTTTTCACAGGAGGTTTACAATCATATGAAACTTGTTTTATTTGATTTTTTTAAAACAATTGTTTGTAAACAACAATCAAATGTCGAGTTCGTTTCCGTTTCCACAATCAGCTCGACCTCCGGTTTTCGATCCAAGTGCCTATCATGTTCCAGCGCATATGAGTGCTCAAGCTCATGCTTTTTCTAAACCTCATTTTGGTAGTGCTTATATTCCTATTCCAACACCCCAACCTCAACCTTTCGGTTTGACACCATCGATTACTTACACTCCACTTCAACCTCGATTTGTTACACCTCAAGCCCAACCTCAAAAGGGAAACCAAAATCCTTTCAGAAATCAAACAAGTACATCCACGTCCAACTCAAATCAAACTGATGAAAGGTGTGACTGGTCTGTACAATGTGGAGGTGGAGATCAAGGAGGAACTGTGTTTTATGCTGAAATTGTCAAGAATGTCAATGATGGTGAATCTTCAGGAAAAGATGATAGTTCGGGATACAGTGGCAGTTCGGATGAAGAATCGAATTTGAATGAAAGAACTGATTCTGAAGGTGATAGTTTGTCGAATGGTGCCAAGGAGATGAAATGTCAAAAATCTGACTTAATCAAGAAAGCTGCTGCAGCATCAGAAGAAATGGAGAAGATTCTCACTGAAGATGGATCTTTCTCTTCTCAGACTGCCTTTATGGCTAATGTCACAGCTTCTACAAGTCAGGTAAAATCTGAAACTCCTAGCATCTGTAGTGATTGTGCTGATATGAAACATGAATGTGCTGAATTGAAACATGAATCTGAAACGATTCATAGTCACAATCAGAGTTTGGTTATTGAACTGTCAAAGTGCAAAGAGGCAAATATGGCTTTAGCTAGAAACGAAAAGGATTTTAAATCTGTAATTGAAACCTTAAAGAAAAGTGTTTCCGAATTGACCAAAACTGTTTATCCTAAACAAATTAGTATTAACGATTACATTAACATCGTTGAGGAAACCAAAAAGGAGCAAGCCATTGCCAAATGCGAGTATGAAGCGATCAAGCTCAAATTGGAGAGTTACTCAAACTCCCGATATGTGCTTGATCACATCATTGACGTTCAACAACTAAAGGTTAATGTTAAAGGCGTTGGGTATAAGTCGTGTCCACCTTCTTTGAGACACAACTATACCAGAATGCCCGATGAGGAGGAAATGCCGCGTTTGTAGGATCGTGAAACGACCTAACGAGTCGATCAGAAGAGTGCTCAGACAAAATCAGAGGCGGAATTCATTGATTTTGTCTTTGTTTAGCTTGTAACACACCGGAAATACTATTTACTGTCTCTTGTATTGATCTCTGAAAGATTACAGACTTGGAGACACCTCGACAGCACTTCTGTGTCGGAAACTAACAACTGAACTGCACTCTAGAACTGATTACGCTTCAGGGTATATATAGGCATGAAGGTTTCGCTTGAGCACTTGTTCAAGCGAAATCATGTTATGTGGATTTCGCTTGAACTTGCTTGAAGCGAAATCTTCTCTAAATGACCCTTGAAGCGAAATCAACCTCTAAACATACTAAATTCTGATCTTTTCTCAAAATACAAACCCTAATCAAACAGTTCTAATCTAAGACTCGAACAAAGATGAAGTCGACAGACAACTGCACCAACAGACTCCCCCTTGAATGTTGACGGAATCTTCAGTGAGAGTCTTCATCATAATGACTCTTCAATCTTGATCGATCTTCTTCAGAAATTTCTCCTGGAATCAAGTACCCGGATCTTTTCTCTAGCTCTAACTTCGTCAGACTCCCCCTTTCATCAAGCTGGGATTTTCAGTCTGGAATTAGCTATCGCCTTTGAAATTAAATCCTGGCTTTTTCTCAGATTAAGCTCTTCACAGGTTCTGATACATCTCCTGGCTTCTCGTAGCAACAGGATCAGAAACCTTCCTTTCACCTACATACATCTCTCTACCAAAACATAAGTTTTCACTTAAATCAATAAGAAAAACTTACTAGCAATAGTTACATCAAGTTCAAATTAATGACCCTGATTAACTAATCTCAACTTCTTTCTCAAAACAAAATTTTCAATTCAAGCACTCATTCCCAAACCAGTTCATCTTGTTTAGCACTTGGAACTTTGAAAATCAGCTCTCCATCATCAGTTGTCGAAAATCTTTTTGGATTTTTGACTGAAATAAAAATACAGAAAATGAAATATTTACAAACAATATTTTTGTGAGTTCGTGCAAGAGGATCATATCAGTTTTTGAGACAAATCACCAACACCGTTAAGCTTCATTTCATTTTCAGCTCTAAACGATTCACGTTGATTGACGATATTGCTGTCCACTTAAACTCAATCTAAAAACTTTCAATCTGCTTACCGATACGTTAAGGTATATTAAGATAGCACTAAGATTCTTATGGACCCCACGATCTCAGCATATCCCCTCATCATGCAATACACTAACTCAAGTAATGCCTTTAAACTTTATCAACTGTGATTTGTACGAAAATAAAGCAGAATGTTTAAACATTAACAATCAGGTCGATACTTCCGTATACGCAGAGAAAGTCCAATGTTTAAACAAAATAAGAAAATAAAAATAAGTTGAAGCTGTTTAGGCTTTAACCACCAGGTCGATACTCCCGTATACGCAGAGGAGGTCCAAAGATTAAACGAAACACCAAAGAAAATAAAGCAGAACGTTTAGGCAACAACATCCAGGTCGATACTCACGTATACGCAGAGGATGTCCGATGCTTAAACAAAATAAAGAAATAAAACAAGTTTAAATCTTTGCAAAATGAAATGCACAATCACAACGACTTTTTAGCAAAGTTGTGAAAGTTCACAAACTTAACCAGTTTTATGTCTTTCGACAATCAGCGATTACTGAGTAGGCACACAGTCAAGAAGGACAAAACTAAGTACTATGCTTTCGACCATGTTTCCCACTAGAACTAGGCTTTTTCATTTAAGTTTGTATCGTTATCGCAAATCTACTAGTCTAGCTGAACCTATCGTCACATCTTTAGTGAGACCGTTTATCACATTTTATCTTTCCATTTCTTTAGCATGCTGTGACAGTCCAACTGATCTACTATCATTTCCTCTTTTTTTACAACAAAACTCATTTTTTAAAAATTTATCATGTTTTTGGCTTTTTCAAATTTTCAAATGTTTTTGGATTTTCTAAAAATTTACTCCCCCTAAAATGCAAACACATTTTAGAAAAATTGAAAACAAACTGTACAATAAATGTGACAACATGATGAGAATCACTTCAATTCTCCATTCACTTGGCTTAAACAATCAGAACTCCCCCTCACAACAAAATATTTTCCCATAGTGATTTCAAAACACTTAAGTTTGTTTTAATCAAAATGGTTGTTCCGGAAAATTAGTTTTGTGTGTCTTTTCTCAAATATGGGGATCTTTCATCACTTTGTTTTCTTCAATCACTTGTAAAAACTAACATGTTTAAGATCAATCCACAAATATCACTTGTAGAAAATCAAGTACAACTTAATGTCCCTGATTTACCACTTGTAAGTCGAAATCACTTTCGTGAATTTCTCAAGAAATGTGCCGATTCCTGTTCCACGCTTACCAACCTGGGAACTCCGGCAAGTCAGGTTTTTCTATTTAAACAGATTCACCCAAGCCTGACGATCCTTGGGTGTTTTTGAATTCTTGTTCAACAATGGTGGAAAATTTTCATCATCCATTGTTAGACCAGAATTCTCAACTTTTACCTCAACACATGGCTCCTCTGGTTTTACCATACCAGAATCATTGCCTGAATGTGGCTTGTCTGACTTTGATGAGCCAGATTCATCGCCGACATGTGGCTCCTTTGTTTCAACAGAAACAGATTCATTGCCACCAACTTTCTCTTTCTTTACTCTCTTTTCTGTCCTCAGATTTGTATCTGATGAATTCGTTTTGCTTGATTTGTCATTCTTTGGTGAGCAAGACGATTTATCAGAACTTTTATCTGTTTTACCAGTTGTATCCGAGGACAAAATCCTTTCCAGATACTCTCTGGCCTTCTTCCTCTTCTTCCTCAGTCTGTCTTTTTGCCCCTGAGAAAGCTTTACTTTCGGTTCTTGAACTTTCGGTTCTTGAATTTTACGTTCTTGAACTTTCTGTTCTTTGAGCTTGACAGAGACTGGGATTTTTACCAATTTCTGAGATTTAACCCTCAATCTGTCATTTGATCTCCTTGGGCAATCTCTGGCAATGTGGCCTTTGATTTGGCAGTTATAGCATCTTCTCGTCTCATAGCTCCAACTCTGGCAGTTAACAGCAATGTGTCCTTGATAGCCGCATCTGTAACACACTCTGTTATCGTACCAATCACCATTTTCAGTCCAAACATTTAGATCAAAGCACTGTTTGGCTTGGTGATAATCCTCTCTCTTCATGTAAGCTTGATTTGGCCTTGAAGCACTGTGGTCCGACCTGCACCACTTTTCACCAACTATTTTTGAATTTGCATTTTTTAATTTTTGTGGTTTTTGATTGCGATTGGATGATCGATCTGATGAGCTTTTATTATCTTTTTGAACATTTTTCAAAATTTTCTCTTTTTGTTTTTGTTCCACTTTCTTCTTCAAAGGTTTTTGTTTAGAGCATTCTCCCTTTTCAGTTGATTGTGGAACAGTTTCTTGAAATTTTTCTTTTAACTTCAAAAATAAATTCTTTTTGTCAATTTTTACTTTTTCATCATCAGATTTTTCATCGCAATCTTCAACTACGACTTTGTCATAGTTTGTGATATTGTCACTTATTAGAACGGAATTGATAGGTTTTGGACAGGGGAAATCAGATGAAGTCACAAAACCTTTCAATTTCCTTTCAAGTTCATCAATCTTGTACCTTGAATTCTCAGCTTCGTTTTCAAGCTGAGATATTCTATCAAGATGAGACTTGATTGATTTCTCATCCTCATTTTTCATGTTTTCAAGAACAGACTTTTCATTTTCCAAAACTTTTATCTGTTCTTGAAGTTTTGTTTCATTTGCTTTTAGATTTTTGTTCTCCAGCTTGATCCAAAAATCTTCATCTTCTGAAGATTTCTGTTTGCTTTCAAACTCTTTTTCTTTTTCCTTCAAAACTTTGTTTTCTGATGTCAAACTGTTCAAATTACTCAACAGTTTGTCATTTTCAGTTTTCAACTTCTCACAATTTTCTTTCAGAATAAGAATTTGCTTATCATCAGTTTGCTTCTCATTTCTCAACTTCTTGACTTCCAATGTCAAACTTTCCGCATTCTTTAAGAGTTTGTCATTGTCAATTTTAAAGTTGTCACATTTGGAGCACACTGATTCTGAACTTGAAGATCCAATCTTCACAGATTCTTCATTCTTTTGAACTTGTTCTGTCTCCATCTTGTATGTTC
The DNA here is from genome assembly GCA_030545235.1 of Helianthus tuberosus. NCBI lineage: Eukaryota > Viridiplantae > Streptophyta > Magnoliopsida > Asterales > Asteraceae > Helianthus > Helianthus tuberosus. The sequence goes on along the minus strand of CM060356.1, from coordinate 34,284,880 downwards.
CTGCACAAAAGAGTTTAACAAAATCAAAAGGATTCATATTTTCATCAATATAATATTTCCTTTTAATATCATATTTCAAAATATTCTTTGTTGCAAGACACACACGAATTCTTCTATCTATTTCAGCAATTACATCCAATTCCAATTTTAGTAAATTCTTTTCCATCTCATTCAAAAATTCCCTTTTTTTCTTTTCTTCCTTACGACACTCTGCATGAATCTCATTAAAGAACTGATGTAGATTAAGTTCTTGGAAAAAATCTTTTCTTTTTAGCTCAACCATGAATTCATCCCATTTAGCAGGTAATGCAGTTGTTAATTTCAATATATGTTCATCAGTTGTCATTCTAATACCCTTTCTCCACAAATTGTCCGTTAGAACTTTAAATCGTGTTTCCATCTCATCCAAAGTTTCATTCTTTTGGCACATGAAATATTCATAACTTTTTACCCAAACATCCACATCTACATTCCTGTAACTACTGTCCACAGTTCTCATATACCAATGATTTAAATTTTCAAGATACTCATTTTCTTTTTCATCAAATACCATTGTCATTTTTCTAAAACAATATGCACTCAAACAATCTTCAAGCGAAATACCTGCAAACAAACCTTCAAGCGAAATCAAAAGTTAACAACAATATTAGTTCAAGTGAAATACTTCACCTGAAGCGAAAACAGTTATTTGATTTCAAGCGAAATCAAATGTCTAATCAACTCAAGCGAAATCACTATTTCGCTTCAACCACTCAATAACCTTTCAAGCTAAATCAGACTTTCAAGCGAAATACTTGATTTCGCTTCAAAACACTTCAAGCGAACCTCAACCTGAAACTCCTGAAGCGAAATCTGATCAATCTTGATTTCGCTTCAAAACATTTAAAGCAAAACCCTGAAGCGAAATCTGATCAATCTTCAAGCGATACTTAGATTTCAAGCGAAATCAACCTGTCAAATTCGCTTGAATCATGCTGACATCATCAAGTCGGTCTGATTTTTGCAAAATTGATCAAGTTCTAGGTCGAATTTAGGTCTGAATCTTTCAAGGATTTGTTAATTCAATGTTTCGCACACTATATACGAAAATCAGTCCATTTTAACCATAAAAACTTGATTAATTTTGAAAAGAAGGTGTAGAAGTTAGAAATTTCTAGTGAAAACGAGCTAAACAGTAAGAACTCTTCCTCCTGAGCTCTGATACCACATGTAGGATCGTCAAACGACCTAACGAGTCGATCAGAAGAGTGCTCAGACAAAATCAGAGGCGGAATTCATTGATTTTGTCTTTGTTTAGCTTGTAACACACCGGAAATACTATTTACTGTCTCTTGTATTGATCTCTGAAAGATTACAGACTTGGAGACACCTCGACAGCACTTCTGTGTCGGAAACTAACAACTGAACTGCACTCTAGAACTGATTACGCTTCAGGGTATATATAGGCATGAAGGTTTCGCTTGAGCACTTGTTCAAGCGAAATCATGTTATGTGGATTTCGCTTGAACTTGCTTGAAGCGAAATCTTCTCTAAATGACCCTTGAAGCGAAATCAACCTCTAAACATACTAAATTCTGATCTTTTCTCAAAATACAAACCCTAATCAAACAGTTCTAATCTAAGACTCGAACAAAGATGAAGTCGACAGACAACTGCACCAACAGCGTTTTGAGCCAACTGTACCTCTTGATTATGAGGAAGTTACAACTGGCTTAGGGTTAAAAACGGACAATTCATCGGAGGGCTCATCTGATAGCAAGGAAAAGTCATCATGTGCTTCAAATCAAAGTCCTCCAACCATTGAGGACTATGATTCTTCGGATGATGAATCAGATGTGAGTGATGAGGATAAATCTCTTAATGATAGGAAAGGAGTAGAAGTGCCTTTTGAGAATCACATTCTGTGTGATCCTCCTACTCCTGCTGTGCAATCAACTGGTGCTAAACAAGAGATAGATCCTATCACTGAGACAGTGTCTACCGTTAAAAGTGATAACGTGTTGTATACTTTGGTCGGTGATAGTAAAATTTATTCAGACAAAGATTTTCCAATCAAAAACGTCAATCAATCCTTGATTGATAAAGTGTTTGAAGATAATACAACTAAGTTTTTTGGAAAAACGATCCCGAGAGTTTCAGTAACTCAGTGTGATCCTATTCCAAAAGCTGAAGTTAGGAAACAACATGGAAATCAAACATTACCGACAAAGCAACAATCTGTCGCTTTTAAGGGTAAACAACAACAACGAGCTCCAAAGCCCAAGGCTAAGGTTGAATCAAAAGGAGCTCGTTACAAGAAGAAAGCAAAAGACGTTAAGTTTGTGGCCTCCAAAGGTACTGATAAAGTGGAGACTTTTGAAAATAAGTCAAATACCGATTTTGTTCAAAAAGTCAACATTTTGAAGCGTAATAATGATAACAATTACACCCAACACACAAATGGATGTGAAGCTAGTACCTCGGGGTCTACAAATTCAACATCAGGTCCTTAAACAGAATCTCCTAATTTTGTTGAAAGGAGATCATGCTTTAAATGCGGGAGTTTGGCCACATTATCAGAAATTGCACAAACTCTCCGAAACCAAATTTTGTAGAAAGAGCCCCTTCTGAACAAGGTCACCAATAACGTCGTCCTGTGTCACCAAAAACTGACAAACGCACTGTTAAAGAACAGGAAACAAAACAACGGCGTAAAAATGTGAAGGTGATCGAAAAGGCTTTAAAACCAGAAACTGTTAAAAGGAAACCAATTTTGTCACAACCGTTAAAACCGGAGATTTCTAAATCTATAAATAATACACAATCCGGTAAACAGAAACAAGCTTGGAAACCGAAAACAGGTGAGGATTCAGGGGGAGGCTTGCAATTTAAGGACCTTCAAGAAATTGAAATTACATTTCTTGATTCTCAGGGGCAACCCAAGTCTATTAAGGCTTGGGTCCCCCTCTCCAACTAATCTCTGAGTGAGTGTGCAGGAAGTTCCAGGAGGAACTATCGATAGTCATAGGATTGTTGATAGTGGAGTGTCCATGCACAAGATCGGCGAATTTTCCTTTGATGGAGAGAAAAAGAAAAGATGACGGAATTGTCTGTCGAAAGAAATTGAAAAGCTTCGACAAAATGAAAATCAGTCCAAAAGTGTGATTGTTCAAGGCTTTGATCGGGTCCCCAGGATAGATTCAATCAAAATGTACGTACCTGCAGCACGTCTGAAGTTCAGAATCTACAAGATGAACGTGCAGTGTACATTTCTTCGCGGTGTAATTGAAGAAAATGTGTTTGTTGAACAAACCAACCGGGTGTGCGGATGCCTTGGCGTGGATTGAACCGCACACTACTTCTGAAAGAGAAAGACAAAGACCTTCGCTGGTGCAATGTGGAAGACCAGCCGGACCCAAAGGTTTATGATCTTGTTGCTGTGAAGAGATTTCTCAGTAGCTACAAAATCGACTTTGAAGTCCACACCGGGTGGATATCCAGTTTGGGAGAGCGCTCAGATTCCTTGCAATGCAAGAAGCAGTTGCAGGATACGGTTTTAAATTTCTAATCTCTCCTATACTTGTCGATATTTAAGCTGCTTTATGAATAGTTATTATCTCGTACATCACTCTTTGGCCAGACACGTTGATCTCGAATATCACCTCACACGTGATTGTTTCAATATGAAACTCGTCAATGTTCGTCATGGTCCGCACCGCTTACCGACGTGCCAACTGATTTTTCCAAAATTCGATAAATCATTTCTGATTAAAATTATTTTTGGTAAACGGCATTGAGGTAAAACATGAGTTAACCGACATCGGGAAATCCTTTTTGTAATACCTTTGTGTTTTTAAATTTATCATAGTTTGTTGATTTTAGGGGGAGTAAATCCAAAATTTGAAAATTCAAAAATATCAAAAAATTTCAAAACGCAAAAACAATAGAAAAACAAAAATGAGTTTCCTGGCGAGAAAAGGAGAAAATGATAGTACATCAGTGGTCTGTCAAAACCTCTTCGAACTGAAATGCAAAATGAAAAATGTTAAGCAGCTCTATATAAGATGTATCGGTAGGCTCACAATCATTTTAAAGTGTACAGGGTGATATAAATCTTAAATCGACTGAAGACCTGGTGGGAACCGCACATTGGCATATGGTCTTAGTACCGAAATTTCGTTTGAGAGATTGCCGAGGTTCTGAGATATTCGGTCTTTATGCTGTCTTATCATCTGGGTATCATGGTTGTATCTTTTACCGAAAAATAATGGAGACGGAGTCTAGATCTTCCATGATACTATACATACGTGTACATATTGCATTTGACCTCAATAAGTGATCAACAATCACATGTCCACAAAATAAGTGATAATTTATCACAGCTTTCTTGCGGGAGTCAAGTTCGTCTCTTTGCTGTACGAAAGTACTGACCTGTTCACGGACTTGCTCCTGTGCCCTCATGCATATGAAAATCAAGTTCCTCATCAATAAGTGATTCTATCACATAGGGCTTGTTTTCAATCAAAATAAGTGAGTTTCTCACATCTTTTATACGGTCAAACGGATGATAAACGGTATACTCACCGGTAAGATGAACTCTCGCGCATACCTTGATATGGGAATGTGTCATGTGTGGATGAACACCGGTCGGTAAGTATAAATCATACCTTAACGTATCCCCTAAACATGATTACATCTGATAAGTTGAGTTTATGTGGACAACAATACCGATAATCGTTATAGGATGCTTATCTAAATGTTAACTAATAGAACACCAAGAGCGTTTTGGCGTGACCGTACACTGATATGATTCTCTTACCCTCGAAACTCGCAAAAAGAATGTCTGTAAATATTTATTTACCGCTTTCAGTTTCTGCATCTTTGTAGATATTTATTTATTGCTTTCCGTCTTTACATTTGAAAAATGATTTTAGGTGTGTTTTAATATAAACTTTATAAAAGCCAAAAAGATTTTGCTTCTAGTTTATTTTTGATTGATCAATGTTGGAACTCGAGTCTATCCTACCCAAAATCCTGATTGTAAGCCAGAAAACAATTGCACCTTCATAAACTGTCGAAGTTAACAAGTTTTGAAAGTTAAAGGATTAAAATTGATAAATTTTTAAACTTTCAAACTGTTGTCGGTCAGTGTTTGATTGAGATTTGATATCATATGTATCGTTTGTTTAATTTGTCTAAATTCCAAGCGGTTGTTCTCATTACGTGTTTAGCTTTCTTGTATGTGCAGATGCGACATCAGAATCAGCTAAAGGCGAAGAGAACGTGTCAGATGACAAGCCGTAAACTGAAGACACGGCGTTGATGCAATCAGAAGATCAAGATGATCGGGTTGCAGTTGACCACTCATCAACACCATAAGGATCTAAAGAATTGAAGATCAAAAGATTCACGAGCATAACTCAAAGGAGAGCTTATCTTAAGGGGGAGTTTGTTAACACACTTCCTAAATAAAATGGGGAGTTTGTTGATACACTTTCTTCTTACAACGCGTGAAGACCTTGAAGATCCTCCGACATGGAAGACATAGAAGACGAACCATCACGAGTAGCGTCCAAGGGGGAGTTTGTTGATACACTTTTTGTGGACGCGACTCGGCTCGGTTCAACTCGTTTCGGTTCGACTCGGTTTCGACACGGTTAGGTCCGGCTCAAGCCCGACGTCACGACATTCCTCCGTCGTGCGCCCCAGAGTTCGACACGCGAAGCACGGAGCGCCGTAAACCAAGTCCCGCTGACACATCATCATGACATCATCATGATGATGTCACAAGTTGTCAAATGTTTACAAATCTAAATCTGTGTCGTATGGAATGCATGTTGGGCCGAATGAATTGACATTGGGCCTTGACTTCTCATTTGGGCCAGAACCATTTGGGCCGAATATTAACATCGACGCGACCTCCATTTTGGCCATGTTTAAGTGACGAAACCCTTATGGTTTCGTCACTTTTAATGTTTCGTCGTGCCATCTTTGCGTTTCGTCATGGTCTGTGTCTTGTATGCCTATAAATACCCCTCATAGTTTCTATGTGAAACTGATGAGTATGAGAGAGCTGTGAGACTTAGTGAGAGTCTGTAAACATTGTTTGTGGTTGTACTCATCCCTAATCAATAGATATTGAATCTTTGGTTACGCGTGTGTTTTACACTGTGTTTGGTTTGCACCGTCACGGGGATTACGCACCCGTTACCGTGTTTGATAAATAAGGATAGGTTTTCGTATCGGATCCACCGAGAAAAACGGACCTACAGAGATGAATACTATGAAGTCGACCATTGATAGACAGCAGGCTGAAATCAAAAGATTATCAGATGCCGATGCAGTTAAGATAGAAGAAATTGAAAAAATGAAGGCTAAGAATGAGGAACTTGAGAAGATAATCCAAGATTTAGTCGAGAAGAATGCCACTTTTCTTGAAAAGCAAGAAGGTCGTGATGATAGGATACTTGCTGGATTCCAGGCTACACTGAGAACTTTTAATGATGTTATTGGAAAGGTTGGTGTACTTTGGGAGGATCGGTGGAGGCCACATGAAGTACTCAGGAAAAGAGATGAAGATAAGGAAGATCCAGGTAATCTAGACAATGTTCCGAGTGGCTCACAACATGGTACGTCTGCATCTGGGTCAGCTGGTGGTTCTATGGCTATGGTTTTGCATAATCCAACCACCACCTCGACTGCACCGACTGATGAGTCTGGAGGAGTGACTGTTGATACAACTCCTAGGGCTGAGCTAAAACGGTGGATTCGGAGAGTGGTAGTGAAGACGTTGGTGATGTAATTCTGAAGGAGTTGGAGGGAGATCAGGGATCTTCAAAGGTTGTGGATCTGAGGATTCATCACTTCACAGGTGAACCACTAGAAGAGGGAGAAACGTTAATATTTTTGAGGCTGAAGTTCATTTGATTGACAGTGATGTAAGTGAGCTGGATGGTGTAGATGGAATCGACTTTATGAAATCAGGCATAGATTCAGAGAAATATGTTCGTGAGGATGGCAGTGTGTTCAGTCCAATTGACGAAAGGATGATGAGTCAGTGTGAACATGATATCCAACAAAGATTGGCAAACCCTGATAGAACTCTTAATGATATGCGCGATCCTGAAGAAAAAGGAAAGGAGACATAAAAAATGGTGAGCTGAATGTATGAGGCGTATTGTTAAGTCGTAGCCTCCTCCTCGACAAGTTGCTTACATGTAGTTGGAAGATGATGAATCGAAAGGAAGTATACTCAGTTGGATCTATGTACAGGATTTGAGATGTATGGATATCAATAGGGAGTTTGGGATACAATACTTTATTTCGGTTCTGAGGATTCTTACACTGCCCCATTATGATGTATCAGCTCTGGCTCGCATCAAGATGATTAACTGGTCCGACAACCCTCTTCTGAATTTGTTTGAACGAAGAATCAGGTGGGGAAAGAGAAATGCTTGGAAGAATGTGTTATATCAGCCACAGTTCCCTGAAAGTATTTAGATACGATTTACTTTCGATCCAGAAACAACAAACACATGACGTTGCCGTCTCAAGTACAAGGCATCGGATGTGATGACAGTGATTCCATTGTTGAAGATGCCACAGGATTTCTTGGGAAACATGTGTTTGTGTTGCTATGATTCGGGTACAACTGAAGCTGTGATAGTTTTACAAGATGACACGCCCAATTTTCGTATATTCGACAGCATGTGGATTCTTAATATGTCGAAGAAAGGCTATTCAGCAGTGAGATTTATCATGATGAAGAAGATACACGACAAGCGATGAAGTTTCCGCGGATAGTTCGTATCTGTTACTATTATGGCGTTAATTCAGAAAGCAAATGGTCGGATACTCATAAAGCATGGTAGAGGAATGGAAGATCGACGACCAAGCTACAGCCAAGGGGGGAGTTTGTTGGTGCATTTTGTGTCTGTAGCTTGTGTTTGTGTTTATCCATTTTGTACGCCGATCTTGAACTGTAATGTTTACATTTTGGTTATTATGTTTGTGTGTTCGTAGGTTTATAAGTTGTGTAATCTGTGACATCCTCCTGCCACAGATTAACAACAACATTAGACATGTTATGCAACATCGAAATAGAGATTGAAATATAAAAGACATCGAAATAGCCTTATGTTTGGTTGATTGTTATAATATCGAAACATAAAATATCGAAATAGACATACATGTCTATTTCGATACATGATCACTCTATTTCGTTGATGTTGTTGACTTATTTCGATATTATGTGTCTATTTCGATGTAATTCTCTGGTATAGTCTATAAATGCTAGTAGACATCTCTGTTTTTGGTGGAGAGCACAGTTAGAGAGTAGGAGAGCATTTTAGTGAACTTTGTAATATTACTCTGCTGATATCAATACAAGTGAATGTTTTGAAGTGATATCTTTCTAGTATTGATTGTGTTCTTGCTTGGTTTGTATGCAAACTTGGATTCCGCACTTGTTTGTGTATTAACAAGGAATATGTTGTTTTGAATCAATTTCAGGGACCTACGCATAGCACAAATGAAAGGAATAGAATTTATTACTAAAACAAAAATTGTTATCATTTGTGTAATTTATAATAAATTGATGATCATAGTATAAGTCTTGTTGTTAATAATAACCTTCCAAGTAGTTCTGCAACTTCTGTTTATCCAAACGCACAAGTGTTTCTTGATCTAAACTTTCAAAATACTTATTCAAATATTCTTGCTCATTCAATCCATCCATATAGACTGCACTTTTAGTCCCTTTAAGAGCATCATCAAAGTCATCAAATTAAGACATGAAACATAACAAACATCACCCTTGAGCTCTACTTCAAAACCTTGATACAATAGATGCTCTAGACTTGGCACATTATTATTAAGTTCAGGAGAATGCAACACACATGCAATCATTGTTTCTTTCCTATTTAATTTGATCTTAACTTCGCATTATCACATATTCCATTTATAATCAAAATATTCGGGTGGTCAGTTTTAGTCCCAACCCCATAGCATCTCGCTCTTTTCATCCAAACATCTAGATACACATAGCATCTCGCTCTCTTGATAAGCGGAAGCACTCCTCTTCAATGGATGGATCTGTTGGGATTCCGTGGTGATCGGTTAAAATTTTATTTATCAAAAACCCGGTTCAATAAATAATAGACAATTAATTAAGCAAGTTAATTAATAAAAACGCAGCGGAAATATAAACTAATGATCAACAAAACGAAACCCGACAGGATCCAGTTACAAACAAGTACGAGCACAGTAAAATATTTATAACTACCGACGAGAAAGATTATACCTCGGTTAATGACTAACCGGTCGAGACACCGAGGTTCAACGAACAAGGGCTAGTTAACGAACCAACGAGACGCGACGAAGGAGGGCGGCACCAAGCGGCGGCAGACCGCGGCAAACAGCGGCGGCAGACCGCGGCAAACAGCGGCGGCAGCCGCGACAAACAGCAGCGGCAGGCCGGCAGCAGCAGTGGCAGTGACGAGCAGCAGGCGGTGGCGGAGACGGGGGTGGCCAGGGGCGTGCGGCGGCGGCGGCGGTTCTGGCCGGCGCAGCAGCGGCGGTTCTGGCTGTTGTGTTTGGGTGTTGTTGAGAGAGTTTTGCAACCTTGTGTTCATCCAACTCTTATCCCTCAAATTGCAAGACCCACCATTTAAATAGACATGGACCTCTTTTGCATGATTGCCAAGTGTCAAGACATGCAAATTTGCATGTATTCTGATTGGGCAAAAGGGTGGTGCATGACAAGTGGCAGAAGATTCTTTGCATGCAATGCCATTGGCCGAGATTTAGGTGCGCGACAAATGGCAATGCAAGAGTGTTCTTGTCTCACCCGGTCCACGTACCCGTCTCTCCGTTAATACCCGCTTATGATCATAAATAATTATGACCTGTCTCGTATGTTGTTCGTAATTACCAGTTAAACGGGTTAAGTGGATTTTTAGTTCGTTGCCCAAGGTGTAACTCTTACGGGTCAAGACCCGGTCGGCAGCGTTGACTTATCAAACCGGACATAATATCCAACAGCTCCCACTTGGACGGTCTCTGATAAGATCTCAACGCAGACAGCCAGCGGTGTTCTAGCTACACATAGCTGCCCCCAACAGGTCATGACACTTTAAAGTCATTAACCAAGGTATCTTCTCTTTAGCAACGACTTGCTACATGAAGATAGTAGACTTATGGCAATTCTTCGTCATCTATCCTTTATGTAAAAGACATCAATTGAACAATGAGACATGGATCAGATTCAATCTCACATGGCATTCAATCATTATCATTCTCGTTCATAGAATCAAAGTGGTCCAATCAAACACACAGTAAGTTTGGGTAAGGCCTTACACTTCACCAGTTTGAATCAACGAGGGCGCCCAGATGTCTAACTGTTACATATAATGTAAGAGTAAAAAAATCCATCTTGACTACATACAACTCCCACTGAACTTCAGAACCACTCCCAACTAATGCCTTTATGACTGGCAGTTACGCGACAGCGTTGGACACTGATCAAAGAATAGTCTTCAGTAAACGAAAGTTCTAGTATGTATCTCAGGTCAGAGGATACTAAATGAGTATACCTAAATCAAATACATCTTATGACCATGATCCATGAAGATGATTTGATGCGAGTTACATCCAACGTCATTCATAATGAGGTTTGTGAGTTTGGAAGTCAACTCCTTGAGTCCAAAGTCAGAACAGTCTTAATTCAGAGCCGTTCCCACGAGTCTGACCGACTACGGATAATTTAGAATACAAGATTCATGGATTAAACGTACAAAAATCGAACACAGTTGTAAGATTCAAACTTTGCATTTAGCTAGTAAATCAAAGGTGAATTCAAAAGGTACAACTGTTTGAATGTTCGTACATCCAAATACTAAATCAAAACAAATAGTTATCTAATCTAAGACCGATAGCGTGTCCTGAGTCATCGGCTTAGAGCACGGGTCTGCTAGGTTTTGATCTGTGTCTATTTTGCTTATTAAGATGTCTTCTCGTTCCAGTATTTCCCGTATATAGTGGAACTTTCTTAGAATGTGCTTAACCCTGTGATCTGGTTCCTTGGTTTGAGCAATTAATCCTGTGTTATCACAGAACACCTAGATTGGTTTATGAATACTTGAAACCATATCGAGGTCGTTGATGAATTACTTCATCCAAGCAGATTCTTACGCAGCATCTGATGCAGCTATATATTCAGATTCAGTGGCTGAAACCACCACTACACTCTGTTTGGAGCCTTTCAAATAGACAGCTCCTTCATTGAGAGTGATTACGAATCCTAATCGTGAGCGAGAATCATCTTGGTCACTTCGGAAGCCAGCATCAGTGTAACACCTTACAGTGAGCTCTTCTTCCACTCCTCCAAACACCAAGAACATATCTTTGGTTCTTCTCAAGTACCTCAAAATGTTCTTTACTGCAGTCCAATGGACAATGCCATAGGACTATGCTGAAAACGACTAGTCATGCTTAAAGCATACGAGACGTTAAGTCTAGTACATAACATACATGATTGAACCAATCGCTGAAGCATATGGAACTACTTCCATTTGCCTAATTTCAATGTCCGTTGAAGGAGATTGCGATTTGTTCAACACAGTTCCTTTAGTCATAGGAACATCTCTTTTCTTGGAGTTTTCCCACCTTGAAGTGTGTCATCATTTCGTCTATGTACGTTCTTTGACTTAGCCCTAGAAGCCGCTTAGATCTATCCCTGTAGATCTTCATTACTATAATGTTAGTAGCTTCTCCAAGATCTTTCATTGCGAAGCAAGATCCCAAATAGTGTTTAACTTCGTTAAGCATAGGGATGTTATTTCCAATGATTAGTATATCATCCACATACAGGATGAGGAATGATATGGTGCTCCCACTAACCTTTCTGTAAACACAAGCCTCATCTTCATTCTTTGACAGAACCAAACTTTTGATCTTCTGGTCAAAATGAATATTCCAGCTACGAGATGCTTGCTTGAGTCCATAAATGGACTTATTTAGTTTGCACACCTTAGTTGGATATTTAGGATTGACGAAACCTTCAGGCCGAATCATATAGACATCTTCAGAGAGATGTCTATTAAGAAGGGTGGTTTTGACATCCATTTGCCATATTTCATAATCACAATACGGAATTATGGCAAGCAATATCCTGATTGATTCAATCATAGCAACGGGCGAGAAGGTCTCATCATAGTCAATACTTTGAGTTTGATTGAAACCCTTCACAACTAGCCGTGCTTTATAGGTGTGTACACTTCCATGCATATCGTTTTTTTCTTGAAAATCCATTTGCTCCCTACTGCCCGAGATTCGGGGGTAGCTCAACCAAGTCCCATACTTGATTGACATGCATAGATTTCATCTCGACGTTCATAGCTTCTTGCCATTTCTCAGATTCCGAATCTAAGATTGCAGATTTGTTGTTAGCAGGTTCGTCATTAGACTTAGCTACTAATAAGAATTCGGGACCCTTTGGATACCATAGATATCTATCAGATTCTTGCGAATTCTACTACTTCTGCAAACGCTTGTGTTTTTTGTCTGATTCATTGGCAACAACTACTTGTTTATCAGACAGTCCGACTACATTAGCGGTTGTTTGTGGTTCTCGAATTTCTTCAAGATCAACCACATTATTTCCAGTTTCTCGATTAAGAAGTTCTTCCTCGAGAAAGTTTCCCTTCCGTTTGATGGAAATCACATTTGCATCAGGATGGTAGAAATAATACCCGCTTCTTTATAGTATCCGACGAAAACAACCTTTTCGCCTCGAGGATCGAGCTTATCATCAGAATCATTTGTGATGCATGCATCATATCCCCATACTCTAAGGTATTCCAAATCGGGTTTACGCCCATGCCATATCTCATACGGCGGTTTTGTTTACCTTTTAGTCGGAGTCAAATTGACAATGCGGGAAGCGATCATAAGAGCTTGATCCAAAAGGAGTGAGGCAAGTTAGTTCTATACATCATCGATCGAACCATATCAAGTAGAGTTCGATTTCACCTTTCACTCACGCCATTAAGTTGGGGTGTGCCAGGTGGAGAGGGTTGTGAAACTATTCCACACTCTTTCAGATGATTGAGAAAATCAAAGCTGAGGTATTCACCACCTCGATCTGATCGAAGTACTTTTATCTTTCTATCAAGCTGGTTTTAGTCATGGTTTCTAGTCATGGTTCTGAAAGGGCCATATACATCATGTGAATGAGTTCTAGAAAACCATTGATCCGTTCACCAACTTCGGTGAAAGGGTGCTTTGTGAGTTTGCCAGTTAAGTAAGATTCGCAATCATCAAAGGAGTCCTGTCTAGTGGATTCAAGAATCCCCTCGGACTGGAGCCATTTTATGCATGCCTTACTTATGTGGCCAAGTCAGCAACGCCTTAAATGCGTTTCATTCATACCGGCTTTGTTACGCTTAGAAAGATGATATATGTTACTACTTGTTTGAACATCAATCTCATAAATACCATTTCGAGGTTTAGCCTCAAAATAAAGGACATCATTCAAGTAGGCTAAAATAGGAAAACCATTAAAACGTACTTGAATCCTTGTTCAAACAGTGAAGAAACTGAAATAATGTTTCTAGTCAAACCAGGTGCATATAAACAGTTATTTAAAGTAACTACAAGGCCAGGGAAAAACAAAATGTTCCAGTTGCCAGAACTGGAACTCTCTTTCAATTACCAACTATGAGTTCCAGGTGGCCTTGTTTCGGTTTCCTCCACTTTTCAGGTTTCTGCAAGACACTAATGATGTGGAGATCACATCCGGTATCAAATACCCATGTGTTGCTAGAAACAGTGAAAAGTTCGATAACATAAATGTGAATATTAGAAGAAGTGCCAATGTTATTGGCCTTGTTCATATTCAGCTTGGCTAGATTCTGTGGCCAGTTTCCCTTCCAGTGCCCATTTGGTTGCATTCAAAGCACTGCCGCTCCTAGGAGGGTGTGGTTTTGCAACATGCTTGTTGTTAGTGGCATTTCTGGCAGCAATAACAAATTTTCTCTTGCCTTTGCTCTTATGTTTCCTTTTCTTGTTATTGGGCTTATTAACACCACTAGACTTGACCATTAGAACTTGGTTGGTTTTATAGAATAACCAAGTTTGTTCATCTGGTCAATGTATCCTTTCATCTTTAGCACATGAGTACTGATACATGATCCTTTCAGCATTTCACAGCTTATGAGCTGTTTCATGGTGTCATATCGCTCCTGTCGGGCTTGTTTCTAGAACATGCCTTTCAGTTGCTGGATCATGTCATAAGCATCCATATCTTCCATGTTCTTCTGAAGTTCAGGAGACATGCTGGCTTTCATAAGGTAGGCTACCTCAACGGCATCCTCGTTATATTTCTCCAGTGCCTTGCGAGCAGTAGTAGAATTACTTTCAGGCTCGGTAGGGACTGGGCCATCTAAGATATACAACTTTTCCTCCATCTTGAGAACTATTCTCAGATTGCGGTGCCATTCGAGAAGGTTGGTGTTGTTCGAATTTTTATTTCTTTTCAAGTATAGACTTGAGAATGAAGGAGTTGTTTTTATTAGACATCTGTTATATAAGCAAGGTGATATTAATTAGTATTTTCGATGTATATCTCCTTAATTCGTGAGGTGAGACGATAAGGAATGAGAATCCGGTTATAAGCTTTTTCTAAAGGCAGCTGGGGCATGCAAGATTAGCAAGAGGTTCAAGCGGACTGACAATGATTATCAATTGTGAGAAAAGCACAACTCCCGAGGCTTATGAGGCTGCGAGGATAACCTACTGTCCTTGCATTGATACGTTTGGCATCATCTATGCCACTTTTGTTCTCGAGATAGCTGGGGCACGTAAACACGAGAAGAAAAGTAATAGTCGTCCTAAAACGGTCACATGTGGAAGGGTCGGATGTGTTGACGAAGCCCTTGCACCTTGGAAGGATAAACTAGACACCAAGTGTTGTGCTGTGGCTCCAACACTGATGGTTCGCATTATGCCCCAAGTGTTACTAGTAGTAGGATGACATAGACTATTGATTTTAATTTTAACCAAATAGGGTCGTTATAGTCGGTTTTAATTTACATATTAAATTGCGACATAACGAAAAGACCCTTTCACCTCTCGGGACAATTAGTTTTAGATAACCTATAAAACTAAGTTTGTCGCGACTTGGAATAACCAATTTTAAGTTAATAGAAAACTATTAAGTTAATTAGTTTTGGAAAATAAAACTAGTTTAATTTGCAAAACTTAATTGGTTATTATTTGTTTCAAAAACAACATTTGTTTTATAACAAAAACTTTAACAAGTTGTAAAAACAATTTAGAACTTGTTTTAATGTGATTGTTTTTAATACTTTAAAACTCCTTTTAAAATCATGTTGATATTTAGGTTGGTTACGTTATAACAATTATAAAAGCAACCACAATAGCAAGATAAATATGTAAATCCATATGGCCAAAATTGTCCGATCTTGCTAGAGCCTAATAGCAAGATCAAACGGGTCACGGGGTCACAACACACAAACAACCACAAGGATGGACTTGAGTGCATCTTGTTGTCTTGAGCAACTCCCACTAACTCCAAGACTCCTCTTGGCATTCGGTTTTGCTTCGGGTCTTCGTGTCAACAATATTTAACAAGTAAAAATAACAAAGAAAAAAAAAACTATCTATTACAACTTTGAACCACAAGACGGGCCAAAACCATAAACTAAACTATGACAACTTTGAACCATCTCGGTGGCCAAAAATAATAATTACAAAACCGAATAAAATATACAACCACAAAAATAGGGTCGGGCCGGATTTACATATCGCACAACAATCACAAAATAAAAGCCGGGCAATGTTTTCGTCAAGAAAAACAAATAAAATATTGACCAAAAATAATAAAGTGCCCTTAAAAAAAATACTTAGATCATAAACTTTAAATAAATAAAGTTTGTGTTCTAATTCCGGTTAAAAGGACCGGTACCGACTCGTATGTTGTAACCAAGGCTCTGATACCACTGTTGGGATTCCGTGGTGATCGGTTAAAATTTTATTTATCAAAAACCCGGTTCAATAAATAATAGATAATTAATTAAGCAAGTTAATTAATAAAAACGCAGCGGAAATATAAACTAATGATCAACAAAACGAAACCCGACAGGATCCAGTTACAAACAAGTACGAGCACAGTAAAATATTTATAACTACCGATGAGAAAGATTATACCTCGGTTAATGACTAACCGGTCGAGACACCGAGGTTCAACGAACAAGGGCTAGTTAACGAACCAACGAGACGCGACGAAGGAGGGCGGCACCAAGCGGCGGCAGACCGCGGCAAACAGCGGCGGCAGCCGCGACAAACAGCGGCGGCAGGCCGGCGGCAGCAGTGGCAGCGACGAGCAGCAGGCGGTGGCGGAGACGGGGGTGGCCAGGGGCGTGCGGCGGCGGTTCTGGCCGGCGCGGCAGCGACGGTTCTGGCTGTTGTGTTTGGGTGTTGTTGAGAGAGTTTTGCAACCTTGTGTTCATCCAACTCTTATCCCTCAAATTGCAAGACCCACCATTTAAATAGACATGGACCTCTTTTGCATGATTGCCAAGTGTCAAGACATGCAAATTTGCATGTATTCTGATTGGGCAAAAGGGTGGTGCATGACAAGTGGCAGAAGATTCTTTGCATGCAATGCCATTGGCCGAGATTTAGGTGCGCGACAAGTGGCAATGCAAGAGTGTTCTTGTCTCACCCGGTCCACGTACCCGTCTCTCCGTTAATACCCGCTTATGATCATAAATAATTATGACCTGTCTCGTATGTTGTTCGTAATTACCAGTTAAACGGGTTAAGTGGATTTTTAGTTCGTTGCCCAAGGTGTAACTCTTACGGGTCAAGACCCGGTCGGCAGCGTTGACTTATCGAACCGGACATAATATCCAACAGGATCCAGACTCTTTTCGCCCATTCGAGGACGTTTTATCGATTAAAACTACTCCATCAACCTCTTTGACCCGTTTCATTTTTAGCTCCCGTGTTCATTCCTTATTTGACATGCCATGGAAGGATAATACAACATAACCTGCTTGACTCATTTTGGTGTTTTCTTTTGTTTCCTTTTCCTGTTCATCAAATCAAAATACTTATTTCTGGAGAAAGGCTATGTGTTCCATTTCTGTCTTCCCAATACATTGTACTAATTCTTTATATCTGTTGTATACTAAGTATCTGCATGCTATCAATTGCTACACCAACAGTTGAATATGTATAATTAATATAATAAAAATTAATCTACAAAATCTTTTAAATTTAAACTTACAGGACACAAATCGTGGCTTATTTCACTCGGCTTAAGCTTTGGTTTTTGATGGGTAACCTAACATCAAGATATATATACTAGATTAGCAATAGCTAGGCTTATGTGGTTGAGCTCATCCCAAACTGATCCTGTATACTTGACTTCTAGGAAGTCAATAAAAATAGTATAAAGATGGAACAGATTAGACGTGGTGAGTCAGGTCAAACGAAGGGGGCTGACCAATTTTCTCAAAAAATAATTAGTTTGTTAAATATGAGAACAAAAGTTATATTAACACAATACTAATCTAATATTTCGAAGAAAAATATTTAAGAAGTCGCATCATGTATGCATTAAGAATACACTTTGGCCGACTTTCGCCCCATTTCCTTTTTATACATAACTTTTTTTAATATTCAACAAAATTTCCACCTCTAAAAAAAAATAAAATAAACATGCATATGTACTACGGATAACAAAAAAAGGTTAGCTCCTAGGTTGCCTCATAGCACCAACGTTCCAATATAGCCAGCCCTGAAATCTCAGTATAAGGCTGCAAAGATGAAAATCATTATACCAGCGTAAATATAGCATGACTGCAACATGCCTATGTGTAGCAGGCATATAAGGAAGAAACATAAGGAAAACCACAGATCAGATATAGGGCATGTATTCGAGTTCTTCGTGTTGAGCTCGACCGGTGTAAACGATATGAACTTCTGCTTCTCAAATTTCCCCATTTTGTAGCCCAACTCGTTTCTGAATCTAGGCGTCCAGCTGCCTGGTTAGGACAAGACTTGCTTAAGCCCAGTAATTGAGCCCACTGAATGTTTTAACCCTGTTGTTATTGTTAATATAACATAAGAACATATATGTAATTAAATTGGAATTTGGACGTGACTTACATCTTAGTTTATAAAAGATTTATACGTATTAGATTTCTAATAACAATTTAAATATAAACAAACTTCTTATTTTGATTGTATAAGGTTAAGAAGAAAATTGTTATTGGTCCAAAGTCATAACAATGATACTCGGTAGTAGTTCAGTATCAGTTGTTATGTGTACTTGTTTGGAACCAGTCCTCAGGAAAGGAGAACAGCCGAGGCGCTCAACTTCCATCTTTTTAGGATTTACATGTCTAAACTCTTTAGCAATCTAATCTAATCTATCTAAATATTAATAAAAGACTTCATCTAATGCCATGTGTCACTCTCTCTTTCAACCTTACAAATTTTATTTATATTTACTTTAAAACTAGGTTATCACCCGGGTGGTAACCCGGGCTGGAAAATTTAAATTACATTAATTATAACTGTATCAATAAAAGTAATGCAAATAAAGTGTTATTAGGTATGAAGTTTTCTTTATAAGTCATGTACAAAAACATCAAGAAAAAGACAAATAATTTTACATTTACAATTTTGAAATTTTAAGTTGCTACCCTTTTTGACAGCAACTCTTTAACTCACCTGAAAAACGCCACAATAGAAAACCCATTTGAGCAAAGGTAAAAACCGGAAAATCATCAATATACAAGCCCAAACGATAAAGGAGGAAAGATCGGATTCCCCCACTTCAACCTATCAACTAGGGCTGTTCAAAAAGCTCGAGGCTCGGAGCTCGCTCGAAGCTCGCTTGGATTTAGCTCGGAAAAAGCTCGCTCGATTTGGCTCGGTTTAAAAGTGAGCCGAGCCGGCTCGGCTCGGTTAGAAAGTGAGTCTAGCTCGGCTCGGCTCGTAACGAGCCGAGCTGGCTCGGTTCGGCTCGCTTTGTAGCTCGGCTCGGTTTAGCTCGAATTATTTTACTTATAATAAGTTTTAATTTTATATACACTATAATATATTACAAAAAAACTGATTATTATTTACATGTATATAGGTTTGTAATTTGATATTTATGACATATTTCAAGATTGATTACCATACTAATGAACTAATATTGTATTTTATTGAAATTAAAACTTATTTTGCGTTGTTAAACTTGATTTTGGTTTGAATTGTATTAGGTTAAACTTATTTTGAATATATTCTTTTAAATTATTGAATAATATTTTAGGCTATTAAATTTTAAGAGGTATATATTAGTTTTTTTATATAAAATCGAGCCAAAACAAGCCGAGCCGAGCTAGCTCGGTTTAAAACCAAGCCGAGCCCGAGCTTATATTTTCAGCTCGGTTTCAAATCCGAGCCGAGCCGAGCCAGCTCGGTTTATAATCGAGCCGAGCCCGAGCTTGGCCTGGCTCGGCTCGGCTCATGAACAGCGATAGTATCAACTGTCACAGCTCCTTTCCACAGTATTCCTTTAACCAACTGACCCGACCCTGCTGCAATCATCCTTGCCACCGACCCACTATAATCCTCCACGTTTGGCGCCAAGTTACCCATCATTCCTTTCTCCAAATCCAACTATATAAATATTATAAAAAAATGAATACGATCACAAGTCGTTAAAGATTTCTTTGTACACTACATTTATTGTTTTATCTGTAGGATTGTTGTCCTTGTCTAATGTTAGTAATTTAAGTACCCGTGTTATCGAATAAATAATTTATAAGTCTTAAATAATATATTGAAATGAAAGAAATACCAATAGACCGATCAAGTAGGAGAATCAAAAAGGAATTAAAACCTATTATATTTGATAACGTTACATTTTCGATTTACATATTAGTGATACATTAAAATTTACAAATGTATAGCTACAAATACAAACAAAGCTCTAAAAACTTCTTTATCAACAACATTGGATGTCCTATTGGTAAGATTACCATATTTTTTACTTTTTTTGGTCAAAACTTTCAAACAAATTATTAGGATAAAAGAGAGAAATTACAAACAATACATAGTCATCTAGCGAATGGAAATAAACAAAGATCTTAAGCATTTAGCAGTTATGATGCCTAATTCTGAATATGAATTCCATTCCTAGATGACCTTTAGGTTCGTCTTCATTTTTGCAGCCCACTCGCTAAAGATAATTCTCTCATTCGTCTACATAACGTACCTGACATGGTTAAATAAATAGTCGGTATATAAAACATTGATATGATTAATAAAAGAAAAAGGTATGAAAACAAACCGACCTGCAAAAGATTTATGCAAGTAAAAGGGGATGGAAGCCCCATCTTCATTTCGCTTTTCCAAGGCATCCATAGGGAAAACGACATCCTCATAAGGTGTAAGAACCCTTAGATGTGTGTTAATAAATAAATATAAGGAATCAAAATAGGTTTTTAATTTTTTATAGAGTTAATTACTGTTTTCGTCCCTGTGGTTTGTCAAAAATCACTATTTCAGTCCGTTAGTTTAAAAATTACGATTTCAGTCCCTGTGGTTTCACTTTCGTAACCATTTCAGTCCACCCCGTAACCATTTCAGTCCCTGTACTAACAGAATAAATGGATTGAAATGGTTACGAAAGTGAAACCACAGGACTGAAATAGTTACGAAAGTGGAACCACAGGGACTAAAATCACAATTTTTAAACTAATGGACTGAAATAGTGATTTTTGACAAACCATAGGGACGAAAACAGTAATTAACTCTTTTTTATATATCAAAAGGCAATGTAAACACCCATAAATGACTTTTGGTTAAACATTAAAAAAACGATATAATTAAAATATGTATATATACTTTTGTCTATGCCATATCATGAAAACCTCAAAACCTCTTAAATTCGTACCTGAGAGGAAGAGAGTGCAGAGAGCTCGGCTATTGAAATCTAGTGACTTCTAAACGGCTTGCAATTCGCAAATCAAATTAACGCCAAGAGTTAAATAAACTTTCAAGTAAGGGCAGTTGACTATGGGGTCAATATTTGTACATAATTAAGCTATGAACACAATATAAAACAGAGATGTTAATATTTAATAATATACATCTTGGTATATTAATCTTACATCTAATAGCAGCACAAATTAATGAAGCCACTTCATATGTTTGTTTCTTTGGTATCCAATATAAAAAACTGTATACATTTCACTACTTTTTTTTTTATTTTCCCCCAACAGGTTGCATGAAAACATTTATCACAACACTAATACTTGATTAATCTAATTTAATTGATATGAATAGATAGAGATATGGGAACCACAAATGTAGAATGAGGAATAGAAGGAAGTGAACACAAAATTTACAAACTGAGACATGGGATAGTATTGTCCTAAGAAAGAATGTCGGGGGGTTAAGGAAATGAATATGGGCCTCATAGTGAAGTGGTTGAAGTTCTCACCGTTGGGCCAAGGTGATCTCGGCCATTCATAGCCGGGGTAGGAGTCAAAGTCTGGTGCCTAATAAGAAGACTATGGGTGGGGTTTGGAGTAGAATTTGTCAAAATTGATAAAGAAGTGTAGAAAGTTGATTTAGATTTTGATGAAAAGTTTGTTTGTGAAGCGAGAAAAGTTGTTGGTGGGTTTTGTTGGTAGCATAATAAATGGGCTGGAGGGAGGGGGGGTCGGTTTAAGGATACATTTCTAGCACTCTATGCTTGTATGAAGTTCAAAATGGCTCTGGTTGTGGACTATGTTACAAAGAGGTTGTTGGTGGGTTTTGTTTGGACCTGGGATGGAAAAGGCTCCATCAATCATCAGTTGAACTGCAAGAAACCGTGGAATTAAATGGGGTTTTGAGCAAACAGATAATGAATAGAACAATTGCATTCTATTCACACCTAATACCATTTGACCCATGAGGGGTGAAAAACTAACCTGTATTTGACCCGTTAGTATGTAACTGGATCAAAACTACCACATCTACTTTACGCTTATACAAAAGGGTTAAACTAACATACTCAAATGAGAGAACAAATAAACATAACAAAGCATTAACTGTAACACTAAACATATAGCTAAAGCTTATTTTGAATTTAAACAACTACATGGTGCATGCTAGATGAAAAGAAAAAAGAATACTAAACAAAATACATTAAAATGTGTATACTCTTATCTGGCCATGTAACCGCTCCACCAGTGCATGCTCCTATAATGAGCTGTTGAAGTATTTCCCTTCCAAATCATAGGAAAGTTTACTTCTTCACTTTTCAACTTCTCCTGATAACACGGATAAAAAAACCTTTTTTATGGTATAAATTTTAGTAGTGAAACTGCTTATCGATAGTGTGAGTATTGATGGCTAAAAAACATAATCAAAACACAAATTTACACATCAAACATACGCGTATGGTATTTGTCCTGGATGCGTTGACCTTACATAACAAATGGTTATTAAAATTCTAAAGTACCTTTCTAGATCTTTGTGCTTAGCCTCAAGTCTCAACCTCCATGTTTGTTGGATCCTTGTCATATAGTAATGAAGCCGCATTGTTTATGACCAATTGAATGTGCAAACCTACGTGTTGAATGATCTTGCAGTTCATTCTTATACTTTTTTTGCATAAACCAACTACACCATACTGAAGTTTTTCGAGCTAAACTCAATTCTCACTTCTTAATGGGTAAATAGCAAATAGTTAGTTCGATCTCTTTTTCAACACCAAATACGGCTTCTTTAGAGTTTAAAACCAGATTGTACCCTTGGTCTTCGCCTTGCGTAGCCCTATTACGTGAGGTTCTTCCACCTGTTCCACCCAACCCATCAAACAATGATTCAAATAGATCAAACGGGTTGCTGAAATCTTTACACATCGAAATGCAAACCAACTTTAGACCTCGAAGGAGATGCATAACTTTTAAGGGTGACAAAACTACAACCTCTGGATATCTATATAAATAAATTATTAATGTTTAGGTTAAAAGAAACCCTCACCCCTGTACCAATGCCAGCGCCTTTAAGTCCAGCCTCCCCGTATCTATCATATATGGATCGTTTTTCATCATCTGATAAAACCTGCATAACAACTTATCCATTAAAATTTTGATAAAAAAAGGCTTATAAGTAGCGGATGACATGCCAAATTTACTAAAATATGAGGTAGGATGGGGTACCTTATAAGCATTGCTAATATCCTTTAAATTTTGTTTAGCTCCTGGTTCCCTGAAAGAAGCAACAATATCAAGACAATTTATATTTGTATAATGCGCGATCAAGGTTCAACCACGTCTCACCACTACATCCAACCCGCGAATGGAGAGAATATATAGATGAATCATGACAACATGCATTAGATAGTTTCACAAAATTAAATAACATGGTAACACCCCCAGATATTGTCCATGCCAACTTCTCACCCGCTTACATATTGTCATAGTCCATAACATATGAAATCAGAAAAATGGGCCCAGGTGTTCAGAAAGAGATAGAACAAAAGAGCATTTTGAAGGTACCTATGAAGAAGAAAAAAATCTACTTCACTCAACTAAGCTTTACTGAAAAGGCTAGAAATGATCCCACACAAAACCTCACGATCCCATAGTATATGGTGCTAACTTCCATAACTAACAAATACTACAATAGATAAATCTTATTTATTCTTTGGTTTACCTTCTCAATTTTTTTTGATAACGATAATTCCTCATATTTACCAAAAATAAGAATTCAATTATGGTAAACATTTTCGCTTAATTTAAAATAAATACGTAAAAATGTATAACAAAATTGGTTTGACCAAAAATAATTGACAATTATAGGAGATAATAAAACCTAAGTTTACCATAAATAGTCGTTAGAATATGTTAACGATTTGAATTTAAATTTTATCTTAAATAAACAATTTTAAAATGTATGACATTAATTTTAATTTTAATAACAATATATACGTTTTGACATTTGAATATCCATCTAATGTAAGATAATTCGATTGATAGTATACACACCTTACAAATTCTGCACTATCATCTTCATGCACATGACAATTAGACAAACCACCACCGCAACTGGAGCAGGAAGATGCTTCAGAAAAACAAATACCACATGGTTAAAACGAATAATAAATGTTGGACAAAATAACTAAAAATTCAGGACTAAACATGACTTACAAAAGGTTGATCATACTCATAATCAAACTTAAATGGGTAGTCCTTAGGATCAGTTTTAAGAATGTCCAAACATTCATCAGTAACGCTTTGTTCATCATTGTTCATCATCATCGATTGAGTCAACACTATGAGAACCATTACGTAAAGGCTCAAGAATACCACACGTACAACCCACGTCATCAACAAAGCCTTTATCACTCTCGGAAAAATGAATTAACATATGATTTGCATTAGGTGGTACAAATAAATGGAAATCATTAAAAATTCTAAAAAATTATTCAAACATACATATTCAGAAAGACATTAAAAACCAAACAAAAATTAAAAACTATGATGAACATTTACAATCCCTAAGAAGGAAACACAATCAATAGAAAATAAGAAACCCTAATTACAACAACGAAAAAAAGATAATAATCAGAACAGAGGTTCAATAACAAATATTATCAATCAAAGATTTAGAGTTTTACCTGTATTAGCAGTTGAGGATTTAACCTTTTACCTGTATTATATCAGGTCTTGACTTGTATAGCGCCGTTGATAAAAACATTGAAGACATTCAAGAGAAAATAACAAAGCCTAA
The DNA here is from genome assembly GCA_030545235.1 of Helianthus tuberosus. Taxonomy (NCBI): domain Eukaryota; kingdom Viridiplantae; phylum Streptophyta; class Magnoliopsida; order Asterales; family Asteraceae; genus Helianthus; species Helianthus tuberosus. The sequence continues at coordinate 34,260,091 of CM060356.1, read as the reverse complement.
TTTCAACAACGGAAAAACCTTAATAATCAGAACAAAGGAACAATACCAAATATTAGCAATCAAAGATTTAGAGATTTACATGTATGAAATCGGATCTTCCGTTGTATATGAAGTATGAACGATGATGAAAACATTTAACACAGAGAATGATGAGGATGAGTCAACGAAAAATAAGAAACGCTAATTTCAAAAACACAAAAACCTAAAGAATCAAATCAGAACAGAGGATAGATAAGAAATATTTGCAATCGAAGATTTAAACTTTACCCTGTATTACATCGGATCTTGATTTTTATATCGGTGAAAGGATTCTAGGGTTCATAAAAGAAGCATATTGTCCCAAATCATACGTATATGATCTGATTGTATACTCGCAATTTAGATCGGCACACAAAAAAAAAACTCAAGAAATCGTAGAAGGGATTGAAGAACGCGGAAATGATACATCTGGAAGTGAATTCGTGTGATTATTTAGATGACGGGACGAAGAAGATGTAGGAGATTAGGGTTTTGTGAAAGATCTAAAAAACAAAAGGTGTTTATATTTTAGAGAAGCAGTAGGCGGAATGAAGGAAATTAGGGTTATGAAGTTTATATATGATCCGAAATCATGGGTCGGTTATATCATCAATCAGATCCGCGTCCCATATCTTGACCCGAGAAGTTTCCCGCCAAAACCAATTCTGAGAAGCTCTAATAATGCGCCACGTCAGCCCAAATGTTTTCATTTATTATATATAATAGACTAGTATTAAGGGCCCCCACGTTGTGGCGGGGGCATAGATCGTGCCAAGTAACACTAATGCTACACAACTACAAGCGACCAACAACACCGGAAAATCTCCTAAAATAAAATAAATAAAAAGGAAAAAATAACACCGAACGAAAGACATACATAAAATCGTTGAACCACGTATGTCAGTTGCGACATGTTAATGCGAAAAAATTAGACTGAAATGTAAAAATAGAAAAGAGTAACTAAGTCGATCTAAGACCACGTGCGTTGCGACGAACCTGTCAAACAGGGAAAATAAACACGATGTGACGGTCTTGTCAAATGAGAAAAAATTGTCAAAAAAACTTTGAAACCCACACGTACGTTACGGCGTGTTTACTCGTAAAATTAGAACGAAACGTAAAAAAAAAATTGGCAAAAGATGAAAAATACGTGGATCAAAGTTGAAAATAAAAATGTGTTGGGGTTAAATTGCAAAAGATGAAAATTTTGGGTTAAAAGTAGAAAAACAAAAAGCTTAAAATGCAAACAATATAAACCATTAGGTTAGAAGTGAAAAATTAGAATTTTTTTTTGAAAGACTCCCTATGCATGGTGTACATTCCATGAAGCATAAACATTATGGTAATTTATAATATGGTAATATTTGTTTAATAATTAATGCATGGTTATCACTTATTATAAATTATATATAATATCAATAAATAATTGAATATTTAATTAATATAACTAGAATCCATATCCATGTATGATTTTTATGTATATTCTTTATATTTTTATTGCAGCTACTGCAATGCAAAAGTACAATTTGTATTAACTTGAATCACTAAAAATACGAATACTTGATAAACATTGATATAACTTGAATCACTTATCTTATAACCGAGGTTATAAAAAATCTTCCAATCTAACTTATAGTAAAAGACTTCAAATAATGCCTTGTGGCATTCTCTTCTTCAACCTCATAATTTTTTTTATATTTGTTTAATATATTTTTTTAATATTAATAACCGATATATAAATATCACTTATCTTTATCTATGTCCTTATCTATACTATTATAAAAAGGAGAAGTGATGTACACACATGTAATTTTACATGGCGTCCATCATTTTATGCAATATGTACAAGTAAACACAACACATTTCATTTTATGCAATATGTACAAGTAAACACAACACATTTAAAAAGGATATAATAGTAAATAGCACTAATTTTTAAGACACTAGAGGGGTAAGATGGTAAATTTATCTTGCTCCTCCTTTGCAATTTAAAAGCAAATTCCATATTTGCCCTTGTTAACAACTGAGAAGCCCAGCTATTGAATGCCATTTGATCGGTTTATTCATAAGATGAAGCGAACAGACACCTCCAGAATTGAAAACCCTACATTAAACCCTACATTTATGTCAGGCGTTACATCTTCGTATGCTAAGCAAATCGACGCTTGAGAGAAGGATAAACTGAGCTCATCATCTTCAACATTTGAAAATTTTCCGTCATTTGTAAGACGCCAAAACCCACTCTCCATACTTGCAGCTAAAAATCAATTTCATATGAAATTTAAAGTTCAACCGTTAATCGATTTCACAGTGTGAATTATAAGGAAGATGAAGATGATGGTGGCCATCAAGCGAGTCGTTGAACACGCTCATCAAAATCCGAGTTAAATCCCAAGGTAAACAAATCAACTCTCTTTTAAAAATTAGGGTTATAGTTACTATAAATTTGGTGTCAAAGAATTTATGTTTAATTTGCTCGTGGAGAAAGTGGAAATATTTCATGAATTGCAGTTAAGGTGTTCGATGAATTGCCTCCTTGACTGTTAATGTGTTTTATAGCACTGTAATAAGAAGCTGATTGATCCCTTTTGTTGGTTGAATGTTGATGGGAATTTTCAGTTACTGACATCATTATAATTCTTGAAGATTTCATTCTTTGACCAGCATATTTTTTTTTTATTAAAGATTAAATTGACAGACTTGTATTTAGTTTCTTACTCATTACATCCTGACCCTGTTGTTAAGTGTATGATAATTTGTTTTTATTTTTTTTACTATTATAAGTAACTTGTATGAATCCAATGTGTGACTTGTATGAACACCAATTTTAGAAAGTACTGCTGATGCAGGGGTGTTAATGTGTAATTTTTATCAGAAACTAATATTGGTTTTATTTTTTCTTCGTATTGCAGGACCAACATCTTTCCTATTTACTGAATACCTATACGTCGGTATCTTCATGATCGCTTTCGCGGTATTAATCTTCGTCTTTTTGGGACCCGTTGAGGGATTCAGTACCAGTTACCAGCAATGCACATACAACACCACCAAAATGTGCAAACCTGCCATATTCACCGCAGTCTTCAGCACGGTATCATTCATCCTCGGGGCCATAACTTCCGTTATATCCGGTTTTCTCGGGATGAAAATTGCCACATACGCAAATGCTAGAACTACCCTTGAGGCAAGAAAAGGTGTCGGAAAGGCGTTTATTGTTGCGTTTCGTTCGGGAGCTGTTATGGGATTTTTGCTGGCTGCTAATGGTCTTCTTGTGTTGTATATTACAATTAATGTTTTTAAGATTTATTATGGTGATGATTGGGAAGGGCTTTTTGAAGCGATAACGGGTTATGGGCTCGGTGGATCTTCGATGGCGCTTTTTGGTAGAGTTGGTGGTGGTATTTATACGAAAGCCGCTGATATTGGTGCTGATCTTGTTGGTAAGGTTGAGCGGAACATTCCCGAAAATGATCCCAGAAATCCAGCGGTAAATATATATTTTTCGCATATATTTTTGGTGAAGTAGGGGTGGTATTAGCCGTTTGGATCCATCTGATAAAACCATGGTACGTTATGCCTTTCAAGAACGACATCTTTTTTTTTTGGTATCAAATTTAGGTTATCTGTCAGGAGATTAGGTCGCAAGCAAGCGTTTTACTCGGTAAGGAAATACTTGCATTGGTGATCCCTTGGTCCCTCATGTCGGTGCTTCATCGATTAATGCTTTACCCGCACCTTTTTCCACACCGGCTTCATCAATGGATTAGCGACGCTTACCACTTTCACAGTGTATACCGCCAACAACTTCTTTTGTCGCTAAACCTTCTTTTTATGTGTATTATTTGAATGTATTGTGTAGGTAGTTAAAGATGGATTTAAGTGGAGAAAGTATGGGCAGAAGGCGACCAAAAATAACCCATATGGTAGAGCTTATTACAAGTGCTCTTCTGCACCTTCCTGCCCAGTTAAAAAGGTCATCTATCTATCATCACTTTAGCATCTTTTAACTATGCTTAAAACCATTGTTAAATGATTTTAGTAGTGGGTTTTGTCATTAACGACTTTACTACCTTTTCTTAAATCGGTGCACATGTATTTCCTTGATTATATATAGGCTTCAAGAGAGGAACATGACAAAAAAAGGATGCATATCAGTACTTTGGGATCAAAGGTCAAGAGATAGCTATATCCAAAAACTGGACCCCTCTAAATTGGTATGTGAGTATGTAAATGCAGTGAAGAATCTGAGCAGAAAACCCGAACTTAAATCAATATCCAGCTCAGACTTGGGTTCTTGATGTGGGTATGTATTTGATATATGATATGGCAGCGAGTTATGAATGGGTGATAAATGTGTGCAGTTAATTTTTGCTCCAGTTTCTTTTTTTTTTTTTGTGAAGGCAAATATGAATAACACCACACCCAACATTACATGTCTTTCACTCGCTAACTGTATAGTAAATATACATATGTTTCCAGCTGCTTGTTGGACTCCAGTTTCTTCTTTAATTCATCACATTCCTATCTTTCACACAGTTATTAATTTCGAGACAGTGAAAGGCTTGGAATGGCCACGTGCTCTCTAGCTTACGCAAAGTGGGCAAAAGGTAAGATTTTTTTTTTTTACATTTTGTATGCATAAAAACTTTGTTTTTTGGTACATGTCAAAATATTATCTCGATATTTGAAACCGGTTAAAGACCGGTTTGTTTGTAAAAAACGGTTTAAACCGAAAAAAAGTACGGTGTTTTTAATCCCAAACCGGTTGTTACCAGTTCAGGTTCACATCTCCTTAAACCAGTTTACAGTCCGAACCGGTTTTTTTGCCCAAAAAAACAGCTCGGTTAAAAACCCGGACCGGTTTTCTAAAAAAAGCGATTTGTCCACCTCTGGTTGGGCTGGAAGAAGGAGAGAAGAAGAAGCCAAAAGTTATGTGCATTTATTCTCAAGTTTGCTAGAATATCCTCTCGGCAAAGAAATTGTTGCGAAAAGGAGATAAGAAGAAGCCAAAAGTTATGTGCATTTATCTGACATTTAAAAAAAAAAATAAGCGTGTACTTGGACGCAACTATTTGATTACTTAACTTCAGATTTAGTTAATTGACTTGAATGATATTATAGACAAAGGACAGCAAGAATGAATGGTCAAAAGTTTTATAAGGAAAGTGGGGAAGCACAAGAAACCGGTGCCAGCTCAGGATGCCAATGCTGAGTTTGCAAGATCAACTTAGGATGCAAACGACGGCGACGACGACGCTAATGATGACATGATGATATTGATGACGACAACAAAGCCGATAATGGAGACGATGGTGGAGATGATCATGATGAAGATATAAGCTTTAAAAAGAACGTAATCACTCACTCCCTAAATGTTTAAAGTTATTACAAATTACATTAACGTTGATGCTTTTGCTTTAGACTATGTGTAATGGGCGTTACTCTCCTGCCACATCACCACATGGTCATGGGAGCACCACACACCATTACGTGGTAGTTAGTGAGGGGCGCCATTGAAGGGGGTCGTTGCCCTGTTAACGAGCGAAAGAGAGAGAGAGAGTGAACTTTGTTTTATTTAGCCAATCAAACAATTACACATTACACTCATTTTTTATTTCCTTTTTACTTTATTTTATATGTTTAATTTAAACCATTACACACCTTTAATGAGTTAGTTAGTGAGAGCCCCATTGGCTACATGGTAGTGACGCGGCACTCACTTTTTTCACTCACTAAGTGCATAGTAAATATTATATAATAATAGATAATGATAGATCTCTGTAAATTATCTATTAGTAACAATACTATGTCCCGCTACCACCTGTTTAGGAAATTGAACTTCATACGATTCTTATTTTTTTGTATATTGTATGTTAAATGCTCATTCATCTATCGTTTTGTAAATGCAGTGAAGAATCTGAGCAGAAAACCCGAACTTAAATCAATATCCAGCTCAGACTTGGGTTCTTGATGTGGGTATGTATTTGATATATGATATGACAGCGAGTTATGAATGGGTGATAAATGTGTGCAGTTAATTTTTGCTCCAGTTTCTTTTCTTTTTTTTTGTGAAGGCAAATATGAATAACACCACACCCAACATTACATGTCTTTCACTCGCTAACTGTATAGTAAATATACATATGTTTCCAGCTGCTTGTTGGACTCCAGTTTCTTCTTTAATTCATAACATTCCTATCTTTCACACGGTTATTAATTTCGAGACACTGAAAGGCTAGGAATGGCCACGTGCTCTCTAGCTTACGCAAAGTGGGCAAAAGGTAAGATTTTTTTTTTTTTTTTTTAACATTTTGTATGCATAAAAACTTTGTTTTTTGGTACATGTCAAAATGTGTTAGGTTGAATTGAACCATAATACTTCTATGATATACAGACTTTTACATACTATTAACCATACTGATTTAAGAGGTTTTTAATATTAAAAATAGACTTTAGCTAACTTTCAAGTGATCAAGTCTCAACCCATTTAAATTGTTCCGGTTGGGATATACACAACTCAAATTGACCCATTCATAAGTAAATAGGTCAAAATTGTTTTGAGGTAGAATGTTTTTTGTTTGCTCCCGTGGAACAGACAAAAACTTATTTCTCGGTTTCCTTAATAAATGATGAAAGGAGATGCAGATGCAGATTCAGCAATCCAATTTTAAATTTTCCGTTATTTTTTATTAGGGTGAGAGGGGCACTCCTCTCTTAGGAGAGTGACCTCTCTTACACACACCCAATCAGCACGCGCCACGTCAACTCCCCTCTTAAGTCCCCATTTTGCACTCAAACGTTGGCATCACTCCACTCACACAATTATTTTTTATAAAAAAAGAAGAAAAAAATATGATTGGTGGAAAAAGAGTGGACCCACATTAACAACCAATCACCCCCCCTCTCTCTCTCTCCTCACTCTCATGCGGTAACCTCTCACCGCAAATCCATCCCCTCCATGCGGTGAACCTTGATGGCGGCACGTCTCCCCGCGCGGTAACCACTCCCCGCTTAGACTCCCCGCAAAGCGCCCCCCACACCCTTAGGTTATGATGGGGCTACTAATGATTGGAAGGACTACTCACGCTATGCGGATCCTGATGCAGTCAATATGTCTCATTCAAGCTTTATTTTGGAATAATTAGATTTGTAATTTGTAATTTATTATGGTAGCGTATGGCAGTAGTTTTCTACAGGGGTTTATGGTCACATGTATGGTTATGGCTATGCACTTTATGGTACTTGTTCACCTATTCCAACAATTTGTCGCGATGGTTATGAATCATGATGGTCACTTTTTTATCTCTCAGCAATACCAATATCCGAGTCCCTATTTTTAACCAATGAGTTAAAAAAAAATCTTAATACTCATATTTATCCAAACGTAGTATTCACTATCTACAACATGCTACGTGGCAACTCCATTGTGTTTTAAAATGTGGCGCCTCACATCGCGCGGGTTATGGAATGAAAATGTTAGGAACTTGGAATGGGCTATGATTCGTAATACACATTATAATTTAATCATATATCAGTCGGACACCCGCCGCAACGCGCGGGCATTACCACTAGTCTTTTTCTAAGATTAATAAATAACTTTCTCACATGACATTTTTTTCTTTAATCTTTTAATAATATTATTAATATCTAAATCTAATATCTAATAAATAAATTATTAATATCTCTTAAACTAATATGAAAAGAATTAATTCACAAATATTAAACTAATAAAAAAATAATAAATAAATTGAAACCATATCGTGTATTATGCAGATAATAAATAAGTATTTAACCATTAAGTAGAGTTTACTCTATTAATACACTAGGTTATAGCCCCGTGTATTACACGGGTTTATTAAATATAATTTTATATATATTATGGGGTAACTTTGTAGAATAGTAACCAAGTTTTAAAAGTGTTCTAGTTAGGTCACTCAAGTTTCAAAAGTGTTCTAATCAGATCACCCAACATTCATTTTTTCATTAAAATTAAGGGGGTTTTCATCAATTTCATAGGTAACTGTGGTGATGTGAATTTTTATTTCTTTTTTCCGTTTTATTTGATGCTAACTCGAGTGATGTGGATTGTAACTTGTTTTTTTTTTTAATTTTTAATGTAATTAAAGTGTTTTTATTTTTAATAAATATAATTTCATATATTAAAATAATTCGAGTCCAACATCTTATGCTCCATTTTTTTCTTGACACATGGAAAAAAGGACATGGCTCGATTTGAATGTTAAGTTATCTAATTGGGACAAAAACGATACGAATGACCTAATTAGAACACTTTTAAAACTTGGTTACTATTCCGTGACATTTTCCCTATTATAGATAATAAATAAGTTACATCTTTAAAAACGTGTATTGCATGGGTTTAATAAACACGTGTATTACACGGGTTGATTAAATATAATATAATCAGTTAACACATATGGTCGTCAATATATGTTTTTACAAAAATGAACTTTGATGTATTATAACATTTTACTTTGTTTTTTATTTATTTATTATTAGGTTAGAAACTTGTGTATTACACAAGTTAACATTTTACTTTATTTTTTATTTATTTATTAATAGGTTAGAAACTTAAGTATTATGCATGGTTAAATCGATGAAATTTTAAATTAAATAGTTATTAATAAGCAGAAAAAGTAAAAGAAAAAAAATGTTATTTTTTTAATTTTCATTACCCGTCGGTTATTAGATAGTAAATAAAGACAAAGATTATAAACTTTTATATAAACAATTAAAACTATCTTTATCTTTATAAATAATAAAAACGTTAATATATATTTTTTAATTTTATTAATTAATATATAGTTATCAGTTATCCTTATTCTTATCATCAAAATTTTTTAATTTTAATAATTAATATATGGTTATCACTTATCTTTATCTTTATCATCGAAGCCCTTTTATAAATTTTAACTGAGACCACCTTATAAAGCGACATGTGTCCCTAAAGTGGTTTCTTTTATTATATAGTATAGATAATATATAATAGTTTATTCAAGTTTTACAAAAATACAATTTTTAACTTTTTTTGTAATTTATAGTGTTGTACCTCATGCATAGATTTTTTTTTCTTTCTTTTTATTTTTAATCCAAAACTTTTCTTCTTTTGCAATTTAGACCATTTGATTTTTTACTTTTAACTTAAAGCTTTCCATCTTTTATAATTTAACCCCAACTCTTTTTTTATTTTCAGTTTTGGTATACCATACTATTCATCTTTCCCAAGTTTTTCGTTTCGTTCTAAATTTTGTAAGTTAACGCACCACAATGTGAGTGTAGGGTTCAACATTTTTTCGTATATTTTTTCCGTTTGATTGGCCCGTCACAACACATCTATTTTTCTCTGTTTGACAAGTTCGTCGCAATGCGCGAGTCCTGAATTGACTTAGTTATTTTTTTCTATGTTCTACGTTTCGGTTTAATTTCTCTGCAACGAGCGTGCGTGATTCAAAGATTTTACGTCTGGTTTTCGCGTTATTTTTTTCGTTTTTATTTATTTTGTTTTTACGAGCTTTTCCGGTGTTAGTGGTAGCTGACAGTGGTATAACATTGGTACTACTTGGTATAGTTTTACGACAACCACTGCAACGCAGGGGCTTAATACAAGTAATAATAATAATAAGAAAGTCTATTTTTTCTGTTTTATAACGAATATCCGTTGCCAATAATTTTAGTTGAAGAAATTTGATGACAACTAGTGTTTTACTTCCCGCGTTGCGGGAGTGTAGGTCGAAAAACCGTGCTAAGTAGTAATCAAACACCGACCAAAACCCGAAAAAGCGTAAGCAAATATATACTACCACGTAACATCAAACGTAGGCAAAGAAAAATGTGAACTTATGTCGTGAGCTGGTATAAAATATAGACGAACTCGAATTCATAGTGAGAAGGCTTTAACTTAAAGACAAAATTTACAGAGCTTAATAAATCTGAGGGACCGAAAATTTAAACCATAATAAAAGAAAAAAAAATAATAACTACAAAAAAAATCATATTCACTACATTCACCAATCCTATTCACTTTGTGGTGTAAAAATTGATGAAAAATAAAAGATAACCTTACACTAATTAAGTGTCAAAGGAAGGTTTCCTTTTTTCCGTAGATAATACACTACTCAAAATGTTATATACTAGTTATTTATTCTCGTGTATTGCGGCGGAGACTCTTTTAATATTGCATTTCGATGCATTTGCTACGACAAACTAACTAACTACCGAGTATTGCCTTGCGAAGCTGCGGAAGAACAACAAATTAAGCTATAAGAACTGAACTATTTTGTTTTTAGAAACAAAGTATAATTGAAATTTCCAGCTAATATTGAATGATGTAATTGTACAACTTTGGTTAAAAAAAATGATGAAAATGAAGGACCATGGTTCTTTTGTGAAAAAGCATTTTACTGTCTTCTTCTTTATCCTCTCTCCAGTCTCCACTATTTGTTTGCTTCTCGATCACCACTGCACCTCACCTCACCTCACCACCACAACCACCCAATGACAACCGATGCTACACCACAGCAGCCGCCACCACTCTCTTTAAAAACCCTAACTATTCTTTTCTCTCTGTGACCCAAAGCCACAACCTTCCGTTCACATCTGGCAACCACCACCTGACCACCGCCGCCGCCAACACAATTACTCACCAAGTTCCAACATTTCTTCTCAGCTTCTCTATCTTCTCTCTCCCTAAAAAACCCTAACTTCTCTTTCTCTATCTAAAAGACTCAAACACGCCGCCTTAGATTCCGTTCAGATCTCAAACCCGTCATCACCGTTGGCGGTTGTAGTAGTACACAGTTGGTACAATTATCATCTGCAGTCTGATCTCTGCATCTGTGCTCGTTGGGTAAAGAAGTACTGCTAACAATTTCCACCATTTGTTTAGAGTTATAGTTGAAAGATTTGTTGGTGAATTGTACATATGAGAAGAGATTGAATGAAGGATGAGTTTTGACTTTCCAGCAGCAAGCAAGAGGATAAAAGAAGGGCAAAATTGTAATTTCGTCGTTTACTGTAGCAAACACCTGTTGTAAATTGATATATATATAATAATATCTCTGCTCGAGCTTTTGACAACTTCCGGGCAAGTTTTATTTGGTTTCAATGGAAGCCATTAGAGTTGACCACTAAACTTTTTTTATCCAATCTTTAAGATTTTATTAATTAGAAAAAGTTACACCGTTGGTCCTTATGGGTTTTCTCCCAAATTTCAACGTCAGATACTAATAGTTTTTTGTTGCAAAAACATGAATTAATGTTGTAATTTGTCACAATGTTGAGTACCAAGCCAAACCATGTTAAATTTTTTCTAGTTATTAAAGGGCAATTTAGTTATTTTAGTAAGACTTAGCAAAATAATTAACAGGGTTTGGCCTTAGTACTCAACATTGTGACAAATTAAAACTTTAATACCTGATTTTGCAACAAAAAATTATTAGTACCCGACATTGATATTTGGTAGAAATCACAAGGAGCAACGGTGTATTTTTTTTCTATTAATTATTGATTTGTTACTTGTGATCACAAAAACTATATTATTGAAAAAATAATCTTTATTTTCTTAATTTAATGATTGAGGAGGTTGTATTATAAATAAACATTGGCAATCCCCCTTTAGGGAAATTACCATCTCTAAAACAAGACCTGTCAGCCCATACTTGTTAGGCGCTGGAACGCTTAAGACATGTTTATGAAGTCGGGAAAAATCCGAAGTGTGTACCATTGTTCCTCTTTGGGCAATCTACTGAAACAAGTTGTTTTAGGTAGAGTTTTAAACCTTTGGGGTCACTATTCACAAACCAACACCTCCCAACTGGAAAGCACGAAAAATGCCCAATAACAAAAGGGCCCTGCAATTAAGGAGAATGAAAAAAGAAATGGTTGCAACAAATTTTGGCACTTTAAGATCAATGGCAAAAAAAGGATGAGCCAACAATCATAGAGAACTATGAAAAGCTTGAAATTTTAAGAGAAAAAGATCCCTTAGTCCAAAGAAAGCCAGACTATGAACAAGTAGACTTTCTCATCAAATCACTGGTTGATCCTTTATAGCTTATATATTCAAAGAACATCTCAACCGCTGCAAGAACCTATCTCAACAGACTAAAGGAGATTTCAAAATAAGATATGAAGATGTATCAAGCTGAGCTCAGGAAAGAGGAATAAAAAATGAGCTAATGTATAGGCATCCAGATGCAAATCCAGAATATCTACTTGGTGAAATTATGGGAATGACAGTTTCACCAAACTCATCTTTAATAACTTTTGGCCCGGGAAATCCATTAAGCCTGAAAATTCTAAAATCGAAGTATGATAAGACAAGCCATGAATTGACTCTACTCGGGGCTAATGGAGAACTTAAAAAGATTTCCATGAATAGTGTCTTTAGCCTTAAGAATGAAGATCTGCAAGACCTATTGGGTCTTGAACTCAAAAGGGATCCAGATGATAGTTACCCACTGAACTTTGAGTTATAATTCAAATGGTAGATTAGAGAGAAACAAATGAGAAATAAAAGATGATCAAATAAAGTTGAGTTTTGGCATCATCTGTTTAGTGGATATTGTTGGACCCTATAAAAGAACAGATGATATTAGAATCCAAAACATGTTCCTCTGATAATGAAATAAACAAGTTATGATCTACAACTCTCCCCAAAGACAGTGAATCTTAAACGCTAACAGAACATCTGTTTAAAGATTCGAAAGATTTGTTTAAGGCATGGAAACACTGTTGGAGAAGAAGAAACCTTTGTGCAATGGTCAAAGCCTTGTTGAAGACAAAGTACTGATATTAAGGACCAAACATCTGTTCTGGCCTAAATAGATGTTTGGAACAAGTCAACAGTGATTTGAAGAACAGTTATTTTAATGTAACAATGATTGCTTAAACAAATTTTTAGTATATTTAATCAGTTGTTAATTCCATAAAATCAGTGGAATCTTTTCTGTTTGGAATGTTAGATGTTGCTATTAGGGTGATGTTAGCCCTGATTGCGAACAGATGTTTGTACTTAGTATAAATAGATCTCACCTGTTAAAGATCTATTTGATCATGTAACATCTTTATTTTACGAAAAAAAAGAGTGATCAGGCTAAGGGAGAGTTTGTAGAATCATTCTTGTAATTGTAATATTTTGATTTCAATTGAAAACAGTTTGATAAAGTTTCCACTCTTGTTTTTTACTTTAATTTCCGCTACATTTATTACTTTCCATAATTCACATCAACTTTCTCTACATTTCATTAATCCATGTCATAGAACAAACACAAGTGAAAACTCAGATCCTAACATAACTTCTTATTAATGGTTTAATATCACTAATAATCACAACTTGATGTCATTGGCCATTGTTAGTCCCACCTTTGAATATTCCCTATGCCAGTCCCACCTTTCAATTATTTTTCCCCAACCGGTTCTCAAAAAATTTAACGGAGTTAAGTTTTTTTTTCTGAATTACAAGCTGACGTTTTAGGGCTTTTGATCAGAACGAGGATACAAGTCGAATGCTGTAAAACTTACCTTGAAATTGTGCTCCAAATGATGAAAACGGGGCTTCAATTCGGGTGTTTAAAATTCCAATTAACAAACATCAAGTCGTTTGGAACACCGTTTCGAGGTAAGTTTTACATCAATAGACTTGTATCCTCATTCTGATCAAAAGCCCTAATACGTCAGTTTGTAATTCGGAAAAAAACTTAACTCCGTTAAGTTCTTTTAACTGAGGACCGGTGGAGGAAAAATAGGTGAAATGTGGGACTGGCATGGGGAATATTCAAAGGTGGGACTGACAATAACCAATGACGTCTAGTTGGGATTATTACAGGCCAATTCTCCTATCATTAATAATTAAATATAGACTTTATAAAATTTTATGAAATATCAATTAAATAATTTCTTGTTTAATAAATAGTTTTTTGTAAAATATTTAATTTTTTATAAAGATTTTAAATAGAACTAGTAATATGACCCGCATATGATGCACCACGGGCTCGTTGCAAACATCAAATGGATTGGTCCAAACGGAATTTACGTATCCAATCTAACTCAATTTAACTTATATAAGCATTGTGATTAGATTAAAAAAATAAAAGTAAATCGATTTAATACCGACCAAAAGAAAAGAAAAGGAATTGAACCTAGTTGGTTCGTTCAGTGAGGTTCCACCTAACCACTACGCCATCCTTCTTACCGCCAACAAAATATACGACAACTCAGATTTATATTTTCGAATGATAACATATTATATCTATCAAAAATATTTATTAACTAATACTTGTATAGTATTTTCTTTTTAATTAAGATTATATATAAGAAAAAAACATTTCAATTAATGTTATCGTTTATAACATATTACATAAAACCTTTGGCTATTCTATAGATATAATAAAAGATCACTTTCTTATATACCCTTTATGTCCAAACGCGGCGGGCATACATCAAATTGAAAACCATTAATAAAATATGCGCTCAAACTAATGTTTAAAATTTTAGCAATATAACATTCCTCATGTGTAGCTTTTCATTTCAAATTATATTTCCATGTATGTAAAGTAATAACTACTGAAATCCCCTGCACGATACGGCGGGAATTCAGTTTCAAATGTTATTTGTTTGGTTTGTTATTGTATCGATACTCAGTATAGCAACCGAAAAAACCAAAGAAAAAAGTTTGTTAAACATCAAAGTATAAAAAAAATGTGGTAATTTTTATGTTGTATTTATCATTTTTTTAACTTGCCTGAGATATTTCCTTAATTCAACCCGTGTAATATGCGGGTGTATAACCTAGTATATAAATAAAACTAAACGATGAGGCGGATTAAATAACATATACGGGTTCACTTTTGATCATCATGTATTATTTATTTTTAAAATTGTGTAATAAAGAAAGAACAAATAATGCTAAGTATATGAATGATGATTGGCCCAATTTGGATATTTCCGTTTCGAGTTAATAGAATTCATTAAGAAAAAAAGGCATAGAAAGAAACAATGTAGAGGGACAAGGCAAACCAAAAAGAAAAGCATAAGGGCCAATTGTGAAAAGTAAATGGAGGACCAAAAATGTAAACATGACCGACATTTTATTTTAAGATTATATAGAATAGAATATATCTATGTGATGGTTGAAAAATTAGAGTTGGATAGGTGTACAAGTATAAGGGAAATAAAGTGGTGCACAAGAAAATTGAAAATCATGGTCGTTACACAATGCAACCCTATATCTATAATCACGTACCATATGTAACAAGTATAATGTCACATGATTATGTAATAGTATGTAATTACGTTATTTTAATTTGTTTAATTGTATAATGTTTTTCTTACTAAAGTTATGCGTATTACGTGATTATATATTCAATATAATGAGAATTTAATTATTTTTAGGCTATTCTGTGGTTAGATTTGTAATATACGTCGTTACGTGATTATAGATGTAAGGTTACATTGAGCATTTGTTACTGCTTTTGCACGCATGGTATGTGATTCTAGATATATGTATATATTGAGTATTAGGTATTCATTAATCACTTGGTATGTGAGTATAGATGTAGTGTTACATTGAGAATTTATTACCGCTTGCACATATGGTACGTGATTTAGGTATTCATTGATAATGTTCCATTACGTAATTACATAATGCAACATAATTACGTAATGTTACAAAATCATGTAACTTTACAGCTTGTAAAATAAAAAAATTTAAAAATTAAGAAAATTATAACAATAGCCTACTCATATTAAAGAGAGTGAAATGCTCGTTAATACACTGTAGTTTTTTTTAATATTATTATATGAAAAAGTTATAGCCATTTGAAAATAATAGAGGAAGTAAGTTTATGAGTCAGCATTATTGGATTTTCCTATTTTGCCATTTTCCCTGTTGGACCTATAAAAGAACAAATGATATTCAAAAGCCAAAACATGATCAACTGATCAAGAAATGAACAATAGTCTAAACCAGCCTCTCCCTAAAGATTGTGAATCTTGAACACCTAATCAGAACATTTGTTGGAGACAAAGCAAACATCTGATCAAGCCTTGGAACCATTATTCAAGAAGAAACAACATCTGTTGAATGCTAAAGTCTGTTCAAGTCAAAGGTCTAATGAAGAAGACTAAACATCTGTCTGGCCAAACAGATGTTTGGAATCAAGCCAACAGAGGATAGGTCTAACAGTGGTTTCTCAATGTAACAATATTTGTTTTATCAGTGTTTAGACTAGTTAGAACAGATGTTAAGATTTGCACAAATGTTTGAAACATCTGTGGAATCTTTTCTGTTAGTAATGTTAGATGTCACTATTAGGGTGATGTCAGCCAATCATAAATAGAGCTTTTGTACTTAGTATAAATAAATCACACCTGTTAGTGATCTATTCATTACATACATCACCTTTTCTATTGTAAGAACAAAATTGTTTAGTGATCGGCTGACGGGGAGTCTGTAGAGTCAACGTTTTGTAAAACATTTGTAATCAGTGGATTATAATTGAAAAATAATCATTGATGATGATGTCTCGTTTATGATTATTTATCTTTACTTATACAATTTAATATTGTTTTGAGCTTAAACTATTTTGTAATCACAAACCTTGTAAACTCGGACCTAACAATTGGTATCAGAGCTTTGTCACATTAAACTTGATTTCATAATCAGTTTAACATACAAAGATTAGCTCATCAAAGATCCAATGTTGTTCGTAGCTCGGAGTTGTACAGTGAAGAACTAAATAATGCCCTATCACATTGTCACACCCCGATATTTCCACATATTACCGGTGGACCCGGTGGGGAGTATCGTGACATAGTTGATATCATCATAGACAAACAACACAATATAATAGCACAGCAGAAGTCTTGGTAGAATATTTACTATTACAAACCATAGTGTCCGAGTGTCCAAATAAAAGAATATATAGACTGGTTGTAATAGAGATCCACAGGCGGATCATAAAACAAAATACAAGAAACTGAAATAATAGACTCCAGGCATCTAAGGATTTGCAAGATCCTCTTATTTGACACCAAGTAGCTCCAGCCTAGTTTCGTGAGGTACCTGTCACTTAGTCTTTGGAAAATACGTCAGTTTTCACTGGTAAATACAATTAACCGACTCATTTGAAAAGAGTTTATGAAAATTGATTTAAGCGCATAAGGCACAAACCATTTATAACTTGGGACAATTATTAAAGATAATCTTGTATACAGTTTTACATGTTTGTCATACATATGGGGCCGGTTTGGAAGCCAGTCATGATTAACCGACTCACTAGTTATAAAACCCACGGAGGAGTTATCCCCAACATGTGGGTTATTTAGCATTTGCATCTGTCAGGTGTATGCCTACACCCCGTGCATATGTCGTGGCCATTTTCAAATGAAATGAGCCGAAGATATCCAGGACATGGTTGTATTAACCCCCAATGTTTATGTTATCAAACAAAACAGATTAAAACGGGTTATGTAAATTTATTAGTCACAATCCGATTAAATGATTTCATACCCGACCAAGCGGCATTATTATAATACCGTATCCCAAGCCCGTATAACGGAAAATAAGTTAAAAGTATTTACCTGAGCTAGATGTGTTAAGATGTAACTCAGCCGTATGTTTCCTAAAGCTTTATGTAAATACCTACTACCGAGGCTACTCAATCTGTATGGAAGGTTTATTAACCTATTAGGATACTAACGGGTCTTCATTTAAGTCAAAGACTTAAACCGGTTAGTTTGATAGATACTTAACGGTTCTAAACACTAGATTAAGCGAAGACCGGAGTAGAGTGTGAGTTTGACCCGACAAGTTTGGATACTTGTATAATATGGGTAAACTAACCACATTCTAGATTTTGAAGTGAAAATGATAAGTTTAAACCCATTTCGACTATTTTATGTAAACTAGTCACATAAACCGAATTGAACGCATAAATGCATAACGGGTAACCAAATGAATTATATACAGGTCTCAAATGGTATTATGCTTAGAATATGTTAATACATCAGTAGGATGTTAACATATATTCCCAAAAAGTATTTAAAACCAAATTAAGTCCCGTAAGGGCATTTTGGTCATTTTAATGATTATAAAAGAGATTTTTATAATAAACTGAGGTTCTAGTCTTTGGTAATCAGTAAAAATATTTATTTTATCACATTACATCAGTAAGATATTATATATGTGTGAGGTTTACCATTTATGGCCAAATTATGCCCCGAAAGGGCATTTTGGTCATTTCACATATGCTTTTAAGGACATTTTTGGAAGTCTGAGTTCATGACTTATACTTACTGTAATAATATTGACATTTACTTAAAAGTTCAGTAGGTAATAAGTCTTAGGTGTTAAATATGGTTTAAAACCATACTATGCACCTAATTAGCGTAAAATTCGCTAATTGATGATAATTAAATATGTTTATAGAAATCTAAGGTTTTGATGAGTTTTAATTGCTCAAAATATTTTATTTAATGTATGAAATCAGTAGGAAAAGGTTTAGAATTCAAATTATTTGTTAACCTCATTTTATGCATAAAAAGGGTATTATCGTCATTTACCGAATTATACAAGAACTCTATGATATGATCAGATTATATTCTGATCATAAATCCTAAAAATCCTTAAAAATAATATCTTAATAGTAGGTAATGAGTTTTGGGTCAAAATCCAAGTTTAAACATGCCTTATGCAAGATATCGCAATTTAATTAATAAAAAGCTTCCATTTACGATATCGAGCATAACTTCTGTTTGAGACCAAGGACTGATGTCAAATTTTTGGGACATACTTATATTTTAGTAACCAAGGTTTTTGTCAACTCATATTTCTAAAAATCTCGTTTATATGACAAAAGGGTAAAAATGGCATTTATAAGCATAATAACAAACATGAGCATATAATTCAAACTAGTAAGGACCAGGTAATATAACTCCAGAGGGTTATACTACAACATAAAGTGGTCGTATTGGAAGCTTAAAGCATGGAAGGATTAAGCTTAATCGGGTCAGAACTGAAAGTCAAAGCAAAAGTCAAGCTTTTGCGACTTTCGGTTGTGAACCGACCCTAAACTGATAATTGTCGGGTTGAATATGCTTAGACATGTTCTAATACTAATTACCAAGTTATTAGAATGATAAAATATGATTTATAACCTCTGCATTGTTAGTTATAATTATTATTTAAAATTCTAGTCAGTTTGACTTTTTAACTTATTAGTTTGACCCGACAATTAACTAGGCAAACGAAATAATTAGGAGGTCCCCTTTTAAGGGTTAATCACCTACCTTATTATGGTCACATAACCACTTTTAATTCGGACAGTGGCTGGACCATTTGAGATTAAACCGAAGGTCAAAGTTAATTTACGATATCTTTGACTTTTCGGTTTTTAAACTAATAAACTGAACTAAGAGAGGGCTAAGACACTTACATAGGGTCCTAGCTATCTTTTCTACAAACTTGAGCTCCCTCTAAGGCCAGGTATCTCCAGATGAGAGTGTAGGAGTGAATGCAATTGAAATGAGCAAATAAAATGTTCAACATGAAGGCCTATTTATACTTGAAATCCTTGATTCAAGATCACACCAGGTGTAATGGGAGTGTTTAGGATATCGAGCATAACTTCTGTTTGAGACCAATGACTGATGTCAAATTTTTGGGACATACTTATATTTTAGTAACCAAGGTTTTTGTCCACTCATATTTCTAAAAATCTCGTTTATATGACAAAAGGGTAAAAATGGCATTTATAAGCATAATAACGAACATGAGCATATAATTCAAACTACTAAGGACCAGGTAATATAATTCCAGGGGGTTATACTACAACATAAAGTGGTCCTATTGGAAGCTTAAAGCATGGAAGGATTAAGCTTAATCGGGTCAGAACTGAAAGTCAAAGCAAAAGTCAAGCTATTGCGACTTTCGGTTGTGAACCGACCCTAAACTGATAATTGTCGGGTTGAATATGCTTAGACATGTTCTAATACTAATTACCAAGTTATTAGAATGATAAAATATGATTTATAACCTCTGCATTGTTAGTTATAATTATTATTTAAAATTCTAGTCAGTTTGACTTTTTAACTTATTAGTTTGACCCAACAATTAACTAGGCAAATGAAATAATTAAGAGGTCCCCTTTTAAGGGTTAATCACCTACCTTATTATGGTCACATAACCACTTTTAATTCGGACAGTGGCTGGACCATTTGAGAACCGAAGATCAAAGTTAATTTACGATATCTTTGACTTTTTGGTTTTTAAACTAATAAACTGAACTAAGAGAGGACTAAGACACTTACATAGGGTCCTAGCTATCTTTTCTACAAACTTGAGCCCCCTCTAAGGCCAGGTATCTCCAGATGAGAGTGTAGGAGTGAATGCAATTGAAATGAGCAAATAAAATGTTCAACATGAAGGCCTATTTATACTTGAAATCCTTGATTCAAGATCACACCAGGTGTAATGGGAGTGTTTAGGCTGCAAACAACAACTGTCATGTTTTTGAAGAACTGGGCGTCTGTCGCGGGCCACGTAAGAATCATAGAGGGTTTACGCGGGCCGCGACAACCTTCTGTTCATGTGAAAAATGTTTTAACTTTGATAATTTTCGTCCCTGGTCCTTTGTAACTTTGTTTAACTTCATTTTTGGCATTTTTACCCTTTGTAGTTAATTTGTAGAGGTTCATGGGAGTGTAACCAAACTCCGTTAGGCCCGGTTTCGTTAAAAGATCACCATAAACACAAGTTTCTTACTATTGCCACTTTTAACCCAAAGTCTTGAAAACTTGCATAACGATCTCGAAACCTCGTGAAATTTATGTCACTTATTTCTTGAGAGTATATTTGAATATTACGAAGCCTCGGGTTCGTTAAAAGATCACTCAGAGGTAAGAATTAACATGTTGACACGTTTAACCCCCGTAGTTTATAATCTTCCGATTATTTTCATAAACGGCTTCTTATATCCAATCAATCACTCATTTAAGAATATATTCTTCATGTATGGTCATTCAGAGGCACAAGTTCGGCATGTTGACACTTTTAGTCCCTTCGCATACATATTTTCATCGTTTGGCAACTTTAGTCCTTCAAACTCAATCTTTCATATATTTAGAGTTTAGGACACGTGTCTTCACATAACTGGACACGTTTTTACGTGGTGTTACATCCTCACCCCCT
The DNA here is from genome assembly GCA_030545235.1 of Helianthus tuberosus. Classification (NCBI taxonomy): domain Eukaryota; kingdom Viridiplantae; phylum Streptophyta; class Magnoliopsida; order Asterales; family Asteraceae; genus Helianthus; species Helianthus tuberosus. The sequence goes on along the minus strand of CM060356.1, from coordinate 34,238,868 downwards.
TAAAAGAAATCTCGACCCTGAGATTTACTGGAATAAGTGAGGGTACTTCTGTCGCATAGTGGACTCAACTTCCCACGTATATTCAGGGCCTCTACGGGCATCCCATTTAACTTTAACTATAGGCACGTGCTTCCTTTGGAGCTTTTTAATCTGTCGATCCTCGATCGATATAGGTCTTTCCATAAACCTCAGGCTTTCATCAATCTGTACGTCTTTATGAGACATTGCTAGCGATTCATCAGCTAGACATTTCTTTAAATTACAGATGTGGAACACATTGTGAATTCCACTAAGCTCCTCAGGCAAGTTTAGCTTATAAGCTACACTGCCAACACATTCGATGATCTCGAATGGTCCAATATACCTTGGGCTTAGCTTGCCCTTATTACCAAAACGCATCACACCTTTCCAGGGTGATACTTTCAGTAAGACTTTGTCGCCTACCTCAAACTTTAAAGGTTTTCGCCTCTTATCAGCATAACTTTTCTGCCTATCCCTGGCAGCTTTCAGGCGATCACGAATTTGGACAATCTTTTCCGTTGTTTCAAGGACTATATCAGGTCCTGATAACTGAGCTTCTCCTACTTCCGCCCAACAAACAGGCGTTCTGCATTTCCTTCCATACAATGCCTCAAAAGGCGCAGCCTGAATGCTAGTATGATAACTGTTATTATATGAGAACTCGATCAAAGGTAGGTGGTCATCCCAGCTACCTCCTAAATCAATAACACATACTCGAAGCATGTCTTCCAAAGTTTGAATTGTACGCTCGCTCTGTCCATCTGTCTGAGGATGATAAGCAGTACTAAAATTCAAATGAGTGCCTAATGATTATTGGAAGCTTTTCCAAAAGTGAGAGGTGTATCTAGTATCTCTATCGGATATAATAGATACTGGCACTCCATGGAGAGATACAATCTTATCCACGTACAATTGAGCTAGTTTGTCGGAGCTATGAGTCTCCTTGATGGGTAAGAAATGTACTGACTTGGTCAGTCTATCAACTATTACCCATATAGTATCATTTCCATGCCTTGTTTTTGGTAACTTGGTTATAAAATCCATAGTTACCATCTCCCACTTCCATGTGGGAAGTTCTGGCTGTTGTAGCAGACCCGATGGCTTTTGATGTTCAGCTTTAATCTGAGCACAAGTCAGGCACTTAGCTACATGTGTGGCAATAGATTTCTTCAAACCTACCCACCAATAATTAGCTTTCAAATCTTGATACATCTTGTCACCTCTAGGGTGAACTGAGTATTTGGAATTGTGAGCTTCCTGGAGTATTACATCTCGAAGCCCTCCTTGAATAGGAACCCAGATTCTTCCATTCATCCTAAGAATTCCATCCTTACCAGGTGCTAACTGTTCAGCAGTTACACCTAACTTTTCACTTGGAAGATTTGCTTCCAACACAACTTCCTTCTGAGCAATTAACAGCCTTTCATTCAGGCTATTCTTAAGTTCGATGCTTTTGGCATTAATCCTTATAGGTTTGACTCTTTCCTTTCGGCTTAGAGCATCAGCGACTACATTCGCTTTGCCAGGATGGTAGCGAATTTCGCAATCGTAGTTATTTAGAGTCTCCATCCAGAGGCGCTGTCTCATATTGAGCTCTTTTTTATTGAATAAATGTTGGAGACTTTTGTGATCCAAATATATCACACATTTAGTTCCATATAAATAATGTCTCCACAATTTTAGTGCAAATACAACGGCACCCAGTTCCAGATCATGGGTGGTGTGATTCTTTTCATGCACTTTTAGTTGTCGTGATGCATAGGCAATCACCTTGTCTCTCTGCATAAGCACACATCCGATACTGGTGTGTGAAGCATCACAATACACGACAAACTCTTCTATTCCTTTGGGTAATGTCAATACCGGAGCATTGCTCAACTTCTGCTTAAGAATCTCAAAGGACTCTTGTTGTTTCGGACCCCAATCTAACTTTACATTCTTGCGGGTCAAAGAAGTTAACGGTGCAGCTATTCTCGAGAAATTCTCAATGAATCTTCTATAGTAACCAGCTAATCCCAGAAATCTGCGAATCTCCGTAGGCGTCTTAGGTGCTTCCCAATTCATGATGGCTTCTATTTTAGCGGGATCTACTTGGATACCACGCTCACTCACAACATGTCCAAGGAATTGGACTTCACGAAGCCAGAACTCACACTTGGAGAATTTCGCATACAACTTCTCCTTTTGAAGTAATCTTAAGATACATCGAAGATGTTGCTCATGATTAACTTGACTACGAGAATAGATAAGTATTTCGTTTATAAAAACAATGATAAACTTATCTAAGTATGGCTTGCAGACTCGATTCATGAGGTCTATGAATGCTGCAGGTGCATTAGTGAGCCCAAATGGCATCACTAGGAACTCATAATGGCCATATCTCGTTCGAAACGCTGTCTTTGGTACATCTTCTGGTCTAACTTTGAGTTGATGATACCCATATCTTAAATCGATCTTCGAGAAGAAGCTTGCCCCTTGGAGTTGGTCGAACAAGTCGTCGATCCTGGGCAATGGATAACGATTCTTGATCGTTACTTTGTTTAGCTCTCGATAATCAATGCATAGGCGCATTGATCCATCCTTTTTCTTCACAAACAATATAGGAGCTCCCCAGGGCGAAGAGCTGGGTTGTATGAAACCCTTTTCTAGTAAATCATCCAATTGAGTCCTGAGCTCTTTCATTTCTGTGGGCGCTAGTCAGTAAGGAGCTCGTGCAATTGGTGCCGATCCTGGCAGAATGTCTATCCTAAATTCAACTTGCCTCTCAGGAGGTAATCCATGTAATTCATCAGGAAAGACATCGGGATATTCTGAAATAATTGGAATATCTTCAATCTTGGGTTTCGGGTCATTCATTGTCACTTGTGCCATGTAAATGACGCATCCTTTCCTCAGACACTTCGATACCTTGAGAATGGACACATTGTTGGGCAATCCATAATGTGTATCTCCTTGAATAGTGACGGATTCACCAGCATGGGTTTTGATGTTAACTAACTTTTTATCACATACAATTTGGGCTTGGTTATGCGATAACCAATCCATGCCTAAAACTACTTCAAACCCAGCCAATTTCATTGGCAAAAGGGATAGCGGGATAGAATGATTCTTAATAGATATAGCGCATCCATTAAGAAGAGTTGAAACAGTTTCTAAGGTACCATTGGCGAGTTCTACCTCATATTTTATGTCTAGAGTTTTAATAGGCAGATTCAGTAACTTACTAAACTTATAGTCTACAAACGATTTATCAGCACCTGAATCAAATAAAACTCTAGCATAAATATCATTAATGAGGAAGGTACCTGTTATGACGTTATTTTCGTTCACCGCCTCACTGGCGTTCATCTGAAAGACCCTTGCATTGGTCTTCTTTGCCTCTTCAGGCTTCTTAGCATTCTTAGGGCAATTAGTCTTAATGTGCCCTTTTTCGTTGCAACCATAGCAGGTCGCATCCTTAATGTTTCGGCACTCAACAGTTTTGTGCCCTTTCTTCTTGCAAATCCCACAAGGTTTAGCTTGTGGGTCCTGGTTGCACTTTCCAAAGTACCTCTTGTTACACGTCTTACATCTGGGCTTTTCATCCGACTGCCCCTTTTTGAAACAAGAGTTTCCTTTCTTCTTTTTGTTTGAGTGATGGGACTGGTCGTCATCCCTCTTCCTCTTCCCTTCTTCGGTGGCTTTCTTTGCCTTACTCCTTACGACATCGAGAGTAAGTGACAAAGATAGATCTACAACAGATCTATAAGTAGCAGGCTTAGAAGCCTTGACATTTCCCTTAATCTCTGGGGCCAAACCACCGATAAAACGTGCAATGCGTTTGGGTTCAGGGGTGACTAGATACGGTACAATTCTTGACATGGAGTTGAAACTGGTCACATAAGACCTGCAATCTAAATCCTTCATCACCAAAGTCAGGAAGTCAGTCTTTGAGGACAGTAGGTGTCCTTCATAAGATCAACAAATTTGTTCCAGGAAAGGTTTTACAGAGAAACCTTCCCAGTGGATTGCACCAATGCTTTCCACCATGTTAGGGCGTCACCCTTGAAGGACTGAGATACAAACTTGACAATGTCCTCCTTTGCACACCCACTGATATCAATCACAGTTTCCATTTCATCTAACCACTTCATACAATCTATTGCTCCCTTTTCTCCCGTGAAGTCTCTTGGCTTACACGAGATGAAGTATTTGTACGTACATCCTTTGTTGTACCTGGGAGTCTGATTCAACACAACCTTTTGGGATTCAGATCTCTGGTTGGATGAATGCTGAGATTCATCCTTTCTCGATGCATGCGAATGTGATAAGGGTTTTGTATGAGTTTTGGACCGAACATGACTCGGTTCTTTGAATATCTTATCCACAGCTTGAGCAACAGCTGTGTCAATCGTTGTTGTAATTCAACATTTGTAAGATTTATCCTTGCTTCATTATTGTTCCCTTCTCTCGGATGACTGTTTGCTTCGTCAGAGCCAGCCATGATTTGGGTACTAAAATTTAACAATAATGATTTATTTAGATATATAATAGATTCTTCGCATTTGATGAATCAATGGTCATGGTATTTAATAAACCATATAGACCATAAGTTAAATGATTTGCCTAGGCTATAACTAAACCATTATAGGCAATCAATAGGATATAATCCTTTATGTTTATTAGACAGGGGACATAAGTCACAACTGTTGATGTCATAGAGACATTTTCATATAGCCCAAGGCTCGTCTCGCAGGACATTTAGATGTCACAAAAGGCCTTGTCACAAAGACAATTAAAACATAATCAATGATTTCTTGGATCAGTGATCTCTAAGGGTCGAACATAGTTCATCGCCTTTTGGGATAAGAAGTTTTCAAATTAAAACTATCATTGTCATGAATACACCTTCGCCCATAGGCATACATCTCAAATGGATGTTTTGATGTATACATCATATTTGATGTTTAATAGCCATGATTCACATTGATCATATAGGCCATGAAGATGGCTTGGAAATATCCAAGCACTTTTGGAAGCTAATGTGGTCTCTCAAGTCACACAGCCATGAATGTTAACAGGTTTCCAGATGTTAACAGGGAACTAATGTCTTAAAAAGGTTGTACCATCATAACCATTAATATTTTGGCTAGGTTATACCTCTAAGAACTTCTTTTGAAATTTCTTTGGTAGATCAATTTAAAATTGAAATGGTGTTTGCTTGATGATGTAATAAAATACACATATAAAAATTTTCAAAATAAATTTCATTAAATACTAAGCAATTACAAGATATGCCCTAAACGGGTCTTGAAATAACATACTGTCCACGCAGGGACTACAGAAAAGGAAATAAGTCCACGTAGGGACCAAATACAGAAATTAAATGTCCACTCAGGGACTTGATTGAAATTTCGACATAAAATAAAATAAAACAAACTTCTACTTCTTCTTGCCCTTTATGAAGTTCGCAAGACCTTTGAGAAATTTGTTATGCTTTTTCTCGCGTTCCTCCGCTTTTTGCTCAACCTGATCTAACCTTTGTAAAATTTGTTGCGTTTGTTGCTGTGGAGGTAGAGGTTGTTGTTGATAAGGAGGGTATTGATACCCTTGCGTCGGATACCCAGTTGGGTATGTTGGAGGGAACAGTGACGGGTAAAGGGCGTTAAAGTTAACTGCCTCAAGATATGGATCCTGGGCAGGAGCTTGGTAATCATAACCGGTAGGAGCCTGATACTCGTACGGGTTATACCCAGATGAACCTGGGTAAGTTGGTATTGGGTTTTCGTAACTCGTTGGCGGTGGCGGTGGTGCATAAGAAGCTGTCGGGGGATCATTATCCGGCACCGCGTGAGAAGGTCCACCCATTTGTGGATCTTCGGGAATAGGAGGGTATGTGCTTGAAGCTTATGGGGAACTGAATCTAGGTCCCCCTCGCACGGACATTCATGCATTCCTCCTTCGCCTTGGCGGCTCAGGAGGTGGTTGTGGTGGTTGTTGAGGTGGTTCCTCAACAGGCAAAGGCGGTGGAGAAACCGCTTGAAGATATGGTTCTTCTAATGGAGGTTGTGGAGAGTTATGAAAAGATGGGGTAAATTCCCACGGATAGGTGTTCCATCGTTCGGCCCATGAATCGGGGCCTTGATACGGCGATCCTTGATAAGGAGAACCGCTAGAGATACTGATGGGATGACTTGGTGTCCCGGTTGGCGGCTCTGGATCGGGGTCATCATCCATTTCTATATCTTGGGAGAAATAGTCCTCGGGTCCTAAAGGATTATAACCTAATGGTCCGTTAATATAGTCGTTTGGTTTAAATTGACCCGGCGAATAAAGATCGTGAGAACTAGAATGGTGAAAAGAATGAGAGTGTAGAGGGTGATGTGAATTGTGAGAATGTTGGGGTTCGTCTAGAATAGGTAGCATATAAGGTGGGAGATCTGAAGGAGAAGATCCTAACGAAATAGAGTGTCTCGCTGGTTCAAAGGAATGTCTCCAGTTATCTCGCGAGTCGGAGCTACTAAAAGACGCTGATGGCATGCGTCTATGTGAGGGTCCAGCTTGGCTAGATGGTCCTCCCCTCATAGGACCTTTTCCTTTTCCTCCACTGTTTCTCATTCTTGGCGGCATAGTAAATAGTAAACCTGTCAAAAACAAGTAAAACAAAATATAAACGACAAAAGGATAATAAGAGTAATCCTAAGTCATTTGTCTAGACTCGAAAGTCTAAGGAATGTGCTTATTGTGTCATTGAGATTAAACACAAAAGGCTAGTGTTTAATTCACTCAATGTTGGCTCTGATACCAACCTGTCACACCCCGATATTTCCACATATTACCGGTGGGCCCGGTGGGGAGTATTGTGAGGTAGTTGATATCATCATAGACAAACAACACAATATAATAGCACAGCGGAAGTCTTGGTAGAATATTTACTATTACAAACCATAGTGTCCGAGTGTCCAAATAAAAGAATATACAGACTGGTTGTAATAGAGATCCACAGGCGGATCATAAAACAAAATACAAGAAACTGAAATAACAGACTCCAGGCATCTAAGGATTTGCAAGATCCTCTTATTTGACACCAAGTAGCTCCAGCCTAGTTTCGTGAGGTACCTGTCACTTAGTCTTTGAAAAATACGTCAGTTTTCACTGGTAAATACAATTAACCGACTCATTTGAAAAGAGTTTATGAAAATTGATTTAAGCGCACAAGGCACAAACCATTTATAACTTGGGACAATTATTAAAGATAATCTTGTATACAGTTTTACATGTTTGTCAAACATATGGGGCCGGTTTGGAAGCCGGTCATGATTAAACGACTTACCACTTATAAAACCCACGGAGGAGTTATCCCCAACATGTGGGTTATTTAGCATTTGCATCTGTCAGGTGTATGCCTACACCTCGTGCATAGGTCGTGGTCATTTTCAAATGAAATGAGCCGAGAATATCCAGGACATCGTCGTATTAACCCCCAATGTTTATGCTATCAAACTAAACAGATTAAAACGGGTTACGTAAATTTATTAATCACAATCCGATTAAATGATTTCATACCCGACCAAGCGGCATTATTATAATACCGTATCCCAAGCCCGTATAACGGAAAATAAGTTAAAAGTATTTACCTGAGCTAGATGTGTTAAGATGTAACTCAGCCGTATGTTTCCTAAAGCTTTATGTAAATACCTTCTACCGAGGCTACTCAATCTGTATGGAAGGTTTATTAACCTATTAGGATACTAACGGGTCTCCATTTAAGTCAAAGACTTAGACCGGTTAGTTTGATAGATACTTAACGGTTCTAAACGCTAGATTAAGCGAAGACCGGAGAAGAGTGTGATTTTGACCCGACAAGTTTGGATACTTGTATAATATGGGTAAACTAACCACATTCTAGATTTTGAAGTGAAAATGATAAGGTTAAACCCATTTCGGCTATTTTATGTAAACTAGTCACATAAACCGAATTGAACGCATAAATCCATAACGGGTAACCAAATGAATTATATACAGGTCTCAAATGTTATTATGCTTAGAATATGTTAATACATCAGTAGGATGTTAACATATATGCCCAAAAAGTATTTAAAACCAAATTAAGTCCCGTAAGGGCATTTTGGTCATTTTAATGATTATAAAAGAGATTTTTATAATAAACTGAGGTTCTGGTCTTTGGTAATCAATAAAAATATTTATTTTATCACATTACATCAGTAAGATATTATATATATGTGAGGTTTACCATTTATGGCCAAACTATGCCCCGAAAGGGCATTTTGATCATTTCACATATGCTTTTAAGGACATTTTTGGAAGTCTGAGTTCATGACTTATACTTACTGTAATAATATTGACATTTACTTAAAAGTTCAGTAGGTAATAAGTCTTAGGTGTTAAATATGGTTTAAAACCATACTATGCACCTAATTAGCGTAAAATCGCTAATTGACGATAATTAAATAAGTTTATAGAAATCTGAGATTTTGATGAGTTTTAATTGCTCAAAATATTTTATTTTATGTATGAAATTAGTAGGAAAAGGTTTAGCATTCAAATCATTTGTTAATCTCATTTTATCCATAAAAAGGGTATTATCGCCATTTACCGAATTATACAAGAACTCTATGATATGATCAGATTATATTCTGATCATAAATCCTAAAAATCCTTAAAAATAATATCTTAATAGTAGGTAATGAGTTTTGGGTCAAAATCCAAGTTTAAACATGCCTTATGCAAGATATCGCAATTTAATTAATAAAAAGCTTCCATTTACGATATCGAGCATAACTTCTGTTTGAGACCAATGACTGATGTCAAATTTTTGGGACATACTTATATTTTAGTAACCAAGGTTTTTGTCCACTCATATTTCTAAAAATCTCGTTTATATGACAAAAGGGTAAAAATGGCATTTATAAGCATAATAACGAACATGAGCATATAATTCAAACTACTTAGGACCAGGTAATATAACTCCAGGGGGTTATACTACAACATAAATTGGTCCTATTGGATGCTTAAAACATGGAAGGATTAAGCTTAATCGGGTCAGAACTGAAAGTCAAAGCAAAAGTCAAGCTTTTGCGACTTTCGGTTGTGAACCGACCCTAAACTGATAATTGTCGGGTTGAATAGGCTTAGACATATTCTAATACTAATTACCAAGTTATTAGAATGATAAAATATGATTTATAACCTCTTCATTGTTAGTTATAATTATTATTTAAAATTCTAGTTAGTTTGACTTTTTAACTTATTATTTTGACCCGACAATTAACTAAGCAAACGAAATAATTAGGAGGTCCCCTTTTAAGGGTTAATCACCTACCTTATTATGGTCAAATAACCATATTAATTCAGACAGTTGTTGGACCATTTGAGATTAAACCGAAGGTCAAAGTTAATTTATGATATCTTTGACTTTTCGGTTTTTAAACTAATAAACTGAACTAAGAGATGGCTAAGACACTTACATAGGGTCCTAGCTATCTTTTCTACAAACTTGAGCTCCCTCTAAGGCCAGGTATCTCCAGATGAGAGTGTAGGAGTGAATGCAATTAAAATGAGCAAATAAAATGTTCAACATGAAGGCCTATTTATACTTGAAATCCTTGATTCAAGATCACACCAGGTGTAATGGGAGTGTTTAGGATCACCCCAAGTATCCTAGTGGTATTCCAAAACCGACAACAAGCCCCAAGTATCGATATTCAGGCATCTAAGGCGGTGGAACAGGCTGCAACCAGCAACTGTCATGTTTTTGCAGAACTGGGCGTCTGTCGCGGGCCGCGTAAGAATCATAGAGGGTTTACGCGGGCCGCGACAACCTTCTGTTCAGGTGAAAAATGTTTTAACTTTGATAATTTTAGTCCCTGGTCCTTTGTAACTTTGTTTAACTTCATTTTTGGCACTTTTATCCTTTGTAGTTAAGTTGTAGAGGTTCATGGGAGTGTAACCAAACTCCGTTAGGCCCGGTTTCGTTAAAAGATCACCATAAACACAAGTTTCTTACTATTGCCACTTTTAACCCAAAGTCTTGAAAACTTGCATAACGATCTCGAAACCTCATGAAATTTATGTCACTTATTTCTTGAGAGTACATTTGAATATTACGAAGCCTCGGGTTCGTTAAAAGGTCACTCAGAGGTAAGAATTAACATGTTGACACGTTTAACCCCCGTAGTTTATAATCTTCCGATTATTTTCATAAACGGCTTCTTATATCCAATCAATCACTCATTTAAGAATACATTCTTCGTGCATGGTCATTCAGAGGCACAAGTTCGGCATGCTGACACTTTTAGTCCCTTCACATACATATTTTCATCGTTTGGCAACTTTAGTCCTTCAAACTCAATCTTTCATATATTTAGAGTTTAGGACACGTGTATTCACATAATTGGACACGTTTTTACGTGGTGTTACACACATACTCTGTTTTTCTGATAAAGAATAAGAGAAAATGACACAAAATGATCCCCACAATACCGGCTTCAGTAATAAACCCCCTATACTTTTTAGATCTGAATTTAACATCTGGCAATGTAGGATGGGTCATATTCTTGCTCAACAAAATACAGGGTGTTGGAAGTCCGTTGTATTCGGACCCCATATTCCAATGGTACCTAGTGCTGAGAACCCAAATTTATTTGAGCCAAAGAAGCCAGAGAACTACTCTTGGCAAGATTATAAAAAATTCGAGCTAGATGCAAAAGCCTTTAGTATCTTGGCTAGGGATCTGTCGAATGATATATATGCTGGTCTGTTGCATTGTAACAATGCCAAAGAGTTGTGGGATGCATTGAAGGAACAATATGGAGGAACAAGGGATGTTATTGAGAATACTCGAGAAATCCTTTACCAACAATATAAACCTTCACTCATGTCAAAGTGGAGACACTGACTCAATAGTTTGAACGTTTTTCATGTCTAATCAGTGAACTAAAGTTAGTTAATAAAGAATTTACTAAAACCCCCTTTAAGTAACCGATTTCTGAGGTCTTTTCCTGAAAAATGAGATACTATTGCTATAGTGATGAGAACATCCCCAGATTTCAAGGACATGAGCCTGACTCAGCTCCACGAAGCTCTTAACATTTGAGAGGGAGCTTGTCCAAAAGAAAAAGCTCCTAGAAACTAGAAAGATGTCTGAGAGTTATGTTTTTGGTAACTTAACACTTTTGAGTTAGGAAGGATCATCTGCTGGAATGGGAAATGATTAGAATTTTGATCATTTTATTGAAATATCAAAAGGAATCACCTCTGATCAACATTCCACAAGTTATGCTTTTGCAGCAAACAATGATACTCATGTCGCTGATAATTTGTCGTTTGTACTTGATGATCTTAAGCACATAGACCCAACTGAACTAGAGGAGATGGACATATTTATAACAACCCGCAAAAATGCCCTTTAATGCTCCATAATCGTTAAACCGGGACCGTATAACCTTATTTTTATAAAAAAATAAATAAAATGGTGTTTTACTGTCGGTGGCAGCCCGCGACGGGGGAGACCTCGGTGTGTCGTGGGGCGCAAAGACCATTACTTGACGGACACTCTCTTGTGACACATGTCACCTATCGTGTCGAGTCTACATGATGAATTTCCAAGCCTAAACTAGCTAGAGTGGGTGTGGCGGCCCGCGACGGGCATGACCCTAGGGCGTCGCGGGGCATGACAGGCTTTGGAAATTTGTATAAATTGAGCATTCGTGCCACATTCCCATCTCGCTCACATATCTTTCTTTCTCTCTAAAATATAACACGAAAATTATAGCCAAATACCCCCCTAAATCACGAAACTCTGCCCCGTTGAATTCAAGAAATTAATCAGAAAATATCATCAGGAAGCCAGTAGAAAAACCGAACTCTACAATGTAACTTGATGTGAAGCTACTAGAAGCCAGCTATGGAGCACTAAAGGCTTAAATAAAGTGGCTATAAATCACCTGAATAACGAAGAAATTTATGTTTTTAGCAAACTAGGGTTATCCCTATAAAAATATTATAAATGGAATATAAGGTTTTATCCCATTTGTTCAATACAAAAGTTTGGTGTTTTGAATTTCTTAAATTATTTCCTAACTACGATCCTTATGTCTCATTTCCGCTGCCAAATTAATAAACACCGATACCACCGTCACTGGCTCGCGGCACCCGCTCCCGGGGTGGGGTTGGGGGTTGCGACAGGAGGTGGTATCAGAGCCACTAGTTTAAGCCATTTAGGTGTTCTTTTTAAATACCTAAATTTAAAAAAATTGTGTTAGGAAATTATGTGATATTCTGTGTAAATATGTATATTATTATATTATGACGATTTCTTTTAAGTTTCAGTATGAGTGATCAGGGTACTTCTGACGCTTATCGTCACCTACCTCATTCCCCAACGGATGAAGGAACATCCCAGCCAACCTCTAGATACACAACAGATTCTGAGGATATCTTTATTTTCAAAGCTAAATCTAAAGAACCTTTTCCCCCTAAGAAAAGAGGATGGTTTAGTAGAGCAAAAGTGGAAAGAAGAAAAAGAATGAGAAAAAATCCAACAACAAGCAATACTAAATAGGGCTGAGAGAAATACCTAAAATCCAGAAGCTAGACCTATATAGGAAGAGGAATTGGATAGGAAACTAGCCAACTTTCATATGTTTAGAACTACAGAAGGAGAACTTGACCCCAACCAAGTAGCAGTACCAGTACCACAATTACTACCTTTATACCCTGAGCAACTAATAACACCTATGCCTATGTCCCCAAAACAAAACCAGGAATATCAATTACCAATCCCAGCTTTCGATTCCAACGAGTTACCCAGGTTACCAGCACCCAATCCTTTAGAACAATGGTGGAACAATGACTAGGCATTTCAGAATCTAGTAAATAGCCCATATCCTTTTATGCCATACGTAGAACTAGAACCAGCTCACCCGGAACCCATACCAGCCCAACTGCTAACCATGAATCAGGAAAACCTAGAAGAGATTCAGAGTTATGGTGAGGAATTAATCGAGGAAGGAAACATGATATGCCAAATCAGGGAAAATCTCGTCTGGAAGTACGACGAGAGAGATATGCAATACTAGAAAGCCGACGCCTAGTATACTATATATGTGTGTGTGCGTGTGTGTGTAATTTCTGTTACTTAGAAGAAAAAAAATCAATCAACTAAAAATATACAAGATAAATATAAAATAATATCACCTATATATATATCGATGCATAATTACTAACTTTCAATATTCCAGTTGTTTGTACTAGATGCATATATATATATATATATATATATATGAAAAACAGTAAAAGTCGCAATGCTCGATGATTTTGGTTCCATATGCTTGAATATTTGTTTGTTTAATTTATTCTGTAATATTTATACCTGATTGTGTTTATAATTCAGATGTCAAACGAAGTAAATCAGGAGGCTCAGAATAATAATAATAATAATAATAATAATAACAACAACGAGAACCAAGTGAATAAGAGTGCTATAGAACACATAGTAGCTCAAGGAATCATAGACGCCATGCCCTATATTATCAACACTATTAAAAAGGCAGAAACTAATAATTCCATAATTGGTAGTAAACATACCCACAATGAGCCAAGTCACAGTGTGAATGACAGACTTCTTCTAAATGCTCCAATTCCAAAAAGAAGAAGAACCATCTCTTATGGTTGTTCTTATAAAGAATTTTTATCATGCAAACCAATAGAATTCTCAGGTAAAGAAGGAACCATTTCAGCTTTACGCTGGATAGAAAAGACAGAAGCAGTCTTAAAAATAAGTAAGTGTGAAGATGATGATAAGATTATGTATGCCTCTAATCTTTTCAAAGATGGAGCCTTAGAGTGGTGGAATACCATTCTACAATCAAAAGGAAGTAACAAAGTTTACAATATGGAATGGACCAACTTTAAGGAAATAGTTGAAAGAAAATTATGTCCTCCACATGAAAAAGAACAGATTGCTAATAAATTCCTTAATCATAGAATGATTGGGATAGATTGTAGAGAATGCACTACCACATTCTTTGAATATGCAAGGATAGTGCCAACCTTAGCCTCACCAGAACCAGTATTAATCTCCCGTTATATATAGGGATTAATCAGTGAGATCAGACATATAGTTAAGGCAGCTCGACCACAAACGATAGAAGAATCAGTAGAACTTGCAAAAACTCTGACAGATGAATTGGTACGTACGCAAGAGGAGACTCAGAAAAATAACCTAACTCAAAAGATATCTCAGGAACTACGTTATTGTCACACCCTGACTTTTACGGAAGCGTGATTATGTGTGACTTGCTTAATATCATTGCATTCAATTATACCAAACAACTATATGATAAAACCAAAGATGATCATCCATTAAATAAGTTTAAAAACATAACTACAACATTGTTTTAAAACATAGAATTCAAATTCGAGTACAAACCATGCAACTTGTTTTTAGAGTTCACAAGGACTCGACAAAAGACATTAAATAAAACCAGGTTTTGGAAGACATGTCTCGTCCAGGTTAAGAGACACTAGCCAAACCCTAAGACCATGGATGACATCTTTTATTCTCAACATTTCTTGAAACATCCAAACGCCCGCCATATCCACTTAATTCCCTGAAATACATGTAATTTGAAAACATCAACAAAAGTTGAGCGAGTTCATGGGTTTGTTTGTGTGTACGAATAAACCTTTGAAAATCAGTGAAAGTATGTATGTGTGTTTATAAACCCTGGTATGAAAGCAACAAGGAAAACAGATCATTAATGGTTTGCAAGGCCATTAATATGTGTGAGGTGATGCAGGAAGGCTTAACCTAGCAGACTTTACACCGGGCTTCCGGCTGTAAGACATAGTCAACCCATGGGCCAAACCCTGGTCCAACATGGGCGGGCTCGCTACACCTAAATAGATCTATCACTCATGTCCCTCGGTCCTACAACGAGGATTAATGGTCTTAAGCGTTATACCCACCACTCACATGATCTAGCAGTACCCTTCCTTAGCTAACCATACCACATGTAATCGTTTGTAAATAGTTTGTAACATGTACTTCACCCCCGAAGTTGTAAAACCAAAAACAGTTAAAGAAAAGGGGGACATGAACTCACAGTCTTGCATCTTCGTATCACAGTAACTCAAAGCTCCGCCTGGCGTACACAACTACCTACACCGTACTATGATCTATTAAACGAGCGGGTCGTGTCTTGACTTAGTATGGATTAGTGTCTTTGAGTTACATTTCTTTGTGTCTTCAATATTATTCCGAGTTATATAATTATTTGTTAAAATAATAAATATTTTAACTTAAATTATATTTATTAAATTTTGGGAATAATAGTTAAAATAATATATTTTGACTTAATACTTTTCAAGTATTTATACATGTATCCTTCCCAAGGATGGGTGTATTTGTATTTGTATTCGTATTTTTATACTTGTGTATTTTTGACAAGTTTCAGTAGCTTATTCCGGGGTGTATTAATACGTATGAGAATACGTATTTCCATTGTGTTTATTAAGTATCCTTATACTTAATTTTTGTATTAACTTTTCCGGAATAATATTTCTAATAAAAATTCATCAATATATACTTCCAAAATATATATTTTAAGAAATATTACTTAGAAAAATTATTTATAATTTTTCCTTGGTAAAAATATTTATAAGTCTCATACAAGTCTCAAAAATGATACATTTCCAAGTCTAACTTAGAAAATATATATAAATTCATTTTTCATAAAAAATAATATATTTCATGTTTGTTTGAGAAAATATATATTTTCTTCCAAAAATAATACATCTTCTAATAATTCCAAGAAAATATATATTTTTACTTATAAAAAATAATATATTTTTTCCTAGTAAAAAAATATGATATAAATTTGTAATAATTGTAAAAATCATATTTTTGTTTCCTTTGGTGTCCAAAATATTATTTACCAAAATATACACATGAATAAGATTCCCGGAACATTTTGTAAGTTGTATTCCTTAGTTCGGTTTCACCAATATCTTGTGTATAACTTGTATATTTGTTCTTTGGAATTTTGGTAGTATTTTGGATTGTAATTTCTTAGTATTTTGATGAGTTATATTATTTAAAGTCCTAAAATAATATAACTAATACACATAATATACAAATAATCACACACATGGTGACTTCTAAATATATATTTTCCTAAATACATATTTAGTCACTTTTATTTATAAAAACCAACCTCCAATATATGTAATTTTTGTAACAAAATTTATGGCAAAGTTTATGTGAAAACTCATGGTTCAAAATACACTTGTAAGTGTATGTTTATAAATATTTTTCTAAGTGTTTAATTTTTAGAAAATTTTTGCCATAGTTTCCCCTGAAAATGGAGGTTTCCATGCTTTCAAGCATATCATTTTCTTTTGTAAAAATCTACACAATCAATCCACAATCAACAACAAACAATCTATACTTACCACTTTTGCTAAAATCAAGCATAACATACTACTTCATGAACTTGAAATTTCACAAAAATTTGTAGTAACTTACTAGTGTTCTTAGTAAGTCTTGTTACCCTTTAAAGTGTGGTTGATTCTTTAAAAACGTCATTTTTAAAGAAAATGGATTTTTCTAAAAATGTTTCTTTGTGAATTTTTCTTGTTACATAAGTGTTTCTACACTTGTTTAACCACCAAAAATGAGGGTTATTTATGTAAGAACCAAGATCAAGTAAATCTTGTGTTTTTAACTTGGTTTCTTGAGAAATCACTCGTGAAATCTTAGATTTACATGATTAACAACTCACTTTAATCATCATTTTACAAGAAATCAATGTATTCTTTCCAAGTTCATGCTTCTCATGAGGATGATCCATTAACTTCTACCATGTTCATCCTCTCATCTTGCTAGATTATGTTTTTAATCATGATCTAGCAAGATCATATGATGATCAACATCATTTTCACAAGCAAACAACAATCAACAAGTGTTACAACACACAAACATTAAGATTTCTTGAAGATTTAAGCTTATGTTCAAGTTTCTTTCTTGTGATTCTTAGTGTTCTTCATAATAATCAACATGTGACATCTTTTAACCACTTGAAATAGATGTAAAATAGAGTGTATGAAGTTCTTACCACTAGCTCAAGGCTAGGGATGATCAAGTGAAGATAAGAGATGGATAAAAGCAAATGAAGGAGGTCCTTCAACTTCTACAAGCTCCTAGCTCCTTTGTGCACCTTCTAACACCTTGATTTATGCTTGGATTGTATGAGGCTTGATCAAATATGGTGAGTGTGTGTGTGTTGAGTTTCGGCCGAGAGCACAAGGGAGGGAGGAAGAAGATGTGGTGTGAAGTATGTTGTGAGTTATGAAGTTCAAGAACTCTCAAGTCTTTCTTATAATTCATGTCAAGTGTTTAACTCTTGTATAAAATGTTTCTAAAGTTGACAAAAATATCAAATAAACAATTGAAGAAAATCTATGGGTGGGCCATATGTTGGCCGATTACATAGGTGGGGGGGGGGGGTATAGTTGGCTTAGGTTGTAAACATTGGTTAGATTATGGTAAAAATGTAAGTATCTAGTTAGATACTTTAGTTACTAGATATTTATGTAGTGTTATGATGTTCGGGGACCATAACTAGCTTGGTAATGTTAAAATAGTGCTTCTAGTGAACATTTGGTGATTCGGGTAGTGTCCTGTTGTTTGGTTGGTTACCGGTTCATTAAGGTGCTAAACTACGCAGTTTAGTGTGCTTTATGTACCCTTTTATGACTGTTTTGATTCCCGACACTTAGGAAAACATTCAGGACCATTTAAGCATATTTCTGCATGATATAAATGTGTTTAAATGCTGATTATTGCTGAATTTTGCTGAATTCAGCACTTTATGTGAGTTTTAGGCACTTTCCGGTACTTAAACTATCTCTAGGAAGGCAGTTTTATGATCCTTACTTTCCTACACACTATACTAGTGTAATACTTGGTTTCTGGCTCATACTGGGTCCCAAAACAATGACTGTCTATGTACTGAACTCTGTCAGCATATTTCTGATTTATCCGTTAACTGTGCTAACTGTGTTTTGTGCATCATTTATGTCAATAAGGTTTATATGCAGCAATGATATATCATTTGCAATATGTGATGCACATGTATGTATGAAGCAGAAATTAGAAAGCAATTCAATCATTAAGTGTAATGCAGTAGAGTCATTAAGCACTAATCATGGTTTAATAGTTGTACGGATACCTGGAATTTTGAAAGTTGTCACATTCTCCCCCTGTTAAGAAAATTTTGTCCCGAAATTTTAAGCTTTACTACTACTAGCTGCAGGGGTGTTAGGGAATAAATGCAGGTATTTAGCTTTCATGCGGTCTTCACGCTCCCAAGTAAACTCTGGGCTGTGACGCGCATTCCAATGAACCTTGACGAGTTTAACACTACTCCTCCGAGTCTTGTTAACCTTCCAATCAGTAACCTCAACTGGTTCTTCGGTAAAGTGGAGTGTGTCGTCAATGTGAATTTCGTCAGCAGGAATAACCACTGTTTCTTGAGTTGGACTTTTCTTTAGATTAGATACATGGAATGTATCATGAACACCATTAAGTTCTGCCGGTAGCTCCAACTTGTACGCTACAGTACCAATCCTTTCCAGGATTCTAAACGGTCCGATAAATCGTGGGTTTAAATTACCACGCTTCCCAAAGCGTGCCACACCTTTCCATGGTGAGACTTTCAACAAAACTATATCGCCCACTTCAAATTCCAAAGGTTTTCGCCTTTGGTCCGCATAGCTCTTCTGGTGATCACGAGCTGCCTCGATGCGCTCTCGGATCTGCATGATCTTATCCGTCGTCTCTTGCACCAATTCGGGACCAACCAGCTGTCTATCACCTGCATTTGCCCAGCATAACGGTGATCGACACTTTCGTCCGTAGAGAGCCTCGAACGGTGCAGCTTGAATGCTTGTATGGTAGCTGTTGTTAAAGGAGAACTCAACCAAAGGTAGGTGAGTGTCCCAACTGCCACCCAAGTCCATTACGCAGGCATGTAGCATATCTTCAAGCGTCTGAATCGTTCTCTCACTTTGACCATCCGTTTGTGGATGAAATGCTGTGCTCAGATTCAACTGAGAACCAAACGCTTCTTGGAAGGATTGCCAAATCCTTGACACAAATCTTCCATCTCTATCCGATATAATCGAGATGGGCACTCCATGACGTGCGACTATCTCTCTTAGGTACAGCTCAGCTAGCTTACCTGTGTTATCCTTTTCTCTGATCGGCAAAAAGTGCGCAGATTTTGTCAGACGGTCTACGATTACCCAAATCGTATCATGAACTCTGGGAGTTTTTGGCAACTTTGTTATGAAATCCATTGAGATCTGCTCCCACTTCCACATGGGTATCTCAGGTTACTGTAGGAGACCTGAAGGCTTCTGATACTCGGCCTTTACTTTGGCACAAGTCAAGCATTTTCCAACATAGGTAGCAACATCGCCCTTCAGTCTTGGCCACCAATAATAATCCTTCAAATCTTGGTACATCTTGTCCGATCCTAGGGGGATCGAGTACCTCGATTTATGAGCTTCATAAAAAATAACATCTCTAAGACCACCAAAAAGTGGAACCCCAATTCGTCCCATGAAACACAAAGTTCCTTCCTCATTGGGTACCAGCTGTTTCTCCATCCCACGGAGATCTTCAGCCTTTAAGTTCTCTCTCTTTAGAGCTTCCTTTTGCGCATTGCGAATGCGCAACGAGAGGTCTGTCTGTATAATCATCTCCAAAGCCCTAACCCTTATGGGCTTAATCCTCTCTTTCCGGCTTAAGGCATCTGCCACCACATTCGCTTTCCCTGGATGGTACTTGATTTCGCAATCATAATCATTTAACAGCTCTACCCAACGTCGCTGTCTCATGTTAAGCTCTTTTTGATCGAATATGTGTTGTAGGCTCTTGTGATCTGTAAAGATAGTACAGCGAGTACCATACAGATAATGTCGCCAAATCTTCAAGGCAAACACCACTGCGCCTAATTCCAAATCATGCGTGGTGTAGTTCTTCTCATGAATCTTCAATTGGCGCGAAGCATAAGCGATAACCTTTTGTCGCTGCATTAGCACACAGCCCAATCCCTGACGCGAGGCGTCACAGTATACCACGAAGTCATCGGTGCCTTCGGGTAGAGATAAAATAGGTGCATCGCAAAGCTTGTTCTTAAGCAGTTGAAAAGCTTCTTCTTGTTTATCTCCCCATTCATACTTCTTATCCTTTTGAGTGAGGGAGGTCAGTGGTTGAGCGATTTTTGAAAAATCCTCAATGAATCTGTGATAGTACCCTGCTAAACCCAGAAACTGTCGGATCTCAGTTGGCGTCTTTGGAGTTTTTCAATTCTTAATCACCTCGATCTTGGTGGGATCCACATGGATTCCATCCTTGTTTACCACGCGACCAAGGAACTGTACTTCACGTAACCAAAATTCGCACTTCGAGAACTTAGCATAGAGATTCTCCTTCTTTAGCAACTTTAAGATGGCTCTGAGGTGTTGCTCATGCTCTTCCTTTGTCTGTGAATAGATCAAAATATCATCGATAAATATAATCACGAATTTATCAAGATATGGCTTGCAAACTCGGTTCATCAAATCCATAAATACTGCCGGTGCATTCATCAATCCAAATGACATTACTAGAAACTCGTAATGTCCATAACGAGTTCTGAAGGCAGTCTTCTGTTGGTGCATACGTCTGCTGACTTCGTCTTGTATCGAGTCTTGCATTGTTCAAGGCACAAAGATCGAGAAATCAAGTCAAATGGGTGATTTCGCTTGAAGATGTAAACATGTAATTTCGCTTGGAATTACATTGTGATTCCGCTTGAGTGTAAATTGTTGTGATTTTGCTTGTAATGGTATTTCGATTGAAGCATGTTCAAGCGAAATCAGATGTCTATAAATAGTGAATAGGTTGTGTCATTTGGAGCGGAATTAGAGAAAAGTATTTCCGACAGCGAAGCTCTGTCGAAGTGTCTTCAGAATTGTAATCGTATCAGAATCAATATACAAGACAGTTAAAAGTGATATCTTGCTGAATCCAACTCATTATGTCTGTTTCCGCCTTTCATGTTGAGTAGAACACCTCTGATCGACTCGTTTCGGGTCCGCAAACGATCCTACAAGTGGTATCAGAGCACAGGAGGAGGAGTTCTACAGTTTTCAGCTTGATTACATCTCATTTTCTTACTTCTACACCTTCTTTTCTAAATTGAACAACTTTTCACGGTTAAAATGGCCTGAATTTTTCACAACATAAGTGAAACAGTGTTTTAACAAACCCTTGAGAATATCAGACCAAAATTCAGCTTAAAAGTGACAAAAATGGACCATAGTTCTAATTTCGCTTGAACGAGTTGTTTTAATTCCGCTTGAAAAGTTGAGACCATTTCAAGCGAAATCAGTTATTCCGCTTGAATTACATATAATTTAACTTGAAAGGTATTATTCCGCTTGAAACATTTCAAGCGAAATCAGTGATTTCGCTTCAGTGTGCTATTTCGCTTAAAATTCAAGCGAAATCAGTTATTCCGCTTGAAACTTTAATTTCGCTTGAAGTTGTTTGCAGGTAATATCGCTTGAAAGTTAATCTCGCTTGAAAGTGTCTGTTTGTGAAACGTGTTACCGAATCATGAGTGAAGAATTTTACAACGCATTTGCAACATCCCCGACTACTCCGGCTACCATTGCTCAAAACATGAACTTGGAAAATGAGACTGGAACTACACAAAAACCCCCGAAACTAATGAGCATTGAGGAGTATTACGGTTGGAAAGATCGGTTTGAAAACTGGATTCAAGCAAACCATTTGAGATCTTGGGAGTGTATTTTGAAAAAGTATGTATTACCACGTACTGATCTGCAAGTTGAGAAAACAATCTCTGAATTCACTGATAAAGAACGAGATATGTACAGAGCTGAAAAGATGATGATTAGTCTACTTCAGCAAGCTATTAAAGAAGACATCTTTGTATTACTTCAACATGACAAAACTTCAAAATCAATTTGGGATGCTCTTAAAATTAAGTTTGAGGGAAGTGATAAGATGATCAAAAGTAAAAAGGCATTGCTTAAGAAAGAATTTGATCTGTTCACAAGTTTTCCAGGGGAAGATACAAAGAAATTGATTGAAAGATATTGTCACTTATGCGTTCTATGTCGCTGTTAAGCATAACCAAAGAACGAGAGGAATGGGTTGACAAATTAGCTGATGCTTTACCTCAGAAATAGTGGGGTACATTTTTGATGATCTTAAAGAACACTGGAGAATATGATGATTTGACTATTTCTCAGTTCATCGAGAAGATTGAAGGTCAAGATCTTGAACAACAAAAGATTGCAAGGATGAATAATCCGTGTGGTCAACAAGATGTGAAAATGTATTACAAAGGCAGTGTTCAAGAGGTTGAAATAAGTCCGAAAATTCAAACTGCTTTTAGTGCTGGAAATTCATCTGGAAATGTTGAGCAAAGTCCAAATAGCAGCAATGGTTTTTCTTCATATTCAAGTGTTAATCCAAAGAGTTCAAATTCAAGTTTTCATTCTCAAAGCTCAAAAAGTGGAAATGGGTGTGTGATACAGTGCAACATTGCATTGAATCTTCCAGATGGTCAAATTTTTTTCTGAAGAAATTGCAAAAGATCACATGGCGTTACTTGCAACTGTATTACAATCCTATGAAGGTTTGGTTGCAGGGAGGATCGGAAATCCTATGCTAACAAAAGAGGATTACGATCAGATAGACGCTGAAGAGATGGAACTCATGGACATCAAATGGTGTCTAGCTAGTGTCTTGAGGAGAGCAGAAAAATTTAAAATGATCATAGGAAGAAATGATTTTCTGGATGCTCATGTGTCTACTTTGGGTTTTGATAAATCTAAAGTTACTTGTTTTCGATGCAGGGAGAAAGGTCATTTCAAAAGAGAATGCAAAAATCAGGAAGCAAATGAAGCAAAGAATCCTTTTGGAAAAGATGATTACTATCGAAAAGCCATATATCAACAAGTTGCTCATCAACCATATCAACAAAAAGAAACACAAACTGCTCATGGAAAAATGATCGAAGATGCAAATAAGAAAGCTTATTCTGGTATCATTAATCAAGATGATAAAAAATCTTCAACAAATTTCAGTTGGAACAAATATATTTCAGCTGATAGTAAAGCATGTCTAATAAACCAAGATGATGAAAAATTACCTGAAGGGTTCAGCTGGGATAAGTTTGTAGATGAGAATGGGGAGTTTAAAGCTTTCATTGCAAAGATAGTTCAAGAACCTGATTTGTTTACAGAATGGATGAAAGCGATTGGTGTTCATGAGAAGAATCAAGAAGAAAAATCTATTTCATCTGATGAAAGCTCAGAAGAAGCAACTGTTTTTGATCAAACATCATCTGATTTTGGTTCTTCAGATGATAGTTCTGAAAAGACAATTGAGTTTGATCAATCACCAACTGATGACAGTGGTGATGATGAGGAAGAAAGACATATTAATGTTGCAAAAACTCATCTATCTCCTGAAAGTTTTCAATTCTATTTTGCAGATCGTTTGGAGAAACTGAAGGAGAGACGTGCTGCAAAAGAACAAAAGAAAATGAAGAGTGATAGTGTTGCTCAAATAGAAGAGACTGTATGAAAGGAAGAGATTAAAATTGTTGCTGAGGAGATTCTTGAAACAGAAAAGGTGATTGAAATTGAGAAAGTTGTTGAAGTGGAGAAAATAATCGAAGTTGAAAAGATTGTGGAAGTCATCAAACCTTGTTCAAAGTGTTTAGAATCTTGCAAGCAATGTGCAGAAAAAGATGAGAAATTGGTTGAGTTTGAAAAGATGAAAGAACAATTGTTGTTCAATCTCAATTACGTGAAGGAGTCATATGATGTGCTAAACAGAACAGTAACTGGTCTACAAAAGACTAATTCAGAAAGAGAAGATGCGTTGACTATGATGAATGCTCTGATGATGACAAAGCAGAAGGCGATAAATCACTACATTGAGGAATGTGCCAAGTTGCAGCAGGAGTTGGAGACAGAAAAGATTGAAAATGAGAGAATTAGACGTTTACTGCAAAGTTATTCTAGTTCTGATTATCTTATTGATCGAATTTATCCAACTGTTGCAGGTTTTGAAGCATTTAAAGATGAGAAGCCAAAGAAGAAGGATAATGGTAAGAAACAGAGTGTAAATTATAACAAGTGTCCGCCTCCTATTTGGGAAGGATATTCTTCTAGAAAACCGAATGAGGAGCAAGTCGAAAAGGCAGTCAATATAAAGTTAAAGTCCGATATAACCGATGAATTACAAGAAAATATTGACATCATTTTTACATCGTCTGACACTAATCATGAGTCCGAGTTAATAAAAAAGGTGGTCGATCAGGTGTTGGATACAGATGAGGAGTCGGAGTTAAAGTCTGAGTCAAAGTCAAAGTCAAAGTCCGGATGTTCAAGTATGTTCGTCAAAAGTTCGAGTTCGTCGGTCAACAGTTCAAAGTCGTCGACTAAACGGGTTTACAATAAAGAATTCCAGTTATCAAAATCCAATTTGAATGACGAATCAGTCAAAGTAGCATATACTTTGAAGGATTCCGACAAATTATATTCTGATGAGGAATTTCCAATAAGAAGTGTTAATTTTGAAAAGATCAACAAGGTTTTCAAAATGACAGAAATTAATATTTCTGAAACAAGAAAAAAGGTTACAGTTCTGGTTCTGGTCTTCAAAAGAAACCAAACCATAACGGTAATTTCAAAAAGAAAGGTCTTGGTTTTATTCCACCAGAAAATTATAAAAATGAAAAATATGTTCGAGATTTTAAATCAAAAATGATATTTGTTTCAGGTACAAGCTGCGAAGAGGAATCAAAAAGCTCATTTTGGAAACAATCAAATAGAGAATTCATTATCCAGAAGCAAGAGAGAACGGGGACTGGAGTTTTTCATAGAAAGGAGACTAGAACTTGTTTCAGATGCAATGAAGCTGGTCACATTGCATGGAGTTTCTGAAAAACTTAAAGAAAAAGTTGTTGAGAAAAATGAACCACCAACTGAAAAATTCAAAATTTTTGAAAATTCAACATATGAAGTTGGTGAGTGTTCAAAGACACATTTTTACAAAAAGAGAGCCAAGAATGAAAACCAAGTGTGGGTTGTTAAGAAGGTTCATGAGGATGATAAAAAGTTTGATGTGAAATCTGGCGATGAATCTGATTCCACAAAGTCAGACGAGCCACAAGTTGAGTTAAAAGATGAAAACTCAGTACCTCCAATGGATGAGGTTAATTTTCCACCATTGAGGGCTGAAAATTTTAAATCAAAAGTTGGAAAGGTTGATATCTCAAATCAATTCTATTCTGAGAAGAAAGAATTTGATGTTGAGAAAGCGTTTAATGGAAATGTGAAAAAGATTTTTGGAAAAATGGTTGAGGGTAAGGTGAAAGGGGTAAAAGAATTCTATGAAACAAAGAAGGCAACATTCACCCTGACTGAAAGTGAACTTGATAAGCTTACATCCAAGCTTGCTGAGGCTTGGATGTCTGTGTTTAACATGTAAAAATCTGGACTTGCCGGAGCTCCCAGGTTGGTAAGTGAGGAGCAGGTATCAGCATCTTTCTTGAGAACTTCACAAAAGTGATTTCGTCTTACAAGTGGTTTTGGTTGATAAGTGAATCTACAAGTGGTTGAAGAAGGTTTTCACTTACAAGTGGTAAATCAAGGACATTAAGTTGTACTTGTTTTTCCTACATGTGGTATTTTGAAGGACAATATGATGAACCCCTAACTTTACAAGTGGTAAAATCAACAAAACTTATTTTCCGGAAAAATCATTTTGATTAAAACAAACTTAAGTGTTTTGAAATCATAATGAGAAAATAGTTTGTTGTAAGGGGGAGTTCTGATTGTTTATGCCAAGTGGATGGCGATTTGAAGCGATTCGATATCAGTTGTCAAGTTACTTGTACAGCTTGTTTTCAAATTTTCTTAAATGTGTTTGCATTTTAGGGGGAGTAAAAATTTTCAGAAAATCCAAAAATATTTGAAAAATTGAAAAAGACAAAAACATGATAAAATACAAAATGAGTTTTGTTGTCAAAGAAGAGGAACTGATAGTACATCAGTAGACAGTTACAGTATGCTAAAGAAATGTAATGTTTAAATAGCGTTAAACGGTCTCACTGATGATATGCCGATAGGTTTTTACAGATTTAGTAAGTTTTTTCGGGATATAAACTTAAATTCAAACTTGCTTATTTCGTGGGGAACACTACTTGGATATATAGGTAACCCCTGAAATTTCGTTTGAAGGATCCCTCTTTCTGAGATACTAGGTCTTTATGCTCAGTGATATCTGGGGTATTATCCCGGGACTTCTGCTGAACAGAAGTTCTGACCTAGTCCCCGGAGAATACTTTACGCTTGCTTGAAATATAGCTCACCCTCAGCATAAAAATGATAAAACATTGCAAAATGCTAGTCATGTGCTGTTTTAAAAAAGATCCTCTAAAGGGGACCCACTTAAAGTCGAAGCCGTCATCTCTCTGCTAAACGGAAGTTATGACCTGAGCTCTCACGGTTCTTCGCATCTAATCCTTTACAGATATCAACTGTGGTATACTCACCTGTAAGACTGAATATTGGGACACATTAATGAGTTTAAGTTCTTAATACAGCTAATTCATATCCTGAATCAGCTGAAATTTGTGTGAGAATTTAAGTAGATCAGTATATCGGCAATCTAAGTGAATTGTTTAATCCTTATTGTGTAACTAAGCTCAACGGTACTTGTGACTTGTCAAAAACTGATATGATCCTCTTACACAAACTCGAAAAAATATTGTATGTGAATATTTCTTTACTGCATTTTATTTCATTCAAAAATCCAAAAAGATTTTAGTGTGTTTTAGCATAAATTTGGAAAATTCAAAAAGATTTTCGACAACTGATGTTGGAGAACTGATTTTCAAAATTCCAAGTGCTGAACATGACGAACATGTTTGGGAGTGTGTGTGATTTGAAAAGAGTTTTTCTTACAAGTGGTTAATCAGAAATTTTCATAATGATAAATCATTCTGGATTAATTTGAGGGGGAGTTTGTAGATAAAGTTGTAAATTGTTAAATATGTGAAATTTATTTCTGGGTTAAGAATGTGCAGGTTAGCCAGGTTTCATTCCTGAGCAAGATGTGAGCCAGGTAACGATTCTGAAACTGCTGATGCTGATGAACTTAAGGAATCAAGAGACCTAAAGAAAGAGCATAGAGTCAGGTCACATTTCTAGAAGAAAGAGAAAGAAGATTGAGGATGCTTATTGTCAGATACTTCAGAGAACGATCAGACTGATAAAGACTGAAGACGTTGAAGATTCGACACTTAAGACTTGTCAACATCCGAGGGGGAGTCTGTTGGTGCATACGTCTGCTGACTTCGTCTTGTATCGAGTCTTGCATTGTTCAGGGCACAAAGATCGAGAAATCAAGTCAAATGGGTAATTTCGCTTGAAGATGTAAACATGTAATTTCACTTGGAATTACATTGTGATTCCGCTTGAGTGTAAATTGTTGTGATTTCGCTTGTAATGGTATTTCGCTTGAAGCATGTTCAAGCGAAATCAGATGTCTATAAATAGTGAATAGGTTGTGTCATTTGGAGCGGGATTAGAGAAGAGTATTTCTGACGGCGAAGCTCTATTGAAGTGTCTTCAGAATTGTAATCGTATCAGAATCAATATACAAGACAGTTAAAAGTGATATCTTGCTGAATCCAACTCATTATGTCTGTTTCCGCCTTTCATTTTGAGTAGAACACCTCTAATCAACTCGTTTCGGGTCCGCAAACGATCCTACATCTTCGGTATACTTTCTTCTTGATTCCGCAGCTGGTGATAACCTGATCGAAGATCGATCTTGGAGTAGTAACTAGAACCCTGAAGTTGATCGAACATATCATCAATCCTCGGCAAAGGATACCGATTCTTGATGGTCAACTTGTTCAGCTCTTGGTAGTCGATGCACATACGAAAACTACCGTCCTTCTTCTTTACAAATAGTACCGGAGCTCCCCAAGGCGAGAAGCTTGGTCTAACGAATCCCTTGTCCAGAAGCTCCTGAAGCTGCGTCGACAACTCTTGCATTTCTGAAGGCGCAAGTCGATAAGGTGCCTTGGCTACAGCTGCGGCGCCTGGAACCAAGTCGATATGGAATTCGACTTGTTGTTGGGGCAGTAATCCTGGCAAGTCTTCGGGAAAGACTTTAGGATACTCCCTTACCACTTGGATATCTTCGAGCTTTGGTTCTTCAGCTTCTTTATCAACAACGTGAGCCAAGAAGGCAACACATCCTTTTTGCATAAACTTTCGTGCCTTCAAGCAACTGATAATCCTTAGAGGCGTATCATGCTTCTCCTCGTGTACCACAATCGTCTCTTCATTCGCCAACGGGATGCGGATTATCTTCTCATGACATACGATCTCAGCTCGGTTACTTGATAACCAATCCATTCCAACTACCACGTCAAAGCTTCCCAATTCAACCGGTAGAAGGTCAAGCGTAAACTCACGCTCTCCAAGCTCTATCACACAACCTTTGTTTGCTTCCACTAGCTTCCCATTAGCTAGTTCTATCAAGTACGGAATATCTAACTTACTGGCAACTAACCCAAGTACATTCTTAAACTCTAGGGATATGAAGCTATAGTCGGCACCAGTATCAAATAGCACAGATGCAAAATGTTGATTGATAGGGAACGTACCAGTGACTACGTTCAGATCTTGACGAGCTTCCCTAGCTCCAATGTTGAAAACTCTCCCCTGGGCTTGGTTGTTCTTCGGGCAATCTCGCTTGAAATGCCTAACATCACCACAGTTAAAGCAACCTTGGCCACGACCATTTCCATTTCCATTTCCGCCCTGGTTGTTGTTTGCTCCACGGTTTCCGTTACCGGCTTGATTTCCAGAACCACCACGATTTCCATTACCTCCCTGATTATTGTTCCCACCCTGGTTTCTATTCCCATAACCGTTTCCACCACGGTTTCCATTACCACTTCCATTACCTCTCTGACCACCATTTCCACGACCAGTACCAGCCCAACACGTCTCCTTCGAATGACCATTCTTTCTACAAGATTCACATTTCCTAAACCTACACTGGCCGGCATGATGGAACTGACATACATCACACTTGGGCAAGGTGCCCATGTATCCCTTCCCCTTGTTTTCTGAACCTGCAGCACCAATCTTGACCTCGGCTGGTGGGTTCGCATCTCTTCGCTTACTAGCACTGTTGTTGTTTCCTTGGGTACCCTTCTTGAAATTCGAGAACTTCCACTTGTTCTCTCCAGACGACTCAACATGAGTTTCTTTCTTCTTTTGCTCGGAGATTGAAAACTTGCCCAATCTGACTGGTTCTTCAGTGAGTGCCACACTCAGGTCAATGGCTTCAGTAATTATTGGAGGCTTAGAAGTCGTTACCATGCTCAATATTTGGGGTGCCAATCCCCAAATGAAACGTTCAACTCGCTTGAACTCTGGTTCTACCATGTAGGGGACAACTCGGGATAAATCATGGAATCTTTGCACATACTCAGCTATCTTAGAACCTTCCATTTTCAGATTCCAAAACTCGGTTTCCAACTTCTGAATCTCAGCCCTTGAACAGTACTTCTTGCGCATCAGCTCTTTCATCTCATCCCAAGTCAACGCATACGTTGCAGCTTCACCCAATGTTTGAACTTGAAGGTTCCACCACGACAGAGTTCCATCAAGAAATAATCCAGAAATGTAAGTGACTTGGTGCTCTGGCGCACACTTGCTCATTCGCAACACATAATCTGTTTTCTCAGCCCATCTTATGAAAGCTACAGCACCTCCAGTGCCGTCAAAGTTTAGAGGCTTGCAGTCAAGGAACTGCTTGTAAGTACAGCCTGTACACAAGCAACATCATTCACAGAAAGCATTAGCAAAATGCACTTGGAAATGTCCAAACGTATTGTAATGTGTCTTAGGTGACTTAAACATTACCGTGAGGTGGGTTATTTCCTGAGGTGCCTCCGCTATGTTCAAAGCGTAGGGCCTCATGTTGTGCGATTGCCTGTGAAATCCGTTCGTGTAGTTCTACCTCAGTTGTGGGCAACTGAGTGTTCCTTCGAGGAGGCATCTTCTATAAAGAAGATTGTATAGGTCAGGTCGTATTAAAGACTCAAGTACATAAGCATCTATTATACGAATACGACCTAGGGGGTGTATATACATAGGTACATAACTAATCATCATAACAAGCAATCATATGACATCACAATCATAGCATAACAAGTAATCCAACAATATGTTTAATGAGAACATGACGATTGAACTTTTCATTGATCATCGACCACAAATATTGCTACATGTTTTACAAAAGTATTGTATCAAAAGGGAACACAGGGTCACACTACCCTTGTCCAAAATGTCTATCAATCTACAACAGTCATACAATCAAAAGGTGATCTCAAAAAAGGCTTCGCTAGCTCAGCTCAATAGTGGTGCTCTCATCAAAAGTAAGCTACCTACATAAAACAAAAAACCGGCTATGCTGATGGTGGTGGAGGAGGAGGTGGAGGAAAGAAAATCAAGCTGCGCACATGCGCAAGCTCCTCCTCAAGCTCATAAACATGACGCAGCAGATAACTGATCTTGTCACACCCCTTTCTGCGGCGGAAGCACGAGGTGTGATCATGAAAGGTTCTCATTGCATACGAAAGGTAAACATACTACATGCTCGTAAAAATAATTTCAAATGCCAAACATTTCATAACTTGAAAACATAATTTTAGTGTTTACATCACGAGATAGCATAAAACATTGTCTTGAAGGTTTACAACTTTATTTAAAGATAAACACAGACGACATCCAAGAGCATGGGTAAGACCGCACGCACATCCACTTTTAGTTACCTGAAATACATGTGAGTTTTGGAAAAACGTCAACATAATGTTGGTGTGAATTCATGCAGTGATTGTTTTGAATGTTTAAATACTTGAATGTAAACATGGTATGTAACTTGTAGAATGTATGAATGTTTGAATGTAATTTGTAAAACGTATCTATAATTGAGTACTATGAATGTTTGAATGTATTTGTAACACGTATCTGTAACTCCGTACTATGAATGTTTGAATGTGTGAGATCGCTAGTGGTTTGCAAGGCCACTAACATGTGTCACGACATAGGAAGCCACCAAACCTAGGCATTTTTGTCGACTTTGACAGAGACACAGAAGCACTCATTGGTAGAAGTAGGCCAAGAGTGGGGTTGCCTGAAACCCATTAGATCTAACCTTTTGTTCCGCGGTCTGAATGTATACGTTGATTAATGGTGCTTATGGTACCCTATTCGGGACATGATCTAGAATGTTTCACTTGAATGTTTTTGTACCCATCATACCACTTGTAAACATTGTAACATTTTTACATTTGTAACATGTATTTCACCCTCGAAGTTATAAAACCAAAAAACAGTTAAAGAAAAGGGGGAGCATGAACTCACAACTTTGCGTTCCTTGCGTCGTAAACTTCACCGGGTTTTGCTTATAATACGTCGTGACCTAAACGTGTTTTATTTTCGTTAGTCACTAGACTTGTATCGCACAAGCATAAGTCACTATCTTTTGTATATTTGTTCTTGTGTTAAAAATAATTTATATTTTTAACTATGGGTCTTATATTATTTTCTCAAAAATAAATATAAGCATCTTGTATTTTGCACCCGAATTATGTATCTTGTATGTTGTATGTGTATTTTTGTGTTTTTACTTCTCATGAGTATTTAGTGTATTTTCAAGTCCTAATACACTATCAAGTATAATACATACTACATACACTTAGCGCAAAATTTGGCGATCAATAAATATATATATTTTTCTCAAAAATATACATACTTAATATCCATTTTTATTCTTGAAGAACTCCTCATTTCTTAACACAAAGGTTTGGGAAACCTTGGCAAATGTTTTTAGATACATTTTTAGGGGATAAGTTTCTCAAAAACTTATATTTTCTAAGTGTCAAAATTTATATAAATTTTGACAGAGTTTCCCCTAAAAATGAAGGTTTCCCATGTTTTCAAAACATGTGTTTATTTTCTTTTAAAATCATCATCAATCAATTTCAACAACAATCATCAACAATATACATAAATTTCTCTATTTCATGAACTTGAAAATTTGTAAAAATGTGTAGTAACTTACTAGGGTATTTAGTAAGTCTTGTTACCCTTTAAAGTGTGATTGCTTCTTTAAAAACTTCATTTTTAAAGAATACGATTCTTTACAACTTATGTTCATGTTTTCTAAAAATACTTCTTCTTGTATTTTTCTTGTTACACATGTGTATCTTTACTTTATTAACCACCAAAAATAAGGTTTATTTGTTTAAGAACCAAGATTAAGTAAAACTTGTATTTTTAACTTGGTTCTTTTGAAAAACCACTCATGGATCTTTAGATCTACATGTTTATAACCTACTTTGATCTTTGTTTATCAAGAAATCACCCATTCATTCAAGTTCATAGTTTATGTGTGGATGATTCCATCATGCTACACATTTCTAACTTTCACATCTTGCTAGATCATGTTTTTAATCATGATCTAGCAAGATCATATGATGATCCATATTATTTCTACTAGCAAACAATAATCAACAAGCATCACAACAATAGAATATCATGATTTCTTCATCTTTTAACCATACTTTTATCACCAAACTAGTTTATGTTCAAGACATCTTCACAAGTTTCATTAGAGTTCTTATTATTTTGATCATTAAACTTCATTAACCACTTAAACAACATGTAAAATGCAAGGATCTAAGTTCTTACCACTAGCTCAAGGCTAGGGGAGTTCAAGTGATGAAAAGTGGTGGATAAAAGAAGATGAGAGAGGTCCTTGAGCTTCCGAACACACCGAGCTTGTTTGTATGATCACTAACACCTTTGGATCACTAGAGACTGCATGAAAGAAACTTGATGGTGATGATGGTGGTTGTGGGTGGTCTCGGGCGAACAAGCAAGAGGAGGGAGAGAGGGTTGCAAGTGTTTGTTGTGTGAATGATAAGAATGAGAGAAGGTCTTGTGGTTTTATAGAAAATCCTCCAACATTGTATTACCCTCTAGCCCAAGTGTCTTCAAGATACTTAACATGATCTTATTTTTAAATCATAGAAAATCAAGTGGGTCTCCCACTAATCCATAACCGGTTAGGGGGGGGGGGGGGGGATTGGCTTAGTTGTGTTGCAATTGATAAGTAACTAAGTTAGTTAGAAGGTTAAGTGTTTAGTTAGTGTCTTATGGTGTGTTACTAAATATATAGTGTGTTAGGGTGTTCGGGGACCCTAACTAGCTCAAAAAAATAAAAACAATGCTTCTAGCATTATTTTGGTGTTCCGGGTAGTGTCCGGTTGTTCGGTTAGATACCGGTTCGTTAAAGTGCTAAATTGCACCGTTTAGCGTCTTTCAAGTATCTTTTTGTGACACTTTTAATTCCCGACACTTAGGGAAGTATTCTGGATGATAAATCATAATTTCTGCATAATATTTCAGTGTCATTATGCTGATTATAGCTGAATTTAGATAAATTCTGCACTTAAAGTGCGTTTCGGGTGCTTTTTAGTGCGTATTTTAGCTTCCGTAAGGTATATATGTAAACCCTTGTATGTATTCTGGGGTTTTAATGTATTCTTGTTGTTGGACCTACACCTAGGCCTCAATTTTAATGTCTGACTGCTTTCTGCAGTTCTGTTGACACATTGTCTTACCGGTGAGTTTACTAGTATTTCTGACGCAACGCTCTCGTTTATGCATAAAGCAATATTTTGTAGTATAAAAAGTGCATGAATTCACTTGTATATCATGTATTCAGACAATGTTGACATTTAAGCACACAATTGCAGTCATTAAATAATAATTAAAGTGTACGGAAATTACTGGTTTGGTGCCAGTTGTCACAGCCTCCCCCCGTTAAAAGAATTTCGTCCCGAAATTAAGGCTGAGCCAACTCTCGCAGGAGTCTTCTTGAACAGGTGGGGATACTTTTCTTTGAACTGGTCTTTACGTTCCCACGTGTACTCGGGTCCGTGCTTAGAGTTCCAACGTACTTTGACAAGTTTAACAGTGCTCCTCCTGGTCTTGTTGACTTTCCAGTCTGTAACCTCAACGGGTTGTTCTGTAAATCGGAGGGCGTCATCAATATGCACTTCATCCGCTGGGATGATCACGTCTTCTTGTGTTGGACTCTTCTTGAGGTTGGATACATGGAACGTATCATGTACTCCATTAAGTTCTTCCGGTAATTCCAACTTGTATGCCACGGTACCAATCCTTTCCAAGATTCTGAATGGTCCGATGTATCGTGGATTCAGCTTTCCACGTTTTCCAAATCTTACTACGCCCTTCCAAGGTGAGACTTTTAACAACACCTTGTCTCCCACCTCGAATTCTAATTGTTTTCGTCTTCGATCAGCGTAGCACTTTTGTCGATCCCGAGCCGCCTTAATGCGCTCTCGGATCTGCATAATCCTGTCGGTTGTCTCTTGTACAAGTTCAGGACCAACCATACGTTTATCTCCAGCGTCTGCCCAACATAAGGGCGATCGGCACTTGCGGCCATACAGAGCTTCAAACGGTGCGGCTTTTATGCTTGTATGATAACTGTTATTGTAGGAAAACTCAACCAAAGGTAGGTGAGTATCCCAGCTGCCGCCTAGATCCATGACACATGCGCGAAGCATATCTTCTAACGTTTGTATAGTCCGTTCGCTCTGGCCGTCTGTTTGTGGATGGAATGTCGTGCTTAGATCTAACTGAGATCCAAAAGCTTCCTGAAATGATTGCCAGATTCTCGATACAAAGCGTCCATCTCTGTCTGAAATAATTGAGATAGGCACTCCATGACGTGCCACAATTTCTTTTTAGTATATCTCAGCAAGCTTTCCAGTGCTGTCTTTTTCTCGGATTGGTAGGAAGTGCGCAGACTTCGTTAACCGATCGACTATCACCCATATCATATCGTGCCCTCTCGGGGTCCTGGGTAATTTCGTTATGAAGTCCATCGAGATTTGTTCCCACTTCCACATGGGAATCTCTGGTTGTTGTAGGAGGCCGGACGGTTTCTGATATTCGGCCTTAACCTTAGCACAGGTTAGGCATTTTCCAACATAAACAGCAACGTCGCTCTTGAGTCTTGACCACCAATAGTATTCTTTCAAGTCTTGATACATTTTGTCCGATCCCGGATGGATCGAGTATCTCGATTTGTGGGCTTCATTAAGGATGACTTCTCGAATGCCGCCATAGAGCGGAACCCAAATACGCTTCTTAAAGTATAAGGCTCCCTCTTCATTTGGCACCATATATTTCAACATACCCCGGAGGTATTCAGCTTTACGGTTTTCTCCTTTAAGAGCTTCTTGTTGTGCATCACGAATACGTGCAGTGAGGTTCGTTCGAATAGTCATTTCTAACGCTCGAACCCTTAGGATCTTAACCCTTTCTTTTCGGCTTAACGCATCTGCTACAACGTTTGCTTTTCCAGGATGGTACTTAATCTCACAGTCATAGTCATTCAGCAGCTCGACCCATCGTCGCTGACGCATGTTTAATTCTTTCTGATCGAATATGTGTTGTAGGCTTTTGTGATCTGTGAAGATTGTGCATCGAGTACCATAAAAATAATATCGCCAGATCTTCAAGGCGAATACCACTGCGCCTAGCTCCAGGTCGTGAGTGGTATAGTTTCTTTCGTGCACCTTCAATTGTCTTGAAGCGTAAGCGATGACCTTCTGGCGTTGCATGAGCACGCAACCCAAACCTTGTCGTGAGGCGTCGCAGTATACCACGAAGTCTTCATTGCCTTCGGGTAATGATAGTATCGGTGCATCGCATAGCTTATTCTTGAGTAGTTGGAAGGCTTCTTCCTGCTTGTCACCCCAGTCGTATTTCTTGTCTTTCTGTGTAAGGGTCGTCAATGGTTGGGCTATCTTTGAGAAGTTCTCGATGAAACGTCGGTAATAGCCCGCTAAGCCCAAGAATTGTCGAACTTCAGTTGGGGTTTTGGGGGCTTCCCAATTCTTTATTGCTTCAATCTTGGATGGGTCCACATG
The DNA here is from genome assembly GCA_030545235.1 of Helianthus tuberosus. NCBI lineage: Eukaryota > Viridiplantae > Streptophyta > Magnoliopsida > Asterales > Asteraceae > Helianthus > Helianthus tuberosus. Next base: position 34,202,686 of record CM060356.1, on the reverse strand, counting down.
AATGCCCTTTTCGTTCACAACGTGTCCAGGAAATTGTACTTCGCGAATCCAGAATTCGCATTTTGAGAACTTTGCATAAAGTTTCTCTTTCTTCAGTAACTCCAAAATGGTTCTGAGGTGTTGCTCATGTTCTTCTTTTGTTCGTGAGTAATTCAGGATATCATCGATAAATACAATAACTAATTTATCGAGATATGGTTTGCATACGCGGTTCATCAGATCCATAAATACCGCTGGCACGTTCGTCAGTCCGAATGGCATCACAAGAAACTCGTAATGCCCATAGCGTGTTTTGAATGCAGTCTTTGGTACGCTTTCCTCTTGTATCCTTAACTGATGGTATCCAGATCAAAGTTCGATCTTGGAATAGTAGCTTGATCCTTGCAATTGATCAAATAATTCATCAATCCTCGGTAGAGGATACCGATTCTTGATTGTGAGCTTGTTCAGCTCTCTGTAATCGATATACATCCGCAGTGTCCCATCCTTCTTCTTCACGAACAATACTGGAGCTCCCCAAGGCGAGAAGCTTGGCCTTATGAATCCTTTATCCAACAACTCCTGGAGTTATGTAGATAATTCTTGCATTTCGGATGGTGCAAGCCGATAGGGAGCCTTGGCTACAGGAGCGGCTCCTGGAACCAAGTCTATACGGAATTCGACTTGTCGTTGCGGAGGTAGCCCGGGTAGATCTTCGGGAAAAAACATCATGGAATTCCTTCACCACAGAAATTTCTTCGACTTTCGGCTCCTCAGCCTTCTTGTCTACAACGTGTGCTAGGAAGGCAACACATCCTTTCCTTAAGCACTTCTGTGCTTTCATACAACTGATGATTCGTAGAGGCGCGTCTCGTTTTTCTCCATGTACTATGAGGGTTTCATCATTCGCCAGGGGGATGCGAATGATTTTCTTGTGACAAATAACTTCAGCTTTGTTCTTGGACAACCAGTCCATTCCGACCACTACATCAAAGCTACCCAATTGAATAGGTAAGAGGTCGATGCTAAATCTTCGTTCACCAAGTTCTAATGTGCAACCTCAAACAACTTTGCCTGATTCAACAAGTTTACCATTGGCTAGCTCTATAGAATAAGGAACATCTAATCTACTAGATTCTATTCCAAGCATGCGTTTAAATTCCACAGACATGAAGCTATAGTCGGCACCAGTGTCAAATAATATGGATGCAAAGTGATTGTTAATGAGGAACGTACCGATGACCACATTAGGGTCCTCGCGTGCGTTCTTTGCTCCTATCACAAATGCTCGAGCCTGAGCATTGTTTCCTTTTGGGCAGTCTTTCATGAAATGATCATTGCTTCCACAACTGAAGCATCCTTGGTTTCGCCCAGCTCTATTACCATTCCGGTTACCATTGCCATTCCCACCATTGTTTCCATTACCATTACCCGTGCGGCCTCCAATACCTTTTCCCCAACAATCCTCAGTACGGTGGCCTGACTTCCCGCAGTTCTCGCATTTCCCAACGCGACAATTTCCCACGTGGTGGAAGTCACAAAAGTTGCATTTGGGCAGAGTGCCCTAATACTTCTTAGTTCCTGTATTGCTTGCAGCCGCGAAGGTTTTTGCCTCCATAGGTGGGTTAGTGTCACGCTTCTTATTGTTCGAACCCTTGTTGTTACTGCGGGTTGCTTAGTTCAGATTTGAATGCTTTCTCTTCTTGTCACCAGACGACTCAGCATGCGTCTCGGTCTTCTCAGTTGGGTTCAGTGACAGTTTCTTCATACGAATACAATCTTCAGTAAGGCTGACAGCCAGAGTTACAGCCTCAGTGATTGTTTGAGGTTTGGCCGAAGTTACCATGCCACGAAATTCTGAGGCCAATCCCCAAATGTAGCGTTCAACGCGCTTGAATTCGGGAGTCACCATGTAGGGAAGCACTCTAGACAGATCGTGGAACCTTCGAGTATAACCATTAATGTCAGCACCTTCCATGGTCAAGTGCTAAAACTCCATCTCCAACCTTTGGAGTTCAGCATGAGAGCAATACTTCTCTCTCATTCTTTCCTTCAGTTCATCCCAAGTTAGGCCATAAGCGGCATCATCGCCCAAGGTTTGGACTTGTAAATTCCACCAAGTCAAAGCTTCATTGACAAACAACCCAGTAGCAAAAGTGACTTGTTGATCCGCGATACACTTGCTCATGCAGATAGTAGCTTTAGTCTTCTCCGTCCAGCGCACAAACGCTGCTGCACCTCCTGTACCGTCGTAGTTCATCGGTTTGCAGTCGAGAAACTGCTTGAAGGTGCAGCCTTGAGCTGCGTTTCCTCCAGATGAATCTCCATTCCCATTGCGTCTAGCATTGCTTGGTCCTCCACTGTCTGCAGTACGGTTCGCCTCGTATTGGGCGATAGCAGCGGAGATCCTTTCTTCCAGTAGAGCGTTCAGCTCTTCAGCAGTTCTTGGCAGTGGGGGAGGAGGAGGTTGATCAGAATCTCGATTGTTCACGATTCTCCTGGGTGCCATGTTCTGAAAGAACACCACACAGTAGGTTTAGGCATTTGTTTGATATCGTCATACTAGGCAGTAGTAGTATACACAGGCATATACCACATAAGTGACATCAAACAATTATTATTCCAGTAGAGTACTTAATAGGCTGGCGTTCACGTTTGACCTTTTCTTGCACTGATGGAAGCTATACGTGACAAGACTCGCTGTGGTTTCTGTGCACTGAATTCCATAATTATGTATGCATCCATAATTATGTAACTCCTTGCACAGTCCGCACAGTTCGTTTCATCCTCGTATCTCTTGCTTCAGATAGGCCATTGTTTTTAGATAGAGTCACGTATACTTGTGACATTCTATTTCTAATATATGCAAGTATCAATTATCTCACATAATTGCAAGTAATTCTTAATCACAGACAAGTGCTACTCCGGTGCACCCTAAGAATTGTAGTGTCTTTTCTTGACTCTTGTAAACAGTTTCAGGTAGTGGATGTCGTGGAAAGTTTGACGCAATGAAAACTTTTTGAAAAATTGTTTTCGTGAAAGGATCCTAGAGATTGTAGACTAGACTCGAGAAGGAATCCTGGTTCACTACAATCGCAGCTCTGATACCAATCTGTCACACCCCTTTCTGCGGCGGAAGCACGAGGTGTGATCATGAAAGGTTCTCATTGCATACGAAAGGTAAACATACTACATGCTCCTAAAAATAATTTCAAATGCCAAACATTTCATAACTTGAAAACATAAGTTTTGTGTTTACATCACGAGATAGCATAAAACATTGTCTTGAAGGTTTACAACTTTATTTAAAGATAAACACAGACGACATCCAAGAGCATGGGTAAGACCGCGCGCACATCCACTTTTAGTTACATGAAATACATGTGAATTTTGGAAAAACGTCAACATAATGTTGGTGTGAATTCATGCAGTGATTGTTTTGAATGTTTAAATACTTGAATGTAAACATGGTATGTAACTTGTAGAATGTATGAATGTTTGAATGTAATTTGTAAAACGTATCTGTAACTGAGTACTATGAATGTTTGAATGTATTTGTAACACGTATCTGTAACTCCGTACTATGAATGTTTGAATGTGTGAGATCGCTAATGGTTTGTAAGGCCACTAACATGTGTCACAACATAGGAAGCCGCCAAACCTAGGCATTTTTGTCGACTTTGACTGAGACACAGAAGCACTCATTGGTAGAAGTTGGCCAAGAGTGGGGTTGCCTGAAACCCATTAGATCTAACCTTTTGTTCCACGGTCTGAATGTATACGTTGATTAATGGTGCTTATGGTACCCTATTCGGGACATGATCTAGAATGTTTCACTTGAATGTTTTTGTACCCATCATACCACAGTCTTGCGTCTTCGTATCACAGTAACTCAAAGGGGGACATGAACTCACAGTCTTGCGTCTTCGTATCACAGTAACTCAAAGCTCCGCCTAGCGTACACGACTACCTACACCGTACTATGATCTATTAGACGAGCGGGTCGTGCCTTGACTTAGTATGGATTAGTGTCTTTGAGTTACGTTTCTTTGTATCTTCAATATTATTCCGAGTTATATAATTATTTGTTAAAATAATAAATATTTTAACTTAAATTATATTTATTAAATTTTGGGAATAATAGTTAAAATAATATATTTTGACTTAATACTTTTCAAGTATTTATACATGTATCCTTCCCAAGGATGGGTGTATTTGTATTCGTATTTTTATACTTGTGTATTTTTGCCAAGTTTCAGTAGCGTATTCCGGGGTGTATTTATACGTACGAGAATACGTATTTCCATTGTGTTTATTAAGTGTCCTTATACTTAATTTTTGTATTAACTTTTCCGGAATAATATTTCTAATAAAAATTCATCAATATATACTTCCAAAATATATATTTTAAGAAATATTACTTAGAAAAATTATTTATAATTTTTCCTTGGTAAAAATATTTATAAGTCTCATAGAAGTCTCAAAAATGATACATTTCCAAGTCTAACTTAGAAAATATATATAAATTCATTTTTCATCCAAAATAATATATTTCATGTTTGTTTGAGAAAATATATATTTTCTTCCAAAAATAATACATCTTCTAATAATTCCAAGAAAATATATATTTTTACTTATAAAAAATAGTATATTTTCTCCTTGTCAAAAGTATGATATAAATTTGTAATAATTGTAAAAATCATATTTTTGTTTCCTTTGGTGTCCAAAATATTATATACCAAAATATACACATGAATAAGATTTCCGGAACATTTTGTAAGTTGTATTCCTTAGTTCGGTTTCACCAATATCTTGTGTATAACTTGTATATTTGTTCTTTGGAATTTTGGTCGTATTTTGGATTGTAATTTCTTGGTATTTTGATGAGTTATATTATTTAAAGTCCTAAAATAATATAACTAATACACATAATATACAAATAATCACACACATGGTGACTTCTAAATATATATTTTCCTAAATACATATTTAGTCACTTTTATTTATAAAAACTAACCTCCAATATATGTAATTTTTGTAACAAAATTTGTGGCAAAGTTTATGTGAAAACCCATGGTTCAAAATACACTTGTAAGTGTATGTTTATAAATATTTTACTAAGTGTTTAATTTTTAGAAAAATTTTGCCATAGTTTCCCCTAAAAATGGAGGTTTCCATGCTTTCAAGCATATCATTTTCTTTTGTAAAAATCAACACAATCAATCCACAATCAACAACAATCAATCTATACTTACCACTTTTGCCAAAATCAAGCATAATGTACTACTTCATGAACTTCAAATTTCACAAAAATTTGTAGTAACTTACTAGTGTTCTTAGTAAGTCTTGTTACCCTTTAAAGTGTGGTTGATTCTTTAAAAACATCATTTTTAAAGAAAATGGATCTTTATAACTTGTAACTACATTTTCTAAAAATGTTTCTTTGTGAATTTTTCTTGTTACATAAGTGTTTCTACACTTGTTTAACCACAAAAAATGAGGTTTATTTATGTAAGAAACAAGATCAAGTAAATCTTGTGTTTTTAACTTGGTTTCTTGAGAAATCACTCTTGAAATCTTAGATTTACATGATTAACAACCCACTTTAATCATCATTTTACAAGAAATCAATGTATTCTTTCCAAGTTCATGCTTCTCATGAGGATGATCCATTAACTTTTACCATGTTCAACCTCTCATCTTGCTAGATTATGTTTTTAATCATGATCTAGCAAGATCATATGATGATCAACATCATTTTCACAAGCAAACAACAATCAGCAAGTGTTACAACACATAAACATTAAGATTTCTTCAAGATTTAAGCTTATGTTCAAGTTTCTTTCTTGTGATTCTTAGTGTTCTTCATAATGATCAACATGTGACATCTTTTAACCACTTGAAATAGATGTAAAATAGAGTGTATGAAGTTCTTACCACTAGCTCAAGGCTAGGGATGATCAAGTGAAGATAAGAGAAGGATAAAAGCAAATGAAGGAGGCCCTTCAACTTCTACAAGCTCCTATCTCCTTTGTGCACCTTCTAACACCTTGATTTATGCTTGGATTGTATGAGGCTTGATCAAATATGGTGAGTGTGTGTGTGTGTGTGTTGAGTTTCGGCCGAGAGCACAAGGGAGGGAGGAAGAAGATGTGGTGTGAAGTATGTTGTGAGTTATGAAGTTCAAGAACTCTCAACTCTTTCTTATTATTCATGTCTAGTGTTTAACTCTTGTATAAAATGTTTCTAAAGTTGACAACAATATCAAATAAACAATTGAAGAAAATCTATGGGTGGGCCATATGTTGGCCGATTACATAGGTGGGGGGGTATAGTAGGCTTAGGTTGTAAACATTAGTTAGATTATGGTAAAAATGTAAGTATCTAGTTAGATACTTTAGTTACTAGATATTTATGTAGTGTTATGATGTTCGGGGACCATAACTAGCTTGGTAATGTTAAAACAGTGCTTCTAGTGAAAATTTGGTGTTTCGAGTAGTGTCCGGTTGTTTGGTTGGTTACCGGTTCGTTAAGGTGCTAAACTATGCAGTTTAGTGTGCTTTATGTACCCTTTTATGACTGTTTTGATTCCCGACACTTAGGAAAACATTCAGGACCATTTAAGCATATTTCTGCATGATATAAATGTGTTTAAATGCTGATTATTGCTGAATTTTGCTGAATTCAGCACTTTATTTGAGTTTTAGGCACTTTCCGGCACTTAAACTATCTTTAGGAAGGCAGTTTTATGATCCTTACTTTCCTACACACTATACTAGTGTAATACTTGGTTTCATACTAGGTCCCAAAACAATGACTGTCTATGTACTGAACTCTGTCAGCATATTTCTGATTTATCCGTTAACTGTGCTAACTGTGCTTTGTGCATCATTTATCTCAATAAGGTTTATATGCAGCAATGATATATCATTTGCAATATGTGATGCACATGTATGTATGAAGCAGAAATCAGAAAGCAATTCAATCATTAAGTGTAACGCAGCACAGTCATTAAGCACTAATCCTGGTTTAATAGTTGTACGGATACCTGGAATTTTGACAGTTGTCACAGTTATGGTAATTCCTACCGCGGGAAAAGAACATGTTTTTCCTCTTCACCCTCCTGCAAGTACTGTAAAAGGAAACACTATGGGAAATGGTCGATATACTACAACTTCTGCAAGATACCAGGACATAAGGAAGAAGACTGTACGAAGAAAGCTAGCGCCGGAGTATGCTACAATTGCGGAGAAGCTGGCCACATCAAACCGAACTGTCCGAAACTAGCTTTAGCGGCAAACAACAAGGCAAAGACAACAGAAGGACCCAAGAAGAATGCCAGAGCATTCATTCTAATAGCCGAAGAAGCTAAGATGATCCCAGACGTGATTGCCGGTACGTTTTTAGTTAATGATGTTTATGCTAAAATATTATTTGACTCTGGTGCCAACCAAAGTTTTATCAATACTTCCTTCTGCAAACGTCTCAATAAACCATTAACTAAACTTCACCAAGACTGTATGGTGGAGACATCAAATGGAGATTCTATTAAAATAAGCGAAATCCTTCAGGAAGGAAAGATAGAAATATTAAGTCATAGCTTTACTGCCAACCTTATACCCATGAATCTAGCCGGATTCGATGTTGTGTTAGGAATGGATTGGTTGGTAACCAATCACGGACGTATTTTATGTGATCAAAAGTTTGTAGAAGTATGTGCGCCAATTGGCGAAAATGTCATAATTAAGGGAGATAGACCGACAAGATCAACCAAATTCATCTCTGTGATGAAAGCTGCAAGTTATGCAAGGAAAGAAGGAATGGTGTATATGATTTCAGTAATCATTAACACTAAAGGAAAAGAATTAAAAGATATTTCTGTAATATCTAAATTCTCAGATGTTTTTCTAGAAGAGTTTCCTGGATTACCGCCAGATCGAGAAGTTGAATTTAGAATTCACTTGATACCAGGAACGACACCGATTGCCAAAGCACCCTATCGCCCAGCGCCAACGGAGATGCAGGAATTGAAGAAACAGCTTGATGAATTATTGGAAAAAGGTTTTATACAACCTAGTTCATCACCATGGGGAGCCCCAGTGTTATTTGTTTAGAAGAAAGATGGATCGATGCGTATGTGCATTGACTACAGAGAATTGAATAAGGTTACGATTAAAAATCGGTACCTACTACCGAGAATCGATGATCTATTCGATCAGCTTCAAGGAGCCGGATTCTTTTCTAAGACCGACTTACGCTCAGGATATCATCAATTGAAGGTACAGGAAGAGGACATTTGATGTGTACAAAATGCAACATATAAATTACATCAATAGAGACATAACACCAACCCTTTTTAGTACTAATGTTGGAAAAAGCGGGTTTCTTTCTTCCTTTTCAATTTACAGGACCAAATGAGCTTTAAAGAACAAAATGAACAAATAAGCAGCGAAAACCAACATAAATACAAGAAGAAGGAATAACGTGACATGTCTGACCCCTCGGCAGCATCTCCCAAAGCAAAAACAAGAAAACATAAACTGACCACGGGGCCGTGCCCAACCAGGCATAGGCCGTGGTCAGCCCTGACACAAAAAGACAAAACTGAAAAGCTTCTACGCCCACCACGGGGCCGTGCCCAGCTCACCATGGGGTGTAGTCAACTCTTACATTTGCAGAATCTTGATAGTACATCAAAGAGTTGACCACGGGGCCGTGCCCAGGAGACACAGGGTCGTGTGGGGCCCTCTGCTGTCAGATGCAATAAATGAAGGAAGAGAAGAAGATGGCCACGGGCCGTGCCCAGTGGACACGGGGCCATGGCCGGGGCTCTGTTTTGACTATAAATAGGGGTGCTTGGTTCACTTCAAAGGCATCCCTTGGCAAACCACATCTCTCACACTTTGCCACCACTCCACCACCACTACAACACCAACACCCACCACCATTATCCATCTTTCATCTTTAGAGTGTGTAGTTGTCTCGGGATCCAAGATTAATCGTAAGAGTTCTTGTCAATCAAAGGCCATGTTTGGCTAATCTCTTATATCACTTGGTGAAGACAAGTCTTTAATGTATTACTTTTGATTTTTAATCTTTCGGCACTTTTTAATTGGGTATTTATTAATGACTTTAATAACTAGTTTCTTATGTTGAAAGTGAATTTCCTTTACCATTTCTTTATGATGTCATTGATTTGCTCATCCGTGTCTTTACGGTCTATATAAAGCATGTTAACTACCTGTAAGGGGGTTAGGAGGATGGTTTGGTAAAGTTCTTGTCTTGTTCAGTGTATAGATCCTGTGAGGACTTGGTTCAAGCTTATTAGGACCTCCTTCAATGCCCCAAAGGTATTAGATGGTGGGGGTATGAATAGCTTGAATCCCTCATATGTAAACTACTATTAAAACATTAAAACGGCTTCTTGGGATTGTATCCTTGCTTACTCAAACCACTTAGCCGAGGGTAACGTCACCTTCAAAAGAGGGGCCTACCACTTTTCGCATTAGCAACTTATTTAATTATCTTTCAATATTCCGACTCTTTGGGATTGTATCCCTGCTGACTCAAACCACTGGGTAGAGGGTAACGTCACCTTCAAAAGAGGGGCCTACTACTATAACTAAGATAATCTCTTAAAAAGTCCGAAACTGCGAAAATCATCAAAGGACACATTAAAGATGAGTTGGATCCAAGTGATTCTATCTTCTCTATTTGTTTTTATTTACCTTTTAAATTTTAGATTTATTCTATCAAATGATAATCTCAAAAATTTAGATTGATTAGACGTTGACGATAAACCGGTATTAAAAGCTTTTGTGTCATTAGACGACCTCGCTATCTTACCAACACTATACTACGCTCGCGATGGGTGCACTTGCCCAAATGTGTGTTTAGTGTTAGTATAATATCGTGTTTTATAAATTTAAAACTTGACTATTGCGTAAAACGAACTTAAAATATTAACAAAATCATATCACGCTTAACGCACACCAAGTTTTTGGCGCCATTGCCGGGGACACAAGGATTTTAAGAAAGTTTAAAATCAACAACCTAATTATTTTAGCATTTTTTTTATTTTTTAGGATTTTTCTTAAATTTTTCAAAATCTGCAGAGCTTAGCACGAGTCGTGCCCTGTCAGACACGGGGCCATGTCCATCATCCTTACTAGCAATTCTATTTTAAGTCAGACAGTAGCTGACCACGGGACCGTGTCCATCCAACACGCCCCAGTGTCCAATCTCCAGCTGAAAACAGGACCGTAAGATCCCGACAATTGGCAAATTCTGACAAAAATATGGATGATATTGATTATTTTTACTTTCGCCACTTTTACGGTGAGTGGTGTCAATTATGTGGTGAATTTCATCAAGATTTAAAATGTTATATTCTAATTTTTGATCCCCACTATTTAGGCCCATCGTTTTCCCGTAATCACCTTAAGATGGGCGAAAGTAAAAACGATCGATATTACCCGCCCGAATACTCTCAACCACCTCTTCCAACCGACATAACCTCCGATGAATTATGGCAAATGGAAGAAAGAATTCTCCGAAAATTAAAAGAAATAGAACTTATGATGAAAATGAGGTATTCATCACAAGATAACAATCAAGGAGAAATGTTGGAACCGCATCCGGAATCTATCAACATTGACGCCACCGGAAGTACCTCAACCTCTTGTGAAAGCATTAGCGATAGTCGTCCTGGTGTCGATTGTGTCGTGAAGGACTCTCCATCGGCCCCCACCTCCATTAAAGCTTGAAGCTTCATAACTTCCATCTTTATTTAAGTAATTGCAAGGTTTTTAACCAAGAAGTCTTAATAAACATAAGCTTTACAACACTGTTTTGAGTTATTTATGTTCAGAAACGTTTTAAAACACAGAAAAATAATTTAAAACAATGGTGTTTCTGGGTTCAAAATCTTGCAAAGGTGTGACCACGGGGCCGTGGCCGAGAGTTCCATCTTCATCTTTTTGAAATTTTAGTCTTGTTTTCTTAGTTTGTCGAGCCAAAACAGTGGAACATCATCAACCAACTCAAGAAACAACCGAAGGGGAAGAAAACCATCAATCGAAGCTACCCTTGTCCGCTATGTGTATGTATTAAGGGAAGCCATCGATGTACTGACATCGGTGGAGAAAAGCTTCCAAGAAATTAACCTTTTGCACCAAAGGTTGAACATTCTTGCTATGCCACCCATGGAACCAATCTTCCCACAAGAGGATTGGAACTTTGCGCGAGAAGTTGTTAATCCAACCGGATGGGATGACCTTCCTCTGGAACCTCATCTAGACGCATTACACGAGGTTCCGGTGGTCGTCACACCTCCCCCACAAGATGTTGTGGATAATGAGCCTGTCCTCTTTCTCCCTTGGGAGATTGAAGAGTGGCTCAACGAAGTTTGACGAGCGCCCTCTGGGTTGAAGTTCTAAGAGCCCTTATTCACCGGGAAGTCATTTTCGGATTTTTGTTGTTTTCATCATGTAAACATCTAGGGTAGAACTTCATTATGGTTTAAATTTCTTGCATATTAGGACCTATCTATCTAATTCTAGGACTTTTGTAATTTTTAATTTTTAGGACCGTTTGTATCTCACACTCTAATATATGATGGTTTAAGTTATTGTGTGGTGTTTGGATCTTATATAATGGCTTAATAAACGAGGAAAGATGAAAACTACCAAAGGGACGCTAAAACCGCACCCCATGCACGTAAACAGTGCCTTCCGACAACTTTTTCAGCTTCCCAGCATGTGCAGCATGGGGCCGTGCTTAGCCCAACACACCCCTTACCCAGACTCTGCAGAAAAACAGCATCCGATCAGGTAACTGACCACAGGCCGTGCCCACTGGACACGCCCCGTGGTCAGCCTTCTGTTAATTTTTGTTACTGGCACCCTGACCACGGGGCCGTGCCCGGACCACACGGGGCCATGGCCAGGTACAGTAACACAAAAACTTGTTTTTAAACACGCATTTACACATTCGAATCAACCTAAAAACTTATTTTGGGACACATTGAGGACAATGTGTAATTTAAGTGTGGGGGGGAAGCTAAAACCTTGAATCTTGCAAGTCCTAATAACAAGCCTTACACAAAACTCTATTGGAACCGCTAATCACCCCAAATCTTTTAAAAAAAAAATTCATTTTTTTTACTTGTCTTGGTTTAACTTGGGAATAAAAAGTTCTAAGAAGATTATGTTTTTACAAATTTACAACCAATAGCGTCGTGATAAAAAGAACCAAATAAGAAAAATTATAAAAAGGCATGACAAATCTTTTTAAAATTTGATTATATATACTTGTTCACACTATAAACCCATTCCCACGATAAGTGAGTTTTGAGCCTTTATTGAGCATACATGCATACGTCTTTAAACTAAATGCTCATTTTCTTTTCTTGTGTGAATAGCCGCTTAGTTCTTACGACTCTAGAACATGCCAAGACAATACATTCCCGGTCCTTACCAACTTGAACCCAAGTAAGTAAGTGATGGAGGCATTAGGACTAACATTTTCTTTCAAAACCATTGTTTTCTTTCTTTCTACATCACCATCTAAAATCCCCCTAGTTAACTCCATTGAGCCTAAATCTTTTCGTTTCAAAAACCCGTAAAACAAACACCCACTACCCACCAAAACCTTTTTCCTTTCAAACTCATTTATTTTAGTAAAACGCTCGGTTATCTTGTGACATAAAAAAAAGAGAGAATTTTGCAATAACCAAACAAGTTCCTCAAAAATACTTGTTTGGATATGCTTAGTTTGAATAATTGTCACAAAAACAAAACGTTTTACGACAACCGACGCTTTTATGCTTTTCGTCATTTTTTTCTAACTACTAACCCAAAAACCACCTACCCTTTGCCCAAACCTAACCCTTTCCAAAGTCTTCTTGATATTTACGAAGGTTTATAGTTAAAAAGGAGGAGGTTTGATCGCTTGGCAAGCATATGGTAGAAGTAAGTCCCATGCCGGAATCGAGTGTTTCACAAAAATACACCTTTGGCCGAGTGTTGAGTGATCTCCCGTGAGGTATGTGAACTTGTATATAAATAGAATTTTAAAGAGGCATGTTATGCACAAATAAATAATTTTTCTTAACAAGTTGTTCTAAATAAATCATGACGAATATGATTGTAAATAAAATAAAGAGAAAATTAATTTAAGATCTTGGATTCCCGACACTCAAGACAAGCCACAAAACTTCTTCTCTACCTATTCCATCTGGGTGTGTAAGCCACATTTAAAGAGTTTTGCTTGAGGATAAGCAAAGATTCAAGTGTGGGGGTATTTGATGTGTACAAAATGCAACATATAAATTACATCAATAGAGACATAAAACCGACCCTTTTTAGTACTGATGTTGGAAAAAGCGCGTTTCTATATTCCTTTTGAATTTACAGGACCAAATGAGCTTTAAAGAACAAAAGGAACAAATAAGCAGCCAAAACCAACATAAATACAAGTAGAAGGAATAACGTGACATGCCCGACCCCCCGGCAGCATCTCCCAAAGCAAAAACAAGAAAACAGAAACTAACCACGGGGCCGTGCCTAACCAAGCATGGGTCGTGGTCAGCCCTGACACAAAAAGACAAAACTGCAGAAGCTTCTACACCCACCATGGGGCTGATGTGTGTAAAATGAAACATATAAATTACATCAAATGAGGCATAAAACTAATCCTTTTTTAGTACTAATGTTGGAAAAAGTGTGCTTTTGTCTTCCTTTTGTATTTTCAGGATTAAATGAGCTCAAATGAACAAAAGAAGCAAAAATACAGCTAAATCTAACATGAATACAAGAAAAGGAATAAACATGGCATGCCCGACCCCTCGACATCATCTTCCCAAGCAAAAACAAGACAACAGAAGACTGAACACGCCCCGTGCTCAGTGAGCACGGGGGCGTGCCCGAGTGTCTGCAGAAAAGACAAAGTTGTAGAAGCTTCTATTTCCCAACACGGGGGCGTGTCCACCGGACACGGGGCCGTGATCAACGCAAAGATTCGCAGAATCTGAGCAAATCTTGATGGTACAGATACGCTTCTGCACACAGGGCCGTGCCCGGCGGACACGGGGGAGTGGTCAACTAATGGAGACAAACTGCAATTAATAAAGATACAGAAGATGGATGGACACGGGGTCGTGCCCAATGGACACGGGGCCGTGTCCGGGCTTCTGTGCAGGCTATAAATAGAGGTGCTTGGTTCACTTGCAAAACATCCCTTGGCAAACCACCTCTCTCACACTTCACCCACACTCCACCACCATCACAACCCATATCCACCACCATCATCCATCATCCATCGTAGAGTGTGTGTAGTAGTCTCGGGATCCAAGATTGATAGTAAGAGTTCTTGACAATCAAAGGTCATGTTTGTCAAAGTCTCTTACATCACTTGGTGAAGACAAGCATTTAGTGTAATACTTTTTATTTTTAATCTTTTCGCACTTTTTATTTGGGTATGTATTAATGACTTTAATAACTAGTTTCTTATGTTAAAGGTGAATCTTCCTTATCATTTGTCCGTGGTGTCTTGGCGTTATTTTACTATCTATATAAAATAAAAGATTTACACCATTCATATCTCCACGGTCTATATGGAGATATGTTGGCTACCTGGTCGGGGGTTAAGGGAATGGTTTGGTAAGCGTCTTGCCTTGTTCAGTGTATACATCCTGCAAGGACCTGGGTCAAGCTTAGTAGGACCTCCTTCAATACCCACTGGTATTGGATGGCGGGGGTTCGAATTTCTTGATCCCCTCATATGTAAACTACTATTAAAACATTAAACCGGCCATTTAGGATTGTATCCATGCTGACTCAAACTACTTAGCCGAGGGTAACATCACCTTCAAAAGAGGGGCCTACCACATTACGCATTAATAACTTAATTAATTATCTTTCAATAGTCCAACCCTTTAGGATTGTATCCTTGCTGACTCAAACTACTGGGTTGAGGGTAACGTCACCTTCAAAAGAGGGGCCTACTACTATAACTAAGATAATCTCTTAAAAAGTGCAAAAGTGCGGAAATAATCAAAGGTTACACTAAAGGCGAGTCGGATCCAAGTGATTCATCTTGTCTATCTGTTTTTATTTTTTAGTTTCAGCATTTTTAGTTTTTATTTTCTAATTTAAAACCTTTTTCTAAACATTTGATTTGATTAGACGTTGAGGATAAACCGGTATTAAAAGCTCTTGTGTCCTTGGACGACCTCGATATCTTACCAACGCTATACTACGCTCACGATGGGTGCACTTGCCCATATGTGTGTTTGGTGTTAGTAAAATATCGTGTTTTATAAATTTAAAACTTGACTAAAGTGTAAAAAGGGCTAAAAATATACATAAAAATATATTACACCGCACGCACATCAAGTTTTTGGCGCCGTTGCCGGGGACACAAGGATTTGAAAAAAGCTTAAAATCGACGGCCTAATCAGTTTTTCAAAACTTTTTTAAAAACGCGCGCACATTTTCTGCATTTTAGTTAATTTTTGCATTTACAGTAGACTGAACACGGGCCGTGTTCACTGAACACGGGGCCGTGCTGCACATTTTTATAAAACACCCAGATACAGAGTCTGAACACGGGGTCACTGAACACGCCCCCGTGCTGCACAAAACCAATCACTTTTATTAAACGCCCAGATACAGAACCTGAACACGGGCCGTGCTCACTGAACACGGGGCCGTGTTCAGCCTTTGTTTCCGTTTTTATTTTTGTTTTCTGGTCTCGAGACTCTGTTGTGGTCTGCTGAGTGATTCTTATGGATCAATACTTAGGATATTACAACTACATCTATGAGGAGGATGATTATAGGGAAGACTATTGCACCATTTGTGGTGACCCGCACTCGGTACAATATTGTGACTTATTTCAACCATCCACTTCATACACCTATTATGAGGAGCCCAGGTACGAGCCATCAACTTCATACACATCCTATGAAGACCTAAGGTATGAACCTTCTCCCTCATACTCATATTTTGATGAACCAAGGTATGAGCCTTCATACTCATACTTTGAGGAACCAAGATATGAGCCTCCACCTTCATATGCTTATTATGAGGAACCATGGCGTGAACAACCCACCTCATATGAGTATTATGAAGAACAAAATTTCGACCCTTATCCATCATATACTTACAATGAAGAACAATGGTGTGAACCATCTACTTCCTATGAGTATTATGAGGAACAAAGGATCGAACATCCGGATTCAAGCTTTGAGGATCCTGATCCTTACTCTATCACCCACATAGCCAATAAGATAATAGAACACATTAAAACTATCGAACGTTGCATAAAAGAATCTCACGCAAGGGAAGAGGAGTCCCGCGCAAGAGAAGAATTAACTTGTAATAAAGAAGAGATAGTTGAAAATGTAAAAACGGAAGAACAAGTAAGTGAAAAACTGACACATGAGTTAAACAACGAAAAAGGTGAGTTCGACAACGTTAAAATTCAAGAAGAGCCTAATTTTAAAGAAATTAATCTCTTGTCACCTTCTTTCAAAAATCATTGTTTAGTACCCGTTAAACCTAATGAATTTCGGGTAGGAGATCAAGTTCTATTGTTTAATTCATGACTTCGATTGTTTCCTGGTAAATTAAAGTCTAGGTGGTCAGGACCTTTTTCCATCACCCATATTTTCCCACACGGTGCAGTCGAAATTAAATCTCAGAATGGAATTCCATTCAAAGTCAATGGCCAACGGCTAAAGCTCTATCAGGGATTCATTGAGGATGCGGAGGAAGAAATCTCGCTTAAAACGGTCGAAGAATGAAACAAAGGTTCAAGCATCAACATCATACCTGGTAAGTTACGAACAATCGGGAAAACATCTGAATCGATAAGATCTCTAAAACCAAGTTTTGGGAAACAGGGCACTCACACGAGCACTTGTCAATATATATATATATATATATATATTGAGAATTTTGCCCGCCAACGGGGCCGTGTCCAGCGCACACGGGGCCGTGCCCAGTGCACACGGGGGCGTTTCCTCGCAACTGTCAGGGATAAAACTCCTTTTTCAAAACAGTTTCTTCATTCCACACGCCCCGTTTCCCCAAAAACTCTCTGGTTCCGATGATTTTTCTGCAAGATTTCGATGTCTCCCCTACTTCTAACAACATCAAGGTATGATTCTATCATCATTAGTAGTTAGATTAAGCATTTGCATGTAGTTTAACATCAAGATTTGGGGAAAAATCTAGGGCTCTTCAACTTGAACCGGATCAAACCTCAAATCTTTGCATAAATCTGTTAGCATTAGTATAGATACATGTTATAGGAAGAAAATCAACTTGTATTGTTTGTAGATTCGCCCGATTTCTCACAAAAACCCCAAACCCCAGTTTTTTAACCGAAAAAGATAAAATTGAAGGGGTAAACGGTTTATTTTGGGAAAAACGGCACTTGGGGTTTCATTTTCGGGGAAAACTGCCCCTACTGGACAAAAAAATTTCAAGTTTTCGGGACCGGGTCGAAAAATGGGAATTTTGAGAAACAGACACCTGGACACGGGGTGGTGCCCAGCAAGCACGAGGCCGTGTCTAGCCAAACTTAGTCCGACATGGGGCGTGTCCGCTGAACACGGGGCCGTGTTCAGCCGGCTGTTTTCAGTTTTCTTCAAAAATTTCACTGTTTCATGCTAATTGTTTGATATTTTCTTTCAGATGGCCAAGAAATTCGCCAGGTTCAACGCAAGTGAGTTTGCTGCTCAAGCGCGGTATGATGTGTTAAGGACTAGGCCCGAAGAGAATCCCAGACAAGTGTGCATGGACACTCTTGAAGCAGTGAACCAGATAGACCGCTTCAACACCATTGTTACCGGCCCGCTACGAGTGGCTCTCTGCACTCGACTTCACTTCGTGCATGAATAAACCATGGAATTTTACAGCACGTTTGTCCTTAAGTCAAGAGCAGAACCATTTGACAATGATGGGGTAGAGTTTCGTTGTGAAGGAACCACATACTCAATCTCAGTTGCACAATTTGGGGCAATTATTGGGTTGTACTCAGAAGAGGATGCTGGGGATGAAGAGAACACCGGCGGTCTACGTGAAATTCCGAAAGATCAACGCCAAGCTGCTTGGGCTCAGACGGAGAGGGCAACTATAACCCGAGCCGAACTAAAAGCACACTGTTGAGAGACCCTCTCTACCGCTACATCCACAGGGTCCTCACCTACTCTCTTAGCCAGAGACACGACAGCAGCGGTGTTGTGGGGTTACGGGATCTGCTAGTCCTCCATTGCATCCACAACCGTGTCAACCCTGATGTTCCATACCTGCTACTCCGTAACATGAACTTGAACCAACTTGCTACTCCACCAACTCCTATCATCTTCGGAGGGTGGATTTACCGCCTTTTCAAAAACTTTACAAGGATGCCGAGGTCCTTTCAAAAGGGCCCATGGTCGGGAAAGGTGGACATGGTCATCTGTCTCTCAATGAACTTAATAAATGAAGCAGATGATGGGACGGTCAGGTTTCAAACAGTTCAAGGGCATGCATGAAACCCTCAAGAAGCCATGGTCCTACACGCTCCACACATCCAACCTCCTCCCCAGTACCAGTACCAGCACCATGGTGATCCGGGTCAATCCTCCCCTCAAGGAGGTGGTTTTCCTAACTTTCAAAGCTTACATGATTTATTGCAGGAAAACCTTATGTGTACCAGGAACACCTACAACATGGCCAGCAACACATACTCCCGAGTCGGAGTGATTGAGAGAAACATCTCCGACATTCAAGATGACATTGGAAACATCCGGGAGTATATGGCGGGCCACGGAGGAGGCGATGTTGATGATGACGAGGACATGGATTAAGTAGGAGGAGTTGGGGGAAGCATTACACGGTTGGAGGTCTCACAGGTTAACCCCCTTATCTCATGAAGAATTGCTGGCATGCGTGCCACTTGTGGAACAATTTACTTTCCTTTAACACTTTTTAATTTCTGCATTTCTTTTTCTTTTAACTTGTGATGTGGATGATGAAACTTTGGTAAATTAGGATGTTTGTTATTGGTTGGTGTGGTATTTATTAGTAAAATAGGTACCTACGAGGCTTACAGCGCTAAACATTAGTGCTACTAAAACCGGGGCAGCAAAACCGAAGACAGAAACCTGTTTTACACTTTTGCAGTTTGTCCACACGGGGCCGTGCCTAGCCGACACGCCCCCGTGCCCATTGCCCAGACCTGCTGTTTGTCAAAATGTTGCAGACCTTTATCCAACACGGGGTCGTGTTCATCTGACACGCCCCCGTGTCCACCTTCTGTAAGTTCTCGTTACTGGCAATATGACCACGGGGCCGTGTCCAGATACCCAGTAACACAAATTTTTGTTTTAACACACCTTTTACACATTCAATCAACCTAAAAACTTATTTTTGGGACACATTGAGGACAATGTGTAATTTAAGTGGGGGGGGGGGGGATGCTAAAACCTTGAATTTTGCAAGTCCTAATTACAATCCTTACACAAAACTCTATTGGAACCGCTATTCACCCCAAATTTTCATCAAAATTTTTCATTTTTTTCACTTGTCTTGGTTTAAATTGGGAACTACAAGTTCTAAAAAGGTTATATTTTTACAAATTTACAACCGATAGCATCGTTATAAAAAGAACCAATATAAGAAAATTATGAAACGGCATGACAAATCTAATTAAAATTTGATTATATATACTTGATCACATTAAAACCCATTCCCACAAAAAGTGAGTTTTGAGCCTTTATTGAGCATACAAATACACATCTTTAAACTAAATGCTTATTTTTCGTTTCTTGTGTGAATAGCCGCTTGGTTTCTTACGACTCTAGAACTTGTAATGACGATACATTCCCGGTCCTTACCAACTTAAACCCAAGTAAGTAAATGATGGAGGCATTAGGACTAATCCTTTTTCTTTTCAACACCATTGTTTTTCTTTTTTTTTTTACCACCTACCCAAAATCCCCCTAGTTATCCCCTTTGAGGCTGAACCTTTTCATTTCTTTTCCCAAAACAAACAACCTTTACCCACCAAAACCTTTTTCATTTTTAAACCCTTTATTTTAGTAACAAAGCTCGGTTTTCTTGTGACATCCTTATCATTTGAAAAAAAATGAAGTTAGCAATAAACAAACAAGCTCATCAAAAGAAACCTTGTTTGAAAAATGCTTCATTGGAATAAAAAGTCACAAAAACAAAATGTTTTACGAAAACCGACGCTTTTTACACCTTTTCGCCCTTTTCTACTAACCACTAACCCAAAACCACCTACCTTTAACCCAAGCCTAACCCTTCCCCAAAAGTCCTCTTGATATTTACAAAGGTTTATAGTTATAAAGGAGGAGGAATGATTGCTTGGCAAGCATATGGTAGAAGTAAGTTCCATGCCGGTCCTGAGTGTTTCACAAAAATACATCTTCGGCCGAGTGTTGAGTGATCTCCCGTGAGGTATGTGAACTTGTATATAAATGGAATTTTAAAGAGGCATGTTATGTCCAAATAAGTAATTTCTCTTATATAATGTTCTAAATAAATCATAATGAATAGGATTGTAAATAAAATAAAAATAAAACCTAATAAAGAATCTTGGAATCCCAACACTCTATGACAAGCCCAAAACCTTCTCTTCCACCCGTTCCATTTGGGTGTATAAGCCACATTATAAAGAGTTTTGCTTGAGGACAAGCAAAGATTCAAGTGTGGGGGTATTTGATGTGTGTAAAATGCAACATATAAATTACATCAAATGAGGCATAAAACTAATCCTTTTTTAGTACTAATGTTGGAAAAAGTGTGCTTTTGTCTTCCTTTTGTATTTTCAGGATTAAATGAGCTCAAATGAACAAATGAAGCAAAAATACAGCTAAATCTAACAAGAATACAAGAAAAGGAATAAACATGGCATGCCCGACCCCTCGACAGCATCTTCCCAAGGAAAAACAAGACAACAGAAGACTGAACACACCCCATGCTCAGTAGCACGGGGGCGTGCCCAAGTGTCTATAGAAAAGACAAAGTTGTAGAAGCTTCTATTTCCCAACACGGGGGCGTGTCCACCGGACACGGGGCCGTGGTCAATGCAAATATTCACAGAATCTGAGCAATTCTTGATAGTACAGATACGCTTCGGCACACGGGGCCGTGCCCAGCGGACACGGGGGCGTGGTCAACTAATGCATACAAACTGCAATTAATGAAGAAAGAGAAGATGGATGGACACGAGGCCGTGCCCAATGGACACGGGGCCGTGTCCGGGCTTCTGTGCAGGCTATAAATAGAGGTGCTTGGTTCACTTGCAAAGCATCCCTTGGCAAACCACCTCTCCCACACTTCACCCACACTCCACCACCATCACAACCCACATCCACCACCATCATCCATCATCCATCATAGAGTGTGTGTAGTAGTCTCAGGATCCAAGATTGATAGTAAGAGTTCTTGACAATCAAAGGCCATGTTTGCCTAAGTCTCTTACATCACTTGGTGAAGACAAGCATTTAGTGTAATACTTTTTATTTTTAATCTTTTCGCACTTTTTATTTGGTTATGTATTAATGACTTTAATAACTAGTTTCTTATGTTGAAGGTGAATCTTCCTTATCATTTGTCCGTGGTGTCTTGGCGTTATTTTACTGTCTATATAAAATAAAAGATTTACACCATTCATATCTCCACGGTCTATATGGAGATATGTTGGCTACCTGGTCGGGGGTTAAGGGAATGGTTTGGTAAGCGTCTTGCCTTGTTTAGTGTATAGATCCTGCAGGGACCTGGGTCAAGCTTAGTAGGACCTCCTTCAATACCCACTGGTATTGGATGGCGGGGGTTCGAATTTCTTGATCCCCTCATATGTAAACTACTATTAAAATATTAACCCGGCTATTTAGGATTGTATCCCTGCTGACTCAAACTATTTAGCCGAGGGTAACGTCACCTTCAAAAGAGGGGCCTACCACATTACGCATTAATAACTTAATTAATTATCTTTCAATAATCCAACCCTTTAGGATTGTATCCTTGCTGACTCAAACTACTGGGTTGAGGGTAACGTCACTTTTAAAAGAGGGGTCTACTACTATAACTAAGATAATCTCTTAAAAAGTGCAAAAGTGCGGAAATAATCAAAGGTTACACTAAAGGCGAGTCGGATCCAAGTGATTCATCTTGTCTATCTGTTTTTATTTTTTATTTTCAGCATTTTTAGTTTTTATTTTCTAATTTAAAACCTTTTTCTAAACTTTTGATTTGATTAGACGTTGAGGATAAACCGGTATTAAAAGCTCTTGTATCCTTGCACTTGCCCATATGTGTGTTTGGTGTTAGTAAAATATGGTGTTTTATAAATTTAAAACTTGATTAAAGTGTAAAAAGGGCTAAAAATATACATAAAAATATATTATACCGCACGCACATCAGGGTCGTGCCCAGCTCACCATGGGGCGTGGTCAACTCTTCGATTTGAAGAATCTTCATAGTACAGCAAAGTGTTGACCACGGGGCCGTGCCCAGGAGACACGGGGTCTTGTGGGGCCCTCTGCTGTCAGATGCAATAAATGAAGGGAGAGAAGAAGATGGCCACAGGCCATGCCCAGTGGACACGGAACCGTGGCCGGGGCTCTATTCTGACTATAAATAGGGGTGCTTGGTTCACTTCAAAGGCATCCCTTGGCAAACCACTTCTCTCCCACTTTGCCACCACTCCACCACCACTACAACACTAACACCCATCACCATCATCCATCTTTCATCTTTAGAGTGTGTAGTAGTCTCGGGATCCAAGATTGATCGTAAGAGTTCTTGTCAATCAAAGGCCATGTTTGGCTAATCGCTTACATCACTTGGTGAAGAAAAGTCTTTAATGTATTACATTTGATTTTTAATCTTTCGGCACTTTTTAATTGGGTATGTATTAATGACTTTAATAACTAGTTTCTTATGTTGAAAGTGAATTTTCTTTACCATTTCTTCATGATGTCATTGATTTGCTCATCCGTATGTTCACGGTCTATATAAAGCGCGTTAACTATCTGGAAGGGGGTTAGGAGGGCGGATTGGTAAAGTTCTTGTCTCGTTCAGTGTGTAGATCCTGCGAGGATTTGGTTCAAGCTTACTAGGACCTCCTTCAATGCCCCAAAGGTATTGGATGGCGGGGGTGCGAATAGCTTGAACCCCTCATATGTAAACTACTATTAAAACATTAAACCGGCTTCTTGGGATGTATCCTTGCTGACTCAAACCACTTAGCCGAGGATAAGGTCACCTTTAAAAGAGGGGACTACCACTTTTCGCATTAGTAACTTATTTAATTATTTTTCAATATTCCGACCCTTTGGGATTGTATCCCTGCTGACTCAAACCATTGGGTTGAGGGTAACGTCACTTTCAGAAGAAGGGCCTACTTCTATAACTAAGATAATCTCTTAAAAAGTACGAAAGTGCGAAAATCATCAAATGATACATTAAAGATGAGTTGGATCCAAGTGATTCTATCTTATCTATTTGTTTTTATTTACCTTTTAATTTTTATATTTATTTTCATGTTTAAAACTCCACTCAAAAATTTAGATTGATTAGACGTTGACGATAAACCGGTATTAAAAACTCTTGTGTCCTTGGACGACCTCGGTATCTTACCAACACTATACTACACTCGTGATGGGTGCACTTGCCCAAGTGTGTGTTTCGTGTTAGTATAATATTGTGTTTTATAAATTTAAAACTTGACAATTGCGTAAAACGAACTTAAAATATTAACAAAATCATATCACGCTTAACGCACACCAACATTCCTAAAACTGCTTTTAGAATAAAGTACGGTCATTATGAATTTATAGTCATGCCATTTGGTTTAACCAATGACCCAGCCGCTTATGGACATGATGACGCACAAAGTCTTTTATCATCCATTATGATAATTTGCATTACTTACGTATCAATAATTTGCCTCAACTGCTCATCAACACTTCTAGGCTGTAAGGAATCAAGATAATGGCAAGTAGTTGTTTTCAGGTTTAGTACTGCCAACACCCAATGGTTTCTTCAAAATCCAAAATTCAATCAAAATAAATTAAGATAATAGGTTTCTACGATTACTTATTTAAAAGGAAAATCAAACTCGGGATTGTAGGGCAATAGGATGATGTCATTGCCATTTCTTTTGTACAATCGATCTTCAATCGCTCTACTTGCATCCTCGAGGTGTTTGGGTTTGGGTTTGCGTTGATCAGCCCACGAAATTGCAGACGGGTTTATAAAACATATTCCACGATCATGTATTTGCTCTTTCTTAATTTGCTCATACATGAACCTGTAGTTAACATACATAAACCGAATCAATAAAATAAATTTTGTTTTACGAACGGTAATTTATACTAGATATAGGCACTTACATTATATAAGAAGTGATGACAGCACTGGTCAGCTTGGGGAATGTAAAAAACGCTTCAAAATCATCACAATTTAAGTACATGTAACTATCATGCCCAAATAGATCATACTCACACTCTAGTCTTCTAGAATCCCCCTTTAAGTACCCGTGTGTTACACGAGTTAATCAAAGTAAATTATATTAATTAACATTATTCACATAAACTTCAAAATAAAATAAACACGCAGAGTACAACAAAGATGCTAGTAAGTGCGTTGTAGTGTGATGCAACAAAGATGCGTCTGGTATAAGTTTAATAAATAATTTGATGTTGGTGTAATTTTCAAATTTGGTTTAAGTTTGTACTTTCATATGCTATTTAAATGAAATTAAAAGGGACAAAGTGTGAATTATAGCTAAACCACACTTAACTATTGTTGCACAAACTCAATCCCAATCTGCCATTATTCCCATCACATTTAGGTTCCAAACAAAACCTTTACTAACGGTATGGAAAAATTTAAGTGTGGCTAGCATTAATAAAAAGATTTAAAATTGGGCCAAACAGTGTTTTTAGGCCAACCTAACCCGACCCTTATTGGCACGTACCTTACAATAACCCATTTAATTGATACCCAACATGTATGACCTGCCCATTTTGCCACACATATAGAAAAAAGATGAACACACTTGATTTGATGATCTTCAGCTCTCTTGGTTCCTACATCATCTCTTACTTCAACTTTAAAGTTTGAAGGTCCTAAAAAGAACATATAAACACAATGTTGATTCAATTTTTCAAAAAGAACAGATAGATAAATATAGCTAATATTTTAAGTTAATCAAAATGCTAATTTTTTAACTAAGCACATTGTTAAACTTGGAATTAACCAGGTCTGCTCATTGTTATACTTTAAAAAAATAGTTTTGTTATTGTATTTTTTTATATAAAAGATTCTATTAAAAACAAAGAATTTTGTTTTTCTAATGAAACAAAGAATTTTGTTAATGAGGGCAACATTCCCATCCATCTAGAAATATTCTTAGGAACAAAGGCTTCACCGCTACCCATATTTTTTATAACCAATTCCTTTAAAGAAAAGTCATTTTCCATGGTTGACCCGTTAGCATTAAAACATAATCTATATCAACTTGTATGCTTAGACAACTTAGTCATATTCTCTAAAATGAAAATATAAGGATTAGTCGTGCGTTGATTGTTGATGTTGGTTTGAAGGCTATTCTCATGTTCATGATCTCTCCATTAGACATATGGCATACCACCCTACAGTATGAGTAAATAGGGGCGACTCTTACTTGCAATTTGACTAACCCTTAATGAAACATACTGGAAAGAAGATATACCCGAGCCCAACCCGAGCGGTTAGTTCTTGTCCTCACGCGTCCATGTTCATCGATGTAAAATTCGTCGTTGTGCTCACTACCAGCTTTGTTTTACATTTGACATGTGTGCTTCATGGGGACAGGTGGATGATATCTTACAACTTCAAACATCAAAAACATATCAACTCACATAAAACTTTAGTAAATATACGTGGTGCTAAACCAAACACTATACATGTTGTAGAACATGCAAGTGAAGAGGGGACTAACCAAAAGTCGGCTGGAGCATCACTGTAAACCTAACGTGATCGCCGGAGGCGGCGCCTTGGTCTTCGAAACATCATCGTTGACGCATTATATTCGCACGCAGAACTTTCAAGCATCTGAAATAATTTGTTTTGTACTTAAATCAACAACCCATGAGCCATCCAATAAAAACTGAACTTTCAAGATTCCGAATAACATACAACTTAATTATTAGTATTAAGTATTATATTTTAAAATTCGCAAGATATTAGTAATAAGGATTATATTTTAAAATTAGCAAAGAGAAGCAAAATCAGTTGCAACTTTCATAGAACAAATATGTGGTTCCAATCGCTTATGACTAATGATGTTATCTTCTAAGTTTTTAAAAACCTAAAAGACTTTTCGGATTTCAGATGAACATCAAAATAAAGTTTTCACCTCAAACACATGGATATGTTCATCGAGGCATTTTATCAAACACTTGGAGTGCATTACTAAATTAATTAAAAGACTTAATATTGTTGGTCAATTAAGCCCCAAAATGACAAGAACTAAACATGATTCATTCCATCTAGTTCAATTCTACATCAAAAAAGGAACACTTACTTGAATTGATGCTTTTGAACACCAGATGACGAAGTGTTGCATTTTGTTGCTAAGAAACTGAATGGATTGTGAAATGTGCAGCCATTAAACACATGAAAATATATCACAAATGATGTGTGTAAAATGCAACATATAAATTACATCAAATGAGGCATAAAACTAACCCTTTTTAAGTACTAATATTGGAAAAAGAGTGTTTTTGTCTTCCTTTTGTATTTTCAGGATTAAATGAGCTCAAAAACACAAAAGAAGTAAAAAGACAGCTAAATCCAACATAAATACAAGGAAAGGAACATAAGTGGACTGCCCAACCCCTCAACGGCATCTTCCCAAGCAAAATAGAGAAGGCAGAAGACTGAACACGCCCCGTGCTCAGCCAGCACGGGGCCGTGCCCAAGAAGCAGCAGAAAAGACAAACCTATAGAAGCTTCTATTGCCCACCACGGGGCCGTGCCCAGTGAACACGGGGGCGTGGTGAAAGTACAGCAGGCGCATTAATTGTAATTGCGAATTACAATTAATGAGGAGAGAGAGTGTCAGACAGGCACGGGGCCGTGCCCAGTGGACACGGGGCCGTGCACAGCCCTCTGTTCAGCCTATAAATAGGAGTGCTTGGTTTCATTTCAACTCATCCCTTGGCACACCACCTCTCTCACACTTCATCCACCACCCACCACCATCACAACACCATCATCCACCACCATCATCCATTGTCCATCGTAGAGTGTGTGAGTCGTCTCGGGATCCAAGATTGATCGTAAGAGTTCTTGACAATCAAGGCCATGTTTGCCTAAGTCTCTTACATCACTTGGTGAAGACAAAGTGTCTAGTATAATACTTTTTATTTCTAATCTTTTGCACTTTTTATTTGGTTTTGTATTAATGACTTTAATAACTAGTTACTTATGTTGAAGGTGATCTTTCCTTATCGTTTGTCCGTGGTGTCTTGGCATTATTTTACTGTCTATATAAAATAAAAGATTTTCACCATTCATATCTCCACGGTCTATATGGAGGTATGTTGGCTACCTGGTCGGGGGTTAAGGGAACGGTTTGGTAAAGGTCTTGCCATTGTTCAGCGTTTAGAGGTCCTGCAATGGACCTGGGTCAAATTTAGTAGGACCTCCTTCAATACTTCATGGTATTGGATAGCGGGGGTCCAAACTATTTGATCCCCT
Organism: Helianthus tuberosus; assembly: GCA_030545235.1. Classification (NCBI taxonomy): domain Eukaryota; kingdom Viridiplantae; phylum Streptophyta; class Magnoliopsida; order Asterales; family Asteraceae; genus Helianthus; species Helianthus tuberosus. The sequence goes on along the minus strand of CM060356.1, from coordinate 34,174,937 downwards.
CATAAGTTAACTACTATTAATACTATAACCCGGCTATTTAGGACTGTATCCCTGCTGACTCAGACTACTTAGCCGAGGGTAACGTCACCGCCAAAAGCGGGGCCTACCATAATATTGCATTAATAACTTAATTCATTATCTTCCAATAATCCACCCTTTTAGGATTGTATCCTTGCTCACTCAAACTACTGGGGTGAGGGTAACGTCACCTTCAAAAGAGGGGCCTACTACAATAACTAAGATAATCTCTTAATTATGTGCAAAAGTGCGGAAATAATCAAAGGTTATACTAGATACGAGTCGGAACCAAGTGATTCATCTTGTCTATCTGTTTTTCTTTTATTTTTATTTTTAGCATTTTTAGTTAGTTTTTATTTTTCTTAGTTTAAAACATTTTTCTAAACTTTTTATTTTGATTAGACGTTGAGGATAAACCGGTATTAAAAGCTCTTGTGTCCTTGGACGACCTCGGTATCTTACCAACGCTATACTACGCTCACGATGGGTGCACTTGCCCATATGTGTGTTTAGTGTTAGTAAAATATCGTGTTTTATAAATTTAAAACTTGGCTAAAAATAAGTGTTAAAAGGGCTTAAAATATACACCTAAAATATACGACACTTCACACGCATCAAGTTTTTGGCGCCGTTGCCGGGGACACAAGGATTTTAAGAAAGTTAGGAATCAACGGCCTAATCATTTTTTTTGGATTTTCTTAGTTTTTCAACTTCTGCAGAGCTCAGCACGGGCCGTGCCCGCTGAACACGCCCCCGTGCTAAATCATTGGAACTGGCAATCCTGTTTTACGTCAGACAGTAAGCTGAACACGGGGCCGTGCTCACCCAACACGCCCCCGTGCCCAAGATTCACTTACTGAAAACAGAAGCGTTAGATCCCGGCGGTTGGTAATTTCTGACATAAACATGACTGATAGTAATTGTTTTTACTTTCGGCACTCTTATGGTACGTGGTGTCAATTATGTGGTGGCAAACATAAAGAAGTAGAATGCTACTTTCTAAATTATAGGCCCCACTACATGGACCCACCGACTTCATATAACCTTAAGAGGGGCGAAAGTAAAAATAAGCGCTATTTCTCCCTCGAATGCGCCCAGCCAGATATTCTAGGGGAAATGCTCCTTGATGAGTTATTTCAACTAGAAAAGCTAATTCTGAATTGGTTAAAAGAGCTTAGGAAGGATTTTATTGATCCACCCCAAGACAATGACCATGACGAAATGCTGGAACCGCATTCCGACAACCTCGTTGCTCCCGAAAATACCTTCGTACCTAGCAAAGACTTGGACGATAGTCGTCCCTGTGTCGATTGTGCCGTGAAGGACTCTCCATCGACTTCGTTCGGTGCATACATAGACCTGAGCGATTCGGCATACACCTTCTTTAACGAGAGCCCGGGAAAGGGTTGGACTTGTCCACCTTGAAGGAAAATAGGAATTACCCTCACCGACAACCTCTTGCGTTCTCGCCTTAGTTTAGGACAATTAAGGTATCTTAGGCACTTTGGGGTTGTCCCAACCAGTAAGGAACCACCCGATATCGACGAGATCCTTAGAAGTAACAAAACTCCATAAGACAGCCTCCAGACACGGGGCCGTGTCCAGGTCAACACGCCCCCGTGTTCACCTAAAAGATTCTCTGCTGATTTTGTCAGAATACGGACAAAATGTGTCAGGATTTCCTCTGCACACGGGGCCGTGTCCAGCGGACACGGGGCCGTGTCCAGTGCGCTGTCGTTTTCTTTAAATGCAGCCTGATTCCTGCTCATTTTTTACCACTTCAATTGACAGAGATTCCTGGGATCTTCACTCATACTATCCTAGGTAAGTGCTAAAAGAAGGTTCCCAAGGACCCTCTTGTCCCTTCCACTTTTATTCATTTCCTCTTCTTTCAAAATTTTTTTCAACATTTCCTCCATGGAAGCTTGGAAATCCCATGATTCCAACCCTCTATGTGAAGTTTGTAAGATTATTTGCTAAGGATTCTTGCTTAAAGTTAGTTGTATAACTTTATTTTAAATTATCTAAGCCTAAAAACCAGCTAAAAATCATAAGAATAATTTAAAACTCCAAGACTCCTTAGCCTAAAATCCTGCAGACAAATGGACATGAGGCCGTGCTCATCGAGCACGGGGCCGTGTCCGAGGCACTGTTTTGTAAAAATTTAGCTTTCTTCGGTTTCTTTCACAGAAAATGGCAAGCAGAACAAGCGGATCATCTTCAAGAAGTAACCGACAAGGAAGGAGATCATCAACAACCGAAGACTCTCTGGTAAACTATGTTTACGCCCTAAGGGAGGCTATTGACGAAATGACGGGAGTGGAAGAAGCATTGGTCGACCGTATCAACCATCTAACAGTGGGGCTGGAGGGCTGTCTCCGAGAGGTAAACCTCTTGCACCAGAGGTTAAACCTTCTCGCCTCCCCGCCTTTGGTGCCTATAATAACCCAAAGGGCGTGGAACGTGGTGCCCGAAGTCATCATTCCCGCCGAATGGTACGCCATGCACCAAGAGCCTCCACAAAGGGTGGTGCAAGGAGTCCCGGTGAATGTTCCCCCTCAACCATCAGTTACTGAGGAAAATGAAGCCGCATTCTTCCTTCCTAGGGAGATCGAAGAATGGCTTTAAAACAACGTTTAGGGAAGAATTCCTTCGGCTAAAAGTCCTACTATATCGGGAAACTATTCTCGAAATTTTCTTAAAATAGTAGAACTCCTTATGATAACCTCGTGTACCTGCTGACCTATTTAGTTAAGTTTTAATTTAATCTTAATTTAGGATTATGTAAGGTCTCTCTATGATTGCAATGAAATGATGGTTTTTAAAGTTTGGATGGTTTTCAATGAATAAAACGCACTCATGGTGGTAAGGGATGAAAAGGGGAACGAGAAAAATGACCTCATGCAGAAGAACAAGGCAACCCGACAATTCTCTCCATTTCAGAAGGTTCAACACGGGCCGTGCCCAACCAACACGGCCCCGTGCTGAACCACCTGCAGAAAAACGCCCAGTTCAGGTAACTGGACACGGGCCGTGTTCACCCGACACGCCCCCGTGTCCAGACTTATGTTTCTCTTGTTTTAATTTTGTTACTGGCACTTGAACACGGGGCCGTGCCCGGACAACACGGGGCCGTGTTCAGCGCCCAGTAACACGAAATTTTTTCTTTTTAACACCATTTTACACATCTAATCAACCTAAAAATTTATTTTTGGGACACATTAAGGACAATGTGTAATTTAAGTGTGGGGGGGATGCTAAAACCTTGAATTTTGCAAGTCCTAAATACAAGCCTTATACAAAACTCTATTGGAACCGCTAATTACCCCAAATTTTTTCAAAAATTTCATTTTTCTTACTTGTCTAGGTTTAACCCGGGAAATTCTAGTTCTCAAAAAGGTTATATTTTTACGAATTTGCAACCGATAGCGTAGTGATAAAAAGAACCAACATAAGAAAATTATGAAAAGGCATGGCAACTTTAGTTAAAATTTGATTATATATACTAGATCACATAAAAACCCATTCCCACAAAAGTGAGTTCTGAGCCTTTATTGAGCATACAAATTTACATCTTTAGACTAAATGCTCATTTTTCGTTTCTTGTGTGAATAGCCGCTTGGTTCTTACAACTCTAGAACTTGCCATGACGATACATTCCCGGTCCTTATCAACTTAAACCCGAGTAAGTAAATGATGGAGGCATTAGGACTACCCCTTTTTATTTCTACACCATTATTTTTCTTTTTCTTTTACCACCTACCCAAAAATCCCCCTAGTTAACCCCTTTGAGCCTAAACCTTTTCATTTCATCACCCAAACCAAAAACCCTTTTACCCACCAAAACCTTTTTTTATTTTTAACCCTTTGTTTTAGTAACAAGTTCGGTTTTGCGTAGGATCGTTCAAAAAAAAATGTGTTGATGATGAAGGAAAAAGAAAATAAACAAACAAGTTCATCAAAAATAACTTTGTTTGAATAAAAGCTTCATCAAAATAAAAAGTTACAAAAATAGAAAGTCTTACGAAAACCGACACTTGTTACGCTTTTCACCCTTTTTCTACTAACCACTAACCACTATCCCAACCACCTACCTTTAACCCAAGCCTAACCCTTAACCCACAAAGTCATCTTGATATTTACAAAGGTATAAAAGTTAAAAAGGAGGAGGATTGATTGCTTGGCAAGCTTATGGTAGGAATAAGTTCCATGCCACTCTCGAGTGATTCACTAAAAATACACCTTCGGCCGAGTGTGAGTGATTTCTCCCGTGAGGTATGTGAACTTGTATATAAATGGAATTTTAAAAAGGCATGTTATGCCCAAATAAGTAATTTCTCCTATGAAACGTTCTAAATAAATCATTACGAATAAGATTGTAAATAGATAAAAATAAGACCCAAAAAGATCTTGGATTCCCAACACTCTACGACAAGCCAAAAACCTTCTCTTCTACCCATTCCATTTGGGAGTGTAAGTCACATATTAAAGAGTTTTGCTTGAGGACAAGCAAAAGTTCAAGTGTGGGGGTATTTGATGTGTGTAAAATGCAACATATAAATTACATCAAATGAGGCATAAAACTAACCCTTTTTAAGTACTAATATTGGAAAAAGAGTGTTTTTGTCTTCCTTTTGTATTTTCAGGATTAAATGAGCTCAAAAACACAAAAGAAGCAAAAAGACAGCTAAATCCAACATAAATACAAGGAAAGGAACATAAGTGGACTGCCCGACCCCTCAACGACATCTTCCCAAGCAAAATAGAGAAGGCAGAAGACTGAACACGCCCCGTGCTCAGCCAGCACGGGGCCGTGCCCAAGAAGCAGCAGAAAAGACAAACCTATAGAAGCTTCTATTGCCCACCACGGGGCCGTGCCGAGTGAACACGGGGGCGTGGCGAAAGTACAGTAGGCGCATTAATTGTAATTGCGAATTACAATTAATGAGGAGAGAGAGTGTCAGACAGGCACGGGGCCGTGCCCAGCGGACACGGGGCCGTGCCCAGCCCTCTGTTCTGCCTATAAATAGGAGTGCTTGGTTTCATTTCAACTCATCCCTTGGCACACCACCTCTCTCACACTTCATCCACCACCCACCACCATCACAACACCATCATCCACCACCATCATCCATTGTCCATCGTAGAGTGTGTGAGTCATCTCGGGATCCAAGATTGATCGTAAGAGTTCTTGACATTCAAGGCCATGTTTGCCTAAATCTCTTACATCACTTGGTGAAGACAAAGTGTCTAGTATAATACTTTTTATTTCTAATCTTTTGCACTTTTTATTTGGTTTTGTATTAATGACTTTAATAACTAGTTACTTATGTTGAAGGTGATCTTTCCTTATCGTTTGTCCGTGGTGTCTTGGCATTATTTTACTGTCTATATAAAATAAAAGATTTTCACCATTCATATCTCCACGGTCTATATGGAGGTATGTTGGCTACCTGGTCGGGGGTTAAGGGAACGGGTTGGTAAAGGTCTTGCCATTGTTCAGCGTTTAGAGGTCCTGCAATGGACCTGGGTCAAATTTAGTAGGACCTCCTTCAATACTTCACGGTATTGGATGGCGGGGGTCCAAACTCTTTGATCCCCTCATAAGTTAACTACTATTAATACTATAACCCGGCTATTTAGGACTGTATCCCTGCTGACTCAGACTACTTAGCCGAGGGTAACGTCACCGCCAAAAGCGGGGCCTACCATAATATTGCATTAATAACTTAATTCATTATCTTCCAATAATCCACCCTTTTAGGATTGTATCCTTGCTCACTCAAACTACTGGGGTGAGGGTAACGTCACCTTCAAAAGAGGGGCCTACTACAATAACTAAGATAATCTCTTAATTATGTGTAAAAGTGCGGAAATAATCAAAGGTTATACTAGATACGAGTCGGAACCAAGTGATTCATCTTGTCTATCTGTTTTTCTTTTATTTTTATTTTCAGCATTTTTAGTTAGTTTTTATTTTTCTTAGTTTAAAACATTTTTCTAAACTTTTTATTTTGATTAGACGTTGAGGATAAACCGGTATTAAAAGCTCTTGTGTCCTTGGACGACCTCGGTATCTTACCAACGCTATACTACGCTCACGATGGGTGCACTTGCCCATATGTGTGTTTAGTGTTAGTAAAATATCATGTTTTATAAATGTAAAACTTGGCTAAAAATAAGTGTTAAAAATATACGACACTTCACACGCATCAACAAACATAAAAAACGATTCGAGATCTCGGATTTCAGATGAACATTAAAGGTGACTTCGAATCGTTTAAAGTTGAAATCAATTCAGATATCCAAACATTTAAGTTAAAATCGTTGAGGAGGGCGGTAGAGAGATTAAGCAATGGAAGAAGCAGGGATGAAAGTTATATTAGGGTTTAACTTTAAGGTATGGATCGTGGTAAAGAAAAATAATATTAGCGCCTAAAGGGCCGTTCAAGAAAAATATTAGCGCCTAAAGTACAGAGGCTAAGAAGATGTGGCAATAATATTGTTTTGTTTTGTTACACGGGTTACCTTCTTATTTTATCATTTTAAGATACATACATGAAATAAAAGAAAAATTTTGCACTTCAGAGACGAACTTGAAGGGTTGCATGGGCACCCCCTCGGCACCCTCTAAATCCGCCCCTGATATTGCACATACGCATACACAGGGCTGGCAAATCATGTCTTAGCAGGTTTAACAGGTATCTGATAACGCGAACAACAAAAATTTTAAACATGAATACAACTCGTTTAACTACTTTATATCCAATGTCTATAAGACATATGTATATTTTATGCACCTAGAAGGAGAAATAATGGATCCTAACTTTCAAATTTTGATTATTTTTTAAAACATAAAAAATCACATGGTGTACTTTTCTGTTATCGTGTCTTAGCAGGTTACCTACAGGTTAGCTATTGCCAGCCCCCGACCCCTGCCCTGGAAGCGGGCGGCCACGAGCTCACATTAAGTGGTATCGGTGTTTATTAATTTGGCAGCGGAAATGAGACATCAGAACCGTAGTTAGAAAATGTTATCAGAGTTTCAAAACACCTAACTTTTATAATAAATAAATGGGATAAAACCCAAGTTTCACTGATAATACATTTATAGGGATAAAACCCTATTTTATTGAAAACATAAACTCCTTTTATTTAGGTAACTTTTATAGCCACTTCTTTACGCCTTCAGTGCTCTCGAGCTGGCTTCTAATAGCTTTCACATTAAGTTACCTGAAACACGTTTTTAAAAAAGGTTTATCAGCAAGAAATACTGGCGAGTGCATCCCAGTTTAATCAAAACAGTTTAAATTACTTCACAGTATTGAGAGCAATTACAATGTTTATATCTACCAATATACTCATTCAGTTTGGTCAATTCCTGACTTGTGGTCATGTTACTCATTGGCTAACTCGTTGTCCAATAGTAATGGATTTCAAGTAATGTACAAAACCCCAATATACCGGTAGTAATTGTAGAATACATAGACTCAATCACTGTTATGTATGATTAAAACATTTGAGGTTTTGGTAAAACAATTTGGTAGACAAAGAGAATTACTCACTTTGTTTACTTAGGTAATACTTTAGCTTCCTCATGATTCTCCTGGTTATTATCTATTAAAATTAAACAATGCGCACGTGTTAGTAAGATAACCCAAATTACATTAGCCATACAACCGAGATAGAACTCCAACGAACTGAGTCAGACAGAGTCTTGAAATGCGTTACGGAGCCCTAGATCAATCGGGTAGGGTAACTAATACGTAACCGGGGGTTATAATACTTACAACGAGGCAGAGCTTTGCTTTATAGGGGTATTATTTCTCGAGTATAATTTCTACTAGAGATTGAGAGAGAATTCAGAATTGAACAGTTTGCAAACTGAGGCCTGAGGCCTCTTTTATAGGCTGGTCGAGGGGTCCCTCGCGCCCCGCGAGGACCACCTCCATCTCTGTCGTGGCCCGCGAGGGCCATGAAAGCAGGCTTGTCGAGTCAGCAGGTAGCTTCCACACATATTAGGACGCTTGGCGAACAAGGGTGTCGCCTAGTGTCACTTTGTCGCGCCCCGCGACAGCTTTGGAAGACCAGGTCGCGGCCCGCAAGGGCTTCATATATTTTGTTTTTATTTGATTTTTATAAATACAAATGTTAATTAGGGTCGTTAATATATATTCGGGTTATAATAGGAACGTTTGGGGTGTCGTAATAGGGTTGTTATACTCAATATGACATATACACATACACACACTAATGCAACTTCATACATACACATGCTTTTGTACATATAAAATGTCTATGTGTTATTATATGTGCATGTATATGTATGGATTAAATTATTCTACAAATGCTCCTAATTGTAAGAAATGTAAAAAAGCTTTATAGAGTGACAAGTGTCCAAAAACCTAAAACTTAAACCTACTACACCACAATCGAAAACCTAAACACCCACCCCCACCCCACCCCACCTCACCACCACCCAAAAACCTAAACCCCCCACCCCACCACCACCCAAAAGCCTAACCCCCCTCCCCCGCAAAAAAAAAAAACAAAAAAACTATACCTCACGAAAAAACCTAACCTCCCACACCCCCCAAAAACCAAAAAAAAAAAAACCCTAAACACCCACCCCCACCCCCGGCAAAAAAAAATTTGGGGGTGGGTGATGGGGGGTGGGGGGTTAGGATTTTGGGTGGTGGTGAGTGTTTAGGTTTTTTTTTTGTAGTGGGTTTATTTTTAGGAGTCTTTGTACACTTCTTATTTTTAGGAGCCTTTGTATTTGATCCTAATCCGTATATGTATATGTGTTGTTACTTGTATAACTATAATTATGATTAGAGTAAATTACGATTTTCTCTCTTGTGGTTATATCACTTTTACCCTTTTACCCCAAAAAGAAATCTTTTAACATCTGAGCCCCCAACGTTTTTTTTTCTAGCCTTTTATGCCCCAACACTAACCTCGTCCATTTACTTTTAGATGCCAAAATGGTTAGATAAAAAAGACGTTAGGGGCCAAAAGCGTTAGAAAAAAAGACGTTGGGGGCTTAGATGTTAAAAAATTCCTTTTTGGACTAAAATAGTAAAAATGATATAACCACAGGGGCCAAAATCGTAACTTTTGTTATTACTACTCATATTTATACAATATAAATTACCAACTATAATGTGCATTAGGAGTTGTATTCCTAGCTTAGGGTGAGTTTCAAAAAAAAATTTGGTTTTTCACTTTTAACCCAAGTATTTTCATATTTTGTATTTTAACCCCTTTTAATTTTTTACTTTTAACACAAAGTTTTTCATCTTTTATAATTAACCCAACACTTTATTATATACAACTTTGGTCCCTCATACTTTTTATCTTTCGCAAGTTTTTCGTTTTACGTTTCGTTCTAAATTTTGCGAGTTAACACGTCGTAGCGTGCATGTGAGGTTCAACGTTTTTTGCTCTATTTTTTCGAATTTGATAGGCCCGTCGCAACGTGTCCATTTTTCCCTTTTGACAAGTTCGCCGCAACAAGCGGGTCCTTGATCGACTAAGTTATTATTTTCTACGTTTTACGTTTTTGTTTAATTTCTTCGCATTAACACACTGTAACGGGTGTGCGTGGTTAAACGATTTTAAGTCTGCTTTTCGTTCGGTGTAATTTTTTCCATTTTATCTATTTTATTTTTACAAGTTTTTCCGATGTTGGGAGTCGATGCCGGTGTAGCATTGGTGCTACTTGGCATGGTTTTACGAACGTTTTTAACCTATTAAATTTTTTACTAATATTTTGTTTCAGTTTACCCTTATAATTTCTTTACTTAAAAACTATTTTTTACGTGCATATTTTATGTACGGGTAGGTATAAATAGGATTTGTTATACATTTCGACGTAAACGTTTTTTATAAACAACTCTAGGTCAAATATAATATGTTTTCGTTTAAAGAAATCATTTTTACGTGCATATTTTTATGTACGTTTCGGTATAAATTTAAGTTGTTCTACGTTTCGACGTAAAATTTTTTGGGAAATGATTCAGGTCAAATATAATATGTTTATGTGTTTATTTTATGTATGTTTCGTAAAGTTTGTTTCGAACCGAGTGGAGTCAAATTATGGTTTCTTTTTTTCCCTTTTATTCGAAAACTCTAATTAATCCCTTTCGATTACATGTGTCAGATTTTCCTTTATACCTGTTACGTTTTTTATGTATGAGTTGGGTCACACATAATACGTTATGATTGTTTGATATGAATTTGATTTACTTTATGTTTGATCCAATCACAATGCTTATACAAGTTACATTGAGTTCAACTGGATACGTCGAAATACGTGGTTTCATATGGTTAATGCATCATATAACGTTTGGACTAATCCATTCAATGTTTACAATGTACCTGCGTCGCAACGCGGGCGGGTCTTAATCCTAGTTCCACTATAAATAAGCAACTATATTTTGCTTAGATGAGTTGTAACATGTGTTTAGGGAGTGTTTCAAAAAAAAAAAACTTGATTTTTCACTTTTAACCCAAACATTTCATATTTTATATTTTGACCCCTTTTATTTTTTTTTACTTTTAACCGAAAGTTTTCCATCTTTTATAATTTAATACAACACTTTCTTATTTAAAACTTTGGTCCCCCATACTTTTTATCTTTCGCAAGTTTTTCGTTTTACGTTTCGTTCTGAATTTTGCGAGTTAACATGTCGTAGCGTGCATGTGAGGTTTAACGTTTTTTGCTCTATTTTTTCATATTTAACAGACCCGTCGCAACGCGTCCATTTTTTCCCTTTTGAAAATTTCGCCGCAACGGGCAAGTCCTAGATGACTAAGTTATTATTTTCTACGTTTTACGTTTCTGGTTAATTTCTTCGCATTAACTCACTGTAACGGGTGTACGTGGTTCAAAGATTTTAGTCTGCTTTCCGTTTAGTGTAATTTTTATCATTTTATCTATTTTATTTTTACGATGTTGAGAGTCGATGTCGTTGTGGCATTGGTAGTACTTGGCATGGTTTTACGAACGTTTTTAACCTATTAAATTTTTTACTCATATTTTGTTTCGGTTTACCTCTGTACTTCCTTTACTTAAAAACTATTTTTAAGCGCATATTTTATGTACGGGTATGTATAAATATGATTTGTTCTACATTCCGATGTAAACTTTTTTTATAGACGAGTCAGATCAAATATAATACGTTTTCGTTTAAAGAAACCATTTTTACGTGCATATTGTTATGTACGTTTTGGTATAAATTCAACTTGTTCTATGTTTCGATGTAAACTTTTCGGGAAATGATTCAGGTCAAATATGATATTTTTTCGTGTTTATTTTATGTATGTTTCGTAAAGTTTGTTTCGAACCGAGTGGAGTCAAATTATGGTTTCTTTTTCTCCCCTTTTTTCAAAAGCTTTAATTAATCCCTTTCGATTACATGTGCTTATTTTCCTTCATACCCTTTACGTTTTTTATGTATGAGTTGGGTCACATATAATACGTTATGATTGTTCGATGTGAATTTGATTTACTTTACGTTTGATCCAATCACAATGCTTATACAGGTTACATTGAGTTCACTTGGATACGTCGAAATGTGTGTTTTCATATGGTTAATGTATCATATAACGTCTGGACTAATCCATTCAATGTTTACGATGTACCCGCGCCGCAACGCGGGCGGTTCTTAACCCTAGTTATAATTTATATAACCATATAGTAGTTTTATTATTTAATTATATTATAATTTATATAACTATATAGTAATTTTATTATTTAATGAGTAAATTGCCATTATAGTCCCTAAGGTTTCGCCTAAAATGCCACTTTAGTCCAAATAGTTTTTTTTTCTCCCATGGGTCCCTGTCGTTTGCAATTTTTTATTAGTTTCATCCAACCCACTAACTTCGTCTAAAATATCAATAAACTTAGGGGAATTTTGATCATATTACATATAAGTTTTTTTTTGCCATTTTAATCCAAAACGCTTCTTATATTTATCCTTTTTTATTATTAATATTATATATATATATATATAAATATATACATAATTGTAATTATTATTATTATGAATTATTAGAGAAAGTCGCAGACATAGACCCCACCAGTTTTGTTTTATTTCTTTTTCTTTTCTATATAACGAATGTAATAGATTCGATAGATTTGTAATTTGTGAAAAGAAGAGAGGAATATAGAGAAAGATATATTGAGATAGTTTTAATCTCAATCTCTTTGTTTTATAACACGTTATCAGCACGAGGGTTCTCTACCAAGCAAATCAACAAAAGCAAATGAGCTATTACCATACTCAATGTAAGAATTTCATACATATGTGTACATATATATATATATATATATAGGTTGAAAGGCTAAGGGTGCACCGGTGGATTGTAAAACCATACACCTTTAGGATAATCTTTTAGATCTCGTTTCTCCTTTATATATATGTATATTTATAATATAGTTCTTTGATAAATAAAAATGAGTACAGGGTACCTATTGCTATGGGAATATAATAATAATGGGACTACTAACCATCTAACATTTATTTATGAATTTAACATTTATACATCTAACGTTTATTTACGCATCTAACATTCATTAATGCAAGCTAACATTTATTTATGCAACTAACATTTTAATTATGTGTATTGTTATATTTTATCTCGTTTTAATAAGTATGTAATCCTAATATTTATATATTTGTATTTAGTAACAAAATGGCAAACATCGCGAAACTTGAATTTCCAGCATTGAATATCTCCGGAGAAAATTATATGACTTGGACAGCAAATGTCAAAAGACACCTAAAAGCAATGGGTGTAATAGAAGTCATAAATGAAGAGAATAATTGTTCGGATCTGGAAAAGGCCAAAGCTGATGTGTTTATTCATAAACACATTGATAATTTACTACAACATGAATATTTCAATTCTGATGATCCATATGAATTATGGACGGATTTGAAGAACAGATTTGATAATCAAAAGGAAGTTTTACTTCCTACAGCTAAAAATGAATGGAACAATCTGAGGTTCCAAGATTTTACAAAAGTAAATGATTACACATCTGCTTTATTTAAAATATGCTCAAATTAGAGTTTTGTGGGCATCCTCTTACTGAGGAAGAGAAATTGGAGAAAACTTACTCCACATTTCATGCATCACATATAAGTTTAGTACAAGAATATCGATTGTTGAGATTTTACAGATACTCTAATTTGAATGCACATCTCCTCGTAGCGGAACAACAAAACATACTTCTGATGAAAAATCATGAAGCCCGTCCCACGGGATCATTAACTATACCTGAAGCAAATGTTGTTAATAATTATCAAAATAAAAGGGAACAAGGCCGTGGGCGAGGCCAAGGACGAGGCCGTGGCCGCGGTCATGGGTATTTTGGTAAAGGTCATTATAATGGTCACAACCATACTTTCAAAGGTAATAAAAATTACCGAGGTCGTGGACGTTGTCGTGGCAGTGGCCGAAATCAAAGAACTACAAATTATCATGCTCCACAAGATAATACTTCAAATTTTCATAATCAAAGGAATGAAGCCGGTGTGTCCGAAAAAAATGATAATTCTTGTTATAGATTTGGAAGTATAAATCACTGGTCAAAAACTTGTAGAACAGATCCACATCTATGTGAGCTTTACAAAGCCTCTCTTAAAGGAAAAGAGAAGGAAGTAAACTATTTGGATAAAGTTGATAAAAATGTTGAGCTAAACGCCACGGATTTTGATGAAGACATTTAAACAAAATGTTGCTTGATCTCAATGATTTTATGTAACAATTAAATGTGTTTTTTTATTATGTCTTTCTTTCATATAATGTTTTTTTAATAAAGTTATTATTAATAATTATAATATGTTAATCATACTCTTATTATTTTTCTTTTTATAATTGTAAGATTAAAATGGATATCATTGAAGCTCAAGATCGAATCAATGAAGCGAATATTTGTATAGCGGATAGTGGAGCCACACACACTATATTTAAATCTAAAAAATATTTTTACGAATTGAAACCAACAAGGGGAACTGTCAATACAATATCAGGTCCTAAGAACTTGATAAAAGGAGTGGGAAAAGCTAATATAGCACTACCAAATGGAACAACACTTGAAATAGAAAATGCTTTATTTTCCCCCAAATCAACAAGAAATTTGTTAAGTTTCAAAAACATATATCATAATGGATATGATACTCAGTCAAAGACTGTTGATAATGAAAAATATTTGTATATCATGAGCAAAGATCAGATATTGGAAAAACTGCCAATGTTTCAATCTGGTTTGCATTATACATATATTGATGTGCCTCAAGCACATGTGGCAGTAAAATAAAATTTTTGTGATCCTGAAACATTTAACTTATAGCATGACAGATTAGGCCATCCAGGATCTACAATGATGAAAAGAGTGATTGAAAATACTCATGGACATCCATTGAAGTATAAAAAGATCCCAAAATCTGATAAAATTCCTTTATGTGTATCTTGTTCTCTGGGAAAATTAATTACAAGACCTTCGCTTGTAAAAGTTGAAAAGGAAATTCCAATGTTCCTTGAAAGAATTCAAGGAGATATATGTGGACCAATCCATCCACCATGTGGACCATTTAGATACTTCATGGTTCTAATAGATGCATCAAGTAGATGGTCTCGTGTGTCTTTGTTATCAACTCGCAATATGGCTTTTGCAAAATTTCTTGCACAAATTATTAAATTGCGAACACATTTCCCAGATCATACTATTAAAAGGGTGAGACTCGAAAATGCTAGTGAATTTACATCACATGCTTTTAATGATTATTGCATGTCTGTAGAAATTATTGTTGAGCACCCTGTTGCTCATGTGCACACACAAAATGGTTTAGCTGAATCATTAATTAAACGTCTACAACTAATAGCTTGACCATTAATAATGAGGACAAAACTTCATGTATCCGTTTGGGGTCATGCAATCTTACATGCTGAATCATTAATTCGCATAAGACCAAGTGCAAATCATGAATATTCTCCCCAACAAATTGCATCTGGCCAACAGCCAAATATTTCCCATATTAGAATTTTTGGATGTGCAGTTTATGTCCCAATTGCACCACCACAACGCACAAAAATGGGACCTCAAAGAAGATTGGGAATATATGTTGGATATAATTCACCTTCTATAATAAGATATCTTGAACCTTTAACAGGTGATGTCTTTACAGCACGGTTTGCTGATTGTAAATTTAATGAAACAACTTTCCCTGTATTAGGGGGGGGAATAAAGATAAAAATAAGGAAAAGGATGTCACATGGTGTGAACCTTCATTATTATATCTGGATCCAAGAACTAACCAATGTGAGACAGAGGTTCAAAAGATAACACACTTGCAAGAAATTGCAAATCAATTGCCTGATGCATTTACTGATATAAATAGGGTTACTAAATCTCATATACCAGCTGCTAATGCTCCAGCTCGAGTTGAGATCCCTAATAAGGCAATAGATAATAATATGACTCATGAGTCTCAGAAACGTTTAACACGTGGAAGGCCAATTGGTTCGAAGGATAAAAATCCTCGAAAAAGAAAAGCGCTTATAAATGAAATTGACCAAAAAGATAAAAATCTTGATCAAGTGGTAAATACCGAAACCTCTCATGAGGAAGATGTTGATGATACTAACAAAGAGATATCAATCAACTATGGTCATACACATATAATATGGAACCAAGATGAAATGAAAAATATGGATGAAATATTTTCATATTCGGTTGCCAGAGAGATTATGAGCGGAGATGATGCTCCTGAACCAAAGTCTGTCAATGATTGTAAAAATAGACATGACTAGGGAAAATGGAAAGATGCTATGCAAGCTGAATTAAATTCATTAAACAAACGAAAGGTTTTTCGGCCTATTGTTATCACACCTAAGGCAATAAAGCCTGTAGGGTATAAATGGGTTTTCGTACGGAAACGAAATGAGAAAAATGAGATTACAAGGTATAAAGCGAGACTTGTAGCACAAGGTTTTTCGCAAAGGCCAGGGATTGACTATGAAGAAACATATTCTCCCGTGATGGACGCGATAACCTTTCGATACTTAATCAGCTTAGCAATATCTAAAAAGTTAGAAATGCATCTTAGGGATGTTGTTACAGCTTACTTATATGGATCACTTGATAGTGACATATATATGAAAATTCCTGAAGGATTTAAACTCCCTGAAGGGTTAACTTCAAAACCCAAAGAAATGTATTCGATCAAATTACAAAGGTCTTTATATGGGTTGAAACAATCTGGGAGGATGTGGTACAATCGTTTGAGCGATTACTTGATAAGTAAAGGTTATATAAATAATCTTATCTATCCATGTGTCTTTATTAAGAAGACAACGTCAGGATATGTGATCATAGCTGTATATGTTGATGATCTAAATATAATTGGGACTCAAAAGGAAATTCATGAAACAATTATTCTTTTAAAGAAAGAATTTGAAATGAAAGACCTTGGAAAAACCAAATATTGTATTGGTTTACAAATTGAACATATGAACAATGGAATACTTGTTCATCAAATGAATTATACTGAAAAGCTATTGAAACGTTTCAATATGGACAAGGCAAATCCTTTGAGCACCCCAATGGTCGTTAGATCACTTAATGTTGAAAATGATCATTTTCGTCCTTGTGAGGACAACGAAGAAGTTCTTGGTCCAGAGACACCATACCTTAGTGCAATTGGAGCACTTATGTATCTTACTAACTGTACGAGACCTGACATTTATTTTGCAGTTAATTTGTTAGCAAGATTTAGTTCAGCTCCCACTAAAAGACACTGGAATGGGATTAAACATATTTTTCGATATCTTTGAGGTACTGTTGATATAGGCTTGTTTTATCCTAACGATTCAAAAGAAGGGTTAGTTGGTTATGCAGATGCAGGTTATTTATCTGGTCCCCATAAAGCAAAATCTCAAACTGGATACATATTCAAGACTGGAGGAACTGCAATTTCATGGCGTTCTCAGAAACAAACACTTGTTGTAACATCTTCAAATCATGCCGAAGTCATTGCACTACATGAAGCTTCAAGAGAATGTGTATGGTTAAGATCTATAACAAAACACATACTAACATCTTGTGGACTAGAGAAAAACATAAATCCAACTCCAATCTATGAAGATAATGCAGCTTATGTCACGCTAATGAAGGATGGGTATATCAAAAGTGATAGAACAAAGCATATACCACCAAGATTCTTTGAATATACTCGAGAGCTTATTAAAGACAATCAAGTCGAGATGAGATATGTCCAATCCAGCAACAATTCAGCCGATCTTTTCACAAAAGCACTACCTACAGCAACTTTCAGGAAACACGTTCATGATATTGGGATGCGACATGTACGGAAAATGTGATAATCCACACATGACAATTTGAGGGGGAGCATTATACACATTGCACATTTTTTTCCTTAGCTATGGTTTTATCCCACCGGGTTTTTCTTAGCAAGGTTTTTAATGAGGCAACATATCTGATCCACTGTGTATAATACAAGCTGCACTCTTTTTCCCTTAGCTATAGTTTTGTCCCACTGGGTTTTCCTAGCAAGGATTTTAACGAGGCAGTATTTCAAAGCTAAGCACCAAAACGGAAGAACAACATAAAACAAAGAGCTAATGATTTATTCATCAAATAAATAAATGGGCATATGTCTGACGGGGAGTATTATGAATTATTAGAGAAAGTGGCAGACATAGACCCCACCAGTTTTGTTTTATTTCTTTTTCTTTTCTATATAACGAATGTAATAGATTCGATAGATTTGTAATTTGTGAAAAGAAGAGAGGAATATAGAGAAAGATATATTAAGATATTTTTAATCTCAATCTCTTTGTTTTATAACAATTATAATAATAATTATTTTATTATTATTGTTATAAATGTATCTCTCTCATTCTCTATCTCACAGTTCACCCACCACCACAACACCACCACCCATAAGCTTCAACCTTCACTTCTGGTAGCCCCCCACTCACCAGCATCTATGGTTTTTGACATTGGAGGTGGTACACGGTACAATAGACGGCAGCGGAATATATCATTTTTGTTTGACATATGAACATTTACCGGAAACGTTATAAGCATATAGTCAAGCAGAAGACCAATGACACAAATTAGTTTACAAGTCAATTTGGGTACCTAGGTTGCATTATCGAATGGATCTAAAAAATATAGGTTGTCACCGAAAAATTCTACAGTGGGGGGGGGGGTGTTGAGATGGGTGTTTGCAAGAGACGTCTTGCAGGAGGCGGCTGGCTGACCAAGACAACTATGGAAACGTCGACATAAATGAGTAGGTCATCACGATACTTTTGGATTTTTAAAAACATTATTGTTTATAAGATATGACAAGAATATGTAAAAAAATATAAGTTTATTGTGCAGGGGAAAAGTGTAACTACTTACCCATAATTATGTTAAAACTCTGGGATTTAAGTGTAAAAAGATGAGGTAAAATATAATTATTATTTAAAAGATTAATTTACCCTCATTTTTGGGATATATTTATAAATTAAGAGGAAAACAGTTCTTAAAATGCCTCTCTCTCTCATGCATTTTAATATAATTTTGTAAATTAAGTCACTTTGTAAATTTTATGTAGCAAAACCATTGGTTTTCTGGTAGTGAACCTAGCCCAAGCTCAACCCAGCTCATGAGCCCAAACGAGACATTGTCAATATAATTTTTAATTAATATATCAGATATATATCACTTTTCATAAGTCCGTATATTTTTTTCTCTTTAACAGTTTTCAAGTTTTTCCCATGATTTACTATTGTAAATTAACCATGATGTCCATATTACATAAACAATAACTGCTATAGGAAATTAACCCTTATGTTTATATAATGTTTTCTTATGACGCTAAAAATATGACACACAAAAACAGTTTCATAAATTTATTAAATTTTGTACCACCATGACATTTTTTTCTTGACACGCATTTAAATATCATAAAATAAGTGTATATAATTATTCGCGTGTCAAAATAGATCTTGTTTTTTTATGACGCTAAAAGGATGACACACAAAAAAGTGTGTCATAAATATATTCAATTTTGTAAAACCATGACATTTTTTTCCTTGACAGGCACTTTCGGATGTCATAAAATGAACGTGTGTCATTGTTTGTGTGTCAAGATGAATCTTGTTTTTTTTTTATGACGCCAAAAACATGACACACAAAAAAGAATGTCATAGATTTATTAAATTTTGTAAACCATGACATTTTTTTCTTGACATACGCTTTTGAATGTCAAAAAATATGCGCTTGTCATTGTTCACGTGTCAAGAAGAGTGTATTTTCTAGTAGTAATTCATAATTTTTTTTATAGAAGATATTCTAATTTACTCTAAGAGTAGAGGAGAGCACGCAGAACATTTGCATATACTCCTGACATTGTTGAGAAAAGAAAAGCTTTATGCTAAATTCTCAAAATGTGAATTTTGGTTACAAGAAGTGCAATTCCTTGGACATTTAGTTAATCATGAAGGAATTCATGTGGATCCCACAAAAATCGAAGCGATTACCAAATGGAAAGTCCATGAATCACCTACAGAGGTAAGAAGTTTTCTTGGATTGGCAGGATATTATAGACGTTTTATTCAATATTTTTCTAGAATAGCCATTCCATTAAACTGTTGGTGCATATTTCGTACGTCTGCCACTATACGAATAGTTAGATAGAGCATGTGTTGAATATTGTATATATTAGAGAAAGTTGGACAAGTTTTGATATTGTAAAGGTCCATCCTGACAGATGACCATCCGGCCGGATGACCATCTGGTCGGATGGCAATTCGAACGGATGGACACATGTGTAGATGTCTATAAATAGGGACCTTGGGGTTCCATTTGGACAAGCTTTTGGTTCCCAGGGGGGACATGCTGTCCAACTGGTCTCGTGGTGCTGTAAACGTTGAATAATCAATAGAGACCAGATTGAAATTGACTGCTCGGTGTTCTATCTATCCTTTACTCCTTTCTTAGTCGTAATAAATGCACCGAACACGTCGGATCTGGACCGAAGCTCCGTCAGACTTGCCGGATCCTGGAATCACAATTGGTATCAGAGCTACGGTACCGATTTAATCGATCTAACAGTCGGTTAAATCACCCAAAGCTCATAAATTTTGGGTTAAACGGGAGTTTTGACGTTAAACAGAGAAAATCATCAAAATAAAGGTCGACTCACGGATGGATTTTGGAATTGAACACATCAATCTGTGCGGAATTGACTCGTGAACAATCCTGTGAAGTTTCATTATGAAATTCACACAAATAATGATTCTGGATCAAAAAAACATGATTTGGAGTGTTCTTGAACTGTTCTTGAGCTGTTAGAACATATCCAATCGGATGGCAATCCGATCGGATGACCATCTGATTGGACGACCATCCGATCCATGTCACTATTGGAAGTTTGAAGATCAGTTGGTTTTCACTCGAATGACCATCCGATCGGATGACCCTCTGATCCACAAACACAAGTTTGTTCACTTTGTTATTCGATCAAACGACCATCCGATAGGACGATGATCCGGTCGGATGACCATCCGACACATGCCATTCGACCAGATGATCAAATGCCTAAAAAATGCATTTTTTGATTGCAACGACAAGAAGAGTCTCCAGAAAAACTTTGGTGATTGTAAAATTTTTTGAGTTTTTAACGACCAAGCTGGGTTGTTCGGGGACATCGTCGGGGGCTTCAGTGAACATATTTGATGATGCGATCACGGATTGTGGAAATTAGTGGGGTAGTCATGATAATAGTGCAGAATGTTTATAATCTGGGTTATCTGACTATTTATGGGCCAAAACGTAAAATCCGCAAAGATGAAAAACTGACAATTGTGGCGAATATTGTGATATTCTCGTTTGGTCAGGTTTTTCGGAGAAGAGAATAGAAAACTGAATTCAGTTTGAGGGGGAATTCAGTGATAGAGACGTCAGAATTTGCAAAAATGAGGGGGGAATAAAAATTTCACTGTCGTATGTTGAAATTCCGGCATTTTTGAAATTCGTAACACTGCAACTGTATTCGGGTAGTTTCGACTTCAGATTGTCAGGGGGAATGTGAATCTGATCGTGGGTGAAAGCTTTCGAGATCAAGATGATCCGAGGTGTTGATATCTAATCGTGGACGAGAGCATCGGAGATCTAAGAGTGATCGTGGATGATAGCTTCTGAGATCTAGATTATCCGAGGAGATGAATCCGATTGTGGATGAATGCTTCGCAGATCAGATTACATTACCAGCTGATTTGTTTTCCGATGAAGATTTGCTGATTGTGGAGAATATCGTTTACACGGATCTGTCATTCTTACGGTACGTTAACGTGGATCACGGTAAACGAGATATCAGATCTTCAGGGGGAATCACGGATTTGAAGTTAATCAGTGGGGTATTTAAAGTTTCTATCATTTGTCGGTTGAGTTTTTGTACATTCTTAGATCGAGCAGGCGGAATGCAAGATCGTGCTGCTTACAGGTCATATCAAAAACTGAGCTCGGATGCGCTTTAAAGTTGAAACAGAGGATGCTGCATTGACTAGTTTCAAATTGGTGATTGTTCATGAAGGTTGCAGTTTAGCAAATCAGAGGAGAGTCGTAAACTGTGCAAAAGACCTGAAGATTCATTCCACGGGGAATTCGTGCTTTACTTTGACAAAAGCAAACCCGAATCATCAATCGAGGGGGAATCTATTGTAAGATTTCAAGATGCGTGATTGAAGTTGCAGAATATTCAAACACAGCTCTACGTTCTCAAAGTGTTAAAGACGATTCGACAGTGACATCCGAGGGGGAATCTGTTGGTGCATATTCCGTACGTCTGCCACTGTGCGAATAGTTAGATAGAGCGTGTGTTGAATATTGTATAGAATAGAGAAAGTTGGATAGGTTTTGATATTGTAAAGGTCCATCCGGACGGATGACCATCCGGCCGGATGACCATCCGGTCGGATGGCAATCCGAACGGATGGACACATGTGTAGATGTCTATAAATAGGGACCCTAGGGTTCCATTTGGAAAAGCTTTTGGTTCCCAGAGGGGACATGCTGTCCAACTGGTCTCGTGGTGCTGTAAACATTGAATAATCAATAGAGACCAGATTGAAATTGACTACTCGGTGTTCTATCTATCCTCTACTCCTTTCTTAGTCGTAATAAACGCACTGAACACGTCGGATCTGGACCGAAGCTCCGTCAGACTCGCCGGATCCTGGAATCACATAAACAAACAAACTTGCAAGTCAGTTAAGTTTGAGTGGGGACCAAAACAAGAGAAAACATTGAAGATTTTGAAGCAAAGGTTAACCAACGCACCAATACTCGCCTTGCCAAAAGGAACTAAAGACTTCATAGTCTATTGTGTTGCCTCCAAGCTAGGATTTGGATGTGTATTAATGCAACGTCAAAAGGTAATTGCTTATTCCTCTAGACAGCTTAAGAAACATGAAGAGAATTATACAACCCATTATCTAGAGTTAGGAGCAATAATTTTTGCCCTTAAGATATGGAGACACTATCTTTACGGTAGTAAGTTCGTTGTCTTCATAGATCATAAGAGTTTAAGATATATTTTTGAACATAAGGAATTAAACATGAGGCAAAGACGTTGGATGGAAATCCTTAGTGATTATGATTGTGATATCCAGTATCATGCAGGAAAAACTAATATAGTAGCTGATGCTTTAAGTCAAAAGTATCATGAAAAGTCAAAAACAGTACGAACTCTCAGACCAAACTTGCAAATAGATTTAAATGACCAAAATTAAAAAGATACAGGAAACAACAATCAATGATGATGCTGAAGGTTTAAAAGAAATGATTAAAGAATTAGAACAAGGAACCAATCGAATCTAGAGATTCCATAAGAAAAGAATTTGGATACCTATCCAAGAGAACCTACGAGACCAAATTCTAGAAGAAGCTCATAAATCTAAGTATACGATGCATCCTGGAAGTGATAAGATGTTTCAAGACTTAAGAAAGAATTTCTAGTGGATAGGAATGAAAAAGGATATAGCAAATTATGTTGCTAAATGTCTAACTTGTTCACAGGTTAAAGCTAAACATCAGAAACCTTCAGGGTTACTGCAACAGTTGGAAATGCCAATTTGGAAATGGGAATTGATGACAATGAAATTTGTTACCAAATTACCCAAGACACGAAAAGGTAATGACACAATCTGGGTGATTGTGGACAGATTAACCAGATCTGCTCATTTCATACCAATGAAAGAAACTTTCAGTATGGAACAATTAGCCAAGCTGTATGTGATTGAAATAGTTTCATTACATGGAATTCCTTTATCTATTGTTTCTGACAGAGACAGTCGTTTCACTTGACATTTCTGGACAAGTTTCTAAAAACCAATGGGAACCAAGTTAAATCTAAGTACAGCCTATCATCCCAAACAGATGGTCAAAGTGAAAGGACAATCCAAACGATGGAGGATATGCTTAGAGCCTGTGTAATAGATTTTGGAGGAAATTGGGATGATCACTTACCTCTCATAGAATTTTCTTACAACAACAGCTATCATACCAGCATCAATGCTGCACCATTTGAAGCACTCTATGGACGAAAATACCGAACCCCGGTCTGTTGGGCAGAAATTGGAGAAAAGAAACTTTCAGGACCTGAGATTATGCAAGAAACAACTGACAAAATTATTCAAGTCAAGAAACGACTGAAAGTAGCACGATATCGTCAAAAGAGTTATGCAGATAACAAACGAAAATCGTTGGAATTCCAAATTGGAGACAAGGTGTTATTAAAAGTTTCTCCATGGAAAGGAATTGTCGGATTCGGTAAAGAGGGAAGCTAAGACCAAGGTATGTTGGACCTTTTGAAATTATCAAACGAATAGGGCCAGTAGCTTATCAGGTACAATTTCCAGAAGAAATGATAGGAATCCATGATGCATTCCATGTATACAATCTAAAGAAATGCTTAGCAGACGAATCACTAGTGATACCTCTTCAAGATATAGAGGTAAATGAAAAGCTTAAGTTTGTAGAGAAACGAATACAGGTTGAAGATAGAAAGATCAAGAATCTCAAGCATAAGAGATTAATTCTGGTCAAAGTTAAATGGGATTCAAAGAGAGGGCCAGAGTATACATGGGAGCTGGAGTCAGAAATGCAAAGAAAGTATCCACACCTATTCCATTGAATCTCAAGGACGAGATTTAAAACAAGGTGGGGAGGATATAACAACCCTTAAAACGCCCTTTAACGCTACGTAATCGTTAAACCGGAACCGTAAAACCTTATTTTTATAAA